>JAPDVR010000005.1:35591562-37991562 GCA_026230005.1 Gila orcuttii | reverse complement strand
CATTTTGGACTAACTGTAGCTTGTTTATTGAAGATGCAGGACAACCAGCTAATAAAGCATTACAGTAATCTAGTCTCGAGGTCATGAATGCATGAACTAACTTTTCTGCATCAGAGACTGATACCATATTACGTAGCTTAGCAATGTTTCTAAGGTGGAAAAAGGCAGTTTTTGTAACATATGAAATATGCTTTTCAAAAGACAGGTTGCAGTCTAATGTAACACCCAGGTCTTTTACTGTAGCGGATAAAGTAACAGGGCATCCTACTATGTTAAAGTCGTGCTGTGAAAGGTTTTGTGGACGGTTTTTAGAACCGATAAGTATTACCTCTGTCTTGTCTGGATTTAATAAAAGAAAATTACGCGTCATCCAATCTTTTATATCTTTAACACAATCTGTCAATTTGGATAATTTAGCGTATTCATCTGGCCGTGATGAAATATATATTTGAGTGTCATCAGCATAACAATGGAAACTAATTCCATGTTTCCTTAGAATATTACCAAGTGGCAGCATATATATTGAGAATAATAAAGTGCCTAACACAGATCCCTGCGGCACTCCATAGTTTGCCGAAGTTATAATCGATTTTTCTCCATTTAAGTAGACGAAATGGTAGCGGTCAGATAAGTATTACCTGAACCAGCTTAATGCTTGTCCTTGAACACCAGTGTAATTTTGTAGTCGATCTAAGAGTATTGTGTGATCTATAGTATCGAACGCAGCACTAAGATCAAGTAAAACTAGTACTGAGATACAGCCTTGGTCCGAAGCTAAAAGTAAATCATTTGTGATTCTAACAAGCGCAGTTTCAGTGCTATGATGTGGCCTGAATCCAGACTGAAACTTTTCATAGATGTCGTGTTCTTGCAAGAAAGAGCCGAGTTGAGCGGACACAACTTTTTCTAATGTTTTTGACATAAATGGAAGATTCGAAATGGGTCTGTAATTTGCTAGGTTATTTGGATCTAATTGTGGTTTCTTAATAAGAGGTTTTATAACTGCCAGCTTGAACGTTCTTGGAACATGACCTAAAGATAAAGATGAGTTAATAATATTGAGAAGAGGCTCTTCCACTATAGGTAACACTTCTTTCAGTAGTTCAGTTGGTATAGGATCTAATAAACATGTTGTTGTTTTAGATGAAGTGATAAGTTTATTTACCTCTTTTTGTTCTATGGTTGTAAAGCATTGTAATTGTTCTTGCGGGGTGTTAATTGCGGCTGAATTATAAGGCGCGAGCAAAGATCGAACGTTTACGATTTTGATTCTGATGCTTTCAATTTTCTCAGTGAAGAAGTTCATGAAATCATTACTACTAAACTGTAACGAGGTATTTTGTTCAGACGACGTCTGTTTATTTGTTAGTCTAGCCACGGTATTAAATAAAAACCTTGGATTATTTCGGTTGTTTTCTATTAATTTGCTGAGGTGCTCAGCCCTGGCCGTTTTAAGTGTCTTTTTATAAAGTGACATACTGTCTTTCCACGCGATTCTAAAGACCTCTAAATTAGTTTTTTTCCATTTACGCTCTAAATTACGAGTTTCTCTCTTTAAAACATGCGTAGTATTATTGTACCATGGTGCTATACTTTTTTCTCTGACCTTTTTTAATCTAATGTGTGCAACAATATCCAATGTTCTAGAGAGAATGGTGCTCATAGTGCTAGTTCGTTCATCTAATTCATCTGTTTGTTTGGGTTCAGGCAGCAGCTGAGACAGATCATATAAGCTATTTGAGAAATGATCTATGGTGGATGGACGAATTGTTCTACCTGGTCGATAACGTGGCGCAGCATGACATATTACATCAGTGCGTAATATGCAAGTTACCAAATAGTGGTCAGTGACATCATCACTTTGTGGAATGATATCTATATCGGTTGGATCGGTTCCATATGATATAATTAAATCGAGTGTATGATTAAGACGATGAGTTGGTCCGGTGACGTTTTGCTTGACCCCGAAGGAGTTTAATAAATCTGTAAACGCAGCCCCTAACGCATCATTTAAATTATCTACGTGTATGTTAAAATCTCCAACAATTAATGCTTTATCGACGTTGACCAAAAGATCTGATAGAAAGTCAGCAAACTCTTTTAAGAAATTGGCGTAAGGCCCTGGAGGTCTATATACGGTAGCCAATGCTAGAGATAATAGGGATTTTTTTCTTACATCTAAGAGCGTAACATTTAGCACAAGCACTTCAAACGAATTAAACCTATGACGAGTTTTCTGAGTAACATTAAGGATATCTCTGTAGATTGTTGCAACACCGCCGCCACGACCGATCAGACGGGGCTCATGCTTATAACAGTATCCTGGCGGAGTAGCCTCATTTAGACCGAAATAATCATTTGGTTTAAGCCAGGTTTCAGTAAGGCACAGAACATCGAAATTATTATCTGTGACCATTTAATTTACAATAACCGCCTTAGGTATGAGCGATCTAATGTTTAGAAGACCTAGCTTTAGAAATTGTTTTTGTTCACTAATAATAATTAAATAATAATTAAAAAGTCTTAGACTATTTAATTTTTTACTCAAAGTCATATTTTAAAGCGTGTATTAATGTTATGTTCAACTAGTCTAATGAGATTAATAAAAAATAAATCACAGTAACTTGATAAAGAGAACTTTAAAGAGAAATTGAGAAAGTTATAGAAAACGTGAAAGGTAAAGAGTTGAGAAGTGTGTTGATGTGCAGGGAAGTTTCTAATGAGGGTCGGCAATATGTTGTTGGGCCTTGCGTTTCTTCAATCGCTCCCTCCTCCCCCCTCTCGGTCTCCAGCCAGGTGCAACCATTTAATGATGTTAAATTCAATATCTTTATTTGAGGCATTTCCAGTATGGGGATTCTGCCTGACTGCACCTGCAATAAAGATGAATTTAAATAATATTAGCAGCAATACAACCTGGACACTAGAGCTGCAGGATAATGGGGGAAAAAAATCATTAATGTAAATTATTTCCTTTAATATTTTAAATGCAATTATTAACAGATTAACCCTATGGGGACTAAGGGGTTTTTGGGGCCCTTGGGATGTTTTGACATGCACTGACATTTATGCTTTTTTCAGTTATTTATAAACATGTTAATGGCAAAGGTGTAAATTCACTCTATATAGCACAAACGGGGCTACCGTAATATGTGAGCAACATGTATGTACATGTTTGTATTTTTGAGAGAATATTATTTATGCATGGTTATTGAAAAAACTAAAAATAAAAGTTTCTGAAATAAGGCCACAAAACACATATTGATTATTTATTCAGAAGACTTTTGAAAATTGTATCACATTGATTGATTGTATCATCCTGACTACTCATTCAGATAAGTCAATAAAGTCTTTTAGAATGTGTATGACGTGTTTTGTTTGAGAAAGCTTTATGCGAAGGGGCGTGATCTCTCATTAATATGTGTGGCATTTCACACCTGAGAAAGACAAAGACCCTCCCATAATGGCCCTATTAGGTGCTATCAGGCCATATCATTATGAGGAGCCTTGCACAAAGAATGAGATTTAAAAAAGAATGGCTTTTAGATTGTTTGGATTTATTTACAACACACACACACACACACACACACACACACACACACACACACACACACACACACACTGCTTAGAATAAGTGAACACACTCATGCTAAAGTTGACTAAAAAGAGGAATAAAAAATCTTAAAATACAGGGTGCATACGTCTGGACACTTCTATCACACATCCTTCACCATATAGACATGGTTTTATTTCAGTTCAAAGTTCAAAGTTAGAGCTGGAAACATCTTGAAAAGAAAATTGTCTTTTTCCATAAATGTCTTAGTTTGATCATACATATTTCAAAGTTGAGGATTCATTATTTTGATATAGCTTGCATTGGAACAAACACTATAACATCTTAGTTGATTAGTTTATTGACAAAACATACTATATATTTAACATAAGAGCAGAAACTCCTAACAAAAGCTTATTTGATGTCTATTTTAGACTAGTCAACGAAATGTTGTTATTTATTTCGTCTGTAACAGTGCGTATCTGTGTGTTCATTCATTCATTCACACACACACACACACAGAGAAACATGATTCACATTTAAACTGTATGCTATTTTTCCGTTTACAGACACTAACGTTATTCTATATCGCGATTAGAACAAAGCACAAGCATAAAACACTTACTTGTCAGCTGAATCTGTTGCTCCTCCTCGTGGTGAAAATAAACCAGCACTTGTTCTGTGGTAAATGTCCCAGGATTGTTTTTCATATAGCCGCGCAAGACTACAGTAGATTCATCTGACTAAAAAATATAGTGTGTTTTCAGAGTTTATGGGCGTTAACGCGTCTCAATCTGTTGCTTCACATATTTGCGTTTGAATTAGCGCGTGCTCTCCGTGGGCGTGTCACATTACCAGAATAATGAGCTGAGAGGAAGATAATTAGACCGGCTGACACGTCTCTCTTTTTATATAGATGACATAAACGGAGAATATTTATTTTAGTTTTGAATCGGATCATTTAAAAGTACAAACTCAAATGATTTAAAAGATATATTGCTTATGGCTTGGTGAATAGTATTTGCTGAGTTTTGTTGAAGATTAGAGACGTGCTCCAGAAAAAAAGTTCACGGTGACTGAGAGGCAGAACCCACACCCTGTTTATTTTCTTTATTTTACGAAAGCACAGTATTTTATTTCGATTGTATGTGGGCACATAGAAAAGTAGACATTTAACAGATTATTTTCTCATATTTCTTAACTCTGTATGAACAGAAATGATGGTAGTACTTTAAGTCTATTTTTCTGCTATGTGAAAAAAAACAAGCAAAACGCGCCGGCGCGTTTCTGGTCCCCAGAGGGTTAAACACCTCTGATTGACCACTGTATGAAAGAAAGTTTTTTTTTTTTTTTTTTTTTTCAGTATACTTTATATGTGGGTCATAATAATACCATAATTCCTTATGACAAATTATTTAGATTTTTTTTTAAATAATATATTTTTAGAATACTTTTCCATCAACCGGTTAAAATTTACAACACTGCATGTATTCTGCTTTAAAAAAAAGACATGCACGCTCTAATGTAAAAACACACCAACACAGATAGCATAAATGTCATGTTTTAGTCCAAAGACAGTGAAGAAGATTCAAATAGAAGTGTTTTTACTAACACAAAATAAACTCAGATAATCCACAATGATGCGAGACAGCGTGCAAGCACAAACACACAAACAATAATGGGCCAAGTACTGAATGCAAGGAGGAACTTAAATACACAGTGATAATGAACTAAATATAATTGTAGGCATGCGCTGGTATGAGACTTTGACAGTATGATAATCTTAAGCAAAAATAGTATGATTAAGGCTTTAAAATGTATGATTGAAACAATATGATTTGCAATGTATAAAAAATAACTTTATGTAAAAACAAAACAAAAAAACTTCGAAACAGAAAAATGCAGTCACTTAAGTGAGCCAAGGGATGTGATCAGCTAATGACAAACAAAGAGGGAAAACCAGAATAGTTAACCCCATCGCCTGTTATTATTATTATTATTATTATTATTAATAATATTTTAATTAAATGAATAAAGACATATCTTACTATTGTAATAATATATACTATTGTACTGTAAATAAAACAATAGTATTTATAATGCATTCATAATAATAATTTTACAATAATATTTGGATTGCTTCTGATAAACAATAATTATAATAATTATTATTTTTTTACTTTACAGAACAACATTAAAATGACAATACTAACATTTATGGATGTCTTGCTTTCAAAAGTTAAACCACTGAGCTTTTATTTTGGCAGAAAACCTCAGATGTTTCTCTTTGTTGACAACAGATTTATAAACAACTCTTATTACGGATGGTTGGTGCACGTTGCGCTCCCAAATGCAAATTATAAGCGGCTCAAACACAGAGTGCTTGCAGAGAAGCATTTACTGTGATGCAGCACAACTAGAAAAATCTTTAGTCGAGGGCAGCCCTACATGTATATAATAGAATGATTCTTGGAAAACAAACTTTCGGCAGTCTTAGTGAGTTTGACTCCTACATTGATCATTTGTGTTATTTATTAGATGATGGAGTGAACAATTATTTATTTTTGGGAGTTCATTTTAATTTCTCTACATTATGTTGATTATTAGGAACAAGAAAATGTATTGTTTGTCAAATTTGAATGGCGTTTGAACAATTTCGCCGAAGATTTCATGAACAAAATTAACACTACCATGCACAGGGTTGCCAGATTGCACAGATCAAGTAAAACACGTGGCAGAAAATGAATCAATTTAAAGGGATAGTTCACCCAAAAATGAAAATTCTGTCAGTAATTACTCACCCTCATGTTGTTCAACCCCGTAAGACCTTCGTTCATCTTCAGAACACAAATTAAGATATTTTTGATGAAATCTGAGAGCTGGATCACTACTCCATAGGCTTATAAGGGATTGAAACTTGTTCCCCAAAAAGTTATTAAAGACATTGTTAAAATAGTCCAAGTGACTACAGTGGCTCAATCTTAAGTTTATCAAGCGACAAGAATACTTTTTGTGTGCAAAAAACACACAAAAATAATGACTTTATTTCAGCTATTCATTTCCTTCTCTGTGGGCCTCGAGTCAGTTCACGTAGTGTAACAGCGTAGTGCACACTACGTGAACTGACTCGAGGCCCACAGAGAAGGAAATTAATAGTTTAAATAAAGTCGTTATTTTTGTTTGTTTTTGCGCACAAAAAGTATTCTCGTCGCTTGATAAACTTAAGATTGAGCCACTGTAGTCACTTGGACTATTTTAACGATGTCTTTAGTTTCAATCCCTTAGAAGCCTATGGAGGAGTGATCCAGCTCTCAGATTTAATCAAAAATATCTTAATTCGTCTTCCGAAGATGAACGAAGGTCTTACGGGTTTGGAACAACATGAGGGTGAGTAATTACTGACAGAATTTTCATTTTTGGGTGAACTATCCCTTTAAGAGAAAAGCTGTTTAGGGGATTTAAGCTACGAACCATGAATATGTGACTATTACTTTTACTGAGATAACAGAAATTACAATACAATATTTTGTAAAGCGGTTTTGAAAAGTTGTGTATTGTGCAAAGTGCTATTCAAATAAAAATGACTTCTAAAAATGGTTCTCACCAATGACAACTTCCTTTACGAACAGGGGTTGGACACCAATCTTCCCATTGACTCCTCCCCAATTCATAACACGTGCCATAGCAGTTGTAAAAGTGGCTTTCAGCACTCTCCACATGGTGTCTTTCAGGTCAAAGTCACCAACCAGACCCAGATAGGTTATCTGATAGGAAAAAAAACATTGTGTAAGTGGTTGAAATATGCATTTAAATAGACCACCCTAAAATGAAAATGCTGTTAAATTCAAAAAGGAACTATAAACTATCTCTTACTCTATCTGAAAGCATTTTCTAGGTTTGTAATATGGAAATTCCCCACCCATCCCGCACATTAGGGCTGGGCGGTATGACAATGTATACCATAGCAATAGTATATAATCTCTATCATTAGAAATTGCCATATCGTGTTAAACATACGCTATGGACTGAAGTAGTACTTCAATAGCACAGGACTATTGAAACTTTAGCGATGAAATATTATTATTTGCATCTTTGCTTATTTTAATAACAAAGATAAAATAAACTACAAACTATATTGTGATCATACAATTTTATAAAAAATATATATATATTAAATTACTCAAATCATGAAATAAGAATTTGGTCATAGGACCCACAGGTTATGACAGGTTGGGGTTCGTATTTGTGAAAGGTTAGAGAATATTAACATAATTGATAATGTGATTGTTGTAAACATCTCTTCACGATCACACTGTCGCATGTAATTTTTTTTTTTTTAAATAAAGGGGAGAGAATGGTCGAAAAGCAAGGCATGAACAAGCAGTCAAGTGAAGTTTAATTTTATTAAATTAATTTACAACTGATAACACTTTATAATAAGGTTTTACTTGTTAACAAACATTAGTTAATGTATTAACTAACATGAACTAACCATGAGTGATAGCCTACATTTCTTACTGTATTTGGTAATCTTTGAAAACATTAGTTAATAGAAATACAGCAGTTCATTGTTTGTTCATGTTAGTTCACAGTGCATAAGTTACTAACGTTAACAAGCAATTTCTGATTTGAATGTATTAGTAAATGTTGAAATTAACATTAACACTTCTTAATACATGCTGTAGAAGTGCAGTTCATTATTAGTATGTTAACTAGGTATTTTAATCAGGTATTGTATCGAAAGTCATAATTTTTGTTGCCTATTGTGACAACACCTAGGCCTACAACTTAATTTTAAAGAGGGAAAAGTCATGAGAAAAAGTCTTGGTCGAATATCATTTCAGAGTTAAATATGCACACGTATTAATATGTTTATACTTGTTGGCATTTTTTAAATAATTATTATTAATTAAATGATTGTGAACACAAATTAGGATTTCGTTTTTTGACGAACAGTAACACCGTGAAGTCGGACCGCGTCGCTTGAATTCACAAATATATGATATTACACATGACATACGATACTCTTTTATGTAACGTTATACAACAGTGTACTGTTGATTTATAGCCAAAAAACATCTGAATTTAAAACAGCAAACCAGCGGACCGCTATACATTAAACTTTATTGTGTGTATTTAAAGCGGTTTACCGCTAAACCGCAGGAATATCTTGCTTTTCAACCGTGGTTAGAAAAAATCCATACCCCCCCAGCCCTAATACCAAATCAGGTCATGAAAACGTACTCGGTTACATACGTAACCTCGGTTCTCTCTAGAAGAGGGAACGAGTATTGCATAAGTTGCTTACGCTACGGGTAAAGTCATCTTTTCTTGAGATATTGAAGCAAAAAATTATCCTTAGTTTTTCATATATTGTCAACGCGGTGCAGCAGCCAGCAGACCTAGAGCAGGCTATCTTGCGTGCCCATTGGCTGCCCTGTGGCAACTGCTGCAGCCAACCACTGAGCCTCGCGCGTGACGTCGCGCCCTTTACGCGTCACAGCCCGCCAAAATGGGGGTGGCTTAGCGTATAAAAGTCAGGCTCAGGGGCTGCATCACTGGTTTCATCAGCTGAAGCGAAAATCGCTCGTGGCGCCTGCACGGTCGGGTTACGCAATACTCGTTCCCTCTTCTAGAGAGAACCGAGGTTACGTATGTAACCGAGTACGTTCTCTTACGAGAGGTTCTCTCGTATTGTGTAAATTGCTTGCGCTACGGGAAGCCATTGTCAACGCCGTGCACGCCAGCATCCACTTCATGAGTCCCAGGGATTCCCGGGGAACATAGATAAGTGGGAAACAGGTGGCCAGCAATGCGAGCCAGCACATGTTATAAGCACATATAGGGTATACAGAGCGGCGTTGCCGGTCCATATAAATATTCACCATACAGTGCAGCTCAACCAGGAGAGCTAAAGTCGCGTGAGAGTAGTCTGCGCATGATAAATCTGGGCAGGACATACACAATGCTCATACTGACAGAAGTCTAGCCTGCAAGGCGGGAACTTCCAGGTTATAAACCTAACAAATGTGGACGGGGAGGCCCAGCCTGCCGCCTCACAAATGTCCTGAATGGAAATTCTGCTGGACCAAGCCCACGACGAGGCCACGCCTCTGGTGGAATGCGCCCTAATGCCCAAGGGGCATTGCAGACCTTTTAGACCTATAAGCAGATGCGATAGCTTCCACTATCCATCTGGCAAGACCCTTGGTGCGCCCACCAAACGAGACAAAGAGCTGTTCCGAACGCCTGAAAGGGGCGGAGCGCGTAATGTAAGCCCTCAGCGCCCTGACAGGGCAGAGGAGATTAACATCGCCTTCACTATCGGATGCTGGCAGAGCCGATAGAGAAATGACCTGCGCTCTGAAGGGAGTGCCCAATACTTTAGGGACATAACCATGCCTTGGCTTGAGGATGACTTTAGAGTCATTTGGCCCGAACTCAAGACACGCAGCGCTAACAGATGTACTAACAGCGCGTGTAAATCCCCCACACGTTTGACTGATGACAGAGCTGTCAGAAAAACGGTTTTGAGCGAGAGGTACTTTAGGTCCACGGAGTCTATCGGTTCAAAGGGAAAAGCTTTCAGGGCCTCTAGGACCAATGAAAGATCCCACATGGGAACCGACGGGGGTCGCGGGGGATTCATCCTTCTGGCTCCTCTAAGGAAGCGGATGACAAGCTTGTTTCTTCCTATTGACTGACCGCGCGTCGACTCAGTGAACGCTGCAACGGCCGCCACATATACTTTAAGCGTAGATGGGGACCTGCCCTTATCCAACAGCTCTTGAAGGAAGCCTAGCAACCACGTGACCCCACACGTTCGTGGGTCTAGATCTCTATCAGCACATCATTTGGAGAACACAGACCATTTAGACGTGTAAAGCCGCCTCGTAGAGGGAGCTCTGGATTGCATTATCGTGTTCATCACTCCTTCTGGCAGGACAACGGGTATCCGTTGATTAACCATACGTGCAGTGACCAGCGCTCTGGATGGGGATGCCAGATTGAGCTGCGGGCTTGAGAGAAGAGATCTCCCCTCACCTGAATTGGCCAAGGGGCTGTGTGTGACAGCCGCATCAGCTCCGGGAACCAGATTTGATTCTCCCATCGCGGGGCTATAAGGATATAAGTGGCGCGTTTCCCTGATCCTCTTGATTACCTGTGGTAACAGAGAGACCGGAGGGAAAGCATAAAGTGGGAGGCTGGGCCAGATTTAGGCCAGCGCATCCTCGTCCTTTGAAAAGAACATCGGGCAATGAGCGTTGTCTTTTGACGCAAACAGGTCGACTTTCGCCTTGCCGAAAAGGCGCCACAGTAACTGGACTGTCTGGGGGTGCAGGGACCATTCCCCTGGGGGAACGTAGTTCCTGGATAGTTTGTCTGGGCCGTCGTTCAGGTGGCCTGGCACATGCGCAGCTCTCAGCGAGCACAGGAGGTGCTGAGACCATACAAGAAGGCGTTCTGTCAGATGGCAGAGACTTCTGGATCTGACACCGCCCTGATGGTTTATGTAGGACACCACAGACATGTTGTCCGAGCGGACTAGCACATGGTGGTTCCGTATGAACGGGAGGAAGCGCCTGAGCGCATTCTCGACCGCTATAATTTCCAGACAGTTTATGTGGAAGCGTCTCTCTTGGTCTGACCACAGGCCAAAGACCGTTCTGTGTGGTGTGAGCACAGATTTGTGGGCACACTCTCTACATCTAGCACTCGAGCGGCATTTGCCAGCTTTATGAGAGTGGGCTCTGTGAGTGTGTGAGACACGTGGGGCATCGTGTTTATGTGTAGGGGTGAGCACTGATTTGTGGGCACTTTTTCTACACTTAAAACACCATCGGCGTGAGACGGATAACCAGAAATTATACTCTTTTTGAGATTTATCTGGGTCGCCATAAAAACGGCGGTTGTGTGGAGGCGAGCGGGCTGTGTTGCCGACTCGTTGGCTGCTAAATGTACATCTGCAGTAGACTTCTCTGAGGGGACTGACAGGACGAGATATTTTGACGGTGGTCCGGCCGCGTCTTTTCCTCTCTGCTGTTGCTAGGAGGACTTCGCATGCTCGGGCTTCAGCGCAATCTTGGGCTGGGGTCCCCGGGGGGGGGGGCGGCCTGTGGCGACTGGACGAGCGCGATCTAGGGCGGCCGCCCTGTCGTCGCTGCGAAGGCTGTGGCTGAGCTGGGCCCTGGCTAGCATTTCGTGCAGGCGGCTCACGTGGGCGGCTTGCAGCGGAGCTAGAGCGTCGAGGCAGGAAGAGGTTCATGGCCTGCGAGGTCTTCTGTACTTCGGAGAAGCGGTTGACGATCCAGTTCACCGCTGGGCTGAAGAGACCTGTAGGGGAGAGTGGCGCGTCGAGAAACGCGGAGTGCTCAGACTCCCTCATATCAGCAAGCGTCAGCCAGAGGTGCCTCTCTGTGACGGTGAGCGAGGCCATGCATCTCCCGATCGCCTGAGCCGTGGATTTTGTAGCACAAAGGGAAAGATCCGTCGCGCTCCTCAAATCCGTGATGGTGGCTGGGTCCTTGCTTTTCTCGTCCCATTCACGGAGGAGATCAGCTTGAAGGATCTGCAGCACAGCCATCGAGTGCAGGGCGGAAGCAGCTTGAAGATGAAGATGATGAAATCAGTGATGCAGCCACTGAGCCTGACTTTTATACGCTAAGCCACCCCCATTTTGGCGGGCTGTGACGCGTAGAGGGCGCAAAGGGGCGCCCTCATTGGGCGTGACGTCACGCGGTAGGCTGCAGAAGTTGCCGCAGGGCAGCCAATGGGCACGCAAGATAGCCTGCTCTAGGTCTGCTTGCTGCTGCACTGCGTTGACAATATATGAAAAATGAAGGATAATTTTTGGCTTCAATATCTCGAGAAAAGATGACTTTACCCGTAGCGTAAGCAACTTATGCAATACGAGAGAGCCTCTCGTAAGAGAACTGTATCTAACATTGGTCTTCATATCTTATCACAAAATATGCATTAACATTAGGATTTAATCAGGCTTTCATATTTTTTCCGACTGTCCTGTAAATTCTACACACAGCAAAACAAACATTGACCTAATTTGTCTTCTTATCACGAAAATATTAATAAAAACTATCAAATAACAGGGTTGAACTCAGCATAATGGGGTTGAAAATGATAACAGGGTTGAAGTGATGATCATTATTTCAATATAGTATGGATTTCTTACCTGTAAAATGAATGATATCACATTCAATAACATTTTATTTTATTAAAGTTGGCAAAAAACAAACAAACATTTAAGCAAGTATTTAACATTAAATCAAAAGCATTAAGCATTAATTAATCACAAACATCAATCGATCTTTCCATTTGGTCCAAAAAATCCCTTATCAAAACAGCATAGGCTATGGAAAACGTCTCTGTTACGTATGTAACCCTCGTTCCCTGAGTACAGGGAACGGAGACGTGTCGTCGGGGGAGTTCCCTGACGAATTGGGATCACGCTAGGGAGCCAATTGCCTTCGAGAGAATTAAAAACGAGCCAATGGACATTGGCATGCAAGATTTGCATTCCGCAGCCCGCCTACCAGTGCGGGTATAAAAGGCGGAAGTAAACATTGCGCAATACTTTTCGCTGAGGAGCCGAACAGTGTCCAGTCCTCAGCGAAGGTACAGCAACATGGCGAAGGGACGACACGTCTCCGTTCCCTGTACTCAGGGAACGAGGGTTACAGACGTAACCGAGACGTACCCTTTCGTCCTGGGAACTCCGACATGTCGTCGGGGGAGTTCCCTGACAAATTGGGATCCCTAATAAAGCGCCATGGTGCTGGCCCCTTCCAGTGCCCGGCTAAGCTACCCTGCAGCAGTTTCTTGCAATAAGTTGCGGGAGCTAGCACGGGAATCACACTGCTGTTCCGCAAGACCCGCACAGTGGATATTGGATAACACTGGGAAAGCGTTCGCCCAAGAGAGGGGGGGAACGCTGCGGAAGCCCCAGCCTGACTGAGGAAGGCCAGGAATACACATATGTACTAGCCCAGTGGGATAGTGAAACATATGGCAGTCCCTGAGGTGGTCCAAATCCAAGGGAAGTGGGAGCGCACTCAACAGGGACGATGAAGGAGTCCGTCAAGGGGAAGACACGGCTGAACTGCACGTGGCATCATGGGTCACAGTAGAGACCACTGGAAGCACCCAGTCTACTAACAACTCTTTACTAGAGGTAGCAGACCTGGCGCCGGGTGGTGCTCCGCGCCCAGCACCGAGGGGTGAAGGAGGAACTCACAAGGCTCACCGACGTAGGGCGCCATATGGAGCAAAGAACGCACGTATCCGCTGTGAGGCGGCGTAGCAAGCCGACACAACCTATTCCCTCGACGCACTGGCCGTAGCCAGAACTCGTGAGGAAACAGGTTCCACACGGAGGCTATAGAACCTAGCGAACGTGTTCGGTGTCGCCCAGCCCGCAGGTCTACAGATGTCTGTCAGCGAGGCACCTTGAGCCAAAGCCCAGGAAGACACTGTGCTGATCAATTATCATCTGTCCTCACTTTTATCTTTAACTGGTCTCTTCAAATTGGTATTGTGCCTGCTTGTTTTAAATCTGCTGTGATTATCCCAGTTCCAAAGAAGGATAGAATCTCGTGTCTTAATGATTATAGGCCTGTGGCTTTAACTTCTGTCATTATGAAAGTGTTTGAGCGTCTGATATGTAAACATCTGTCCAGTATTTCACTTGACCCCCACCAATTTGCTTATAGAGCAAATAGGAGTGTTGATGATGCAGTTTCACTATGTTTGCACTCTATTCTTCAACATCTGGAGTTTAAATCTACATATGCACGTGTCCTCTTTGTGGACTTTAGTTCAGCGTTCAACACTATTGTTCCTGTGAAGTTGATTAACACTTTACAGGAGCTAGGTGTTAGAACATCACTTTGCAAGTGGATTTTTAACTTTTTATGTGATAGGAAGCAGGTGGTTAAAATGGGTGATTACGTCTCGCAGTCAAAATTCCTGAACATTGGTGTCCCACAGGGCTGCGTCCTATCTCCACTTCTGTATTCTTTATACACACAATTCTGTCAGTCACACAGTAGTTCAGTTCTTCTATTTAAGTTTGCTGATGACACTTCTGTAGTTGGTCTTATTACTAATGGAGATGAGTCTGACTACCGCATAGAAGTGGAGGGGCTGGTAAAATGGTGCGAAAGTTTTAACTTGTCACTTACCATCTTAAAAACCAAGGAACTGGTAGTGGATTTTAGAAAGACCTCTAGTCCCCTCCGTACGCTCTCCATAAATGGGGAGGAGGTGGAGAGGGTCACTTCCTTCCAGTTCCTTGGGACTACAATCCAGGAATCCCTATCATGGGAGCTCAACACTAATATTAAGATCAGTAAAGCTCATCAGCGACTCCACTTCTTGCGGCAGCTCAAAAAGTTTGGTGTCAGCCGAGTTGCCATGACCCTCTTTTATAGGTCTACTATTGAAAGCGTCCTTACTTTCTCCTTGCTTGTCTGGTTCGGTCATACAACCGCTCAGGACAAAACTAGGATGGAGAGAGTAGTACGCAGGGCTTCAAAAATCATAGGCTGTAGCCTCCCTTCACTTTCTTCACTCTTCTTCACTAGAATAAAAAGAAAGGCTAAAAACATCATAGCGGACCACTCTCACCCTGCTCACCATCTCTTTAATCTCCTCCCATCAGGAACAAGATATAGGAGCATTAAGACTTCTAAATCACGCTTCAGAGACAGCACCTTCCCTCTGGCGATTAGACATCTGAATTTGCACTGACTGTTAGCAGCACCTTATTAACAGCAGGCACTGGGCACTTTCTTGGTCGTGGGGTATTATCCTTTGAACGACTGCAGGTTCTGGTCTAATGTCTTATTGTTGTTGGGGACTGTTGATGTACATTGTTGGTGTATTTTTGATGTTTGTCTTTTAGGTTATTTATGTCTGAGAGTTGTACTAAGACAAATTCCTGTCAACTTGTTGACATGGCAATAAATGAAATGAAATGAAATGAAATGAAGCGGCAACACTTCTAGTGGAGTGAGCGCGCAACCTGGGAGGACAAGGCTCACCCAGAGACTCATATGCTCGGGTGATAGCATCCACTAACCAGTGAGCTAACCTCTGCTTGGAGACGGCCTTCCCCTTCTGCTTGCCTCCGTAACAGACAGAGCTGATCTGAAGTTCTGAAGCTTTGCGTTCTGTCAATATAAACCCGCAGAGCGCGGACGGGACAGAGAAAAGCTAGAGCTGGGTCTGCCTCCTCCTGGGGCAGCGCTTGCAGGTTCACCACCTGGTCCACAAAGGGAGTGGTAGGAACCTTGGGCACATATCTGAGCCGGGGTCTCAATACAACGTGAGAAAGGCCCGGCCCGAACTCTAGGCACGATTCGTCGACCGAAAAAGCCTGCAGATCCCCGACCCTATTGAAAGAGGCCAATGCTAACAGGAGCGCTGGCTTAATGGTCAGGATATTAAGCTCTACTGTCAGCAAAGGCTCAAAGGGAGGACTTTGAAGGGCTCTAAGTACCAGAGCTAGGTCCCAAGAGGGTACAGAGTGCAAAACACGAGGTGGGTTTAACCTCCTGGCACCCTTAAGGAATCTGATGACCAGGTCGTGCTTCCCCTGCATCGTGATGCGCGGCTATTGCGGCGACATACACTTTGAGGGTGGAGGGAGACAGCCTTCGCTCCAACCCATCTTGCAGGAAGGAAAGCACGACTCTGATCGGGCAAGTTCGGGGGTCCTCCTGACGAGAGGAACACCAATCGACGAACAGGTTTCACTTCAACGCATAGAGGCGCCTTGTAGAGGGGGTTCTAGCGGAAGTGATGGTGTCAACCACTGCCTGTGGTAGACCACCTAGAACCTCCACGTCCCGTCCAGGGACCAGACATGGAGTTTCCAGAGGTCTGGACGCTGGTGCCATAGAGTGCCCCGTCTCTGAGAAAGAAGGTCCTTCCTCAGACGGATCAGCCAAGGAGGGGCTGTCGCAAGGAGCATGAGTTCCGTGAACGAAGTCCTGGTGGGCCAATACGGCGCCACTAGAAGGACCTGCTCCTCGTCCTCCCTGGCCTTGCACAGAGTCTGTGCAAGAAGGCTCACTGGGGGAAACGCATACTTGCGCAGGCCCCGGGGCCAGCTGTGAGCCAGGGCATCTGTCCCGAGGGTTCCCTCAGTCAGGGAGTAAAACCACTGGCAATGGGTCGTGTCTGGAGAGGCAAACAGGTCTACCTGTGCGACTCCGAAGGCACTCCAAATCAGCTGGACCGTCTGGGGATGGAGTCGCCATTCTCCTGGCAGGGGAGGCAGCCGTGAAAGCTTGTCTGCCACACGGTTGAGCTCCCCCGGAACGTGAACGGCACGAAGCGACCTCAGATGCTTCTGACTCCATTGGAGGAGGTGGGAAGCGAGTCGCGACACACGACGGGAGCGTAGACCACCTTGATGGTTGATGTACGCAACGGTCGCAGTGCTGTCCGCACGGACCAGTACGTGCCTGTGTCTGAGAAACCCCTTGAGGCGACGCAAGGCTAGCCGTACTGCTTGCAACTCTAGGCAGTTGAGGCCCCGTCCACAGACCTGAAACTGCATGCCCGTTGTACGTGGCCCCCCACCCGGTGGCAGAGGCATCTGTGAAAACCACAGCATGCCTGGAAACCTGGACTAAGGGCACTCCGGCCCGTAGAAACGCAGGATCTAACCACGGGGAGAAGGTTTGGCGACAGTGCGGGGTCACTTTGACCCGGAACGTGCCGCTGTGCCACGCCCCCCTCGGGACTCGATCGTGAAGCCGGTGCTGAAGCGGTCTCATATGCAACAGGCCGAGCGGCGTTACTGCGGCTGCGGCTGCCATATGCCCCAGGAGCCTCTGAAATTGTTTCAGTGGAACCGCTGTCCTGCCTCGAAAAGACCTGAGGCAGGTGAGCACTGACTGGACGCGTTCCTCCGTGAGGCGCGCAGTCTGGGCGACCGAGTCCAACTCCATACCGAGATAAGAGATCCTCTGCACGGGGCAGAGTTTGCTCTTGTCCCAGTTGACCTGAAGCCCCAACTGGCTGAGGTGCCGAAGCACCATGTCCCTGTGATCGCACAACACATCTCGCGAGTGAGCTAGAATAAGCCAGTCGTCGAGATAGTTGAGAATGCGAACGCCTTGTTCTCTCATGGGAACAATGGCCACCTCCGCGACTTTCGTGACGACACGAGGCGACAGGGCCAGCCCGAAGGGTAGGACTTTGTACTGAAACGCTCGACCCTAGAAAGCAAACTGTAGAAATGGTCTGTGTCGAGGAAGAATCGAGACGTGAAAGTACGCGTCCTTCAGGTCGATCGCTGCAAACCAATCCTGGGGACGGATGCATTCGAAAATGCGCTTCTGCGTGAGCATTTTGAACGGGAGTTTGTGCAGAGCCCGATTCAAAACTCGCAGGTCCAGGATTGGCCGTAACCCATCGCCTTTCTTGGGTACAATGAAGTAGGGGCTGTAAAACCCAGACCTCATTTTGGCAGGAGGGACCGGCTCGATCGCGTCCTTTGCCAGCAGGACCTCGATCTCTTTCCGCAAGACAGGGGCGTCCACCGACCGCACACGGGTAAAGTGGAACTTGGGAGGCCGGCGCGCAAACTGAATTGCATAGCCGAACCGAATGGTGGGGATGAGCCATCGGGACCGGAAGCGCTTCTAGCCAGGCTTCCAGATACCGTCCCAACGAACCCACCCGAACCACCGGCGTACCCGCGGAGGGGCAGTGAGGTGGAGGACAGGGACCCGGCTCTGGTGGCATTGTAGCGACCGAGAGCAGGGTCTGGGTGCATTTGGCACCAACCTGCTTCCACCGAGGGGCAGACGCCAGAGAAGGCCCGTGGGCGTTCTGCTGCGGACTGCCTGGTGGCGAGGGGAGGGGGAGAGATGAGGGACGAGGCCCTGACTCCTCGTGTCCTGGTCTCTGCGCCTCCGGGCCCAGCCGCAGACCGGAGTGATGCAGTTGAGTCTACGTCACTGCTATCCACAGACTGGGAAGAGGGGAACGGGGTGTTGCCGCTCGGACCTGGAGGAGGAAGAGGAAACTGCTCTTTTTTTGAAAATGTGGGAGGGACTGGATCGATTGCGTCCTTCGCCAGCAGGACCTCGATCTCTTTCCGCAAGACAGGGGCGTCCACCGACCGCACACGGGTAAAGTGCACGCCCCTGAACTTGGAACAGAAACAAAACTGAAAAAAGGATTCTCCACCCGGCCCTCCCCAGGGGAAGGAGGCGTGCAGAGGCACCCTCCCGACGAGCAGCATCCATGTTCTCCACCAGGTCGCCCGTCTCAGGGACGCTTTCCGCCCTTCCTTTTACGGGAAGGAGCCGGAGGCGTCCGAGCGGGCTTGGCCGCCCTCTTACGACCAGACCTCTGACCTCCAGGGGTAGACTGCTGCCCTCTACGGCCACAGAGGACGGACCAGCAGCCGTCCGCCTCCTGTGCAGGACGTGCCGTATCGCCTCCGACTGCTTCTGGGCGGTGGAGAACTCTTGGGCGAAGCTCTCCACTGCGTCGCCGAAGAGGCCCCCTTGGGATATGGGGAAGTTGAGAAGTTTGTTCTTCTCCGCTTCCCGCATATCCGCAAGGGTGAGCCACAGGTGGCATTCCTGGACCACTAGCGTGGACATCGCCCAGCCCAGGGAACGTGCGGTGACTTTCGTCGCCCGGATGGCGAGGTCCGTCGCCGCACGCAGCTCCTGCAGCAATCCTGGGTGTTGACCACCCCCCTGCATGTCATGGAGTGCCTTGGCCTGGTGGATATGCAGCAGCGTCATGGCATGCAGGGCGGAAGCGGCGTCTCCACACGCCATGTAGGCATCCCTGGTCAGACCAGAGAAAAACCTACAGGCGCGAGAGGGGAGTGAAGGGGCACCCCACCAGGAGGAAGCGGTCTTAGGACACAATTGCATCGCAACCGACCGCTCCACTGGGGGGATTCCCTCATACCTGTGCGCCACTCCGCCGTCAAGAGTGGCGAGGAAGGAGGAGCGAGGTTGCCTGTGCCTGGTCGCCAGAGGGGCCAGCCAAGACTTCCTCAGCTCCTCATGCACTTCGGGGAAGAATGGTACTGGAGCAGGCCATGGGGCAACAGCACGGCCCGCCCCGATACACCAATCATCCAACCACGAAGGTTCGGGACCCGGTGGAGGGTTCCAGACGAGCCCGACATCCGCGGCTGCCCTTTCGAGCATAGCGACCCGCTGATTCATCACCAGAAGATGACTGCTCTTCCTCCGATGCCGCGATCGACATCTGATCCTCAGGCGGCGCCCCAAAGGAGACAAATGGAACCACACGAGGCTGTCCCGGAAGCTCCCCCGGGACAACCAATGGCAACGAGCTACTAGAGGCATGAGAAGCCCGTGAGGATCTTTCACCAGACGGGACATTCTGCACGGTAACCCTCATCCACTCA
Source organism: Gila orcuttii (assembly GCA_026230005.1). Lineage (NCBI taxonomy): Eukaryota > Metazoa > Chordata > Actinopteri > Cypriniformes > Leuciscidae > Gila > Gila orcuttii. Next base: position 37,971,577 of record JAPDVR010000005.1, on the reverse strand, counting down.
CCAACAGGAATCACCGAAGTAGCCGGCTGCCGAACTGAACTGGCAGTTGAACTAGATCGGGGATTCTCTGAGGGGACTCCCCCATGTTTCAGGGTTTGCAGTCTCGAGCGCAGCATCGCCAGAGTCATGTTCCCGCAATGAGAACATGACTCATTCACAAATGGTGCCTCAGCATGCTTTAAGCCCAAACACGAGAGGCAGTGTTTATGACCATCTTCCCGAGGGAGAAGTTGACCGCATCCAGAAACGCACGGGTGAAACGACATCCTGAAAAGGACGCGAAACGCCCGTGTTGCTCTTTTAGAAGGAGAAAAAAAAGAAAAATACTCTTAACGTGCCGAGGCACCGAGGCAGACACACGGGGAAACTGCAAGCCCGAGTGCTGCACTCACCAAGCAATACCAGCCGTTAAAACAGCTTTTTATAGAGAGTTCAGCCGGCAGTGGGAAGCGATGGTCGCTGAAAGTGCCGTCCACCAGCAGCAGAGGATCTTCTTCTTCCAAAGATGACTCGTTATTTTTAATATGCTTTCTCGGAAAACACAGCAGCTCAAAGAGACACACTGGATGGCTCCGAAGCAAAAAGCATTGCGCAATGTTTACTTCCGCCTTTTATACCCGCGCTGGTAGGCGGGCTGCGGAATGCAAATCTTGCATGCCAATGTCCATTGGCTCGTTTTTAATTCTCTTGAAGGCAATTGGCTCCCTAGCGTGATCCCAATTCGTCAGGGAACTCCCCCGACGACACGTCGGAGTTCCCAGGACGAAAGGGAACTACCTTGCTGGGATCTCATTTTGATTAAAACTTGTTTTATTGCTTAACATTAAACTTTGAAAACAGGACTGTAAGATGTCCATTAATTCATTCTTTATTCAGAAAGCCTGGCCCAAACATCTTTTTGAATTTCTATGTGCCGTTATGTCACTGGCTAAGGAGGTGGGATGAGCTCAAGCACATCATCAAAAACATACCAAAGCACATCCTAACGAGCAGGCCAAAAGAACCTGTTTGGCCCAACACAGTGCATGCATTTTACTTGCACATGCGTTTCATCCATCGCAAGTATTATTCCTGGGAAAAAATCTTTATCATATGTGAGCACACACCACTGCCCTAGCACCTCTGGGTTTTCCCAATGGATTCATGTCTGCCTCTGTGACACAGCATCTGGCACCTTAACAAAGCTGAAATGATTTGTGTTCAAACACTCGCATTGTAACTGCTTCTGGGTCGAGCACATACAGCTGACATCACGAGACAGTATCTCTCCTGGAGCAAGAGTTACCACCTGATGTATTCTCATGGTTGCTGGGACTGCTGGTAGGTTTGATGGCATCCTCTCAAGTGCCTGCTCAACAGTATCACCATTGACAAAGAACAACTTGATCGATGTGTTGGTCTCCAAAAGGGCCTTGAAGAGCTCATGTGCATCTTGGATGTCCCGGCCATGGCTTATTAGCATGTCAGCAGTCCTCTTCAAGGCTGCTCCAACACCATCTGGTGCTCCTTTGCCATGGCTGGCCTCAAAAAAAGTCTATGTCCCTGCCTTAATGCCTCTTTTCTCCAGCTCAGTGCTAAAAAGGAAAAAAATGCCCTTCTGCTTGTACTTGTACTGGGGAACCGTTGGTTCCAAAACTCAGCTCAAGGCTCGAGCGTACTACGAGATCTGTTACAAATGGACTTCTGCCTATACCGGCTTTTAGGAACTGCTATGGACAGAGATCTTTTTTTCATGTGCTCACTAAAGCCTGGAATGAGACTCCACAGCACATCAGAACTATAACATCAATAAGACTATTTAAAATAACATTTGCTTCCCATCTAATGGATAGGTATGTCTGTGACCACTGAGATGGCTTCATGGCCTCCCTCTGATGCTTATTCTCTTGGTTTGTGTGTTTGTTGTTGTCTTGTCTAGGAGATCTGTTGTATATGAGGTATTTATGTTCTGCAGAACAGGAACCTGCTGAAAATCAGTTTTATACTGAGTCAGGCCCGATTGTCTTAAATCTTTTCCTGTTTAAAAATTTAAAATAAAATAAAAAATAAATAAAATAAGGCCCATCACTAAAAAAGTGTATCACAGAAACCTCTGGGTGTGTTGCCTGCACATAATCCAATACAGGGTTCAGATGCTCCCAAATAACTGCTGGGCTTTTGTGCTTTGATGGAAATATTGTGCTGAAGCAGGTCGGTTCTTGTCTACCGCCTACACAAAGAATCCCTGTATGTAGTGTCGCCTGTTGATGAGGTGATCCAAAGTGCACTGCTTGTATTTAAGAACTGTACTTGCAGGTGAATTTCTCCGAAAAATCTATGTGAATTAGACATTCATCAGTGGCCATGCTCTTTCTCAGCTCACGGTAGTAGGCATACTGTTGCCTAATATTGAATGAATGCTTCTTGAACTTGCTCAGGTGTGTGTGGAACTGCTCAGCAAGTTGCTCCTGGGTTCCCTCAACAATTTGTTTAAAAGATATCTTTACTTTTGGCCCCTCCTGATCATCCGTTTTTGCCTTCTCTTCCGTCCCCCACTGAGTATTACTTTTTTACACTGTCGTTACATACTGGAGAGGGGAACTGTTTTATCTTTACAGTTCTCACTCTCCCCATACATACAATCCTTGCGAGTGATATCACAGGACACAGTTTTAGTAAGTCTCTCAAGATCTGAGGTCTCGATCAACTTCAGCTGATTAAGCTTTTCTGCTAGAAAGCTTAAATTGTCATGCAGTTTGCACTGGCATGTCTCACGATCAGACAAAGAGGGGTGCACAACCCAAAAGGGACGTAGGCGGCAAAATGAAGAGTATGAGATCCTCACATTATTCTCTGCTAGAAATTTTCTGTGGAGGTTTCTCATTGTGTCTACAAGAAACCTTTTTTGCATCTTTACTTTGTTTCTAGAAATGGTTTTTTTCTTCCTGTATTTATCCTGCTGACATCATCTCTGTTAAAGAAGCTCTTTATGTTTTCTGAATAGATGTATCTGCAAACCTGTTGACAGTCTTTCTGGTAAAACTGGTCAGTTTTTTTGATCTTCTGCATTTCTTTGAAAACCCCAATGCCTGTTCTGACCATCTCTGCAGCCTATACTTTTTGACAATCTTTCCCACAGTAACCTTGGCTAAGATTTGCTTATCTCTTTCATTTCTGGCATTCTGGTATTTTCTCTTGATGTCAGAAATGAGTGCTTCATGAAGTAGTAATGTTCCCTTTCGAAGGGAACTCAACAATACGTCATCGACGCTATGGGGAACGCCTCAGGTGTGACAGGTGTCTGAAATCAAGTATCAACTCACAGCAATCATGTTGACCGGCGACAGCTCGAATGATGAGCACGCAACCTGGATGTATAAAAAGGGCGCCTAGAGACCGTGACAACATCCTTTTTCGTCTTCAGGGACTGTTTTGTCTGTTTGAAAAGTTCAACAATAGCAAAAATGAAGCGTACAGAGAAGAGGGGAAAAAATTCCTTCCGCAAGTGTGCCGACCCGTGTCCCAGATATTTGACACCGGAGGACTCACACGATCTGTGCGTTTTCTGCCTGAGAGAGGAGCACGCGCGGGAGGTTCTCGAGGGAACTTCCTGCGCAAACTGTGAGAGTTTTTCTCTAAGAACTCTCTGCTCTCGTCTGTCCCACTTCTCGAGGGAAGTGGGCGCGGCATCTGAACCCCGTGGTGCTGGTCCCGCTCGGGCTGAGGCTCAGCGGCGCGTGAGCTCGTGGGGCTCTCAGATGGAGCTGGCGGATCATCTGGAGAGGGGCGTTAACCTCGCGGATGATCTGCCAGCTGACGAGGGTGAGTTACAGGTCGATGTTGAAGAGGTTCTTTCTCTTTCTGATGGATCTGTAACTGGTTCTCTTCGGGCCGGGCAGGAGTTGGCTTCTGATGATGTCAGTCTGGTTGAGACTGAACCATCTCAGCCCTCCTGCCCAGTGTACACTGAGTTGGTGGACGTTATGGGGCGCGCCACCAACAGATTGCAGCTACAGTGGAGGCGCGTCCGGGAGGAACCTGCTCGTGGTATTTTGGACGATCGGTTCCTCCCTACCCATAAGCCACCAGCCCGGACGAGCCTGCCATTCCTTCCCGATCTCCACTCTGAGATCGAGAAGGCATGGAAGAACCCGTTTTCTGCTCGTCTTCATCTGCATCAGTGGAATAATTTCGCTGCTGTGGATGGGGCCGCAGAGCACGGGTATGTGTCGATGCCGCCAGTAGACGAGACGTTGGCCAACTATCTCGCCTCTGGTCGGTCTTCGTCACTTGGAGCTCCGTCCCTGCCATCCAAGCCGCTCAAGACTACTTCACGCTTGAATGGCAGAGCGGTTTGTCCCCTGACGCGGTCGCAGAGCTGCGCCGCACCACGGATTTGTCTCTCCGGGCCACCAAACAGTCTGCTGCCTCCATCGGTCGTTCAATGGCGGCTATGGTGGCCACGGAGAGGCATCTCTGGCTCAACCAGGCTGACATCGGGGAGAAAGAAAAAACCTTTCTCCTCAATTCGCCGGTTTCGCCTTCCGAGCTTTTCGGACCTTCCGTCGAGACGGTGGTCGATAAGTTCAGGGAGGCGAGGGCGCGCTCTGCGGCGTTTAAGAGCTGCATACCGCGGAGGTCCTCGGCCCAGCCCAGGCAGGCGGGAGGGCCTGGTCCGTCGTGGTCTGAGGATCACAGACAGACCCAGAAGGCCAGTGTCGCTTCCCGCGCACCCCCTCCTCCTAGCAGAGGGAGCAGGGTGCGCAGGAGGCACGATCTCAGGGAGGTGATCCAGAGCAAACGTTCTCAGACCAAACGTTAACATCACCTCCCTGGATCTTGTCTCCTAACCACCATCGCTCCCAGGCTCCTCCTACATCAGGCCTGGGGCGGGGCCCATGATGAGTTCATGAATTCTCTGATGGCCCGCTTCAGCTTGGTTGATAGGAGCGCCTTACCTTTTGTGAAACAGTAAAAAAAAAAAAAGAAAAGGGGGTTACTGAGTTTCTGAGTCCCGGTGTGCTTCATTCCGCACGCTGCAGGTTTTTATGTTGAGTGAAGATGTTCTTTTGCGCAAATAAATTTTTTCTCTTCTTTTTCAGAACTCGCCTCCTGTACAGAGCCAGGGACATGTTTGGTAAGCAAGGTTGTGAGTCGAGCTCCCACATACTGTGGTCGCCAGGTTACAGGCCTCACCAGGCCTTCCGGGTTATGAGCTTCCACATGTCAGGTTACAGGCCTTACCCGGCCTTCCTGAATGTGAGCTCCCACATGCTGTGGTCGCCAGGTTTCAGGCCTCGCCGGCCTTCCTGAGTACGAGCTCCCACCTACTGTGGTCACCAGGTTATAGGCCTCTCTGGCCTTCCTGATATTAGCTCCCACTTACTGTGGTCGCCAGGTTACAGGCCTCACCCGGCCTTCCTGAATGTGAGCTCCCACATACTGTGTTCACCAGGTTACAGGTCTCACCCGGCCTTCCTGAATATGAGCTCCCACATACTGTGGTCGCCAGGTTACAGGCCTCATCCGGCCTTGCTGAGTATGAGCTCCCACACACCATGGTCGCCAGGCCTTCCGGGTTATGAGCTTCTACAGGTCAGGTTACAGGCCTCATCCGGCCTTCCTGAATGTGGGTTCCCACATACTGTGGTCACCAGGTTTTAGGCCTCTTAGGCCTTCCTGAGTGTGAGCTCCCACATGCTGTGGTCGCCAGGTTACAGGCCTCACCCGGCCTTCCTGGTTATGAGCTCCCACATACTGTGGTCGCCAGGTTACAGGCCTTATCCGGCCTTCCTGGTTATGAGCTCCCACACACTGTGGTCGCCAGGTGACAGGTCCCAGCCGGCCTTCCTGGTTATGAACTCCCACATATTGTGGTCGCCAGGTTACAGGCCTAACCAGGCCTTCCTGAATGTGAACTCCCACTCACTGTGGTCGCTAGGGTGTAGTTGTGAGCTTTCACATGTCAGGCCTCATCAGGCCTTTATGAATATGAGCTCCCACCCACTATGACTATCAGGTTACAGGCCTCATCTGGCCTTCCTGATCATGGGTAAAATACAGGCCTCAAAACCGGCCTCCTGAATATAGAGTGTTGAAGTACATGTACATTTACTTCATCTATTTTCTTTGTACGCTCCGTACCTTCTTAAACCCATACTTATGGTAAGTCACACGACGGAATGTCTTGTGTACTTTCTAAAATCCATTTTTTATGGTAAGGGTCGTGCGCTGTACGTTTCGGTCCCTTCCTATGTGGCCAGACCCAGGTCTTTCACCTTGGGTCCCACTCTAGATGCATCCTGTCGTTGAAGTATACTACGACAGACGCCTTTCTCTAGCTAACTTCCACATTTTGATCCAGGCCCTCCTAGACTCAGAATGGCTAAGTTCATGCACTTTCGTTTCATGTACTTTCTAAAATCCATATTTATGGCCTTTCTGGAAGTAGTCCCCACATTGTGTGGTTGTCAGGTTACAGGCCTCATCAGGCCTTCCTGAAAGTAAGCTCCCACAGGTTGTGGTTGCCAGGTTTCGGGCCTCACCGGCCTTCCTGAGTATGAGCTCCCACCTACTGTGGTCGCCAGGTTACAGGCCTCACCCGGCCTTCCTGAATATGAGCTCCAACATACTGTGGTCACCAGGTTACAGGCCTCACCTGGCCTTCCTGAATATGAGCTCCCACATACTGTGGTCACCAGGTTACAGGCCTCACCTGGCCTTCCTGAACATGAGCTCCCACATACTGTGGTCGCCAGGTTACAGGCCTCACCCGGCCTTCCTGAATATGAGCTCCCACATACTGTGGTCCCCAGGTTACAGGCCTCACCCGGCCTACCTGAATATGAGCTCCCACATACTGTGGTCGGCGGGTTACAGGCTGCATGGGCCTTCCTGAGTATGAACTTCCACACGCTGTGGTCGTCAGGTTTCAGGCCTCACTGGCCTTCCTGATATGAGCCCCATGTACTGGAGCTCCCCACATAGGGGGTCATCAGGTCTTAGGCTTCAGTAGACCTTCCTGGGTTTTGATCCCTCTCTTACTTTCTCAGTGTTCAGAACAAGCACTGGGTAGACCCATGGATTGAGTGGATGACTTCCGTCATTTCTTGAGGTTGAGTCACACTCTCCGGGGAATCCCGTCTCTGTGATCCGGAACTGAATGCCAGCTTCGAAGGCCCTCGGTTTTGCAATGCCTTATCCAAGGTAATTTCCGGAGCCTCTGTCTCGGACAGACAGGCAATGGCCAGACGGTGCGTCTTAGTATAGATCACCAGGCCAGCCTGGTGGCATTTCAGGAGGCATGCTCTCCTGAATAGTGATTGGCTGGGGTCCCTTGGGTCCCCTAGCCACACTCCCTATAAGTGACCCCTTCTATTAGGAAGTTGTGGTCCTAAGCCTTTGAGCTGGCCCAGATATACCCCCATTAACCCTCTGGGGACCAAAAACGCGCCCCCGCGTTTTGCTCGTTTTTTTTTTTTTTTTAGCAATGCAAAATAAACTCAAAATGCTCTGTTAATTTTGATCTTTCATTTTCGCGTTATACATCAATCAATCCTGTTCAGTTTCTATTTTTTTTTCTGTATACTCACAATAAAAATAAAGTGTTTTGCTTTTTGCCAAATAAAGAAAAATTAACATGATGCGAGTTCTGCACTCTCTCTGTCAGCGAACTCCAATTTGAAACGCGTTCAGAAATTATCTGTAACTCCACGAAAATTCAGTCAAACAGGCAAACATACCCACGGGCATAAAACTTGAGATCGCATCTTTTAAATGAAGTAATTTCTATTAAAAACAAATATTCTCAGCTTCTATAATCTGTATGAAAATAGAGCGATTCCAGTCGAGCTGATTACGAGCTCATTTACTTTAATTCGTTCACGCCTACTCACGGAGCGCGCTATTCACAAGATAATGTGTTAAGCCATCTATGCAAAACAGGTAAACGCCCCAAAGCAAATGCATTAAAGGCTTCATTGGCTTCAAGGCTTCACTGTATTACAATGGTTTGCTTCCTACCTCGAAAAGAGGACTTTTTCTGTAAATATAGGAAATTGTTCCTCGTCATCTGCGCCTGTTTTATTTGGTGTGCCCCAGGGATCTATTTTGGGACCTTTATTGTTTTCTCTTTATATGCTCCCCTTGGCTCTCATTTTTCAGAAGTATAACATTTCATATCACTGCTATGCAGATGATTCTCAGCTTTACCTTCCAGTAAGGCTTGACAACACTGCTTCATTTGATGTGTTATTGGAATGTGTAGTTGATATTAAGAGGTGGATGACAAATAATTTTCTGCAGTTAAATGAGGATAAAACAGAGGTTTTAATTCTGGGCTGTCCGGCAGATTCCACTCCTGCTCTGAAAGCCCAGTTAGGTCCTCTTTCAACAAAAGTATGCAAACAAATAAAAAACCTTGGAGTGATCTTTGACTCTTCACTATTTTTCGACAAACAAATTAGTGCTGTTATTAGAGGAAGCTTTTTCCATTTAAGATCACTTGCAAAGTTGAAGAATGTTCTTTCAAGCAAAGATTTAGAAGTTGCAATTCATGCATTTGTAACATCACGATTAGACTATTGCAACTGTCTTTATTGTGGTCTTCCTCAATCTACATTATCGCGATTACAAATTGTTCAAAATGCGGCTGGACGACTTTTGACTGGGTCTAAAAAGAGGGATCATATTTCTCCTGTTTTGGCATCCCTTCACTGGCTTCCCATTAAGTTTAGAGTTGATTTTAAGATCCTTATGTTTGTATATAAGGCGTTGTCTGGCTGTGCACCAAGGTACATTTGTGATCTTATTGTGCCATACTGTCCTGTTAGGGCACTTAGATCTTCAAATCACTTGCTTTTAAATGTGTCACAATGTCGCTACAAATTAAAAGATGATCGGGCTTTTTCTGTCGCTGGGCCTAAGCTTTGGAATGCTCTTCCTTATCATGTGAGGTCTGCTCCTTCATTGGATATTTTTAAATCTACTATGAAAACACATTTTTATTCTTTAGCTTTTGGAAACTTGTAATTGTTTTTATAGCGTAGTTCTGCTATGCACTATGTACAGCACTTTGGATCAATTTGTATTGTGTTAAATGTGCTTTATAAATAAAGGTTGTTGTTGTTGTTGTTGTTCAAGTTTCATCATTCAGTCACCTGCGCGTTGGGAAGATGGCACGATACACCGGTGTGGAAGCTCTTCAGCTCGTCCTGGATACTAGCGACGAAGAATCCACATTTTCATCAGAAGAAGAGCGCGACTACTCTGATGACGACCGTTTGTATTTTGAAGAGCGACTTGATCCAGCCGTGGATAGAATTTCGGATGAGTAAGTATTTAGTCTTACTTCCATTAGTTGACAAGCTATTCAATATAAACATGTAGCTTACATATTATACTGGGTGGACTATTTTCCACTTGCCATCCAGAGTATTGACATTTGATATATTCAACACGATCTAATGAAAGTGCATATCTATACCATGAATTTAATATCTCGTACCATTTCAACATCAACATTTTTTTTGTTTTTTTTTTGTTTTTAGTGCATATGCTACGCACTGTAAACCCCTTGGTTAGAAAATTTGTATGTGCAAATTATATGTTTAGATCATTATGTATGAAAGCTAGAATTTAGAAGTTATTTTAGAAAATAGGCCTAGTAGGTGTTTAGATTATATTTTGACTAGTTTAAATGCTGCCTCATTATCATTAACGATGCATGCTCGCAAATATCAGTTGTAAATGTGTGTAAATGTGCTGAAATGTGTAAATATACCCAGTTAATGAATTGCGCAAATGTGTTTTGTTTGCGGTGTGCCTCTCCGGTAATGGCCCATTGACACGCATATAGGCTTATTGCACGCGTCTAAAATGATTTACATCAGTTATTCATTATAGACTAATGCTACTATGGTTATATTTATGTAATAATATTCTTCAACTTTTTTAAAAGGAATGTAGCTTCATCACTACCTCCGCCTGCAACTCGGAGTGCGCTTAGCAACACAGTCAGAAATCAGAAAGAGTAAGTACATATTTATCTACAATTTTACAGATGTTAGTTCAATTTTGTTTATACTTAGTGTTAATACAATATGAGCCTGTATGACTTTATTTTTTTTTTTTTGGAGATTGGTTGAGGATGTTACATATGTTTTGTGTTATCAGCATTGCTAAATGTCCATCAGTTATGCATGTGCTGGAATAGTACTCTGTAAAATATATGATAATAATAGTTTTTAACTTTTTTTAAAAGGAATGTAGCTTGTTCACTCTCGCCTTCCACTGCAACGAGGACACGCAGCAACAAAAATCAAAAAGAGTAAGTACATATTTACCTACTATCTTACAGATGTTAGTTACATTTTGTTTATATACTTAGTGATGATACACATGTATATGTGCCTGTGTGGCTTTGCAAAAAATGTGTTGTTATGCATGCACAATATAACATTTATTGATTGGTAATGTTAATATAAAAGAGCTTATATTGTGTTGCTTTATCAGCATTGCTAAATGTCCATCAGTTATGCATGTGCTGGAATAGTACTATAATAGTACTGTAAAATATATGATAATAATAGTTTTCAACTTTTTTTTAAAAGGAATGTAGCTTGTTCACTCTCGCCTTCCACTGCAACTCGCAGGACACGCAGCAACGGAAATCAAAAAGAGTAAGTACATATTTATCTACTATTTTTTACCTACTACTGTGGCTTTGCAAAAAATGTGTTATGCATGCACAATATTACAATTATTGATTGGTAATGTTAATATAAAAGAGCTTATATTTTTTTGTTTTATCAACATGCTGATTGCCCTGATAGCCCTGACATGCTGATAGTACTTTGATCAACCTTTATTAACCTTTATTAATATTATTATTTTTATAGGAATGTGGCAAAGAGGGCCAAGACAAACATTCAGACGAGCAACAAGGAGTCCACTCTGTCATGGAAAACAGAAACTGACATTGATATGGTTCCACAGACTCTGAGATTCCTGCCTGCCCGGGAACTTGTACCACAGCAGAGTTCTGCTGACACACACTCCACAGACTCTCTTCAAAATATTTTTTTCTGAGAATGCAGTGTCAACTCTGTACCACAACACCAATGTTCAGGCTGCTGGTGCAATTGCAAAGGGCCGCAAATTTAAATGGACTGATGTCAGCATCAGTGAGATGTATCGCTACATTGGGCTGGTGTTTTACATGGCCATGGTGAAGATGAGCTCCATCAAGGACTACTGGTGGCAAGACAGTCTTTTCTCTTTGCTTTTTCCTGCCACAATCATGGCAAGAGAGAGATACCGCACCATTTCATGGAATGTACACATGAGTAACCCAGATGCAGATAAGGAGAATGACAGAAAGAGGGGCACACCTGAACATGACCATCTTTTCAGAGTCAAACCTCTCATGGACACTATCCGTCATGCTTGTAAAGCCATCTATCATCCTAGAAGAAACTTAGCTGTGGGTGAAAGAATGGTGGCATGCAAAGCACACACAGGCATGACACAGTACATGAAAGCTAAGCCAACCAGATGGGGTTTCAAGTTGTTTGTTCTTGCAGACTCCTCAAATGGATACACTTTGGACTTTTCTGTGTACACAGGAAAGAACAACTTTCCCACAGGCCATGGACTGTCATATGATGCTGTAACATCTCTTTTAGACTCTAAAGTTTTAGGCTCTGGGTACCATGTGTACATGGACAATTTTTACACAAGCCCAGACCTCCTAAAAGACTTGTTTGCAATGAAGTTTGGTGAATGTGGTACTTACAGGGACAAGGACTGCCCACGTGATACAACTAATTCACTCTCAAAAAAATCTGCCAGGGGATCCATCAGGTGGATTCGGGATGGACCTCTTATATTTGTGAAGTGGATGGACACACGTGAGGTATCTGTCTGTTCCACCATTCAGTCTGCTTATACTGGTGAGACTGTGCAGAGGAGGGTGAAAATACAAGATACATGGAGGACAATGACATTTCCATGTCCTGCACCTGTGACTGCCTACAACAAACACATGGGTGGTGTTGACCTGTCCGATCAACTCTTACAGTACTACACTGCACAACACAAAACAATGAAGTGGTACAGAAAGATCTTTCTACACTTCTTGGACATTGCTGCCACCAATGCTTTCCTTATCCACAAAGAGCTATATGGTAACATGACCCATAAACAGTTCATGGAACAGCTTATTGCAGAGCTCTGTGGTGTGTCACAGAAAGTAGCACCAAAACAAACCAGTAGTGACCATGTGCCTGTTCCAGGCGCTGAGCTCAGATGCAAAGGACATTTGCACAGTTGGTCGCAAGATCTATGTGCTTTGCAAAGGACAGCTTGGTAAAAGGCAGGACACACCTTGGAAATGCCAGGCATGTAATGTTCAGTTGAACAGGAACTGTTTTTCAAAAATGGCACCAAGACATGTAACTGTATTCTCAAAACAATCGGATTGCTTTGATTTCACTACTTATATCCACCTTTCCGAACTTCCGCTACTAGCCTTAGCCCGCTAGCATAGCAGGCGTGGTCTGCGAGGATAGCGATCTGCCTTTACTTTTGTTTATTTTGCTCACATTTGATTTGCTCAGAGCCCGCATCAACGGGGCATAAGCATTTACTGTGAGATACCTGCCTTTACTTTTGTTTATCGCTCACAATTGCTTTGTTTATAGCCGACTGATTATTTATTTATTTTACTCACATTTGATTTGCTTAGAGCAAATTTAGAACATTTAGTTTCTCCACATAGAGGAATTACAATAAAACATTGAAATAGAAAACATTGAATAAAAAGATTGAAAAACAAAACCTTTGAATCTCCTCTCATTCTTTGTTCAGGCTGCCTCACTTGATGGGCCATTAGCCATTGGGGGAGTGTCTGTCACACCCCGGGTCTGAATCTCATTAATATTGATAGGCCATTACCACTCCCACTCATAAACCTCTTCTGACAAAAAAAACTGTCATACAAAGTATAAATTAATGTTTTGTTTTATGTGAACGATTAGGCAGGATGATTTTCACATCATTTTGAAGCCAGAACTCGAAGCGACAACATCCATTAGTCAAAAGTCTTGTGGACACATATTTAGTATGTGTTTTGTGGTCTTATTTCAGCAACTTTCAGAGCATGTCGCCGGTCAACATGATTGCTGTGAGTTGATACTTGATTTCAGACACCTGTCACGCCTGAGGCGTTCCCCATAGCGTCGATGACGTATTGTCTCGTTCCCTGTTCTCAGGGAACATAGGTTACAGTTGTAACCTGAGACGTTTTTCTGATTCTGCTGTTCACAGGACAGTTCTTCACGGACTTTGGATCTTGGAGATTCATTATGTTTTGCTGATCGCTGGAGCCTCTTTTTGTACTTTTCTTTTAGTTTCCTCTCCTTTGTGAGTGCATGTTGGAGTTGTGCTATCTCTTTGTGCAGTTTGTATCTTGCTCTTCGGGATTGTTTCTTTCCCTCCAAATGTTGCCTGAAACAAACAAAAAAAAATTGTATTTATTATAATAAATAATTACCAAAACTGCAGCCAACATTTAAAGTCTCACATGGACAAACCCCTATATACACTTACAGATGCAGTTTCCACTTACTCTCTCTAACCAGAGTAGAAAATCACCGCTATAAAAAAATGGTACCGGTCAAAGTGACCGGCAGAGGTTTTGTTTTACGGACATTTTGATGATATGCCAGTCAAATATCGCCTCTTAATTAGTCAAGTTGAGGAAAACTGGAGACAGGCTATGTAACTTAAAAAATGACATAATCAGGCCGTATAGAATGCAACATGTTTATTAGCCTAACTTTCAAATGGATGGAAAAAAAACATGAACGTCCGATTGGCATCAATCAACGGCAATTGTTTTTACTATGGTTTCACATTCATAGTTTAACAAACCAATCCCCCTTCCCCACATAAAATATCTGAATAGTAGCCTATTGTTTTTACTCAAGCGAACTTAATTATACACTCTCAACAGAACATTTTTTCGTTATCAGCCGGCGAAGTTGTATTTTTAAAACTAGTGACGTGATTGATTGCTTACATTGATATGTTCATGCAGCCGACATCAAGTCTAATCAAGTGTTCTAAAATTTAAGCAAATAAAGTGAAAGACTGTACATGTAATATAGGTCTACATTTATGTAATTTTAATGCTCTGGCCTTTGCAGATATTTAAATATGGGCCATCTTCTTTAAGCTTGAATCATATAAATGGTAACACTTTACAATAAGATTACAATTTTAGCATTAAATATGGTTAATAAATGTTGTAAAAGTATCATTCATTGTTAGATGTATTTGTATCTCCTTAGTTAATGTAGGCCTACTATGAACTAACAAGAATGATCAAGGTACAATTGTATTGCTCAAATATTAATTCATGCAGTAAAAACCACAGTGGTAAAAACGTATACTGTCAGCTGCATGAACATATCAATGTTGAGAAAGCAAACAAGTCTCTAGCTTTAAAAATGCTTGTTTTGTTATTTATTTCAGGAATCCTTGATATATTCAGTTTGTGCTGGTCTGACTTAAATAAAATAGTGTTTAAAAATGACTTTCTGTTTAAGTCAGTTTTGTGTTTGTATAGACCATAACGCATAAAAGGGCATTATTGGGAACATTTAAGAACTTTCTTTAAAAAAGTAACTAAAAAGTTACTTTTAACAGTAACGCATTACTTTTTGGTGTAAGTAATCAACAAAGTAATTGAGTTACTTTTTGAATGAAGTAACTAGTAACTGTAACTAGTTACTATTTCTTAGTAACTAGCACAACACTGGTTGTACGTCACACGCATCACACACATGACCAGCATCGGCCAATAGTGAGCCTACATGTGACGTAGCTCTACGGAATCACACTACGTTAACTGACTAGAGGCCCATAGAGAAGGAAAGGAATAGTTGAAATAAAGTCGTTATTTTTGTTTGTTTTTGCGCACAAAAAGTATTCTCGTCGCATGATAAATTTAAGATTGAGCCACTGTAGTCACTTGGACTATTTTAACGATGTCTTTAATAACTTTTCGGGGCTGGCAAGTGTCAATCCCTTAGAAGCCTATGGAGGAGTGATCCAGCTCTCAGATTTAATCAAAAATAACTTAATTCGTGTTCCGAAGATGAACGAAGGTCTTACGGGGTTGGAACAACATGAGGGTGAGTAAATACTGTCGGAATTTTCATTTTTTGGTGAACTATCCCTTTAATGTGGTGTGTATTCTTCTCATTTTAGGTCCTGCGTCCATTTGGGCTGAAAGACATAACCAAACCAAAGCCGCACTGTAACCTACTGGCCTACATGACAGACTTCATACTGACAACTACTGGCATGGATGCTGCATCACATGTTTTTGAACAAAAACTTTTTCACCTAGAATTTAAAGTGTGGAGGAGACTCCATGTCTTCATCTCTTGTGAGTGAATATCATTTAAAACATTCTTAAAAGAACTGCTAATTTCTTCTGAATTTGTAGTATTTATTGTTCTTGTTAAGTAATGTTGCTGCAATCCTGTTAATGTATGTACAGTATAAATTGCAAACATGCTTGTGTTGGGCACGTGTTTACAGCTTATAGACATTTTAGAGGAGGTAGATGCTGTGTATTTAAAGGTATTTAAAGTCATGTTTATTTGTACAATATGTTATTTTTGTATATAAATCAGTATTACAGTGGAACAAATTGCTATTTTTTTATTTGTAAATTAGCAACTACATTTTTTAACCATTGCACAGCACCACTTTATCACCAATAATTTTGTATAACTATGTAGTTTGTTTTATGTCAGAAGTTTTATGTGAGAACAAGTGCAAATTTATTTTTCTTTCAGATTATGTAATTTCTGTAATAAAGTCTGTATCATGAATGATAACTTCTTTCTGTTGTTATTTTGTAGATATTTGTTGTAACTAAATGGCTTAAATGTAATTCAAGATAATTTAGTAAAATTGCAGTTTTACTATAGTATTACTACAATATAACTGTAGTAGAACCATGGAATCAAAACCATGTTTTTAAAAAAATACCAGTTACTATAGTCATGGTTACTATGGTTTTACTGTAGTATTACTACAGTATAACTGTAGTAAAACCATGGTATCAAAACCATGGTTTTTAAAAATACCAGTTAATACAGTCATGGTTACTATGGTTTTACTGTAGTATTACTACAATATAACTATAGTAAAACCATGGTATCAAAACCATGGTTTTAAAAAAATACCAGTTACTACAGTCATAGTTACTATGGTTTTACTGTAGTATTAATACAATATAACTGTAGTAAAACCATGGTATCAAAACCATGATTTTTAAAAACCATGGTTCGCACCAAAATACCACGGTTACTACGGTCATAGTTAACTACAGTTTTACTATAGTAAAACCATGGTTAATTTTCGTAAGGGTAGAGACACCAGCCACCATAGTCACATGTTTGCCGGGAGCCAGAGCGCCTGACATCAAAGCAAATTTAAAATTGCTGGCTAATGCTAATCGTAAATTCTCTAAGATTATTATTCACGGTGGTGTCCGCATAATATATAGAATTCATAGACAACTGGAAAAGTTTTTGGGGCAGACCTGACCTGTTGAAAAAAGATGGTATTCATCCCTCTTCTCTCTAGTAATATGGCATATAGTCTTAAAGCTCAAACATGACAATCTGGGACTCAGGTCAGGAAGCAGACAAACTGGCTAAACAGACCGTCTGCCAGCTGTCTCACGTCACCAAGGTCAGATAAATCCCATCACATAGAGGCGCTTTCACCTAGATATCATCATATAGAGACTGTGTCTGTTCCCCGAATTAGGAAATACAAAAAACTTCCAAACCAATCTAAGGGTAAAAATGTAATTAATGTTCAACAAATAAAAAACAGAAATAATACAAATGAACAAATGATAAAGCTTGGGTTGCTGAATATTCGATCCCTTACTTCAAAAGCACTTATTGTTAATGATATGATTACAGACTATAACCTAGATGTGCTGTGTTTGACAGAAACCTGGCTAAAACCAAGCGATTACATTACTTTAAATGAGTGCACCCCGCAAGATTACTGTTATAAACATGAACCTCGTCTCAAAGGCAAAGGGGGAGGTGTTGCTTTATACTAATATTTTCAAAATTACTAAGTTTCAAATATAATTATTTTGAAGTGTTGGTGCTTAATGTCAGAATATATAGTGCAAATGATAAATCACGTTTAAGCTTTGTGCTGGCTACTGTATACAGGCCACCAGGACACCATACAGACTTTATCTAAGAATTTGCTGACTTTCTATCAGAGTTAGTACTGACTGCAGATAAAGTCCTAATTGTTGGTGATTTTAATATACATGTAGATAATGAAAAAGATGCATTGGGATTGGCATTTAAAGACATTCTTAACTCTATTGGAGTTAGACAACACGTGTCAGGAACTACTCATTGTCGTAATCATACTCTAGATATAATATTATTACATGGAATCAATGTTGATGCTGTTGAAATTCTGCAGAAGAGCGATGACATCTCAGATCATTATCTAGTCTTGTGTAAACTTCATTTAGCCAAGGCTGCAAAGAAGAACTCGATATTGCGACAGAAACTTTTAACTCTCTTTTTTCCAGCACTTTAGACACACTTGCTCCGTTGCGTTTAAAGACGATCAAAGAAAATAGTCCAACGCCGTGGTACAACGAGCACACTCAGGCCCTAAAGAGAGCAGCCAGAAAAATGGAGCGAAACTGGAAGAAAACAAAACTAGAGGTATTTTGCATTTCATGGAAGGAGAGCTCGATTGCATACAGAGAGGTTATTATTCAACCCTATTAGAAGAAAATAATCAAAACCCTAGGTATTTATTCAAAACAGTTGCTAAACTGACGAAAAATAAAGTTTCAAGCCCAGAAGTTTGCAAGCAGCACAACAGTAATGACATTATGACCTTCTTCACTTATAAGATTGATAATATCAGGAAAAAAAATTATAACTATGCAACCGTCTAATACAGTATCACATCAGACAGTGCATTTTAGTCTCACTGACGAAAAATTCGATTCATGCATTGCTATAGGATAGGAAGAATTTTTTAAACTCGTTAAATCATCTACATCGACAACATGTATGTTAGACCCTATAACGACTAAACTATTGAAAGAGATGCTTCCAGAGGTCATAGATCCTCTTCTCAATATCATTAATTCATCTTTGTCACTAGGATACGTACTGAAAACTTTTAAACTGGCTATGATTAAACCACTAGTTAAAAAAACGCAACTTTATCCTACAGAATTAGTCAATTACAGGCCCATCTCAAATCTACCTTTTCTGTCAAAGATACTAGAAAAGGCAGTATACTCACAACTATGTTCCTTTTTAGAAAGATATGGTATCTGCGAGGATTTTCAGTCAGGATTTAAACCGTATCATAGTACTGAGACAGCTCTCATTAGAGTCAAAAAATGATTTGCTCTTATCATCCGATCGTGGCTGTATCTCGCTATTGGTGTTACACGATCTTAGTGCTGCATTTGATACTACTGACCGCAACATTCTTTTAAATAGACTCGAAAATTATGTTGGCATTAGTGGAATTGCATTAGTATGGTTTAAATCATACTTCTCTGACCGTTAACAGTTTGTAGCAGTAAATGAAGAGATGTCTCATCGATCAAAAGTTCAGTATGGCTTACCACAAGGCTCAGTACTAGGACCGTTGCTGTTCACTCTGTACATGCTACCCTTAGGAGATATTGTTAGGAAGCATGGCATTAGTTTTCACTGTTATGCTGATGATACTCAGCCCTATATTTCTTCAAGCCCTGACGAAATTTACCAATTCACCAAATTAACGGAATGCATAGCTGATATAAAAAAATGGATGACTAGTAATTTCCTACTACTTAATTCTGAAAAAACAGAGATTCTAATTATTGGACAAAAAACTTCCTCACGTAATAACCTAGAACACTGTCTAACACTTGATGGCTGCTCTGTCAAGTCCTCGTCGTCGGTTAGGAACCTGGGAGTGCTCTTTGATAGCAATCTTTCATTTGAAAGTCACGTGAATAGTATCTGTAAAACCGCATTTTTCCATCTAAAAAATATACCTAAATTACGTCATATGCTCTCAATGACAAATGCAGAACAATTAGTTCATGCGTTCATGACATCAAGGCTAGATTATTGTAATGCTCTTATGGGTGGTTGCCCTGCACGCTTAATAAACAAATTACAGCTGGTCCAAAACGCAGCAGCTAGAGTTCTTACCAGAACCAGGAAGTATAACCATATTAGCCCGGTTCTGTCAACACTGCATTGGCTCCCTATTAAACATCGTATAAATTTTTAAATATTGCTGAGCACTAAATGGTTTAGCTCCCCAGTACTTGAGGGAGCTCTTAACGCATTATACTCCTTCACGTCATTGCAATCTCAAAATTCCGGCCAGTTGATAATACCTAGAATATCTAAATCGACTGCTGGCTGTAGATCATTTTACTATTTAGCACCAAAACTTTGGAACTTCTGTTTCTAAAACATATCTCATTGCCATTATATTGTCCACTCTGTCGTATTGTTTACCTGTTTGGTCACTCACAACAAATGAGATCCTTGAACCTGTAGCGAGACTCTACAATAGAGCCTATAAGATCCACAACAGGCTTCCAGGCTGGACTCACCACTGTGTTGCACTATCTTTGAGTAATGCTTTGACATTTCAGAACTATAGAATAAGCCATGGTTTTAACCTTTTTTATCAGATTTTAAATGGTCATACTGCTGCGGGATTGACTGCGCTGGCTCCAAAACTCAGTTCAAGGCTCGAACGCACTACGAGATCTGTTGCAAATGGACTTCTCCCTATACCGGCTTTTAGGAACTGCTATGGACAGAGATCTTTCTTTAATTTGCTCACTAGAGCCTGGAATGAGACTCCACAGCACGTCAGATCTATAACATCAATAAGACTATTTAAACAAACTTTTGCTCGCCATCTGATGGACAGGTATATCTGTGACCACTGAGATGGCTTTATGGCCTCCTGCTGATGCTTGTTTACTATCGTGGTTTGTGTGCTTGTTGTGTGTTTGTTATTGTATGGTCTTGGAGTTCTGTCGTGTTTGAGGTATTCATGTTCTGCAGAACAGGAACCTGCTGAAAATCAGTTTGATACTGAGTCAGGCCCGATTGCTCTTAATCTTTTCCTGTTTAAATAAATAAATAAAATAAAAAAATAAAAAACAATCTTCCTAACATTGTCCGGGAAGCAGACACAATTTGTCAGTTCAAATCTAGCCTAAAAACACATCTCTTTGGCTTAGCATACACATAACACATTATAGACTTCTATAATTCAATGTTAGGCTGCATAGTTTAGATCAGCCGGAACCGGGAACACTTCCCATAAATCCTGATGTACTTTGTACATCATAAGAAGGATGGCGTCTACGCTAATATTTGTCTCTCTGTTTATCCCAAGGTTTACCGCAGTCCACCGGATCCAGGCCGTATCCGGATCTGATGAAGGATCTCCTCCTGGACACAACGACAACGCAGTCCTGAAGTGTCAACTAGTCTCTCCCTTGTGAAGGCCTCCTTCCCTTTACCTCTGTACTGATAAAACGTTGTCGGGATAATTCCGATTCACGTGGC
This sequence comes from Gila orcuttii, assembly GCA_026230005.1. NCBI lineage: Eukaryota > Metazoa > Chordata > Actinopteri > Cypriniformes > Leuciscidae > Gila > Gila orcuttii. The sequence goes on along the minus strand of JAPDVR010000005.1, from coordinate 37,950,917 downwards.
TACGCGGAAGCAATAAAAAATTCTCAGAGCCACCAGGCACTGTTTTATGCAAATGAGCGGCCAGATTGTATTAAATAATTTTCTGTTAGAACGGTGTCGTGTTAGCGGCCCCTAAGTTAATAACTAATGATCGATGCGACGGAAGTGAATTAATAACTTACAATAACTACAATAACTTACAATAACTAATCAATAGCTGGACAATAACTTTATTCTAGAGCTGCTGTAAAGCCAAAACAATCTCTGTTACTTCAATTTCCTATTATCACTGTAAAGCTGCTTTGAAACAGTCCATATTGTTAAAAGCACTATATAAATGAAGGTAACTTGACTTGACTTTTACCATGACTGTTCCCTGTTGGTGGAATGATCTGCCTAACTCAACCAGAGCTGCCGAGTCCGTAGCTACTTTCAAGAAAAAGCTGAAGATAAATCTTTTTCGGCAGCACTTGATCCAATAATACTAACACTTTCTCTTCTATTCTATTTTTTGTTTATTTAAAAAAACAACAAAAAAAAGGACTGCGTTTAGATTAAATTGAGAGGGCTCATAGCACTTGCATATTGTTGTCCAACTGTTTGTTTAACTGCTTCTATTGTTTGGATAAAAGCGTCTGCTAAATGAATAAATCTAAATGTACTTGAGGGCCAAATGTTCTCAATGAAAGCTGTAGCGTAAAGTTCTGCCAGGAAGACTCAATGTTACGTCACTCATTACTTTCTGGTCTATCCAATCACTATTTAATACTTGGAGTATAAAAGATTGTTTTTTACACATTTGAGTTTGCAGATGATGACGCAAACATTCACCTCCATCCTCCCCACCACCACCAGTATGATCCCTGTCCATACCTCCCGGGGGTCGGTTGCACCCCTTCCTTCATCTTCAGGCAGGATATGCAGAGTCCGCTACCCTCCGAATGTGAACTAGGGACGGGCCTGCACCAAAGAACTTTACCATCCAATATCTTTGTTTTCATTTTCTGGTCTATTTATTAAGTTGGCTTGTGAAAGCCAACTTACTGAAATCCTATTTAAACTTATTATTATTATTAAGTTGGCTTGTGAAAGCCAACTTACTGAAATCCTATTTAAACTTATTATTATTAAGTTGGCTTGTGAGAGCCAACTTACTGAAATCCTATTTAAACTTATTAAGTTGGCTTGTGAGAGCCAACTTACTGAAATCCTATTTAAACTTATTAAGTTGGCTTGTAAGAGCCAACTTACTGAAATCCTATTTAAACTTATTATTAAGTTGGCTTGTGAGAGCCAACTTACTGAAATCCTATTTAAACTTATTAAGTTGGCTTGTGAGAGCCAACTTACTGAAATCCTATTTAAACTTATTAGTGGTGCTTGCCATAGGCAAAGCAACACTAGTGTTCTTCTGTATACTTATTAGTGGTGCTTGCTGAAAGCAAGGCATCACTATTGTTATTGTGTATACTTATTATTATTAGTGTGAATGCTTCAAGCATTCACACTATTGAAATCCAAATCTTTATTATTATTCCGTATTCTTCCGTGGTCGCTTTCAACTCCTCTCTACTTTGTGCTACAAAAACCATTCAAGTATCAAAATGTTCAGCTTTTCAATGACTTGTGTGCTATTATTTTTCTTTTTTATACCTTTTATCATTTTTAAACTATTAAGCTTTTGTGCATTTTTTTTAACATTTAAGTGTGGATGAGGGAGACTGTTCAGAGCTAGAGCACGTGATGTCATCTGCTAGAGTGAGCCAGCTTGAAAATTAATCGTAAAAAATAATTTTTAAATCGATGGCCTGGCCACAATTTTAACTCTTCGGGCATGTAATTATACTTGAAACGTAGGTATTTTTGTTGTGGTTCCTCGCGTGTGTTTAGTAAATCCCTCGGACTTATAATTTTTTCTCTGTGTCCTTCCAAAGGACAAGAGTGACAGACAATCCTCCATTGGCAGCAATTATAAATTCAGGTCAAACTTTAGTGATCAGAGCATTACGGACCAGTTTTTCAACTCGCCAAAGTGGTCCCTTTTTTCAACTCTATCCACACAAAAAATACATCACATCGTTCACAAAGGCCTTGTCTCGCTCATGGTCAGGTCATTTCGCCGATACAACCTATAGTTTTGTCTCTAGGGAGGTTTGTTTGAGGCCAAGTATCAGCGATTTTGGCCTCTGTCTAAATAGGAAAGCTGATTGCACAGGTGATGTTGATTAGACAAGATCAAAGGGAGACACACATAATTGCTCCTGTGTTCTGATTGGTGGACAGTCACTGAGCTCTTTTCTGAAGGAACTTTAATTACTACAGGTTTTTGTTGCATTTATGCTTCTGCTTCTCCTGTTCTCCCTCCCTCTTCCCTCCTCTTCTCCTCCTTCCATCCTCTACTCCTCCTGTCCTCCTCTTCTCCCCTCCTTTCCTAATCTCTTCTTCTCCTTTCTACTCCTCCTTTTATCCTATTCTATCTATCTGCCTGTCTAACTATTTGACTTTCTGTGTCCAAATTATCTATCTATCTATCTATCTATCTATCTATCTATCTATCTATCTATCTATCTATCTATCTATCTATCTATCTATCTATCTATCTATCTATCTATCTGTCTTTCTCTACCTTTCTTTTTTTGTTCTCCTTTACATCTCTACCTCTGTCTCTTTCTCTACCCCTTTATTTATTTACCTCTGTCTACTTCTCTAACTCTCTAATTAAACTCTTTAGTTTTCTACAATTTTTTTTTATCTTTTTTTGCATTTCAGCTTATTAATGCATTTGAATTAAGCTTATTTTGCATTTTTGCTCTGTTTTGCAGTTGTTTGTGCATCTCAGCTTGTTTAGCAATATTTTGCAGTTGTTTGTGCATTTCATTTAAGCATTTCAAGCATTCACACGCATGTTCCGCAGGAAATGCAATTTTTCTAGTTAAGTTGGCTTGTGAAAGCCAACTTACTGAAATCCTATTTAAACTTATTATTATTAAGTTGGCTTGTGAAAGCCAACTTACTGAAATCCTATTTAAACTTATTATTAAGTTGGCTTGTGAGAGCCAACTTACTGAAATCCTATTTAAACTTATTATTAAGTTGGCTTGTGAGAGCCAACTTACTGAAATCCTATTTAAACTTATTATTAAGTTGGCTTGTGAAAGCCAACTTACTGATATTGTACTTAAACTTATTATTATTCTTACTCAAAAAATTCTATATCTAACTCCTCCTAGAGCTTTAACTCTACAAACTCCAAACTCGGGTCAGACCTTCAGACTGTTCTGACTCGAGTTGCTATATCTTTTCAGACTGATTTGACTTTCAGATTTCTTAAAAATTAATATTAAAAACCATAAAAATCCCATTGACTTTCATTGCAACATGTTAAAAATGGAGCCAAGACTACGGTGGCCCAGTAGTGTACAACACAAATACTCAAATCTAAACTCCCTGAACCCCTAGACTCAATTAAACTACCATTCTATATGTACTAATGAATTATCTATCTATCTATCTGTCTGTCTGTCTGTCTGTCTGTCTGTCTGTCTGTCTGTCTGTCTATCTATCTATCTATCTATCTATCTATCTATCTATCTATCTATCTATCTATCTATTTCTAACTAATCTATCTTTCTTTCTTACTAATCTATCTTTCATTCTTTCTGACTAATCTATCTTTCTTTCTTTCTTTTGTAACTAATCTATCTATCTTTCTTTCTAACTAATCTATCTTTCTTTCTTTCTAACTAATCTATCTATCTTTTTTCTTTCTAACTAATCTATCTTTCTTTCTTTCTAACTAATCTATCTTTCTTTCTTTCTAACTAATCTATCTATCTTTCTTTCTGACTAATCTATCTTTCTTTCTTTCTAACTAATCTATCTTTCTTTCTTTCTTACTAATCTATCTTTCATTCTTTCTGACTAATCTATCTTTCTTTCTTTCTTTTGTAACTAATCTATCTATCTTTCTTTCTAACTAATCTATCTTTCTTTCTTTCTAACTAATCTATCTTTCTTTCTTTCTAACTAATCTATCTTTCTTTCTTTCTAACTAATCTATCTATCTTTTTTCTTTCTAACTAATCTATCTTTTTTCTTTCTAACTAATCTATATTTTTTTCTTTCTAACTAATCAATCTTTTTTCTTTCCGACTAATCTATCTTTCTTTCTTTCTTTCTTTCTAACTAATCTATCTTTCTTTCTTTCTTTCTTTCTAACTAATCTATCTATCTATCTATCTATCTATCTATCTATCTATCTATCTATCTATCTATCTATCTTTCTTTCTTTCTCTCTAACTAATCTATCTTTCTTTCTTTCTAACTAATCTATCTTTCTTTCTAACTAATCTATCTATCTTTTTTCTTTCTAACTAATCTATCTTTCTTTCTAACTAACTAATCTATCCATATTTCTTTCTTTCTAACTAATCAATCTTTTTTCTTTCCGACTAATCGATCTATATTTCTTTCTTTCTTTCTAACTAATCTATCTTTCTTTCTTTCTAACTAATCTATCTATCTTTCTTTCTAACTAATCTTTCTTTCTTTCTAACTAATCTATCTATCTTTCTAACTAATCTATCTTTCTTTCTTTCTAACTAATCTATCTTTCTTTCTTTCTAACTAATCTATCTTTCTTTCTTTCTAACTAATCTATCTATCTTTTTTCTTTCTAACTAATCTATCTTTCTTTCTAACTACTCTATCTTTCTTTCTAACTAACTAATCTATCCTTTTTTCTTTCTTTCTTTCTTTCTTTCTTTCTTTCTTTCTTTCTTTCTTTCTTTCTTTCTTTCTTTCTTTCTTTCTTTCTTTCTTTCTGAGTAATCTAACCATATTTCTTTCTTTCTAACTAATCTATCTTTCTTTCTTTCTTTCTTTCTAATCTATCTTTCTTTCTAACTAACCAATCTATCCTTCTTTCTTTCTTTCTTTCTTTCTTTCTTTCTTTCTTTCTTTCTTTCTTTCTTTCTTTCTTTCTTTCTTTCTTTCTTTCTTTCTTTCTAACTAATCTATCTTTCTTTCTAACTAATCTCTTTCTTTCTTTCTGACTAATCTATCTTTCTTTCTAACTAATCTATCTTTCTTTCTTTCTGACTAATCTATCTTTCTTTCTGACTAATCTATCTTTCTTTCTAACTAACTAATCTATCCTTTTTTCTTTCTTTATTTCCTTCTTTCTTTCTTTCTAACTAATCTCTTTCTTTCATTCTAACTAATCTATCTTTCTTTCTTTCTAACTAATCTTTCTTTCTTTCTTTCTAACTAATCTATTTTTCTTTCTAACTAATCTATCTTTCTTTCTAACTAATCTATTTTTCTTTCTTTCTAACTAATCTATCTTTCTTTCTAACTAATCTATCTATCTTTTTCTTTCTATCTAATCTATCTTTCTTTCTTTCTTTCTAACTAATCTATCCTTCTTTCTTTTTCTTTCTAACTAATCTCTTTCTTTCTTTCTTTCTTTCTAACTAATCTATGTTTTTTAAAACTAATTTATCTATCTTTTTCCTTTTTAACTAATCTGTCTTTCTTTCTTTCTGACTAATCTATCTTTCTTCCTAACTAACTAATCTATCCTTCATTCTTTCTTTTATTCTTTCTTTCTTTCTTTCTTTCTTTCTTTCTTTCTTTCTTTCTTTCTTTCTTTCTTTCTTTCTAACTAATCTCTTTCTTTCATTCTAACTAATCTATCTTTCTTTCTTTCTAACTAATTTTTCTTTCTTTCTTTCTAACTAATCTATCTTTCTTTCTAACTAATCTATCTTTCTTTCTTTCTGAGTAATCTATCCATATTTTTTCTTTCTAACTAATCTGTCTTTCTTTCTTTCTTTCTAACTAATCTGTCTTTCTTTCTTTCTTTCTGACTAATCTATCTTTCTTTCTAACTAACTAATCTATCCTTTTCTTTCTTTCTAACTAATCTATCTTTCTTTCTAACTAATCTATCTTTCTTTCTTTCTGAGTAATCTATCCATATTTTTTCTTTCTAACTAATCTGTCTTTCTTTCTTTCTTTCTAACTAATCTGTCTTTCTTTCTTTCTTTCTAACTAATCTATCTTTCTTTCTTTCTAACTAATCTATCTATCTTTTTTCTTTCTAACTAATCTATCTTTCTTTCTAACTACTCTATCTTTCTTTCTAACTAACTAATCTATCCTTTTTTCTTTCTTTCTTTCTTTCTTTCTTTCTTTCTTTCTTTCTTTCTTTCTTTCTGAGTAATCTAACCATATTTCTTTCTTTCTAACTAATCTATCTTTCTTTCTTTCTTTCTTTCTTTCTTTCTAATCTATCTTTCTTTCTAACTAACCAATCTATCCTTCTTCCTTTTTTTCTTTCTTTCTTTCTTTCTTTCTTTCTTTCTAACTAATCTATCTTTCTTTCTAACTAATCTCTTTCTTTCTTTCTGACTAATCTATCTTTCTTTCTAACTAATCTATCTTTCTTTCTTTCTGACTAATCTATCTTTCTTTCTGACTAATCTATCTTTCTTTCTAACTAACTAATCTATCCTTTTTTCTTTCTTTATTTCCTTCTTTCTTTCTTTCTAACTAATCTCTTTCTTTCATTCTAACTAATCTATCTTTCTTTCTTTCTAACTAATCTTTCTTTCTTTCTTTCTAACTAATCTATTTTTCTTTCTAACTAATCTCTTTCTTTCTTTCTTTCTAACTAATCTATCTTTCTTTCTAACTAATCTATCTTTCTTTCTTTCTTTCTAACTAATCTATCTTTCTTTCTAACTAATCTATCTATCTTTTTCTTTCTATCTAATCTATCTTTCTTTCTTTCTTTCTTTCTAACTAATCTATCCTTCTTTCTTTTTCTTTCTAACTAATCTCTTTCTTTCTTTCTTTCTTTCTAACTAATCTATGTTTTTTTCTAACTAATTTATCTATCTTTTTCCTTTTTAACTAATCTGTCTTTCTTTCTTTCTGACTAATCTATCTTTCTTCCTAACTAACTAATCTATCCTTCATTCTTTCTTTTATTCTTTCTTTCTTTCTTTCTTTCTTTCTAACTAATCTCTTTCTTTCATTCTAACTAATCTATCTTTCTTTCTTTCTAACTAATTTTTCTTTCTTTCTTTCTAACTAACCTATCTTTCTTTCTAACTAATCTATCTTTCTTTCTTTCTGAGTAATCTATCCATATTTTTTCTTTCTAACTAATCTGTCTTTCTTTCTTTCTTTCTAACTAATCTGTCTTTCTTTCTTTCTTTCTGACTAATCTATCTTTCTTTCTAACTAACTAATCTATCCTTTTCTTTCTTTCTAACTAATCTATCTTTCTTTCTAAGTAATCTTTCTTTCTTTCTTTCTGAGTAATCTATCTATATTTCTTTATTTCTAACTAATCTATTTTCTTTCTTTCTTTCTAACTAATCTATCTTTCTTTCTAACTAATCTATCTATCTTTTTTCTTTCTAACTAATCTATCTTTCTTTCTTTCTAACTAATCTATCTTTCTTTTTAACTAATCTATCTATCTTTTTTCTTTCTAACTAATCTATCTTTCTTTCTTTCTGACTAATCTGTTTCTTTCTAACTAACTAATCTATCCTTTTTTCTTTCTTTCTTTCTTTCTTTCTTTCTTTCTTTCTTTCTTTCTTTCTTTCTTTCTTTCTAACTAATCTTTTTCTTTCATTCTAACTAATCTAGCTTTCTTTCTTTCTAACTAATCTCTTTCTTTCTTTCTTTCTTTCATTCTAACTAATCTCTTTCTTTCTTTCTTTCTTTCTAACTAATCTATCTTTCTTTCTAACTAATCTATCTTTCTTTCTTTCTTTCTAACTAATCTAGCTTTCTTTCTAACTAATCTATCTATCTTTCTTTCTAACTAATCTATCTTTTTTCTTTCTGACTAACTTATCTATCCTTCTTTCTTTCTTTCTAACTAATCTATCTTTCTTTCTAACTAATCTATCTTTCTTTCTAACTAATCTATCTTTCTTTCTTTCTGACTAATCTATCTTTCTTTCTAACTAATCTATCTTTCTTTCTTTCTGACTAATCTATCTTTCTTTCTGACTAATCTATCTTTCTTTCTAACTAACTAATCTATCCTTTTTTCTTTCTTTATTTCCTTCTTTCTTTCTTTCTAACTAATCTCTTTCTTTCATTCTAACTAATCTATCTTTCTTTCTTTCTAACTAATCTCTTTCTTTCTTTCTTTCTTTCTTTCTTTCTTTCTTTCTTTCTAACTAATCTATCTTTCTTTCTAACTAATCTCTTTCTATCTTTCTTTCTTTCTAACTAATCTATCTTTCTTTCTAACTAATCTATCTTTCTTTCTAACTAATCTATCTTTCTTTCTTTCTTTCTAACTAATCTATCTTTCTTTCTAACTAATCTATCTTTCTTTCTAACTAATCTATCTTTCTTTCTAACTAATCTATCTATCTTTTTCTTTCTAACTAATCTATCTTTCTTTCTTTCTAACTAATCTATCCTTCTTTCTTTTTCTTTCTAACTAATCTCTTTCTTTCTTTCATTCTTTCTAACTAATCTATGTTTCTTTCTAACTAATTTATCTATTATTTCCTTTTTAACTAATCTATCTTTCTTTCTTTCTGACTAATCTATCTTTCTTCCTAACTAACTAATCTATCCTTCTTTCTTTCTTTCTTTCTTTCTTTCATTCTAACTAATCTCTTTCTTTCATTCTAACTAATCTATCTTTCTTTCTTTCTAACTAATCTTTCTTTCTTTCTTTCTTACTAATCTATCTTTCTTTCTAACTAATCTATCCTTCTTTCTTTCTGAGTAATCTATCCATATTTTTTCTTTCTAACTAATCTGTCTTTCTTTCTTTCTGACTAATCTATCTTTCTTTCTAACTAACTAATCTATCCTTTTCTTTCTTTCTTTCTTTCTTTCTTTCTTTCTTTCTTTCTTTCTTTCTTTCTTTCTTTCTTTCTTTCTAACTATTCTCTTTCTTTCATTCTAACTAATCTATCTTTCTTTCTTTCTAACTAATATATCTTTCTTTATAACTAATCTATCTTTCTTTCTTTCTGAGTAATCTATCCATATTTCTTTATTTCTAACTAATCTATTTTCTTTCTTTCTTTCTTTCTAACTAATCTATCTTTCTTTCTAACTAATCTATCTATCTTTTTTATTTCTAACTAATCTATCTTTCTTTCTTTCTAACTAATCTATATTTCTTTTTAACTAATCTATCTATCTTTTTTCTTTCTAACTAATCTATCTTTCTTTCTTTCTGACTAATCTATCTTTCTTTCTAACTAACTAATCTATCCTTTTTTCTTTCTTTCTTTCTTTCTTTCTTTCTTTCTTTCTTTCTTTCTTTCTTTCTTTCTTTCTTTCTTTCTTTCTTTCTTTCTTTCTTTCTTTCTTTCTTTCTTTCTTTCTTTCTTTCTCTCTGTCTTTTTTTCTTTCTTTCTTTCTTTCTTTCTTTCTTTCTTTCTTTCTTTCTTTCTTTCTAACTAATCTCTTTCTTTCATTCTAACTAATCTATCTTTCTTTCTTTCTAACTAATCTCTTTCTTTCTTTCTTTCTTTCTTACTAATCTCTTTCTTTCTTTCTAACTAATCAATCTTTCTTTCTAACTAATCTTTCTTTCTTTCTTTCTAACTAATCTATCTTTCTTTCTAACTAATCTATCTTTCTTTCTTTCTGACTAATCTATCTTTCTTTCTAACTAACTAATCTATCCTTTTTCTTTCTTTCTTTCTTTCTTTCTAACTAATCTATCCATATTTCTTTCTTTCTAACTATTCTATCATTTTTTCTTTCTAACTTATCTATCTATCTTTTTTCTTTCTAGCTAATCTATCTTTCTTTCTTTCTTTCTGACTAATCTATCTATCTTTCTAACTAACTAATCTATCCTTATTTCTTTCTTACTAACTAATCTTTCTTTCATTCTAACTAATCTATCTTTCTTTCTTTCTAACTCTTCTATCTTTCTTTCTAACTAATCTATCTTTCTTTCTTTCTGAGTAATCTATCCATATTTCTTTCTTTCTAACGAATCTATCTATATTTCTTTCTTTCTAACTAATCTATCTTTCTTTCTTTCTTTCTTTCTTTCTAACTAATCTATCTTTCTTTCTTTCTGAGTAATCTATCCATATTTCTTTCTTTCTAACGAATCTATCTTTCTTTCTTTCTTTCTAACTAATCTATCTTTCTTTCTAACTAATCTATCTATCTTTTTTCTTTATAACTAATCTATCTTTCTTTCTTTCTAACTAACTAATCTATCTATCTTTCTTTCTAACTAATCTATCTTTCTTTTTAACTAATCTATCTATCTTTTTTCTTTCTAACTAATCTATCTTTCTTTCTTTCTGACTAATCTATCTTTCTTTCTAACTAACTAATCTATCCTTTTTTCTTTCTTTCTTTCTTTCTTTCTTTCTTTCTTTCTTTCTTTCTTTCTTTCTTTCTTTCTTTCTTTCTTTCTTTCTTTCTTTCTTTCTTTCTTTCTAACTAATCTCTTTCTTTCATTCTAACTAATCTAGCTTTCTTTCTTTCTAACTAATCTCTTTCATTCTTTCTTTCTTTCTAACTAATCTCTTTCTTTCTTTCTTTCTAACTAATCTATCTTTCTTTCTAACTAATCTATCTTTCTTTCTTTCTTTCTAACTAATCTATCTTTTTTCTAACTAATCTATCTATCTTTTTTCTTTCTAACTAATCTAGCTTTCTTTCTAACTAATCTATCTATCTTTCTTTCTTTCTAACTAATCTATCTTTCTTTCTTTCTTTCTAACTAATCTATCTTTCTTTCTTTCTGAGTAATCTATCCATATTTCTTTCTTTCTAACGAATCTATCTTTCTTTCTTTCTTTCTTTCTAACTAATCTCTTTCTTTCTTTCTAACTAATCAATCTTTCTTTCTAACTAATCTTTCTTTCTTTCTTTCTAACTAATCTATCTTTCTTTCTAAATAATCTATCTTTCTTTCTTTCTGACTAATCTATCTTTCTTTCTAACTAACTAATCTATCCTTTTTCTTTCTTTCTTTCTTTCTAACTAATCTATCCATATTTCTTTCTTTCTAACTATTCTATCATTTTTTCTTTCTAACTTATCTATCTATCTTTTTTCTTTCTAACTAATCTATCTTTCTTTCTTTCTTTCTGACTAATCTATCTATCTTTCTAACTAACTAATCTATCCTTATTTCTTTCTTACTAACTAATCTTTCTTTCATTCTAACTAATCTATCTTTCTTTCTTTCTAACTCTTCTATCTTTCTTTCTAACTAATCTATCTTTCTTTCTTTCTGAGTAATCTATCCATATTTCTTTCTTTCTAACGAATCTATCTATCTTTCTTTCTTTCTAACTAATCTATCTTTCTTTCTTTCTTTCTTTCTTTCTTTCTAACTAATCTATCTTTCTTTCTTTCTGAGTAATCTATCCATATTTCTTTCTTTCTAACGAATCTATCTTTCTTTCTTTCTTTCTAACTAATCTATCTTTCTTTCTAACTAATCTATCTATCTTTTTTCTTTCTAACTAATCTATCTTTCTTTCTAACTAACTAACTAATCTATCTATCTTTCTTTCTAACTAATCTATCTTTCTTTTTAACTAATCTATCTATCTTTTTTCTTTCTAACTAATCTATCTTTCTTTCTTTCTGACTAATCTATCTTTCTTTCTAACTAACTAATCTATCCTTTTTTCTTTCTTTCTTTCTTTCTTTCTTTCTTTCTTTCTTTCTTTCTTTCTTTCTTTCTTTCTTTCTTTCTTTCTTTCTTTCTTTCTTTCTTTCTAACTAATCTCTTTCTTTCATTCTAACTAATCTAGCTTTCTTTCTTTCTAACTAATCTCTTTCATTCTTTCTTTCTTTCTAACTAATCTCTTTCTTTCTTTCTTTCTAACTAATCTATCTTTCTTTCTAACTAATCTATCTTTCTTTCTTTCTTTCTAACTAATCTATCTTTTTTCTAACTAATCTATCTATCTTTTTTCTTTCTAACTAATCTAGCTTTCTTTCTAACTAATCTATCTATCTTTCTTTCTTTCTAACTAATCTATCTTTCTTTCTTTCTTTCTAACTAATCTATCTTTCTTTCTTTCTGAGTAATCTATCCATATTTCTTTCTTTCTAACGAATCTATCTTTCTTTCTTTCTAACTAATCTATCTTTCTTTCTAACTAATCTATCTATCTTTCTTTCATTCTAACTAATCTATCTTTCTTTTTAACTAATCTATCTATCTTTTTTCTTTCTAACTAATCTATCTTTCTTTCTTTCTGACTAATCTATCTTTCTTTCTAACTAACTAATCTATCCTTTTTTCTTTCTTTCTTTCTTTCTTTCTTTCTTTCTTTCTTTCTTTCTTTCTTTCTTTCTTTCTTTCTTTCTTTCTTTCTAACTAATCTCTTTCTTTCATTCTAACTAATCTAGCTTTCTTTCTTTCTAACTAATCTCTTTCATTCTTTCTTTCTTTCTAACTAATCTCTTTCTTTCTTTCTTTCTAACTAATCTAGCTTTCTTTCTAACTAATCTATCTATCTTTCTTTCTTTCTAACTAATCTATCTTTCTTTCTTTCTTTCTAACTAATCTATCTTTCTTTCTTTCTGAGTAATCTATCCATATTTCTTTCTTTCTAACGAATCTATCTTTCTTTCTTTCTTTCTAACTAATCTCTTTCTTTCTTTCTAACTAATCAATCTTTCTTTCTAACTAATCTTTCTTTCTTTCTTTCTAACTAATCTATCTTTCTTTCTAAATAATCTATCTTTCTTTCTTTCTGACTAATCTATCTTTCTTTCTAACTAACTAATCTATCCTTTTTCTTTCTTTCTTTCTTTCTAACTAATCTATCCATATTTCTTTCTTTCTAACTATTCTATCATTTTTTCTTTCTAACTTATCTATCTATCTTTTTTCTTTCTAACTAATCTATCTTTCTTTCTTTCTTTCTGACTAATCTATCTATCTTTCTAACTAACTAATCTATCCTTATTTCTTTCTTACTAACTAATCTTTCTTTCATTCTAACTAATCTATCTTTCTTTCTTTCTAACTCTTCTATCTTTCTTTCTAACTAATCTATCTTTCTTTCTTTCTGAGTAATCTATCCATATTTCTTTCTTTCTAACGAATCTATCTATCTTTCTTTCTTTCTAACTAATCTATCTTTCTTTCTTTCTTTCTTTCTTTCTTTCTTTCTTTCTAACTAATCTATCTTTCTTTCTTTCTGAGTAATCTATCCATATTTCTTTCTTTCTAACGAATCTATCTTTCTTTCTTTCTTTCTAACTAATCTATCTTTCTTTCTAACTAATCTATCTATCTTTTTTCTTTCTAACTAATCTATCTTTCTTTCTAACTAACTAACTAATCTATCTATCTTTCTTTCTAACTAATCTATCTTTCTTTTTAACTAATCTATCTATCTTTTTTCTTTCTAACTAATCTATCTTTCTTTCTTTCTGACTAATCTATCTTTCTTTCTAACTAACTAATCTATCCTTTTTTCTTTCTTTCTTTCTTTCTTTCTTTCTTTCTTTCTTTCTTTCTTTCTTTCTTTCTTTCTTTCTTTCTTTCTTTCTTTCTAACTAATCTCTTTCTTTCATTCTAACTAATCTAGCTTTCTTTCTTTCTAACTAATCTCTTTCATTCTTTCTTTCTTTCTAACTAATCTCTTTCTTTCTTTCTTTCTAACTAATCTATCTTTCTTTCTAACTAATCTATCTTTCTTTCTTTCTTTCTAACTAATCTATCTTTTTTCTAACTAATCTATCTATCTTTTTTCTTTCTAACTAATCTAGCTTTCTTTCTAACTAATCTATCTATCTTTCTTTCTTTCTAACTAATCTATCTTTCTTTCTTTCTTTCTAACTAATCTATCTTTCTTTCTTTCTGAGTAATCTATCCATATTTCTTTCTTTCTAACGAATCTATCTTTCTTTCTTTCTTTCTAACTAATCTATCTTTCTTTCTAACTAATCTATCTATCTTTCTTTCATTCTAACTAATCTATCTTTCTTTTTAACTAATCTATCTATCTTTTTTCTTTCTAACTAATCTATCTTTCTTTCTTTCTGACTAATCTATCTTTCTTTCTAACTAACTAATCTATCTTTCTTTCTTTCTGACTAATCTATCTTTCTTTCTAACTAACTAATCTATCCTTTTTTCTTTCTTTCTTTCTTTCTTTCTTTCTTTCTTTCTTTCTTTCTTTCTTTCTTTCTTTCTTTCTTTCTAACTAATCTCTTTCTTTCATTCTAACTAATCTAGCTTTCTTTCTTTCTAACTAATCTCTTTCATTCTTTCTTTCTTTCTAACTAATCTATCTTTCTTTCTAACTAATCTATCTTTCTTTCTTTCTTTCTAACTAATCTATCTTTTTTCTAACTAATCTATCTATCTTTTTTCTTTCTAACTAATCTAGCTATCTTTCTAACTAATCTATCTATCTTTCTTTCTTTCTAACTAATCTATCTTTCTTTCTTTCTGAGTAATCTATCCATATTTCTTTCTTTCTAACGAATCTATCTTTCTTTCTTTCTTTCTTTCTAACTAATCTATCTTTCTTTCTAACTAATCTATCTATCTTTTTTCTTTCTAACTAATCTATCTTTCTTTCTAACTAACTAATCTATCTATCTTTCTTTCTAACTAATCTATCTTTCTTTTTAACTAATCTATCTATCTTTTTTCTTTCTAACTAATCTATCTTTCTTTCTTTCTGACTAATCTATCTTTCTTTCTAACTAACTAATCTATCTTTCTTTCTTTCTTTCTTTCTTTCTTTCTTTCTTTCTTTCTTTCTTTCTTTCTTTCTTTCTTTCTTTCTTTCATTCTAACCAATCTAGCTTTCTTTCTTTCTAACTAATCTCTTTCTTTCTTTTTTTCTAACTAATCTATCTTTCTTTCTTTCTTTCTAACTAATCTATCTTTTTTCTAACTAATCTATCTATCTTTTTTCTTTCTAACTAATCTAGCTTTCTTTCTAACTAATCTATCTATCTTTCTTTCTTTCTAACTAATCTATCTTTTTTCTTTCTGACTAACTTATCTATCTTTCTTTTTTTCTAACTAATCTTTCTTTCTAACTAATCTATCTTTCTTTCTTTCTAACTAATCTATCTTTTTTTCTTTCTAACTAATCTATCATTCTTTCTAACTAATCTATCTATCTTTTTCTTTCTAACTAATCTATCTTTCTTTCTTTCTTTCTGACTAATCTATCTTTCTTTCTTTGTAACTAATCTATCCTTCTTTCTTTTTCTTTCTAACTAATCTCTTTCTTTCTTTCTTTCTAACTAATCTATGTTTCTTTCTAACTAATTTATCTATTTTTTTCCTTTTTAACTAATCTATCTTTCTTTCTTTCTGACTAATCTATCTTTCTTCCTAACTAACTAATCTATCCTTCTTTCTTTCTTTCTTTCTTTCTTTCTTTCTTTCTTTCTTTCTTTCTTTCTTTCTTTCTTTCTTTCTTTCTTTCTCTCTTTCTTTCTTTCTTTCTTTCATTCTAACTAATCTCTTTCTTTCATTCTAACTAATCTATCTTTCTTTCTTTTTAACTAATCTTTCTTTCTTTCTTTCTAACTAATCTATCTTTCTTTCTAACTAATCTATCTTTCTTTCTGTCTGAGTAATCTATCCATATTTTTTCTTTCTAACTAATCTGTCTTTCTTTCTTTCTGAGTAATCTATCCATATTTTTTCTTTCTAACTAATCTGTCTTTCTTTCTTTCTGACTAATCTATCTTTCTTTCTAACTAACTAATCTATCATTTTCTTTCTTTCTTTCTTTCTAACTAATCTCTTTCTTTCATTCTAAGTAATCTATCCATATTTCTTTATTTCTAACTAATCTATTTTCTTTCTTTCTTTCTAACTAATCTATCTTTCTTTCTAACTAATCTATCTATCTATTTTATTTCTAACTAATCTATCTTTCTTTCTTTCTAACTAACTAATCTATCTATCTTTCTTTCTTTCTAACTAATCTATATTTCTTTCTTTCTTTCTAACTAACTAATCTATCTTTCTTTCCAACTAACTAATCTATCTATCTTTTTTCTTTCTAACTAATCTATCTTTCTTTCTTTCTGACTAATCTATCTTTCTTTCTAACTAACTAATCTATCCTTTTTTCTTTCTTTCTTTCTTTCTTTCTTTCTTTCTTTCTTTCTTTCTTTCTTTCTTTCTTTCTTTCTAACTAATCTCTTTCTTTCTTTCTAACTAATCAATCTTTCTTTCTAACTAATCTTTCTTTCTTTCTTTCTAACTAATCTATCTTTCTTTCTAACTAATCTATCTTTCTTTCTTTCTGACTAATCTATCTTTCTTTATCACTAACTAATCTATCCTTTTTCTTTCTTTCTTTCTTTCTTTCTTTCTTTCTTTCTTTCTTTCTTTCTTTCTTTCTTTCTTTCTTTCTAACTAATCTATCCATATTTCTTTCTTTCTAACTATTCTATCATTTTTTCTTTCTAACTTATCTATCTTTTTTCTTTCTAACTAATCAATCTTTCTTTCTAACTAATCTTTCTTTCTTTCTTTCTAACTAATCTATCTTTCTTTCTAACTAATCTATCTTTCTTTCTAACTAATCTATCTTTCTTTCTTTCTGACTAATCTATCTTTCTTTATCACTAACTAATCTATCCTTTTTCTTTCTTTCTTTCTTTCTTTCTTTCTTTCTTTCTTTCTTTCTTTCTTTCTTTCTTTCTTTCTTTCTAACTAATCTATCCATATTTCTTTCTTTCTAACTATTCTATCATTTTTTCTTTCTAACTTATCTATCTTTTTTCTTTCTAACTAATCTATCTTTCTTTCTTTCTTTCTGACTAATCTATCTATCTTTCTAACTAACTAATCTATCCTTCTTTCTTTCTTACTAACTAATCTTTCTTTCATTCTAACTAATCTATCTTTCTTTCTTTCTAACTAATCTATCTTTCTTTCTTTATTTCTAACTAATCTATCTTTCGTTCTTTCTTTCTAACTAATCTATCTTTCTTTCTAACTAATCTATCGTTCTTTCTTTCTGAGTAATCTATCCATATTTCTTTCTTTCTAACGAATATATCTATCTTTCTTTCTTTCTAACTAATCTATCTTTCTTTCTTTCTTTCTAACTAATCTATCTTTCTTTCTTTCTGAGTAATCTATCCATATTTCTTTCTTTCTAACGAATCTATCTTTCTTTCTTTCTAACTAATCTATCTTTCTTTCTAACTAATCTATCTTTCTTTCTTTCTAACTAACTAATCTATCTATATTTCTTTCTAACTAACTAATCTATCTATCTTTCTTTCTTTCTAACTAATCTATATTTCTTTCTTTCTAACTAACTAATCTATCTTTCTTTCTTTCTAACTAACTAATCTATCTATCTTTTTTCTTTCTAACTAATCTATTTTTCTTTCTTTCTGACTAATCTATCTTTCTTTCTAACTAACTAATCTATCCTTTTTTCTTTCTTTCTTTCTTTCTTTCTTTCTTTCTTTCTTTCTTTCTTTCTTTCTTTCTTTCTTTCTTTCTTTCTTTCTTTCTAACTAATCTATCTTTCTTTCTTTCTTTCTAACTAATCT
Organism: Gila orcuttii; assembly: GCA_026230005.1. Taxonomy (NCBI): domain Eukaryota; kingdom Metazoa; phylum Chordata; class Actinopteri; order Cypriniformes; family Leuciscidae; genus Gila; species Gila orcuttii. The sequence continues at coordinate 37,933,391 of JAPDVR010000005.1, read as the reverse complement.
ATCTTTTTTCTAACTAATCTATCTATCTTTTTTCTTTCTAACTAATCTAGCTTTCTTTCTAACTAATCTATCTATCTTTCTTTCTTTCTAACTAATCTTTCTTTCTAACTAATCTATCTTTCTTTCTTTCTAACTAATCTATCTTTCTTTCTTTCTAACTAATTTATCTTTCTTTCTAACTAATCTATCTATCTTTTTCTTTCTAACTAATCTATCTTTCTTTCTTTCTTTCTGACTAATCTATCTTTCTTTCTTTGTAACTAATCTATCCTTCTTTCTTTTTCTTTCTAACTAATCTCTTTCTTTCTTTCTTTCTTTCTAACTAATCTATGTTTCTTTCTAACTAATTTATCTATTTTTTCCTTTTTAACTAATCTATCTTTCTTTCTTTCTGACTAATCTATCTTTCTTCCTAACTAACTAATCTATCCTTCTTTCTTTCTTTCTTTCTTTCTTTCTTTCTTTCTTTCTTTCTTTCTTTCTTTCTTTCTTTCTTTCTCTCTTTCTTTCTTTCTTTCTTTCATTCTAACTAATCTCTTTCTTTCATTCTAACTAATCTATCTTTCTTTCTTTTTAACTAATCTTTCTTTCTTTCTTTCTAACTAATCTATCTTTCTTTCTAACTAATCTATCTTTCTTTCTTTCTGAGTAATCTATCCATATTTTTTCTTTCTAACTAATCTGTCTTTCTTTCTTTCTGAGTAATCTATCCATATTTTTTCTTTCTAACTAATCTGTCTTTCTTTCTTTCTGACTAATCTATCTTTCTTTCTAACTAACTAATCTATCCTTTTCTTTCTTTCTTTCTTTCTAACTAATCTCTTTCTTTCATTCTAAGTAATCTATCCATATTTCTTTATTTCTAACTAATCTATTTTCTTTCTTTCTTTCTAACTAATCTATCTTTCTTTCTAACTAATCTATCTATCTATTTTATTTCTAACTAATCTATCTTTCTTTCTTTCTAACTAACTAATCTATCTATCTTTCTTTCTTTCTAACTAATCTATATTTCTTTCTTTCTTTCTAACTAACTAATCTATCTTTCTTTCCAACTAACTAATCTATCTATCTTTTTTCTTTCTAACTAATCTATCTTTCTTTCTTTCTGACTAATCTATCTTTCTTTCTAACTAACTAATCTATCCTTTTTTCTTTCTTTCTTTCTTTCTTTCTTTCTTTCTTTCTTTCTTTCTTTCTTTCTTTCTTTCTTTCTTTCTTTATTTCTTTCTTTCTTTCTTTCTTTCTTTCTAACTAATCTCTTTCTTTCTTTCTAACTAATCAATCTTTCTTTCTAACTAATCTTTCTTTCTTTCTTTCTAACTAATCTATCTTTCTTTCTAACTAATCTATCTTTCTTTCTTTCTGACTAATCTATCTTTCTTTATCACTAACTAATCTATCCTTTTTCTTTCTTTCTTTCTTTCTTTCTTTCTTTCTTTCTTTCTTTCTTTCTTTCTTTCTTTCTTTCTTTCTTTCTTTCTAACTAATCTATCCATATTTCTTTCTTTCTAACTATTCTATCATTTTTTCTTTCTAACTTATCTATCTTTTTTCTTTCTAACTAATCAATCTTTCTTTCTAACTAATCTTTCTTTCTTTCTTTCTAACTAATCTATCTTTCTTTCTAACTAATCTATCTTTCCTTTTAACTAATCTATCTTTCTTTCTTTCTGACTAATCTATCTTTCTTTATCACTAACTAATCTATCCTTTTTCTTTCTTTCTTTCTTTCTTTCTTTCTTTCTTTCTTTCTTTCTTTCTTTCTTTCTTTCTTTCTTTCTTTCTTTCTTTCTTTCTAACTAATCTATCCATATTTCTTTCTTTCTAACTATTCTATCATTTTTTCTTTCTAACTTATCTATCTTTTTTCTTTCTAACTAATCTATCTTTCTTTCTTTCTTTCTGACTAATCTATCTATCTTTCTAACTAACTAATCTATCCTTCTTTCTTTCTTACTAACTAATCTTTCTTTCATTCTAACTAATCTATCTTTCTTTCTTTCTAACTAATCTATCTTTCTTTCTTTATTTCTAACTAATCTATCTTTCTTTCTTTCTTTCTAACTAATCTATCTTTCTTTCTAACTAATCTATCTTTCTTTCTTTCTGAGTAATCTATCCATATTTCTTTCTTTCTAACGAATATATCTATCTTTCTTTCTTTCTAACTAATCTATCTTTCTTTCTTTCTTTCTAACTAATCTATCTTTCTTTCTTTCTGAGTAATCTATCCATATTTCTTTCTTTCTAACGAATCTATCTTTCTTTCTTTCTAACTAATCTATCTTTCTTTCTAACTAATCTATCTTTCTTTCTTTCTAACTAACTAATCTATCTATATTTCTTTCTAACTAACTAATCTATCTATCTTTCTTTCTTTCTAACTAATCTATATTTCTTTCTTTCTTTCTAACTAACTAATCTATCTTTCTTTCTTTCTAACTAACTAATCTATCTATCTTTTTTCTTTCTAACTAATCTATCTTTCTTTCTTTCTGACTAATCTATCTTTCTTTCTAACTAACTAATCTATCCTTTTTTCTTTCTTTCTTTCTTTCTTTCTTTCTTTCTTTCTTTCTTTCTTTCTTTCTTTCTTTCTTTCTTTCTTTCTTTCTTTCTTTCTTTCTTTCTTTCTAACTAATCTATCTTTCTTTCTTTCTTTCTAACTAATCTATCTTTTTTCTAACTAATCTATCTATCTTTTTTCTTTCTAACTAATCTAGCTTTCTTTCTAACTAATCTATCTATCTTTCTTTCTTTCTAACTAATCTTTCTTTCTAACTAATCTATCTTTCTTTCTTTCTAACTAATCTATCTTTCTTTCTTTCTAACTAATTTATCTTTCTTTCTAACTAATCTATCTATCTTTTTCTTTCTAACTAATCTATCTTTCTTTCTTTCTTTCTGACTAATCTATCTTTCTTTCTTTGTAACTAATCTATCCTTCTTTCTTTTTCTTTCTAACTAATCTCTTTCTTTCTTTCTTTCTAACTAATCTATCTTTCTTTCTAACTAATCTATCTTTCTTTCTTTCTGAGTAATCTATCCATATTTCTTTCTTTCTAACGAATATATCTATCTTTCTTTCTTTCTAACTAATCTATCTTTCTTTCTTTCTTTCTAACTAATCTATCTTTCTTTCTTTCTGAGTAATCTATCCATATTTCTTTCTTTCTAACAAATCTATCTTTCTTTCTTTCTAACAAATATTTCTCTCTTCTAACCTATCTATCTATCTAATCCATCTTTCTTTCTTTCTAACGAAACCATCTTTCTTTCTTTCTTTCTAACAAATCTATCTTTCTAACTAACTAATCTATCTTTCTTTCTTTCTAACTAATCTATCTTTCTAACTAACTAATCTATCGTTTTTTCTTTTTCTTTCTTTCTTTCTTTCTTTCTTTCTTTCTTTCTTTCTTTCTTTCTTTCTTTCTTTCTTTCTTTCTTTCTAACTAATCTATCCATATTTCTTTCTTTCAAACTATTCTATCATTTTTTCTCTCTAACTAATCTATCTTTCTTTCTAACTAACTAATCTATCTATCTTTCTTTCTAACTAATATATCTTTTTTCTTTCTGACTAACTTATCTATCTTTCTTTCTTTCTTTCTAACTAATCTATCTTTCTTTCTAACTAATCTATCTTTCTTTCTTTCTGAGTAATCTATCCGTATTTCTTTCTAACTAACTAATCTATCTTTCTTTCTTTCTTTCTAACTAATCTGTCTTTCTTTCTAATCTATCTATCTTTTTTCTTTCTAACTAATCTATCTTTCTTTCTAACTAACTAATCTATCTATCTTTCTTTCTAACTAATCTATCTTTTTTCTTTCTGACTAACTTATCTATCTTTCTTTCTTTCTTTCTTTCTAACTAATCTATCTTTCTTTCTAACTAATCTATCTTTCTTTCTAACTAATCTTTCTTTCTTTCTTTCTGACTAATCTATCTTTCTTTCTAACTAACTAATCTATCCTTTTTTCTTTCTTTCTTTCTTTCTTTCTTTCTTTCTTTCTTTCTTTCTTTCTTTCTTTCTTTCTTTCTTTCTTTCTTTCTTTCTTTCTTTCTAACTAATCTATCTTTCTTTCTAACTAATCTATCTATCTTTTTCTTTCTATCTAATCTATCTTTCTTTCTTTCTTTCTAACTAATCTATCCTTCTTTCTTTTTCTTTCTAACTAATCTCTTTCTTTCTTTCTTTCTTTCTTTCTTTCTTTCTTTCTTTCTAACCAATCTATGTTTCTTTCTAACTAATTTATCTATCTTTTTCCTTTTCAACTAATCTATCTTTCTTTCTTTCTGACTAATCTATCTTTCTTCCTAACTAACTAATCTATCCTTCTTTCTTTCTTTTATTCTTTCTTTCTTTCTTTTTTTCTAACTAATCTCTTTCTTTCATTCTAACTAATCTATCTTTCTTTCTTTCTAACTAATTTTTCTTTCTTTCTTTCTAACTAATCTATCTTTCTTTCTAACTAATCTATCTTTCTTTCTTTCTGAGTAATCTATCCATATTTTTTCTTTCTAACTAATCTGTCTTTCTTTCTTTCTTTCTGACTAATCTATCTTTCTTTCTAACTAGCTAATCTATCCTTTTCTTTCTTTCTTTCTTTCTTTCTTTCTTTCTTTCTTTCTTTCTTTCTTTCTTTCTTTCTTTCTTTCTAACTAATCTATCTTTCTTTCATTCTAACTAATCTATCTTTCTTTCTTTCTAACTAATCTTTCTTTCTTTCTAACTAATCTATCTTTCTTTCTAAGTAATCTATCTTTCTTTCTGAGTAATCTATCCATATTTCTTTATTTCTAACTAATCTATTTTCTTTCTTTCTTTCTAACTAATCTATCTTTCTTTCTAAGTAATCTATCTATCTTTTTTCTTTCTAACTAATCTATCTTTCTTTTTTTCTAACTAACTAATCTATCTATCTTTCTTTCTTTCTAACTAATCTATATTTCTTATTAACTAATCTATCTTTTTTCTTTCTATCTAATCTATCTATCTTTCTTTCTGACTAATCTATCTTTCTTTCTAACTAACTAATCTATCCTTCTTTCTTTCTTTCTTTCTTTCTTTCTTTCTTTCTTTCTTTCTTTCTTTCTTTCTTTCTTTCTTTCTTTCTTTCTTTCTTTCTAACTAATCTCTTTCTTTCATTCTAAATAATATAGCTTTCTTTCTTTCTAACTAATCTCTTTCTTTCTTTCTTTCATTCTAACTAATCTCTTTCTTTCTTTCTTTCTAACTAATCTAGCTTTCTTTCTAACTAATCTATCTATCTTTCTTTCTTTCTAACTAATCTATCTTTTTTCTTTCTGACTAACTTATCTATCCTTCTTTCTTTCTTTCTAACTAATCTATCTTTCTTTCTAACTAATCTATCTTTCTTTCTTTCTGACTAATCTATCTTTCTTTCTAACTAATCTATCTTTCTTTCTTTCTGACTAATCTATCTTTCTTTCTGACTAATCTATCTTTGTTTCTAACTAACTAATCTATCCTTTTTTCTTTCTTTATTTCCTTCTTTCTTTCTTTCTAACTAATCTCTTTCTTTCATTCTAACTAATCTATCTTTCTTTCTAACTAATCTCTTTCTTTCTTTCTTTCTTTCTAACTAATCTATCTTTCTTTCTAACTAATCTCTTTCTATCTTTCTTTCTTTCTAACTAATCTATCTTTCTTTCTAACTAATCTATCTTTCTTTCTTTCTGACTAATCTATCTTTCTTTCTAACTAATCTATCTTTCTTTCTTTCTGACTAATCTATCTTTCTTTCTGACTAATCTATCTTTCTTTCTAACTAACTAATCTATCCTTTTTTCTTTCTTTATTTCCTTCTTTCTTTCTTTCTAACTAATCTCTTTCTTTCATTCTAACTAATCTATCTTTCTTTCTAACTAATCTCTTTCTTTCTTTCTTTCTTTCTAACTAATCTATCTTTCTTTCTAACTAATCTCTTTCTATCTTTCTTTCTTTCTAACTAATCTATCTTTCTTTCTAACTAATCTATCTTTCTTTCTTTCTAACTAATCTATCTTTCTTTCTAACTAATCTATCTATCTTTTTCTTTCTAACTAATCTATCTTTCTTTCTTTCTTTCTGACTAATCTATCTTTCTTTCTTTGTAACTAATCTATCCTTCTTTCTTTTTCTTTCTAACTAATCTCTTTCTTTCTTTCTTTCTAACTAATCTCTTTCTTTCTTTCTTTCTAACTAATCTATGTTTCTTTCTAACTAATTTATCTATTTTTTCCTTTTTAACTAATCTATCTTTCTTTCTTTCTGACTAATCTATCTTTCTTCCTAACTAACTAATCTATCCTTCTTTCTTTCTTTCTTTCTTTCTTTCTTTCTTTCTTTCTTTCTTTCTTTCATTCTAACTAATCTCTTTCTTTCATTCTAACTAATCTATATTTCTTTCTTTCTAACTAATCTTTCTTTCTTTCTTTCTTACTAATCTATCTTTCTTTCTAACTAATCTATCTTTCTTTCTTTCTGAGTAATCTATCCATATTTTTTCTTTCTAACTAATCTGTCTTTCTTTCTTTCTGACTAATCTATCTTTCTTTCTACCTAACTAATCTATCCTTTTCTTTCTTTCTTTCTTTCTTTCTTTCTTTCTTTCTTTCTTTCTAACTAATCTCTTTCTTTCATTCTAACTAATCTATCTTTCTTTCTTTCTAACTAATCTTTCTTTCTTTCTTTCTAACTAATCTATCTTTCTTTCTAACTAATCTATCTTTCTTTCTTTCTGAGTAATCTATCCATATTTCTTTATTTCTAACTAATCTATTTTCTTTCTTTCTTTCTTTCTAACTAATCTATCTTTCTTTCTAACTAATCTATCTATCTTTTTTATTTCTAACTAATCTATCTTTCTTTCTTTCTAACTAACTAATCTATCTATCTTTCTTTCTTTCTAACTAATCTATATTTCTTTTTAACTAATCTAGCTATCTTTTTTCTTTCTAACTAATCTATCTTTCTTTCTTTCTGACTAATCTATCTTTCTTTCTAACTAACTAATCTATCCTTTTTTCTTTCTTTCTTTCTTTCTTTCTTTCTTTCTTTCTTTCTTTCTTTCTTTCTAACTAATCTCTTTCTATCTTTCTTTCTTTCTAACTAATCTATCTGTCTTTCTAACTAATCTATCTTTCTTTCTTTCTGACTAATCTATCTTTCTTTCTAACTAATCTATCTTTCTTTCTTTCTGACTAATCTATCTTTCTTTCTGACTAATCTATCTTTCTTTCTAACTAACTAATCTATCCTTTTTTCTTTCTTTATTTCCTTCTTTCTTTCTTTCTAACTAATCTCTTTCTTTCATTCTAACTAATCTATCTTTCTTTCTAACTAATCTCTTTCTTTCTTTCTTTCTTTCTAACTAATCTATCTTTCTTTCTAACTAATCTCTTTCTATCTTTCTTTCTTTCTAACTAATCTATCTTTCTTTCTAACTAATCTATCTTTCTTTCTTTCTTTCTAACTAATCTATCTTTCTTTCTAACTAATCTATCTATCTTTTTCTTTCTAACTAATCTATCTTTCTTTCTTTCTTTCTGACTAATCTATCTTTCTTTCTTTGTAACTAATCTATCCTTCTTTCTTTTTCTTTCTAACTAATCTCTTTCTTTCTTTCTAACTAATCTCTTTCTTTCTTTCTTTCTAACTAATCTATGTTTCTTTCTAATTTATCTATTTTTTCCTTTTTAACTAATCTATCTTTCTTTCTTTCTGACTAATCTATCTTTCTTCCTAACTAACTAATCTATCCTTCTTTCTTTCTTTCTTTCTTTCTTTCTTTCTTTCTTTCTTTCTTTCTTTCATTCTAACTAATCTCTTTCTTTCATTCTAACTAATCTATATTTCTTTCTTTCTAACTAATCTTTCTTTCTTTCTTTCTTACTAATCTATCTTTCTTTCTAACTAATCTATCTTTCTTTCTTTCTGAGTAATCTATCCATATTTTTTCTTTCTAACTAATCTGTCTTTCTTTCTTTCTGACTAATCTATCTTTCTTTCTACCTAACTAATCTATCCTTTTCTTTCTTTCTTTCTTTCTTTCTTTCTTTCTTTCTTTCTTTCTTTCTTTCTTTCTTTCTTTCTTTCTTTCTTTCTTTCTAACTAATCTCTTTCTTTCATTCTAACTAATCTATCTTTCTTTCTTTCTAACTAATCTTTCTTTCTTTCTTTCTAACTAATCTATCTTTCTTTCTAACTAATCTATCTTTCTTTCTTTCTGAGTAATCTATCCATATTTCTTTATTTCTAACTAATCTATTTTCTTTCTTTCTTTCTTTCTAACTAATCTATCTTTCTTTCTAACTAATCTATCTATCTTTTTTATTTCTAACTAATCTATCTTTCTTTCTTTCTAACTAACTAATCTATCTATCTTTCTTTCTTTCTAACTAATCTATATTTCTTTTTAACTAATCTAGCTATCTTTTTTCTTTCTAACTAATCTATCTTTCTTTCTTTCTGACTAATCTATCTTTCTTTCTAACTAACTAATCTATCCTTTTTTCTTTCTTTCTTTCTTTCTTTCTTTCTTTCTTTCTTTCTTTCTTTCTTTCTTTCTTTCTTTCTTTCTTTCTTTCTTTCTTTCTAACTAATCTCTTTCTTTCATTCTAACTAATCTATCTTTCTTTCTTTCTAACTAATCTCTTTCTTTCTTTCTTTCTTTCTAACTAATCAATCTTTCTTTCTAACTAATCTATCTTTCTTTCTTTCTGACTAATCTATCTTTCTTTCTAACTAACTAATCTATCCTTTTTCTTTCTTTCTTTCTTTCTTTCTTTCTTTCTTTCTTTCTTTCTTTCTAACTAATCTATCCATATTTCTTTCTTTCTAACTATTCTATCATTTTTTCTTTCTAACTTATCTATCTATCTTTTTTCTTTCTAACTAATCTATCTTTCTTTCTTTCTTTCTGACTAATCTATCTATCTTTCTAACTAACTAATCTATCCTTATTTCTTTCTTACTAACTAATCTTTCTTTCATTCTAACTAATCTATCTTTCTTTCTTTCTAACTAATCTATCTTTCTTTCTTTATTTCTAACTAATCTATCTTTCTTTCTTTCTAACTAATCTATCTTTCTTTCTAACTAATCTATCTTTCTTTATTTCTGAGTAATCTATCCATATTTCTTTCTTTCTAATGAATCTATCTTTCTTTCTTTCTAACTAATCTATCTTTCTTTCTTTCTTTCTAACTAATCTATCTTTCTTTCTTTCTGAGTAATCTATCCATATTTCTTTCTTTCTAACAAATCTATCTTTCTTTCTTTCTTTCTAACTAATCTATCTTTCTTTCTAACTAATCTATCTATCTTTTTTCTTTCTAACTAATCTATCTTTCTTTTTAACTAATCTATCTATCTTTTTTCTTTCTAACTAATCTAGCTTTCTTTCTAACTAATCTAGCTTTCTTTCTAACTAATCTATCTATCTTTCTTTCTTTCTAACTAATCTATCTTTATTTTCTTTCTGAGTAATCTATCCATATTTCTTTCTTTCTAACTAATCTATCTTTCTTTCTAACTAATCTATCTATCTTTTTTCTTTCTAACTAATCTATCTTTCTTTCTAACTAACTAATCTATCTATCTTTCTTTCTAACTAATCTATCTTTCTTTTTAACTAATCTATCTATCTTTTTTCTTTTTAACTAATCTATCTTTCTTTCTTTATGACTAATCTATCTTTCTTTCTAACTAACTAATCTATCCTTTTTTCTTTCTTTCTTTCTTTCTTTCTTTCTTTCTTTCTTTCTTTCTCTCTAACGTCTCCGGTTACTTAACTGTAACCTTGTTCCCTGAGAAAGCGGAACGAGATGCTGCGCTGCTCAGCGCATTGGGAACGTCTTTAAACGTGACCTGCTGTGAATATAGTGTGTAAACACGTCGATGGAATCGACACGGAGGTAATATAGCCTCGGTCGGTGACGTCATCGGCGCGCACCCGCGACGTGAGGCTATAATTAGATGAGCCACAGGTGCATCGTCAGGATATTTGTCTGAAGAGCAGTCCTAGGACATCTTTAGCACGGCAAAGCAGCGCAGCATCTCGTTCCGCTTTCTCAGGGAACAAGGTTACAGTTAAGTAACCGGAGACGTTCCCTTTCGAAAGCTACAATCGATGCTGCGCTGCTCAGCGCATTGGGAACGAGAATACCCACGCCGCCGTGCTTGAACATGTCTGGACCCCCACGGTTGTGCAGGTGTGTTTCACAAGAACGCAAGAGAGCCTAGACATTAGCTTGTGATGTCGACTCAAGGGCATGAGAGCCCGGAGTGGCATGAACATCCAAACTATAAAATCATATGAATGTGTGCGGAGAGGACCAGCCTACTGCATCACAAACATACTGCAAGGGGGCACCTCTTGCCAAGGCAGCAGAGGAGGCGACCCCTCTGGTGGAGTGAGCCCTTAGACCCGTTGGCGTAGCTTGGCCGCGCGCCTCAAAGGCAAGAGCAATAGCATCCCTGACCCAATTTGACATGGTCTGTTTAGTGGCGGCAGCACCTCTGTTACTGCCCCCATAACAAACGAATAGTTGCACTGACTTACGCCACTGGCTAGTGCGGTGGACGTAGGCCTGAAGAGCACGGACTGGACAAAGTCTGTGAGATTTCTGCTGCTCCGGAGTTGTGAACGCTGGAGGGCAGAAGGCCTCTAGAGAGACTGGATGTACAGCCGAGAAAGCTACCTTAGGCAGGTAATCAGGATGTGGATGCAAAATCACTTTCACCATTCCTGGGCAAAGTCTAAGCAGGATGGCGATCTTGACAGAGCCTGCATGTCCCCGATTCTTTTTAGAGAGGTTATAGCCATAGGAAAAAAACATCTTTAGGGTCAGAAGTTTGTCAGACGCTGACTCTAGAGGTTCAAAGGGGGTTTCAACCAGACCCTCGAGAGCTATAGCTAAGTCCCATGAAGGGATCTTGGTTCGTACTGGAGGCCTCAGTCATCTGGCCCCACGAACGAAGCGAGTGAGCAGAGGATGTCTCCCGAGTGGCACCCCGTCAATCAGGGCGTGGCAAGCCGAATGAGCGGCCACATAAACCTTGAGAGTGGCAGGGCATGTGCCTGTTGATAATTTTTCCTGCAGGAAGTCCAGAACTGAAGCAATCTGGCAGTTGACCAGATCTGCATTATGCACAAAACACCACCTTTCAAAAACCCCATTTGTTGGCATAACTCTTTCTAGTGGAGGAGGCCCTAGCACTTAGAATGGTCTCAATAACAGCAGGCGAAAGCCCAGTGTCCCTCAGTTGGTACCCATCAGGGCCAAACATGAAGGTTCCACAGGTTGGGCCTGGGATGGAATATCGTGCTCTCCACCTGGGACAGAAGGTCCCTCCTCTTCGGAATCGCCCATGGCGAGCCGTCGAGGAAAGATATTATCTCCGAGAACCATACTCTGTTCGGCCAACGCGGCGCTATCAGTAAGAGGCAAGACCCTTGTTGGCGAACTCTGGCTAGAACTCCCGGGAGCAGAGCCACTGGAGGAAACGCATACAGGCACATTTTGGGCCATGTGTGCGCCATCGCATCCAGACCCAGGGGGGCTGGGTGACTCAGAGAGAAGTAGAGGGGGCATTTCGCTGTCTGATAAGAGGCGAAGAGGTCCACCTCCGCTTCGTAAAAATCTGGTCCAGATCTGTTTTACTACCTCTGGATGGAGTTTCCATTCCCCTGTCGGTAGTTTCTGTCTGGACAGTAAATCCACTCCCACATTCAGATGCCCTGGAATGTACACTGCCCTGAGTGACAGGAACTTCTCCTGGGCCCAGAGAAAAATCTGCCTCGCTATTCTGTTCAGATTGCGTGAGCATAGACCTCCCTGGTGATTTATGTAAGAGACTGTAGCTGTGTTGTCCCCCCCGCACTAGGACATGACAGCCTCTCAACTGAGGGAGAACGTATTTAAGGGCCAGAAATACAACCATCAACATGAGGCAATTGATTTGCCAATCTAGATGATGCCTCCCCAGATCCCTTGGGCTGGACGACCACTTAAGACCGCTACCCAGCCCGACAGGGAGGCGTCTGTCGTTAGCATTCTGTGACGGCAAGACGCACCTAGAGTGGGACCCAAGGTGAAGAACCGGGGTCTGAACAACATAGAAAGGGAACGAAGCCACAGCGCGTAACCCTTACCATAAACATGGATTTTAGAAAGTACACGAAGCGTTCAGCGCGTGTCTTACCATAAACATGGATTTTTAGAAAGGACACAAAGCACTTAGCGCGTGCTCTTGCCTTTATTTGCCCTTGGGGATTGTATAGCGATTTTGAACCATAACTGAAGTGGTCTCATGTGCAAAAGGCCCAGAGGATCACTGTGGACGCAGCTGCCATGAGACCCATGTAATGTCCTGACCTAGCCAGATGTTGCTTTAGGGTGTTTAAAATGGTCTTGACACATGAGCGGGGGACAGTTGTGCCCCCGATAGTGACAGAGTCCCATTTAACCCCCAAGCACGTTACTCTTTGGGGAGGAGAGCGAACGCTCTTCTTGGCGTTGCAACTCAGCCCCAGAGAGAGAGGATGAGCGGGGATCGATCTCAATGTCGAAGCGCCAGCTCTTGAGACTGGGCCAGTATCAGCCAATCATCTATATAACATGGCTAGGTCAAATGGAAGAACCTGATATAGGTAAGCTTTGCCCCCAAAAGCAAACCTCTGGAACTTCCTGCATTGTGGCAATATTTCTATGAAATATATGCGTCTTTAAGATTGACCGTGAAGACCCAATCGCAATGTTGAATTTGCAACACGATCTTCTTGATAGTTAGCATCTTGAACTTGAGCGTTCTGACAGAACGGTTCAAGCTTCAAAGATCTAAAAACGGACGCAGTCCCCCATTTATTTATTTATTTATTGTGACAGCTTATGCGCCTATTCCTGTTTCACATTAGTGGGAACCACGCCGTTAAAACGAGGAGGGCAACATATTCCTTTTTACTGTCTTTAGGACACAAAAAGAGATACCCGGCAGTAGCTTTCACGCTGCCAAAGTCTCTTAATACTCCCTGATAGGGGAATGTTAAATATCCTTTGTCCTGGGCGATAACAGGAAACAAAAGAGCATTCAACATTTCGCTGGAAACCTCTGGCCCCTGAATCACCAGTGGTGGCAAGGATGTTACAGTGGTTTTGTGAGGGTGTCAGTAGGAGCTGATTAATGCATTTTACATGCTTCGTCCCAAAGGGGCACACCCCCACAGACCTGGACAAGAAAACTCAGGATTTTTGTCTCTGGTATATTATGAGGCTGCTGAGCGCGTCGAGCCGGTCACCAGTCTTTAAGAGGGGGAACGCAACTCACCACACTCTGCTTTTTATTTTATTTTTTATCAGATCAGGCTGGTATGCCTGCAACACTGCCATAGTGTGCAGAGCAGCACCAGTCTGACCCCCACTAGCGTGGATGTAACAATACACGACTTGGTGGGGAGTGCTGACTCCTAAAATGACAATGATCCACAGAGAAGAGATAGCCTGCTAGCGTCTCTTCGGACTGGCGCATCTTCGTATAAGCACATGATGCCCCTGCACCCACGATAGTCTAATAAATTGACGTCGAGGGCACAAAGATGCATGAATAATAAGGTTTTCCCCATGCACGAGTTAACGTCATGGAGATCCTCAAGGAGGGCAGCCACCTCGAGAAACCTCTCACACGCTTTATCGTAGCGAGAGAAGGGATTGGAGGCAGCACTCAATATTTAATTTAGTCAGACAATAAACACAGCCCAATATCAATCAGACAATCAGACACAGTCTGGATGACAGGCTGTGTTTAAATCTTTCAAAAGATCAACCTGGTATGCCTGCAACACAGGCATTGTGTACAGCGCAGTACCAGCCTGACCCGCTGAAATGCATATGATAATGCGATCTCAGGGGGGAGAAAGCCCGCGAGCGTCTCCCCAAACTGAGGTAGCATCATATAATCGTGTGCCTTCGCACCCGCGATAGTCGAACTGGTTGACATCGAGGGCACAAAGACACGTCATGTATAAACATATATATATGTATATATTATCAATCTTTATTTATAAGCTTTGAGTGTTTTATGGGACTGTTTTTGCTGTGATCAGAGTAGTCTGGACACTGCACGAACGATAGCCCCGAGCAGTTCTCCTTTATCATCACGGGAGGAACGCTCAGAAGCGGCGAACTCACGAGATTCAGTGTCCTCTGCCCGAGCCGAAGAAGCGCTGAGGCACGCTTCGGTAGTCAGGCAAAAGGACATCGCGATCTGGAAAGAGAGCGAGCGAAAGGGATGCACCCGTCTCTCGTTCCTCAGCCAGATCGCACGCGAGCCCCACAATCGTATTGTGGGTGCTACCCCTTTGAAATAAGCAAAGCGAACGCGAAGCACTTTAACTGTGAACATTCCACTGTGCTCGCAATCACCATGCTTAAACGCAAGGGCAGCATATGCTCTTTCCTCAAACAAACAAAGCAGTAAGTGTGTGTATCCAGTTCTGACATATAGGACAAGAACATAGAGGGACACAGCGCTTACTCTGTTGCGGACTCATTTCTCTTTTTGACTTTCTTAAAACTCTTTTGAGATCGTTCAGAGATGAGAAATAGAAAAGTCTGCACACTGCCAGTTGTAAAAACTAAATAACTCCTAACAAAGATCTGTAGTAGACAGAGAGAAAATAGATGCTTGCACACCAAACACAGAAAGGTCTCTGAAGACAAAAGACCTGACGATGCACCTGTGGCTCATCTAATTATAGCCTCACGTCGCGGGTGCGCGCCGATGACGTCACCGACCGAGGCTATATTACCTCCGTGTCGATTCCATCGACGTGTTTACACACTATATTCACAGCAGGTCACGTTTAAAGACGTTCCCAATGCGCTGAGCAGCGCAGCATCGATTGTAGCTTTCGAAAGGGAACTAATCTCTTTCTTTCATTCTAACTAATCTAGCTTTCTTTCTTTCTAACTAATCTCTTTCTTTCTTTCTTTCTTTCTTTCTTTCTAACTAATCTCTTTCTTTCTTTATTTCTAACTAATCTATCTTTCTTTCTAACTAATCTATCTTTCTTTCTTTCTTTCTAACTAATCTATCTTTTTTCTAACTAATCTATCTTTCTTTCTAACTAATCTATCTTTCTTTCTTTCTTTCTGAGTAATCTATCCATATTTCTTTCTTTCTAACGAATCTATCTATCTTTCTTTCTTTCTAACTAATCTAGCTTTCTTTCTAACTAATCTATCTATCTTTCTTTCTTTCTAACTAATCTATCTTTCTTTCTTCTGAGTAATCTATCCATATTTCTTTCTTTCTAACTAATCTATCTTTCTTTCTTCTGAGTAATCTATCCATATTTCTTTCTTTCTAACGAATCTATTTTTCTTTTTAACTAATCTATCTATCTTTTTCTTTCTAACTAATCTATCTTTCTTTCTTTCTAACTAATCTATCTTTCTTTCTTCTGAGTAATCTATCCATATTTCTTTCTTTCTAACTAATCTATCTTTCTTTCTTCTGAGTAATCTATCCATATTTCTTTCTTTCTAACGAATCTATTTTTCTTTTTAACTAATCTATCTATCTTTTTCTTTCTAACTAATCTATCTTTCTTTCTTTCTGACTAATCTATCTTTCTTTCTAACTAACTAATCTATCCTTTTTTTTTTCTTTTTTTTTCTTTCTTTCTTTCTTTCTTTCTTTCTTTCTTTCTTTCTTTCTTTCTTTCTTTCTTTCTTTCTTTCTTTCTTTCTAACTAATCTCTTTCTTTCATTCTAACCAATCTAGCTTTCTTTCTTTCTTACTCATCTCTTTCTTTATTTCTTTCTTTCTAACTAATCTCTTTCTTTCTTTCTTTCTAACTAATCTATCTTTCTTTCTTTCTTTCTAACTAATCTATCTTTTTTCTAACTAATCTATCTATCTTTTTTCTTTCTAACTAATCTAGCTTTCTTTCTAACTAATCTATCTATCTTTCTTTCTTTCTAACTAATCTATCTTTTTTCTTTCTGACTAACTTATCTATCTTTCTTTCTTTCTAACTAATCTTTCTTTCTAACTAATCTATCTTTCTTTCTTTCTGACTAATCTATCTTTCTTTCCAACTAATCTCTTTCTTTCTTTCTTTCTTTCTAACTAATCTATCTTTCTTTCTAACTAATCTATCTTTCTTTCTTTCTAACTAATCTATCTTTCTTTCTAACTAATCTATCTATCTTTTTCTTTCTAACTAATCTATCTTTCTTTCTTTCTTTCTGACTAATCTATCTTTCTTTCTTTGTAACTAATCTATCCTTCTTTCTTTTTCTTTCTAACTAATCTCTTTCTTTCTTTCTAACTAATCTGTTTCTTTCTAATTTATCTATTTTTTCCTTTTTAACTAATCTATCTTTCTTTCTTTCTGACTAATCTATCTTTCTTCCTAACTAACTAATCTTTCTTTCTTTCTTTCTTTCTTTCTTTCTTTCTTTCTTTCTTTCTTTCATTCTAACTAATCTCTTTCTTTCATTCTAACTAATCTATCTTTCTTTCTTTCTAACTAATCTTTCTTTCTTTCTTTCTTTCTAACTAATCTATCTTTCTTTCTGAGTAATCTATCCATATTTTTTCTTTCTAACTAATCTTTCTTTCTTTCTTTCTTTCTTTCTTTCTTTCTAACTAATCCATCTTTCTTTCTTTTTCGAACTAATTATCTTTCTTTCTTTCTTACTGATCTATCATTCTTTCTTTCCAACTAATCTATCTATCTATCTATCTATCTTTCTTTCTTTCTTTCTTTCTTTCTTATTGATCTATCTTTCTTTCTTTCTAACTAATCTTTCTTTCTAACTAATCTTTCTTTCTTTCTTTCTAACTAATCTATCTTTCTTTCTTTCCAACTAATCTCTTTCTTTCTTTCTTTCTTTCTTACTGATCTATCTTTCTTTCTTTCTAACTAATCTATCTTTCTTTCTTTCTTTCTTTCTTTCTTACTGATCTTTCTTTCTTTCTAACTAATCTATTGTTCCTTCTTTCTTTCTTACTGATCTATCTTTCTTTCTAACTAATCTATCTTTCTTTCTAACTAATCTATCTTTCTTTCTAACTAATCTATCTTTCTTTCTTTCTTTCTTTCTTTCTTTCTTTCTTTCTAACTAATCTATCTTTCTTTCTAACCAATCATTCTTTCTAACTGATCCTTCTTTCTTTCTTTCTAACTAACTAATCCATCTTTCTTTCTTTCTTACTAATTTTCTTTCTTTCTTTCTTTCTTTCTTTCTTTCTTTCTTTCTTTCTTTCTTTCTTTCTAATCTTTCTTTCTTTCTAACTAATCCATCTTTCTTTCTTTCTTACTAATCTTTCTTTTTTTCTAACGAATCTTTCTTTCTTTCTAACTAATCTATATTTCTTTCTTTCTAACTAATCTTTCTTTCTAACTGATCCATCTTTCTTTCTTTCTTTCTAACTAATGTTTCTTTTTAACTTATCTTTCTTTCTAACTAGTCTATCTTTCTTACTAATCTATCTTTCTTTCTAACTAACCAATCTTTCTAACTAATCCATCTTTCTTTCTTTCTAACTAATTTTCTTTCTGTCTTTCTTTCTAACTAATCTTTCTTTCTAACTAATCCATCTTTCTTTCTTTCTGACTAATCTTTCTTTCTTTTTTCTTTCTTTCCAACTAATCTCTTTCTTTCTGTCTTTCTTTCTAACTAATCTTTCTTTCTAACTAATCCATCTTTCTTTCTTTCTGACTAATCTTTCTTTCTTTTTTCTTTCTTTCCAACTAATCTCTTTCTTTCTGTCTTTCTTACTGATCTATCTTTCTAACTCATCTTTCTTTCTTTCTAACTAATCTTTCTTTCTTTCTTTCTAACTAATCTTTCTTTCTTTCTTTCTTATTGATCTATCTTTATTTCTAACTAATCCATCCTTCTTTCTCTCTGACTAATCCATCTTTTTTTCTTTCTTTCTAACTAATCCATCCTTCTTTCTTTCTGACCAATCCATCTTTTTTTCTAACTAATCTTTCTTTCTTTCTTTGTAACTAATCTTTCTTTGTAACTAATCTTTCTTTTATTGAAACCAATCTTTCTATCTATCTAACTAATCTTTCTTTTCTTTCTAACGTATTGCTTTCTTTCTAACTAATCTTTCTTTCTAACTAATCCATCTATCAAACTTCAAACTATTTTAAACTTCTTCAAACTCTCTGGTCCGGCTTTCTCAAGCCAACTTAAAGTTTGTCTCATCAAACTTTTTTTTCTAGTTAGTGGTGCTTGCCATAGGCAAAGCAACACTAGTGTTCTTCTGTATACTTATTATTATTATTATTAGTGGTGCTTGCAAAGCAACACTATTGTTCTTCTCCATACTTATTATTAGTGGTGCTTGCCATAGGCAAAGCAACACTAGTGTTCTTCTGTATACTTATTATTATTAGTGGTGCTTGCCATAGGCAAAGCAACACTAGTGTTCTTCTGTATACTTATTATTAGTGGTGCTTGCCATAGGCAAAGCAACACTAGTGTTCTTCTGTATACTTATTAGTGGTGCTTGCTGAAAGCAAGGCATCACTAGTGTTCTTCTGTATACTTATTATTATTATTCTTATTCCACACAAAAGTTTGGCGCGTAACTCGTCCCGCAAATTTTGTCACAGACCTCTTAGTGAGGCGTCAAATCGTGCGGCTCATTGAGGAGAGGTGTGCTATGACTTTTCTAAGCGATCGGGTGTACGATGTTCACACTTTAACACACACCCACAGAAAAGGGCCTGACAGCCCCTCTCTCTCTCCCTCAGAGGATTTATTTTATTAAGCAGCCAATAAGTAATGGCCTAAAATCTTCATAACCACACCATAGCAACCAGTTACAGCACCCTAGCAACCGTGGGCGATAGGCACGAGGCCGCAGGCTTAAATAACTCTATAAAACTCTACTAAATAACTCTATAAAAACTCTATAAAATCTCCTTTTAAAAACTCCATAGTAATCATCTGTTAAAAAATACACGCCGATATCACAGACCCCTGATTGAGGCGTCAAATTGTGCGGATTATTGAGGAGAGGTGTGCTGTGACTTTTCTTACCGATCGGGGGTACGGTGTTTGCCCCAGGGGCAAATCATTGGGTAAAAAAAATCCCATAGACTTAACATTGCCACAAACTTTGACGACTCGTAGCACTGACCAATGATTTCTCAAAAACTTGTAATTTACCACATTTGAAGAGGCTGGCAGGCTCTGTAAGAACATACCTCACAATGGGGTAAAAGTTGCACCCCTGGGGGGCAGGAGCTGCTCAAATTTGCCCCATTGACTTACTATGGTGTAGGAGTAAAAACTCCATAGTAATCATCTGTTAAAAAATACACGCCGACATCACAGACCCCTGATTGAGGCGTGAAATTGTGCGGATTATTGAGGAGAGGTGTGCTGTGACTTTTCTTACCGATCGGGGGTACGGTGTTTGCCCCAGGGGCAAATCATTGGGTAAAAAAAATCCCATAGACTTAACATTGCCACAAACTTTGACGACTCGTAGCACTGACCAATGATTTCTCAGAAACTTGTAATTTACCACATTTGAAGAGGCTGGCAGGCTCTGTAAGAACATACCTCACAATGGGGTAAAAGTTGCACCCCTGGGGGGCAGGAGCTGCTCAAATTTGCCCCATTGACTTACTATGGTGTACACATTGCATAGGTATTTTGTATTGAACATAGCTCTGGATCACAGTGTCATAGAGACAAGGGGACGGGCTCATTTTTCTCAGATGACCAATCAGTCTCTCAGGATCATTGTGAAGCTATTAAGCCACGCCCTAGCAACCATTTAGAGCACCTTAGCAACAAGTCCCATAGACTTCCATTGAAAGAGGTCAAAAGAATATCTCCGGATAGAAGTGTCATAGAAACACAAGGGTGGTCTCGTTTGACTCGGGGCAGCACACAGCCAATCATGAATCCCCTCAACACTTCCTAGCCCCTCCCTAGCAACCATTGTCGAGCACCTTAGCAACTAAAATCTATAGAGGGATATCTTCCATTCTGAATGTCACAGAGGCATGGGAGTTGGTTTATATCATTCATACTGACAAGCAACCTTTGGACTTTGATGACTGGCAGCTGCCAAGCCATTCCCTAGCAACCAAACAGAGTACCCTAGCAACCATTTTGCAAGACCTATATCTCTGCATCAGAACATCGTATAGAGATGTGGTTTGGCTCTTTTGACTCATGCTAGCAAACAGGGCTTCCAACATGCTACACATGCTAGCTGTGAATAGCTACAAGCTAATAGCGATTAGGTATGTGCTAAATCATGCCAAGAAAGTGTTAAGAACTCCAATAGTAACCATCTGTGACAAATACCAACCACCTAGTAACACCATAGCAACCACCCAGAATACCTTAGCAACCACCTAGCAACGCCTAGCAACCACTCAGAATACCCTAGTAACTGCCTAGCAACACCATAGCAACCACCCAGAATACCCTAGCAACCGCCTAGCAACCACCCAGAACACCCTAGCAACCGCATAACAACCACCCAGAATACCCTAGCAACCGCCTAGCAACCCCATAGCAACCACCCAGAATACCCTAGCAACTGCCTAGCAACACCATAGCAACCACCCAGAACACCCTAGCAACCGCCTAGCAACGCCCTAGCAACTGCCTAGCAATGCCCTAGCAACCACCCAGAATACCCTAGCAACCGCCTAGCAACACCATAGCAACCACCCAGAACACCCTAGCAACCACCTAGCAACCACCCAGAACTCCCCAGCAACGCCCTAGCAACCACCCAAATTACCCTAGCAACCAACCAGAACACCCTAGCAACCACCCAAAACACCCTAGCAACCACCTGAACAGCATGAATAAGCCATATCTCAGCACCAGAACATCGTACAGACATGTTTGTTGGCTCGTATGCAATCATGTACCACACCCTAGCAACCGAGTGGCGAGTTTTGCCACTGCAAGCACCACTTCACATTTTCTTCTGGAAATGTACATTCTAGTTATTATTATTCTTATTCCACACAAAAGTTTGGCGCGTAACTCCTCCCGCAAAGTTTGCCACAGACCCCTGAGTGAGGCGTCAAATCGTGCGGATTATTCGGGAATGGTGTGCTATGACTTTTATAAGCGATCGGGGGTACGATGTTCGCCCCAGGTGCAAAAAATTGGGCAAAAAATCCCATAGACTTAACATTGCGCCGAACTTTGACGTATCATAGCTCAGAGCGAGAATTTCGCAGAGACGTGTGATTTACCACATTTGAAGAGGCTGACAGGCTCTGTAAGAACATACCTCACAATGGGGTAAAAGTTGCACCCCTGGGGGGCAGGAGCTGCCCAAAGTTGCCCCATTGACTTACTATGGTGTAGGACGGCCCATGAAACACACATGCTTTTCCTACTATGGTAAATTGCATAGGGATTTTGTATTGAACATAGCTCTGGATCACAGTGTCATAGAGACAAGGGGGCGGGCTCATTTTACTCAGACGGCCAATCAGTCTCTCAGGATCATTGTGAAGCTATTAAGCCACGCCCTAGCAACCATTTAGAGCACCTTAGCAACAAGTCCCATAGACTTCCATTGAAATAGGTCAAAAGAATATCTCCGGATAGAAGTGTCATAGAAACACAAGGGTGGTCTCGTTTGACTCGGGGCAGCACACAGCCAATCATGAATTTCCTCAAAACTTCCTAGCCCCTCCCTAGCAACCATTGTCGAGCACCTTAGCAACTAAAATCTATAGAGGGATATCTTCCATTCTGAATGTCACAGAGGCATGGGAGTTGGTTTATATCATTCATACTGACAAGCAACCTTTGGAATTTGATGACTGGCAGCTGCCAAGCCATTCCCTAGCAACCAAACAGAGTACCCTAGCAACCATTTTGCAAGACCTATATCTCTGCATCAGAACATCGTATAGAGATGTGGTTTGGCTCTTTTGACTCATGCTAGCAAACAGGGCTTCCAACATGCTACACATTCTAGCTGTGAATAGCTACATGCTAATAGCGATTAGGTATGTGCTAAATTATGCCAAGAAAGTGTTAAGAACTCCAATAGTAACCATCTGTGACAAATACCAACCACCTAGTAACACCATAGCAACCACCCAGAATACCTTAGCAACCACCCAGAATACCCTAGCAACCGCCTAGCAACACCATAGCAACCACCCAGAATACCCTAGCAACCGCCTAGCAACCACCCAGAACACCCTAGCAACCGCCTAGCAACCACCCAGAATACCCTAGCAACCGCCTAGCAACACCATAGCAACCACCCAGAACACCCTAGCAACCGCCTAGCAACCACCCAGAATACCCTAGCAACCGCCTAGCAATGCCATAGCAACCACCCAGAATACCCTAGCAACCACCTAGCAACACCATAGCAACCACACAGAACACCCTAGCAACCGCCTAGCAACGCCCTAGCAACCACCAAGAATACCCTAGCAACCACCTAGCAACACCATAGCAACCACCCAGAACACCCTAGCAACCGCCTAGCAACGCCCTAGCAGCCACCAAGAATACCCTAGCAACCGCCTAGCAACACCATAGCAACCACCCAGAACACCCTAGCAACCACCAAGCAACCACCCAGAATACCCTAGCAACGCCATAGCAACCACCCAGAATACCCTAGCAACCACCTAGCAACACCATAGCAACCACCCAGAAGACCCTAGCAACCGCCTAGAAACGCCCTAGCAACCAGCCAAATTACCCTAGCAACCAACCAGAACACCCTAGCAACCACCCAGAATACCCTAGAAACCACCCAAAACACCCTAGCAACCACCTGAACAACATGAATAAGCCATATCTCAGCACCAGAACATCGTACAGACATGTTTGTTGGCTCGTATGCAATCATGTACCAAACCCTAGCAACCGAGTGGTGAGTTTTGCCACTGCAAGCACCACTTCACATTTTCTTCTGGAAATGTACATTCTAGTTAAGTTGGCTTGTGAGAGCCAACTTACTGAAATCCTATTTAGACTTAAGTTGGCTTGTAAGAGCCAACTTACTGAAATCCTATTTAAACTTATTATTATTATTATTATTATTATTATTATTATTATTATTATTATTATTATTATTATTAAGTTGGCTTGTGAGAGCCAACTTACTGAAATCCTATTTAAACTTATTATTATTATTATTATTATTATTATTATTCTTACAAAAAATTTCTATATCAATCTCCTCCTAGAGCTTTAACTCTACATACTCCAAACTCGGCTCAGACACTCAAACTGTTCTGACTCGAGTTGCTATATCTTTTCTAACTGATCGGACTTACGGTTTTCCTAAAAATGACGATCAAAGTCGGAAAAAACTCCCATTGACTTAACATTGCGGAATGTTCAGATTTTCAAACTCCCCAACTGCCAAAAATTCAAATCTAAACTCCTTGAAGCCCTAGACTGAATCAAACTGCCATTCTATATACTATATGAGCCATTGAGACTCATTTAAACTAATAAACTCATCTATCTATGACACTTTTCTATCTATCTATCTATCTATCTATCTATCTATCTATCTATCTATCTATCTATCTATCTATCTATCTATCTATCTATCCATTCTTTCTTTCTAATCTTTCTTTCTCTCTCTTTTTCTTTCTCTCTTTCTTTCTTTCTTTCTTACTAATCTTTCTATCATCTAAATATTTCTATCTATCATCTGACTATTTTATCTATCTATCTATCTATCTATCTATCTATCTATCTATCTATCTATCTATCTATCTATCTATCTATCTATCTATCTATCATCTGACTATTTTATCTATCTATGTATCTATCTATCTATCTATCTATCTATCTATCTATCTATCTATCATCTGACTATTTTATCTATCTATCTATCTATCTATCTATCTATCTATCTATCTATCTATCTATCTATCTATCTTTTTCTTTCTTTCTTTCTAACTAATCTATCTTTCATTCTTTCTTTCTAACTAATCTTTCTTTCTTACTAATCTTTCTTTCTTTCTAACTAATCTATCTTTCTTTCTATCTTTCTTTCTTTCTTTCTAACTAATCTATCTTTCTTTCTTTCTAATCTTCCTTTCTAACTTTCTTTCTTTCTTTCTTTCTAACTAATCTTTCTTTCTTTCTATCTTTCTTTCTTACTAATCTTTCTTTCTTTCTAACTAATCTATCTTTCTTTCTATCTTTCTTTCTTTCTAACTAATCTTTCTATCTATCTTTCTAATCTACCTTTCTAACTTTCTTTCTTTCTTTCTAACTAATCTTTCTATCATCTAACTATTTCTATCTATCTATCATCTGACTATTTTATCTATCTATCTATCTATCTATCTATCTATCTATCTATCTATCTATCTATCTATCTATCTATCTATCTATCATCTGACTATTTTATCTATCTATCTATCTTTCTTTCTTTTTCTTTCTTTCTAACTAATCTATCTTTCGTTATTTCTAACTAATCTAACTATTCTTTCTTTCTTTCTTTCTTTCTTTCTTTCTTTCTTTCTTTCTTTCTAACTAATCTATCTTTCTTTCTATCTTTCTTTCTTTCTAACTAATCTATCTTTCTTTCTTTTCTAACTAATCTATCTTTCTTTCTTTCTTTTCTAACCAATCTATTTCTTTCTAAATAATCTTTCTTTCTTTCTTTCTAACTAATCTTTCTTTCTTTCTTTCTAATCTTTCTATCTTTCTTTCTTTCTTTCTCTCTTTCTTTCTAATCTTCCTTTCTACCTTTCTTTCTTTCTAACTAATCTTTCTTTCTAACTTTCTTTCTTTCTAACTAATCTTTCTTTCTAGCAACACCATAGCAACCACCCAAAATACCCTAGAACACCCTAGCAACTGCCTAGCAACCCCCAGAACACCCTAGCAACCACCCTAGCAACACCATAGCAACCACCCAAAATACCCTAGAACACCCTAGCAACACCCTAGCAACCACCAGAAAACCCTAGCAACTGCCTAGCAACCACCCAGAACACCCTAGCAACTGCCTAGCAACAGCCCAGAACACCCTAGCAACCACCCAAAATACCTTAGAACACCCAAGCAACACCATAGCAACCACCCAGAACACCCTAGCAACCACCCAAAATACCTTAGAACACCCTAGCAACACCATAGAAACCACCCAGAACACCCTAGCAACCACCCAAAATACCTTAGAACACCCTAGCAACACCATAGAAACCACCTAAAATACCTTAGAACACCCTAGCAACACCATAGCAACCACCCAGAACACCCTAGCAACCACCCAAAATACCTTAGAACACCCTAGCAACACCATAGCAACCACCTAAAATACCTTAGAACACCCTAGCAACACCATAGCAACCACCCAAAATAGCCTATAACACCCTAGCAACACCATAGCAACCACCCAGAACACCCTAGCAACTGCCTAGCAACCACCCAAAATACCTTAAAACACCCTAGCAACACCATAGCAACCACCCAAAATAGCCTAGAACACCCTAGCAACACCATAGCAACCACCCAGAACACCCTAGCAACTGCCTAGCAACCACCCAAAATACCTTACAACACCCTAGCAACCACCCAAAATACCCAAGAACACCCTAGCAACACCATAGCAACCATCCAGAACACCCTAGCATTTGCCTGAAAACTACCCAGAACACCCTAGCAACCACCCAAAATACCATAGAACACCCTAGCAACAACATAGCAACCATCCAGAACACCCTAGCAACTGCCTGAAAACTACCCAGAACACCCTAGCAACCACCCAAAATACCATAGAACACCCTAGCAACAACATAGCAACCACCCAGAACACAGTAGCAACAACCTAGCAACCACCGAGAACACCCTAGCAACCACCCAAAATACCTTACAACACCCTAGCAACCACCCAAAATACCCAAGAACACCCTAGCAACACCATAGCAACCATCCAGAACACCCTAGCAACTGCCTGAAAACTACCCAGAACACCCTAGCAACCACCCAAAATACCATAGAACACCCTAGCAACAACATAGCAACCACCCAGAACACAGTAGCAACCACCTAACAACCACCCAGAACACCCTAGCAACCAACCAAAATTCCTTTGCAACAACCTAGCAACCACCGAGAACACCCTAGCAACCACCCAAAATACCTTAGCAACCACCTAGCAACCACCCAGAACACCTTAGCAACCCACTAGAAACACCCTAGCAACTTTAAATTACTTCAAACTATACTTTAAACTACTTTAAACTAATTCAAACTTTAAACTAATTTAAAATTCAAACTACTTTAAAATTCTAACTAATTTAAATTTTAAACCACTTTAAACTTTAAACTAATTTAAACTTCAAACTACTTTAAAATTCAAACTAATTTAAACTTCAAACTACTTTAAACTTCAAACTACTTTAAACTTCTTCAAACTTATTGGTCCAAACTTTCACAAGCCAACTTAAAGTTTGTCTCGACGAACTTTTTCTAGTTATTATTATTCTTCTGAGCGGTAAAATTTACAACTCTAACTCCTCCTAGAGCTTTAACTCCACATACTCCAAACTCGGCTCAGACACTCAAACTGTTCTGACTCGGTGTGCTATATCTTTTTAGACTGATCGGACTTACGGTTTTCCTAAAAATGACGATCAAAGTCGGAAAAAACTCCCATTGACTTAACATTGCGGAATGTTCAGAAATTCAAATCCCAACTGTCACTTTCACACACACCCACAGAAAAGGGCCTGACAGCCCTGCTAAGCCAATAAGTAATGGCCTAAAATCTTCATAGCCACACCATAGCAACCAGTTACAGCACCCTAGCAACCGTGGGCGATAGGCCATACTAAATAACTCTATAAAAACTCCTTTTAAAAACTCCATAGTAATCATCTGTTAAAAAATACACGCCGACATCACAGACCCCTGATTGAGGCGTCAAATTGTGTGGATTATTGAGGAGAGGTGTGCTGTGACTTTTCTTACCGATCGGGGGTACGGTGTTTGCCCCAGGGGCAAGTCATTGGGTAAAAAAAATCCCATAGACTTAACATTGCCACAAACTTTGACGACTCGTAGCACTGACCAGTGATTTCTCAGAAACTTGTAATTTACCACATTTGAAGAGGCTGGCAGGCTCTATAAGAACATACCTCACAATGGGGTAAAAGTTGCACCCCTGGGGGGCAGGAGCTGCTCAAATTTGCCCCATTGACTTACTATGGTGTAGGGATTTTGTATAGGGATGCATTGCATAGGGATTTTGTATTGAACATAGCTCTGGATCACAGTGTCATAGAGACAAGGGGACGGGCTCATTTTTCTCAGATGACCAATCAGTCTCTCAGGATCATTGTGAAGCTATTAAGCCACGCCCTAGCAACCATTTAGAGCACCTTAGCAACAAGTCCCATAGACTTCCATTGAAAGAGGTCAAAAGAATATCTCCGGATAGAAGTGTCATAGAAACACAAGGGTGGTCTCGTTTGACTCGGGGCAGCACACAGCCAATCATGAATCCCCTCAACACTTCCTAGCCCCTCCCTAGCAACCATTGTCGAGCACCTTAGCAACTAAAATCTATAGAGGGATATCTTCCATTCTGAATGTCACAGAGGCATGGGAGTTGGTTTATATCATTCATACTGACAAGCAACCTTTGGACTTTGATGACTGGCAGCTGCCAAGCCATTCTCTAGCAACCAAACAGAGTCCCCCAGCAACCATTTTGACTCATGCTAGCAAACAGGGCTTCCAACATGCTACACATGGTAGCTGTGAATAGCTACATGCTAATAGCGATTAGGTATGTGCTAAATCATGCCAAGGAAGTGTTAAGAACTCCAATAGTAACCATCTGTGACAAATACCAACCACCTAGTAACACCATAGCAACCACCCGGAACACCCTAGCAACCAACCAAAATACCTTAGCAACAACCTAGCAACCACCGAGAACACCCTAGCAACCACCCAAAATACCTTAGAACACCCTAGCAACACCATAGCAACCACCCAAAATACCTTAGAACACCCTAGCAACACCATAGCAAACACCTAAAATACCTTAGAACACCCTAGCAACCACCCAGAAAACCCTAGCAACCACTCAAAATGCTTTAAAACGCCCTAGCAACACCATAGCAACCACCCAAAATAGCCTAGAACACCCTAGCAACACCATAGCAACCACCCAGAACACCCTAGCAACTGCCTAGCAACCACCCAAAATACCTTAAAACACCCTAGCAACACCATAGCAACCACCCAAAATAGCCTAGAACACCCTAGCAACACCATAGCAACCACCCAGAACACCCTAGCAACCAACCAAAATACCTTGAACACCCTAGCAACACCATAGCAACCACCCAGAACACCCTAGCAACCACTTGAAATACCTTAAAACATCCTAGCAACACCATAGCAACCACCCAAAAAAGCCTAGAACACCATAGCAACCACCCAGAACACCCTAGCAACTGCCTAGCAACCATCCAGAACACCCTAGCAACCACCAAAAATACCATAGCAACCACCCAAAATACCTTAGCAACCGCCGGGCAACCACCCAGAACACCTTAGCAACCCACTAGAAACACCCTAGCAACTTTAAATTACTTTAAACTACTTCAAACTTTAAACTATTTAAAATTTTCAACTACTTTAAACTAATTCAAGCTTTAAACTAATTTAAACTTTAAACTACTTTAAACTTTAAACTAATTTAAACTTCAAACTACTTTAAAATTCAAACTAATTTAAACTTTAAACTACTTTAAACTTTAAACTAATTTAAACTTCAAACTACTTTAAACTTCTACAAACTTTCTGGTCAAAACTTTCACAAGCCAACTTAAAGTTTGTCTCGACGAACTTTTTCTAGTTATTATTATTCTTATTCTTACTAAAAATTTACAACTCTAACTCCTCCTAAAACACTAGAACACAGTTCTTTCTTTCTAACTAATCTATCTTTCGTTCTTTCTTTCTAACTAATCTTTCTTTCTTTCTAACTAATCTTCTTTCTTTCTTTCAAACTAATCTATCTTTCTTTCTATCCTTCTTTCTTTCTAACTAATCTATCTTTCTTTCTTTTCTAACTAATCTATCTTTCTTTCTTTCTTTTCTAACCAATCTATTTCTTTCTAAATAATCTTTCTTTCTTTCTTTCTAACTCATCTTTCTTTCTTTCTTTCTTTCTTTCTTTCTTTCTTTCTTTCTTTCTTTCTTTCTTTCTAACTAATCTTTCTATCTTTCTTTCTTTCTCTCTTTCTTTCTAATCTTCCTTTCTAACTTTCTTTCTTTCTAGCTAATCTTTCTTTCTAACTTTATTTCTTTCTAACTAATCTTTCTATCTTTCTTTCTTTCTCTTTCTAATCTTTCTTTCTAACGAATCTTTCTTTCTAGCAACACCATAGCAACCACCCAAAATACCCTAGAACACCCTAGCAACTGCCTAGCAACCCCCAGAACACCCTAGCAACCACCCAAAATACCTTAAATCACCCTAGCAACACCATAGCAACCACCCAAAATACCCTAGAACACCCTAGCAACCACCAGAGAACCCTAGCAACTGCCTAGCAACCACCCAGAACACCCTAGCAACCACCTGACATACCCTAGAACATCCTAGCAACACCATAGCAACCACCCAAAAAATCCTAGAACACCCTAGCAACACCATAGCAACCTCCCAGAACACCCTAGCAACTGCCTAGCAACCACCCAGAACACCCTGGCAACCACCCAAAATACCTTAAAACACCCTAGCAACACCATAGCAACCACCCAAATACCCTAGAACACCCTAGCAACTGCCTAGCAACCCCCAGAACACCATAGCAACTGCCTAGCAACCACCCAGAACACCCTAGCAACCACCCAAAATACCTTAAATCACCCTAGCAACACCAAAGCAACCACACAAAATACCATAGAACACCCTAGCAACACCATAGCAACCACCCAAAATACCCTAGAACACCCTAGCAACTGCCTAGCAACCCCCAGAACACCCTAGCAACTGCCTAGCAACCACCCAGGACACCCTAGCAACCACCCAAAATACCTTAAATCACCCTAGCAACACCAAAGCAACCACCCAAAATACCCTAGAACACCCCAGCAACATCATAGCAACCACCCAAAATACCCTAGAACACCCTAGCAACACCCTAGCAACCACTAGAAAACCCTAGCAACTGCCTAGGAACCACCCAGAACACCCTATCAACCACCCGAAATACCCTAGAACACCCTAGCAACACCATAGCAACCACCCAGAACACCCTAGCAACCACCCAAAATACCTTAAAACATCCTAGCAACACCATAGCAACCACCCAAAAAAGCCTAGAACACCCTAGCAACACCATAGCAACCACCCAGAACACCCAAGCAACTGCCTAGCAACCACCCCGAACACCCTGGTAACCACCCAAAATACCTTAAATCACCCTAGCAACACCATAGCAACCACCCAAACTACCATAGAACACCCTAGCAACACCATAGCAACCACCCAGAACACCCTAGCAACCACCCAAAATACCTTAAAACACCCTAACAACGCCATAGCAACCACCCAAAACACCTTACAACACCCTAGCAACACCATAGCAACCACCCAGAACACCCTAGCAACCACCCAGAACACCCTAGCAGCTAATATAAACTTCAAACTACTTTAAAATTCAAACTAAAATTAAACTTTAAACTAATTTAAACTATAAACTAATTTAAACTTCAAACTACTTCAGACTTTAAACTACTTTAAACTTTAATTTAAACTTCTAACTACTTTTAACTTTAAACTAATTAAAACTTATTTGAACTTTAAACTAATTTAAACTATAAACTAATTTAAACTTCAAACTACTTTAAACTTCAAAGTAATTTACATTTTAAACTAATTTACATATTAAACTAATGTAAACTTCAAACTTTAAACTTCTTTAAACTTTCTGGTCCAAACTTTCACAAGCCAACTTAAAGTTTGTCTCGACGAACTTTTTCTAGTTAAGTTGGCTTGTGAGAGCCAACTTACTGAAATCCTATTTAAACTTATTATTATTATTATTATTCTTACAAAAAATTTACAACTCTAACTCCTCCTAGAGCTTTAACTCCACATACT
Source organism: Gila orcuttii (assembly GCA_026230005.1). NCBI lineage: Eukaryota > Metazoa > Chordata > Actinopteri > Cypriniformes > Leuciscidae > Gila > Gila orcuttii. The sequence continues at coordinate 37,902,235 of JAPDVR010000005.1, read as the reverse complement.
CCAAACTCGGCTCAGACACTCAAACTGTTCTGACTCGGTGTGCTATATCTTTTCAGACTGATCGGACTTACGGTTTTCCTAAAAATGATGATCAAAGTCGGAAAAAACTCCCATTGACTTAACATTGCGGAATGTTCAGATTTTCAAACTCCCCAACTGCCAAAAATTCAAATCTAAACTCCTTGAAGCCCTAGACTGAATCAAACTGCCATTCTATATACTATATGAGCCATTGAGACTCATTTAAACTAATAAACTCATCTATCTATGACACTTTTCTATCTATCTATCTACCCATTCTTTCTTTCTAATCTTTCTTTCTCTCTCTTTTTCTTTCTCTCTTTCTTTCTTTCTTACTAATCTTTCTATCATCTAAATATTTCTATCTATCATCTGACTATTTTATCTATCTATCTATCTATCTATCTATCTATCTATCTATCTATCTATCTATCTATCTATCTATCTATCTATCTATCTATCTATCTATCTATCATCTGACTATTTTATCTATCTATCTATCTATCTATCTATCTATCTATCTATCTATCTATCTATCTTTTTCTTTCTTTCTAACTAATCTATCTTTCATTCTTTCTTTCTAACTAATCTTTCTTTCTTTCTAACTAATCTATCTTTCTTTCTATCTTTCTTTCTAACTAATCTATCTTTCTTTCTTTCTAATCTTTCTTTCTCTCTCTTTTTCTTTCTTACTAATCTTTCTATCATCTAACTATTTCTATCTATCTATCATCTGACTATTTTATCTATCTATCTATCTATCTATCTATCTATCTATCTATCTATCTATCTATCTATCTATCTATCTATCATCTGACTATTTTATCTATCTATCTATCTATCTATCTATCTATCTATCTATCTATCTATCTATCTATCTATCTATCTATCTATCTATCTATCTATCTATCTATCTATCTTTTTCTTTCTTTCTTTCTAACTAATCTATCTTTCATTCTTTCTTTCTAACTAATCTTTCTTTCTTTCTTTCTTACTAATCTTTCTTTCTAACTAATCTATCTTTCTTTCTATCTTTCTTTCTTTCTAACTAATCTTTCTTTCTAACTAATCTTTCTATCTATCTTTCTAATCTTCCTTTCTAACTTTCTTTCTTTCTAACTAATCTTTCTTTCTTTCTAACTAATCTTTCTATCTATCTTTCTAATCTTCCTTTCTAACTTTCTTTCTTTCTTTCTAACTAATCTTTCTTTCTTTCTAACTAATCTTTCTATCATCTAACTATTTCTATCTATCTATCATCTGACTATTTTATCTATCTATCTATCATTTGAGTATTTTATCTATCTATCTATCTTTCTTTCTTTTTCTTTCTGTCTAACTAATCTATCTTTCGTTCTTTCTAACTAATCTTTCTTTCTTTCTAACTAATCTTCTTTCTTTCTAACTAATCTATCTTTCTTTCTTTCTAACTAATCTATCTTTCTTTCTTTTCTGACTAATCTATCTTTCTATCTTTCTTTTCTAACTAATCTATTTCTTTCTAAATAATCTTTCTTTCTTTCTAACTAATCTTTCTTTCTTTCTAATCTTTCTATCTTTCTTTCTTTCTCTCTTTCTTTCTAATCTTCCTTTCTACCTTTCTTTCTTTCTAACTAATCTTTCTTTCTAACTTTATTTCTTTCTGACTAATCTTTCTTTCTTTCTCTCTTTCTAATCTTTCTTTCTAACTAATCTTTCTTTCTAGCAACACCATAGCAACCACCCAAAATACCATAGAACACCCTAGCAACTGCCTAGCAACCCCCAGAACACCCTAACAACCACCCAAAATACCTTAAATCACCCTAGCAACACCATAGCAACCACCCAAAATACCCTAGAACACCCTAGCAACACCCTAGCAACCACCAGAAAACCCTAGCAACTGCCTAGCAACCACCCAGAACACCCTAGCAACCACCCAAAATACCTTAGAACACCCTAGCAACACCATAGCAACCACCCAGAACACCCTAGCAACCACCCAAAATACCTTTCTTTCTTTCTAACTAATCTTTCTTTCTTTCTAACTAATCTTTCTATCATCTAACTATTTCTATCTATCTATCATCTGACTATTTTATCTATCTATCTATCTATCTATCTATCTATCTATCTATCTATCTATCTATCATCTGACTATTTTATCTATCTATCTATCTATCTATCTATCTATCTATCTATCTATCTATCTTTCTTTCTTTTTCTTTCTTTCTAACTAATCTATCTTTCGTTATTTCTAACTAATCTTTCTTTCTTTCTAACTAATCTTCTTTCTTTTTTTCTTTCTAACTAATCTATCTTTCTTTCTATCTTTCTTTCTTTTCTAACTAATCTATCTTTCTTTCTTTCTTTCTAACTAATCTTTCTTTCTTTCTTTCTAATCTTTCTATCTTTCTTTCTTATCTTTCTAGCTTTCTTTCTTTCTTTCTCTCTTTCTAATCTTTCTTCCTAACTAATCTTTCTTTCTAGCAACACCATAGCAACCACCCAAAATACCCTAGAACACCCTAGCAACCCCCAGAACAACCTAGCAACCACCCAAAATACCTTAAATCACCCTAGCAACACCATAGCAACCACCCAAAATACCCTAGAACACCCTAGCAACACCCTAGCAACCACCAGAAAAACCTAGCAACTGCCTAGCAACCACCCAGAACACCCTAGCAACTGCCTAGCAACCACCCAGAACACCCTAGCAACCATATTAAATAGGGTAGAACACCCTAGCAACACCATAGCAACCACCCAGAACACCCTAGCAATCACCCAAAATACCTTAGAACACCCTAGCAACACCATAGCAACCACCCAGAACACCCTAACAACCACCCAAAATAACTTAGAACACCCTAGCAACACCATAGCAACCACCTAAAATACCTTAGAACACCCTAGCAACCACCCAGAACTTTTCTAACTAATCTATTTCTTTCTAAATAATCTTTCTTTCTTTCTTTCTTTCTTTCTTTCTTTCTAACTAATCTTTCTTTCTTTCTTTCTAATCTTTCTATCTTTCTTTCTTATCTTTCTATCTTTCTTTCTTTCTCTCTTTCTTTCTAATCTTCCTTTCTACCTTTCTTTCTTTCTAACTAATCTTTCTTTCTAACTTTATTTCTTTCTGACTAATCTTTCTATCTTTCTTTCTTTCTCTCTTTCTAATCTTTCTTTCTAACTAATCTTTCTTTCTAGCAACACCATAGCAACCACCCAAATTACCCTAGAACACCCTAGCAACCCCCAGAACAACCTAGCAACCACCCAAAATACCTTAAATCACCCTAGCAACACCATATCAACCACCCAAAATACCCTAGAACACCCTAGCAACACCCTAGCAACCACCAGAAAACCCTAGCAACTGCCTAGCAACCACCCAGAACACCATAGCAACTGCCTAGCAACCATCTTAAATAGGGTAGAACACCCTAGCAACACCATAGCAACCACCCAGAACACCCTAGCAATCACCCAAAATACCTTAGAACACCCTAGCAACACCATAGCAACCACCCAGAACACCCTAACAACCACCCAAAATAACTTAGAACACCCTAGCAACACCATAGCAACCACCTAAAATACCTTAGAACACCCTAGCAACCACCCAGAACACCCTAGCAACCACTCAAAATACCTTAAAACACCCTAGCAACACCATAGCAACCACCCAAAATAGCCTTTAACACCCTAGCAACACCATAGCAACCACCCAGAACACCCTAGCAACTGCCTAGCAACCACCCAAAATACCTTAAAACACCCTAGCAACACCATAGCAACCACCCAAAATAGCCTAGAACACCCTAGCAACACCATAGCAACCACCCAGAACACCCTAGCAACTGCCTAGCAACCACCCAAAATACCTTACAACACCCTAGCAACCACCCAAAATACCCAAGAACACCCTAGCAACACCATAGCAACCATCCAGAAAACCCTAGCAACTGCCTGAAAACTAGCCAGAACACCCTAGCAACCACCCAAAATACCATAAAACACCCTAGCAACAACATAGCAACCACCCAGAACACAGTAGCAACCACCTAACAACCACCCAGAACACCCTAGCAACCAACCAAAATTCCTTAGCAACAACCTAGCAACCACCGAGAACACCCTAGCAACCACCCAAAATACCTTAGAACACCCTAGCAACACCATAGCAACCACCCAGAACACCCTAACAACCACCCAAAATAACTTAGAACACCCTAGCAACACCATAGCAACCACATAAAATACCTTAGAACACCCTAGCAACCACCCAGAACACCCTAGCAACCACTCAAAATACCTTAAAACACCCTAGCAACACCATAGCAACCACCCAAAATAGCCTAGAACACCCTAGCAACACCATAGCAACCACCCAGAACACCCTAGCAACTGCCTAGCAACCACCCAAAATACCTTAAAACACCCTAGCAACACCATAGCAACCACCCAAAATAGCCTAGAACACCCTAGCAACACCATAGCAATCACCCAGAACACCCTAGCAACTGCCTAGCAACCACCCAAAATACCTTACAACACCCTAGCAACCACCCAAAATACCCAAGAACACCCTAGCAACACCATAGCAACCATCCAGAACACCCTAGCAACTGCCTGAAAACTAGCCAGAACACCCTAGCAACCACCCAAAATACCATAGAACACCCTAGCAACAACATAGCAACCACCCAGAACACAGTAGCAACCACCTAACAACCACCCAGAACACCCTAGCAACCAACCAAAATTCCTTAGCAACAACCTAGCAACCACCGAGAACACCCTAGCAACCACCCAAAATACCTTAGCAACCACCTAGCAACCACCCAGAACACCTTAGCAACCCACTAGAAACACCCTAGCAACTTTAAATTACTTCAAACTATACTTTAAACTACTTTAAACTAATTCAAACTTTAAACTAATTTAAAATTCAAACTACTTTAAAATTCTAACTAATTTAAACTTTAAACTACTTTAAACTTTAAACTAATTTAAACTTCAAACTACTTTAAAATTCAAACTAATTTAAACTTCAAACTACTTTAAACTTCAAACTACTTTAAACTTCTTCAAACTTATTGGTCCAAACTTTAACAAGCCAACTTAAAGTTTGTCTCGACGAACTTTTTCTAGTTATTAAGTTGGCTTGTGAGAGCCAACTTACTGAAATCCTATTTAAACTTATTATTATTACTATTATTCTTACAAAAAATTTACAACTCTAACTCCTCCTAGAGCTTTAACTCCACATACTCCAAACTCGGCTCAGACACTCAAACTGTTCTGACTCGGTGTGCTATATCTTTTCAGACTGATGGGACTTACGGTTTTCCTAAAAATTACGATCAAAGTCGGAAAAAACTCCCATTGACTTAACATTGCGGAATGTTCAGATTTTCAAACTCCCCAACTGCCAAAAATTCAAATCTAAACTCCTTGAAGCCCTAGACTGAATCAAACTGCCATTCTATATACTATATGAGCCATTGAGACTCATCTAAACTAATAAACTCATCTATCTATGACACTTTTCTATCTATCTATCTAGCCATTCTTTCTTTCTAATCTTTCTTTCTCTCTCTTTTTCTTTCTCTCTTTCTTTCTTTCTTACTAATCTTTCTATCATCTAACTATTTCTATCTATCTATCATCTGACTATTTTATCTATCTATCTATCTATCTATCTATCTATCTATCTATCTATCTATCTATCTATCTATCTATCATATGACTATTTTATCTATCTATCTATCTATCTATCTATCTATCTATCTATCTATCTATCTATCTATCTATCTATCTATCTATCTATCTATCTTTTTCTTTCTTTCTTTCTAACTAATCTATCTTTCATTCTTTCTAATTAATCTATCTTTCTTTCTTTCTTTCTTACTAATCTTTCTTTCTTTCTTTCTAACTAATCTATCTTTCTTTCTATCTTTCTTTCTTTGTAACTAATCTATCTTTCTTTCTTTCTAATCTTTCTTTCTCTCTCTTTTTCTTTCTTACTAATCTTTCTATCATCTAACTATTTCTATCTATCTATCATCTGACTATTTTATCTATCTATCTATCTATCTATCTATCTATCTATCTATCTATCTATCTATCTATCTATCTATCTATCTATCTATCTATCTATCTATCATCTGACTATTTTATCTATCTATCTATCTTTTTCTTTCTTTCTTTCTAACTAATCTATCTTTCATTCTTTCTTTCTAACTAATCTTTCTTTCTTTCTTACTAATCTTTCTTTCTAACTAATCTATCTTTCTTTCTAACTAATCTTTCTTTCTAACTAATCTTTCTTTCTAACTAATCTTTCTATCTATCTTTCTAATCTTCTTTTCTAACTTTCTTTCTTTCTAACTAATCTTTCTTTCTTTCTAACTAATCTTTCTATCATCTAACTATTTGTATCTATCTATCATCTGACTATTTTATCTATCTATCTATCTATCTATCTATCTATCTATCTATCTATCTATCATCTGACTATTTTATCTATCTATCTATCTATCTATCTATCTATCTATCTATCTATCTATCTATCTATCTATCTATCTATCTTTTTTTTCTTTCTTTCTAACTAATCTATCTTTCGTTCTTTCTAACTAATCTTTCTTTCTTTCTAACTAATCTTCTTTCTTTCTTTCTTTCGAACTAATCTATCTTTCTTTCTATCTTTCTTTCTTTCGAACTAATCTATCTTTCTTTTCTAACTAATCTATCTTTCTTTCTTTTCTAAATAATCTATCTTTCTTTCCTTCTTTTCTAACTAATCTATTTCTTTCTAAATAATCTTTCTTTCTTTCTAACTAATCTTTCTTTCTTTCTTTCTAACTAATCTTTCTATCTTTCTTTCTTTCTCTCTTTCTTTCTAATCTTCCTTTCTAACTTTCTTTCTAACTAATCTTTCTTTCTAACTTTATTTCTTTCTAACTAATCTTTCTATCTTTCTTTCTTTCTCTCTTTCTAATCTTTCTTTCTAACTATTCTTTCTTTCTAGCAACACCATAGCAACCACCCAAAATACCCTAGAACACCCTAGCAACTGCCTAGCAACCCCCAGAACACCCTAGCAACCACCCAAAATACCTTAAATCACCCTAGCAACACCATAGCAACCACCCAAAATACCCTAGAACACCCTAGCAACCACCAGAAACACCCAAGCAACCACCTAGCAACCACCCAGAACACCCTAGCAACCACCCAAAATACCTTAAAACACCCAAGCAACACCATAGCAACCACCCAAAATAGCCTAGAACACCCTAGCAACACCATAGCAACTACCCAGAACATCCTAGCAACTGCCTAGCAACCACCCAGAACACCCTAGCAACCACCCAAAATACCTTAAACACACTAGCAACACCATAGCAACCACCCAAAATAGCCTAGAAACCCATAGCAACCACCCAGAACACCCTAGCAACCACCTAGCAACCACCCAGAAAACCCTAGCAACGAACCAAAACACCTTAGCAACCACCTAGCAACCACCCATAACACCCTAGCAACCACCTAAAATACCTTAGCAACCACCTAGCAACCACCCAGAACACCCTAGCAACCCACTAGAAACACCCTATCAACTTTAAATTACTTCAAACTATACTTTAAACAACTTTAAACTTTAAACTAATTAAAACTTTAAACTAATTAAAACTTCAAACTAATTTAAACTTTAAACTAATTTAAACTTTAAACTAATTTAAACTTCAAACTAATTTAAACTTTAAACTAATTTAAACTTCAAACTACTTTAAACTTCAAACTACTTTAAACTTCTTCAAACTTATTGGTCCAAACTTTCACAAGCCAACTTAAAGTTTGTCTCGACAAACTTTTTCTAGTTATTATTATTCTTCTTACTCAAAAATTTCTATATCTAACTCCTCCTAGAGCTTTAACTCTACAAACTCCAAACTCAGGTCAGACCTTCAGACTGTTCTGACTTAGTGTGCTATATCTTTTCAGACTGATTTGACTTTCAGATTTCTTAAAAATTAATATTAAAAACCATAAAAATCCCATTGACTTTCATTGCAACATGTTTAAATTGAGCCAAGGCTACGGTGGCCCAGTAGTGTACAACACAAAAACTCAAATCTAAACTCCCTGAAGCCCTAGACTCAATTAAACTACCATTCTATATGTACTAATGAACTTATCTATCTATCTATCTATCTATCTATCTATCTATCTATCTATCTATCTATCTATCTATCTATCTATCTATCTATCTATCTATCTATCTATCTATCTGTTACTAAATCTTTCTTTCTAACTAATCTATCTTTCTTTCTTACTAATCTATCTTTCTTTCTTTCTTTCTTTCTTTCTTTCTGACTAATCTATCTTTCTTTCTTTCTTTCTTTCTTTCTTTCTAACTAATCTATCAATCTTTCTTTCTAACTAATCTATCTTTTTTCTTTCTAACTAATCTATCTTTCATTCTTTCTGACTAATCCATCTTTCTTTCTTTCTGACTAATCTATCTATCTTTCTTTCTTTCTTTCTTTCTTTCTTTCTTTCTTTCTTTCTTTCTTTTTTCTTTCTAAGTAATCTATCTATTAATCTATCTTTCTTTCTGTCTAACTAATCTATCTATCTTTCTTTCTGTCTAACTAATCTATCTATCTTTTTTCTTTCTAACTAATCTATCTTTCTTTCTTTCTAACGAATCTATCTTTCTTTCTAACTAATCTATCTACCTTTTTTCTTTCTAACTAATCTATCTTTCTTTCTAACTAACTAATCTATCTATCTTTCTTTCTAACTAATATTTCTTTCTAACTAATCTATCTTTCTTTGTAACTAATCTATCTTTCTCTCTAACTAATCTTTCTTTCTAACTAATATTTCTTTTTTCTAACTAATCTATCTTTCTTTCTTTCTAACTAATCTATCTATCTTTCTTTCTAACAAATCTATCTATCTTTCTTTCTAACAAATCTATCTTTCTTTCTTTCCAAGTAATATTTCTTTCTTTCTAACCTATCTGTCTAATCCATCTTTCTTTCTTTCTAACTAATATTTCTTTCTTTCTAACCTATCTATCTATCTAATCCATCTTTCTTTCTTTCTAACAAATCCATCTTTCTTTCTTTCTTTCTTTCTTTCTAACAAATATATCTTTCTTTCTTTCTAACTAATCCATCTTTCTTTCTTTCTAACAAATCTATCTATCTTTCTTTCTAACTAATCAATCTATCTATCTTTCTTTCTAACAAATCCATATTTCTTTATTTCTAACTGATCCTTTCTTTCTAACAAATCCATCTTTCTATCTTTCTAACTAATATATCTTTATTTCTAACAAATCCATCTTTTTTCTTTCTAATTAATCTTTCTTTCTTTCTTTCTTTCTTTCTTTCTTTCTTTCCTACTGATCTGTCTTTCTTTCTAACTAATCTTTCTTTGTTTCTTTCTTTCTTACTAATCTATCTTTCTTTCTAACTAACTAATCTTTCTTTCTTTTCAACTAATCCGTATTTTTTTTCTTTCTTACTAATCTTTCTTTCTTTTTTCTTTCTTTCCAACTAATCTCTTTCTTTCTTTCTTTCTTAGTGATCTATCTTTCTTTCTAACTGATCTTTTTTCTTTCTAACTAATCTTTCTTTCTTTCTTCCTAACTAATCCATCTTTCTTTCTTTCTTACTAATCTTTCTTTCTTTTTACCTAATCTTTCTTTCTTTTCTTTTTTACAACTAATCTATTTCTTTCTTTCTTACTGATCTATCTTTCTTTCTAACGTATCTGTCTTTCTTTTGAACTAATCTTTCTTTCTTTCTTACTGATCCATCTTTCTTTCTAACTAATCCATCTTTCTTTCTTTCTGAATAATCTATCTTTCTTTCTTTCTTTATAACTAATCCATCCTTTTTTCTTTCTGATGAACTAATCTATCTGTCTTTCTTTCTTTCTAACTAATCTATCTTTCTTTCTAACTAATCTATCTTTCTTTCTTTTTTGAGTAATCTATCCATATTTCTTTCTTTCTAACTAATCTATCTTTCTTTCTTTCTTTCTAACTAATTTATCTTTCTTTCTAACTAATCTATCTATCTTTTGTCTTTCTAACTAATCTATCTGTCTTTCTAACTAACTAATCTATCTATCTTTCTTTCTAACTAATCTATCTTTCTTTCTTTTTAACTAATCTATCTTTCTTTCTTTCTTTCTAACTAATCTATCTATCTTTCTTTCTAACTAATATTTCTTTCTTTCTAACTATCTATCTTTCTTTCTTTCTAACTAATCTATTTATCTTTCTTTCTAACAAATCTATCTATCTTTCTTTCTAACAAATCTATCTTTCTTTCTTTCTAACTAATACATTCTTTCTAACCTATCTATCTATCTATCTATCTATCTATCTATCTATCTATCTATCTATCTATCTATCTATCTATCTATCTAATCCATATTTCTTTCTTTCTAACTAATATTTCTTTCTTTCTAACCTATCTATCTAATCCATCTTTCTTTCTCTCTAACTAATCCATCTTTCTTTCTTTCTAACTAATCTATCTATCTTTCTTTCTAACTTATCAATCTATCTATCTTTCTTTCTAACAAATCCATCTTTTTTTCTTTCTAACTGATCCTTTCTTTCTTTCTAACAAATCCATCTTTCTATCTTTCTAACTAATATATCTTTATTTCTTTCTAACTAATCCATCTTTCTTTCTAACAAATCCATCTTTTTTCTTTCTAACTAATCTTTCTTTCTTTCTTTCTTTCTTTCTTTCTTACTGATCTGTCTTTCTAACTAATCTTTCTTTCTTTCTTTCTTTCTTTCTTTCTTTCTTTCTTTCTTTCTTTCTTTCTTTCTTTCTGTCTTTCTTACTAATCTATCTTTCTTTCTAACTAATCTTTCTTTCTTTCTAACTAATCCGTATTTTTTTCTTTCTTACTAATCTTTCTTTCTTTTTTCTTTCTTTCCAACTAATCTCTTTCTTTCTTTCTTTCTTAGTGATCTATCTTTCTTTCTAACTCATCTTTTTTCTTTCTAACTAATCTTTCTTTCTTTCTTTCTTTCTTTCTTCCTAACTAATCCATCTTTCTTTCTTTCTTACCAATCTTTCTTTCTTTCTACCTAATCTTTCTTTCTTTTTTCTATCTTTCTTTCCAACTAATCTCTTTCTTTCTTTCTTTCTTACTGATCTATCTTTCTAACGTATCTGTCTTTCTTTTGAACTAATCTTTCTTTCTTTCTTACTGATCTATCTTTCTTTCTGACTAATCTATCTTTCTTTCTTTCTTTATAACTAATCCATCCTTCTTTCTTTCTGATGAACTAATCTATCTGTCTTTCTTTCTTTCTAACTAATCTATCTTTCTTTCTAACTAATCTATCTTTCTTTCTTTCTTTCTGAGTAATCTATCCATATTTCTTTCTTTCTAACTAATCTATCTTTCTTTCTTTCTAACTAATTTATCGTTCTTTCTAACTTATCTATCTATCTTTTTTCTTTCTAACTAATCTATCTTTCTTTCTTACTAACTAATCTATCTATCTTTCTTTCTAACTAATCTATCTTTCTTTCTTTCTTTCTTTCTTTCTTTCTAACTAATCTATCTATCTTTCTTTCTAACTAATCTTTCTTTCTTTCTAACTAATCTATTTATCTTTCTTTCTAACAAATCTATCTTTCTTTCTTTCTAACTAATACTTCTTTCTTTCTAACCTATCTATCTATCTATCTATCTATCTATCTATCTATCTATCTATCTATCTATCTATCTATCTATCTATCTATCTATCTATCTATCTATCTATTTCTTTCTAACTAATATTTCTTTCTTTCTAACCCATCTATCTAATCCATCTTTCTTTCTTTCTAACAAATCCATCTTTCTTTCTTTCTTTCTTTCTTTCTAACTAATCCCTCTTTCTTTCTTTCTAACTAATCTATCTATCTTTCTTTCTAACTTATCAATCTATCTATCTTTCTTTCTAACAAATCCATCTTTCTATCTTTCTAACTAATATATTTTTATTTCTTTCTAACTAATCCATCTTTCTTTCTAACAAATCCATCTTTTTTCTTTCTAACTAATCTTTGTTTCTTTCTTTCTTTCTTACTGATCTGTCTTTCTTTCTAACTAATCTTTCTTTGTTTCTTTCTTTCTTACTAATCTATCTTTCTTTCTAACTAACTAATCTTTCTTTCTTTCTAACTAATCCGTATTTTTTTCTTTCTTACTAATCTTTCTTTCTTTTTTCTTTCTTTCCAACTAATCTCTTTCTTTCTTTCTTTCTTAGTGATCTATCTTTCTTTCTAACTCATCTTTTTTCTTTCTAACTAATGTTTCTTTCTTTCTTTCTTCCTAACTAATCCATCTATCTTTCTTTCTTACTAATCTTTGTTTCTTTCTACCTAATCTTTCTTTCTTTTTTCTTTCTTTCTTTCCAACTAATCTCTTTCTTTCTTTCTTACTGATCTATCTTTCTAACATATCTGTCTTTCTTTTGAACTAATCTTTCTTTCTTTCTTACTGATCTATCTTTCTTTCTAAATAATCCATCTTTCTTTCTTTCTGACTAATCTATTTCTTTCTTTCTTTATAACTAATCCATCCTTCTTTCTTTCTGACTAATCCATCTTTCTTTCTTTCTTTATTTCGAACTAATCTATCTTTCTTTCTTTCGAACTAATCTATCTTTCTTTCTGATCTATCTTTCTTTCTAACTAATCTTTCTTTCTGTCTTTCTTACTAATCTATCTTTCTTTCTAACTAACTAATCTTTCTTTCTGACTGATCCATCTTTCTTTCTTTCTAACTAATCCATCTTTCTTTCTTTTTCTAACTAATTATCTTTCTTTCTTTCTTACTGATCTATCTTTCTTTCTTTCCAACTAATCTATCTTTCTTTCTTTCTTTCTTTCTTTCTTATTGATCTATCTTTCGTTCTTTCTTTCTAACTAATCTTTCTTTCTTTCTAACTAATCTATCTTTCTTTCTTTCCAACTAATCTCTTTCTTTTTTTCTTTCTTTCTTACTGATCTATCTTTCTTTCTAACTAATCTATCTTTCCTTCTTTCTTTCTTACTGATCTATCTTTCTTTCTAACTAATCTATCCTTCTTTCTAACTAATCTATCTTTCTTTCTAACTAATCTATCTTTCTTTCTTTCTTTCTTTCTTTCTTTCTTTCTTTCTTTCTAACTAATCTATCTTTCGTTCTAACCAATCATTCTTTCTAACTGATCCATCTTTCTTTCTTTCTTTCTAACTAACTAATCCATCTTTCTTTCTTTCTTACTAATTTTCTTTCTTTCTTTCTTTCTTTCTTTCTTTCTTTCTTTCTTTCTTTCTTTCTTTCTTTCTAACTAATCCATCTTTCTTTCTTTCTTACTAATCTTTCTTTTTTTCTAACGAATCTTTCTTTCTTTCTAACTAATCTATATTTCTTTCTTTCTAACTAATCTTTCTTTCTAACTGATCCATCTTTCTTTCTTTCTTTCTTTCTTTCTTTCTTTCTTTCTTTCTAACTAATGTTTCTTTTTAACTTATCTTTCTTTCTAACTAGTCTATCTTTCTTACTAATCTATCTTTCTTTCTAACTAACCAATCTTTCTTTCTAACTAATCCATCTTTCTTTCTTTCTAACTAATTTTCTTTCTGTCTTTCTTTCTAAGTAATCTATCTTTCTTTCTTTCTGACTAATCTTTCTTTCTTTTTTCTTTCTTTCTTTCCAACTAATCTCTTTCTTTCTGTCTTTCTTACTGATCTATCTTTTTTTCTAACTCATCTTTCTTTCTTTATTTCTAACTAATCTTTCTTTTTTTCTAACTAATCTTTCTTTTTTTCTAACTAATCTTTCTTTCTTTCTTATTGATCTATCTTTATTTCTAACTGATCCATCTTTCTTTCTTTCTTTCTTTCTTTCTATCTAATGTTTCTTTTTAACTTATCTTTCTGTCTAACTAGTCTATCTTTCTTACTAATCTATCTTTCTTTCTAACTAACCAATCTTTCTTTCTAACTAATCCATCTTTCTTTCTTTCTAACTAATTTTCTTTCTTTTTTCTTTCTTTCTTTCCAACTAATCTCTTTCTTTCTGTCTTTCTTACTGATCTATCTTTTTTCTAACTCATCTTTCTTTCTTTCTTTCTAACTAATCTTTCTTTTTTTCTAACTAATCTTTCTTTCTTTCTTTCTTATTGATCTATCTTTATTTCTAACTAATCCATCCTTCTTTCTCTCTGACTAATCCTTTTTTTTTTCTTTCTTTCTAACTAATCCATCCTTTTTTCTTTCTTTCTAACTAATCCATCCTTCTTTCTTTCTGACCAATCCATCTTTTTTTCTAACTAATCTTTCTTTCTTTCTTTCTAACTAATCTTTCTTTTATTGAAACCAATCTTTCTATCTATCTAACTAATCTTTCTTTTCTTTCTAACGTATTGCTTTCTTTCTAACTAATCTTTCTTTCTAACTAATCCATCTATCAAACTTCAAACTATTTTAAACTTCTTCAAACTCTCTGGTCCGGCTTTCTCAAGCCAACTTAAAGTTTGTCTCATCAAACTTTTTTTTCTAGTTATTATTATTCTTCTTACTCAAAAATTTCTATATCTAACTCCTCCTAGAGCTTTAACTCTACAAACTCCAAACTCGGGTCAGACCTTCAAACTGTTCTGACTTAGTGTGCTATATCTTTTCAGACTGATTTGACTTTCAGATTTCTTAAAAATTAATATTAAAAACCATAAAAATCCCATTGACTTTCATTGCAACATGTTCAAATTGAGCCAAGGCTACGGTAGCCCAGTAGTGTACAACACAAAAACTCAAATCTAAACTCCCTGAAGCCCTAGACTCAATTAAACTACCATTCTATATGTACTAATGAACTCATCTATCTATCTATCTATCTATCTATCTATCTATCTATCTATCTATCTATATGTTACTAAATCTTTCTTTCTAACTAATCTATCTTTCTTTTTTACTAATCTATCTTTCTTTTTTTCTTTCTGACTAATCTATCTTTCTCTCTAACTAATCTATCTTTTTTCTTTCTACATTTACATTTACTCATTTAGCTGACGCTTTTATCCAAAGCGACTTACAATTGCTATATTTCAGAGGTCGCACGCCTCTGGAGCAATTAGGGGTTAAGTGTCTTGCTCAGGGACACATAGGTGTCTCACAGTGGATTCGAACCCAGGTCTCTCACACCAAAGGCATGTGTCTTATCCACTGCGCCATCACCACGCCTTTCTAACTAATCTATCTTTCATTCTTTCTGACTAATCTATCTTTCTTTCCAACTAATCTGTCCATCTTTCTTTCTAACTACTATATCTTTCTTTCTTTCTTTCTAACTAATCTATCTTTTTTCTTTCTAACTAATCTATCTTTCTTTCTTTCTAACTAATCAATCTATCTTTCTTTCTAACTAATCTAAATATCTTTCTTTCTAACTAATCAATCTTTTTTCATTCTGACTAATATATCTATCTTTCTTTCTTTCTAACTAATCTATCTTTCTTTCTTTCTAACTAATCTATCTATCTTTCTTTCTTTCTAACTAATCTATCTTTCTTTCTTTCTAACTAATCTATCTATCTTTTTTCTTTCTAACTAATCTATCTTTCTTTCTAACTAACTAATCTATCTATATTTCTTTCTTTCTTTCTAACTAATCTATCTTTTTTCTTTCTGACTAATCTATCCATATTTCTTTCTTTCTATCTAATCTATCTTTCTTTCTTTCAAACTAATCTATCTATCTTTCTTTCTAACTAATCTATCTTTCTTTCTTTTTAACTAATCTATCTTTCTTTCTTTCTAACTAATCTATCTATCTTTCTTTCTAACTAATCTATCTTTCTTTCTTACTAACTAATCTATCTTTCTTTCTAACTAATCTATCTATCTTTTTTCTTTCTAACTAATCTATCTTTCTTTCTTTCTTTCTAACTAATCTATCTATATTTCTTTCTTTCTAACTAATCTATCTTTTTCTTTCTGACTAATCTATCCATATTTCTTTCTTTCTAACTAATCTATATTTTTTCTTTAAATCTAATCTATCTTTCTTCTTTCTAACTAATCTATCTTTCTTTCTTTCTTTCTAACTAATCAATCTATCTTTCTTTCTAACTAATCTAACTATCTTTATTTCTAACTAATCAATCTTTTTTCTTTCTGACTAATCTATCCATATTTTTTTCTTTCTAACTAACTAACTTATCTTTCTTTCTTTCTTTCTTCCTAACTAATCTATCTTTTTTCTTTCTAACTAATCTATCTATCTTTCTTTCTAAATAATCTATCTATCTATCTATCTATCTATCTATCTGTCTATCTGTTACTATATATATATATATATATATATATATATATATATCTTTCTTTTTAACTAATTTATCTTTCTTTCTTTCTAACTAATCTATCTATCTTTCTTTCTAACTAATCTATCTTTCTTTCTTTCTGAGTAATCTATCCGTATTTCTTTCTAAATAACTAATCTATCTTTCTTTCTAACTAACTAATCTATCTATCTTTCTTTCTAACTAATCTATCTTTTTTCTTTCTGACTAACTTATCTATCTTTCTTTCTTTCTTTCTTTCTTTCTTTCTTTCTTTCTTTCTTTCTTTCTTTCTTTCTTTCTTTCTTTCTTTCTTTCTTTCTAACTAATCTATCTATCTTTCTTTCTAACTAGTCTATCTTTCTTTCTTTCTGACTAATCTATCTTTCTTTCTAACTAACTAATCTATCCTTTCTTTCTTTCTTTCTTTCTAACTAATCTATCCATATTTCTTTCTTTCTAACTAACTTATCTGTCTTTCTTTCTAACCAATCTATCTTTCCATTTTCTTTCTAACTAATCTATCTTTCTTTCTTTCTTTCTGACTAATCTATCTTTCTTTCTAACTAACTAATCTATCCTTCTTTCTTTCTTTCTTTCTTTCTTTCTTTCTTTCTTTCTTTCTTTCTAACTAATCTATTTCTTTCATTCTAACTAATCTATCTTTCTTTCTTTCTAACTGATCTATCTTTCTTTATTTCTTTCTTTCTAACTAATCTATCTTTCTTTCTTTCTTTCTAACTAATCTATCTTTCTTTCTAACTAATCTATCTTTCTTTCTTTCTGAGTAATCTATCCATATTTCTTTCTTTCTAACTAATCTATCTTTCTTTCTTTCTTTCTTTCTAACTAATCTATCTTTCTTTCTAACTAATCTATCTATCTTTTTTCTTTTTAACTAATCTATCTTTCTTGCTAACTATCTAATCTATCTATCTTTCTTTCTAACTAACTTATCTATCTTTCTTTCTTTCTAACTAATCTATGTTTCTTTCTAACTAATCTATCTATCTTTTTTCTTTCTAACTAATCTATCTTTCTTTCTTTCTGACTAATCTATCTTTCTTTCTAACTAACTAATCTATCCTTCTTTCTTTCTTTCATTCTTTCTAACTAATCTCTTTCTTTCATTCTAACTAATTATCTTTCTTTCTTTCTAACTAATCTTTCTTTCTTTCTTTCTAACTAATCTATCTTTCTTTCTAACTAATCTATCTTTCTTTCTTTCTGAGTAATCTATCCATATTTCTTTCTTTCTAACTAATCTATCTATCTTTCTTTCTTTCTAACTAATCTATCTATCTTTCTTTCTAACTAATCTATCTATCTTTTTTCTTTCTAACTAATCTATCTTTCTTTCTAACTAACTAATCCATCTATCTTTCTTTCTTTCTTTCTAACTAATCTATCTTTCTAACTAATATATCTATCTTTTTTCTTTCTAACTAATCTATCTTTCTTTATTTCTAACTAATCTATCTTTTTTTCTAACTAACTTTTTTTTTCTTTCTTTCTTTCTTTCTTTCTTTCTTTCTTTCTTTCGTTCTTTCTTTCTTTCTTTCTTTCTTTCTTTCTTTCTAACTAATCTCTTTCTTTCATTCTAACTAATCTATCTTTCTTTCTTTCTAACTAATCTATCTTTCTAACTAACTAATCTATCCTTTTTTCTTTCTTTCTTTCTTTCTTTCTTTCTTTCTTTCTTTCTTTCTTTCTTTCTTTCTTTCTTTCTTTCTAACTAATCTATCCATATTTCTTTCTTTCTAACTATTCTATCATTTTTTCTTTCTAACTAACTTATCTATCTTTCTTTCTAACTAATCTATCTTTCTTTTTTCTTTCTAACTAATCTATCTTTCTTTCTTTCTTTCTGACTAATCTATCTTTCTTTCTTTCTTTCTTTCTTTCTAACTAATCTCTTTCTTTCATTCTAACTAATCTATCTTTCTTTCTTTCTAACTGATCTATCTTTCTTTCTTTCTAACTAATCTATCTTTCTTTATTTCTTTCTAACTAATCTATCTTTCTTTCTAACTAATCTATCTGTCTTGCTAACTAACTAATCTATCTACCTTTCTTTCTAACTAACTTATCTATCTTTCTTTCTTTCTAACTAATCTATGTTTCTTTCTAACTAATCTATCTATCTTTTATTCTTTCTAACTAATCTATCTTTCTTTCTTTCTAACTAATCTATCTTTCTTTCTAACTAACTAATCTATCCTTCTTTCTTTCTTTCATTCTTTCTAACTAATCTCTTTCTTTCATTCTAACTAATCTATCTTTCTTTCTTTCTAACTAATCTTTCTTTCTTTCTTTCTAACTAATCTATCTTTCTTTCTTTCTAACTAATCTTTCTTTCTTTCTTTCTAACTAATCTATCTTTCTTTCTAACTAATCTATCCTTCTTTCTTTCTTTCTTTCTTTCTTTCTTTCTTTCTTTCTTTCTTTCTTTCTTTCTTTCTTTCTTTCTAACTAATCTATTTCTTTCATTCTAACTAATCTATCTTTCTTTCTTTCTAACTGATCTATCTTTCTTTATTTCTTTCTTTCTAACTAATCTATCTTTCTTTCTTTCTTTCTAACTAATCTATCTTTCTTTCTAACTAATCTATCTTTCTTTCTTTCTGAGTAATCTATCCATATTTCTTTCTTTCTAACTAATCTATCTTTCTTTCTTTCTTTCTTTCTTTCTTTCTTTCTTTCTTTCTTTCTTTCTTTCTAACTAATCTATCTTTCTTTCTAACTAATCTATCTATCTTTTTTTCTTTTTAACTAATCTATCTTTCTTGCTAACTATCTAATCTATCTATCTTTCTTTCTAACTAACTTATCTATCTTTCTTTCTTTCTAACTAATCTATGTTTCTTTCTAACTAATCTATCTATCTTTTTTCTTTCTAACTAATCTATCTTTCTTTCTTTCTGACTAATCTATATTTCTTTCTAACTAACTAATCTATCCTTCTTTCTTTCTTTCATTCTTTCTAACTAATCTCTTTCTTTCATTCTAACTAATTATCTTTCTTTCTTTCTAACTAATCTTTCTTTCTTTCTTTCTAACTAATCTATCTTTCTTTCTAACTAATCTATCTTTCTTTCTTTCTGAGTAATCTATCCATATTTCTTTCTTTCTAACTAATCTATCTATCTTTCTTTCTTTCTAACTAATCTATCTATCTTTCTTTCTAACTAATCTATCTATCTTTTTTCTTTCTAACTAATCTATCTTTCTTTCTAACTAACTAATCTATCTTTCTTTCTTTCTTTCTAACTAATCTATCTTTCTAACTAATATATCTATCTTTTTTCTTTCTAACTAATCTATCTTTCTTTATTTCTAACTAATCTATCTTTTTTTCTAACTAACTTTTTTTTCTTTCTTTCTTTCTTTCTTTCTTTCTTTCTTTCTTTCTTTCTTTCTTTCTTTCTTTCTTTCTTTCTAACTAATCTCTTTCTTTCATTCTAACTAATCTATCTTTCTTTCTTTCTAACTAATCTATCTTTCTAACTAACTAATCTATCCTTTTTTCTTTCTTTCTTTCTTTCTTTCTTTCTTTCTTTCTAACTAATCTATCCATATTTCTTTCTTTCTAACTATTCTATCATTTTTTCTTTCTAACTAACTTATCTATCTTTCTTTCTAACTAATCTATCTTTCTTTTTTCTTTCTAACTAATCTATCTTTCTTTCTTTCTTTCTGACTAATCTTTCTTTCTTTCTTTCTTTCTTTCTTTCTTTCTTTCTTTCTAACTAATCTCTTTCTTTCATTCTAACTAATCTATCTTTCTTTCTTTCTAACTGATTTATCTTTCTTTCTTTCTTTCTTTCTTTCTAACTAATCTATCTTTCTTTATTTCTTTCTAACTAATCTATCTTTCTTTCTAACTAATCTATCTTTCTTGCTAACTAACTAATCTATCTACCTTTCTTTCTAACTAACTTATCTATCTTTCTTTCTTTCTAACTAATCTATGTTTCTTTCTAACTAATCTATCTATCTTTTATTCTTTTTAACTAATCTATCTTTCTTTCTTTCTAACTAATCTATCTTTCTTTCTAACTAACTAATCTATCCTTCTTTCTTTCTTTCATTCTTTCTAACTAATCTCTTTCTTTCATTCTAACTAATCTATCTTTCTTTCTTTCTAACTAATCTTTCTTTCTTTCTTTCTAACTAATCTATCTTTCTTTCTTTCTAACTAATCTTTCTTTCTTTCTTTCTAATTAATCTATCTTTCTTTCTAACTAATCTATCTTTCTTTCTTTCTGAGTAATCTATCCATATTTCTTTCTTTCTAACTAATCTATCTTTCTTTCTTTCTTTCTAACTAATCTATCTTTCTTTCTAACTAATCTATCTATCTTTTTTCTTTCTAACTAATCTATTTTTCTTTCTAACTAACTAACTAATCTATCTATCTTTCTTTCTTTCTAACTAATCTATCTTTATTTCTAACTAATCTATCTATCTTTTTTCTTTCTAACTAATCTATCTTTCTTTCTTTCTGACTAATCTATATTTTTTTCTAACTAACTAGTCTATCCTTTTTTCTTTCTTTCTTTCTTTCTTTCTTTCTTTCTTTCTTTCTTTCTTTCTTTTTCTTTCTTTCTAACTAATCTCTTTCTTTCATGCTAACTAATCTATCTTTCTTTCTTGGATATATGGAAATATGGATAGAAAGAAATCTATCCATATTTCTTTCTTTCTAAATATTCTATCATTTTTTCTTTCTAACTAACTTATCTATCTTTCTTTCTAACTAATCTATCTTTCTTTTTTCTTTCTAACTAATCTATCTTTCTTTCTTTCTTTCTGACTAATCTATCTTTCTTTCTAACTAACTAATCTATCCTTCTTTCTTTCTTTCTTTCTTTCTTTCTTTCTAACTAATCTCTTTCCTTCATTCTAACTAATCTATCTTTCTTTCTTTGTAACTGATCTATCTTTCTTTCTTTCTTTCTTTCTTTGTAACTAATCTATCTTTCTTTCTTTCTTTCTAACTAATCTATCTTTCTTTCTAACTAATCTATCTTTCTTGCTAACTAACTAATCTATCTATCTTTCTTTCTAACTAACTTATCTATCTTTCTTTCTTTCTTTCTAACTAATCTATGTTTCTTTCTGACTAATCTATCTATCTTTTTTTCTTTCTAACTAATCTATCTTTCTTTCTTTCTTTCTAACTAATCTATCTTTCTTTCTAACTAACTAATCTATCCTTCTTTCTTTCTTTCATTCTTTCTAACTAATCTCTTTCTTTCATTATAACTAATCTATCTTTCTTTCTTTCTAACTAATCTTTCTTTCTTTCTTTCTAACGAATCTATCTTTCTTTCTAACTAATCTATCTTTCTTTCTGAGTAATCTATCCATATTTCTTTCTTTCTAACTAATCTATCTTTCTTTCTTTCTAACTAATCTATCTTTCTTTCTAACTAATCTATCTTTTTTCTTTCAAACTAATCTATCTTTCTTTCTAACTAACTAACTAATCTATCTATCTTTCTTTCTTTCTAACTAATCTATCTTTCTTTCTAACTAATCTATCTATCTTTTTTCTTTCTAACTAATCTATCTTTCTTTCTTTCTGACTAATCTATCTTTTTTTCTAACTAACTAGTCTATCCTTTTTTCTTTCTTTCTTTCTTTCTTTCTTTCTTTCTTTCTTTCTTTCTTTCTTTCTTTCTTTCTTGCTTTCTTTCTTTCTCTCTTTCTTTCTTTCTTTCTTTCTAACTAATCTCTTTCTTTCATTCTAACTAATCTATCTTTCTTTCTTTCTAACTAATCTATCTGTCTAACTAACTAATCTATCCTTTTTTCTTCTTTCTTTCTTTCTTTCTTTCTTTCTTTCTAACTAATCTATCTTTCTTTCTTTCTAACTAATCTATCTTTCTAACTAACTAATATATCCTTTTTTCTTTCTTTCTTTCTTTCTTTCTTTCTTTCTTTCTTTCTTTCTTTCTTTCTAACTAATCTATCTTTCTAACTAACTAATCTATCCTTTTTTCTTTCTTTCTTTCTTTCTTTCTTTCTAACTAATCTATCTTTCTAACTAACTAATCTATCCTTCTTTCTTTCTTTCTTTCTTTCTTTCTTTCTAACTAATCTATCCATATTTCTTTCTTTCTAACTATTCTATCATTTTTTCTTTCTAACTAATCTATCTTTCTTTTTTCTTTTTAGCTAATCTATCTTTCTTTCTTTCTGACTAATCTATCTTTCTTTCTAACTAATCTTTCTTTCTTTCTAACTAATCTATCTTTCTTTCTAACTAATCTTTCTTTCTAACTAATCTATCTTTCTTTCTAACTAATCTCTCTTTCTTTCTAACTAATCTTTCTTTCTAACTAATCTATCTTTCTTTCTTTCTAACTAATCTTTCTTTCTTTCTAACTAATCTTTCTTTCTTTCTTTCTAATCTATCTTTTTTCTTTCTAATCTATCATTCTTTCTAACTAATCTTTCTAACTAATCTTTCTTTCTTTCTTTCTTTCTTTCTAACTAATCTTTCTTTCTTTCTAACTAATCTTTCTTTCTTTCTTTCTAACTAATCTGTCTTTCTAACGATCTATCTTTCTCTTTCTAACTAATCTATCTTTCTTTCTTTCTTTCTTTCTTTCTACTTTATCTATCTTTCTTTCTAACTAATCTATCTATCTTTCTTTCTAACTAATCTATCTATCTTTCTTTCTCTTTCTCTCTTTCTAACTTATCTATCTTCCTTTCTAACTAATCTTTCTTTCTTTCTAACTAATCCATTTTTCTTTCTTTCTTACTTATCTATCTTCCTTTCTTTCTAACAAACTAATCTTTCTTTCTTTCTAACTATTCTTTCTTTCTTTCTAAGTAATCCATCTTTCTTTTTTTCTTTCTTTCTTTCTAACTAATCTATCTTTCTTTCTAACTAATCTTTCTTTCTAACTAATCTTTCTTTCTTTCTAATCTATCTTTCTTTCTAACTAATCTTTCTTTCTTTCTAACTAATATTTCTTTCTTTCTAATCTATCTTTCTTTCTAACTAATCTTTCTTTCTTTCTAACTAATCTTTCTTTATTTCTAACTAATCTATCTTTCTTTCTTTCTAACTAATCTTTCTTTCTAATCTATCTTTCTTTCTAACTAATCTTTCTTTCTTTCTTTCTTTCTAACTAATCTTTCTTTCTTTCTAACTAATCTTTCTTTCTTTCTAACTAATCTATCTTTCTTTCTTACTAATCTTTCTTTCTTTCTAACTAATCTTTCTTTCTTTCTTTCTAACTAATCTTTCTTTCTTTCTAACTAATCTATCTTTCTTTCTAACTAATCTGTCTTTCTTTCTTTCTAACTAATCTGTCTTTCTTTCTTTCTAAATAATCTTTCTTTCTTTCTAACTAATCTTTCTTTCTTTCTTTCTAATCTATCTTTCTTTCTAACTAATCTTTCTTTCTTTCTTTCTTTCTTTCTAACTAATCTTTCTTTCTTTCTTTCTTTCTTTCTTTCTTTCTTTCTTTCTTTCTAACTAATCTTTCTTTCTTTCTTTCTAACTAATCTTTCTTTCTTTCTTTCTAACTAATCTATCTATCTTTCTAACTAATCTTTCTTTCTAATCTATCTTTCTTTCTAACTAATCTTTCTTTCTTTCTAACTAATATTTCTTTCTTTCTTTCTTTCTTTCTTTCTTTCTTTCTTTCTTTCTAACTAATCTTTCTTTCTTTCTAACTAATCTTTCTTTCTTTCTAACTAATCCATCTTTCTTTCTTTCTTACTTATCTATCTTCCTTTCTTTCTAACAAACTAATCTTTCTTTCTTTCTAACTAATCTTTCTTTCTTTCTAAGTAATCCATCTTTCTTTCTTTCTAACTAATCATCTTTCTTTCTTTCTTTCTTTCTTTCTTTCTTTCTAACTAATCCATCTTTCTTTCTTTCTTTCTACCTAATCCTTCTTTCTTTCTTTCTTTCTTTCTAACTAATCATCTTTCTTTCTTTCTAACTAATCCTTCTTTCTTTCTTTCTTTCTTTCTTTCTAACTAATCCTTTCTTTCTTTCTTTCTAACTAATCTATTTATCTTTCTTTCTAACTAATCTTTCTTTCTTTCTAACTAATCTTTCTTTCTTTCTAACTAATCTATCTTTCTTTCTAACTAATCTATCTCTTTCTTTCTTTCTAACTAATCTATCTTTCTTTCTCACTAATCTATCTTTTTTCTTTCTAACTAATCTATCTTTTTTCTTTCTAACTAATCTTTCTAACTAATCTATCTTTCTTTCTTAACTACTCTATCTTTCTTTCTAACTAATCTCTCTTTCTTTCTAACTAATCTTTCTTTCTTTCTTTCTAACTAATCTATCTATCTATCTTTCTTTCTAACTAATCTATCTTTCTTTCTCACTAATCTATCTTTTTTCTTTCTAACTAATCTATCTTTTTTCTTTCTAACTAATCTTTCTAACTAATCTATCTTTCTTTCTTTCTTTCTTTCTTACTGATCTTTCTTTCAAATCGGTCTTTCTGTCTTTCTAACTAATCTGTCTTTCTATCTATCTTTCTTTCTATCTATCTTTCTTTCTAACTAATCTTTCTTTCTAACTAATCTTTCTTTCTTTCTATCTATCTTTCTAACTAATCTTTCTTTCTAATCTATCTTTCTTTCTTTCTAAATAATCTTTCTTTCTTTCTAACTAATATTTCTTTCATTGAAACTAATCTTTCTATCTATCTATTATTTATCTATCTTTCTACCTAATCTTTCCTTTCTAACCAATCGTTTTCTTTCTTTCTAACTATTCTTTCTTTCTAACTAATCCATCTATCAAACTTCAAACTACTTTAAACTTGAAACTACAAACTTATTCAAACTCTCTGGTCCGGCTTTCTCAAGCCAACTTAAAGTTTGTCTCATCAAACTTTTTTTTCTAGTTAATAAATCGTCCCCTTGGAATTATAAGGTTCTATCTGACATTTTTGTCAAAATTGAGTTATTCACATATTCTTATTCTGTGACCACTTCTTTACATTATGTGATTTTGTTTTTTAAGTTGTGTACATTTTGGAACGTTTTATTTAGAAAATAAAAATGTTATTTCTACACAGTCAAATGGTATGCAAAAACTTTAAAGCTCAATATCTCAAAACTGCTCAGAACGCAGATAGAACCTTATAATTCCAAGGGGACGAAATGTCATTGTGATATCATCTCGCCTTCCGAGTCTTTCTGGTAGAACTTATATAGTGAAATATTATGACAACCGACTAGATGGAACATTACTCTTGTCCTCACTATTTAAAAAGACGTATAAATCAGCCAAAACATTTATTTTTTATTTAAAATCTATTATTTTGCACTTGTTGTGTGTGTGTGTGTGTGTGTGGGGGGGGGGGGTTGTGGAATAGAGAAGCAGGAGTGTGTGGTCATGAGGGTCAGATCTCTCTCCTTGAACAGATTGCCTGAGGTCTGACCACTGGCTCCTCTGCATGTACTATTTTAATATCCCATCCTGAACACCTGCGGCTGCCATATACTCCACTCATGTTGTGTTATCACACACACACACACTCTCCTAAAACTAACCCTCACAGAAAACCTTCTGCAAGTCAATGACTTAGCCTCTGTAATTATTAAATTATATCTGGATGACATCCAATTGCTTCTGATATCATGTTTGACTTCACACAGTGGTGGACAGTAACAAAGTATTTTTACTTCATTACAGTACTTAAGTACATTTAATTACATTAGTATTTTTATTCTAAGAAACTTTTACTTTTACTTCACTACATTCTAAAGCATAATATCGTACTTTTTACTCCACTACAATTCCTAAAATGCCTAAAACCTCTTATTTAAAAAGTACAACTTGATCCTTGAGAATTAGTCAATTACAGGCCGATCTGAAATCTACCGTTTCTGTCAAAAATACTAGAAAAGGCAGTACCCTCACAACCTCCCTCCCCTAATTAGTCTATTATTGAGGAATGTGACAGGGGGAACTACACTACTGTATGACCATTAATGACAGAGTATTTAAAGTTGATTTTGCAGCTTTGTGAAAAAAATCCACCAAAATGAACCAACATGTTTGTTGACCCCCAGAAATCTATCATGTATCTCAATCAGTAGAATGGTTTTATGAACAATTATTCTGCAGTAACAGACATTTCAAACTCATTCAGATATTTAAATTTAAATTTTTTCTTCTACTGAAAAAAAAAAAATATTTGGTTTACTTTTTACTATTCATTTGTATACTGTAGTATTTTTGATGATTATTAATTATAGTTAATTAATTATTAGTGGTTATTAATTATAGTACTATTATCAACATTTCACTCCATTATAAAGCTATGGATTTGCTGTTTGTTAAGATCTGCCATTTCTGATGTGACATAAAAACAACCACATTCTCACTGAACCCATACTGATATTTTTGGACTGTGTGTTCTGTCTAAAAATACAGATGTCACAGCAATCACCTGTGACAGAAATCCCCGCCGCTGCAACCACTGTATGCCGTTAAACACCATTACCTTCAACAGACCATGAAATAATGTTAAGGGACAGGCCAATCACTGTATTAGATCGGCTTGTCTTATGATTTTTGAACAGATGTATACGTGGTCTGTATTCCACATGACTGAGTGGGCTGTATTCAGGTCACATGTTTGGGTATTTTATGAGACTAAAATAGCATCAGAAAGTGTTCAGATGCTTTGATGTTGCGAGGGGGGGGGGGGTGTTGTTTTAATGATAGATTGCAATGACATATGAATTAAAAATTATGGTTTGCATGGATATACCATTTATAATAAACACTCCAACATATCAAAAATAAATTTTGATTTCATGGTGACTTTATCTGCTCTATAGCTATCATCTATGTCACTGTCACAGTTTAAGTTTTGTTTTGAGTTAGTTTTCATTGTGTTCAGTTTGCCCATGTATTTCATTGATTTAATCCATGTCACCTGTTGTCTTGTTAATTACTGTTGTTTTGAGTTAATTTGTCCTAACTGTGTCTAGTTTCCCTGATTTGTTCTGTGTATTTAAGCCCTGTGTTTCAGTCTGTTCCTTGTCTGTTGACATTACATATCATAGGGTGTTCTGTTTCGTTGGTCCAGTTTGTGAGTTTTTGAGTTTGTTTAATAAACACTGCTGCAAATTAGATCCTGCTGGTGATGGCAAAATGAGGCTTCCTGAACCACTGAGACCTCGCAGCCCATTGCTTCACCCAAAGGTTCATTACTCGAAGCTTCATTCAGCATTGCTCACTAGTGACGCCTAGCTACTGTGCAAAGAAATAGCAGACAAATAAATTAATACTGAACCAATGACCTGAGCAGACATTTGTCCATTGCCTGGGTATAAAATAAACATTTCTTTTCCTCTGTCTGAATTTACTTGTTTAGAGACAACTGTCACACACAGTTCATTAATTATTCATAAATTGTTTGGATAGTGATAGTTTGAACAACAAAAGTGAGACTGTGTTGAGTGCAGTGCTTATGGTGGAGGGAGTGTAATAAAGCAAATTGCAACAGAAAGTGTCTGGTGGTAAAGGTTAAGAATTGTTTTTGGTGTGTTTTGTGCATTGAACTTTTACAAAAGCTCAAATTAAAAATAGGATCTTATTTTAGAAACAAAGCCTGTTTTTCTTGGAAAACCAGGAGGAGATTGGTTGCTGCAACCTTTCTCACTGCACTCGATTACGGTGACTTGCTCTATAGAAATGCGCCTGGTCGATGTTTATCTTTGTTGGATACGGTCTACCATAGTGCATTAAGATTTATGACTGGATGTAAAGCATCAACACACCATTGTACCTTGTACAAAATGACAAACTGGCCCTCATTATCAGTGAGGAGGCACATACATTGGCTTACTTTTATTTATAAGTCTATGATGGATATGCTTCCCTCTTATCTTTGCTCCTATATGTCACGTAACATCAGTTCTTATAATTTGCGCTCCGGTAACTTGTACTTGTTATCTGTACCTACGGTTTGTACAGAGCCCCAGCCACCTGGAACACATTACAGACTGATTTGCAATTTCACAATCTGATTTCTTTTGGTGAATTTAAACAACGCATGAAAGTTTTGGAAATAGATGCCATAAATTGTTGTCACTGTTTTTAAATAACTAAATCTTTTAAACCTTATGGTATGTATAAATTGTTCTTTTAAGTAGTCTGATGTTGTTTGTTTATGTATCTTGAGGATCTTGTTAAATGTTCCTTGTTGTTGTGCGTGTGCTCGGTGTTCATATTTGTAACTGTGCACTGTTAATATGTTGCCATTTTGGCCAGGTCTCTCTTGAAAAAGAGGTTTTAAATCTCAGTGAGATCATCTAGTTAAATAAAGGTTCAAGTAAAATAAATAAATAAATTATTGAGGAACAGAATTTTTTCAGGTGTGTTGGGGTTTAGACGATTCCTCTTCTTGGACAGAACCTCTCCGGCCTTGGAAAAGATCCTTTCACATGGAACAGAGGATGCAGGGGAACATAAAAATGCCAGTGCTAGCTGGTATAAATGAGGATACTGATGTTTATGTTGAGCCCAATATACTAGTGGATCCTCAGATCTTGTGAGATTCACTTCTGATAAATATCGGTCGACTTCTACAGTAGCATCTGCTGTTGCACTTGAGCTCCTTCTACTGTGTTCAACCGTGCTATCCAGCAGATGCCAAAGGTCACCTAATAATAGAGGTACAAAGAAAAAAAAAAACTCCATTAACAATGGTTCACAGTACTAATCACTAATGTGAACATTCACACAACTTAAGAATCCAATAACTTGGGTATGGTCATCACACTTATTGATTCTAAATGTACCCTGTTCCCCGACCCTCCGTACAAGGCTGTCACCCAGCTGCCTTGTTAAATTGGACTTGAGGCCTTCTAGTTACTCGTTACAGCATGATTAACCATCTTCATCAAAGGTATCACTTTGGAGGCAGACACCCTTTTCTATCCCAAAAGCTCTACTGTAGCCTGGCAGAAAGGGGCAAGAACATGTAAAGCATCCTGGACTGCCTCATACTCTAGGGCTGTAGGAGGGGTGATGTCAGTCTTTAGAGAGGCCAGGGCTGCCCCCACTGGCTCTCTCAGCTGATAGAGACGTTCCAGCATGTTATAAGTGCTGTTCCAGCGAGTGTCCACTTCAATTATCATTTTCAGAACTGGTCTCCCCATCTGCTCCT
Source organism: Gila orcuttii (assembly GCA_026230005.1). Classification (NCBI taxonomy): domain Eukaryota; kingdom Metazoa; phylum Chordata; class Actinopteri; order Cypriniformes; family Leuciscidae; genus Gila; species Gila orcuttii. The sequence continues at coordinate 37,872,682 of JAPDVR010000005.1, read as the reverse complement.
GTACTTGGGCCAGTCTCTCTTTTGCTGTAGTGCTGTTTCGGAAATAGGTCACAAGTTTCCTACATTTGGATCGAATGTCGTTGAAGCTACTGATGTCATCAATAGATTTCCTCACAATAAGGTTTAGTGCATGTGCAATGCATATTGCATGCCTAACATTCAATGATCGTACACATGCTATCATGTTGGCTGCAGCATCATTTACCAGGCACTTAACTTTATCCTTTAAGCCCCACTCCTCCATGAGCTTGATATGTCCAGTAGCCAAGTTCTCAGCAGTATGGCTCTTTGGGAAATGCTCTACACCTAGTAAAATAGTGCAGAGCTTGTCATTGTCATCTATAAAATGGCAAGTTACTGCTAGGTAGGCATCCATGTTTAGCGATGTCCACATGTCAGAGGTAAGGCTTATAGCCACAACTTTCTGCAACTGCTCTCCGGCCTTCTCCTTAGCCTCCTTGTATTTATGATCAACTATGACCTTCAAAGCCTGTGGATGAAAATAAATGCAGCTACTCTTACTTTTAACTTCTTAAATAATGATGAACCACTTTCTTAATCACATTCCTTTCGAGTTGGAATCACATAAGTGGGATCCAACACATGCAGGAGCTCCCTAAACCCATCATCCTCCACAATGGAAAAGTGCTGGGAGTCCTTGATGACCATGTTCACCAGGGCCTCATTCACCATTTCTTTTTTGGAATCTATAATAAAATAAAATGCAGGTGTATTGTAGGAGCCTAAAACATTATTTAAATAATGTTTTTTTATGATTATTATCAATTACTTTGACTACTGTGTGGATTGTTAGTAGTTTGTGCATGCTCGTGCAGTGCTCGATAATGCCTGAGCATGGAGGAGGTGTTATTGCTGTATGTCAGCTCCTTTAGGCACAGCAAGCATTTCACCTTGAAACATAAACGAATAAACATGAAATATAATACAGCCATATAGTGAGGATTATTATTATTATTATTATTATTATTATATCAAGACAGTAAAATAATAATAATAATAATAATAATACACATACCTTATTGTGAGCAACCATTTAAAAAAACTCCCAGACAGGGGAGGATTTCCTCTTTCTTGCTGGCTCCATTACAAGGAAAAAGGAAGAGGTCACAAAAAGCAAACAATTCCAAAAGGGCAATCCAAATCAAAAAGCAGTCCAGTCCAAATCCAAAAAATCCAAAGCAATCCAAATAATCTTATCTAATTAATATAACAATACTATAATATAGCAACTATAATTAATAATAACAATATACTATAACTAATCTAACCTGATATAATGTAATAATATACAGCCCTAACACATATATTGCACAATAACGACAATGACACAACTCTCTAACTCTGACTCTCTGACTATCAGACACTACAACTGCTTCTACTACTCCTGACAACACCCACAAGGTGGCGCGAGTTTCGAACCCCCTTTATCCGGAAACGACACTCGGACCGAACTGATGATGTATCTACACAAACCGAGGCCTCGTTTGTCATTAGTCACGTGATTTCCATGTTAACATCACAAGCCTCGAATCGCGGCTTCATCTGGCACGCCCATTTTTTCTCGACACAAGCTCCGACGCCTCAGTTCAAATGTCACATCACTAGACCCTGCATCCTTCCCTGCTTCAACCTGCGCGTTACAGTCACAATGTTTGCTCCCTCTTTTTTTCACAAGTTCATTTCCTCATATAATCATTAAGCTAATAAGGTTGTATTGGGCTTGCTGTCCGAAGTGGAGGTGGAAATGCACTACTGGTGCATGTTATTTGCAAGAAATGCCAGGGGGAGTTGTATTAATGTTTTATTTTTTCATTTATTTATTTATTTTAATAAAAATGTTTGATGCCTCTTGCTGCTGTGATTATCAACCTGGGTCATGAGCACAGTGACGCTCAAAGTTGCTCCTGCAGGAGCAGTATTTGGACTGGAGAGAGAATGAGGTAGATATGGAGTATGACCCACCATTCATGACATGGAGCCCCTGAATCAGAATATCAGGGTGCTCTTAATGTCATGAGTGAGGAAGGAGGTCCTTGTCCCCGGAGAAACAGACAAACGATTTCCAAAGCGAACCCCTCCCTCAGCCACAGAAACAGGGAGCTTATGATATGTATTAGATGCAGTGTTTCCCTCCCTCCAAAGCAAGGGCCTGAATAGCATGAGGACACGAAGGGCCCGCTACCGCAGAGGGACAAAATTCCGGGTTCCTCCAGTCTGCTGTTCGGATGGGAGGGCCTTAAACTGAAATCTGAACGGGAGAACCTCCATGATCTAGAACATGAAGGATCACACTGCATTGCATCTGGAAGGGAGAGCCCACACTGCAATTCGAATGGCAGAGCCCACGTCGCAATTCGAATGGGAGAGCCCACGCCAGCCGTGGTATCTCACACGCAATCAAATGGGAGAGCCCTCTCTGCATCCAGATGGATGTACGATGATCAACTAGGATATGTGGTCCGGTCTTAGAGAGTTGTTAAAGTTTGTGAGCTAAATAACAATCTGGATACGTATGTTTGTGAATGAGAAATATATTTAGAACTTTTGTTATCTTTATAATGGAAATCTGGCGCATGCGTTAGCTGCGACGGCACTGTCGGTGCATTTGTCTGTATGTGTTCCGTTTGAGTTTATTTATTTTTTGTTAATTTCGAGAGTGTATTACGACAAAACATCATGGGAAATTGGACAAAGTGGTTTTGGACTTTTCTTCTAATTACATGGATTGTATCTGATTCCGTGGTATGGACTATTCAATTGGAGGATGTTGGAGCATGGCATGGACTCACCTATTCCCGGGAGGACCTTCTATCTCTGCGCAACTCTATCCACTGCCAACTGATTCCATCTATGATCATTCCTCCTGAGCTAATTCCAACACCAAGCTTAAAGAGGAAAAGAGGAAGGCGAGGAGGGGTGCGATGCAGACTTAGAAGACGTCCTTTTTAACCTCCGTTACCTTCATTGATTCTCTCAAATGTTCGTTCATTGAGAAATAAAATGGATTTGTTGCATGCTAAATGTCTCACGGATGCATCGTTCAGGGAGGCATGTGTTTTTGCTTTGACTGAGTCTTGGCTAGATGAGTCTGTCCCTGACACCGAGGTTAGCCTGGATGGCTTTGAGATCTTCCGGGCAGACAGAAACAGTAACTCTGGGAAAGAGCATGGAGGTGGGGTGTGCATGTACATCAACTCGCGCTGGTGCACTAACATCAAAGTACACTAGAAGATCTGTAATCCAAACCTGGAGCTGCTCACCCTGTCCGCCCGTGCTTTCTATCTCCCTAGGGAATTCCCGACTGTTGTGCTTAGCTGTGTATATGTTCCACCAAGTGCCAATGTCAAGGCAGCGGCTGAGCAGATAGCCCAAAATACACAGGCTATGCTCAGCAAATACCCGGATGCTCCAGTGCTACTTCTTGGTGATTTTAACAGCTGTCGGCTTGACTACTCATTACCAGCCTTCAATCAACATGTGGATGTCCCAACGAGATTAAATAAAACTATAGATTTGTGTTACAGTAACATTTCGGAAGCATTTAAAGCTAGAACTCTCCCACCGCTAGGGTTAGCGGATCACAATGTTATTCATTTACTTCCTGTTTACAAACAACGGCTGAAACAATGCAAACCGATAATACGTAGCATCCCCCAGTGGTCGGAAGATGCTATTGCATGCCTTCAAGGCTGTTTTGCATGCACAGACTGGGAAGTCTTTGAGGGAGACCTGGATGAGCAGGTTTTAGTTATTACAGATTACATCAAATTCTGTATGGATCTTTTGATAAGAGTAAAGACTATCAGAACATATTCCAACTCAAAACCATGGATTAATTCACAGATAAAATATATTTTCAAGAAGAAGAAACTTGCCTTTAGGCAAAAGGATTTTGCTGATCTCAAAAAAATAAATCAGGATATCAAAAATGACATCTTTAAAGTGAAAAATAATTATAAAAACAAACTGGAGCAGGATTTTTCAAATATGAACACCAAGCAGGCATTCCAGCGCGTTAGGACTCTTACTGGACAAGCTTCTAAACAGACTACTTGTGTATCAGATCCCACCACTTTTGCAAGTAGTCTTAATAAGTTTTATGCCCGTTTTGATACATCTGACTTTTCAGCAGAGTGTGATAGCCTTTTGGATTCTTTGCCCATCCAAGAGTTGAACTATGAGTCCCTTCTAACCAGGCAGGATGTCTATTCCCAGCTCATTAAGTGCAAACCAAATAAGGCCCCTGGGCCAGATGGTATTCCGGGCCGGGTCTTGAAAAGCTGTGCCCTGGAACTAACCCCTATTCTTCATTCACTCTTCCTTCGTTGACTCAGCACTTCAACAATACCTGTCAAATGGAAATCATCAATTGTCATTCCTGTTCCAAAAAATACGCATCCAGCGGAGTTGAATCACTACAGGCCTGTATCATTAACCTCTATTATAATTAAATGTTTTGAGAAAATCATTAAAAAAATTATGCTTCCATATGTGACACCATCTTTGGATTGTCTACAATTTGCATACAAGCAGAAGAGAGGTACAGATGATGCAGTGGACTGTCTCTTGCATTGTCTACTTCAACATCTGGACACTTCTGGGAATTATGCCAGACTTATTTTTATTGGCTTTAGTTCCGCCGTTAATTCGATTCAGCGTCACCAGGTGATACGGAAACTACAGAGAATGCAAGTTCCATCATCTCTAACATATTGGATCCATAATTTTCTTTCAAATAGACCTCAAGTGGTTAAGGTGGGCAATGCACTATCACCACCCATTGTCCTCAATACCGGCGCCCCCAAGGGGTGCGTACTTAGCCCATTCCTTTTTATTCTTTATACAAATGACTGTCAGAGTTCATTTACAACAACTCATTATTTTAAATATGCAGATGATACAGCCATTCTTGCTCTGCTTAATGAGGATAATGACTCTTTCTTGGACTATCAACGTTCTACAGCACATTTTAGAACGTGGTGTGAGGATAACTTTCTGCACCTCAATATTTTAAAGACTAAGGAATTGGTCTTTAGCACCTCAAAATCACAGATCCATTCTTCTAGCATTTTCATTGATGGAGAGATAGTTGAGAGAGTATATCATTTCAAATATCTTGGCATTATTTTGGACCGAAATCTCAATTTTAATCAGCACACTCTAGGAGTTTACAAACGGTGTCAACAAAGACTGACAGCTATTCGTAAACTTAGGCATTTGTCTGTTCAGCCACGACTTCTTCTGATTCTGTATCGCAGTATTATTGAGCCAGTCCTTATGTATGGGGCCATTTGTTTTTTTTATTTGCTTACAGTTACTAATAAGAACAAATTTTTAAAGATAACTAAATTAGCAAGTAAAATTATTGGTATCCCTACCCCTAATCTATCGGAGAGCGTTTCGACACTAACGTTGCGCAAGGCACAAAAAATCTTAAATGACCCAGAACATCCTCTGTATAAATATTTTATTCTCCTGCCTTCTGGCCGTAGATATAGGCTACCGATGTGTAGAAAAGCCAAGTTCAGTAAGAGTTTTATTCCTGTATCCATACGAGCCCTAAATACATAGGGAATCAGTGATATGTCAGGTATGCTCTCTTTTTGTTTTTGTTTTTGTTTTGTTTTGTAGAGGTTATATGTTATGTTTTTCAGTATGTTATGTGTGTTTTGTATCATACGCATCGATTGTGGAAACAAATTTCCTCTCGAGGACAAATAAAAAAAATAAAATAAAATCAATGCATTACTAGGTGGTTGTCCTGCATCTTCAATAAACAGGCAACAATTAGTCCAAAATCCAGCTGCTAGAGTTCTTACCAGGTCAAGAAAATATGATCATATAACACCAATTTTATCATCTCTACACTGGTTACCTATTAAGTTCCGTATTGATTACAAAGTATTGCTACTGAGCTCTAAACAGTTTAGCTCCTGTGTATTTAACCTATATTCTGTTGCCCTACAATCCATCACACTCTTTAAGGTCACAAAACTCTTACATTTTGGTTGTACCTAAAATATCTAAGTCCACTAAAGGAGAGAGAGCATTTTCACATATGGCTCCTAAACTCTGGAATAGCCTTCCTGAAAATGTCCGGGGCTCAGACTCGCTCTCTGAGTTTAAATCTAGATTAAAGACATTTAATTAAATGTCTTTATGATTAAAGACATAAAGACGCATTTCTTTAGCCTAGCATTCATATAATGTATCTCCTAACCTTATACAGTTATATCAGATCAAATGCACATGATTATTCTTGCTTAATGTTATAAACAGCAGCTACACTAATTATTTTCTTTTCGCTTCTCTAATTTATCTTGGGATGTCCAACTTGAGGAAACTAGAGAATATGTCAGCTAGAGTGACCACCCGTCCCGCTTTGCGTTGTACCACAGAGCATTTTCACCCCTTGTCCCGCACGTCGTTTCATCAGTCTGTTGGTTTTTAATGATCACATTAAGAAAACGTGCATGCGTTCTTTGCCTTTATAAAAAAAGAAAGCATTTTATTTATTATTTTTGCGGCGTAGTTTTTCACCTATAGTTAACACTTTTTTAATACAACAGCCGTTTTTTAAATCCTATCCAATGGTTGAAAAGAAAGGAGTAAACACTGTTTCGGCCCACATCTGGCACTTGTGGAATACTGATCTGGCCCACATGCAGCGTGGAATGATGGCCCTTGGGCGGACCGCTCCTGTTTGCCAGATCTAGGCCACAAGCAGGCCATAGCAATGCCACATGGGGCCAAGAGCAAATAAATAAACCAGAACTGGATCTTATCTGAACCACAAAGTCTTTGTATATTAAATACGGAGACATCCAAGCCTTCATAAGCTTGTTAACAGGCAGAATCACTGAAGGAAAGAAGAGAACAGAAAAAGAGACAAGCAGAAACACAAGAACTACAACTGACTTCAGTCACAGCCTTAGATGAAATCAACTGAAGATAAAAGAAGACATTAAATCTCTGAAGATCTCAGCAGAGGAGGATTAAACAACTCCACAAACAGCATTACCAGCTTCACTTATTACTAACCAGACTGACTTTATTTCTGTCAGACGTCTAAAAAGATCTTATTGAGAATTAACTGAGGTTTAACTCTTTCATTTGAAGTCACTATAACAGTGATTCGTTTTTCCATTAGTTGGGGTCTTAACTCTTAATTAATCTTTTGATTTAATTGGCTGCTGTGACAGTGTGTTTGTCAAACACTTTTGCAGCAGCAAAGAAAGCTAAAGTGAAATGAGATCAGGTGATGATGGTTACCTGTTGAATAATTTATAATCATCATGAAATAACCTGACTTTCTGATGTTATTTGAATAAAACCAAACAAGCAAATTTAATTGAACCATTAACCATTCATGATACAAACCCTGTATTCCAGCAATCAGATTCTAACAACCATGAGCACATTAAGTTGGTGTACAGTGAAAAACACAGACATCAACAATCATCGTATGAATCTCAACAATGGTGACAATCAAAAGTGCCTAGCTGCAATGCATGCTGGGTACAAGCATAGTACAAAACTCCCAGCATGCACTGCAGCATGAATAAATTATGCAGCTGAATTGTCCTATTATGTTTAACCCTAAATATTTGCTTTTATTTTTTGCTGTTATTTTTGAAATGACATTTAGTAGCTTTTTTTGTGATGATCAGAGTTGATCTGATTATCTGAATATTTTGTTGATTGTCACCGTTGTTGAGATACATATGCTGATTGATGATATCTGTGTGTGCCATACAAGAATAACGTTTTATGTTCACATTAGGTACAATATCCTAAATGATTGTTGCATTACTGGTAGATTACTGGCACCAGGTCATAATTTGTAATATCGGCTAAATGTGATAATAGCACAACAGAATTGCTATTGATTCAGGCTACTTCATGATGATTTCAAAACCATGAACAGGTGACAATCATCACCTGACCTGATCTCATTTCATTTTAGCTTCCTTTGCTGCTGCTGCAAAAGTGTTTGACAAACACACTGTCTCAGCAGCCAAGAAAGACAAAAGATAAAATAAGAGTTAAGAGCCCAACGAATGGAAACACTAATCACTGTTATGGTGTGATGAAACAGAGTTAAACCCCTGTTAATTCTCAATAAGAATATTTTAGAAGTCTGACAGAAATAAAGTCAGTCTGGTTAGTAATAAGTGAAGCTGGTAATGCTGTTTGTGGAATTGTTTAATCCTCCTCTGCTGAGATCTTCAGAGATTTAATGTCTTCTTTTATCTTCAGTTGATTTCATCTAAGGCTGTGTCTGAAGTCAGTAGTTTCTGCTGGTCTCTTCTTCTGTTCTCTTCTTTCCTTCAGTGATTCTGCCTGTTAACAGGCTTATTAAGACTGAGATGACTCAGTATTTAATATACAAAGACTTTGTGGCTCAGATAAGATCCAGTTCTGGTTTATTTATTTGCTCTTGGCTGACATGTGGCATTGCTATGGCCTGCTTGTGGCCCAGATCTGGCAAACAGGAGCAGTCCGCCCAAGGGCCGTCATTCCACGCTGCATGTGGGCCAGATCAGTATTCCACAAGTGCCAGATGTGGGCCGGATCTGGGCTGAAACAATGCTGCCTTTGGGCTCAGTGATGTTGAATTTAAATGACATGTAAAATAAAGACATGTTATGTTACATTGTGATGTAATGGTGTATTCTGGAAGGGACTAAAGAACAAAGTATTTTTATCAGCTGAAAGGCAGAATACTAAATACTATATATATATATATATATATATATATATATATATATATATATATATATATATATATATATATATATATATATATATATATAGAGAGAGAGAGAGAGAGAGAGAGAGAGAGAGAGAGAGAGAGAGACATTATATAACAGTTTCAGGTTATGTTTCAGTGTTGGCAACATGTCCCACATTGTCCCACACAAACTTGGTAATTGTCCCACATTTGGTTTTTTGATGGTGGTCACCCTTATGTCAGCTCCAATTTGGATCCAGACTATTATGAAGACTTCAGATGCCCAACACATATGAAGAGATGGCGCCAACTCCTGCGAAGACTTCAGATGATGCAAGCTCTGAATCAACATGCACCAATGCTACATTTTCTAAATGTCATTATCATTTGTTAACCAACAAGTATTCATTACTTCAATTAGCTCATTGTTTCTGCATTAAATTATTACATTGTTTAAATTAATACATTTTTAACTAACTATGATTTTATATATGTACATTTCTAAAATACATAACTTAGACAGTTACCTCTGATAACAGATCACTCTAAATTTTAATATGGACACTTTCTGTAAAGTTGCTTTGAAATTATGCGTATAGTGAAAAGCGCTATACAAATAAATGTGAATTGAATTGAATTGAAAGTTAAGGAACGGATCAATGCGTCAGAATTTAAAAATAATTGTTTTATCTCGATTATCATGTTTTCATAATTGTTGGAAGCCAAAATCAAAACAAATTAATTGACCATTGCTGTGTTCACGCCATATCTTTGCAAGACACTGGCCCTTCAGGAGCAGGGTTGTGTGTCAGCTGTCACATTGCTTGGTTCTCATAGCACATATTTTTTGACTGAAACTTCAGGGTTCACCTTTCATATATTCAGTATGATCCTACACAGTGCGTTACATTCACTTAATGAAAAACTGATGCTGTGCTGTACAAGACATATTGTATCAAAAGGACACAAACTAAAAAAAAAAGTTTATATCTCCCTCTACGCTTGAGCAGCAGGGCCTGACTGCAGTGTGATAATGTTTGCATATCTGAAGATAGCAACCAGGTGAACCACCACTGCAGACTACATTTGCATTTACTGTTGGTGAGTATCCATCCATTTTGCAGTTTTTATACTTAGAGGGATAAAAATAGACATATGAGAGAACAAATGTGTAGATGACAGCTTGATTTAGTTCTTAAAATTTGATAAAGGTGATCAGATAACAGAAAAGTTGATGTTAGTATGTTGATTGTTGTAAATTTCAGAAGAATCAAAATAAACTTTTGCTCTAACTTCTTGTTTTTGATTTGATAAACAGTCAGAAAAAGATTAACTCTGTTAGGTCAGGTGGTCTTGCAGTATCAGCAGGTATTGAACTACAATGGCGCCCTCCTCTGGTAGAAGCTTACAGTCTTCAATTTCCCTTTGACAGTAGTGAAAACGTAACAATTTTAGAGATAACATCCTCAGATCTGAAGTAGAACATGACCAGGCTTATGTGGGCTCATTCTGGGCTCATTTAGCATAGCCACATACATTTGTTTTAAACATTAACAAATATATACATACTTGTATGCTTTGCAATGTGTTTGAGCCTATATATCTACATATAGCACAGTCTGAGTAATTTAAAGTTTTGAAGAGTATACTCTCAATTTTCTGCTTTCTAGATAACTTGGCTATTTCTGTCAGAATGACTCATGTCATGAGTAGCAACCTTTTTATTTTGGGTATGTCACTTGTCCCTTTTCAAAATGGAGGGTGCTTCAGAAGAATTGAAACCAAACTAGACTCTTATTTATCCAGTGTGTAGGAGCCATTTGTGACATTTACGTTGAAGTTAATTTAATGACCCCTGCTGGTGAATCATGATCTTGCGGCCTTGGAAGGCCTTGGAACAGAAGGAGTTAAATTTCCACACCTGTGCCAATTAGTGGCATTAAGGTAGACAAAGGAGGATTCTGGTTGAACAGTTTTTTGTGTTTTGGACGTTGGAAATGCATGGACGCCAGCAGGCATATGGTTTTCAATTTATTTACTTGTCGGTTTATTTATCGAGAGAATCAAATACTATACTGGAATAAAACGAACAATCTATTGAAACCCCTGAGGCGTCCGAAGTGACTTACTGGAAGGCACTACGTATTTGAAAACCACTGCATTGGAACATTTGGAAGTCACCTGCGTTTGGAAAGTTTGATTTACGGATTTTCCCATAGGAAACTTGGAAGAATGGGAGCTGCATTCTCTAAAGTACGTGGATTATACATGTTTCCCGCTGGAAATATGTGAGGATTTAACCTTTATCTCCTTGGACGTTCATGAGTAAAACGCTGAATTGGAGCGAGCCGCTGCGCTCATACAATGACTTTGAACGTGAGCCGCCGTGCTTACATTTACATTTACATTTAGTCATTTAGCAGACGCTTTTATCCAAAGCGACTTACATCTGAGGACTAAAGCAAGCGAGTCATCGTGAAGAGGGAAGAACAACGCAAGAAGTGCTCAAAATACAAAGTTCAGGCATTGCTCAGAGTAGCAAAAGCCAGACAAGGGAAGATTTAAAAGGTTTAAAGGAGATTTTTTTTTATTATTATTATTTTTTAATTTATGTTAAGTACTCACGGAAGAGATGAGTTTTCAGTTGTCTTTTGAATGCTGTCAGGGATTCTGCATTCCGGACGAGGGTGGGGAGATCATTCCACCAGCATGGAACCGTGAATGAGAATGTTCTGGAGAGAGATTTAGTGCCTCGCTGTGATGGCACCACGAGCCGTCGCTCCTTGGCCGATCGTAGGCTTCTGGTAGGGACATAGACTTGTAGTAGGGAGTGAAAGTAGGACGGAGCTGAGTCTGTGGTAGATCTGTAAGCAAGCGTCAAAGCTTTGAATTTGATCCGAGCAGCGAGTGGTAGCCAATGCAGGGAGGTGAACAGCGGAGTGACGTGGGCCCTTTTGGGCTCGTTGCTTTTAATTTTGCAATGATATTTGCTTCTTCGATATCAAGATCAATTTTTTCATTCAAAGCCTGCGCCTTTGCTCTAATAGCCGCACATTCTGCTTCGGCCTTTAGATGAGTGAAAGATTCTCGTGTGATTCTCGTGGCTTACACCACAAACCAAATGGGCTTTTTCACTTTCGTTTGTCTTCTCATTTGTGTGTTGAACTTGAGTTAATCTTTGAAAAATGGCAGACGAAGAGCCTGAAGAGCAGGATTTGTATGAAGAAAAAGAACTGTTTAAGCTCATTGCAAAACGTAGGGGGAAGCTTGGTGTTTTAACACACAAACGAAATGAAATCAATAGTCTTATTGAAGCTGGACAGGACAAAGAAACTGTTAGGAAACAAGTTAACTCGTTTGATGGATTTTTCGCTGAGTTTATTAGTTTACAAGTAACCGTACAAAAATTGACGAAAGATGCATACGAAAAGGAGGCCGATAACTTAGACTGGTACCAACCCAAATATCAACTTTTCAAAAGCTTCTTAGAAGGTGTCACGAACTGGCTCGAGGTTGATCAAGATGGTGAAAAAGAAGAGGAGGAGCAGGACGATATTGGTTCGGTTCAGCCCCAAGATAGCGCATCTCAAGTAGCGAACAGTGTCACGCATAGCTGCAAAGCAACAAGCGCTTGCGTTGCGCGTCATGAGAATCTTTCACTCATCTAAAGGCCGAAGCAGAATGTGCGGCTATTAGAGCAAAGGCGCAGGCTTTGAATGAAAAAATTGATCTTGATATCGAAGAAGCAAATATCATTGCAAAATTAAAAGCAAGAAAAGAGAAATTGGTCATAAATTCTGAACTTGCTGCTGCAGAGGCAAAGGTTAGGGTATTCAGAGAAGCTGAAAAACAACGTTCAGTGTCGGGCGTATACAAATACGGGACATCAAAGAAGTATGGTACCCCTGTAACAGTACAAAGACCAGTGAGAAGCCAGAGAGAAGGATCAGCTCCTCGAACTGACCCTAGGCAAACTGTAGGTGCGCAACAAAGTGCAAATCAAAGCGTCTCAGCGCCAATAGGAAGCGCGATTCACCCAAATGGCAATGATACAAGCGTCACTGATGTACTAAAAAGACAAACTGAAATCACTGAAATGTTAGTGAAGCAGCAAACACTCTCTCTTCTGCCAGATAGAGAAATTCCCATATTTAATGGTGATGCTCTTCAATATAGGACGTTCATCAAAGCATTTGAGCAATGTATTGAGAATAAAACTACTAATATGGATGACCGGCTATACTACTTACAACAGTATACAAGACACCAACCCAGAAACCTCGTCAGTAGCTTTATGCATATGGATTCATCCACTGCGTATAAAGAAGCTAAAAGGCAACTAGAATACAATTTTGGAAACAGCTATAAAATAGCATCTGCTTACATGAATAAAGCCTTGAACTGGCCAACCATCAAGCCAGAGGATGGCAATGGGTTGCGAGCATATGCTCTCTTTTTATATACCTGCTACAATACAATGCAAGACATTGATGGCCTAAAAGAGCTTGAAAGTTCCACCAACTTAAGACTCATCATGTCTAAACTTCCATTTAGGCTGCGAGATATATGGCGAGCAAATGTGTGTAGCATGCAGGATAACAAACACAGAGCAACATTCAAGGACTTGATAAACTTTATTGAAAGACAGTCCAGAGCAATGCTTGATCCAATTTTCGGTGACATACACAACTCAACAGAGAGCAAAGTAACGTCAAGACCTAAACCACAAAAAACATTCACCAAGCTTAGTGGGAGGACCAGCTTTGCCACTACAGTTGCTCAGGCACCTGAAATAAAAAAGAAAGAGTCACAATATGGACACAAACTGAATATAAATAAGTGTGCGCTTGGAAGGCCTTGCTTATTTTGTGAAAGAAATCACACATTCGAAAATTGTGAAAAGTTTAAGTCTAAACCAAATAGTGAGAAAATAGAATTCCTGAAACTAAACGGGATGTGTTTTGGATGTTTAACAAAGGGACATGTTAGCAAAACCTGCAAAAACAGAATGAAATGTGAAACATGTTCTCTGTCTCATCCAACCATCCTTCACATTCTCACTGGCAAAGAAAAGGATGGAATTAAAGATGACTGCGTCATAACTGAAAACAAACCATTGAGTAGTGCTATGGTTTCTGTGGAAGATGATGACCTAATGGGATTCAGTCAATCAAAACAATGCACTCTTGCTATTGTGCCAGTCAAAGTAAAAGTCTCAAATTCAGATAAAGTCATAAGTACTCATGCATTTTTGAATCCCGGTAGCTCAGCTACATTTTGCACGGACTCATTGAAAAGAAAGTTAAACGTCACTGGTAAAAACACCACAATACTCTTGTGCACAATGGGACAGGAGAAAAATGTCCGCAGTAGTATAGTCTCTGGTCTTGAAGTCAGCAGTATGGAAGGCCTTCTGTATCATAAACTCCCAGAAGTCTATACTCAAACAAAATTACCAGTTTCAAAACGACACATACCAATACAAGAATCAATAGACACATGGAAATACTTACGTGAGGTGAAGATTCCACAATTGGATGCTGACATTGAGTTGTTAATAGGCACAAATGCTGCAAAGCTTATGGAGCCTTGGAAGGTAATAAACAGTAGAGGTAATGGGCCATATGCTGTTAGAACACCCTTGGGATGGGTTGTCAATGGGCTCATGCAAGAAACAACATGTCAAATGCAAGGAAGTCACTCATGTACTGTAGTTAATCGCATATCTGTAGCAGATTTGAATGACTTGTTGATTAAACAGTATCATCAAGATTTTCCAGAACTGGCAGCTGAGGAGAAATCAGAGATGTCAGTTGAAGACAAACAGTTCATGTCTATGATGGAAAGTTCAAAGGAACTAAGAAATGGTCATTATTACTTACCGTTACCTTTTAAAGAAAATGATGTAATGATGCCAAACAATTACCAACAGGCACAACAACATGCTATGTCTCTGAAAAGAAAATTCGAAAAGAATGAACAATATCATAGAGAATATACTGAATTTTTAGAAGGAATGCTTAAAAAGGGCCACGCAGAAACTGTGCCATCTGATGAACTGGAAACACAAAGCGGAAAGGGGTGGTACATTCCACATCATGGAGTGCACCATCCAAAGAAGGGCTCCCTGAGAGTTGTATTTGATTGCTCCGCATCCTTTCAGGGGGTATCCTTGAATAGCAAATTGCTGCAAGGTCCAAATCTCACCAATAACTTGGTAGGCGTCCTGTTGCGCTTCCGCCAGGAGCCAATCGCCCTTATGGCAGACGTGGAAAGCATGTTTCACCAAGGGGGAATTATGGAGAAGCACGTGGATTTTTTGCGCTTTCTATGGTGGCCAAGTGGTGACACAGGTCAACCACTGAAAGAACACAGAATGACAGTGCACTTATTTGGAGCAACGTCTTCACCAAGTTGTGCTAGTTTCGCCCTCAGACAAACTGCCCAAGATTTCAAAGATCTCTTTTTGCCGGAAACAGTGGAAACAATTAAGCAAAATTTCTATGTAGATGATTGCTTAAAATCGGTGTCCACTGAAGCTGATGCTGTGACGTTGTGCAAAGAGCTAGAAAGAGCTTGTTCAATGGGAGGCTTTCGTTTGCACAAATGGATAAGTAACAGCAGAACAGTCCTAATGTCCATCCCACAAGCAGCCAGGGCAAAGGAGGTCAAAGACCTTAACTTGGAAGACAGTGATCTTCCTACAGAAAGAACTCTTGGCATACAATGGCACATAGAAAGAGACAAACTCAGCTTTGCAGTAAGCCTGAAACATCAGCCATGTACCCGAAGGGGGATACTGTCCATCATATCCTCAGTATACGATCCTCTCGGCTTCATCTCTCCCTTCGTCCTTACTGCTAAGAACATTCTGAGAGATCTTTGCAAGCTGAATTATGCCTGGGACAAAGCCTTACCAGACCCCTACATACAGCTGTGGCATGAATGGACGGCAGGTCTAAGTTACATTAGAGAGCTCTGTGTCAACAGATGTCTCAAGCCAAAGATCCGATAGATGTCCGATAGATGTCTTTGATCCGATAACATCTGCAGAACTACACCACTTTAGTGATGCGTCCGAAAGTGGTTATGGCTGTGTCACGTACCTTCGTCTCACAAATTTAGAACATGAAGTGCACACCTCATTTATAATGGGGAAATCACGAGTTGCACCACTGAAACAAACTACAATGCCAAGAATGGAACTCACTGCAGCAGTACTCGCAGTAGGAATGGATATACTGATCAAAGCAGAGTTACAACTTGCTCTCGAGAACTCCATTTTCTGGACTGATAGTACATCAACATTGAAGTACATTCAGAATGAGAACAAAAGATTTAAAACATTCGTGGCTAATCACCATCGTGAACACCATCAGAGAAATGAGCAAAGTAAAACAATGGAGATATATAAACACTAAACAAAATCCAGCAGATTGTGCATCTCGTGGTCTCAAGGCCAGTGCTCTTCTGAATTCAAAGGTTTGGCTGAATGGTCCAGAATTTCTCAAATGTCAGGAATCTGAATGGACAAATTCTGACATTGCCATACAAACACATGAAGAAGAAGATGATGATGTGGAAGTGAAGAAGGACGTTCTCATCATGAATTTAATTGTAAAGGAAGAACAAAATCCCACTCACACATTCATACACTATCACTCAAATTGGAATAATCTAACCAGAGCAGTAGCATGGCTACTTAAGCTAAAAGACGTTCTCTTGCAATTAAGTCTGAAAAGAAAGGAAATACTTACCAACATGAGTATTAAGAACTCCAATGCAGAGAAACAATGTCTGATGGAAAGAAAAATGCAAGCAGTCAAAAAATGCATGAACGTACAACAGATTACTTTAGAAGATGTGAAAAAGGCAGAAAATGCAATTGTACGCTTTACTCAAATGGAGGCATTTCCAGAAGAAATCGAAACCTTGCAAAAGGAAAACGCTCATGTCAGTCATCAGAGCCACATTTGTAGGCTTGATCCTATTCTGCAAGATGGATTACTTCGTACAGGAGGGAGATTAAGCAGAATGGCTATGCCAGAGGATCGAAAACATCCTATGATTCTTCCAAAACACCATCATGTGTCCAAACTGGTGTTGAAACACATTCATGAACAACTAGGTCACTGTGGAAGGAACCATATGTTGGCCAAACTACGACAGCAATACTGGATTCCAGCAGCAATTTCCCTTGCTAGAAAAATACGGTCTGAGTGTGTGTTCTGTAGACGCCAACATTCAAATTTAGGAGAACAAAAAATGGCAGATTTGCCAAAAGAAAGAATAACACCAGATTTACCACCATTTACCTTTGTTGGTGCAGACTTCTTCGGTCCAATTATAGTAAAAAGAGGACGCAGTGAAGTTAAAAGATACGGTGTCATTTTTACATGTTTCACAACTCGAGCAGTACATTTGGAAATAGCTAATTCACTTGACACTGATTCATGTATCAACGCTTTCCGCAGATTTATAAGCAGACGAGGGCAAGTACGGCAAATAAGATCTGACAATGGAACTAACCTGACTTCAGCCAATCGTGAACTCTTCAACCCACCTGCCTCTTCACACTTTGGAGGAGTATGGGAGAGGTTAATAAAACAGGTCAAACTAATACTTCTATCACTAACAAAGGATCAAATAGTAGACGACGAATCCCTTCACACTTTTATCTGTGAGGTAGAAGCCATAATGAATAGTCGCCCACTTACCTCAAACCCATATAGTCCAAATGACCTCGAACCTTTAACACCCAACCACCTTTAACTTCTCAAAGGACAACCCACATTACCGCCCGGCTTATTTCAGAAATCAGATGTGTATAGTAGACGCAGATGGAAGCAAGTACAATACTTAGCTGATATGTTTTGGAAAAGATGGGTTAGAGAGTATCTTCCAAACCTACAAGAAAGACAAAAATGGCTTAAAGAGAAAAGAAACTATGCAAATGGTGACATCGTGTTAATTGCAGACCCTACTGCCCCTAGGGGATCTTGGATGTTGGGGAGAGTCGTTGATACAAAGAAAGATTCAAAAGGGATCGTTCGTAGCTTGACCTTAAAAACAAAGACAAGTGTTATAGACAGACCGATTACAAAGGTTTGCTTATTGTTGGAAAATGACATGTGGATATGAATGTCCAATGTATATGTAATGTTTACTTTACCTTGTAGGAACTGACATGTATACTGATCTTTACACACGCACAATGGACTATGGACTATTCGAGCAAGAAATTTCTTGCAACGTGCACACATGCGTACGTACACGCACATAAATACTCACATACACACTGAAATGAACTTTTTGAACACACAATGTCTCTCGTGGCATAATGAACCGTTTACGTTACACACTGGACAAGAAGAACTCTAACGAAGGAGCATCGATTGCATTGCTATTGCATTGAAGGACTTTTTATGTGAATCGAAATTAATATTGTCACGAATGAACTGAAAGAAACTTGACATGTTTCAAATGAAATATTCATGTTTGTATGTGTGAACAAATCTGATTATTGATGATTTGACAGATTTATATCTTTACTGTGTATATTGTGATATGGCTCCATATTTCTTTTTTTTTTTTTTTTTTTAGTTTATTATTGTACCTATTTAGCCGGTAGCAATAAGAGGGCCGGTGTGTAGGAGCCATTTGTGACATTTACGTTGAAGTTAATTTAATGACCCCTGCTGGTGAATCATGATCTTGCGGCCTTGGAAGGCCTTGGAACAGAAGGAGTTAAATTTGCACACCTGTGCCAATTAGTGGCATTAAGGTAGACAAAGGAGGATTCTGGTTGAACAGTTTTTTGTGTTTTGGACGTTGGAAATGCATGGACGCCAGCAGGCATATGGTTTTCAGTTTATTTACTTGTCGGTTTATTTATCGAGAGAATCAAATACTATACTGGAATAAAACGAACAATCTATTGAAACCCCTGAGGCGTCCGAAGTGACTTACTGGAAGGCACTACAGAGTGAATGCTGTTAATAATGTTTCAGATTCAGATTATTTCATGGGAAAGAGAAAAAAATATATATTATATTTATTTTTGATGTGCAGAGCTGCTCTGGGACACTCGGGTGGGATGTTAAAATATCACATCTAGAACTTGATGGGCACAATGCAATTCATCTCATCCCCTCATTTTCTTTGAAAGTAAAAATTATTCCTTCCGAACAAACTGATGCTACCTCTTACTCCCCATCAGCTGTGTTTGGGTAAACTGTTTATTTGGATTTGTTCTGTTAACTGAACAATAATTAGGTTATAGAATAGAATAGAATGCCAATTATGTTATCCGTTTATTTTGTTTATATTATATATTTATAGATATTAACATATCATATTAACAGTAGCTGCACTGCTCCATGAGCAAAACTGGAGATAATAAATATTCCCATTCCTTTTCTTTACTTTTGTGACCGACACTGATTTTACTAACAACCGTAACACAGTAACATTGCTTCAAATAGTGTTGAGGAATTTACTTGAAAAAGTTACAGCATGATACAATACTGCATTACATTCGTTATAAAAAGTAGGCATGTTAAAGTAATTACATTTCATTGTTACTTAGAATTAGTACATAGAAATATGTCTTCATTTCTTTGAGCTGACAATCTCTCTCCTTCAAGTGGAAGTGCTGTCCTGCAAAATGTACTGTATCTCCAACTCTGATAAATCTTGCCTTCCTGTAATTTGTAGGTACTCCCGAAGAATTTTATAAGCTTGTTTGATTAGGGTTAGAGATAAACTCTGCAGGATAGACCTTGAGGGCCAGACATATACAGTAGGATACACCACAAAAAGGTACATTAGGTAGACTTTACTGGGATATGTATTACAGTTTTTTACAATCGCTATGACATTTTTTTCAATACTTTTAACAAATTTCCTAAACTCTTAACACAGTTACCACTACATCGGTCTGTGTAAGCTATACTATTAACACATTTCTTGTTGCTTTAACACAAAATGCATACAATTAACACAAATTTAATATGCTTGAACTTCTTTTACACACAAGCTCAAACAAGACCAAAACAATGGATTTTTACTGCCAAATTTACCAATGCTTTAACACTGTATGTCAGAACAGATAACACCATGTTCTAAACCTAACCTTACAGGCTGAAGTCAAGGTAAACAGCTGTTTATATTGTGAATTGAAACACAAATATATCCCCTGTATTTTATTCTATTATTACTGAGAAACAGTTGATTGAATTATGCATACATATATATATATATATATATATATATATATATATATATATATATATATATATATATATAAATCACAACTGATTTCCATCTAGGAAACACACTCAGGTATTGAGGTTCTTTCAATCGCATGACCATATGGTATAAAAGAGGACCTTTGGGCTGATCTCTAGTGGAAAGGAAACAATATAGAGCAACAAAAGAAAGAAAGAAAAATGTCTGCACTAGGTAGAGGAAGACGTGTACCAGGACAAGGGAGAGGAGTGGGACAAGGATGATGTCCCTTTTCCTTGCTCTTTACTTCCCTTTCCTCAACCCCATTGAGAAGTTTTTCTCATCCTGGATATGGAAGGTTTTTGACCATCATCCACAGGACCAAATGTCCCTCCTGGATGCAATGGATGCTGCATGCCAAGACATCACAGCTGAACACTTCCAGGGGTGCATAAGGCATGCCAAAAGATTCTTCCCACAATGCCTTGCCAGAGAAGATATCAGGTGTGATGTGGATGAGAATATGTGGCCAAATGCAGAAGACCGGGCAGATTAGAAGATTACTTTGTTTTTTTAATTATTATTCCAGTGCTTTTTCTTGTTTGTATATCTTGTTTGTATATCTTGCAGCAATGTCCTTTTGCAAATAAAGTCTTTACTGCAGCAATTCTGTCTCTGTCTTTTTTTTCATAAACTGTACATTCTATAAAGCTACTCTGAGATGGTCATTCTTTTTTTGTATTGAATTTCTGCAGCAAAAGAAACAAAATGCTTGCATTTACTAAACCCAACAAAACAAAAATGTAGAGAGGCATCAAAAGAAACTACAGTGCAAAACACAATCTATGATCAATACAATATACTGTCTATTGTATAAGGGCAGACCTGACACATAAAATAATGCAGTTTCTGTAATTCCAGCTGATGATAGTGTTTTTTTGTCATTGTGTTATGATTGACTAAATGTTCCTGTTGGAAGAGAACATGTGTTAGTGTTTTGAATAATTATTTGATTTTGAAACATGTTTGCAGTGTTTTGTTAGACATAGTGTATTGTGTTAGTGTATTATTGTATTTTTAAAATTAGTTTTGTAGTTTAGTTTACAATGTGTGATTTTGAGCATGAAATTAACCGTTTTGCCAATTGTGTGTTTTAGGTGTGTTGGTGCGTTAAGAGTTTAGGAAATTTGTTAAATGTATTGAAAAAATTGTCATAGCGATAGTAAAAAACTGTAATGCAGGCATTCACAAGTTTGCATGTAATTCTTGAGTATTATAATGTTAAACAGATTGAACTTGCTGTGCAAGATTGTGGGTTTGAGCTACTCGGCTGCTCTTAAGGCTACACTCAAATGCTGTTCCTGTATCTACTACAAATTATGAGACACTCGTAATTATGTTTGTTTACCAACAGTATTTTGCAGTTTTTAAAAGACAAATCTAATGGTGGACTGAAAGAAAACTTATTGTGCTCTGTATGTTACTGACAAGTATGTATGACACACAATGGAGATATGTTCGGTTGTATTCTTTATTAAATCAATTAAACAAATAAAAAAGTGACGTGTTACATTGTAAAATTTCTTCAGATATTGGGATGTCTGTAATTTCAGTAACAGTCTAATTCCAACAATTACAGTAATCTATGAGTAAGCATAAACAGGAAACACAAAATGATGTTTTATTAACAAAGTTCGGGAGGAGCACACGCAGATAATTAACACGAGTGGAGAGCACTCAGCAACCAACGATAAGTGGTATATATACTCAGCAGTCTCACCTCAATTCATTGACAGTTTAGCAGCATCCCTCCACCACCCCTTCTCCACACTTCTTGTCCTAACCATTTACATACAGGGGGGAGTACTCTGGGTTCAGGCCGAATTCCGAGCTCGAAGCCCTCCCCCCGGACAGCACGCCAAATATGCATTAAATGTACTCCTTCTAATTGTATGTAAGTGTGAACTAGTGAATAAGGTTTGAGGGCAGGGAGTATGTTCTGTCATGCTCGGCACATAAGGCAGCTGATTCAAACAATGTATTTTTCTTTTACACACAATGTTGTGTCACAATGACAGCTGAGTGTGAAGAGGTTACAAGCATAGTGACAAAAATAATTAAAATTATGACATGATGGTATCTGTGGCTGGAGTCATTTATCTGTTAGGCTACATCCATCATTAATTATTCAGTTACGTGGGCTGAATACAAATTTTAATATATTAATATTAATATTTTTCAGTAATTTAGCCAAATATGTGAACACTTGTAGACGTGCATAACATCTTATTCAAACACGGCATGCTGAGAATACAATTACAAATACTAATACAGTTTTACAAAATTATATTTAATTGTTTGAAGTGTGTGCTGCACTTCCTCCTTTATGCAAATAAAAGTTCCCGTCTGTAACTCACATAAAGCTATCATATGACTACAGTATAGTTGGAATATATTATTTTCAAAAGATATTATTTTCAGAGATACAAGTAACTTAAGAACCCGCACAAATAACTGTGTTTTCCTCTTTGAAAACCCAAGTGTTTCCGTGCCCACCCCTGGCGATTTTATTTGTGTTGTGTGAATCATTTATTTTAGTGTGGTGTTTAAAAAGCTCTCTTTGCTAGAGCTATTAACAAACACAAAGTGGCATGACATTTCCCTCTTTTCACGGCAAATTCCCTCATACTTGTTTCATTCACCTTATTACTCACTGACTGTAATTGCAGATTTGGCAGCGTGAGGTCTGATGTCTGATGTGGACTCTTGGATGATCACTCACAGTCGGCTACCCTCCATTAGACTCAGCACTGACCTATGATGTCATGACTTAACAGATACACTGTACATGTGCTGTAAAAGCATTGTAAATCCACTGGCAAATACCATTTCATTACAAACAAACAGGCTGGTGGAAATCTCCAACAAACATCTACACTCTTGAAAATAAAAGTTCCAAAAAGTGGGGTTTCATAGCAATGAATAGTACAACCATTTTTGGTTCCCCTAAACAACTGACATTGAGCAGTTCTTGAAAGAGCCATTTTTATCGGGGCAAGGCCTGATTGAGTTACGTTAATAGGGTGAAACTCAGTTATGGTAAGGAACGGGGAATTTCCTAAACACGCTTGAAGTAGTTGACCAATCACAACACACTGGTCCAGCCAATCAATAAGCGAACATTGCACTTGTTGGAAAGAGTGTTTGGCATGGTAATTGATATGTTTGGTATTGGCGGAATAGATCTGCAATGCTGCTGCTGCTTCTGTCATTGCTGCTGTTGTTGGTTATTGCAGCAGGAACCAATTAGCTGTCCCCTACAGAGAATGATGTGATTGTGAGCAGATTGAGTTAAGGACCTATCAGCCAGCACCCTCTAGAGCTTCATGACAGAACTTTGTGTTTGTTTTTTAAAAGCAAATTTTATAATACCAACAACAATAATAATTATATATATATATATATGTAAAATATAAATGTGGGTCCCTTGGCCAAACCACTTGAGAACCACTGCTGTAGAAGGGTAAGGGGAAAAAAATCATAATGAAGCACTGCACTTATTTTTGATTGAGTAAAGATGATTTTCGTTTTCAACACTAGCACCATGTCATTTATCTTGTGTTTAGACAATGACATTGCGATAGAGCTGCTCAGGGGTGCGTTTCCCAAAAGCATCGTTGGCCAACTATGTTTGCAAGTTCCGTCGTTATCAACGTAGTTCAGTGAGTCTGTGTTTCCCGAAACCATCGTTCTAATGAACATTCGCAAACAGCATCGCAAAGTTGTGTGGTTGGAACAACAGCTCTCAACCTGTGGTTAGAAGCATAGTTTCTTGTTTGCATGACATGTGGACTCAATAAATCCTTATCTTGAGCCAAATAAGCAAGCTGACATACAGTACAATCTGTATCTTTTATTTAAAATACATACAAATGTCATTTACGACTTTTAATTTGTCAAGAGGTTTAAAACGTTGTTTTTTGAAGACTGTGCATGTGCGAACGTGCTCTACTACGTAAGAACAAGCCTATGATTGAATCTGGAAAATAAAGCAAAAAAACTGAGAAAAATTAGAAATAGTCCTCAGATGTCATGTCTGTGTAATAGTGTGACTCTGTGTTTTCCCCCTTGTTCAAGTATTTTGGTTTAGTCCTGTTCAGTTTTCCCGCTCCTCATCATCCCTCAGTTAGTTCTCCTGTTCCTTGTTGTCTTCCTCGTGATTCCTCTACAACGTCCCGTAACAGAAGAACGGACCCTCAAAGATGAGTATAAAATTCATTGAACAGATTGCAGTGACGGCGTTGGGCACCCACGATCTGTTTGAGTACACTGAGGCATTTTTTCATCTCGCCTCTACCTGCGGCTTGGACGACGAGAGGATCAAGGCGTGTAATCGGGTGGGGGCGAATGCGGTTGATCCAAGGAAACTACCAGATCTTTCCAGTCTGGACTGGAGAGTTTCATCCCTTGGCATGCCATATCCCAACCAGATCCTCAAGCCAAGCCAGCCATCAAGCCTGCCATCAGGTCAGTCTATGGGTGTCAAGGGCTGATCTCCAGCCAGGCTGATTCACCGCTGGTCCCGTCCAGCCCAGAGCCTTCACGGCTGGTCCCGTCCAGCCCAGAGCCTTCACCGCTGGTTTCGTCCAGCTCCGAGCCTTCCCCGCTGGTCCCGTCCAGCCCAGAGCCTTCGCCGCTGGTCCCGTCCAGCCCAGAGCCTTCGCCGCTGGTCCCCTCCAGCCCAGAGTGCCTTCGCCGCTGGTCCCGTCCAGCCCAGAGCGTCCAGCCCAGAGCGTCTTCGCCGCTGGTCCCGTCCAGCCCAGAGCCTTCGTTGCTGAATCCGTCCAGCCCAGAGCTCTCGCCGCTGGTCCCATCCAGCCTAGCGCCCTCTCGCTCTCGGAGACGGAGGAGGAAGAGGACTTCCTGCGTCCCACAGTGTCCGGAGGTCATTTCTGAGCCTCCTGTCAGCCCAGAGGTCGTCTTCATACTCCTGGCCCTGCCGGCGCCGCCCAAGCTCCTGGCCCTGCCGGCACCGCCCAAGCTCCTGGCCCTGCCGGCGCTGCCCAAGCTCCTGGCCCTGCCGGCACCGAATCTGTCCACGTCCCGTTTGCCCAGTCTGGGACTGTTCACGTCCCGTTGGTCTAGCCACAGACTGTTCACGTCCCGACTGTCCACCCTGAGACTGCCCAGCCAAGGCCTGTTCCAGAGCCTGTCACTCTCCCAAAGAAAATGGGGGGGGGGGGGGGGGGGGGCTACTCCTCTCCGCCATGGCATGGCCATCCGAAGGGTCTTCTCCGCCATGGCCACCCGAAGGGTCTTCTCCGCCATGGCCGCCTGCACGTCCTGCTCCGCCCTGTCCTCCTGCACAGCCTGCTCCACCCTGGAGGCTTCCTGCTCCAGACCACGCCCTCCTCAGCCTACAGAGCGCCCGCCCCCCGTACCCCCCCCCCTCCCATTGATGTTATACGGCGCGAGGACGCGCCTTTTTGGGCTTTACTGTAATAGTTCGACTCTGTGTTTTCCCCCTTGTTCAAGTATTTTGGTTTAGTTCTGTTCAGTTTTCCCGCTCCTCATCATTCCTCAGTTAGTTCTCCTGTTCCTCATCGTCTTCCTTGTGATTCCTCTACAACGTCCCGTAACAGTCTGTAATTTATAGCAAAACATCTAGCATTAATTCGATCTCAAACAGATTAATTAAAATAAGTTATTACTCCACCATTTGCGTGACGTCATAAACAAACGTGGTTGAACGACCACTTTGCGACAATATGGTTTCGGAATACAGTCGTGACTAGCAAGTTGATTTATTCAACGATGCATCGTACTATGGTAGTTAAGCAGCGAGTTATGTCTTTGTACGGGGAACGCACCCCAGATCAGCTCATTCTAATTCCAACAATTACAGTAATCTATCAGGAAGCATAAATGAAACACAAAAAAATGTTATAGGGGAGTATGGTCTGTCATACTCTGCACATAAGGCAGCTTCTCCAAACTGTGTCATCTTTCACACAAACACAGTCTTGTGTCACCCTTAGTTGTAGACACATCCCAATGAAATAGCAACCAAATAATCACACGCTCACAGCATTTACTGAACTCAGCATTTACTGAACAATTTCCAGTGTGTGTGTTTACTGGGAAGAGAGGGTGCTGCAAAATAAATAAGTGAGTATTGAGCAATGTCTGTCTCACATTCACCAGGAAGTAGTGATTTCTGCCAGAGAGAGAGAGAGATGGACAATGAGAGCTTGGACAGGGATGGCCCAACATAAACAAATGGATGGCTGGAAAAACTCAAAATGACACTGCATGCAAAAAATCTCCATGGGTTTAAATGTGTTTGTGTGTGTGTGTGTGTGTGTGTGTGTATGTGTGTGTGTGTGTGTGTGTGTGTGTGTGTGTGTGTGTGTGTGTGTGTGTGTGTGTGTGTGTGTGTGTGATTATGAATGTAATTTGGTGCATTTCTGATGAAAAGTATATATTATTATGTATTCATCAATGTAAGATGTGTTGGTACTGAGAGTCACACTAACACACACTGGACAGATTCCTGCTGTCTTTGCATGCCATCATGACCGAACCGGATGAAACTCTTGCCCCAGCACAGCGACTTCGCTCCTTCCTGTGTCCAGAAATAGGCAATGGAGAGACAGTTTGAGTTACAGTTTCCTGTCTCCGCTACTAAAGGACAGTGATGAAGGTCTCATTCAACAGGTCACAGCAAACAAAACCTCCTCCAAACACTTGATTTTGGCAGGAGAGCCAGTAAATCAATGCACATACATGCTCATTTACTGAGGTGCAAGTCCAGTGCCACGGGGTGCAAAAGGTTCAAATTACTTCCATTTGCTTAATTCAGGATAGAGTATGTCAGTTTTTTAATTCATAATTATATTCAGAATGTCTAAACATTTAACACATTTTAGAGCTACCCTATCCACTTGTCCAATGTATGATGGCAGGGATGCTCAAGCCTACCCCAGTATCTCAGGTTGTAGGCAGGGAAACACCTTGGATGGAGGGCCAGTCCATCACACAACTGAAATAAAAATAAAAATTGACAAATTAAAATTTTGCATATATTTATATAAGAATGCATTGGGCCTATGGCTTTCTGTGCTTTTTTTCTAATTGAGGCAATTTTGGCTGGGAAATTGAAATGTACAGGTCCTTCTCAAAAAATTAGCATATTGTGATAACGTTAATTATTTTCCATAATGTAATGATAAAAAATAAACTTTCATATATTTTAGATTCATTGCACACCAACTGAAATATTTCAGGTCTTTTATTGTTTTAATACTGATGATTTTGGCATACAGCTCATGAAAACCCCAAATTCCTATCTCAAAAAATGAGCATATCATGAAAAGGGTCTCTAAACGAGCCATTAACCTAATCATCTGAATCAACTAATTAACTCTAAACACCTGCAAAAGATTCCTGAGGCTTTTAAAAACTCCCAGCCTGTTTCATTACTCAAAACCGCAATCATGGGTAAGACTGCCGACCTGACTGCTGTCCAGAAGGCCATCATTGACACCCTAAAGCAAGAAGGTAAGACACAGAAAGAAATTTCTGAACAAATAGGCTGTTCCCAGAGTGCTATATCAAGGCACCTCAGTGGGAAGTCTGTGGGAAGGAAAAAGTGTGGCAAAAAACGCTGCACAACGAGAAGAGGTGACCCTGAGGAAGATTGTGGAGAAGGACCGATTCTAGACCTTGGGGGACCTGCGGAAGCAGTGGACTGAGTCTGGAGTAGAAACATCCAGAGCCACCGTGCACAGGCGTGTGCAGGAAATGGGCTACAGGTGCCGCATTCCCCAGGTCAAGCCACTTTTGAACCAGAAACAGCGGCAGAAGCGCCTGACCTGGGCTACAGAGAAGCAGCACTGGATTACCCACAGTCAGTGATGGTCTGGGGTGCCATGTCAGCTGCTGGTGTTGGTCCACTGTGTTTTATCAAGGGCAGGGTCAATGCAGCTAGCTATCAGGAGATTTTGGAGCACTTCATGCTTCCATCTGCTGAAAAGCTTTATGGAGATGAAGATTTCATTTTTCAGCACGACCTGGCACCTGCTCACAGTGCCAAAACCACTGGTAAATGGTTTACTGACCATGGTATTACTGTGCTCAATTGGCCTGCCAACTCTCCTGACCTGAACCCCATAGAGAATCTGTGGGATATTGTGAAGAGAAAGTTGAGAGACGCAAGACCCAACACTCTGGATGAGCTTAAGGCCGCTATCGAAGCATCCTGGGCCTCCATAAAACCTCAGCAGTGCCACAGGCTGATTGCCTCCATGCCACGCCGCAATTTCTTTCTGTGTCTTACCCTCTTGCTTGAGGGTGTCAATGATGGCCTTCTGGACAGCAGTCAGGTCGGCAGTCTTATTTTGAGATTTTGGCTCTAGATTTTGGGTTTTCATGAGCTGTTTGCCAAACTCATCAGTATTAAAACAATAAAAGACCTGAAATATTTCAGTTGGTGTGCAATGAATCTAAAATATATGAAAGTTAAATTTTTATCATTACATTATGGAAAATAATGAACTTTATCACAATATGCTAATTGTTTTAGAAGGACCTGTATGTGGTGATGTTGTCAATGCACTTCAAATGTATAAAAATTGCTAAATGGAAAAAAAAGCTATTTTTTACTTAGCTAAAGCTTTTTAAAGAATCGTAATACCATCACTGTTTTTATGCTGTGTAAATGGTTGGACGTGGTTTGTAACACACAATAATGACACAGTTTTCAATTACATCACTTTACTGGAGATGAACGTAAATTAAAAGAGTGGGTTCTATATGTGGGTTCTGTGCATGAGAGACTCATTAATTTCCGCAATCATGTTAGCAGTGTGACCTCTCAGATGGCCTCTTGACGTGATTTGTAGTCCAGGCAGCACTTTAGGAGACACATGCATGTCTATAAAATGGACGGAAAAGTAGAATAGGAAGGGAAAATGTTTTTCAAATAAAGACTGAAAATTCAGACTAGGAAGCTGATGTTTGCTGATTCAGCTCTGGCATTGGCCCGTCACATGGCTTTATTTCTCGTGTTGGCTGCATCAGAGTCTTTGCGTCCTCACCAAATAGTCTTCCTCACCTTATATAATAAATGACACCCAATGGACTCGGCAAATCCACAAGGTTCTTTAGAATTTCATCAGCAGCACTGAGAAACATGCCAACCCAAAGAGTAATACATGTTAATAAAGCTTTTATTAACACACTGAGTAACTATTACTATATGTCTAAACAATAAGATGTATACATATACATTTAAATAGTTTATTTATCATTTACTTGCACTTTCTAAATTACAACCACTGACAACTCCTAAATAACTGGTTTGTAAATGATGTAATACTTAATTTAGAAATGATAAATGTATCATTAATAAAGTATGAAAATACAATTATTAAACACATTATAGATATGCTTATAAATCAAGAATAAAGCATTTATAGCTGTATTTATGAACTGCTTATGATTGTCTATTAATGTATAATAATGTAAAAATAAATAATGAATTAACTATTTACTAATGCTTAACTAATGATTCATAACATGTAGTTATTATAAAGTGTTACCCAATATACAAACAGTAACAGACAATAACAATGAAAAACAAACAAGACAGGAGAACAGAGATGCCAGTTTTTGCACGAGTTTCTCAGCGCGCTTACGTCACACTTCACTTTGCGCTTCACAAGAGGTTTACATCAAACGTGAACTCGACTCTCATGCACACACATGAACGGAAGCGAAGAGTAAATTATGAGAACATTGGGTGTACTGTATTTTATTTTAATACAGAATAGCAAAAGACATGGGATTCCTTCTTGAGATTCATTAGTGGAAAGAATGAAAAAGAAGAAGAGGGACAAGAGGAGGAGGAAGCCAAGCAATAAAAAAGGGACAAAATGTTCTACTTTCTGTCGGGACTTTATTATTTATTATATTATTTAAACAAATATATATAAGTGAATAAGAAGTGTTGTAAATTGTTTTGAATTAAGTCGTTTTACAAATAAAGTTTTCAGAGTCAGTGATATCAGATTGTGTGTATGTATTTTTATTGTAGTTAACCTGTAACTTAATGAAACAAGAAGGAAACAAGCACCACTTTAATTTACAGCCCGCTATGTTACACTTACCCTGTAATTATATGGAACAAGAGGGTAACTGTCACGGTGTGGTGCAGGCAGAAGAAGATGAGGAGTCCAAAGTTCCAATGCAAAGCGTTTACTTATAATAATATAACTTAAACTGGTACAGACAGACAGAAGGTTCACACACACACACTAAATACAACGGAGAACGGACAAGACTGACTGAACAGGAGGGAACTAAATACAAACACAGATGAACATTGAATAACAGGACACAGGTGAAACAGATGATGATGATAATTAACTAAACACAGGTGATGCAGATGAACTAAATGACAGTAACCATGAGTCCTGTCCTGGAGTCTCCTTCTGGAGGGTCAAACAGGGACTGATGACTCCAGGGCAGAGCAGGCAGTGCAGACAGCCAGGGCGGCGCAGGCTGTGCAGGCCAGGGTGGAGACGACCCTTCGGGCGGCCAGGGCAGAGAAGACCCTTCGGGCGGCCATGGCGGATACGACCCTTCGGGCGGCCATGGTGGAGATGACCCTTCGGGCGCCCATGGCGCAGACGATCTTTCAGGCGCCGATGGCGGATCGGCCTTCCAGGCCATTCCGTGGGAGACCTTCTTTCTCAGAGACGGGGCACCCTATGGCACCCCCATCCCGATCTTTGGAACCTCCACGTGTGGCTCCTGGACGGGACCAACTGGTGCTCTCCAACTGGTGCTCTTCCCACCGAGAAGACCCCAGAAAATGCCCGATCAGTGTCGTGCTTTCCTTCCTGCAAGATGGGTTGGAGCGAAGGCTGTCTCCCTCCACCGTGAAAGTGTATGTTGCCGCTATCGCCGCACATCATGTTGAAGGTAAGTCCGTGGGAAAGCACGACCTGATCATCAGGTTCCTGAGAGGAACGAGAAGACTCAATCCTCCTCGCCCCCCTCTCGTTCCCTCTTGGGACCTCTCAGTGGTTTTAACTGCCCTGCAGAGTGCTCCCTTTGAGCCTCTGCAATCAGTGGAGCTTAAGTTCCTGTCAGTTAAGACAGTGCTCCTGGTTGCATTGGCCTCCATTAAGAGGGTAGGGGACCTGCACGCATTTTCCATTGATGAAGCGTGCCTGGAATTCTGGCTGGCCTTTCTCACGTGATCCTGAGACCCCGGCCTGGATATGTGCCCAATGTTCCCACCACTCCCTTTTGAGATCAGGTGGTGAACCTGTAAGAGCTGCCCCTGGAGGAGGCAGACCCAGCCTTGGCACTGCTCTGTCCAGTACGCGCCCTCCGTAGACAGAACGCGGTGTTTCAGGACCTCTGACCAGCTCTTTGTCTGTAATGGTGGGAAGCTTAAGGGAAAGGCTCTCTCCAAGCAAAGGTTGTCTCACTGGATAGTGGACGCCATTGCTTTGGCATACCAGCAGCAAGGTCGACCATGCCCCCTTGGCGTGAAGACTCCACCCGGAGTGTGGCTTCCTCTTGGGCTCTAGCGCATGGCGCCTCGCTAACAGACATCTGTAGAGCTGCAGGCTGGGCGACACCCAACACATTCGCGAGATTCTACAATCTCCGAGTGGAGCCAGTGTCCTCTCATGTACTCGCTTCAACCAGCCGGTACTAGGATCTGCTCAGGTGTCTTCGCTTGCTCGCCATTCCACTTCACGGACTGGATACATGCAATATTTTCCTCAGGTGAGTTTCCCCGACAAACCCTGAGTTCTTCGAACACTGTTGACGTCAAACACCAGAGTTATACCTCCGGCAGCTTTCGCGTTGGCCAGGTGCCGCCATGTGCATGGTTCCCTCTCTGGGCGACCCCCACATGTGTCTTTCCACTGTAAGCCTCTCTGAGAATGTGTCTTTCCCTTGGCAAGGCACCTTGCCTCCCTGGAGTTGAAACATTCCACCCAACAGGCTGGATACTCCAGTGTTTCTCCATATGTTACCCCCTTCAGGCCACATGTGTTTTCCTAAGTCCTCCCTTTGGGCAGGCAATAATTGCATATTTCCACTGAGATATGCTTCCCAGTGTACCTTGGTATTCCTGTGTTAAGTAGGACTCCTTCGTCCATGCTAGTTTCACGACAGGGAGCTCAGACTTACGCAGGGCACTGGAAGACAGCCGAGTGGGTGGCAAGATTAGACTGAAACCCCATTCGTCGTCATGACGGAATTCGTAGTGACTACGAACGGGAGCGTCTTGGTTACGAATGTAACCCTCATTCCCTGAGTAGGGAACGTTCCGTCTCCCTGCCACTTCTGCTGTACCACTGGAAACGCCTGAGTTCAGTCTCGGCTCCTCAGCAAGTAACATATCTGCATGTTGCCAGCGTACTTCCTTATATACCAACAATGTGGGGCGGAGTTACGCTATGCAAATTCCGCAGACCCATAGCATTTCCTTCCTATTGGCTCGTTTTGTAATACTCAAAGTTGATAGGCTTTCTAAGCGAAACCCCATTCGTCGTCACGACAGAACGTCTCCGTTCCCTACTCAGGGAATGAGGGTTACATACGTAGCCGAGACGTTCTGTGTATTACTTTAAATTGGATTAGTTGTACGTTGGTATTTCTGCTTAAACTAAATCTATTTAAGCAGACTTGTTTCCAGAAATTGACATCTGTGATTAGGTATTGAATACGTTGTATCTGTATTTATTAATATAGTTTAGATAGTAATTTTTTGTTGCTGATTTTTTTTTTTTTTCAATAAGAGGTGGAGTTTTAGGAAGAAGGTTGCCAATCTTAGTTCTAATTGCATGATTAATTTGTATGTAATAAAAATACTGATCTTTGCATAAATTATATTTTTCTATTAATTCTGAAAAATGTATGAAATTATTATCCAAGAACAGATGATGTAAATGTGTGATGCCAGCAATTTTCCATTTTTCATTAACAAGTGAAGATTTATTAATGGTAAAATCTGGGTTATGCAACATAGGAGTGAAGGAATGTGGTGTTATTGGATTATGAGTTATTTGATTACTTTTCCACCATGCTAATAATGTTGTACGTATTGTCATGTTATTATATAAATTATGAGCCTTAATTACATCCGTAATGTATGCTAGGTCGGATAATGAAATCTTTTTACAATCTGCCTGTTCTAAGTCTAACCATGGGTTATGGGTATGATTGCCATTTATCCATTTGCAGAGATATTGTAATTGTGCAGCTAGATCCTAATCCTCCCATATCTTTGTTTTTCTGTAATGTGGTAATGGTTATTCTTGTTTTTGTTTTTTTTTTCAGTAGAATTTATTTATATTGCTATTTAATGTGTCTAACCATTTCTTGGTGGGTTGGACTGGTATCTTTGTAAATGGGTAGTTAATTTTTGGTAATATGACCATTTTTATTGCAGAGATTCTTCCTATAAGAGATAATGGCAAATTCATCCAACGTTTTAAATAATCTTCTATATATTTAAGTAATGGAACAAAATTAAGATTAAATAAGTCTGATAGGTTGGGAGAGATGTGTATTCCCAGGTATGTGATATTGCCTATATTAAATGGGATATTCTGATGTTCTATATACTGCAATGATTTATTTGTGTGGGTTTTGTGTTTTGTTCCTTGTTTTTGTCTGTCATGTGTTTCCCTGTCTTTTCATGTTCAGCTGTTCCCCGTTTTGTTGATTAGTCTCCCCATGTGTTTCTGATTAGCCACGCCCCTTGTTATCTTGTTTAGCTTGTTTGCCTGTGTATTTATACCCTTGTTCTTCAGTTGGTGTTTGTCGGTCGTTGTTTGATGTTGTGTTGTTCCTAGTTCCTTGCTATGTGTACCTTGTTCTGAGTTTACCCTGGATTACTAGTGATGGGCAGATCGAGGCTTCGTGAAGCAATGAAACAGTCGAAGCAAATGTGCCATTTTGTTTCGAGGCTTCGAATCAATCCGAAACCCGTCTCCACGGTGACACCTAGTGGTCACTTGCAGGTGTTGATCTGAAACAACCTTTACAAAGAGCTAATAAAAAAATGTGTTTTTTTTTATTTTTTATTATTGTATTTTTGTAATATATGAAGCTTGTAACCTGTAGTCTCTTCACATTGCATAATGTGATTTTGGTCATGAAAAATGAATATTAATAAAAATAAATCAAGCCACAATGTCTCCCTTTCTTATAGATTTTTATTCAAAAATATTAATTTCTCTGCTGTTGAAGGACTCAGCCTACTTCTTTTTTTACAGATAATATCTCCAGCCTTTGAAAGAATTCTCTCACAAGGGACACTTGTTGCTGGCATACAAAGATATTTTTTAGCTAGGACATACAAATGAGGAAAGATTACTGCTCTCTCTTTCCGGTAAGTTAGAGGATCATGAGTTCTGGGCAAAAACGCATCGCTGAGGTATTTTTTCACTTCCACTGTGGCATCAGCTGTAGGATTGTGTATCATCTGGGTCTCACGGATACGATTGTCAAAATGTTCCCATAAACTGTCTTGTGTTTCAACTGGTGTTGATGATGATGGGCCTGATGTTGACATTTGTGGTTCTGAATTAAAAGAAAACGGCAATTAGTAACAAATCATAAAACAATGCATACCTTGCTTAGATGGCCCAGCAGTGTCAGTAGCAGGCCTTGGTACAGGGGGAACACTACCATCCTCTGCACCCTGCAGAATGGCAGGATGAATGCTCCTCAAATGGCGCATCATGGATGATGTATTGTTGCAGTAGGCTAGCTGCCGATCACAATACACACATCTCACTTTATTTGGGGTTTCCAAATGGAAATGCTCCCACACCACAGATGTACGGCATCTCTTCTGTGGAGCCTCCATTTCTATCTATCTATCTATCTATCTATCTATCTATCTATCTATCTATCTATCTATCTATCTATTTTATATGTAGCCTATCTATCTAATAATCTATATGTATCTGTAATATATGTATCTATCTATTAATCTATATATATATATATATATATATATATATATATATATATATATATATATATATTTCTATCAATGCATCTATTAATGTGTCACTATTAGGGGTGTAACGATACACGTATTCGTATTGAACCGTTCGGTACGAGGCTTTCGGTTCGGTTTTCGGTACGCATTTTTGAACCGAACGGTTCGTTGGACCATTTTTCCTGCCGACCAAAACTTCGTTATTTCAAATGTAGGCGCGTCGCGCGTGGCAAGCGCGCTCATAATGTGAGAGACGCTGGCGTGACCACAACATTGCCCAACATCAAATGGCAAATGTAATGTAAGCGGAACGAAACTGAGCTA
The DNA here is from genome assembly GCA_026230005.1 of Gila orcuttii. NCBI lineage: Eukaryota > Metazoa > Chordata > Actinopteri > Cypriniformes > Leuciscidae > Gila > Gila orcuttii. Next base: position 37,837,331 of record JAPDVR010000005.1, on the reverse strand, counting down.
CTCGTTTATTGTGTGGTTGACGGACCGTTTATCAGTCTGGGCCAATGCAGCGCGAGCCGATCTTATTCAAGCAGCACTGTTACTACACAGCGCTGAGACATTCAGTAAAGAAAGCATTTGACTTCGCCACTTAAATAATAACATCGCTGCGAGATCTAGTGAGAAACATTCGCATTTCTCCGTTATTAACGGATCAAACAGCGCTGACGTGGAAACCAGGAAGAAACATTGTGCCATGAATGAACTATCAGTGTCCACAGATCAGCAATATTCACCATGGATTTACTTTAGTAACACTACTAACTGTAACCATGGAAGTTTGGCAGGAATAGTAGGCTATAATGCTTTCAAGTAACATCACGTCGGTTTTATTTTGACATTATGAATACAATTGCTGCCCTCAAATGTTAATCTGAACTAAAATAAACCTACTACAATATTACATTTAATTTTGTCCAAGGAGCTGTTTTGTTTTATATGCTACTAATAAAAGTCAAGTATAGCTCCATCATTGCTCAAAGTAAAAAAATATCATACTTTATGATGTTAGTTTTAAGAAAAATATAATAAAAAAAATTAAATCAAGGAAATTTCTCTGGCATTTCTTTCTTTTTGCTGTATCGGAAACGTACCGTACCGAACCGAACCGAACCGTGACACCAGTGTATCGTATTTAACCGAACCGTGAATTTTGTGAACCGTTACACCCCTAGTCACTATATGTACTCTGTGTGTCTCTAAGTCAATGTGTAAATGTAAATTAAATCCTAAATATAACTAAACAAATCGCACTATAAATGTCACTATATCACCAAAAATCCGCTATCTCAAAACCAAACTCCTCTCACAAAAACCCACGATATGAAAATGCGTTGACAAAACTTTTATACTGTGTGATTGTGTGATTTGTTCCCGAACCGACCAATCAATGAAACCCTGATTCGGCGGAGCACTCCACCTGATGAAACACTTAGACGCTTCATTTAGCCGTTGTCACGTGACGTGGGTGTTTTGAATCACGCTTCGGATCAGTGTTTCTAATCATCTTTGCTTCGGGATCTCGCAAAGCTTCGGAACGTCTGTTTCGCGCCAGCCATCCTTATGGATTACTTGTTTGGTGGATTATTAAAGTGCTTGCGATTGGATTCACTCTCTGCTTCGTCCTTGCCCCATCGTAACACTAGTGATGGGCAGATCGAGGCTTCGTGAAGCAATGAAACAGTCGAAGCAAATGTGCCATTTTGTTTCGAGGCTTCGAATCAATCCGAAACCCGTCTCCACGGTGACACCTAGTGGTCACTTTTGCAGGTGTTGATCTGAAACAACCTTTACAAAGAGCTAATAAAAAAATGTGTTGTTTTTTTTTTTTTTATTATTGTATTTTTGTAATATATGAAGCTTGTAACCTGTAGTCTCTTCACATTGCATAATGTGATTTTGGTCATGAAAAATGAATATTAATAAAAATAAATCAAGCCACAATGTCTCCCTTTCTTATAGATTTTTATTCAAAAATATTAATTTCTCTGCTGTTGAAGGACTCAGCCTACTTCTTTTTTTACAGATAATTTCTCCAGCCTTTGAAAAAATTCTCTCACAAGGGACACTTGTTGCTGGCATACAAAGATATTTTTTAGCTAGGACATACAAATGAGGAAAGATTACTGCTCTCTCTTTCCAGTAAGTTAGAGGATCATGAGTTCTGGGCAAAAACGCATCGCTGAGGTATTTTTTCACTTCCACTGTGGCATCAGCTGTAGGATTTTGTATCATCAGGGTCTCACGGATACGATTGTCAAAATGTTCCCATAAACTGTCTTGTGTTTCAACTGGTGTTGATGATGATGGGCCTGATGTTGACATTTGTGGTTCTGAATTAAAAGAAAACGGCAATTAGTAACAAATCATAAACTGACAACACATATGAAGTATAAATTTCATGAATCACATTACATAAGATAACATAGACTGAAACTCACCAGGAGTTGTGTTTGAACGCATCAGTGAAGCACACTCCAGTGTGATGTGCTTTTCAGCATCCAGGGCTTTGGCAGGATTTCCAAAAGCCACATTTTTAAACCTTGGGTCCAGCAGTGTAGCCAGTGCCAAGGCTCTAAAAGTCTCGTACCCTCCACATCTGGAGTGCAGACCTTCTTGTAGATGTGAGCCTATGAGCCAACACAAGAGAAACCATATTAATTAAAATAATGACAACAATATGAGAGTTATGGCCAATTACACGTATGGTCATAGTGTCCTACCTAATTGTACAGTTGATTCCTGCGTTGCATTTCCTTTTTTCTGTGCAAGCTTGTGCTGCAACATCCTGTACAATGGTATGAGCTTTGAAGCAGACACTCTCTGTTCCTCTGACATCTCTGTTGTTGCTAGTTTGAATGGTTGAAGAAGTGTCAATGACTGTTGAATAATGTCATACTCAAGACTTGTCAGGGGAGCAGTATCACTGTTTAAATTGGCAAGTGCAGCACCCACTGGCTCACGTTGCTCATACAAGCATTGTAGCATGTCGAATGTGCTGTTCCATCTCGTTTCAACCTCCTGTATCATTTTCAGACTTGGTCTGCCCATCAAGCTCTGCATCTCCACAAGCTTGTCCTTTGCTTTGCAGCTGGATCTGAACAACCCCACTATCTTTCTGGCTTTCTGGCGAATTTCATTGATGACTGGGGTTTGATCCAGGGCCTTTTTCACTATCAAATTTAAATTATGAGCAAAACATGGGACATGGCGAAGGTTGAGTAGCTGGGCACTTAGGATCATGTTGGATGCATTGTCAGTCACCATGCAGTGAACTTTGGAGGTTATTCCCCACTCAGCCATTAGCAAGGCTTTAGCCTCCATGAGATGCTGGGCTGTGTGAGTTTGGTAAAACCTCCTTACACCCAGTAAAACAGTTGCCATTGTTGCCTCTGGTGTTATGTAATGGCATGTTACACCAAGATATCCATCCATATTAATGGAAGACCACATGTCAGCCGTAAGGCTAACAAATTCCGCCTTTTGTAGGTCCTCCATTGTCTTCTCCTTGGTTGTGTTGTACCTTTCGCTGACCATTGTTTTAAGCACCTTCCGGGATGGGAGGACATAGCTTGGATCAAGCTTGTTCACAAAGGCCCTGAAACCCTCATCCTCCACGATGGTGAAGGGCTGCAGATCCTTCACCACCATGTTCAGAAGAGCCTCATCCAATTCCCTCTGTCTGCCTTTTAAAAGAGAAGATAAAACATACTTTCAGACAAATATATTGGAAAAATAGTAGCCTACCGTGAAAGTAGTCTACTGGTTCATTTGGAAACCTTCCTAAACAAAGTTATGTTATGAATATTTATGCTCAGTGTGCAGAGAAAGATAAAGTGCATTATAGAAATACAACAATTACAAAAAAATAAAATTATGTCTTGGCTGTAGATTGGGTACTCATATGTAGACATATAAAATGTATATTCACAAAGTATAATATTATATTGACAACATTTGTTTTTAAAGTGATTGGCAGTTGTGATTGGGATGTTAGGCATGTCTGAGTCCATGGCCTTTCTAAACAATGGCCCAACACTTAGTTATTATATTTCACTTATAATTAGCCTATATTTCAAACAATGCATACCTTGCTTAGATGGCCCAGCAGTGTCAGTAGCAGGCCTTGGTACAGGGGGAACACTACCATCCTCTGCACCCTGCAGAATGGCAGGATGAATGCTCCTCAAATGGCGCATCATGGATGATGTATTGTTGCAGTAGGCTAGCTGCCGATCACAATACACACATCTCACTTTATTTGGGGTTTCCAAATGGAAATGCTCCCACACCACAGATGTACGGCATCTCTTCTGTGGAGCCTCCATTTCTATCTATCTATCTATCTATCTATCTATCTATCTATCTATCTATCTATCTATCTATCTATCTATCTATCTATCTATCTATCTATCTAATAATATATATGTATCTGTAATATATGTATCTATCTATTAATCTATCTATATATATATATATATATATATATATATATATATATATATATATATTTCTATCAATGCATCTATTAATGTGTAACTATATGTACTCTGTGTGTCTCTAAGTCAATGTGTAAATGTAAATTAAATCCTAAATATAACTAAACAAATCGCACTATAAATGTCACTATATCACCAAAAATCCGCTATCTCAAAACCAAACTCCTCTCACAAAAACCCACGATATGAAAATGCGTTGACAAAACTTTTATAATGTGTGATTGTGTGATTTGTTCCCGAACCGACCAATCAATGAAACCCTGATTCGGCGGAGCACTCCACCTGATGAAACACTTAGACGCTTCATTTAGCCGTTGTCACGTGACGTGGGTGTTTTGAACCACGCTTCGGATCAGTGTTTCGAATCATCTTTGCTTCGGGATCTCGCAAAGCTTCGGAACGTCTGTTTCGCGCCAGCCATCCTTACGTAACACCCATGTAGTGATACAATAATTGTAGTATTTTGTGGTTTGCTGATATTCATGATATTAAATAAGCGACATACGTTGTCTGATGAGTGTGTCCTTTAATGAAACCTGTTTGATCTGGGTGAATAAGAATTGAAATGACTGTTTCTAACCGTGAGGCTAGGGTTTTACTAATTATTTTCATGTCAGTATTGATAAGGGATATGGGTCTGTAACTTGTGCATAATGACGGATCTTTATTTGGTTTGAGTAGGACAGAGATTAGTGCTGTGTTCATATGTTGTGGGATAGACGGGCTGTTTTTAATTTCTGCTGACATATCTAAAAACTGCGGTGAAATAGTTGACCAAAAATGTTTGTAAAATTCTGGGAGGAAGCCGTCTAGACCTGGTAATTTATTGTTTGGTAACGCAAAGAGAGCTTTTTTATATTTGTCATCTGTTATTGTTTTTTCTAATTCTTCTTTCTGGATTAGGTTCAGTTGGGAGAGTGTTATGTTATGCAAAAAAATACCAATCTTTTTATCATTGTGTTTTTTATCATTATTGTACAGATTTTTGTAAAATGTCTGAAAAGTTGTGTTTATATATTGCAGGTTATGAATAATTTTATTCTCGTTTTTAATTATAGGTATATGGGTTTTTTCCTTATTACGTTTAAGCAAATTGTCTAGATATTTTCCTGATTTATCCTTATATTCAAAATGTATGGACCGTAGCCGTTGTTTTCGAAATTCTAATTTTTTATTTGTAATATCTGCAAGTTGATTTTTTATTTGATTTATCTAATTTAATATTTGTTCATTGGGGTTTTGTGAGTAAGTTTGGTGTAATATTTTTATTTTGTATTTATCCAATTTTTATTCTTTTTTATGTTTAAATGTAGAGAATGATATAATCTTTCCTCTCATTACTACTTTGGCTGTCTCCCATAGTGTTGTAGCGGATATGTCATGGGTGTTATTTATGTTAATGAAGGATGTCCACTCTCTTTTAAAATATTCATTACATTTTTGGTCTTGGATTAGTGATATGTTCATACGCCATCTGTGTGAGGTTTTTACATTTCCATTATTGTATAGAGTGAGAGTAATTGGTGCATGATCTGAAATGATAATGGGTTCAATTGTTGTGTTTGAAATATCTGACATAATAGAATTACTTGTTAAGAAAAAATCGATGCGGGAATATGATTTATGAACTGGAGAGAAGTATGTATATACTCGTTTTGTAGATTATATAGATTATATAGATTGTTATAGTAGGCCCTTCTCCAGTGTAGGCTCCTGCTTCAGCCAATGTAAGTCTGTGTGTTAATGCGCCCCTGCCTACAAGGTCAAAGGTTTCTGGTATCGCCATCCTAGATTGCCATCCACAACTTAGGGTTTACTAGGACCACACACACACACACAGAGTGAGTTTCACCCTGGCCGGCATTTATCTGACTCTGATCAGCCATGCGCCCCCAAACCGTAATTACAATGTTGACGCTGCAAGACAGATGACCACAATTGTGCTGCCAGACTGTCTTTATCTGCAGGCCTGGCCATCAGAGAACAGTCATCGAGAGCAGTGCAGAGTGCTCATGTTAAGTATGTAGAGGAAATTCAACATACTTAACACAAACAAACAACATGACTGTGAGAGTGTAAATGAACACATCTAAAATTCAAAGTTCTATCGCTGAAATAGCCTGAGAGACTTCAGATTTTTCCTGAATAAATAGACAATCTTTTTTAAGCCGTTTAAGCTCCTTAATCTGATGAGAGAGGGAAAGTTTCCAGACGGTCCATTTTCACTGTTGCACAGCGGTTTTCTCTCTGCTTGAGTGGATTGCGTTTGTTGTACCGTATAGCTTTGTTTTAATCTCTATTTTATATCTTTCCTTGCTGTTTATATTGCTTAATAAAACTTAATCATTACAATATATCTGATATTATCTACTATTGTCTTTCACATTAATCTGACATCACTAGCTTTAATCTAAATCATTATTGCTAGCTAACATTTCACTAGCCTGTTAACCTGCTATCCGTGCTTGCCGTCTTTTTTCTCTCACGCCTTTTTATCCCTCAAACAACTGTGGTGAGTTGGGTCAGTAAACAAAAATGGGGAAACATAGATAGAGGTAGACATAGATCCTCTTCTTAATATCATTAATTCATCTTTGTCATTAGGATACATACCGAAAACTTTTAAGCTGGCTATTATTATTTGCTGTCATCATCTGATCATGATCTCTCTATAGTGTTATTGGATCTTAGTGCTGCATTTGATACTATCAACCACAACATCTTTTGAATAAACTCAAAAATTATGTTGGCATTAGTGAAAATGCAAGCTTTAGCGTAAGTTCTGTCAGGAAGACTCAATCGTTGCGTCACTTATTGCCTTCACATCTAACCAATCATGTGCTAATACTTGCAGTATGAAAGATTGGTACTTACACTTGTCTGAGTTCCCAGATGCTCGATGCTGCCAATTACCTCCATCCTCCCCATCTCCACCAAGATGGTCACTTTCCCCTCCATCCTCCCCACCACCACCAGGATGGTCCCTTCCCATGGGGTCGGCTATGCCCCTGCCTTCATTCTCAGGCAGGAAATGCAGTTTCCGCTACCCTCAGATTGCACGCTAAGGACAGGGCCTACGCCAAAGAACTTATACATTTTTGCCTACTGGGCTGTTAATAAATATATGCTTTGTTATATCATTTTATCTCCCGAGTCCTGGTAGCAACTTTCTGGTAAAATTGCATTGGCATGGTTCAAATCATACTTAGCAGTTTTTAGCAGTAAACAAAGAGGTGTCAGATCGATCACAAGTTTTGTACGGAGTATCACAAGCCTCAGTATTAGAACTGTGGCTTTTCACTCTGTACATGCTACCCTTGGAAGATATCATTAGGAACCATGGCATTAGCTTTCACTGTTTCGCTGATGATACTCAGCTCTATATTTCTTCACGCCCCAACGAAACTTACCAATTCACAAAGTTAACGGAATGCATAGCTGATATAAAAAATTGGATGACTAGTAATTTCCTTCTACTTAATTCTGAAAAAACTGAGATTCTAATTATTGGACCAAAAACCTCTGCACATAATAACCTAGAATACTGTATAACACTTGATGGATGTTCTGTCAACTCTTCGTCTTCGTTTATGAACCTGGGTGTGCTCTTTGATATCAATTTTTCATTTGAAAGCCACGTTTCTAGCATCTGTAAAACCACATTCTTCCATCTTAAAAATATATCTAAATTGCGACATATGCTCTCAATGTCAAATGCGGAACAGTTAGTTAATGCATTCATGACCTCAAGGCTAGATTATTGTAATGCAATTATATAGCTACTGGGATTTTTCTTTAAAGAACAGAAAAAAAAATTCTAATTTAGAATAATTTTTGCCAAAGTAGTTTCTGAAAAAATAATTTAATTATTAGTATTTGAATGACACATTTACTTGCAAATTATTTTGGCATGTGGACTGTTTCCTTTAATGACAGCAATACTCTAGCTGACAGGAAAAAAAACAACAAAAAACTTTAAAAAACGTTTAGGTTATAAAAGAAAGAATAGAGGAAAAATAATCATATTGATTAAAAATGTATTTATTGAAACAATTTAAATGTGCCTAATGAAATTCTACACCATGTCCCTCAGCCTACAGTGTCACACTTTAACAGAGCTTGCTGCTAAAAGGCTGCTTTTCTTCTTGAGTGATTTTTAGGTTTTCATTTTGCACCAGTGTGGAACTGGAACATCAACCATCTCCTGAACACTGTTCATAGAATCTTTTATCCTTTGTTTTGTATTTGGTCAGGATTTGTCTTAATTTTTATTTTTTTTTTAAAGGAGTGGGCCAGTACTGCTTCATTCCAGTAGGTGGCATTCTACGCAATGCAATAAAATTACATAAAACCCCTTATGATTTGGGATTATTTAAAATCTTTTTGTTTGTATAATATAATATTGTTCGTATAATAGTGAAGCTATAGGGGTTTAGACAGAAACCAATCCATCTGCTAACCCCTAAAAATATTCCTCCTACAATGAATCAGCCTATAATTCAATATGTTATGGGGACAAAATGTGCCACTCAAAGGCGGCAATATCTGAAATCATTGTCCTTGTGGGACAAATAATTACAAATTCAATAAAGTGATGTGTTTTGAAAATGTAAAAATGCAGAAAGTTTTCTGTGATGGGTAGGATTAGGAGATAGAATATACAGAATATATGTCACCATAAAACATAAAAACCCAACAAAGTTTTTTAGAAAAAAAACAATTGAGACAAAATTGGTGCTTAGCAGAGAAATCCATTAAGTCTCATAAGTTTCAAAATAATAAACTACAAAGAATTTAACTATAATCCCAAATGTAAAAAAGAAAACACACAACATTTTTTTTCACATAAACATTGAAGACTTCATAACAAAGCTGTTGAATAAAAATGAAAATAAAAACATGTTTTATTAGAACTAAAAGTGGAAAGCACAATCCTTGGTGTTTTGTGTTCAAATGAATAAAACAAGGTATCATTTTATGGGTCTTCCCTCCTGAATATCTCTGAAAACAAATACAAGGGATCAGCAAAGATAAACAGAGACACACTGAACTTTCCCTGGAAACCAGGAGAGAGTCAAGAAACAGCAACAGATTAGGCCACACAGACAACCTGGTGGTCTGTTCACTGTCTCAAATACACACACATAAAGAAAAGATGGACAGACCGCAGTGTGGAAGAGGATAACTTGAGAAGTTTTGTGCCTGAGTATCTGTTGTATCTATTTTAAAAAACACAATTAAATTCCATGTGAATATTTGATGTATTTGATTTGATCAAGTCAAGTCACCTTTATAGCTCTATACACACACACACACACACACACACACACACACACACACACACACACACACACACACACACACACACACACACACACACACAACAGATTGTTTCAATGCAGCTTTACAGTGACAAAAAGGAAAAGCAATGACGTATACAGAATTCAAACCTGCTGTAAATCAGCTCTAAAAAGACAGTAGTCATTATTCAGTTGAAGTCAGTTCAGTGTTGATTTAGAAATTATATGATTTGACAAGAGCAGATATGCAGTGTGAATGGGCATGTGACTGATGCATTTAATGCTCATGATATATGGAGTTTGTGGGAGAATGAAACCAAGACATGCTCAGTCCAGCACCATCAATCACAGGATTATCCGTGAACCACCTCCCCTGGACACACACAATGCCCACCGATAGCCTACATACCACAAGCAAAAAAACACACATACAAACACACACACACACACACACACACACACACACACACACACACACACACACACACACACACACACACACACACACACACACACACACACACAATTATGTAACACTTTATATACCAAACAAGCATACTTGAAACGTTTGAAATTTTCAAAGCTTAAAAATGTATGTCTCTCTAAAATATCACAATGGTGAAATGACAATGCCTTTTTATCAAAAGTTTGTATGGCTTTCTTAAATAGAGATTCAATACTTTTAAGAGTACATATGCTAGGTAATGACCAATTTGTAAAACAATACTCAATATGTGAAAAAATCATAATATGTAAGAACAACTTGGCAGCTTTGGTGTCAAGAAATGGCCTAACTAGTTTAAAATTCTGCAGATGAATTTAACTTTATTTGCCACCTTTTTTACATGACGTTTGAATGTTAGGGTGGAATAATATATGACTCCTAAATACTTAACAATATCTAGCTCCTGTCCTCTAAGGAACACATTAGAATGTGACACCTTCATATTTTGTTTGGTAAACGCCATACAGACTGTTTTTTTTTGGTGTTTAGGTAGAGACATGTCATCTGCCATTGCAGATGTAAGTGTGGATGCTATCTCTCGATAGTTCTTAGCATGTGTAAAGATTACAGTATCATCTGCATACATCTGAACATCAACATTTTTACATGCCTCTGCCAGGTCATTTATATACAATGTAAACAAGATTGGACCAAGTCTCCTACTGGACATTCACAGAATGGGGACTTTGAATCATTAATATGAACACACTGCTTTCTACTGGACAGGTATGATTTTATCCAGTTGTGAGCTTGCTCGGAGAAATTTAAATAGGTTAATTTAGATAAAAGAACTTCGTGATTAACCGTATCAAAAGCTTGCTTTAGGTCTAGCAAGACAGCACCAACATAAGAACTCTTATCTAGGTAGCCTTTAACCTTTTCCATAAATAAACAGTTAGCTGTTTCTATTGAATGATGGGCCCTGAATCCAAATTGCATAGGGTGGAGTGAATTATTAATTTTACAGTTTTTTACAATCGCTATGACATGTTTTTCAATACTTTTAACAAATTTCCTAAACTCTTAACACAGTTACCACTACATCGGTCTGTGTAAGCTATACTATTACAGTTTTTTACTATCGCTATGACAATTTTTTCAATACATTTAACAAATTTCCTAAACTCTTAACGCACCAACACACCTAAAACACACAATTGGCAAAACGGTTAATTTCATGCTCAAAATCACACATTGTAAACTAAACTACAAAACTAATTTTAAAAATACAATAATACACTAACACAATACACTATGTCTAACAAAACACTGCAAACATGTTTCAAAATCAAATAATTATTCAAAACACTAACACATGTTCTCTTCCAACAGGAACATTTAGTCAATCATAACACAATGACAAAAAAACACTATCATCAGCTGGAATTACAGAAACTGCATTATTTTATGTGTCAGGTCTGCCCTTATACAATAGACAGTATATTGTATTGATCATAGATTGTGTTTTGCACTGTAGTTTCTTTTGATGCCTCTCTACATTTTTGTTTTGTTGGGTTTAGTAAATGCAAGCATTTTGTTTCTTTTGCTGCAGAAATTCAATACAAAAAAAGAATGACCATCTCAGAGTAGCTTTATAGAATGTACAGTTTATGAAAAAAAAGACAGAGACAGAATTGCTGCAGTAAAGACTTTATTTGCAAAAGGACATTGCTGCAAGATATACAAACAAGATATACAAACAAGAAAAAGCACTGGAATAATAATTAAAAAAACAAAGTAATCTTCTAATCTGCCCGGTCTTCTGCATTTGGCCACATATTCTCATCCACATCACACCTGATATCTTCTCTGGCAAGGCATTGTGGGAAGAATCTTTTGGCATGCCTTATCCACCCCTGGAAGTGTTCAGCTGTGATGTCTTGGCATGCAGCATCCATTGCATCCAGGAGGGACATTTGGTCCTGTGGATGATGGTCAAAAACCTTCCATATCCAGGATGAGAAAAACTTCTCAATGGGGTTGAGGAAAGGGAAGTAAAGAGCAAGGAAAAGGGACATCATCCTTGTCCCACTCCTCTCCCTTGTCCTGGTACACGTCTTCCTCTACCTAGTGCAGACATTTTTCTTTCTTTCTTTTGTTGCTCTATATTGTTTCCTTTCCACTAGAGATCAGCCCAAAGGTCCTCTTTTATACCATATGGTCATGCGATTGAAAGAACCTCAACACCTGAGTGTGTTTCCTAGATGGAAATCAGTTGTGATTTTTATATATATATATATATATATATATATATATATATATATATATATATACACATACACACACACACACATATATATATATATATATATATATATATATATATATATATATATATATATATATATATATATATATATATGCATAATTCAATCAACTGTTTCTCAGTAATAATAGAATAAAATACAGGGGATATATTTGTGTTTCAATTCACAATATAAACAGCTGTTTACCTTGACTTCAGCCTGTAAGGTTAGGTTTAGAACATGGTGTTATCTGTTCTGACATACAGTGTTAAAGCATTGGTAAATTTGGCAGTAAAAATCCATTGTTTTGGTCTTGTTTGAGCTTGTGTGTAAAAGAAGTTCAAGCATATTAAATTTGTGTTAATTGTATGCATTTTGTGTTAAAGCAACAAGAAATGTGTTAATAGTATAGCTTACACAGACGGATGTAGTGCTAACTGTGTTAAGAGTTTTGGAAAATTGTTAAAAGTATTGAAAAATCTGTCATAGCAATCGTAAAAACGTCTCAGGTTACGTATGTAACCCTGGTTCCCTTTCGTTGTCACTCCGAGTTACGTCGGATGACGACGAATGGGGTTTCGCTTAGAAAGCCTATCAGCTTCGAGTATTACAAAACGAGCCAATGGCAAAGAAATGCCATGGGTCTGCGGAATTTGCATGACGTAACTCCACCCCACCTCGTGGGTATAAAAGGAGGAAGTCCGCAACAGCAGTTTATGTTTTCGCTTCGGAGCCAAGTTTATTCTTCTCTCCACAAGCCATCTCTGAATTGTCAGCTTCACGAACGAGTGCCTCGAGTGTTGGTGTGACGGCGATCTACGGCGAGAGCGTGCTTCCTGCTGATCTGCTGCAGTGATTTGCCAGTCGGCGCGTTCTCCCCGGGCGCTTCAACACTTGAGTTTTCTCACTAAAAGAGCTTACACGCGGCACGTCTTTTTAAAGATGCCTCGCCCGTGTACTTCTGGTTGCGGCAGATTGGTATCGGACTCTGATGGGCACGAGCGCTGCTTGGTATGTTTGGGCATTGATCATGCTAGAGCAGCGCTCGTGGATGACTCATGTTTTCTCTGTGGGAACATGACCATCGCGTCATTACGGTCGAGACTCAGTGAACTCGCAAGAGTGAGAGTCCCCTCATCCACCCCCCGCCCTGCGGCTGGTGGCCAGGGTGGTTTGCAGCGATCGACGGATGCCTCCGTCGATCGCTCCGTCTCCGTCTCCACGGATGCCTCCACCACGGGCTGGGGCGCCATGTGCAATGGACATGCTGCTGCGGGCTCCTGGACAGGACCCCAGCGGCTATGGCATGTCAATTGCCTCGAGTTGTTGGCAGTACGCCTTGCCCTGCACCGCTTCCGGGCGTTGCTCAAGGGTCAACACGTACTAGTCCGCTCAGACAATACCGCTACTGTAGCGTACATCAACCATCAAGGTGGTCTACGCTCCCGCCGTATGTCACAACTCGCCCGCCACCTCCTTCTATGGAGTCAGAAGCATCTGAGGTCGCTTCGAGCCATCTTCATTCCCGGAGCCCTGAACTGTGCAGCCGACGAGCTCTCACGGCTTCAGCCCCTCCCTGGAGAATGGCGACTCCATCCCCAGTCGGTTCAGCTGATTTGGGACCAGTTCGGGGACGCACAGATAGATCTGTTTATCTCTCACGACTCGACCCATTGCGCCCTGTATTTTTCCCTGACCGAGGGCACGCTCGGCACGGATGCACTGGCGCACAGCTGGCCGCCGGGCCGAAAATATGCGTTTCCCCCAGTGAGCCTTCTTGCGCAGACCTTGCGCAAGGTCAGGGAGGACGAGGAGCAGGTCATTTTGGTCGCGCCGTATTGGCCCGGCCGGACCTGGTTCCCCGAACTTGCACTCCTCGCGACAGCACCTCCCTGGCCCATTCCTCTGAGGAAGGACCTTCTTTCTCAGGGACGGGGCACCCTGTGGCACCCTCGCCCCGATCTCTGGAGCCTCCACGTGTGGCTCCTGGACGGCTCGAGGTAGGTTTGAGTACCCTTCCACCAACGGTGGCGGCTACCATCACTTCCGCTAGAGCGTCGTCCACGAGAAACGTCTACGCGTTGAAGTGGAACCTCTTCGTCGACTGGTGCTCTTCTCACCGAGAAGACCCCCGGAGATGCTCGATCAGCGTTGTGCTTTCCTTCCTTCAGCAAGGGTTGGAGCGAAGGCTGTCTCCCTCCACCCTTAAGGTCTATGTTGTCGCCATTGCCGCACACCATGACCTAGTCGAAGGTAAGTCGGTAGGGAAGCACGACCTGGTCATCAGGTTCCTGAGAGGAGCGAGGAGACTAAATCCTCCTCGTCCTCCTCTCGTTCCCTCTTGGGACCTCTCAGTGGTTCTAACTGCCCTGAAGAGTGCTCCCTTTGAGCCCCTGCAATCAGTTGAGCTTAAGTTCCTGTCATTGAAGACAGCGCTCCTGGTTGCACTGGCCTCCATCAAGAGGGTAGGGGACCTGCACGCATTCTCCGTCGACGAAGCGTGCCTGGAATTCGGACCGGCTTTCTCTCACGTGATCCTGAGACCCCGGCCCGGATATGTGCCCAAGGTTCCTACCACTCCCTTTCGGGACCAGGTGGTGAACCTGCAAGCGCTGCCCCCGGAGGAGGCAGACCCAGCCTTGGCACTGCTCTGTCCAGTACGCGCTCTTCGCGCCTATGTAGACAGGACGCGGTGTTTCAGGACCTCAGACCAGCTCTTTGTCTGTTATGGTGGGAAGCTGAAGGGAAAGGCTCTCTCCAAGCAAAGGTTGTCTCACTGGATAGTGGACGCCATTGCCTTGGCTTACCAGCAGCAAGGTCGACCGTGCCCCCTTGGTGTGACGGCCCACTCCACCCGGAGTGTGGCATCCTCTTGGGCTCTAGCGCATTGCGCCTCGCTAACAGACATCTGCAGAGCTGCAGGCTGGGCGACACCTAACACATTCGCCAGATTCTATAATCTCCGAGTGGAGCCAGTGTCCTCTCATGTACTCGCTTCAACTAGCTAGTACCGGACCCGCTCAGGTGTCTTCGCTTGCTCGCCATTCCACTCCACGGACTGGATACGTGCGATATTCTCCTCAGGTGAGCTTCCCCGAAAGCCCTGAGTTCCTCCAGCACTCCTGACGTCGGAGCCAGTGTCTATTGCCTGCGCGTCGGCTAGGTGCCTCCCGTGTGCATGGTCCCTCCCCTGAGCGACCCCCACATGTGTATTTCCACTGTAAGCCTCTCTGAGCATGTGTCTTTCCCTTGGCAAGCCACCTTGCCACCCCTGGGGTTGAAATATTCCACCTGCGGCTGGACACCCCAGTGTTCTCCATATGTTTCCTTCGGGTCATATGTGTATTTTCTAAGTCCCCCCCCCTCTGGGTTGGCATTAATTGCATACTTCCCCTAGCTTGGGATATGGTTCCCAGTGTACCTTGGTATTCCTGTGTTAAATGGAGTCCTTCGTCCAGTCTATGACAGGGATCTCGATTTACGCAGGGCACTGGAAGACAGCTGAGAAGGTGGCGTGATTAGACTGGTAACCCCATTCGTCGTCATCCGACGTAACTCGGAGTGACAACGAAAGGGAACGTCTCGGTTACGTATGTAACCCTCGTTCCCTGAGTAGGGAACGGAGACGTTACGTCTGCCTGCCACTTTCCGCTGTACCGCGGGGATCGCCTGAGCTCAGTCTTGGCTCCTCAGCGAAGAAACATAAACTGCTGTTGCGGACTTCCTCCTTTTATACCCACGAGGTGGGGTGGAGTTACGTCATGCAAATTCCGCAGACCCATGGCATTTCTTTGCCATTGGCTCGTTTTGTAATACTCGAAGCTGATAGGCTTTCTAAGCGAAACCCCATTCGTTGTCATCCGACGTAACGTCTCCGTTCCCTACTCAGGGAACGAGGGTTACATACGTAACCGAGACGTTCCCTGAGAGGGAACGAGACGCTGCGTTGAGACGCGGTGGGAACGCTCTGCGTGATTGCGTCGTGAAGCACGTGTATAATCAGTCCAATGGAAGAGCTAGACGTCATAGGCGGGTGACGTCATAGACCAGGAAGCTATAAAGCACCCCTGAAAACAGACCACGACAGCTTCTGATAAGCCTGAAGCAAGTCGATTAGGGCATGCAGGAAGTATGGCAGGAGAACGCAGCATCTCGTTCCCTCTCAGGGAACCAGGGTTACATACGTAACCTGAGACGTTCCCTTTCAAGGGAACTCGAGCTGCGTTGAGACGCGGTGGGAACCCCATACCCACTACGCCATAACGACAAATGCCGTTCTGTGTGAAGTCTTGCGCACACTAAGAAGCAAGCAACCTAGCCCCAGGAGTGGAGAGGTCTAAGTCATAAAATCTGACAAATGTATGTGGTGAGGACCAGCCTGCCGCATTACAAATATCCTGAAGGGAAACTCCCGAAATTAAAGCCTAGAGGCAGCCATACTTCTGTAGAATGGGCCTGAACAGCCATAGGGTGAAGGCTGTCCGGCCGCTTCATAAGCAAGTGAGATAGCCTCAACTACCCACTTGCTCATCATCTGTTTAGATGCAGGGCAACCTATCTTAGGTGACCCGAAGCAGACAAATAATTGTTCTGATATAAGCCACTGAGCAGCTCTGTGGACATATGCATCCAAAGCCCGGACAGGGCATAACAGATTAAGTTTTTCCTGATCTGGGGTATTAATGGTGGAGGACAGAAGGCCTGCAGCACAAATGACCCGCACATTCAGTAGGGACCTAGAGATACAACCTGACCTGGGGTGAAGAAATACTATCACCATACCAGGTGCAAATCCAAGTACGTGCAGGCCTCAGCCTCATGTACCACGGAGAAGACGAAATTAAGGATCTCTCCTCAGAGATAACCCAGCAAAGAAACATTCATTACAGAAATCAAGTACTGTACCAACAGGGCAGAAACAAGATTCAGAAGGCGTTCTCTGAACCAGTCAGAGAACGGTTTCCATATCAATGCATATTTAGTCTTCTCGTGGAGGGAGCACTAGACTGGAGTATGGTCTCCACGACCTCGGTCGAGAGACCTGAGTCTATGAGCTGGGCCCCCTCAGAGGCCGAGCCCACAGTATCCAGAGCTCCCAGGAGCAAAGATATCGGGAAATGCGTACAGTTGTAGCGTGAACCACACCTAATACATCACATCCAGTCCAAGCGGAGCTGGATGCATGAGGGAGAACCACAAAGGGCAATGCATTGTACAAGCGATACGAAAGGTCGACTTGAGTTTGACCTAAGTTCTCCCTAAGAAGCTCCACCACCTCGGGGTGAAGTTTCCATTCCCCGGGCCACAGCCCCTGCCTCAACAGGATATCTGCTCTGATATACGAGACCATCAGTGTGTTGTCCGGACCCTTCACCGAGCAACCACTCATGATTGCCCCCGACTTGTGAGGGAAGCATCCGTCGATAGCATTATGCGTCGACAAGAAGCCCCCAACACTGGGCCTGGGCGAGGAACCATAGGTTCTTCCACATGACCGAGGCACGAAGGCATAGCCGCGTGACCTTGATCATGCGAAAACGGATTTCCCCTCAGAGAAAACCCCTTGGTCCTGAGCCACCACTGCAGGGGTCTCATGTACAGAAGGCCAAAGGTAACTACGTTGGACGCAACTGCCCTGAGCCCCAACCAAAGGCCTTTCACCGAACGGCCACTCATGACCGCCCCCCATCCTGTGAGGGAAGCATCCGTCGATAGCGTGACGTGTCGACAAGAAGCCCCCAGACTGGGCCCTGGGCGAGGAACCAAGGTTTCTTCCACATGACCGAGGCACGAAGGCATAGCCGCGTGACCTTGACCATGCGAAAACGGATTTCCCCTCGGAGAAAACCCCTTGGTCCCGAGCCACCACTGCAGGGGTCTCATGTACAGAAGGCCAAAAGTAACTACGTTGGACGCAACTACCATGAGCCCCAACAGTCTCAGAGACTGTTTGCAGTGAGTGACTGACCTAGTTTTACATTCTTTACGGCTGTGAGAATCGCAGAAATACGTGCAGGAGACAGACGTGCTTGCATTGTTGTCGAATCCCATAATACACCTAGAAAGTGGTCCTCTGAGCTGGGAGGAGTACACTCTTTTGGTGTTGAGCCGCAACCCCAACCTCCTTATGTGGGACAGAACGACATCTCGATGTTGAACTGCCAAAAGCTCGGACTGAGCTAAAATCAACCAATCGTCGATATAATTTAATACGCGAATGCCCTGGAATCTCAGAGGAGCCAGAGCTGCATCCACGCATATTGTAAAAGGTGCGGGGTGATAACCTAGGCCGAATGGAAGAACCCGATACTGGTATGCTTCGCCCCTGAAAGCAAACCTTAGGAACCTCCTGTGATGAGGATGGATAGATAAGTAAGCGTCCTTAAGTCTATTGTGACAAACCAGTCCTCGGACTGAGTCTGTGACACAATCATATTTAGCGTAAGCATACTTTGAACTTAAGATTCTGAGACCTGCTGTTTAATTGACGCAGGTCTAGAGTAGGACGCAACCCCTCATCCTCTTTCGGAACAATGAAGTAATGGCAGTAAAACCCTGACTGTCTGCCGGGAGGAGGAACCCCTTCTACAGCTCCTTTTGCAGAAGTGTCAGTACTTCCTGCTCCATAACCAAAGCCTGCTCGGGGTCCACCACAGTGGGGAGGACCCCTAGAAATCTGTGCGGACAAGAACTGAATTCTGAACCCCTTTTCTATAGTGTGCAGGACCCACCGAGAAATATGTGGCAGTAGTTTCCACGCTGACAGAAATTCTACTAGGGGAACCAGTCTCTCAAGACTGGCCTCTGGATTTGGTTGAACAGTCACTACGGTGCCCTGAAGCGGCGAACCGGCAGGGAACAACCGAACTGACCGTTCTACGACCCTCCTCGGAGGATCGTATGGGGACGCTGACACCTCGGTGCCCTGAACGGCGAACCGGCAGGGAACAACCGAACTGGCAGCGCTGCGACCCTCCTCAGAGAGTCGCACCCCAGAGGGCGCCGAGGAGAAACGATTTCTCAAAACGGTCCCTGCCCCGGAGGAGCCCTCAGAAGCCTGATAGCCTCGTTTTTTTTTTTTTTTTTAAGACAGGACTTCCTGTCTAAGCTTTATTAGAGATGACGACAGTCCTCAGATCTTGCCTACCTCTAAATAAATTAGTTCCTACGACCCTCCTCGGAGGATCATTGGAAAAAGCAGGCACCTCTGCACCCTGAAACGGCGAACCGGCAGGGAAACCGAACTGACTGCTCTACGACCCCCTTCAGAGGATCGTTTGGGGACACTGACACCTTGGTGCCCTGAACGGCGAACCGGCAGGAAAACCGAACTGGCAGCGCTGCGACCCTCCTCAGAGAGTCGCACCCCAGAGGGCGCCGAGGAGAAACGATTTCTCAAAAACATCCCTAACCCCGGAGGGGACCACCCTTTAGAAGCCTGATAGCCTCGGCGTCAGGGCTTCCTATTTGTCCAAGCTTTTTTAGAGATAAAAACGTCCTCAGATCTTGCATATCTCTAACTGGCTAGACTGCTACCGCCACCCAAGTCCCCCGATTGTGGAGGAGCCCAAATGGCGATGCTCGTTTGCACTCTGTGCTGCGAGGAGCCTAGTAGACCGAGACTGCTCCGCCCAGCAGTCTCAGGAACATTAGATTGGTGAGGAAGAAACCTCTGGAACGCCGCTGAATGGTTTATTTCTTAGTTTTTTCTTTATTTTTAAATCAGAAAAACGTATGTATATATATATATATATAAATATATCACTCCGTGGCCACCAGCAGGAAAACAACCGAACTGGCTGTGCTGCGACCCTCCTCAGAGAGTCGCCCCCCAGAGGACGCAGAGGAGAAACGATTTCTCGAAACCGTCCCTCCCAGTATAGATTATCTCTTTCTTTGTTTTTGCACGACGCAATTCTCGAATAGCGTCAGTGCTGACAACCTCACATTCATCCATGTCTTTATAATTTATTTTGCGCTGGGTAACGTCGGGGTTAAAAATAATGACGCCGACTCGGGAGAGAGAAAGCTAGTAAGCGTCTCTTTAACCCGAGGCACTGTCATACCATGATACTTAATACCCATAGCCTTACTATAGTTAGACGTTTGGGCATTAAACACATAAAATAGAAACCGGCTTATTCCACGATCTCGACACCTCAGTGTGGTGTGGAGATAGGGAAAAAACGGCAGTCCCCGACGAGGAGGCTGAGATACAGAGTTTTTCTGTTTTTAGATATATTTCATCTAATAAACTATTTTTACTCTCATAATGTTCAGCTGGCCAGAAAATATTTAACTAGCAACAGCACTAGATAAACCTCCTTTTAAAGCTCCTCTTTATTCAACAGAGTTATGAGCTGACTTATTTATTCATTTATTGAAAACTCAAACATCTGCCTTTTTTAATATCTTTATTTGTTTTGTTCTCTTTTTCTAAACAAAACACTAACGATACCAATTCCTCGGAACTGGAAATCGCCAGCACTGGATCTGGCAGGTGAAAGCTGAGATAGGGCGGGGCCCGTCCCAACTCTCGCTGTCAGATCCGTTTGCGAACCCCAAAATGCGAGTCGCCGCCGTGCATCGGCAACAGCGGGACCCGCACGGGGAGCGCGAACCGAAACGTCCTCCTCGAAGAACGCCCGGCGGGAGCGGAGCGTCCTCACGGACAGCTTCTCACAATGCTCACAGTCAGCCCCCTCGAGAACTGACTGTGGCATGCTCCACTCCCCATTAGTAACAAAAAGCTGATGTGTGTGTCCCCACCCGTGATATAACGTGGGCAGGGAACAACACAAAGCTGCTTGCTCTCTTTTGCCATAATATATATATATATATATTGCAACTTGACAGACAACAATAAATATGACAAGGACAGAATACACAGATCGCTTGCTGAAGGCGCAGAAGCTGTCGTGGTCTGTTTTCAGGGGTGCTTTATAGCTTCCTGGTCTATGACGTCACCCGCCTATGACGTCTAGCTCTTAAATTGGACTGATTATACACGTGCTTCACGACGCAATCACGCAGAGCGTTCCCACCGCGTCTCAACGCAGCTCGAGTTCCCTTGAAAGGGAAACTGTAATACACTATAAACAATACACAATGGGCCCTATTTTAACGATCTAAAGACAGTATATTGTATTGATCATAGATTGTGTTTTGCACTTCAGTTTCTTTTGAAGCTTCTCTACATTTTTGTTTTGTTGGGTTTAGGTCTTTTGTTGCAGAAATTCAATAAAAAAGACCCATCTCAGAGTGCTTTATATAATGTACGGTTACTGTAATGAAAAAACGAAGACAGAGACAGAATTGCTGCAATAAATAAAATAAATAAAAATAAATGTATATATTTGCATAATTTAATCAGCTGTTTCTCAGTAACAATAGAATAAAATACAGGGGATATATTTGTGTTTCAATTCACAATATAAACAGCTGTTTACCTTGACTCTAGCCTGTAAGGTTAGGTTTAGAACATGGTGTTATATGTTCTGACATACAGTGTTAAAGCATTGGTAAATTTGCCAGTAAAAATCCATTGTTTTGGCCTTGTTTGAGCTTGTGTGTAAAAGAAGTTCAAGCATTTTAAATTTGTGTTAATTGTATACATTTTGTGTTAAAGCAACAAGAAATGTGTTACAGTTTTTTACAATCGCTATGACATTTTTTTCAATACTTTTAACAAATTTCCTAAACTCTTAACACAGTTACCACTACATCGGTCTGTGTAAGCTATACTATTAACACATTTCTTGTTGCTTTAACACAAAATGCATACAATTAACACAAATTTAATATGCTTGAACTTCTTTTACACACAAGCTCAAACAAGACCAAAACAATGGATTTTTACTGCCAAATTTACCAATGCTTTAACCCTTGTGCATTGTTCAAATTCACTACCCTTTCGTTATGTTCGTGGCTGAAAACAGCCACTACTTTAAACTGCTGTAAAAATGTAGCAGATTAATATTTTTTTCAAATTTTTTTGCATAAATCAATTAATCAACCTCCGTCCTGATCAAAACTACTAAATGTTTTAAAAAAATTCAGGATTTTAACTCTTTAATTGCCAAATTCATAAATGATGTCACTGATTTGGGGAAAAAAACACACAAAATGACATATTTTCAATATAAAATGTGATTGTGGACTGGATTTTTTTTTACCTTTCATCACAGTCTTGGACATGTCAAAGATTAGAAATAACATTGGTTTTGATGCATTGTTAGTTTTTGTGCAGCATCAGATTTTAACTTTTTCTCCCTCATTTACTGTTCGTGGCTGTTTTTGCCCCATTGACTTCCATTATAACCACGTTTTTTGATTGCAAAGCCATGACACCATATAATCATGCATTTTTGATTGTTGGTGGTTTTCCCTGTTGGGAAGAGGTAAAATTTGTAATTTTTACTGTTGATAACCAGGTGGCACCATTAACCCTTTAGATAGGCCTTTGTAAAAAAAGGCTTAGTTTCTGGCTTTTACATGGAGTTCTATGGAGTATAATACTGCCCTACAAAGCAAAAAGACGTAACTACGCAGAGTGCAGAACTGAGAAAAATGACTTTAAAGTTACCCTGTCATCCAGCCTAAGTAGTTGTAGGTATATTTTGTTACTTTATATTAGCTTATTGTTTTATTCACATAACAAAGGATGCCTTGAATTTCATGAAAATAACTCATGTTTGACTGTAAATGCAGTTACTGCCTTTTTGTTTTGTTGGGCAGAATTGCGTGTGCGTGTGCGTGTGCGTGTGTGTGTGCGTGTGTGTGTGTGTGTGTGTGTGTGTGAGAGAGAGAGAGAGAGTGTGTGAGAACTCACCTTGATGCGTCTGAGAAAATCAAAACATGCACCTCAGCTCTCAGAACTACATGGAGTAAACAAAAACAAAGTGCCTTTTGATGGTGAGAAATGCAGCAAGCAACATGAGAAAGGGCTTGACTTGTAGTGAAGTTTTAGAGATGATTCTCCAGCGAGCTGCATGATGTATTGTCTTCTCGCTCTAACACCACAGACTCAGGAGAGTCAGATCCTGATTTGGATGTGGCACCCTCATCATCCTCTCTAGCTTCCACTGAAGGCGAGGAGGATTTGGAGGATCCTGGATCTGGGTGGATTGGGAGAAACGGCAAAGTGTGGTTTTCCACCAACGCGGAGACAACTCCCTTTCTTCAGCCTGCCAGCGGCATGACTCCGGTCCAGTTTCTCATTGTGCGGCACCCATGGAGGTTGGTCATGCTGACAATGAGGTCAATCATCTCCTCCGTGAAAAACAGATTGAACACAGAATCCATGTTCTGGACCCTTGCGATGGCATAGCGCGTCGGCCCTGGAGTCACGCCTCTGGCAGGCTGAAGAAAGGGAGTTGTCTCCGCGTTGGTGGAAAACCACACTTTGCCGTTTCTCCCAATCCACCCAGATCCAGGATCCTCCAAATCCTCCTCGCCTTCAGTGGAAGCTAGAGAGGATGATGAGGGTGCCACATCCAAATCAGGATCTGAGTCTCCTGAGTCTGTGGTGTTAGAGGGAGAAGACAATACATCATGCAGCTCGCTGGAGGGGTCAGGCTGCAGAATCATCTCTAAAACTTCACTACAAGTCAAGCCCTTTCTCATGTTGCTTGCTGCTCTTCTCACCATCAAATGACCAGTAGGCCTGCATGCAAGTGTTTAAATCCACTTGCTTTGTTTTTGTTTTGTCTGCATTTCTCACCACCAAAAGGCACTTTGTTTTTGTTTACTCCATGTAGTTCTGAGAGCTGAGGTGCATGTTTTGATTTTATCAGACGCATCAAGGTGAGTTCTCACACACACTCTCTCTCTCTCTCTCTCTCTCTCACACACACACGCACACGCACACACACACACGCACACGCACGCACACGCAATTCTGCCCAACAAAACAAAAAGGCAGTAACTGCATTTACAGTCAAACATGAGTTATCATTTTCATGAAATTCAAGGCATCCTTTGTTATGTGAATAAAACAATAAGCTAATATAAAGTAACAAAATATACCTACAACTACTTAGGCTGGATGACAGGGTAACTTTAAAGTCATTTTTCTCAGTTCTGCACTCTGCGTAGTTACGTCTTTTTGCTTTGTAGGGCAGTATTATACTCCATAGAACTCCATGTAAAAGCCAGAAACTAAGCCTTTTTTTGCACAGGCCTATCTAAAGGGTTAATGGTGCCACCTGGTTATCAACAGTAAAAATTACAAATTTTACCTCTTCCCAACAGGGAAAACCACCAACAATCAAAAATGCATGATTATATGGTGTCATGGCTTTGCAATCAAAAAACGAGGTTATAATGGAAGTCAATGGGGCAAAAACAGCCACGAACAGGAAATGAGGGAGAAAAAGTTAAAATCTGATGCTGCACAAAAACTAACAATGCATCAAAACCAATGTTATTTCTAATCTTTGACATGTCCAAGACTGTGATAAAAGGTAAAAAAAAATCCAGTCCACAATCACATTTTATATTGAAAATATGTCATTTTGTGTGTTTTTTTCCCCAAATCAGTGACATCATTTATGAATTTGGCAATTAAGGAGTTAAAATCCTGAATTTTTTAAAAACATTTAGTAGTTTTGATCAGGACTGAGGTTGATTAATAGATTTATGCAAAAAAATTTGAAAAAAATATTAATCTGCTACATTTTTACAGCAGTTTAAAGTAGTGGCTGTTTTCAGCCACGAACATAACGAAAGGGTAGTGAATTTGCCCACAGTGTACTGTTGAGTTTTTGAAAATTTTCAAAGCATTTTCCCAAAATATGTGTAAAAATAAGATTTGTCACCAAAAATCATTCCATTTGCTGAAACACAGAAAAAGTTATGGCCAAATTCAGACTCAAAAATTCCCCATAGTGGCTGAAAACAGCCACAACAACACATAAGGGTTAACACTGTATGTCAGAACAGATAACACCATGTTCTAAACCTAACCTTACAGGCTGAAGTCAAGGTAAACAGCTGTTTATATTGTGAATTGAAACACAAATATATCCCCTGTATTTTATTCTATTATTACTGAGAAACAGTTGATTGAATTATGCATATATATATATATATATATATATATATATATATATATATATATATATATATATATATATATATATATATATATATATGTGTGTGTGTATGTGTATATATATATATATATATATATATATATATATATATATATATATATATATATATATATATATAAAAATCACAACTGATTTCCATCTAGGAAACACACTCAGGTGTTGAGGTTCTTTCAATCGCATGACCATATGGTATAAAAGAGGACCTTTGGGCTGATCTCTAGTGGAAAGGAAACAATATAGAGCAACAAAAGAAAGAAAGAAAAATGTCTGCACTAGGTAGAGGAAGACGTGTACCAGGACAAGGGAGAGGAGTGGGACAAGGATGATGTCCCTTTTCCTTGCTCTTTACTTCCCTTTCCTCAACCCCATTGAGAAGTTTTTCTCATCCTGGATATGGAAGGTTTTTGACCATCATCCACAGGACCAAATGTCCCTCCTGGATGCAATGGATGCTGCATGCCAAGACATCACAGCTGAACACTTCCAGGGGTGGATAAGGCATGCCAAAAGATTCTTCCCACAATGCCTTGCCAGAGAAGATATCAGGTGTGATGTGGATGAGAATATGTGGCCAAATGCAGAAGACCGGGCAGATTAGAAGATTACTTTGTTTTTTTAATTATTATTCCAGTGCTTTTTCTTGTTTGTATATCTTGTTTGTATATCTTGCAGCAATGTCCTTTTGCAAATAAAGTCTTTACTGCAGCAATTCTGTCTCTGTCTTTTTTTTCATAAACTGTACATTCTATAAAGCTACTCTGAGATGGTCATTCTTTTTTTGTATTGAATTTCTGCAGCAAAAGAAACAAAATGCTTGCATTTACTAAACCCAACAAAACAAAAATGTAGAGAGGCATCAAAAGAAACTACAGTGCAAAACACAATCTATGATCAATACAATATACTGTCTATTGTATAAGGGCAGACCTGACACATAAAATAATGCAGTTTCTGTAATTCCAGCTGATGATAGTGTTTTTTTGTCATTGTGTTATGATTGACTAAATGTTCCTGTTGGAAGAGAACATGTGTTAGTGTTTTGAATAATTATTTGATTTTGAAACATGTTTGCAGTGTTTTGTTAGACATAGTGTATTGTGTTAGTGTATTATTGTATTTTTAAAATTAGTTTTGTAGTTTAGTTTACAATGTGTGATTTTGAGCATGAAATTAACCGTTTTGCCAATTGTGTTTTAGGTGTGTTGGTGCGTTAAGAGTTTAAGAAATTTGTTAAATGTATTGAAAAAATTGTCATAGCGATAGTAAAAAACTGTATTGAGATGTTGAATCAGTAATTTAGCCACCCATTTTTCGACTATTTTAGAAACAACAGGCAAAATACTGACTGGCCGATAATTGGCCATGTCTGATCTTTCACCTTTTTTAAAAATGGGTGTGACCAGGGCCATCTTCCATGCTGATGGCACAATGGATTGTCTTAAGGACTGATTAATCATATATGTAATAGGCTGTATAAGGGTCTATTTGTGCCTTTTTAAAAAATTAGCATCAAGGCTATAGATATCCATGGCTTTAGAATTTTTTAAGCTACTGATAGTATTTGCTACATCTGTTTCAGTAATTTGTTGTTGGTGAAAAATCAGCTGTGCATAATTAATGGAACAAATAGGTGAATTAAAGTTATCAATTTTGTCTCAGTTGTTTCTTCTAAAAGTACTTAGGGGGTCAATAGTTGTCATACAGTACTACATACAGTGGCTCAAATAATTTGGTCTTGGGAGAATTTTTATAAGAAATATTGGAGATCTCAATTTTAGTTAATTGTATTTTTATTTTTTTTCCTTTTTTTTTTTTTGCAGGATCACAAGGCTAGACTTGCCCAACCTTTTCATTTGATTCCAGCCTTTTTAATTGACTCTCAATTCCAAATGCCTCGGAATTGAAGAATCAGCTTTTTTATTTTCAGTGTATTTTCAGTTCAATAAGAATTGTACATTTTAGTTCGGAAATCAAATCAAATGGAATCAAACCTGGAATTTAGTCGATTCCAAAATTTCTGAAAGATAAGGGAAGGTTGTGATGGTTAATTCTACTTGTTACAAAAGAATCAAAAAACAAAAACAAAACATTAATTACTGTCAACTGTTATTTCCTTTAATATTATTTCCCTAATTTCCTTATTTAGAATATTAAGTTAGCTAGGATACTTCTCACTAGTCAATGCAAAGCATATCAACAGTGAGGAAATCAAAACTAGTCAGCAGCCAGCTAGTAGCTTGTCTGTCAAAACTAGTAGAAACTAGTTTAGTGAAAATTAGTTTAGAATATTAAGTTAGCTAGGATACTTCTCACTAGTCAATGCAAAGCATTGCGAGCTCACTAACTGTTGTAGAAAATCTTTATATATATATATATATATATATTTTTTTTTTTTTTTTTTTTTTTTTTTACTTATTTCCTACTTGGCAGGGGAAGGGAAGAGGTAGGTAAAATGAAAACAAAAGTTTCTAAGCAGTTGTAAAATGTTTGTTGCATTTAGAATAGGTCCAGATAAATTTCAGCCTAATAGTGATACATTAATTTTATTTTTATTTTGATACTTTTTTTCCCACATAATATTTTGTATTTTATTTTGATCTTTTTAAACAGAGGTATTTAGATTTTTTTTTAAATACATTCTCATGTATTTGTGCCCATCTCTGGCTACACACAAGTGTGGGAGTGATAAGTGTGTGTTGCGTGTGTTATGTGTCATTGGAAAGACGGAAAGATATAGTGTTTGTGCGTGTATGGATCAGAGTGGTTTGTCTGTGCAGATGTCCTTTGTCATCTAATGGAAGAAACATCCAGTTTGACTCAATGTCTGCATGTGTGGGATGAGGGTCAGGGGCTAGCGTTTCATGTAACAGGCATAATGATGGAAAACACAAGCAATTTATTATCGGACTAGACCCTGGTTTAATTTAGGCTCTGGGGGGAACGAGGTGGCACGGTGAGGTCCAACACAAGCCTGCTGAATCCACAATCTTATCTGCATGAGATCTGGGCCATCGTCTGTGATTTAAACATTGATATGAAATGGCACAGACATGGACATCATGTTGACAGAACCGATCAGTCTTTCGCAGCTTATCTGTCAAGCTGTCTTCAGGGTGATTGAATACATGATTAGCTGCTAAGTTAATGGATCCTGTTGTGAGTAATCACAGGCTAGGTTGAGTGGGTGGTTCAGAACTGAAACTGAAAAACGTAACAAACCATCATCAACACCTTAAACACTCCAACTAAAATAGCTAAATATCTATTTTTAGACAACTGGACAGCATGAATGTGAGTTAATATTGAAAACCAGAAAGCAAGGTAAAAATGCTTCCTTGCTCTCCTGTAAAACACACACACAAACACAACTCTGTTTTATTTCCATCCTTCTCGGCACTGGATGACGCATGTTCGGAATAGTTACGAAAATAATCATAATTTTATTACACCAGTGTCATCACAACATGAAAAATCCCACACAGAAGTAATCACTGGCTTTTGCCAGTTAGCAGCATGAGTCAAGCGGCTGTAGGAGCGTCCGCTGTTCTGGACACCAGCTGTTTCATCCATCCAGAACCAGCACTGAACAGAGCTAAAGCAGAGCTGACATCACAAACAATCGCTTTGCTCGCCTGAATGTACAGTAATTGCCCTTGGTAAAGCGAAGGGTTAATACATTTCCCCTTATGCAGTTTCACTGAAAACAACACTATATCAATATCAATATCAGCTCCAGGGCGGGAACGGAGGTACAGTGTCTGCCTGCTCCTATGTTTCCTCTTAAGGGAATCTCGATTAGAGCTCCGATAAGCTTCAGATCCATTTACAATCACAGCTTCTGTGAAAAAAAATCTTTTTTTCTCTAAATAAGTAAATTACCTCTAATACACTCTCTCCAGCACTCAGACTTTTTAGCCCTTATGTAAACCAGATGTTCCTCACGCACGCACGCACACACACACACACACACACACACACACACACACACACACACACACACACACACACACACACACACACACACACACACACACACACACACACACTATATGTCTGCTGTACACATCAACAAATGTTGCAAGAAACTTGCATTGGTAAGGACAGAAACACGTAATGTACAGCAAATACTGACCAAAATACAAAGTGTTTACAAAATGTTAAGTGTTCTTCTATGCAGGGGTGTAGCCATCATTTCAAAAGTGAGGGGGACAGAATGTCAAGTGTAATACCATTTTTTTTTTCAGACTTTTATTGACAGGTTAATTGGCTTAATATGCTATTTATTTTTAAAGCAATAAAACAAAGAAAGAAATGCAGATGTTCAGTACTTTATATTGCACATGCAGGGGTTTTCTTGGCTTAAGAAAAGTATTTTGAGTAAGAAAAAAAGTAAGATAATTTTGTACATTTTAAAGATAAATTCATTAATCTGGTGCACTTTGAGTCCCCCGAATCCACTGTTAAAAATAAATAATCCACCCGTCAACCGCCCAAACATATGATATTCTCTGATTTAGATATCTGATCATCATTTTACAATTATTCAAATTATCAGTGTTACTGTTAAGCATGATAATATGGTTAAATATCACACTGAAGTAGGCTGATTTAAAAATAACATTTACTTAAAATAAAAGTTCTTCTTTTGTCAAAATAACATTTCCTTAATAGCCTAAAGTCTGTCTTACTAAACTAAAACTTTCCAATTGAAAACCTTAAAACGTCAAGCTTTTAAAAATACTTCAAACTTACTAGTAAGGGCTTTGATAACATATCTGTGAAAATAAAAGACATTACGAATAAAAAAAGATTGAAAATAGTGCATGTTTGTGCGGGTATAGTGAATATTTTCAATTTACAACAAACCTTGTTAATTATTCAACAAGAGAAATAGGCAGAGTTATTCATCATTGTGCAACACAATTCGGATACCACATGAAAACTTACTTACAGTGCTTGACTTTTTCGTGAAAAAGGAGTGAAGAGTTTTTTTGCCGTTTTGAACTCTATAAAACTGATGGATTCGGCGCGGGTGCGAGCATGGGCGTGTCGTAAGCTAATGCACGAGTGACTGATTACCATGGAAGCGTGACAGTCACGTATGTAGATAGACTATCCTTGACTCTTTGGATTTTAAATCTCGATGTAGGGCAGGCTATACACACCCGCGGAAACCTCAGCTTGTCATAGAAACATTTGCCCTATGAAAAAGTGCGAGGGACGAATTTACATTTTATAAAAAGTGGGGGGGACACGTCCCCCCCGCCCCCCGCGTAATCTTCGCCCATGCTTCTATGTGTTCTATATTTATATTGCAGTCTGATTTTACCTGACAACATATACTGTACATGGGTTATTCTTTGGAATTACTGTCACATCAATTGACAGATTTAACTCTCTATATTGTCTAATACAAATTTTGAAATAATAATTAATAATGGCAGTAATTATTGTGTTTTTATTGAAATTCAAATGGTTTCACTTAAGTGTACTGTTTTTTTTTTCTGAAATGCTCTGCATTTTCTGTAAATTTTCAACCCATTCTCACTCCCAGGCGTCAACAACTGAAGCATGGTCAAGCGCCCGAGGCGTCACATAGAAGACGCCAAAGGCGCCCCTTGGCGTCACTCTATGTCGCATTAGGAACTCCATTGCTTTCAATGGGAAACCTGTGGCTTCAATAACAGACGCAAATTTTATCAGTAGGAAATAGCGCTGAAGAAGTCTCATTCCGAACACATTGCGATATTTGGCATCAGGTCACGTGTGCCAGATGTTGGTAAGTAGCCGTAAATACGCTGTCCAAATAATGTTTCTTATAATGTCTTTTCTGTTTGTCGATATTAATCAGATTAGCTGTCTCATGTTCAGTCACTGCATTATATCTGTCATCTCCACGGAGGCTTAGCGTTTCATTGCTTTCTAATTCAAAACACCTTACTAAACTAACGTGATTAAACACTGTCTGTCAAGTGACGTGCTATAGGCCTAGACCTTCAATCAGTTAATCATATTCATATCAGGTTCAAAGGAGTACAATTAGTTCCAAAGTGGTATTTGTAATAGAAGCGCAGTAAAAAACAACACTTACCATGCTCTTCCACAGTAACCTTAGTTTTACTGTGATAGGTATAGTAAAAGGACAGTAACCACAAAACTTACCATGCTTTTACCACAGTATTTGCAGTTTTAATGTGCCATTTGTTGTAAATGCACAGTAACCACAACACTTACCATGCTTTTACCACAGTAACCTTAGTTCCCTTTCAGTCGATAACGTCGGACGTAGTCGACTTCAACTGAATGGGGATTACGCCAGGGAGCCTATCATCTTTGAGTACTATTGAACGAGCCAATGGAATTGGCGTGCATGATTCGCATCACACACTCCGGCCCCCCGCGGCGCGGGTACAAATACGGAAGTGGATGCACGCACTAGTTGCCTTTCGCTTCGGAGCCGATCGTTTGATGTCTCTGAAGAGTGCTGTTGTTTACAACGAGCGAGTGTGTCGGTGTTCTTCAGGAAGACTCTCCCATTGCTGGTGTTCTACAGCGCGAGTGCAGCGGTGATCGCGAGCTTTGAGCTCTCAACTGCTGTTTTAACAGCAACAAATTTCTAAGGGTTTGTATGTGTTAACGGCTGGTTAGAGGGCGGAAAAGTGAGTGCTTCACTGTTTCAGTTCACTGTTCAGTGTTGCCGCGGTCATTCCCCTGTGTGCTCCGGCACTGGTGATGTGTCCTATTTCCTGAAAGAGCAACACGGGTGCGTTTGCTTCTTTTTCAAGATGTCATTCCACCTGTGCGTTTCTGGATGCGGTCGTTCCCTTTTCCTCTCTGACGCTCACAATTGTTGCATCACGTGTTTGAGCTATATATTTATATGTATATAAATATGTATATATATATTTATATGTTCGGCATGCTGAGGCAGCTTTTGTGGACGGCTCATGTTCTCATTGCGGGAATATGACTGTTGCGGTGTTGAGATCGATACTTGCCTTCGTCCACGAAGCGCGAGTCCCCATTACCATGCCCCACCCCCGGGTGCCGTGTGGGATGGGTGATCGGAGGATAGTGATGGATGACTCGCCCGGTAAGCATTCCCTGTGGGCTCCTCACTCCTCCATCACACCGCAGCCGATGGAATTCCTGTTGAGCATGCTGGTCCCTCTGTAATGGACCGATCAGCTGTTTCAATGGGGGGTTCCCCCAGAGGATAAGATGTCGATAGCAGCATCGGAGGGTGAGCTGGCCTCTGGAAATGAATACTCGGCTGTGTTATCTCCCTCTGGGAGTGTAACATTGCCTGAGCCAGATCCAGAAATGTCAACTATGCTGAAACGTGAAAGCATTCCGTAGCGGGCCGCCCAGGGATGGATGAGGATGCTCTTGGAGTTGGCACGATCACTCCCTCCCCCCGGGTGAGGGCCGGGTGGAGTCTTTGTTTATGTGTGTGTCTGTTCCGCCGCTGGCTCCCAAAAAACAACAAAAAAAAAAAAAAAGCGGAGCAAGCAGTACCCACACTTCAAAGAAAGAGCAAATTCATCTGTTCCTGGGTCCCAAGAGGGCCAGTCTGGCGGGTGTGACCCTGTATAGCCTTACACCCCTCAGCCCCCCCTTGGTCGCCAGCAGGCAGCTTGGTGCGTTCGAGGACCCGGTCATCCGCCTTCTCACGTGCCCCCTGCCTCTAGTGGGGACAGGTAAGTGTTGCACAGCACACTAACACCACACTCTCCACTTTGCTGCCCCACCTCAGGCTCGGCTATCCCGTTCAAGTCAGTTATAATCATCACATTAGGTGTTGAGCAGATGTGCTCCTGAAAATCCAGTGATATTCATCACACCTAGTGTTGAGCAGTGCTCCTGACTTGTGCGAGCTTATCTTATCCTGCTGGCGAAGGATTTGATATAGCCGCTCCTCCAGCCGTTATGAAGGCCATCATGTGTGTTGCGCGTGAGGGTTGAAGTATCAGTACAGAGTCCTTCCATTCGAGTGCTCCAGAGCCCGTTGGGTCTTCAGGTCAACTGGAGAGAGTTATCTCGCCCACGGGTTGAGTATCTCTTTTTCAGTTTTGGAGGTGGACTCGGTCCAACACGTCTCTCCAGTGAGAGTATGTTCAGCTGGTGCTTATAGAAGTGAGAAAGGGTCCCACTGAAAGAACTTTCAGAGGCTCCTGGGGCATATGGTAGATGCAGCCACTTGCCTTCCTCCATATGAAGACCGCTTCAGCTCTAGCTTCACGATCGAGTCCCGAGGTGAACGTGGCAGAGCAGCTCACCCTGTGTGACTACAGTTCATCCCGGTCTGCTGCCAAACCCTCAGCAACTGAGGGGCCATGTACAAAGGGCGTGTTTTAACGGGGCCTGGGCGACCCTCGACTACACGGGCATTCGTGCCCTCAGCTCTCAGCTGCCCTGGGGACCCGAAGAAATGCTTTTCCCCAGTGAGCCTCCTAAAAGCGACTGCGACTCATGGTCGCCTGGCGCCTGCTCAAGTCAGTGAATTCATCACACTTCATGTTGAGCAGAAATACTCCTGAAAATCAGTGAAGTTCATCCTACTCAGGTGTTGAGCAGCAGTGCTCCTGAAGCTCAGTGAATCCTTTTACACTCAGTGTTGAGCAGAAATGCTTCTGTAGCTCAGTGAAGTTCTTCGCACTCAAGTGTTGAGCAGAAATGCTCCTGTAACTCAATGAATTTATCACACGCAAGTGTTGAACAGAAATGCTCCTGAAGTTCAGTGAACTTATCACACGCAAGTGCTGAGCAGAAATGCTCCTGAAGCTCAGTGATCTTCATGTTGTGTTGAGCGGTGCTCCTGTCTTTTTGCGCCCGTCGCTTGCACTTACGGTGCCAAGTCAGGAGGGAGCAGGTCTTCATAGTTGCCC
Organism: Gila orcuttii; assembly: GCA_026230005.1. Lineage (NCBI taxonomy): Eukaryota > Metazoa > Chordata > Actinopteri > Cypriniformes > Leuciscidae > Gila > Gila orcuttii. Next base: position 37,803,240 of record JAPDVR010000005.1, on the reverse strand, counting down.
CTTATTGGCCCAACTAGACCTGGTTCCCATCGACAGCCTTCCTGACTTCCCCTGAACACTTTTCTTTGTGGACGGGGCACGATGGCACCCGCGTTCTACCCCTGGAGATTCCGAGTGGTCTTACGTCTGAACGCAGAGGTTCAGGTGGCTATCATAGGAATATGTGATAGTTACCATCACTTCTGTAAGCACCCCCTGAAAGAGTTGGTGTGCTTACGCATTAGAAGTGGAACCTAGTCGTTGAGTGAGTCTTCTCTCCGTGAGGAGATCCTGAAAGCTTTCGATCATTTCAGTGCTCTCTTTCCTGCAAGATGGGTTGGAGTAGGTTGTTTCCTCAACCCTCAAAATAATGTTGCCTCTGTATTCTTGATGCACATCATGATGCAGAAGCGTGGGAAGCGCTGCCCTGGAGGAGGCAGACCCAGCCCTGGTTATCCGCTTCATAGCGTTTAGACGTGTACAGAATGCAAGCCTTAGACCTCAGACTAGCTCTTATCTGTTAGGAATTCAGCAGAGAGCGAAGGCTGTTTCCAAGCAAAGTTGGCCCACTAATGGTGGCTGCCTTCATTTCGGTGAAAAATTCCGAGATGCTCATGTCCACTGAGGTGTTGAGCTCCTCTATAATGAGTGTTTGCTCCGCCTGGGTGTTGACAGAGTGCTTTGCTGACAGATTTAGAGTTGGGGGCTGGGCGACACCTAGTTTGAACCGCTGCTTCCCGTGGGCTCCCTTCTCATGAAGCCAGTTTCACCGTGAGCCCGGTTCAAGTGTCGGCTTGCTGCGCCATTCCCCTCCTATGGACTGGTTACGTGTGCCTTTCTACTCCAGTTGAGTTCCCTGAATCCGAAACTCCTGTTGAGTTCCTCCACACCCCTCTGACGTCGGACGTGAGGAACGCAGTGTGGAACCTGTGTTAGGCTGGGTCCATATGTTGCGGTCCCTACGGTGATCCCATATGTGTATTTTTCCACGAAACGGCCCCCTACGGCGAGCCCGTGTCTTCCATCGGCAGAGTCTCTCTGCCATCACTGTCCGGTGAGTCTCCCCCCTGGAGCCACCCCAGTGACATTCCATATGTCATACTGCAAGGTCATCCGCCCAGTTCATATGTGTATTCTCCACATTACCTCCCTTCGGATAGGATGTGGCTTCCACAGCGTCCCTTCCTTCCAATGTACGGGAACGCTTTCCCAGTGGTCCTGTAGGAACAGCAGTGACTTCCCTGGCCTAAGCCCTGTACTTCCCCGCCTTAAAATTGCGGGGGGATCAGGAGGCTTTTGTCTAGGCACTGGAAGGTGACAGCTTTAGTGGCGTTTTCAAAGGTTATCCCCATTCAGTCGACGTCGACTACGTCCGACGTTATCGACTGAAAGGGAACGTCCTGGTCGCGTATGCAACCCACCGTTCTCTGAAGGAGGGAATGTCCTGGTTGAAATTTTGAATTGGCGATATGGTTCCGTTCTGGGCGAGAACTCCCTGTGCATCCATGCAGCCCAGCATGGATAAATAACAGGGAGAGCAGCAATAACCCCCCTTAGGGTAAACAGAACAGAACCAACATGAATGCATGTGATATCGTTAATTCAAGATTTTAAAGTACAACATAATTCGAGAATTTATTCTGATTCATGGGGAAAACCAAATTCTGACTGACGAGAGGAGGAGCTGGGGATGGAGGAGGGTAATTAGCTCCTGAGAAACGCGATAGCTGCTGATAATACTGAAGGAGCTTATATATGTATACAGTGATAGGCGTCGTATTCCTATATGTAGACGTGGATCAGCTGAGAGTCATCTGATGTGAGCTTGACTAACGTGACCTGACAGAATTAACGCGATGCTTGATATTTGTTGTAAATGCATAGTAACCACAACACTTACCATGCTTTTAATGCCTAATAATTTAAAATGACAAAATCTTGCATGTTTTGAACAGAATTTTCTCTTACAGTATTTATCACCATTTCATAAGAAGTCTTATGTTGGCCTCATAATAATAATAATAATAATAATAATAATAATAATAATATTGGTGTGGTGCACTGCTGTTTGCTATCATTTAAGGTTGTTATAATCAATTTTTGTCTGTTTAAATAAGCAATCTAATGAATATTTTTTTCCAATTAAATCTTCTATATTTTTTTTCAGGAAATATCTATTAAAAGACACATTAAACTAAAGTTACAGCAGTTGCTAAAAGTGGTGTCTGAAGTTTAATTGAACCATCAACATATATCATTTCTAAAATATTTTCAATATAAGGGATATGAAATTTCCAAAAATATGAAAATTAGAATTGAATTTTTTTTCTTTTTTTTTTTCTAGGCCGGACATCACTTTGGCCACTACTGTCATTAGGCACTGTGTGTGGATTGTGGGCACCCACCGGCAGAAACATAACTTAGTGCCTATGTAAATATCAAATTAGAACATACATTAAGTGAATCTGAGAATTAAATGTTTAAATGCATGTATAATATAAATGTGTAAAGGAATTATTCAGGAATGTAAATATGTAAATATTTATGTAATATGTCAGGAATATAAATATGTAAATATGCAGGAATTACTTAATATGCAGGAACAACGTACACATACTTGTACTACAATATAAAATATACAATATAAATAGGCCTATACAATATACAAATATAAAATATATTGGGAATTTCAGTTATTTCCCTATCAATCCTTTATGCTCACCGGCTCCGGGAGAGAGTAAGACAGAAAGTAACATATTGTATTTTTCTCTTGGATTTATACATTTAAATAGAGACATCAAACTGTAGAAAATGTTTATGATTCAGTATCTCAGTTGATGTTAGTCTACTCTTGACAAGCTCTGATTTCTGAGAGAAGCGCAATAGGCTATACAGAAGCTGCAACGCAGCAGTTCACTTTACACTCTCAATATTGAATAATAATTTTAGATATTTAGCCTATCTAAAATATTAGGCTATCACCTGGCTCTGATATTCAGAAAGCAAAAGGAGTGACTGCTTGTAACGTATAGGGATGCACCGATACCGATACCAGTATCGGTATCGGGCCCGATACCAAGCTCATGTACTTGTACTCGTACTCGTAAAAATACCCCGATACCAAAGACCGATACCTCACGTGACATGTGACCTCACGTATATCCTTAGCTTATATTTCTTAATTCTTATAAACACTCTTCCTGCAGTTATAGTGTTGCTAGATTTAATAGTACAGTCTAATATTTCACTTTACACTTTCGGCCAGGGTCCGAAATTAACACCCGCCAAGCGCCAAATGCGGGTAGATTTTCTGTTTGGCAAGTAAATCTCAAAAGGCTATCCGCCCCACTGGCGGGTGAATGTTCATACCAAAATAGTAATGTAACGACTTAAAGTTAACGAGTCCTCTTATCGATGCTCCTGCTCCAAAGCGAATTTTTTGTCCCACCATAGTCTTATTTGATCTGCGAGTAATGTAGACAACAGTAGTGCGTGTGACAGGGCGCAACTGAAGCACGAGCAGAGAGAGGTCGCGCGCGCACTTTCTCTTAGTGCTGTCTTGCTCTCTCTCGTTGTCACATATTAATCAAAATAAATCGACACGATGGTAAAAGGTCGGAAGACCATAGTTTCATGTGGAGCATTCGGATATATTTTTTCCTGAATTACCGCTGGGTGTGAATTGTGCTAAAATACCTTATCTTCTCTGAAGCGTTCTGCACATTCAGCTGACATAAACCACATTTTAAATAAACGGAAAAACCTATCCAGTGATTAAATGTTTTCTGTGTTGACACAAATCTTGTGGGATGTCCTAGCTGCCAGGATAATCACACAACGCGAACACATCCGATAATGACATTGACACGTCCAATTCACGAACTAATGACTCATTTGAACCGATTCATTTTAATTTCATTTTAAAACTGATATTTCCAGTCCTTCAGTTACTGATCGGATCAGTCAGAGTAAATGGAGTAAAAAAAAAATAGGCAGAGTAAAACTAAATATTTTTTTGAAATAATTATAATATATTATTGCATATATTTTATTAAATATACAATTAATACATTTAATATGTACAGAACTATGTTCATATAGGCACCACCACAAAAATATTATTTTAATGTGTGTAAATTGTGTAATATGTGTGTAAATAAAAGTAAAAATGGAAAATAATAGACCAGAAATATGACAAAAATGTTTTAATATAGCCTATATAAATTAATGTATATGTGACACAAAAAGGCTGTTTATTATTTTGGCCGATAAAAAATATGCTTGGCTGGTGGATTTTTTCATCTACCAGTCCCCGTGGCAGGTGAGCCAAAAAGTTAATTTCGGACCATGCTTTCGGCTGTGATTACATTGTTACTCAGTGTTATGTTATAAACATTTGTTCTGTGATTTCTTTGGCACTTTAGGACAACTTTGATTGCCTTGTTGTCTGTGATTTCTTTAGCACTTTGACAACTTTGTGACAGGCAGGTAAAAATTACATTCATTATGTCCTTGGTTTTGCCCTTTGGAGATTATTGGACACTGTGAAATTTGGGCTTTGAAAATTTGTGACAAGCACATAAGAATGATTCATTTTTAAACATAAGTTTATTTAAGTTGTTGAAAATAAAGATGCTGATATGTTCATTAGTCTCATTGTGTTGTTCTTAGAAAATTGCCACATAAAACGAGACCCCCCCCCCCCAGTACAACAGGCATCGGTATCGGTATCGGCGAGTACCAGGAAAAAAATATCGGTACTCGTACTCGATCCTTAATTAAAAAGTGGTATCGGTGCATCCCTAGTAACGTATGTTCTTCTTCTTCTTCTTCTTCTATTATTATTCGTTAAAATTCGTTATTCATGCCTTTCTGAGGTATTCAGCTTTGGTCATATCCTTAAAATATAGTCTATATAAAACATTTGTTGAAAAAAGTTGTATACAATCTAGGGGTGTAATGGTACACAAACATGACGGTTTGGTACGTACCTCAGTATTGAACAGACACTCTCCGGTTACTGTTCTAACCTCGGTTCTATGAAACACGGGAACGAGACATTGCGTCAGTTTTGACGCTGCGGGAACTCTTCCCCTTCTCCAAATTTTCTCAAACCTTATCGTATAACGCCAGTAAAACAACTGGCCAATTGTCACGAAATATGCAAATCGCATGCAAATACGATACTGCCTATGGGCAATATAAAGTGCGGAGGAGAAACAATTGCATCAGAATCTAGCCTGAATGCTTGCACAGCTGATCGAGAGGCGAACACGGCGGCTTACGGAATGTCTAGTTCCCACTTCTCAGGGAAACGAGGTTTTAATGTGTGTGTGTGCTGCTGCTGCTGCTGAGATGATTTGCGTCTGTAAGCCTCGTATATCTTTCTGTTTTGAATCATTATTTACTAGCATTTCCTGTTGTTTATACTGCTAAATATAACTTGCTCAACATCACATATTAACCTTACTTCACTAGCTTCAATCTAAATTGTTGCTAGCACAACACGCTAGTAATGTAAATATGCAGGAATTACTTAATTACTTAATATGCAGGAACAACGTACACATACTTGTACTACAATATAAAATATACAATATAAATAGGCCTATACAATATACAATATAAAATATAATGGGAATTTCAGTTATTTCCCTATCAATCCTTTATGCTTACCGGCTCCGGGAGAGGGTAAGACAGAAAGTAACATATTGTATTTCTCTCTTGGATTTATACATTTAAATAGAGACATCAAACTGTATCATTATTTACTAGCATGTCCTGTTGTTTATACTGCTAAATATAACTTACTCAACATCACATATTAACCGTACATCGCTAGCTTCAATCTAAATCGTTGGTATTACAACACCCTAGTAATTTGCTAGCCTGTTAGCGTGCCATCAGTGCACTCATTTATTTATTTATTTTGCTCGCGTACTCGCACCTTTTACCAATCCATCAAACAACTGAGGTGAGTATCAGTCAGTCAAACAAACACGGTGAGTCATGTCATCTTCTTCTCTTATTGTCACTTGCACTTCATGAAACATGTATAGCCTTCTCTGTCAGCACAAGATTTACATGTGATAAATGCAGGGAGATAGTCAGGCTGACGGAGAATATTTCAGAACTAGAGACACGCATCCAAACTTTAATTGAGGTTAATTGTAAGAGTGCAAGGGCTTTAGATATTGCTTTGGATGCTATTAGCTTAGAGAACACTGAACATTGTTCGGTTCCGGCTGTAGTAGAGCCTGTGCAGCAGGGCAATTGGGTCACGGTGAGTAGTCACGGGAAAAAACACCACTCTTCTGTTTCGATTACCATAACAAACAGATTCTCCCCACTCAGTGAAGCACCCACTGACAATCCTGTTGAATGTGCCCTAGTTATTGGCGATTCTATTACACGGAACGTGAAAATACAGACACCAGCCACCATAGTCACATGATTGCCGGGAGCCAGAGCACCTGACATCAAAGCAAATGTAAAAGTGCTGGCTAATGCTAATCGTAAATTCTCTGAGATTATTATTCACGTCGGCACTAATGATGTTCGACTTCGCCAGTCAGAGATCACTAAAATGAACGTTAAAGAGGTGTGTGAACTCATAGGTACGATGTCAGGCACTGTAATTTGCTCTAGCCCCCTTCCTTTTCGAAGGAGTGATGAGATAGTTAGTAGACTGTCCTCACTCAATGGCTGGCTGTTCATTTTCAGAATTACTAAGAAGTCTAGCTTCAAATATAATTTGTTTGAAGTGTTGGTGCTTAACCCTCTGGGGTCTGAGGGGTTTTCTGGGTCCTGGAGGTGTTCTGACATGCTCTGACATTTGTGCTTTTTTCAGTTATTTATAAACATGTTAATGGCAAAGGTGTAAATTCACTCTATATAGCACAAACGGGACTACCGTAATATGTGAGCAACATGTATGTACATGTTTGTATTTTTGAGAGAATATTGTTTATGCATGGTTACTGAAAAAAACTAAAACTTAAAGTGTCTGAAATAAGGCCACAAAACACATACTAAATATGTGTCCACAAGACTTTTCACTAATGGGCATTGTTGCCTAGAGTTTTTGCTTCAAAATGATCTGAAAATCATCCTGCCTAATCATTTACACAAAACAATACATTGATTTAAATTTTATAAGACACCTTTTGTTTGGAAAGGCAATATGCGTGGAGGCGTGTTCACACCTGAGAAGACAAAGGCCGGATAATGTGCCACATACATAATGAGCTGCATATTAATTAGCCCTTTCACACAGTTGTGTCACATGGTCCCAAAGAATGCAAGGACAAAAGAAATTATCTATACATACATATTTTACAATTAGAAATTGTAACCAATTACAAAGAGGTTACAATTACAACAACAATTACAATTTTAACAATATTTCAAGTGTATTCTTTCTTTGTAAAAAAGGTAATGATTCATTAGTTTGAATATTGGAACAAACACTATAATAACATCTTAGTTGATAATTCAATATACCTACTTTATTTTTGACAAAACATCATACTACAGTATATTTAACATGAGCAGAAATTGGTGAACAAAAGCTTACCTATTTAATGTGACAGTAGTCTTTTTTTACAGTCAAAAATTTATAATCTATCCAAAACTAATCACAAAATCTTGTCTAAACATTCATATTTAGTCTGTAACATATTGTGTATGATATATTAGCATATACATGTTAATTTGCAGTTTGTTGCTTATACAGACATTTTATTTCAACATATTTCAGTCTATTTTTACTCATCTTAGTAGGCTATAGCAATATAGTTTGGATGTGTTCATGTAAATTTAATAACATGTTTACTAATGTAGATGCGAGAGTGAATGAACGGCACAGACACGCGCTGTATAACTATAGCAAACAAAGCGCGCGCGCCTGTGCCGTTCATTCATCATTTAGCCTACACACAGACACGCAATTCATATTTAAACAGTCTTATTGCGGTTTATAGACACTATTCAATATCGCGATTAGAACAAAGCACTTAAGAATAAATGACTTACTACATCAGCTGGATCCGTTGCTCCTCGAAATGAAACTACCAGCACTTCTGGTACATTTTCCAGGGTTATTAGATAGTATTATTCCTCACAGCGTAGGGATTCGCTGTGTTCACAGCGGTAGTAAGAAACTTACTAAACATGATTTTATAATCCAGCTGGTGGGCGTTGGCATGTTTGCATGGCTTGCCTTAGATCATTTGCGTTTGAATACCGCCCGCTCTCCGTGGGCGTGGCACATTAACGCGTAATGAGGTATAATGAGCTGGAAAGAAAAATACTTTCATCTCTCTCTTTTCATACAGATTACATAAACTGAGAATATTTGTTTATTTATATAAATTAATTCATTTAAAAGAAGAGAGTTCAAGCTTCATTATGGAAAAACACTCATGCCTGTATGACAAGTATTCGTGGAATTACAGTTAATCTTCGGACGCGTTTCAGAATGGACTTCACTGACAGAGAGAAGGCAAAACTAGCATCATGTTTATTTTTCTTTATTTGACTAAAAGCACAATACTTTGTTTATATTGTGAGTATACACAAAAAAAATGGACACTTAACAGGATCGAATGATGTATAACACAAATATATAAAATCAAAATCAACAGAGTATTTTGAGTCTCTTTTGCACTGATAAGAAAAAAAGTGAGCTGGTATCGCCGGTGATACCGCCGACCCCAGAGGGTTAATTTAACAATATGTAGCGTAAATGATAAACCACATTTGAGATTTGTGCTGGCTACTGTATATGGGGCCACCAGGGCACCATACAGACTTTATCAAAGAATTTGCTGACTTTCTATCAGAGTTAGTGCTGGCTGCAGATAAAATCCTAATTGTTGTTGATTTTAATATACATGTAGATAATGAAAACGATGCATTGGGATTGGCATTTAACCCTCTGGGGTCTAAGGTGTTTTTGGGGTCCTTGAGATGTTTTGACATGCCCTGACATTTGTGCTTTTTTCAGTTGCTTATAAACATATTAATGGCAAAGTTTTCATTACACTCTATTTAGCACAAAGAGGGCGACCATAATATGTGAGTACATGTTTGTATTTTGGAGAGAATATTGTTTTATGCATGGTTATTGAAAAAACTAAAACTTAAAGTTTCTGAAATAAGGCCAAAAAACACATACAATGAAGACAATGGCCTGCATAATGAGCCTTTCACACAGGTGTGTCACTGGGTACCAAGGAATGCGAGGACAAAATAAATTATATATATATATATATTTTTATTATTATTATTTATTGATTTACAGTTTTTTTACAATCGCTATGACAATTTTTTCAATACTTTTAACACATTTCCTAAACTCTTAACACAGTTAGCACTACATCCGTCTGTGTTAGCTGTACTATTAACACATTTCTTGTTGCTTTAACACAAAATGCATACAATTAACACAAATTAAAAATGCTTGAACTTCTTTTACACACAAGCTCAAACAAGACCAAAACAATGTATTTTTACTGGCAAATTTACCAATGCTTTAACACTGTATGTCAGAACAGATAACACCATGTTCTAAACATACAGGCTAAAGTCAAGTAAACAGCTGTTTATATTGTGAATTGAAACACAAATATATCCCTTGTATTTTATTCTATTGTTACTGAGAAACAGCTGATTAAATTATGCAAATATATACATTTATTTTTATTTATTTTCTTTGTTGCAGCAATTCTGTCTCTGTCTTCGTTTTTTCATTACAGTAACCATACATTCTATAAAGCACTCTGAGATGGGTCTTTTTTTCATTGAACTTCTGCAGCAAAAGACCTAAACCCAACAAAACAAAAATGTAGAGAGGCTTCAAAAGAAACTGCAGTGCAAAACACAATCTACGATCAATACAATATACTGTCTATTGTATAAGGGCATACATGACACATATAAAATAATGCAGTTTCTGTAATTCCATCTGATGTTAGTGTTTTTAAGACATTGTGCTATGATTGACTAAATCTTCCTGTTGGACGAGAACATATGTTAGTGTTTTGAAAAATTATTTTATTTTGAGACATGTTTGCAGTGTTTTGGTAGACATAGTGTATTGTTGCTAGTGTATTATTGTATTTTGAAAATTAGTGTTGGAGTTTAGTTTACAATGTGTGATTTTGAGCATGAAATTAACTGTTTTGCTAGTTGTGTGTTGTAGGTGTGTTGGTGCGTTGGTGTCTTTTTCCACAAATTTTGTATGCATGCAAATTGTATAATATCCGAGGTAAACATTTTTTGTAATTGTGCAGTTAATTCTCATACTGTATTTTCAGAATGTTTTGGAATATTTATCCTCTCCCTAAATTTGTCACTAATAAAACACAATAAAAAAAGGTTACAATTACAACAACAATTAAAATTTTAACAATATTTCAAGTGTAATCTTTCTTTGTAAAAAGTATACATTTTATCATACGTATTTCAAAGGTAAGGATTCATTAGTCTGAATATTGGAACAAACACTACTATAACATCTTAGTTGATAATAAAATATACCTACTTTATTTTTGACAAAACATCCCATACTATATATTTAACATATGAGCAGAAATTGGCGAACAAAAGTGATTTGATGTGGCAGTAGTCGTTTTTTACAGTAAAAACTTTATAATCTATCCAAAACTAATCAACGAAATCTTGTCTAAACATTCATATTTAGTCTGTAACATATTGTGTTTATGATATATCAGCATATAAATGTTAATTTGCAGTTTGTTGATTATACAAAGACATTTTATTTCAACATATTTCAGTCTATTTTTACTAATTTCAGTAGGCTATAGCAATATAGTTTGGACGTGTTCATGTAAAAATAACATGTTTACTAATGTAGGTGCACTGTACAGCTGTAGTAAACAACAGCGTGCACATCTGTGCCGTTCATTCATTCATTCACACACAGACACGCAATTCATATTTAAACAGTCTTTTTGTGGTTTACATACACTATTCCATATCGCGATTAGAACAAAGCACTTAAGAATAAACTTACTATTCACATCAGCTTGACCCGTTGCTCCTCGAAATGAAACTACCAGCACTTCTGAGTGCTTTTCTGAGGAAGTTTTATTCCTCACAGCGTACCACAAGGCTCAGTACTAGGACCGTTGCTGTTCACTCTGTACATGCTACCCTTAGGAGATATCATTAGGAAGCATGGCATTAGTTTTCACTGTTATGCTGATGATACTTTGCTCTATATTTCTTCACGCCCTGATGAAATTTACCAGTCCACAAAATTAACGGAATGCATAGCTGATATAAAAAACTGGATGACTAGTAATTTCCTACTACTTAATTCTGAAAAAAAAAAACAGAGATTCTAATTATTGGACAAAAAACGTCCTCATGTAATAACCTAGAATACTGTCTAACACTAGATGGCTGCTCTGTCAAGTCCTTGTCGTCGGTTAGAAACCTGGGTGTGCTCTTTGATACCAAACTTTAATTTGAAAGTCACGTGTCTAGTATCTGTAAAACCGCATTTTTTCATCTTAAAAATATATCTAAATGACGTCATATGCTCTCAATTAAAATGCAGAACAATTAGTTAGTGCGTTCATGACATCAAGGCTAGATTATTGTAAAGCTCTACTGGGTGGTTGCCCTGCACGTTTAATACATAAACTACAGCTGGTCCAAAATGCAGCCACTAGAGTTCTTACCAGAACCAGGAAGGATGACCATATTAGCCCGGTTCTGTCAACACTGCATTGGCTCCCTATTAAACATCGTATGAATTTAAAAATATTGCTGATTACTTACAAAGCACTAAATAGTTTAGCTCCCCAGTACTTGAGCGAGCTCTTAACGCATTATAGTCCTTCACGTCTATTGCGATCTCAAAATTCTGGCCAGTTGATAATAATGCCTAGAATATCAAAATCGACTGCTGGCGGTAGATCCTTTTCCTATTTAGCACCAAAACTTTGGAACAATCTTCCTAACATTGTCCGGGAAGCAGACACAGTCTGTCAGTTACAATCTAGACTAAAAACACATCTCTTTGGCTTAGCATACACATAACACATTATAGACTTCTATAATTCAATGTTAGGCTGCATAGTTTAGATCAGCCGGAACCGGGAACACTTCCCATGAATCCTGATGTACTTGGTACATCATAAGAAGGATGGCGTCTACGCTAATATTAGTCTCTCTGTTTATCCTGAGTTTTACCGCAAACCGCCGTATCCAGGCCGTATCCAGATCTGATGAAGGACCATCGCATGGACACGACGACAACGCATCCCTGAAGTGCCAGCCTCATCAACACTGTGAAGGCCTCATGGACACCTCAACAAACTCGTCTCCTTACCGGCATGATGACTCCGACCCCCAACCAGATGGAACTGGAAAAATATTGTGAAAGTTCTGATCCAATCTGACTTCTGACCTATAATGCTGCCTAAATCATAATCATACACTGTTCGTTCATTGGCCAAAGGAGGACTGGCCCCCTGACTGAGCCTGGGTTCTCCCAAGGTTTTTTTCTCCATTCTGTCACCTGATGGAGTTTTGGTTCATTGCCACTGACGCCTTTTTCGCCTTTCTTCGCCTTTGTCTTTTGGCTTGCTTAGTTGGGGACATTTAATTTTATATTTAACAATATTATTACAACATTATTTTCCTGTTATCTCTGTAAAGCTGCTTTGAAACTATCTGTATTGTAAAAAGCGCTATGTAAATAAAGGTGACTTGACTTGACTTGACTTGAGAACAGTAACCGGAGATATTCCCTTTCGATAGCGGTTATTTCAACATTGCCTCAGCTTTGATGCTGCAGGATCTGTATACAATCCCGCCATGAGAGTGCAAAGATACACCAAACACGGAGCAGAACAGTACACAATAATTACTTAGCTAGGAGTGCTCACAGCTGATGGGTGGAGCTAGACCAATGAGCTGGCAGTTCAGGTACACCAAAATTAGCTTATCAGATCAGCTCAAGCGAGCAAGCTGCACTGAATACAGGGCAGAAAATTAACAGTAAGCACATATAAATGTACATGGGCATACACAGTGTCAACAGCCAAAGCGAGAAAGCAAGTGTCTTAGCAAGAAAACCCAAGCAATAAGTGAGGTTATTCACTCACAGAAAACACTTGAGACACCGAGGACGGCACATCCAACTTGTAACCTGGCGAAAGTGTGCTGTGAAGACCCGCCAGCCGCAAAACATATATCCTGAACAGACGTGCATTTAGACCAGGCCCATGAAGAGGCGATAGCCCTCGTCGAGTGAGCTCTTATTCTGAGGGGGACTTCTCCGTGACGTTTCTTCCCGGATCCCGTCCGCTGTTTGCGATAAATATCTGGCTCGGGATGTGACGCTGCGACGAACTCAGCGGTCATTTATAGCGCTTTTATATGTACTACTGTACACCCAAAGCTCTTAACAATCATATCAGGTGATCTCTCCTCAAACCACCACCAGTGTGCAGCATCCATTTGGATGGTGCGACGGCAACCACAGTACAACGGCACCAGAGTGCTCACCACACACCAGCTATAGGTGGAGAGGCGGGAGAGTGATAGGGCCAATTCAATGGAAGGGAATTATTCGGAGGCCATGATTGGCAAGGGCCAATGGATGGAATTTGGCCAGGAGACCGGGGTTACACCCCTACTCTTTATGAGAAGTGCCATGGGATTTTTAATGACCACAGAGAGTTATGACCTAGGTTTAACGTGTCATCCGAAAGACGGGTCGCCGGCGGCGGCAGGCGGGGGACGAAGGCTCTCGTCAGAAAAGAGGACTGGGGAATGAAGCGACAGTGGAGACGGCCCCGGGCCGAGTTGTCACCATCACACCAAGGGTGGGGGGAAGGCCCACCAGCGGCTCGCTGGCAGCAGTGGGCCTCGTCCCTGTCAGGCCCGTGCAAAAGTAGGCAGAAGGAAGCCATCGGATGTGGTAAGAAATTATTTTCCTTTATTTAACCAGGAGAAAAGACTCACTGAGATTAAGATCTCTTTTGCAAGAGTTTCCTGGGCAAGGGCAGCCAAGGCAAATATGGGGAGTCCTTAATGACAAATTGCTATAATATTAAAGGTTACTATTAACAACAGAGCTCAAATTATTAAATTTAGTTGCTATTTATTTTTTAGATATAATAATCAACACTCACATAAAAAAACATGTACTGTAAATATAAGGCAGGTTTTGCATTAACTTCTAAGTCTAATTATAAAGTAAATTTTCTACTCCAATTCATTTTTGAAATATAATCATTTACACAGTGGCTGTCATAACTTGTTTCATTGACAATTCTATTTAATCATACATTAAATAATCAAGACATTACTAACAGATTAAGTAAATATAATGAATAGGCTAATATAGTGCACATACGAAATGCTTTGAATGCGAACTAACCTGCTGTCGACACTAAATGCCTGAGGTAAATGTAATGCTACGTGAGATTATTCGCAAGCTGTTTTATTTATATCCTTCCGCAGTTGAAACACTGGTTGATAGATGTAAACAAAATCCACTAGATGAGAAACCTGCAACCTTTAGCCAAAAAAGAAACACCTTATCATTTAGGTCAGGGGTTCTCAACCTTTTGCAACTCATGGCCCACCAATGACTGTTTAAAAACATTCCGAGGACCACCTTTCCAAATATGATAGTATGAACACAGAATAACAGAACATTCAAAAAGTACAATGATATACTCTGCTGTTAATCTGTTATGCCACTGTAGTAGACTAGGTCAAGTCAGCTATATAGATGAAAACTGTCCTTGTATAAAAAAGACTTGGCAGGTTTACTAGTCACCATTTCTGTAACAATAACAGGCTAACATACCTGTAACAACAGGTCAGGCACAGAAGAGGGGAACATTCTCTCTATTCATAAGCAGAAATGTTCAACAAAGTTCATTGACCCCAATTTACATACTGTAAGTGTAATTTATCAAATACAATTAGTGATATTAACATGTTTAAAACAATATTTTGTTCGCTTCCCAACACACCCCGGGTGTTTTGAGTTCAAATGTCTCCACAGCTTTGATGGTTTGAATGCCTAATTTGACAAAATTTCTCCACATTCAACACACTGCTCCTTCGGCTTAAGGGGGTCGCACACTGGATGAGAAGCGCAAACCACAAACGGAGTCTGACCAGGTGTGTGAGCCGGCAACATCGTGCGTCGCAGAGGGAGTGCTTGTGGAGCTCGAGGGCTGGGAGGAGAGCCCCGCCCACACCACTACTGATGTGGATGACATGTCAGTGGCCTTTGGCATATATTATGACGAACTGAAGGACATTTTTGAGGAGAGCCTCATAGACTGGTTTGGCAAGGTAATTCCTGTTTCTCCTGTATCTTTAGAGTTCCCAGTGTCTCCAGCCTCCCCTGTCTCTCCAGTGTCCCTTGTATTACCTGAATGCCCGCCCAGCCTCCCTCTCCCAACTCCTCAATCAGCCAGTTCCTCAGCCCTGCCTCCGCTGCTGTCTTTCAATCCCTCTGCAGCTCCCATATGTGTTGAAAGACCTGCCCAGTGTCTTCAGGCCACCAGCTCCACCTAGCCTTGAGGATCCCCTGTCTCCACCTCCAACCTCTGGGCCCATCACTCCTCCTCGGCTTGTCAACCTGATAAAGTTCCCTTGGCCTCTGGAATTAAAATAGCCCCACATCATTACATACCCTTCACCATACCTAGAGATTGGCATGGGGTACTTTCCATAAGATCATCTCTCAATGCAAATCAAACCAGCTATTAGGCTAACTGAAATAAAACCATGCCAGTTTCTAGGTATGGTGAAGGGTATGTGATGATGTGGGACTATTTTAATTCCAAAGGCCAAGGGAAATTTATCAAAGTGCATAGTATCCTGGATCAAATTAAATAACTAGCCTTTAAAAATAAAAAATCTGCCCGCCTCTATGGGAATTTAACATAGGGGTGTACTGACTTATGCCCCCTGTATTTTAAGCAAGAACATTTATTTATTTACAATTCATTATTCATTCACAAAGAAAATTGGTGTCCTTAAAGGTTGGATTTTTCCTCATTTTTTAAATTAGGGCATTAAAATCAATTTCCAAAAGATGATTTTTTATTCCTATTTTTAGTCAAATTTAGCATGGGTGTATTCACATATGCTAAGCACTGTATGATAGTAGCTACTATTATAATTTTCCTTATCATTACACTGTAAGGAGAACAGGCTTTTGATTTGAATTTGTACATCAGTTTCTCCATACATTTTTCTCACATGTGACTCACAAAATGTATCTGTAATGGAACATTATCATAACAAAGCAGACGAGAAGATACAACAAGCTGACTCCAATTTATAAAATGGCAACTTTCATGAATCGTAGTCAACATCTGTGACAAGTCAAAGAGCTGTTCCTTCCAGACAGCATTAGTGTAGATGTTGGAGGATTTGAGGAAACAGTAATGAAAGTGTTGAAATGTGGCACCGTCTCTCTGTGTTCTTCCTGTCACTCTCTCTGGGGTGAGGAGAGAGTCATAGACTAAAATAAAAAAAGACCTTCACCACATTCAACCCACAAGCATTTAGACAGACTGATCCTTGATTCACACCCATACACACACACACACTCCCACCCACACATCCATACACACAAGCCCATACATGTATCCACACACACACACACACACACACACACACACACACACACACACACACACACACACACACACACACACACACACACACACACACAAGAATGAGAGAGAGAGTGTGTCATTGGCTGTGACCCGTGTTGCAGCGCGTGGTTTTATTGGCTGTCTCATTTGCCAGTGTTCAGCATGACCATGCTGATGTGTCTGAACACTGCAGCTATTGTACCGCAATAGCCAGGCATGGGAAGAGCTGAGCATCAGGGAGGGAAACCTGAGGGGCAGGGGAGGGAGGTAGGATGCCATCCAAATGCGTATATATTTGTGTGTGTGTGTGTGCATGTGTCCTGCAGCAGTGAGGTGCAGGCGGTATAATTAACTGGCATCTGGAAACCATTGCTGAGTAAATGACCCTGCAGCCTCTAACTCGTGTCTCTGCTAGAGCAGCTTACCATCTTCATACATAAACACACTCATACTCTCTCTCTCTCTCTCTTTCTTTCTTTCTCTCTCTCTCTCTCTCTCTCTCTCTCTCTCTCTCTCTCTCTCTCTCTCTCACACACACACACACGTTGGGTTTTCATGTTTTATGGGGGCAATCCATAGATATAATGATATTTCTTCTTTACAAACTGTAAATTCTATCCCCTAACCTTACCCCTAAATTTACACATCACAGAGAACTTTCTGCATTTTTACATTGTCAAAAGAACATAAATGTTCCCTCAAGGACAAAGATTTTGGATTTTGCTTTTTGGGGACACATACATCACAGAGACGTCTATTTGATTAACATTTACATCTGCAAGATATATTTTTTAGACTGTTTGCTCAAAATACAACCCACATGTACCTTCTTCTTTGCCGTTGTGTTCATCGTAACAAGAAGTTATCAAGTTCACATCTGTCAACTGTCATTCTGATTGTCATCAGACAAATGGAGTTTTGGACCGGTGATATTTGACTCAGTGGAGAAAGTACACAGATTATTTCGGGGATTTCTAGGCATTGTGTTTCATGTCGCGTTTTTGTGATTTCTCAAAACTTGTGTGCTTTTCTGGGTGACATGGAGTGAACTGTGGCGCTAACAGAATCTCACGTCGTGCAGCCGTGCAGAGAAGCCCAATGGCCAAAGTCAAGAATTTTGTTAAATAATACATTTCATATCAGTTTGTTTTTCACTAAACCCCTATCATATACTCCCAGAACACTTGGAAAATATAGCATGTGTCGCATGGGATTATTCTATGATACTTTTACATCTTTTTTAAAAAGCTTGATGCTGTTTGCTATTCACTGCCATTATATAGACAAACACGAGCAGGACAGTTAAAAAAATATAAAAATTGAACTCCTTTTGTGGTCCATAAAAGAAAGGGCATAGTACATTAGAGCAACACCAGGGTGAGTAAATGATGACTTCATTTTCATTTTGGGCTGAACTATCACTTTAAAGGCAGGCATACACTGTGCGATGTCTGTGCGATTTCAGCAAGGTACCTACTCACACTGAACGAGTAAATCGCATGCGATGTAAAGCCAAAGCTCAGGATTTATGTGCTCACACTATACGGTCCGAACGTCGAGCTGCGACTTGACTGCTCACACTATACGTGTGAAATATGTGCGATAAACCCCCGTGCTGGGTTGCGCCTAGACGATATCATGTATCCAGAGATATTGTCAAAACAAGCATCAGCTATCAATATCAAGATGATTTAGCACTTCCAATTTATGTATTAAATTATTATTAGTATTATTGTATTAGGGAAGGCTAATTTTATTATTAAATTGATCTGCTATTATACTTAATTTGCCACGCAATAATTTCACAGCACATCTCCACAATGCGCTGTGAGGATAATAAAATATTACATAGAAGCTTACTCATCGAGGAATAATAAATAATAATAATATAATTTATATGCCTATCATTCATTGAAATCGACCTAAATGTCTAAAACATTTAGGTCGATTACAATGAATTATAGACATATACTTATATTAACAGTCTATAATATGTCCGAACACTGCAATAAGTAGTCATCAATGAAAATTAAAAACAGGTTTATTTCAAAAACATTGTTTAACAAATTAATTAGACACAGTGTTACATCGCAGGTGGCTTGGAAGACGTGGGTAATAACTGGACAAACTGGAGGTAAGCAACAGTAATTTGTAGCTAGTTTGAACTACAGAACTTAAAGAGTTCCCTCTTTTTGTATGCTGCAGATTGAAATGGTTAAAATTCTGTTTTCGCGCAGGCGCAGTGAGGGAAAAAACACTGAGTTTAGGGCAATCGGTTCGTAGCTCTGCTTCAACTGTGCGATATAGTCACGAGGAGCGACCAAAATTTCTGACATGCCAGAAATTCATCCGACCATCCGATTGCCGATCGGGAGAGGTTAATCGCCTCTCGTTTCTCCCTGTACACTGCACTACAAACGACGCACGACAAAGCTGAAAATCGGCACGACCCGAAAAAGAGTCGCACGAGTCAGAATTCGGCTCAAAATCGGACGAAATTCGCGCAGTGTATGCCCGCCTTAAAGCAGAAATAAGAAAGTTGCAAACTGCATCTCTCGTTCAAAGTCGCTGGCTTCCGCTCTCTCGCGTGCTCTCTCAATCCTCTCCGCATTGGCTTTTGGAAAATAGTGCTTCAGCAAGTACATCTGGGCCATTTCTCAATATATGTTCTTAAGCGATCATGCATCCTTATAATCCTTATAATATTAAAGAATTATATATTTCACAAGTACAGAGGATGCATGAAAGTGCCCGGATGTGTTCTTGATATTGAGGATGCATTGAATGCAAACCGAAAACCGACAGAACCGACAATGCGGGCATACAACATATGGAAGCCTATAAGCTTTAAACTTCTCGTTCTCACTTAAATCAAGTCAAGTCTCCTTTATTTACATAGCGCTTTTTACAATACAGATTGTTTCAAAGCAGCTTTACAGAGATAACAGAAAAATAATGTTGTAATAATATTGTTAAATATAAAATTAAATGTTCCCGACTGAGCAAGTCAAAAGCCAATAGCGACAAAGCTGAAGAAAGGCGACAGTGGCAAGGAACCAAAACTCCATCAGGTGACAGAATGGAGAAAAAAACCTTGGGAGAAACCAGGCTCAGTCGGGGGGGGGGGGCAGTTCTCCTCTGGCCAACGAACAAACAGTGTATGATTATGATTCAGGCAGCATTACAGGTCAGAAGTCAGATTGGATTGGAACATTATATTATGCAGTTCATCTGGTTGAAGATCGGAATCATCACGCGCATATGGAGATGAGTTTGTTGAGGATCACCGCTGATGGCTGTCGTGTCGATGAGGCCTTCACAGGGGAGAGTCTAGTTGTACACGCTCTGCTGACACTTCAGAGATGCGTTGTGGTCGTGTCTAGGCGCAAGTCCACCATCTTATCTGGATACGGGCCGGGTCGGGCAGATTACAGTTAACCTCGGAATAAACAGAAAGAATAAAGTTAGCATAGATGCCATTCTTTTTATGATGTAGCGAGTACATCAGGTGTTATAGGAAGGGTTCCCCGTTCTGGCTGACCTAATTTATGCAGCCTAATAATCATTTAACTGATTTGAATAACAGGAATGTATAGTGTTCTATGTGTATGCCAGGTTGAAGAGATGTGTTTTTAATGTAGATTTAAACTGACAGAGTGTGTCTGCTTCCCGGACAATGTTAGGAAGACTGTTCCAAAGTTTAGGAGCTAAATAGGAAAAGGATCTACCGCCAGCAGTCAATTTTGATATTCTAGGTATTATCAACTGGCCGGAATTTTGAGATCGCAATAGTTGTGGTCAATAGTATAAAATGCAGCACTAAGACCAAGTAGCACTAATAGAGAGATGCAACCACGATCGGATGATAAGAGCAAATCATTCGTGACTCTGATGAGAGCTGTTTCAGTACTATGGTAGTGTCTAAATCCTGACTGAAAATCCTTGCAGATACCATTTCTTTCTAGAAAGGAACACAGTTGTGAGGATACTGCCTTTTCTAGTATCTTTGACAGAAAAGGTAGATTCGAGATCAGCCTGTAATTGACTAATTCTGTAGGATCAAGTTGCGGTTTAATCATAGCCAGCTTAAAAGTGTTAGGTACATATCCTAATGACAAAGATGAATAAATGATATTAAGAAGAGGATCTATGACCTCTGGAAGCATCTCTTTCAATAATTTATTCGGTATAGGGTATAACATACATGTTGTCGATTTAGATGATTTAACGAGTTTGGAAAGTTCTTCCTCTCCTATACCAATGAATGAATAAAATTTTTCCTCAAGGAGACTACAGTGCACTGCCTGATGCGATACTGTAGTAGACGGTTGCATAGTTATAATTTTCTCCCTGATATTATCAATCTTGTAAGTAAAAAAGTTCATAAAGTCATTACTGCTGTGCTGCTTGGAAACGTCTGGGTTTTATAGCTTTATTTTTCGTTAATTTAGCCACTGTTTCAAATAAATACCTAGGGTTTTGTTTATTTTCTTCTAATAGGGTTTAAAAATAAGCAGATCTAGCAGCTTTTAAGGCCTCTCTGTACGCTGTGCTCTCTTTCCATGAAATGTGAAAAAACTCTAGTTTTGTTTTCTTCCAGTTGCGCTCCATTTTTCTGGCTACTCTCTTAAGGGCCTGAGTGTGCTCTTTGTACCACGGCGTTGAAGTATTTTCTTTAATTTCTTTAATTGCAAAGGAGCAACTGCATCTAAAGTGCTGGAAAAGAGAGAGTCAAAAGTTTCTGTCGCAATATCGAGTTCTTCTAAGCTATCTGAGATGCTGAGGAGATGAAACTGATCAGGAATATTATTAATAAAGCAATCTTTAGTGGCAGAAGTGATAGATCTAACATATTTGTAACACAGAGTCGACTTTGCACCCTTGGCTAAATTAAGTATACAAGAGACTAGATAATGATCTGAGATTTCATCACTCTGCTGTAGAATTCAACGGCATCAACATTGATTCGATGTGATAATATTAGTTATATACTCAGGCTTGGGAGGGTTACTTTAAAAATGTATTCCGTTACAGTTACAAATTACTTCATAAAAAAAGTATTCAGTACCGTAATCCAAGTACCACAATATGAAAGTAATGTAACTGATTACTTTTGGATTACTTCAAGGACAGATATTATTTAAAAAAATAACAATTTTTATTTACTAAGAATTTCACAGCCCTGAATAAATATTTATGTAAAGGGCTATACAGACATCTAGTGGCTACAGTACATATTACAGATTATTTTGTTTTATTTTTAACTAACATGTAGGCTACAAGAAATAATAAAAACACAACATTTAAAAATTCTACACAATCTACATATTAGTTTATTTTAAAATAGGCCTACATGTTGACTAAAGCCGTGATCTTTCTTAATTTGCCTGACTGAACTTGGGCTGTTGGCAGTGGGAGTTCCCCTACCTTACCTAGCAGCGAACATCGCGTTAAGTGAGACTGAGAAGAGATTATGAAAGGACATTTTAGGTACTAAAAAAGCTACTCTCCTAATTTCCAAGAAATTAAAGCATTTTTACCCGTGGGCAGCATTGTTTCTAGCAGCAGTGATTCAATCTGTGTCTGAGGAGATTGTTGTAGAGAGCTGTTATTTTGCGCATGCACCAGCGGGTGGCACACGTGACTCGTGTCGTGACTCGTGAGTCATTAATCAAGCAACGCTTAATATAATGTTATTATGCCAAACTACAGATTTATTGAGTTTTAAATGAAACCATTGGAATCCTGAAAGTATCCCAACTTTTTTCAAAAAGTAACTATAATCTGATTACTACGTTTTTTTGACGTAACTGTAACGAATTACAGTTACTGGATATTTGTACCCTGATTACATAACGCCGTTACATGTATTCCGTTACTCCCCAACCCTGTCTATACTAGAGTATGATTACGACAATGAGTAGGTCCTGACACGTGTTGTCTAACTCCAATAGAGTTCAGAATATCTTTAAATGCCAATCCCAATGCATCTTTTTCGTTATCTGCATGTATATTAAAAACACCAACAATTACGACTTGGTAGGGTCTCCCAAGGCAAACAGGTCCTAGGCGACGGGTCTGACTAAGAGCGGTTCAAAATCCCCTTATGATGGACAAACATCCAAGGACCGTGACGTCGCCCGGTATGGCGCAGCCGGGGCCCCACCCTGGAGCCAGGCCCGGGGTTGGGGCTCGTATGCGAGCGCCTGGTGGCTTGGCCTCTCCCCACGGGGTCCGGCTGGGCTCAGCCCGAAGGAGTGACGTGGGACCGCCTTCCCGTGGGCTCACCACCTGCAGGAAGAGCCGTAAGGGGCCGGTGCAGAGAGGATCGGGTGGCAGTCGAAGGCGGAGACCTCAACGACCCGATCCCTGGACACGGAAACTAGCCTTAGGGACGTGGAACATCACCTCGCTGGCGGGGAAGGAGCCTGAGATGGTGCGTGAGGTTGAGAGGTTCCGACTAGAGATAGTCGGGATCACCTCTACGCATGGCTTGGGCTCTGGAACCACACTCCTTGAGAGAGGATGGACTCTTCACCACTCTGGAGTTGCCCTTGGTGAGAGGCGACGGGCTGGTGTGGGTTTGCTTATAGCCCCCCAGCTCAGCCGCCATGTGTTGGAGTTTACCCCGGTGAACGAGAGGGTCGTTTCCCTGCGCCTACGGGTCGGGGATAGGTCTCTCACTGTCGTGTGTGCCTACGGGCCAAACGGCAGTGCAGAGTACCCGGCCTTCTTGGGGTCTCTGGGAGGAGTGCTGGAAAGTGCTCCGACTGGGGACTCCGTCGTTCTACTGGGGGACTTCAACGCTCACGTGGGCAGCGACAGTGACACCTGGAGGGGCGTGATTGGGAGGAACGGCCCCCCCGACCTGAACCCGAGCGGTGTTCAGTTATTGGACTTCTGTGCTAGTTACAGTTTGTCCATAACGAACACAATGTTCAAGCATAAGGGTGTCCACCAGTGCACGTGGCACCAGGACGCCCTAGGTCGCAGGTCGATGATCGACTTTGTGGTCGTTTCATCTGACCTGCGGCCGTATGTCTTGGACACTCGGGTGAAGAGAGGAGCGGAGCTGTCAACTGATCACCACCTGGTGGTGAGTTGGATCCGATGGCGGGGGAGGAGGCTGGACAGACTCGGCAGACCCAAGCGTACTGTAAGGGTTTGCTGGGAACGTTTGACCGAGTCTCCTGTCAGAGAGATCTTCAACTCCCACCTCCGGCGGAGCCACGACCGGATCCCGAGGGAGGTTGGAGATATTGAGTCTGAGTGGACCATGTTCTCCACCTCCATTGTCGAAGCGGCTGCTCGGAGCTGTGGCCGTAAGGTCTCCGGTGCCTGTCGAGGCGGCAATCCCCGAACCCGGTGGTGGACACCGGAAGTAAAGGATGCCGTCAAGCTGAAGAAGGAGTCCTATCGGGCCTGGTTGGCTTGTGGGACTCCTGAGGCAGCTGACGGGTACCGGCAGGCCAAGCGGACTGCAGCCCGGGTGGTTGTGGAGGCAAAAACTCGGGCCTGGGAGGAGTTCGGTGAGGCCATGGAGAAGGACTATCGGCTGGCCTCGAAGAGATTCTGGCAAACTGTCCGGCGCCTCAGGAGAGGGAAACAATGCCCTACCAACGCTGTTTACAGTGGAGGTGGGCGGCTGTTGACCTCAACTGGGGATGTCGTCGGACGGTGGAAGGAATACTTCGAGGATCTCCTCAATCCCGCCGTCACGTCTTCTATTGAGGAAGCAGAGGCTGAGGGCTCAGAGGTGGACTCGTCCATCACCCTAGCTGAGGTCACCGAGGTAGTCAAGAAACTCCTCGGTGGCAAGGCACCAGGGGTGGATGAGATCCGCCCTGAGTACCTCAAGTCTCTGGATGTTGTGGGGCTGTCTTGGCTGACACGCCTCTGCAGCATCGCGTGGCGGTCGGGGACAGTGCCTCTGGGATGGCAGACCGGGGTGGTGGTCCCTCTTTTTAAGAAGGGGGACCGGAGGGTGTGTTCCAACTACAGGGGGATCACACTTCTCAGCCTCCCTGGGAAAGTCTATGCCAGGGTACTGGAGAGGAGAATACGGCCGATAGTGGAACCTCGGATACAGGAGGAACAGTGCGGTTTTCGTCCAGGCCGTGGAACACTGGACCAGCTCTATACTCTCTACAGGGTGCTGGAGGGTTCATGGGAGTTTGCCCAACCAGTCCACATGTGCTTTGTGGATTTGGAGAAGGCATTCGACTGTGTCCCTCGCGGCGGCCTGTGGAGGGTGCTCCGGGAGTATGGGGTCCGGGGTCCTTTGCTAAGGGCTGTCCGGTCCCTGTATGACCGAAGCAGGAGCTTGGTTCGCATTGCCGGTAGTAAGTCAGACTTCTTCCCGGTGCATGTTGGACTCCGGCAGGGCTGCCCTTTGTCGCCGGTTCTGTTCATAGTTTTTATGGACAGAATTTCTAGGCGCAGCCAGGGGCCGGAGGGTGTCAGGTTTGGGGACCACGCGATTTTGTCTCTGCTTTTTGCGGATGATGTTGTCGTGTTGGCCCCTTCACACCAGGACCTTCAGCATGCACTGGGACGGTTTGCAGCCGAGTGTGAAGCGGCTGGGATGAAAATCAGCACCTCCAAATCCGAGGCCATGGTCCTCAGTCGGAAAAGGGTGGCTTGCTCACTTCAGGTTGGTGGAGAGATCCTTCCTCAAGTGGAGGAGTTTAAGTATCTTGGGGTTTTGTTCACGAGTGAGGGAAGGATGGAACGGGAGATTGACAGACGGATCGGTGCAGCTTCTGCAGTAATGCGGTCGATGTACCGGTCTGTTGTGGTGAAGAAGGAGCTGAGCCGTAAGGCAAAGCTCTCGATTTACCAGTCAATCTACGTTCCTACTCGTACCTATGGTCATGAGCTTTGGGTCATGACCGAAAGGACAAGATCCCGGATACAGGCGGCCGAAATGAGCTTTCTCCGCAGGGTGGCTGGCCGATCCCTTAGAGATAGGGTGAGAAGCTCGGTCACTCGGGAGGAGCTCAGAGTAGAGCCGCTGCTCCTCCACATCGAGAGGGGTCAGCTGAGGTGGCTCGGGCATCTGTTCCGGATGCCTCCTGGACGCCTTCCCGGGGAGGTGTTCCGGGCACGTCCCACTGGGAGGAGACCCCGGGGAAGACCTAGGACACGCTGGAGAGACTATGTCTCCCGGCTGGCCTGGGAACGCCTCGGTGTCCCCCCGGAAGAGCTAGATGAAGTGTCCAGGGAGAGGGAAGTCTGGGCATCTCTGCTCAGACTGCTGCCCCCGTGACCCGGCCCCGGATAAGCGGAAGAAGATGGATGGATGGAATTACGACTTAATCTGCAGCCAGTTCTAACTCTGATAGAAAATCAGCAAATTCTTTGATAATGCCTGCATGGTGCCCTGGTGGCCTGTATTCAGTAGTCAGCACAAATCTCAAACGTGATTTATCACATTAAACATGATTCTCAGTGGGTGTTTCACTGAGAGGGGAGAACCTGATTAATGTTGTTATCGGAATGGAAGAGCTGTGTTTTGTCCCGCGAATACAGTGTCTCATGGTCACACAGTTGCATGGGCTCTACACCCGGAACCGAACAATGTACAGAGTTCACTAAGCTAGTCACATCCAAATCAGTATCTATAGCCCTTGGAATCTTACTATCCTCAATGAAAGTTTGGATGCGTCTCTAGTTCTGAAATCTTCTCCGTCAGCCTGACTGCCTACCTGCATTTATCACATGTAAATCCTATATTGCTGACAGAGAAGGCTATACTATAGATGTGACATGAATTGCAAGTGACAATAACAGGAGAAGACATTACTCACCGTGTTTGTTGACTGATCCTATACTTTCCACAGTTATTTGATGAATTCGTAAAAGGCGCGAGCACGCGAGAAAACATAGATAAAGACGGCAGGCATGGATGGCTCGAGTGCGCAAGACAATAAATAAATAAAGACGACAGGCACGGATGGCGCATTAACAGGGTAGCGAGTTACTAGTGTTGTCATGCAGGCTAGCGAAATTACTAGCGTGTTGTATTAGTGATAACGATTTAGATAGGAGCTAGCGTTGTCAGATTAATGTGTGGTTATGAGTAAGATATAATTAGCAATATTAACAACATGGAAAGATAGTAAATAAAGATTCAAAACAGAAAGCAATACGGAGCTTTCAGACGCAAACCACACAATAGCAAGGCAGACAGGAGCAATCAAAAAATCCCCAAAAAAATCCAGTAGGAACTTAAGAGATTCCTACTGTAAGGTAGGAATCTACTGTAAATGCAGGTACAGTTCCTACTGTAAATGCAGGTATGTGATGGCTCATGAAAGTAAACATTTGTCGTTTTGTTTTGCCCAATTTTAATAAAGTGATAAAGACCTGGAGAAAGCCTGCTGTATTTTTCGCCGTATTAAAAAGAATCTTAACATTGACAAAGCATAAGTAACTGTAGCGCCCTCTCCCCGAGATTTAAGCGGGAGGGGCCCTGGGTTAGTTTATTGTTAGATCTCTCTAAATAGCCCCTGAATATTATTAACTTTATTTCAATAAACACCTATCTCAATATTGGTGTGCTTAGTAACAGACTAGAATAACCACAAACTCTTGTAAATGAAATAGAAACTTTTAGTAGTTTACTCAAATAAAATAATAAAATTCAAATAGCAATTGAAAATAAAAGTTAACCCTTTAAAGTTTTACAATAAAAGGATCTTTCCTCCTTTCAACTCAAAATTCACAAATACAACACTGTATTAATATTCCCTATGGAAAATAATATATCACTCTGGTGTTTTCTCAATATAACAGGCAATAAGATGGACAGTAAATACACAAACTTCCCCAAATATCACCAAGGAAACAATGTGTTGATTACTACTCAAGTCCAACGAATCTTTGTTGTCTCAACACAAAGGTTACTGTTCACATAAACATCCCACAAAAGTAATCAAAACACCCGGGTGTCAGCGTTCAAAATTGCAACAAATAAAATAAATATCCCGTTGCAGGCCTGATACGATGCTGGGGTTCGTTGAGGCACAAAACAGATTGCCACTTCGCTCAATGAGCAAACAAAATAAAATGCTGTCTTACCAATGTTAGTTCGAGCCGGCTTTCTTATGACGCACTTTCAACAAAAGGGATTACGGTCCATGAACTGACGGCAGATCGGCGAACTCGTCCAGCGTTGCCAGAGGAACCACTGAGAATTCCTGGTATCTCAGGTCGCTATCTGGGATGTCTTCTAGGTTTGGCAAGAGAAGCGGCACACAGTAGTTTTTCACCAACGCGACCTCGCTAGTCTCTCACATGCATAGCACGGTTTTTTGAGAATACGTGCGCTACTCGGTCACATGGGCGTAGATTACGCGGGGGACTGGGGGGACGTGTCCCCCCCACTTTTTATAAAATGTAAATTCGTCCCCCGCACTTTTTCATAGGGCAAAATGTGTCTATGACAAGCTGAGGTTTCCGCGGGTGTGTATAGCCTGCCCTACATCGAGATTTAAAATCCAAAGAGTCAAGGATAGTCTATCTACATACGTGACTTTCACGCTTCCATGGTAATCAGTCACTCGTGCATTAGCTTACGACACGCCCATGCTCGCACCCGCGCCGAATCCATCAGTTTCATAGAGTTCAAAACGGCAAAAAAAACTCTTCACTCCTTTTTCACGAAAAAGTCAAGCACTGTAAGTAAGTTTTCATGTGGTATCCGAATTGTGTTGCACAATGATGAATAACTCTGCCTATTTCTCTTGTTGAATAATTAACAAGTTTTGTTGTAAATTGAAAACATTCACTATACCCGCACAAACGTGCACTATTTTCAATCTTTTTTTATTCGTAATGTCTTTTATTTTCACAGATATGTTATCAAAGCCCTTCAAATTAGAATAAGCATGGTGATTGTTAATGCTGAATTTGTATGTTCATGCATTAACAGCCACGATCTGCTTGAATCAGGCAATAACATGTGTAGACTATGATGTTTACCATAATTCGGTAACACTTTACAATTAGATAAAAAAGTTTGTAGACAAACTTTAAGTTCTCTTGAAAAAGCCTAACTAGAAAGTTTGAAGTATTTTTAAAAGCTTGACGTTTGAAGGTTATCAATTGGAAAGTTTTAGTTTAGTAAGACAGACTTTAGGCTATTAAGGAAATGTTATTTTGCCAGAAGAAGAACTTTTATTTTTAGTAAATGTTATTTTTAATCAGCCTACTTCAGTTTGAAATTAACCATATTATCATGCTTAACAGTAGGCCAACACTTATAATTTGAATAATTGTAATGCGATGATCAGTTATCTAAATCAGAGAATATCACATGTTTGGGCGGTTGACGGGTGGATTATTTATTTTTAACAGTGGATTCGGGGGACTCAAAGTGCACCAGATTCATGAATTTATCTTTAAAATGTACAAAATTTTCTTACGGGGGGGCATGCCCCCGGACCCCCCTAGAAGTACCGAGATCCACCTACAAAAATACTGTGGGAAACACAATAGGCTAAATGATGGTCTACGAAAAATAAAAATGTTATTATCTAATTAAAATACATGATCAGGATTTTACCACATCTGCTTTGTTTTAAGTCAGGAAAAACCCTGCGTGTGAAATATAAAGTACTGAACATCTGCATTTCTTTCTTTCTGTTTTTTTGCTTTAAAAATAAATAGCATATTAAGCCAATTAACCTGTCAACAAAAGTCTGAAAAAAATTGGTATTACACTTGACATTCTGTCCCCCTCACTTTTGAAATGATGGCTACGCCCCTGCTCGGTCATACGACTATCAAAGGGGAAATTTCTATCCCCTCACGTTCAAACAACCTTATACCAACATTAAATCAGTTCTCTTATGGACAACTGTCATAGGATGGTATTTGTATACTCACTCTAACACTCAGACACTTTCTATCTTTTCGACCTCACTTCTTCCTACCGGATCTTCCTTTTTCTTTCTCTCCTCCCGCCCCGCCAGCCTTTAACCAATCACAACTCTTAACAATGGCAATTACTTTTAACATAACATGTAATCATACATTTTTCTTTCTTTTCAATCAAAATAATATTATACATACAATTAGGGGAAAACAATAAATACAATATTAGAAAATAATATTACCAATCTAATTGAATAACTTCAACCGGGCTTCACCCTCCCCCTTTAAATGTCTGGATGTCCCCATACAGACTGGTAGACTACCTAATATTTCCTTTTAGAATCATACCTACACTACTGCTTTACGTTTCTTGTGATTGACTTTCTTGCCTATTTGAATGATTACTCCTCTGTGAACAATAGTTAGGGGCTGATCTTTTGACCTCCCTGGCTCATCATAGGTGAGTTTAACAACTGGCTTTACTCTCCTTTTTTCCCTAACTGGTTCACTTTCTTCCACTTCCTCGCTTGAGTCTTCTTGACTTTCTTAATTTTCTGCAGATGAACTGGGCGAACTTGAAACGTTGCTCTCTGCATCCTCTTCATGTGACAAGTCCTCTTCCTCAGTACAAAGGCCTTCCTGGATCAGGTTCCTTTCCTGGCATACAAATTCTGACTGTCTGGGCAAAGTATCATTTTTTTTCAGCGTTCCCTCCCAATAGGATCTGTAAGGTTTTGAAACATTGTATTCAAACTCAGATGAGGTCTCTGAGGATGATGCATCTTCATTTGTCAGTACTGGAGCATCAGCATTAGTTATTTTCTTTCTCCTCACCGGGTTTGTTTCCACTTTGTTTTGAGGCCACCTCACCAGTTGCCCTATGGGTAACAGATGGTCTCTGTGAAGTGTTCTCACCCTTCTGTTTCCTGTTTCAGGTTTTACCCAGTATACTGGTATATTTGGGAGTTTTTCACAGACTACATAGGGTACTGGACTCCATCTGGTTTGAAGCTTGTGTTTCCCCTTCAACCCTAAGTTCCCTTTCGTTGTCACTCCGAGTTACGTCGGATGACGACGAATGGGGTTTCGCTTAGAAAACCTATCAACTTCGAGTATTACAAAACAAGCCAATGGCAAAGAAATGCCATGGGTCTGCGGAATTTGCATGACGTAACTCCACCCCACCTCGTGGGTATAAAAGGAGGAAGTCGCAACAGCAGTTTATGTTTTCGCTTCGGAGTCAAGTTTATTCTTCTCTCCACAAGCCATCTCTAAATTGTCAGCTTCACAAACAAGTACCTCGAGTGTTGGTGTGACGGCGATCTACGGCGAGCGCGTGCTTCCTGCTGATCTGTTGCAGTGGTCTGCTAGTCGGTGCGTGTCTCGCCGGGTGCTTCAACACTTGAGTTTTCTCTCACTAAAAGAGCTTGCACGCGGCACGTCTTTTTAAAGACGGCTCGCCCGTGCATTTCAAAAAAAAAAAAAAAAAATGAATGGTGCGGCAGCTTGGTATCGGACTCTGATGGGCACGAGCGTTGTCTAGTATGTTTGAGCTTGATCATAATTCATGACTCATGTTTTCTCCGTGGAAACATGATCATCGCGTCATTAAGGTCGAGACTCGGTGAACTCACATGAGTGAGAGTCCCCTCATCCACCCCCCGATCTTCGGCTGGTGGCCAGGGTGACCTGAGGGTTACGGTCTGGAACAAGGCGCCGACTATGTGTCCGCGACCCCAGCCCCCCTCTTTAATGACGGTGCCCGCTAGTGAACAGGTGATTCCCACGAGTCTACCCTCTGGTGGCCCGTGTTTCATTTGAAGCTACAGAGGATGATATTATGTTTGTAGCAGCTTCACTAGGTGGGTTTGATTTTCCTGGAAGTGACGACTCGTCGAGTCTGATCCGGAGATGGACGGACGATTGGTTTTTGGGTAAGGCCGCCGACCCTCGTCCACGGCAAACCCCAATACCATTCTTCCCGGACGTGCATGATGAGATCAGGGACCGCTCGCTGATCTCATCCGCCTTTCCTCCCCTCGATGGGGCCGCTGCCCATGGGTACACTGGGGTTCCCCCGGCTGAACGCTCTGTTGCGATGCTATGTGTCCTCAGAGTGCTTCTTCTCGGCGCAATCCTAAGCACCCGTCCGTGGCCTGTAGTTTTTCGTCTACGCTTGTGGCGAGATCCTATAGCGCCACGGGACTGGCGGCCGCCTCACTGCATGCCATGGTCATTCTGCTGGTCTACCTGACCCAGATGTTCATGGTCCTGCACGAGGGCGGGACTGACCCAGGGCTCTTCACTGAGCTGCATGCCTTCACCTTGCTCTCCGAGCGACGAAAGTGGCCGTACGCTCCCTGGGTCAGGTGATGCTCACCATTCTGTGGCTGCACCTGTCTGATGTGCTGTGTGGCAAGATAACCGAGGGCGGAGTCAGGGAGGAGGCAGGTCTTCTAAGAAAGTCTTTTGTTTATTTTATTTTTTTTCACATACAGTTTTCCCAAATACGTGCAAGTATTTATAGCGTCAGGATAGTCAAAAAATGCAAAACAAAAACTGTTAAAAAAAAAAGAAAACAAATAGGCATTCAGTTGCCAGGCTGTCTCTCAGGACCCTGCACACTTTACCAGACCGCAAATACCATGTCACAGGTCTTTCTCCTTGCATCACCCCCTCAAAAACTGAAGCCATGGGGCCTAATACAGCCTATAACTAGCTGTAGCCCCACCCACTAGATCGGCAGATTGCTAACAAAATAATTAACCCTATAATCACACAAAAATAACCAAATACTAAATTAAACAACACCAACAAATATACAAACATATACCAAATGTTTCCCCCTCCCACCAACATCACATTTATAGAGAGAAAACCCATATTAGTGACAAAAAAAAAAAACACCCCTGCAACAATGGTTCACACCACCAATTACCCGCGAAACCCCTCTATTGCAACCTAGTGGAACATCCCCTCAGCTTCCCCACGCGAAACCAGGAAGTTGAACCGGAGTTCGGGACCGTGGTGGGTTAACTGTGTACAGAGATGAAATTACAAAGTTTTAACTAAATAAATGAAAAGGTTGACAGCCAGTGTGGATATTTTCATTATTTGATACCAGAAGACGTTAATACAGATGGGCAATAACAATGACAAGGTAAAGTTTGCGTAATATAGGTTTGGAGTCATGCACAAATATTTGCTAGCTAGCATTTATGGCGAAGTGTGGTAAATGACATTATGAATAGTGAACCTGGACTAGAACAGAGTAAGTGGCAATGACATTAGTATGACACGGAGAATAGCGGCAGGACAGCTTGAATGATAGCGCCGGCGTTTGGCTAGCTGCGCGCTGCGTGAGCACGTCACGGCTCAATCCGTGACATGCTGGATGTCGCGCAGACCCGTCTGTCCGACATTCCCATATCCCAGGTCGGCCTCTTCGGC
Source organism: Gila orcuttii (assembly GCA_026230005.1). NCBI lineage: Eukaryota > Metazoa > Chordata > Actinopteri > Cypriniformes > Leuciscidae > Gila > Gila orcuttii. The sequence goes on along the minus strand of JAPDVR010000005.1, from coordinate 37,770,262 downwards.
GGTGCGGTTGAGGGCTTGCCCAACAGCTCTCAGCCGCCCATGAGCAGACTGACGTTGATTCTGTCCCGACGGCCCCACCGTCCGCTCAGATCCCTCGGTCTGCCCACCGCCGAAGGCGCCCTCCCGCGGCTCCCACCCCGCCCGTTCACCCGGGCCGGCTCTGGGGGCCGCGGGCGGACGCCACAGCCCTCTCCAGCCCCGCCCCCCACTACACGCCGGGTTAAGCGGCGCTCCTGAGACGGGCTCCTCGGGGATGGAGCAGGCTGAGGTTGACTCTGTCCCGACGGCCCTGCCGTCCGCTCAGGTCCCTCGGTCTGCCCATCGCCAAGGGCGCCCCCCCCGCGGCTCCCACCCCGTCCGTTCACCCGGGCCGGCTCTGGAGGCCGCGGTCGGACGCCACTGCCCTCTCCAGCCCCGCCCCCCGCTACACGCCGGGTTATTCGGCGCTCCTGAGAGGGGCTCCCCAGAGATGGGATTCAGTTCTTTCCAGGAGTTGGTAGCAGGACCACTCCTTTCCCCGGGAGTCCTAAGAGGAATAAGGAATCCTTATTCTCCAAAGAACTGACACTCCCGTCTCTGAGCACACAGAGTTCTCGGACGACACAGAGCGCCGCCCACTTGCCGTGCTCTCCTCGTTCCCCTCTGTCCCAGAGGTGGTTGACACGGCGTGCCGTCCACGGACCACTTCGCCCCTGTCCCCCTCTGTCACCAGACCCCTGGCAGAGCAGGCCCCCGCGGGACGACCACCCTGGTCCTCCCCTGGCCCCCTCTGCCAGGGCGCGGTTGCTAACTGTGCCCCCACACCGGGCCGCTATGTCGTCCACGTCTGGGCCAGTTACTCCGCTTCGCTGCCCCTCCGGGGGGACGCCTTTCGTCTGCGTGATCCCGCTGGTTCAGTTCCTGGGAGCCTGGCTAGAGCTTCCCCGTCTGTCCCACTGGATCGTGCGTACCGTCAGGCTCAGCTATGCGATTCAGTTCGCACGGTCTCCTCCCCGTTTCAGGGGAGTCCGCTCCACTTTGGTCGGTGGCAATGCCCCCATCATTAGAGCAGAGATTGCCACCCTGCTGGTGAAGGGTGCAATCGAGACTGTCCCTCCAGCCGAGATGAGGTCCGGCTTCTACAGCCCTTACTTCATTGTCCCCAAGAAAACCGGTGGGTTACGGCCAATCCTGGACTTGCGCGTGCTGAACCGCTCCCTTCACAGGCTGCCGTTCAAGATACTCACTGCCAAACGTGTTTTCGAATGCATTCGGCCCCAGGATTGGTTTGCAGCGATCGACCTGAAGGACGCCTACTTTCATGTCTCCATTCTTCCTCGACACAGACCGTTCCTTCGGTTTGCTTTCGAGGGGCAGGCATACCAGTACGCGGTCCTCCCTTTCGGGCTGGCCCTGTCTCCTCGCATCTTCACGAAGGTCGTCGAGGCTGCCCTTGTTCCCCTTCGGGAGCACAGGGTTCGCATCCTGAGTTATATCGACGACTGGCTGATCTTAGCTCACTCTCGAGTTCAGGTTTGCGAACACAGGGACCTAGTGCTCCGGCACCTAGCTCGTCTGGGCCTTCGGGTCAACTGGGAGAAGAGCAAACTTTGCCCCGTGCAGAGGATCTCTTTTCTCGGTATGGACATCGACTTACGAGCGAACGCGCGCGCGCAGTCACTGCTGACTTGCCTGAGACAACTCGAGGGCAAGAGTGCGGTTCCACTGAAACACTTTCAGAGGCTCCTGGGGCATATGGCATCTGCAGCCGCGGTCACACCGCTCGGATTGCTTCATATGAGACCGCTTCAGGCTTGGCTTCGCGACCGAGTCCTGAGGTGGGCATGGCAACAAGGCACGCTCCGAGTACCAGTTACTCCGACCTGCCGTCAGTTCCTCACCCTGTGGTCGAACCTCAGTTTTCTCAGGGCGGGTGTCCCCCTGGAACGAGCTTCCCGGCATGTTGTTGTCTCAACAGATGCCTCCACCACGGGCTGGGGCGCCATGTGCAATGGACATGCTGCTGCGGGCTCCTGGACAGGACCCCATCGGCTATGGCATGTCAATTGCCTCGAGTTGTTGGCAGTACGTCTTGCCCCGCACCGCTTCCGGGCGTTGCTCCGGGGTCAACACATACTAGTCCGTTCAGACAATACCGCGACTGTTGCGTACATCAACCATCAAGGTGGTCTAAGCTCCCGCCGTATGTCACAACTCGCCCACCACCTCCTCCTATGGAGTCAGAAGCATCTGAGGTCGCTTCGAGACATTTTTATTCCCGGAGCGCTGAACTGTGCAGCCGACGAGCTCTCACGGCTTCAGCCCCTCCCTGGAGAATGGCGACTCCATCCCCAGTCGGTTCAGCTGATTTGGGACCAGTTCGGGGACGCACAGATAGATCTGTTTGCCTCTCACGACTCGACCGACTGCGCCCTGTATTTTTCCCTGACCGAGGGCACGCTCGGCACGGATGCACTGGCGCACAGCTGGCCGCCGGGCCGCAAATATGCGTTTCCCCCAGTGAGCCTTCTTGCGCAGACCTTGCGCAAGGTCAGGGAGGACGAGGAGCAGGTCATTCTGGTCGCGCCATATTGGCCCAACCGGACCTGGTTCCCCGAACTTGTACTCCTTGCGACAGCACCTCCCTGGCCCATTTCTCTGAGGGAGGACCTTCTTTCTCAGGGACGGGGAACCCTGTGGCACCCTCGCCCCGATCTCTGGAGCCTCCACGTGTGGCTCCTGGATGGCTCGAGGTAGGTTTGAGTACCCTTCCACCAGCGGTGGCGGCTACCATCACTTCTGCTAGAGCGTTGTCCACGAGACACGCCTATGCGTTGAAGTGGAACCTCTTCGTCGACTGGTGCTCTTCTCACCGAGAAGCCCCCCTGATGCTCGATCAGCGTTGTGCTTTCCTTCCTTCAGCAAGAGTTGGAGCGAAGGCTGTCTCCCTCCACCCTTAAGGTCTATGTTGCCGCTATTGCCGCACACCATGACCTGGTCGAAGGTAAGTCGGTAGGAAGCACGACCTGGTCATCAGGTTCCTGAGAGGAGCGAGGAGACTAAATCCTCCTCGCCCTCCTCTCGTTCCCTCTTGGGACCTCTCAGTGGTTCTAACTGCCCTGAAGAGTGCTCCCTTTGAGCCCCTGCAATCAGTCAAGCTTAAGTTCCTGTCTATGAAGACAGCGCTCCTGGTTGCACTGGCCTCCATCAAGAGGGTAGGGGACCTGCACGCATTCTCCGTCGACGAAGCGTGCCTGGAATTCGGACCGGCCTTCTCTCACGCGATCCTGAGACCCCGGCCCGGATATGTGCCCAAGGTTCCTACCACTCCCTTTCGGGACCAGGTGGTGAACCTGCAAGCGCTGCCCCCGGAGGAGGCAGACCCAGCCTTGGCACTGCTCTGTCCAGTACGTGCTCTTCGCGCCTATGTGACAGGACGCAGTGTTTCAGGACCTCAGACCAGCTCTTTGTCTGATATGGTGGGAAGCTGAAGGGAAAGGCTCTCTCCAAGTAAAGGTTGTCTCACTGGATAGTGGACGCCATTGCCTTGGCATACCAGCAGCAAGGTCGACCGTGCCCCCTTGGTGTGACGGCCCACTCCACCCGGAGTGTGGCATCCTCTTGGGCTCTAGCGCATGGCGCCTCGCTAACAGACATCTGCAGAGCTGCAGGCTGGGCGACACCTAGCACATTCGCCAGATTCTATAATCTCCGAGTGGAGCCAGTGTCCTCTCATGTACTCGCTTCAACTAGCTAGTACTGGACCCGCTCAGGTGTCTTCGCTTGCTCGCCATTCCACTCCACGGACTGGATACGTGCGATATTCTCCTCAGGTGAGCTTCTCCGAAAGCCCTGAGCTCCTCCAGCACTCCTGACGTCGGCGCCAGTGTCTCTTGCCTGCACGTCGGCTAGGTGCCTCCCGTGTGCATGGTCCCTCCCCTGAGCGACCCCCACATGTGTATTTCCACTGTAAGCCTCTCTGAGCATGTGTCTTTCCCTTGGCAAGCCACCTTGCCACCCCTGGGGTTGAAATATTCCACCTGCGGCTGGACACCCCAGTGTTCTCCATATGCTTCCTTCGGTTCATATGTGTATTCTCTAAGTCCCCCCCCTCTGGGTTGGCATTAATTGCATACTTCCCCTAGCTTGGGATATGCTTCCCAGTGTACCTTGGTATTCCTGTGTTAATGGAGTCCTTCGTCCAGTCAATGACAGGGATCTCGATTTACTCAGGGCACTGGAAGACAGATGAGAAGGTGGCGTGATTAGACTGGTAACCCCATTCGTCGCCATCCAACGTAACTCGGAGTGACAACGAAAGGGAATGTCTACGTTTACGTATGTAACCCTCGTTCCCTGAGTAGGGAACGGAGACGTTACGTCTGCCTGCCACTTTCCGCTGTACCGCGGGGATCGCCTGAGCTCAGTCTTGGCTCCTCAGCGAAGAAACATAAACTGCTGTTGCGACTTCCTCCTTTTATACCCACGAGGTGGGGCGGAGTTACGTCATGCAAATTCCGCAGACCCATGGCATTTCTTTGCCATTGGCTCGTTTTGTAATACTCGAAGTTGATAGGTTTTCTAAGCGAAACCCCATTCGTCGTCATCCGACGTAATGTCTCCGTTCCCTACTCAGGGAACGAGGGTTACATACGTAACCGTAGACGTTCTTGATCAACACGCGATCCCCAGAATTCAAGGATTGAAATGACACTCGCTTGTCATATGATCTTTTATTTCTTAGATGGACTTTGTCGGCCTCTTCCATTGCTAACTGGTAAGCCCGTTTCAGATCTTTTTTCATATTGCTGATGTACTGTGAGTGTGACGGATCATTCATCCCATCTGGTGAAGTTCCAAAACAGATGTCTACTGGTAGCCGGGCTTCTCTCCCGAACATCAGGAAATAGGGTGAGTACCCGGTAGCATCATTCTTGGTACTATTGTAAGCATGCACCAAGTAGGGTATCTGTTGGCTCCAATTTCGTTTTTTCTCAACACTCAGGGTTCCAAGCATGGCTAAGAGGGTACGATTGAACCGCTCAGGCTGCGGGTCACCCTGAGGATGATATGGAGTGGTTCTTGATTTTCTTATATCAAGCAGGTTCAACTTTATCAGTCGACTCTCAAAATCACGACCCTGATCTGAGTGAATGCGTGCTGGTAGGCCATAATGAATGAAGTACTTCTCGACCAGTATTTTAGCAACAGTAAGAGCTTTTTGATTCTTACTGGGAAACGCTTGTGCATAACGTGTGAAGTGATCGGTAATTACTAACACGTTGCCTAAACCTTTTGAATCTGGCTCCACTGAAAGAAAATCGATACACACCAAGTCCATCGGTCCACTACTCGTTATCTGATGCAGTGGAGCAGCTCTTTGACATGGACTCTTACGAGTAATGCAAGCTCCACAGTTCTTAACATATTCTTGCACATCAAGAGACATCTTGGGCCAGTAGAATCGATTTCTCAAAAGTTTGGTACCCCTAGATGACCTAGATCCTCATGCATAGCTTTAAGAACTACTTCTCGGAACTTGGTGGGCAAAACCAATTGAAAGAATTCTCTATCAGACTTAGTTACTTGCTGAAGCAATCCATCTTTCATCAGTAATTTTCCAGCTTCATGCCTCAATGCCACCACCTCGGGGTCTGTTATTTTGGTTGACCATTTTCGTTCCTTCAGGGCAGTTATCGCCTGTCTCACAGTCGGATCTTCGTTCTGAGCTTTAATCAACTCCGGTTGAGACAGCAACTGTAAAGAGTTAAGCTCCAACCTGGTGGGATAGGCATAAGCTTCTGGTATGGACTCTGGAGGGGCTCCTAGCTGTTCCACATATCTGGGATTGGCTTCCAAGTACACCTGAGGACTCACTCGCTGACATATGGACTTTACACCAGACACAGGTATGTCCCTCCACTTATTAGCTTCATCCTCATCCACAAATCTTCTGGACAACAAATCAGCATCTGTGTTGTTCTTTCCAGCTCTATACTGAATGCTAAAATCATACGTAGCAAGAGCTGCTAGCCACCTGTGGCCTGTCGCATTCAGCTTAGCAGATGTCAACACATATGTGAGTGGGTTGTTGTCGGTTCTAACATGAAACTTAGCCCCATACAAGTAATCGTGGAATTTGTCCACGACTGCCCATTTCAATGAAAGAAATTCCAGCTGATGAATGGGGTACCTTTGTTCTGCTGGTCTCAATTTTCTGCTTGCGAAAGCCACTGGCTGCAATCATTCCAGGTGCTCTTGATATAACACAGCCCCAAGGCCCTTCAAGCTAGTATCCACATGGAGAATGTATGGCTTACTGGGATCTGCAAAGGCTAGAACAGGAGCATGTGTTAAGCGATGAATTATCTGCTGAAAAGCGGACGTGCAAGATTCAACCCATCGATCTCCAAAGGGCTCTGATTCATTGAAGTAGATCATACTCTTTTCTTTTCCTGCCTTCTTTCCTTGTTGTGTCGGCGCATAGCCCCTAGTCAGCTCAGTCAATGGCCTAACGATTGAAGAGTAATTAGCAATGAACCGACGATAATAGCCACAGAATCCTAAAAAGGATTGCAGCGATTTCAGGTCCGATGGTTGGGGCCAACTGATCACAGCCTCAATTTTGTCAGGATCTGTTGCTATCCCATCATTTGATACTATATGTCCAACGTACTTCACTCGGTTCTGGCAAAAATTACATTTGTCAATGGATACCTTTAACCCCGCCTCCTCCAAACGATCCAGTACTTTCATGAGCCTCTCCTCATGCTCCTCCAGAGTCCTTCCAAAGACTATTAAATCGTCTAGATACACCAAGACTTGGAGTAGGTTCATGTCCCCGACAACCCTCTCCATTAGTCTCTGGAACGTCGCTGGCGGTCCAGTGACCCCTTGTGGCATCCTCTCGAATTGAAAAAATCCTAATGGACAGATAAAAGCAGTTTTTTCCTTGTCGGCTTCTGCCATGTCTAACTGATAATAGCCACTTCTTAAATCGAGAACAGAAAACCACTGACTACCTGCTAGACAGTCCAGGGCATCATCAATTCTGGGTGTTGTGTATTGATCGGGAACAGTTCTTGCATTCAGGGTTCGATAATCAATACACATCCGGACGGCTCCATTCTTTTTCCTTGCAATCACGATTGGGGATGCATATGGGCTGCGTGACTCTTTAATAATACCAACAGTCAAGAGGTCTTGGAGATGTTTCCTTACATCATCTATATCTGCAGGTGCTAGACGCCTAGAATGCTTTCGAAAGGGTCTTTAATCGGAAAGTCGTATGTTATGCTCTACTCCCTTAGCGAGTCCTACATCCCACTCGTGAAGCGAGAATACTTTGGTTCTTTTGCTCAACTTTTGTTGGAGTCTCTCCCTCCATTCTGATGGAATAGGTGAATCCCCAAAGTTGAACAGTGTTGGATCAATCATCTCATCAACAGTCTCACTCACTGAAGAAGGGCTAACCGGGTCTGCTAAGTACAAATGGCCAAGGACAGTCCCTACCGGAATGGTCACTTCATTGATTCATTCTGCAAGGGCACCAGTAACTGACTGTTTTCCATTGCCTCACTTGGCACTATGACGGTTTGTACTAACACTCGGAAGTGAAGTCACAGAAGACGCATCTATCATCAGTACACTTTTCTCAAGAGGCTCTGTTATTTCCACCTCACATTTTGCGCACCACTCACCTCTGGGCGAGAGACTCAGGGGTTCTGGACCAGACCACTTCACACATCCAATAGCATCATCCATGTCAAAAGGTATAAGAGCTGTCGAACAAGATGGAATATCCTTCTCTAAGGTGGGCTCAATTTTAATACCCAAGGTATGTGCAATATATTCCTGTTGAGTCTTTACATAACTGGGCCAAACGGGTGAACAGACTGGCGTTGGTGCCGATGATCACAGCAGTCTGGTCAAGGCTTGTAGGACCAGGACAAATAAGTGCACAAACTGAAAGACTTTCCGAGCCACCCGTAGCTTTCTCTAGGAATTCAATGTTCATTACTACATACCCTATATACGGATAACTGGAGTCACTTAAACCCCATACCGCCAATCCAGACACAGGATGGATTGGAACCTCAGGTAGATATTTTCTGTACCACTTCTCAAAGATTATGGTCACTTGGGACCCACTGTCCAATAAAGCAGAGCATGGCTGTCCATTTACACGCAATTGTACAGTAGAGGGGGGTCCAATCAGTCCTTCTGGAATTTGCTTTCCACCAACTGAACAAACAGCACTCTTTTTCGCTGAACAGGAGGTATTACTCTTTTCTGTCTCTGAGGGCATTTCTTTTTGACCCCATTTCATTTTTCTGTTCGACCGAATCAATTTTTGAATGACTTTATCCTTATTCTCAGGATTTTGACATTGTGGTGCAATATGCCCTTCCTCTCCACAGTTGTAGCAAAAATACTCTTCGGAGTCATTGTACTGCTTTCTTGGACTTGCCAGGGGTTTCTTTGGAGCACTGGCATTCAGAGTGAGAGCTGAAACCCCATCTTGGTGACAGTTTTTCCCTGTGACTTTCCGTTGCAGGCTTTTCACTTGCTTCCTAAGAACAGCAATTTCTCCTTCCTGTTGAACGTCACTGCTATTTGTTTTAAGACTGGAGGTGGGATTGTGATCTACCACAGTTTGTGACTGAGTTACCATTGTGGCGAACTGGGACTTTAACTCTTTGATCTCAGCTTTCAGAGTTTGAATCTCTTTATGCTTACCATCCGTATCCACACTTGTACTGATTTTTTGTACCCTTGTGGTCAACTTTGCACGAGAAGCTTCATATTCTTCTTCAGCCCGGATTTCACTTAACAGCTCAAGAAAATTAGGAGGTTTTGTCTTTCTTTCTCGAAGTCTCAAATGAATGGTTGCTAGGCAGTTGCTAGGGTGTTCTAGGGTATTTTGGGTGGTTGCTATAGTGTTGCTAGGGTGTTTTAAGGTATTTTGGGTGGTTGCTAGGGTGTTCTGGGTGGTTGCTAGGCAGTTGCTAGGGTGTTCTGGGTGGTTGCTATGGTGTTGCTAGGGTGTTCTAGGCTATTTTGGGTGGTTGCTATGGTGTTGCTAGGGTGTTTTAAGGTACTTTGGCTGGTTGCTAGGGTGTTCTAGGTGGCTGCTAGCCAGTTGCTAGGGTGTTCTGGGTGGTTGCTATGGTGTTGCTAGGGTGTTCTAGGGTATTTTGGGTGGTCGCTATGGTGTTGCTAGGGTGTTCTAGGGTATTTTGGGTGGTTGCTATGGTGTTGCTATGGTGTTGTAAGGTATGTTGGGTGGTTGCTAGGGTGTTCTGGGTGGTTGCTATGGTGAACTATTTATGAATTTAAAAGTTCATAAGTGTATGAATTTATGAAAATTCATAAGTGTATGAATTCATGAAAATTAATAAGTGTATGAATTCATGAGTTTATAAGTTTATGAGTTTATAAGTGTATAAGTTCATAAGTGTACGAGTTTGAGTTTAGAGTTTATAAGTTTAAATGAGTAAGAGTTCAGAGTTTATTTCATTTATGAGTTTGAGTTCATAAGTGTATGAATTCATGAGTTTATAAGTGTATGAGTTTATAAGTTAATGAATTCATGAGTTCATAAGTGTATGAATTCATGAGTTTATAAGTGTACGAGTTTATGAGATTAGAGTTTATAAGTTTAAATGAGTTCAAGAGTTCAGAGTTTATTCATTTATGAGTTTGAGTTCATAAGTGTATGAATTCATGAGTTTATAAGTGTATGCGTTTATAAGTTTATGAATTCATGAGTTCATAAGAGTATGAATTCATGAGTTTATAAGTTTACGAGTTTAGAGTTTATAAGTTTAAATGAGTAAGAGTTTAGAGTTTATTAATTTACGAGTTTAAGAGTTCATAAGTGTTTGAATTCATGAGTTTATATGTGTATGAGTTTATAAGTGTGTGAGTTTATGAGTTTAGAGTTTATAAGTTTAAATAAGTTTAAGACTTCAAGGTTAGAGTTTATTAATTTATTATGAGTTTAATAGTTTAAGTGTAGATAGATAAGTGTCATAGATAGATGAGTTTATTAGTTTAAATGAGTCTCAATGGCTCATATTCACCTTATTTTTAACGGAAATACGGACGCAGCCAGTTGACGGTTTTTTGTGCGAGACTTCCGGTTAGGGACTTCCGGTCACTGGCTAGCTAACTCACTTTACTGTCTATGGTAACAACTAACTCATCGTTATGGCTTCGAGGAAGACCGGGATTGTTTGTGCAGTTAGAGGTTGTCATAATAACTGGTACAAAAGAAAGATTTACTTGGAGCAGGAGTGTTTTAATCATCAATCGCGTACAAGAGCTGAATGTGGATGCGAGGCGCCCTACGACCTTCACCCCCCGCCGAAGAATGAGGAATCCCTTCGCCTGTGGTTAAAAGCTTTAAATTTGAAGAAACCACCGAAGCGACCGTATGTTTGTTCTTTTCATTTCGTGGATACAAGACCTACAGAAGACCACCCGATACCAGAAAAGTGGCTGGGCTACGAAGTCCCAATAAAAACAAAAAGGAGACGTGTCCAGAGGTTAGCAGACACAGGTAAGTTAACGGATGTTTAATTGCTACGCAAGGTAATGTGTTAACTCTTGTTAGTTCACAGTTTGTGTCCCTCTTGACAGTTAATATATGCTCTCACATAAAGCAAACTGTCTTTTAACTTTGTTCTCTCTGTATATGTATCCCTTGTGCATCAATTAAAAAAAAATACACGTAGAGGACAAAAATGTCCGTGTCAAAAAACTGTCATAAAAATTTGAAGCTTGGGAGCACAGACTCATTTTAAAGAAGACCCTTGGCAGATTATTGCTTAAGTAAAAAATAATAAGTAAATCCCAGAAAAAGTTATATAAGTTTAAGCTTATGAAAATTATTTATGAACATTATTTTATATAAAATATATATTTTATGAAACAAGTTGAACTCTAAAAAGGCTAGAAAATCAAAGCCATAAATCTAAATAAGTTGTCTTCTAAATTTGAGGTTGATATCTCAAAAAAATTGTTTTCTGTAAGATTTTGTTTGGGCGCAGTAACAGATTTTCCCCATTGGGTGCCAGCAAAACTCCACTGGTGCACACAGTGATTGGATTTGTTATTGTAGTTGAGTTTTTCTCTCTCAATATTACAAACACACACATGCACATACTTATTTTTATAACACACATACTAACCACACTCTGACATCCATATACCAACACACCCACACAAACATCGTTGCATAATTTATCCTATTGGCTGTATAATATATATATTCTATGAAACATGTTGAACCTCTGCCAAATTTTATGCAGTTAGTATTAACACAGGCAAAGTGATTTAAAAGAACAAAAATATCCATAAGGATGCACAAGGGTTAATGATATATGTATTTTTCATCCATGCTAGACCAGGGCATTTGTAAAAATTGGAAGCAATATCCAATATGATTATTTGAATGAGCACTAATACAGGTGTTGCTCTATTAGCTTGGTGTTAACGTAGTTGTAAGTAGTCTAGGTATGTTTTATGTTGTTTGCTAAACTGGGCTTATGCGGTCTTATGTTTGGCAGGTGACAGCCACTGTGATGAGGAGGCTGACCAGAGCGATCCACAGTCAGAGTCACCTATGTGTAAAGATGCTGACACTCAGTGGGAGGTTCAGGCACTGATGGATCACACCTACATATTAGGAGAAAAGATGAAGGATGTATGCGACAGAGAAACACAATGTGGTGGAGAAGAACCCCTTGCCCATGCCATCCTGAAGAATGACACTAGCTGTGTGTTGTACACAGGCCTTTCTCTCAGTGCCTTTTTTGATCATGTTAAATATCTGGAACAGTTCTATAAAGCAAACTTTAAGATGCACGTAATGGATCAAATATTGATGACCATGATGAAACTCAAGTTGAATCTACTCCAGGGTGATCTTGCAGAACGCTTTGCTGTGTCCCAGGGGTTAGTGAGCAGGATCCTCTCCTACTGGATAGACACAATGGAGGAGCACATGAGAATCTACATTCCTTGGCTGCCACGGGAGACAATAAGGAGCACAATGCCTCAGTGCTTCAGGGAGAAGTTCCCCAACACCACATGCATCATTGACTGCACTGAGACAAACCTGCAGAAACCACACAACCTTGACTCCAGAGGCGAGTCATACAGCCATTATTATTCCAGCAATACTATAAAGTATTTAGTTGCTATTGCCCCGTGTGGGCTTGTTATGTTCATTTCTCCTGCTTATGGAGGCAGGTGTAGCGACAAGTTCATCACTCAGGAGTCTGGCTTCCTGGAGTATCTTCGTCCCGGCGATGAAGTGATGGCAGACAGAGGCTTTACCATCAGAGATCTGCTGTTTGAGAGAAGGGTTAACCTTGTTCTACCAGCGTTCACTCATAAAGGAGGGCAGTTGTCTGATGAGGATGTAACTGCCACAAAGAGGATTGCAAATGTGCGCATACATGTGGAAAGAGTTATCAGGAGGCTCAAAGTGTTCAAAATAATCTCACAGACTGTACCCATCAACTTGGCACACAAAATGGACAAAATCCTCAGAATCTGTGCAGCCCTTGTAAACATGCAGGGGGAAATCATCCATGAGGATGCTGATTGAGCATGGACGTTTAGATGTCAGATCCTGATTTCCACTGTAGCTTAATATTTGTAAATAATTATTTGACTGCCTGCAGTGCCTTGATTGTACTATCATTTGCACATATGATTTGTCTTTAACATTCTATTTTTCAGGTATCTCTATTCTGCACTGCTGATTAGTTATTTTACAGTAAACTGTAAACCAATGGAATTATAATGCACAAGAATGTGTTTTGGATCTCATGTTTTATACTAAATAGTTTGTGTTTGGCACCTTGATGTTTTCAATTTCAAAGGAGGCAAGAAGATACAGTATTTCACTAATGGAATTTATTAACTTGTGTCATTTGTTTACATTAAATGTAATTACAATTATTCACTTTTAAAATGGTAAAACAACACTAAATTTAAACATTTCACTTATGGCATTATTTGTAGGCCATTTAATTTATTTACATTTACATTTATTCATTTAGCTGACGCTTTTATCCAAAGCGACTTACAATTGCTATATATGTCAGAGGTCGCACGCCTCTGGAGCAACTAGGGGTTAAGTGTCTTGCTTAGGGACACATTGGTGTCTCACAGTGGATTCGAACCCGGGTCTCTCACACCACAGGCATGTGTCTTATCCACTGCGCCATCACCACCCCACATTATGTATAATTTATTATACATATTAATTATAATCACAACTACTATTCAAATGGTAAAACTGAGCACTAGCTATAAAAAGAAAAACACCAAGGAATTAGCCTAACAAAGGGTCAGCGGAACAATTATTAACAGTTAGGTATCATCACACATCAACACAGACACAGGAAAGCTGGTGTCTGGCATGCCCATTGAGCAGGTTAAAGACTAGAAGCTGAGCCTATTTACACATATGTACATATTTATGGCACAGTATGAGTCTGCCTGACAGAAACTCATCTACAATCCTTGGCAGCATGTGACTAAAATAGAAGGACTTGAGTTTAGGTAGAACTTGTGAACAATACTCCAAATCAAATGGCACATCAATGACAACTTTCTCAGATGGAGCCCAGACAAGCAGCTTGCATCTCTCTAGTCTTGTACAAAACATACCTAGTTGGACTTGAAGGTAGTAACCACGGGATCTATTTGGTTGCAGCTGTGGAACCCCGTCCATCATCTTCACATCTGTGAGCTTGCTGGAAAACACTTCAGCCAGAGATGCACAGTTCTTGGTCAGAACAGGACATTTAATCTCCAGCAGCTCTGTGGAGTTAACCACGTCATCTGGGCTTGCAGAAAGCCATGGTTCTGTGACACTAACTACAGTGCCTCTCTTCTCAACTAAAAACCCACAGCTCTCCATCCATGCGTAGGCCACCTCCTCATTCTCCAGGCCATACCGGGTTGCAGTGTTCCCATGGAACCTAGGAAACAGGTGCTCTCTAAGAAAATGATCTGGCTTGGTAGATGCACGCACGGGGACCTTTTTTGCAGAGCTAGCAGTTACTCTTAATTTACGTGCATCAAACCACAAGTGGGAGGCACTCTGCATTTTAGTGAACTCCTCCAAACTGGCACATTTATCTCCATCTAATTTAATGTACATATCATAAAATGACATGCATTTCTGGCACTGTATGTCTGTGCCATGTTCACTATGAGGCAGCTGGAGCTGTGTGGGAGCTGCTGGAATTTGATCTGGATCAGCAGAGATGCATTTGTGCAGAAGGCTGCCCACTGGAACACTGGCAACTTCTAAGCTCATCTACAGAGCTTCATGTGAGCTGTAGGCAGGGGTTGGCGGTAGAGATGGAGAGATGGGCAGGATGTTCTCAGAGACATCAGAACTTTCTTTGTGGTGCCTGAAACATATATTACTCAACCTTTTGGGGACTAAATTGCACTGTGTCCCTGAGTTCCAGTGGCGCTGCTCATCTGTGCAGGACAATCCAGTCAGACCTTTGGACACTGCACACTGCACCTTTAACAAAGTTTAAATAGAACAGTTACATATTTTTAATATATTACAGTCCTTGGTGTCACAATACTTATAATGAAAATATGAACAGTTTATGGTGACAACTATAAACTGTCCATATTTTTCAACTTACCTTGATGTTTTTGCCATTTGAGATTAAACTGATATGAATTAGAATTGGTATACTTACCTACACAGAAAGGAGGTGGTTCACCAAAATGTGGTGTGCTGACAGAATATTACCTTTACCCAAACTTGAACGACCTTACCTTAACCCAAGCAACATCAATGAACAAGAGATTAGACTTTTACTTATCTGCAAAAGGTGCACAATCTGTTGATTAAAAAATAAAAATGTTAGTCATATACTAAATTATTTCCCAAATGCCTTAGAAGCCAATGTTTTCATCAGCTCTTCTATCTGACACCCAAACAGTGCAAATAAAATAGAAAAGTTTATTTCTATTTTTTTTGTACTGTTTGGGTATCAGATGCTTCAAAGTAAATCTAGCTTAAAATTTAATGTGACAAACTTGCATCAAGAGCTCTGTGAGTACACATCAGATTGGTATAATGTGTCAAACTTCAAGCCTACACATTATGAGGTAGGCTTACAGTTCAGTTAACATTTTGATATCAAATTGTAATGTTAGTTCAATCCCAAATATTTAGCACTGCTATCTATGTAAAATATGACTAGCAATCCAATCACAACGAGGCAACAGCTAGTGTGTTATGGCACTAAACGTCTCGGTTACGTATGTAACCCTCGTTCCCTGAGTAGGGAACGGAGACGTTACGTCGGATGACGACGAATGGGGTTTCGCTTAGAAAGCCTATCAACTTCGAGTATTACAAAACGAGCCAATGGCAAAGAAATGCCATGGGTCTGCGGAATTTGCATGACGTAACTCCGCCCCACCTCGTGGGTATAAAAGGAGGAAGTCCGCAACAGCAGTTTATGTTTCTTCGCTGAGGAGCCAAGACTGAGCTCAGGCGATCCCCGCGGTACAGCGGAAAGTGGCAGGCAGACGTAACGTCTCCGTTCCCTACTCAGGGAACGAGGGTTACATACGTAACGAGACGTTCCCTTTCGTTGTCACTCCGAGTTACATCGGATGACGACGAATGGGGTTACCAGTCTAATCACGCCACCTTCTCAGCTGTCTTCCAGTGCCCTGCGTAAATCGAGATCCCTGTCATAGACTGGACGAAGGACTCCATTTAACACAGGAATACCAAGGTACACTGGGAAGCATATCCCAAGCTAGGGGAAGTATGCAATTAATGCCAACCCAGAGGGGGGGGACTTAGAGAATACACATATGACCCGAAGGAAACATATGGAGAACACTGGGGTGTCCAGCCGCAGGTGGAATATTTCAACCCCAGGGGTGGCAAGGTGGCTTGCCAAGGGAAAGACACATGCTCAGAGAGGCTTACAGTGGAAATACACATGTGGGGGTCGCTCAGGGGAGGGACCATGCACACGGGAGGCACCTAGCCGACGCGCAGGCAATAGACACTGGCGCCGACGTCAGGAGTGCTGGAGGAACTCAGGGCTTTCGGGGAAGCTCACCTGAGGAGAATATCGCACGTATCCAGTCCGTGGAGTGGAATGGCGAGCAAGCGAAGACACCTGAGCGGGTCTGGTACTAGCTAGTTGAAGCGAGTACATGAGAGGACACTGGCTCCACTCGGAGATTATAGAATCTGGCGAATGTGTTAGGTGTCGCCCAGCCTGCAGCTCTGCAGATGTCTGTTAGCGAGGCGCCATGCACTAGAGCCCAAGAGGATGCCACACTCCGGGTGGAGTGGGCCGTCACACCAAGGGGGCACGGTCGACCTTGCTGCTGGTAAGCCAAGGCAATGGCGTCCACTATCCAGTGAGACAACCTTTGCTTGGAGAGAGCCTTTCCCTTCAGCTTCCCACCATAACAGACAAAGAGCTGGTCTGAGGTCCTGAAACACCGCGTCCTGTCTACATAGGCGCGAAGAGCGCGTACTGGACAGAGCAGTGCCAAGGCTGGGTCTGCCTCCTCCGGGGGCAGCGCTTGCAGGTTCACCACCTGGTCCCGAAAGGGAGTGGTAGGAACCTTGGGCACATATCCGGGCCGGGGTCTCAGGATCACGTGAGAGAAAGCCGGTCCGAATTCCAGGCACGCTTCGTCGACGGAGAAAGCGTGCAGGTCCCCTACCCTCTTGATGGAGGCCAGTGCAACCAGGAGCGCTGTCTTCATTGACAGGAACTTAAGCTCGACTGACTGCAGGGGCTCAAAGGGAGCACTCTTCAGGGCAGTTAGAACCACTGAGAGGTCCCAAGAGGGAACGAGAGGAGGGCGAGGAGGATTTAGCCTCCTCGTTCCTCTCAGGAACCTGATGACCAGGTCGTGCTTCCTTACCGACTTACCTTCGACTAGCTCATGGTGTGCGGCAATGGCGGCAACATAGACCTTAAGGGTGGAGGGAGACAGCCTTCGCTCCAACCCCTGCTGAAGGAAGGAAAGCACAACGCTGATCGAGCATCTCCGGGGGTCTTCTCGGTGAGAAGAGCACCAGTCAACGAAGAGGTTCCACTTCAACTCGTAGACGTGTCTCGTGGACGACGCTCTAGCGGAAGTGATGGTAGCCGCCACCGCTGGTGGAAGGGTACTCAAACCTACCTCGAGCCGTCCAGGAGCCACACGTGGAGGCTCCAGAGATCGGGGCGAGGGTGCCACAGGGTGCCCCGTCCCTGAGAAAGAAGGTCCTTCCTCAGAGGAATGGGCCAGGGAGGTGCTGTCGCGAGGAGTGCAAGTTCGGGGAACCAGGTCCGGCCGGGCCAATACGGCGCGACCAAAATGACCTGCTCCTCGTCCTCCCTGACCTTGCGCAAGGTCTGCGCAAGAAGGCTCACTGGTGGAAACGCATATTTGCGGCCCGGCGGCCAGCTGTGCGCCAGTGCATCCGTGCCGAGCGTGCCCTCGGTCAGGGAAAAATACAGGGCGCAATGGGTCGAGTCGTGAGAGGTAAAACAGATCTATCTGTGCGTCCCCGAACTGGTCCCAAATCAGCTGAACCGACTGGGGATGGAGTCGCCATTCTCCAGGGAGGGGCTGAAGCCGTGAGAGCTCGTCGGCTGCACAGTTCAGGCTCCGGGAATGAAAATGGCTCGAAGCGACCTCAGATGCTTCTGACTCCATAGAAGGAGGTGGCGGACGAGTTGTGACATACGGCGGGAGCGTAGACCACCTTGATGGTTGATGTACGCTACAGTAGCGGTATTGTCTGAGCGGACTAGTACGTGTTGACCCCTGAGCAACGCCCGGAAGCGGTGCAGGGCAAGGCGTACTGCCAACAACTCGAGGCAATTGACATGCCATAGCCGCTGGGGTCCTGTCCAGGAGCCCGCAGCAGCATGTCCATTGCACATGGCGCCCCAGCCCGTGGTGGAGGCATCCGTGCAGACCACAACATGCCGGGAAGCTCGTTCCAGGGGGACACCCGCCCTGAGAAAACTGAGGTTCGATCACGGGGTGAGGAACTGACGGCAGGTTGGAGTAACTGGTACCCGGAGCGTGCCTTGATGCCATGCCCACCTCGGGACTCGGTCGCGAAGCCAAAGCTGAAGCGGTCTCATATGAAGCAATCCGAGCGGCGTGACCGCGGCTGCCGATGCCATATGCCCCAGGAGCCTCTGAAAATGTTTCAGTGGAACCGCATTCTTGCTCCTGAGATGTCTCAGGCAAGTCAGCAGTGACTACGCGCGCTCGCTCGTAAGCTGCGCTGACATGGCGACCGAGTCGATGTCCATACCGAGAAAAGAGATCCTCTGCACGGGGCAAAGTTTGCTCTTCTCCCAGTTGACCCGAAGGCCCAGACGAGCTAGGTGCCGGAGCACTAGGTCCCTGTGTTCGCAAACCTGATCTCGAGAGTGAGCTAGGATCAGCCAGTCGTCGATATAACTCAGGATGCGAACCCCGTGTTCCCGAAGGGGAACAAGGGCAGCCTCGACGACCTTCGTGAAGGTGCGAGGAGACAGGGCTAGCCCGAAAGGGAGAACCGCGTACTGGTATGCCTGCCCCTCGAAAGCAAACCGTAGGAACGGTCTGTGTCGAGGAAGAATGGAGACATGAAAGTAGGCGTCCTTCAGGTCGATCGCTGCAAACCAATCCTGGGGCCGCACGCATTCGAGAACGCGTTTGGCGGAGAGCATCTTGAACGGCAGCCTGTGAAGGGAGCGGTTCAGCATGCGCAAGTCCAGGATTGGCCGTAACCCACCGGTTTTCTTGGGGACAATGAAGTAGGGGCTGTAGAAGCCGGACCTCATCTCGGCTGGAGGGACAGTCTCGATCGCACCCTTCGCCAGCAGGGTGAGAATCTCAGCTCTCATGATGGGGGCATTGCCACCGACAACAATGGAGCGGACTCCCCGGAAGCGGGGAGGAGACCGTGCGAACTGAATCGCATAGCCGAGCCTGATGGTGCGCGCGATCCAGCGGGACAGACGGGGAAGCTCTAACCAGGCTCCCAGGAACTGAACCAGCGGGATCAAGCGGACGACAGGCGTCCCCCCGGAGGGGCAGCGAAGCGGAGTAACTGGCCCAGACGTGGACGGCATATTGGCCCGGTGTGGGGGCACAGTTAGCAACCGCGCCCTGACAGAGGGGGCCAGGGGAGGACCATGCTGGTCGTCCCGCGGGGGCCTGCTCTGGCAGGGGTCTGGCGACAGAGGGGGACAGGGGCGAAGCGGTCCGTGGACGGCACGCCGTGTCAAGCACCTCTGGGACAGAGGGGGACGAGGAGAGCACGGCTTGTGGGCGGCGCTCTGTGTCGTCCGAGAACTCTGTCTTCCCAGAGACGGGAGAGTCAGTTCTTAGGAGAATAAGGATTTTTCCCCGGCCCTCCACCGGGGAAAGGAGTGGTCCTGCTACCAACTCCTGGAAGAACTGAGTCCCATCTCTGTGGAGCCCGTCTCAGGAGCGCCGCTTAACCCGGCACGTAGCGGGGGGCGGGGCTGGAGAGGGCTGTGGCGTCCGCCCGCGGCTTCCAGAGCCGGCCCGTCTCTTTAAACGGGCGGGGTGGGAGCCGCGGGGGGGGGGGCGCCTTCGGCAGTGGGCAGACCGAGGGATCTGAGCGGACGGCGGGCCATCGGGACAGAATCACGTCAGTCTGCACATGGGCGGTTGAGAGCTGTTGGGCGAAGTTCTCAACCGCACCGCCGAAGAGGCCGACCTGGGATATGGGAACGTCGGACAGACGGGGCCGCGCGACATTCAGCACATCAGACAGGTTCAGCCACAGAATGGTAGGCATCACCTGACCCAGGGAGCGTACGGCCACTTTCGTCGCTCAGAGAGCAAGGTCAGTGGCGGCGCGCAACTCAGTGAAGAGCCCTGGGTCAGTCCCGCCCTCGTGCAAGTCCATGAGGATCTGGGTCGAGGACCAGCAGAATGGCCATGGCCTGCAGAGAGGCGGCTGCCAGTCCCGTGGTGCTATAGGATCTCGCCACAAATGTAGACGAAAACCATAGACCACGGGCGGGTGCTTAGGATTGCGCCGAGAAGAAGCACTCTGAGGACACATAGCATCGCAACAGAGCGTTCAGCCGGGGGAACCCCAGTGTACCCGTGACAGCGGCCCCATCGAGGGGGGAAAGGCGGATGAGATCAGCGAGCGGTCCCGAGAAAACCAGGGGGTCTTCTGGGACTTCGAGATCTCATCATGCACATCCGGGAGGGAAGGTATTGGGGTTTGCCGTGGACGAGGGTCGGCGGCCTTACCCAAAAACCAATCGTCCCAGGAAAGCATGGCCGTCATCTCTGGATCAGACTCAGGCACAGCCGTATGCACACCAGAGGGTGGCAGCTGTGACGAGTCGTCACTTCGCAGAGAATCAAACCCACCTTGTGAAGCTGCTACAAACATAGTATCATCCTCTGTAGCTTTAAATGAAACACACGGGCCACCAGAGGGTAGACTCGTGGGAATCACCTATTCACTAGCGGGCACCGCCGTTGAGGGGAGGCTGGGGTCACGGACACGGAGTCGGCGCCTTGTTCCAGACCAACACCCTCAGGTCACCCTGGCCACCAGCCGAAGATCGGGGGGTGGATGAGGGGACTCTCACTCTTGCGAGTTCACCGAGTCTCGACCTATATGACGCGATGATCATGTTCCCACAGAGAGAACATGAGTCATCCACGAGCGCTGCTCTAGTATGATCAAGCCCAAACATACCAGACAACGCTCGTGCCCATCAGAGTCCGATACCAAGCAACCATTCGTTTTTTTTTGTTTTTTTTTTAAATGCACGGGCGAGCCGTCTTTAAAAAGACGTGCCGCGTGCGCTCTTTTAGAGACAAAACTCAAGTGTTGAAGCGCCCGGGGAAGCACGCGCTCTCTGATGAACCACTGCAGAGATAAGCAGGAAGCACGCACTCGCCGGAGATCGCCGTCACACCAACACTCGAGGCACTCGTTCGTGAAGCTGATAATTCAGAGTTGGCTTGTGGAGAGAAGAATACACTTGGCTCCGAAGCGAAAACATAAACTGCTGTTGCGGACTTCCTCCTTTTATACCCACGAGGTTGGGCGGAGTTACGTCATGCAAATTCCGCAGACCCATGGCATTTCTTTGCCATTGGCTCGTTTTGTAATACTCGAAGTTGATAGGCTTTCTAAGCGAAACCCCATTCGTCGTCATCCGACGTAACTCGGAGTGACAACGAAAGGGAACTATAGACTGTATATAAAACAGACAATTCATTAGCCTAACTTCCATAAGATCGCCGCTGCGTGACTGCAGGACTTCCCCTGACCCGCAACACAGGAGCATCCGGCCGTCTCAATAGTGCCGGTTGAGGTAGTCAGAATCCATGCAGAGTGAACGTCAAACTTGCTTTGGCTTGGTTGGACATCAGCCTTCATGAATACCAGATCATCAATGTTGTTATTTATAAACACCTTGCCAACTTTTCCACTGTGGAGGTACTGATACGCCTCTGTACTTTTGTAATTACGCATAGTAGACCCATCCGCACCAAGTGACAACACAAAATAATTAAATATGTCCTCGTACGTTATATCAGGCCACTTCTTCATGTCATCCTCCCACTCGTGAATAATTTGAGGGTGTGGCACTGACCTGCCATTTCGATTGTTCAGCAGCGATTTTTGGAAATGTTCCCACAACACAGTTCAACACCAATTTAGTTGAACTAACGTTAGTTAGCCCAGGGAAGCGAAGAAACGGAAGTGCCGCACAAAAACCGGAAGTTGGACCCATATTTACTTCCGCGTTCGAAAATAAGGTGAATAGTATATAGAATGGCAGTTTGATTCAGTCTAGGGCTTCAAGGAGTTTAGATTTGAATTTTTGGCAGTTGAGGAGTTTGAAAATCTGAACATTCCGCAATGTAAAGTCAATGGGAGTTTTTTCCAAGTTTGATCGTCATTTTTAGGAAAACCGTAAGTCCGATCAGTTAGAAAATATATAGCAACTCGAGTGAGAACAGTTTGAGTGTCCGTGCCGAGTTTGGAGTATGTAGAGTTAAAGCTCTAGGAGGAGTTTGATATAGAAATTTCACTGCAAGAAGAAGAAGAAGAACTAGAAAAAGTTTGTCGAGACAAAGTTTAAGTTGGCTTGTGAAAGTTTGGACCAGAAAGTTTAAAGAAGTTTGAAGTTTACATTAGTTTAATATGTAAATTAATTTAAAGTTTAAATTAGTTTAAAGTTTAAATACGTTTAAATTAGTTTAAAGTTAAAAGTAGTTAGAAGTTTAAATTAGTTTAAAGTTTAAAGTAGTTTGAAGTTTGAAGTAGTTTGAAGCTTATATTAGTTGCTAAGGTGTTCTGGGTGGTTGCTAGGGTGTTCTGGGTGGTTGCTAGGCAGTTGCTAGGGTGTTCTGGGTGGTTGCTATGGTGTTGCTATGGTGTTCTAGGCTATTTTGGGTGGTTGCTATGGTGTTGCTAGGATGTTTTAAGGTATTTTGGGTGGTTGCTAGGGTGTTCTGGGTGGTTGCTATGGTGTTGCTAGGGTGTTCTAGAGTATTTTGGGTGGTTGCTATGGTGTTGCTAGGATGATTTAAGGTATTTTGGGTGGTTGCTAGGGTGTTCTGGGTGGTTGCTAGGCAGTTGCTAGGGTGTTCTGGGTGGTTGCTATGGTGTTGCTAGGATGTTTTAAGGTATTTTGGGTGGTTGCTAGGGTGTTCTGGGTGGTTGTTATGGTGTTGCTAGGGTCTTCTAGAGTATTTTGGGTGGTTGCTATGGTGTTGCTAGGGTGATTTAAGGTATTTTGGGTGGTTGCTAGGGTGTTCTGGGTGGTTGCTAGGCAGTTGCTAGGGTGTTCTGGTGGTTGCTAGGGTGTTCTAGGGTATTTTAAATTAGTTTAAAGTTAAAAGTAGTTAGAAGTTTAAATTAGTTTAAAGTTTAAATTAGTTTGAATTTTAAAGTAGTTTGAAATTTATATTTGTTGCTAGGGTGTTCTGGGTGGTTGCTAGGGTGTTCTTGGTGGTTGCTAGGCAGTTGCTAGGGTGTTCTGGGTGGTTGCTATGGTGTTGCTATGGTGTTCTAGGCTTTTTTGGGTGGTTGCTATGGTGTTGCTAGGATGTTTTAATGTATTTTTGGTGGTTGCTAGGGTGTTCTGGGTGGTTGCTATGGTGTTGCTAAGGTGTTCTAGGGTATTTTGGGTGGTTGCTAGGGTGTTCTGGGTGGTTGCTAGGCAGTTGCTAGGGTATTTTGGGTGGTTGCTATGGTGTTGCTAGGATGTTTTAAGGTATTTTGGGTGGTTGCTAGGGTGTTGCTAGGGTGTTCTAGGGTATTTTGGGTGGTTGCTATGGTGTTGCTAGGGTGTTCTGAGGTATTTTGGGTGGTTGCTATGGTGTTGCTAGGGTGTTCTGAGGTATTTTGGGTGGTTGCTATGGTGTTGCTAGGGTTTTTTAAGGTATTTAGGGTGGTTGCTAGGGTGTTCTGGGTGGTTGCGAGGGTGTTCTGGGTGGTTGCTAGGCAGTTGCTAGGGTGTTCTGGTGGTTGCTAGGGTTTTGCTAGGTTGTTCTAGGGTATTTTGGGTGGTTGCTATGGTGTTGCTAGGATGTTTTAAGGTTTTTTGGGTGGTTGCTAGGGTGTTCTGGGTGGTTGCTAAGGTGTTGCTAGGGTGTTAAAGGGTA
Organism: Gila orcuttii; assembly: GCA_026230005.1. NCBI lineage: Eukaryota > Metazoa > Chordata > Actinopteri > Cypriniformes > Leuciscidae > Gila > Gila orcuttii. The sequence continues at coordinate 37,746,580 of JAPDVR010000005.1, read as the reverse complement.
TTTTGGGTGGTTGCTAGGGTGTTCTGGGTGGTTGCTAGGTAGTTGCTAGGGTTTTCTGGTGGTTGCTAGGGTGTTCTAGGGTATTTTGGGTGGTTGCTATGGTGTTGCTAGGGTGATTTAAGGTATTTTGGCTGGTTTCTAGGGTGTTCTGGGTGGTTGCTATGGTGTTACTAGGGTGTTCGAGGGTATTTTGGGTGGTTGCTATGGTGTTGCTATGGTGTTCTAGGCTTTTTTGGGTGGTTGCTATGGTGTTGCTAGGATGTTTTAAGGTATTTTGGGTGGTTGCTATGGTGTTGCTAGGGTTTTCTAGGCTATTTTGGGTGGTTGCTATGGTGTTGCTAAGGTGTTTTAAGGTATTTTGGGTGGTTGCTATGATGTTGCTAGAGTGTTTTAAGGTATTTTGGGTTGTTGCTAGGGTGTTCTAGGGTATTTTGGGTGGTTGCTATGGTGTTGCTAGGGTGTTTTAAGGTATTTTGGGTGGTTGCTATGGTGTTGCTAGGGTGTTCTAGGCTATTTTGGGTGGTTGCTATGGTGTTGCTAGGGTGTTTTAAGGAATTTTGGGTGGTTGCTAGGGTGTTCTGGGTGGTTGCTATGGTGTTGCTAGGGTGTTTTAAGGTATTTTGGGTGGTTGCTATGGTGTTGCTAGGGTGTTCTAGGCTATTTTGGGTGGTTGCTATGGTGTTGCTAGGGTGTTTTAAGGTATTTTGGGTGGTTGCTAGGCAGTTGCTATGATGTTCTGGGTGGTTGCTATGGTGAACTATTTATGAATTTAAAAGTTCATAAGTGTATGAATTTATGAAAATTCATGTGTATGAATTCATGAGTTTATAAGTTTATGAGTTTATGTGTACGAGTTTATGAGTTTAGAGCTTATAAGTTTAAATGAGTAAGAGTTCAGAGTTTATTAATTTATGAGTTTGAGTTCATAAGTGTATGAATTCATGAGTTTATAAGTGTATGAGTTTAGAGTTTATAAGTTTAAATGAGTAAGAGTTCAGAGTTTATTCATTTATGAGTTTGAGTTCATAAGTGTATGAATTCATGAGTTTATATGTGTATGAGTTTATAAGTTTATGAATTCATGAGTTCATAAGTGTATGAATTCATGAGTTCATAAGTTTTGAGTTTAAATGAGTAAGAGTTCAGAGTTTATTAATTAATGAGTTTGAGTTCATAAGAGTTTGAATTCATGAGTTTATAAGTGTATGAGTTTATAAGTGTATGAGTTTATGATTTTAGAGTTTATAAGTTTAAATTAGTCTAAGAGTTCAAGTTTAGAGTTTATTAATTTATTATGAGTTTAAGATTAGATAGATAAGTGCAATAGTTAGATGAGTTTATTAGTTTAAATGAGTCTCAATGGCTCATATAGTGTATAGAATGGCAGTTTGATTCAGCCTAGGGCTTCAAGGTATTTAGATTAGAATTTTTGACAGTTGGAGAGTTTGAAAATCTGAACATTCCGCAATGTTAAGTCAATGGGAGTTTTTTCCGAGTTTGATCGTCATTTTTAGGAAAACCGGAAGTCTGATCAGTTAGAAAAGATATAGCAACTCGAGTCAGAACAGTTTGAGTGTCCGTGCCGAGTTTGGAGTATGTGGAGTTAAAGCTCTAGGAGGAGTTAGATATAGAAATTTCACTGCAAGAAGAAGAATCGGAAGAATAATAATAAGTTTAAGTAGGATTTCAGTAAGTTGGCTCTCACAAGCCAACTTAATAATAAGTTTAAGTAGGATTTCAGTAAGTTGGCTCTCACAAGCCAACTTAATAAGTTTAAATAGTATTTCAGTAAGTTGGCTCTCACAAGCCAACTTAACTAGAAAAAGTTCGTCGAGACAAACTTTAAGTTGGCTTGTGAAAGTTTGGACCAATAAGTTTGAAGAAGTTTAAAGTAGTTTGAAGTTTAAAGTAGTTTGAAGTTTAAATTAGTTTGAATTTTAAATTAGTTTGAATTTTAAAGTAGTTTGAAGTTTAAATTAGTTTAAAGTTTAAAGTAGTTTAAAGTTTAAATTAGTTAGAATTTTAAAGTAGATTAAAGTTTAAATTAGTTTAAAGTTTGAATTAGTTTAAAGTAGTTTAAAGTATAGTTTGAAGTAATTTAAAGTTGCTAGGGTGTTTCTAGTGGGTTGCTAAGGTGTTCTGAGTGGTTGCTAGGTGGTTGCTAAGGTATTTTGGGTGGTTGCTTGGGTGTTCTCGGTGGTTGCTAAGGTATTTTGGTTGGTTGCTAGGGTGATCTGGGTGGTTGTTAGGTGGTTGCTAGGGTGTTCTGGGTGGTTTCTATGTTGTTGCTAGGGTGTTCTATGGTATTTTGGGTGGTTGCTAGGGTGTTCTGGGTAGTTTTTAGGCAGTTGCTAGGGTATTCTGGATGGTTGCTATGGTGTTGCTAGGGTGTTCTTGGGTATTTTGGGTGGTTGCTAGGGTGTTGTAAGGTATTTTGGTTGGTTGCTAGGCAGTTGCTAGGGTGTTCTGGGTGGTTGCTATGGTGTTGCTAGGGTGTTCTAGGCTATTTTGGGTGGTTGCTATGGTGTTGCTAGGGTGTTTTAAGGTATTTTGGGTGGTTTTTGCTATGGTGTTATCGGTGGTTGCCATGGTGTTGCTAGGATGTTTTAAGGTATTTTGGGTGGTTGCTAGGGTGTTCTTGGTGGTTGCTAGGCAGTTTCTAGGGTGTTCTGGTGGTTGCTAGGGTGTTCTAGGGTATTTTGGGTGGTTGCTATGGTGTTGCTAGGGTGATTTAAGGTATTTTGGGTCGTTGCTAGGGTGTTCTGGGTGGTTGCTAGGCAGTTTGTAGGGTGTTCTGGTGGTTGCTAGGGTATTTTCTAGGGTATTTTGGGTGGTTGCTAGGGTGTTGCTTGGGTGTTTTAATGTATAATGGGTGGTTGCTAGGGTGTTCTGGGTGGTTGCTATTGTGTTGCTAGGGTGTTCTGGGTGGTTGCTATGGTGTTGCTAGGGTGTTCTAGGGTATTTTGGGTGGTTGCTATGGTGTTGCTAGGGTGTTTTAAGGTATTTTGGGTGGTTGCTAGGGTGTTCTGGGTGGTTGCTATGGTGTTGCTAGGGTGTCCTAGGGTATTTTGGGTGGTTGCTATGGTGTTGCTAGGGTGATTAAAGGTATTTTGGGTGGTTGTCAGGGTGTTCTGGGTGGTTGCTAGGCAGTTGCTAGGGTGTTATCGGTGGTTGCCATGGTGTTGATAGGATGTTTTAAGGTATTTTGGGTGGTTACTAGGGTGTTCTGGGTGGTTGCTAGGCAGTTTCTAGGGTGTTCTGGTGGTTGCTAGGGTGTTCTAGGGTATTTTGGGTGTTGCTAGTGTGTTGCTAGCGTGTTTTAAGGTATTTTGGGTGGTTGCTAGGGTGTTCTGGGTGGTTGCTATTGTGTTGCTAGGGTGTTCTGGGTGGTTGCTATGGTGTTGCTAGGGTGTTCTAGGGTATTTTGGGTGGTTGCTATGGTGTTGCTAGGGTGATTTAAGGTATTTTGGGTGGTTGCCAGGGTGTTCTGGGCGGTTGCTAGGCAGTTTCTAGGGTGGTCTGGGTGGTTGCTATGGTGTTGCTAGGGTGATTCAAGGTATTTTGGGTGGTTGCCAGGGTGTTCTGGGTGGTTGCTAGGCAGTTGCTAGGGTGTTCTGGGTGGTTGCTATGGTGTTGCTAGGGTGTTCTAATGTCTTTTGGGTGGTTGCTAGGGTGTTCTGGGTTGTTGCTAGGTTGTTGCTAGGGTGTTCTGGGTGGTTGCTATGGTGTTGCTATGGTGTTCTAGGGTATTTTGGGTGGTTGCTATGGTGTTGCTAGGATGTTTTAAGGTATTTTGGGTGGTTGCCAGGGTGTTCTGGGTGGTTGCTATGGTGTTGCTAGGGTGTTTTAGGGTATTTTGGGTGGTTGCTATGGTGTTGCTTGGGTGATTTAAGGTATTTTGGGTGGTTGCTAGGGTGTTCTGGGTGGTTGCTAGGCAGTTGCTAGGGTGTTCTATGGTATTTTGGGTGGTTGCTATGGTGTTGCTAGGGTGTTTTAAGGTATTTTGGGTGGTTGCTAGGGTGTTCTGGGTGGTTGCTATGGTGTTGCTAGGGTGTTCTACCCTATTTAAGATGGTTGCTAGGGTGTTGCTAGGGTGTTTTAAGGTGTTATGGGTGGTTGCTAGGCAGTTGCTAGGGTGTGCTGGGTGATTGCTATGGTGTTGCCAGGGTGTTCTATGCTATTTTGGGTGGTTGCTATGGTGTTGCTAGGGTGTTTTAAGGTATTTTGGGTAGTTGCTAGGCAGTTGCTAGGGTGTTCTGGGTGGTTGCTATGGTGTTGCTAGGGTGTTGTAAGGTATTTTGGTTGGTTGCTAGGCAGTTGCTAGGGTGTTCTGGGTGGTTGCTATGGTGAACTATTTATGAATTTAAAAGTTCATAAGTGTATGAATTTATGAAAATTCATAAGTGTATGAATTCATGAGTTTATAAGTTTATGTGTACCAGTTTATGAGTTTAGAGTTTACAAGTTTAAATGAGTAAGAGTTCAGAGTTTATTAATTTATGAGTTTGAGTTCATAAGTGTATGAATTCATGAGTTTATAAGTGTACGAGTTTATGATTTCATGAGTTCATAAGTTTATGAATTTATGAGTTTATAAGTGTACGAGTTTATAAGTTTAAATAAGTAAGAGTTCAGAGTTTATTCATTCATGAGTTTGTGTTCATAAGTGTATGAATTCATGAGTTCATAAGTGGTTGAGTTTATAAGTTTATGAATTCATGAGATTATAAGTTTAAATGCGTAAGAGTTCAGAGTTTATTAATTTATGAGTTTAGAGTTTATAAGTTTAAATGTGTAAGTGTCCAGAGCTTATTAATTTATGAGTTTAATAGTTTATGAGAGTTTATAAGAGTATGAGTTTATGAATTTAGAGTTTATGAGTTTAGAGTTTATAAGTTTAAATTAGTCTAAGAGTTCAATTTTAGAGTTTATTAATTTATTATGAGTTTAATATTAGATAGATAAGTGCAATAGTTAGATGAGTTTATTAGTTTAAATGAGTCTCAATGGCTCATATAGTATATAGAATGGCAGTTTGAGTCTAGGGCTTCAAGGTATTTAGATTTGAAATTTTGACAGTTGGGGAGTTTGACAGTCTGAACATTCCGCAATATTAAGTCAATGGGATTTTCAAATGGTTTTTTTCGAGTTTTGATCGTCATTTTTAGGAAAACCGTTAGTCCGATCAGTTAGAAAAGATATAGCACACTAAGTGAGAACAGTTTGAGTGTCCGTGCCGAGTTTGGAGTTTGTAGAGTTGAAGCTCTAGGAGGAGTTAGAGTCAGAAATTTTAGCGCTCATAAAAAGAATAATAACTAGAAAAAAAGTTTGATGAGACAAACTTTAAGTTGGCTTGAGAAAGCCGGAACAGAGAGTTTGAATAAGTTTAAAGTAGTTTGAAGTTTGATAGATGGATTAGTTAAAAAGAAAGAATAGTTAGAAAGAAAAAAACGATTGGTTAGAAAGATAGATAAATAGTAGATAGATAGAAAGATTAGTTTCAATGAAAGAAAGATTAGTTAGAAAGAAAGAAAGATTAGTTAGAAAGAAAGAAAGAAAGATAGATTAGAAAGAAAGATTAGTTAGAAAGATAGATAGAAACAAAGAAAGATAGATAGAACGAAAGATTAGTTAGAAAGAAAGATAGATGGAAAGAAAGATTGGTTAGAAAGACAGAAAGATCGATTTAAAAGAAAGATCAGTAAGAAAGAAAGAAAGATAGAGTAGTTAAGAAAGAAAGATAGATTAGTTAGAAAGATTAGTTAGAAAGATAAAAAGAAGATTAGTTAGAAAGAAAGAAAGATAGATTAGTTAGAAAGAAAGATAGATTAGTTAGAAAGAAAGAAAGATTAGTTAGAAAGAAAGAAAGATTAGTAAGAAAGAAATAAAGAAAGATAGATAGATTAGTTAGAAAGAAAGAGATTAATTAGAAAGAAAGGATGATAGATAAGTTAGAAAGAAAGATAGATAGATTTGTTAGAATAAAACAGAAAGACAGTTTAGTTAGAAAGATAGATTTGTTAGAATGAAAAAAAGATAGATTAGTTAGAAAGAAAGAAAGAAAGATAGATAGATTAGTTAGAAAGAAAGCTAGATTAGTTAGAAAGAAAGAAAGAAAGAAAGATAGATTAGTTAGAAAGAAAGATAGATTAGTTAGAAAGAAAGAAAGAAAGAAAGAAAGAGATTAGTTAGAAAGAAAGAAAGAAAGAAAGAAAGAAAGAAAGAAAGAAAGAAAGAAAGAAAGAAAGAAAGAAATAAAGAAAGAAAGAAAGAGATTAGTTAGAAAGAAAGAAAGCTAGATTAGTTAGAATGAAAGAAAGAAAGAAAGAAAGAAAGAAAGAAAGAAAGAAAGAAAGAAAGAAAGAAAGAAAGAAAAAAGGATAGATTAGTTAGTTAGAAAGAAAGATAGATTAGTCAGAAAGAAAGAAAGAAAGATTAGTTAGAAAGAAAAAAGATAGATAGATTAGTTAGAAAGAAAGATAGATTAGTTAGAAAGAAAGAAAGATAGATAGATTAGTTAGTTAGAAAGAAAGAAAGATAGATTAGTTAGAAAGAAAAAAGATAGATAGATTAGTTAGAAAGAAAGATAGATTAGTCAGAAAGAAAGATAGATTAGTTAGAAATAAAGAAATATTGATAGATTACTCAGAAAGAAAGAAAGATAGATTAGTTAGAAAGAAAGATAGATTAGTTTGAAAGAAAGAAAGAAAGATTAGTTAGAAAGAAAGAAAGATAGATTATTTAGAATGAAAGAAAGAGATTATTTAGAAAGAAAGAAAGAAAGAAAGAAAGAAAGAAAGAAAAGGATAGATTAGTTAGTTAGAAAGAAAGATAGATTAGTCAGAAAGAAAGAAAGAAAGACAGATTAGTTAGAAAGAAAAAAATATGGATAGATTACTCAGAAAGAAAGATAGATTAGTTAGAAAGAAAGAAAGAAAGATAGATTAGTTAGAAATAAAGAAATATTGATAGATTACTCAGAAAGAAAGAAAGATAGATTAGTTAGAAAGAAAGATAGATTAGTTTGAAAGAAAGAAAGAAAGATTAGTTAGAAAGAAAGAAAGATAGATTATTTAGAATGAAAGAAAGAGATTATTTAGAAAGAAAGAAAGAAAGAAAGAAAAGGATAGATTAGTTAGTTAGAAAGAAAGATAGATTAGTCAGAAAGAAAGAAAGAAAGACAGATTAGTTAGAAAGAAAAAAATATGGATAGATTACTCAGAAAGAAAGAAATATAGATTAGTTAGAAAGAAAGATAGATTAGTTAGAAAGAAAGAAAGAAAGATTAGTTTGAAAGAAAGAAAGATAGATTGGTTAGAATGAAAGAAAGAGATTAGTTAGAAGAAAGAAAGAAAGAAAGAAAGAAAGAAAGAAAGAAATAAAGAAAGAAAGAAAGAAAGAAAGAAGGATAGATTAGTTAGTTAGGAAGAAAGATAGATTAGTCAGAAAGAAAGAAAGATAGATTAGTTAAAAAGAAAAAGATAGATAAATTATTTAGAAAGAAACATAGATTAGTTAGAAATAAAGAAAGAAAGAGATTAGTTAGAAAGAAAAAGAAAGAAGGATAGATTAGATAGAAAGAAAGAAAGATAGATTAGTGAGAAAGAAAGAAAGAAAGAAAGATAGATTAGTTAGAAAGAAAAAAGATAGATAGATTAGTTAGAAAGGAAGATAGATTAGTTAGAAAGAAAGAAAGAAAGAAAGAGATTAGCTAGAAAGAAAGATAGATTAGTTAGAAATAAAGAAAGAAAGAAAGAAAGAAAGAAAGAGATTAGTTAGAAAGAAAGAAAGATAGATTAGTTAGAATGAAAGAAAGATTAGTTAGAAAGAAAGAAAGAAAGAAAAAGAAATAAATAAAGAAAAAAAGATAGATTAGTTAGTTAGAAAGAAAGATAGATTAGTCAGAAAGAAAGAAAGATAGTTTAGTTAGAAAGAAAGATAGATTAGTTAGAAAGAAAGAAAGATAGATAGATTAGTTAGTTAGAAAGAAAGTAAGATAGATTAGTTAGAAAGAAAAAAGATAGATAGATTAGTTAGAAAGAAAGATAGATTAGTTAGAAAGAAAGAAAGATAGATTACTTAGAAAGAAAGAAATATGGATAGATTACTCAGAAAGAAAGAAAGATAGATTAGTTAGAAAGAAAGAAAGAAAGAAAGAAAGAAAGCTAGATTAGTTAGAAAGAAAGAAAGAAAGAAAGAAAGAAAGAAAGAAAGAAAGAAAAAAGGATACATTAGTTGGTTAGAAAGAAAGATAGAGTATTTAGAAAGAAAGAAAGATAGATTAGTTAGAAAGAAAGAAAGAAAGAAAGATAGATTAGTTAGAAAGAAAGAAAGATAGATTAGTTAGAAAGAAAGAAAGATAGATTAGTTAGAAAGAAAGAAAGATAGATTAGTTAGAAAGAAAGAAAGAAAGATAGATTAGTTAGAAAGAAAGAAAGATAGATTAGTTAGAAAGAAAGAAAGATAGATTAGTTAGAAAGAAAGAAAGAAAGATAGATTGGTTAGAATGAAAGAAAGAGATTAGTTAGAAGAAAGAAAGAAAGAAAGAAAGAAATAAAGAAAGAAAGAAAGAAAGAAAGAAAGAAAGAAAGAAAGAAAGAAAGAAAGAAAGAAAGAAAGAAAGAAAGAAAGAAAGAAAGAAAGAAGGATAGATTAGTTAGTTAGGAAGAAAGATAGATTAGTCAGAAAGAAAGAAAGATAGATTAGTTAAAAAGAAAAAGATAGATAAATTATTTAGAAAGAAACATAGATTAGTTAGAAATAAAGAAAGAAAGAGATTAGTTAGAAAGAAAAAGAAAGAAGGATAGATTAGTTAGAAAGAAAGAAAGATAGATTAGTCAGAAAGAAAGAAAGAAAAAAAGATAGATTAGTTAGAAAGAAAAAAGATAGATAGATTAGTTAGAAAGAAAGATAGATAAGTTAGAAAGAAAGAAAGAAAGAAAGGTAGATTAGTTAGAAAGGAAGATAGATTAGTTAGAAAGAAAGAAAGAAAGAGATTAGTTAGAAAGAAAGATAGATTAGTTAGAAATAAAGAAAGAAAGAAAGAAAGAAAGAAAGAGATTAGTTAGAAAGAAAGAAAGATAGATTAGTTAGAATGAAAGAAAGATTAGTTAGAAAGAAAGAAAGAAAGAAAAAGAAATAAATAAAGAAAAAAAGATAGATTAGTTAGTTAGAAAGAAAGATAGATTAGTCAGAAAGAAAGAAAGATAGTTTAGTTAGAAAGAAAGATAGATTAGTTAGAAAGAAAGAAAGATAGATAGATTAGTTAGTTAGAAAGAAAGTAAGATAGATTAGTTAGAAAGAAAAAAGATAGATAGATTAGTTAGAAAGAAAGATAGATTAGTTAGAAAGAAAGAAAGATAGATTACTTAGAAAGAAAGAAATATGGATAGATTACTCAGAAAGAAAGAAAGATAGATTAGTTAGAAAGAAAGAAAGAAAGAAAGAAAGAAAGCTAGATTAGTTAGAAAGAAAGAAAGAAAGAAAGAAAGAAAGAAAAAAGGATACATTAGTTGGTTAGAAAGAAAGATAGAGTATTTAGAAAGAAAGAAAGATAGATTAGTTAGAAAGAAAGAAAGAAAGATAGATTAGTTAGAAAGAAAGAAAGATAGATTAGTTAGAAAGAAAGAAAGATAGATTAGTTAGAAAGAAAGAAATATGGATCGATTAGTCAGAAAGAAAAAATATAGATAGATTAGTTAGAAAGAAAGATAGATTAGTTAGAAAGAAGGAAAGATAGATTAGTTAGAAAGAAAGAAAGATAGATAGATAAGTTAGAAAGAAAGAAAGATAGATTAGTTAGAAAGAAAGAAAGAAAGATAGATTAGTCAGAAAGAAAAAAGATTGATTAGTTAGAAAGAAAGAAATATAGATTAGTTAGAAAGAAAAAAGATAGATTAGTTAGAAAGAAAAAAGATAGATTAGTTAGAAAGAAAGAAAGATAGATTATTTAGAATGAAAGAAAGAGATTATTTAGAAAGAAAGAAAGAAAGAAAGAAAGAAAAGGATAGATTAGTTAGTTAGAAAGAAAGATAGATTAGTCAGAAAGAAAGAAAGAAAGAAAGACAGATTAGTTAGAAAGAAAAAAATATGGATAGATTACTCAGAAAGAAAGAAATATAGATTAGTTAGAAAGAAAGAAAGAAAGATTAGTTTGAAAGAAAGAAAGATAGATTGGTTAGAATGAAAGAAAGAGATTAGTTAGAAGAAAGAAAGAAAGAAAGAAAGAAAGAAAGAAAGAAAGAAAGAAAGAAAGAAAGAAAGAAAGAAAGAAGGATAGATTAGTTAGTTAGGAAGAAAGATAGATTAGTCAGAAAGAAAGAAAGATAGATTAGTTAAAAAGAAAAAGATAGATAAATTATTTAGAAAGAAACATAGATTAGTTAGAAATAAAGAAAGAAAGAGATTAGTTAGAAAGAAAAAGAAAGAAGGATAGATTAGTTAGAAAGAAAGAAAGATAGATTAGTCAGAAAGAAAGAAAGAAAGAAAGATAGATTAGTTAGAAAGAAAAAAGATAGATAGATTAGTTAGAAAGAAAGATAGATAAGTTAGAAAGAAAGAAAGAAAGAAAGAAATAAAGAAAGAAAGAAAGAAAGAAAGAAAGAAAGAAAGAAAGAAGGATAGATTAGTTAGTTAGGAAGAAAGATAGATTAGTCAGAAAGAAAGAAAGATAGATTAGTTAAAAAGAAAAAGATAGATAAATTATTTAGAAAGAAACATAGATTAGTTAGAAATAAAGAAAGAAAGAGATTAGTTAGAAAGAAAAAGAAAGAAGGATAGATTAGTTAGAAAGAAAGAAAGATAGATTAGTCAGAAAGAAAGAAAGAAAGAAAGATAGATTAGTTAGAAAGAAAAAAGATAGATAGATTAGTTAGAAAGAAAGATAGATAAGTTAGAAAGAAAGAAAGAAAGGTAGATTAGTTAGAAAGGAAGATAGATTAGTTAGAAAGAAAGAAAGAAAGAGATTAGTTAGAAAGAAAGATAGATTAGTTAGAAATAAAGAAAGAAAGAAAGAAAGAAAGAAAGAGATTAGTTAGAAAGAAAGAAAGATAGATTAGTTAGAATGAAAGAAAGATTAGTTAGAAAGAAAGAAAGAAAGAAAGAAAGAAAAAGAAATAAATAAAGAAAAAAAGATAGATTAGTTAGTTAGAAAGAAAGATAGATTAGTCAGAAAGAAAGAAAGATAGTTTAGTTAGAAAGAAAGATAGATTAGTTAGAAAGAAAGAAAGATAGATAGATTAGTTAGTTAGAAAGAAAGTAAGATAGATTAGTTAGAAAGAAAAAAGATAGATAGATTAGTTAGAAAGAAAGATAGATTAGTTAGAAAGAAAGAAAGATAGATTACTTAGAAAGAAAGAAATATGGATAGATTACTCAGAAAGAAAGAAAGATAGATTAGTTAGAAAGAAAGAAAGAAAGAAAGAAAGCTAGATTAGTTAGAAAGAAAGAAAGAAAGAAAGAAAGAAAGAAAGAAAGAAAGAAAGAAAGAAAGAAAGAAAGAAAGAAAAAAGGATACATTAGTTGGTTAGAAAGAAAGATAGAGTATTTAGAAAGAAAGAAAGATAGATTAGTTAGAAAGAAAGAAAGAAAGATAGATTAGTTAGAAAGAAAGAAAGATAGATTAGTTAGAAAGAAAGAAAGATAGATTAGTTAGAAAGAAAGAAATATGGATCGATTAGTCAGAAAGAAAAAATATAGATAGATTAGTTAGAAAGAAAGATAGATTAGTTAGAAAGAAGGAAAGATAGATTAGTTAGAAAGAAAGAAAGATAGATAGATTAGTTAGAAAGAAAGAAAGATAGATTAGTTAGAAAGAAAGAAAGAAAGATAGATTAGTCAGAAAGAAAAAAGATTGATTAGTTAGAAAGAAAGAAATATAGATTAGTTAGAAAGAAAAAAGATAGATTAGTTAGAAAGAAAAAAGATAGATTAGTTAGAAAGAAAAAAGATAGATTAGTTAGAAAGAAAGAAAGATAGATTAGTTAGAAAGAAAAAAGATAGATAGATTAGTTAGAAAGAAAGAAAGATAGATTAGTTAGAAAGAAAGAAATATGGATCGATTAGTCAGAAAGAAAAAAGATAGATAGATTAGTTAGAAAGAAAGATAGATTAGTTAGAAAGAAAGAAAGATAGATTAGTTAGAAAGAAAGAAAGATAGATAGATTAGTTAGAAAGAAAGAAAGATAGATTAGTTAGAAAGAAAGAAAGAAAGAAAGATAGATTAGTCAGAAAGAAAAAAGATTGATTAGTTAGAAAGAAAGAAATATAGATTAGTTAGAAAGAAAAAAGATAGATTAGTTAGAAAGAAAAAAGATAGATAGATTAGTTAGAAAGTAAGAAAGATAGATTAGTTAGAAAGAAAAAAGATAGATAGATTAGTTAGAAAGAAAAAAGATAGATTAGTTAGAAAGAAAGAAAGATAGATTAGTCAGAAAGAATGAAAGATAGATTAGTTAGAAAGAAAGAAAGAAAGAAAGATAGATTAGTTATAAAGAAAGATAGATAGATTAGTTATAAAGAAAGAAAGATAGATTAGTTATAAAGAAAGATAGATAGATTAGTTATAAAGAAAGAAAGAAAGAAAGATAGATTAGTCAAAGAAAGTAAGATAGATTAGAAAGAAAGAAAGAAAGATTAGTTAGAAAGAAAGATTTAGTAACAGAGAGATAGATAGATAGATAGATAGATAGATAGATAGATAGATAGATCGATAGATAGATAGATAGATAGATAGATAGATAGATAGATAGATAAGTTCATTAGTACATATAGAACGGTAGTTTAATTGACTCTAGGGCTTCAGGGAGTTTAGATTTGAGTTTTTGTGTTGTACACTACTGGGCCACCGTAGTCTTGGCTCAATTTGAACATGTTGCACAATGAAAGTCAATGGGATTTTTATGGTTTTTAATATTAATTTTTAAGAAATCTGAAAGTCAAATCAGTCTGAAAAGATATAGCAACTCGAGTCAGAACAGTCTGAAGGTCTGCCCCAAGTTTGGAGTTTGTAGAGTTAAAGCTCTAGGAGGAGTTAGATATAGAAATTTTTGAGTAAGAAGAATAATAATAACTAGAAAAAAGTTTGATTAGACAAACTTTGAGTTGGCTTGAGAAAGCCGGACCAGAGAGTTTGAAGAAGTTTAAAGTAGTTTGAAGTCGGATAGATGGATTAGTTAGAAAAGAAAAGAAAGATTAGTTAGACAGAAAGATTGGTTTCACTAAAAGAAAGATTAGTTAGAAAGAAAGAAAGAAAGAAAGAAAGAAAGAAAGAAAGAAAGAAAGAAAGAAAGAAAGAAAGAAAGAAAGAAAGAAAAAAAGATAGATTAGTTAGTTAGAAAGAAAGATAGAGTAGTTAGAAAGAAAGAAAGATAGATTAGTTAGAAAGAAAAAAGATAGATAGATTAGTTAGAAAGAAAGAAAGATAGATTAGTTAGAAAGAAAGAAAGATAGATTAGTTAGAAAGAAAGAAAGATAGATTAGTTAGAAAGAAAGATAGATAGGTTAGTTAGAAAGAAAGAAAGAAAGATTAGTTAGAAAGACAGATAGATAAATTAGTTAGAAAGAAAGAAAAATAGATTAGTTAGAAAGAAAGAAAGAAATATGGATCGATTAGTCGGAAAGAAAAAAGATTGATTAGTTAGAAAGAAAGAAAGATAGATTAGTTAGAAAGAAAGAAAGAAAGATAGATCAGTTAGAAAGAAAGAAAGATAGATTAGTTAGAATGAAAGAAATAGATTAGTTAGAAAGAAAGAAAGAAAGAAAGAAGGATAGATTAGTTAGTTAGAAAGAAAGATAGATTAGTCAGAAAGAAAGAACGAAAGAAAGATAGATTAGTTAGAAAGAAAGATAGATAAGTTAGTTAGAAAGAAAAAATGATAGAATAGTTAGAAAGAAAGAAATATAGATAGATTAGTTAGAAATAAAGAAAGAAAGAAAGAAAGAAAGAAAGAAAGAAAGAAAGAAAGAAAGAAAGAAAGAAAGAAAGAAAGAAAAAAGGATAGATTAGTTAGTTAGAAAGAAAGATAGATTAGTCAGAAAGAAAGAAAGATAGATTAGTTAGAAAGAAAGATAGATTAGTTAGAAAGAAAGATAGATTAGTTAGAAAGAAAGAAAGAAAGATAGATAAGTTAGTCAGAAAGAAAAAAGATATATTAGTTAGAAAGAAAGATAGATAGATTAGTTAGTTAGAAAGAAAGATAGATTAGTTAGAAATGAAAAAATGATAGAATAGTTAGAAAGAAAGAAATATGGATAGATTAGTTAGAAAGAAAGAATGAAAGAAAGAAAGAAAGAAAGAAAGAAAGAAAGAAAGAAAGAAAGAAAGAAAGAAAAAAGGATAGATTAGTTAGTTAGAAAGACAGATTAGTTAGAAAGAAAGAAAGATAGATTAGTTAGAAAGAAATAAAGATAGATTTGTTAGAAAGAAAGAAAGAAAGAAAGATGGATTTGTTAGAAAGAAAGAAAGATGGATTAGATAGATAGATAGGTTAGAAGAGAGAAATATTTGTTAGAAAGAAAGAAAGATAGATTTTTTTAGAAAGAAAGATAGATAGATTTGTTAGAAAGAAAGAAAGATAGATTAGTTAGAAAGAAAGAAAGAAAGATAGATTAGTTAGAAAGAAAGAAATATTAGTTAGAAAGAAAGAAAGATTAGTTAGAAAGAAATATTAGTTAGAAAGAAAGATAGATAGATTAGTTAGAAAGAAAGAAAGAAAGATAGATTAGTTAGAAAGAAAGAAAGATAGATTAGTTAGAATGAAAGGAAGATTAGTTAGAAAGAAAGAAAGAAGGATAGATTAGTTAGTTAGAAAGATAGATAGATTAGTCAGAAAGAATGAAAGAAAGATAGATTAGTTAGAAAGAAAAAAGATAGATAGATTAGTTAGAAAGAAAGATAGATTAGTTAGAAAGAAAGAAAGAAAGATAGATAAGTTAGAAAGAAAAAATGATAGAATAGTTAGAAAGAAAGAAATATGGATAGATTAGTTAGAAAGAAAGAAAGAAAGAAAGAAAGAAAGAAAGAAAAAGGATAGATTAGTTAGTTAGAAAGAAAGATAGATTAGTCAGAAAGAAAGAAAGATAGATTAGTTAGAAAGAAAGATAGATTAGTTAGAAAGAAAGAAAGATAGATAAGTTAGTCAGAAAGAAAAAAGATAGATTAGTTAGAAAGAAAGAAAGAAAGAAAGATAGATAGATTAGTTAGAAAGAAAGCTAGATTAGTTAGAAAGAAAAAAGATAGATAGATTAGTTAGAAAAAAGATAGATTAGTTAGAAAGAAAGAAAGAAAGATTAGTTAGAAAAAAAGAAAGAAAGAGATTAGTTAGAAAGAAAGAAAGAAAGAAAGAAAGAAAGAGATTAGTTAGAAAGAAAGAAAGCTAGATTAGTTAGAATGAAAGAAAGAGATTAGTTAGAAAGAAAGAAAGAAAGAAAGAAAGAAAGAAAGAAAGAAAGAAAGAAAGAAAGAAAGAAAGAAAGAAAGAAAGAAAAAAGGATAGATTAGTTAGTTAGAAAGAAAGATAGATTAGTCAGAAAGAAAGAAAGATAGATTAGTTAGAAAGAAAAATGATAGATAGATTAGTTAGAAAGAAAGCTAGATTAGTTAGAAAGAAAAAAGATAGATAGATTAGTTAGAAAAAAGATAGATTAGTTAGAAAGAAAGAAAGAAAGATAGATTAGTTAGAAAGAAAGATAGATTAGTTAGAAAGAAAGAAAGAAAGAAAGAAAGAGATTAGTTAGAAAGAAAGAAAGAAAGAAAGAAAGAAAGAAAGAGATTAGTTAGAAAGAAAGAAAGCTAGATTAGTTAGAATGAAAGAAAGAGATTAGTTAGAAAGAAAGAAAGAAAGAAAGAAAGAAAGAAAGAAAGAAAGAAAGAAAGAAAGAAAGAAAGAAAAAAGGATAGATTAGTTAGTTAGAAAGAAAGATAGATTAGTCAGAAAGAAAGAAAGATAGATTACTTAGAAAGAAAGAAATATGGATAGATTACTCAGAAAGAAAGAAAGATAGATTAGTTAGAAAGAAAGAAAGAAAGAAAGAAAGAAAGAAAGCTAGATTAGTTAGAAAGAAAGAAAGAAAGAAAGAAAGAAAGAAAGAAAGAAAGAAAGAAAAAAGGATACATTAGTTGGTTAGAAAGAAAGATAGAGTATTTAGAAAGAAAGAAAGATAGATTAGTTAGAAAGAAAGAAAGAAAGAAAGATAGATTAGTTAGAAAGAAAGAAAGATAGATTAGTTAGAAAGAAAGAAAGATAGATTAGTTAGAAAGAAAGAAAGATAGATTAGTTAGAAAGAAAGAAAGAAAGATAGATTAGTTAGAAAGAAAGAAAGATAGATTAGTTAGAAAGAAAGAAAGATAGATTAGTTAGAAAGAAAGAAAGAAAGATAGATTGGTTAGAATGAAAGAAAGAGATTAGTTAGAAGAAAGAAAGAAAGAAAGAAAGAAATAAAGAAAGAAAGAAAGAAAGAAAGAAAGAAAGAAAGAAAGAAAGAAAGAAAGAAAGAAAGAAGG
The DNA here is from genome assembly GCA_026230005.1 of Gila orcuttii. Classification (NCBI taxonomy): domain Eukaryota; kingdom Metazoa; phylum Chordata; class Actinopteri; order Cypriniformes; family Leuciscidae; genus Gila; species Gila orcuttii. The sequence continues at coordinate 37,730,079 of JAPDVR010000005.1, read as the reverse complement.
ATAGATTAGTTAGTTAGGAAGAAAGATAGATTAGTTAGAAAGAAAGAAAGATAGATTAGTTAAAAAGAAAAAGATAGATAAATTATTTAGAAAGAAACATAGATTAGTTAGAAATAAAGAAAGAAAGAGATTAGTTAGAAAGAAAAAGAAAGAAGGATAGATTAGTTAGAAAGAAAGAAAGATAGATTAGTCAGAAAGAAAGAAAGAAAAAAAGATAGATTAGTTAGAAAGAAAAAAGATAGATAGATTAGTTAGAAAGAAAGATAGATAAGTTAGAAAGAAAGAAAGAAAGAAAGGTAGATTAGTTAGAAAGGAAGATAGATTAGTTAGAAAGAAAGAAAGAAAGAGATTAGTTAGAAAGAAAGATAGATTAGTTAGAAATAAAGAAAGAAAGAAAGAAAGAAAGAAAGAGATTAGTTAGAAAGAAAGAAAGATAGATTAGTTAGAATGAAAGAAAGATTAGTTAGAAAGAAAGAAAGAAAGAAAAAGAAATAAATAAAGAAAAAAAGATAGATTAGTTAGTTAGAAAGAAAGATAGATTAGTCAGAAAGAAAGAAAGATAGTTTAGTTAGAAAGAAAGATAGATTAGTTAGAAAGAAAGAAAGATAGATAGATTAGTTAGTTAGAAAGAAAGTAAGATAGATTAGTTAGAAAGAAAAAAGATAGATAGATTAGTTAGAAAGAAAGATAGATTAGTTAGAAAGAAAGAAAGATAGATTACTTAGAAAGAAAGAAATATGGATAGATTACTCAGAAAGAAAGAAAGATAGATTAGTTAGAAAGAAAGAAAGAAAGAAAGAAAGAAAGAAAGAAAGCTAGATTAGTTAGAAAGAAAGAAAGAAAGAAAGAAAGAAAGAAAGAAAGAAAGAAAAAAGGATACATTAGTTGGTTAGAAAGAAAGATAGAGTATTTAGAAAGAAAGAAAGATAGATTAGTTAGAAAGAAAGAAAGAAAGATAGATTAGTTAGAAAGAAAGAAAGATAGATTAGTTAGAAAGAAAGAAAGATAGATTAGTTAGAAAGAAAGAAATATGGATCGATTAGTCAGAAAGAAAAAATATAGATAGATTAGTTAGAAAGAAAGATAGATTAGTTAGAAAGAAGGAAAGATAGATTAGTTAGAAAGAAAGAAAGATAGATAGATAAGTTAGAAAGAAAGAAAGATAGATTAGTTAGAAAGAAAGAAAGAAAGATAGATTAGTCAGAAAGAAAAAAGATTGATTAGTTAGAAAGAAAGAAATATAGATTAGTTAGAAAGAAAAAAGATAGATTAGTTAGAAAGAAAAAAGATAGATTAGTTAGAAAGAAAGAAAGATAGATTATTTAGAATGAAAGAAAGAGATTATTTAGAAAGAAAGAAAGAAAGAAAGAAAGAAAAGGATAGATTAGTTAGTTAGAAAGAAAGATAGATTAGTCAGAAAGAAAGAAAGAAAGACAGATTAGTTAGAAAGAAAAAAATATGGATAGATTACTCAGAAAGAAAGAAATATAGATTAGTTAGAAAGAAAGAAAGAAAGATTAGTTTGAAAGAAAGAAAGATAGATTGGTTAGAATGAAAGAAAGAGATTAGTTAGAAGAAAGAAAGAAAGAAAGAAAGAAAGAAAGAAAGAAAGAAAGAAAGAAAGAAAGAAAGAAAGAAAGAAAGAAAGAAAGAAAGAAAGAAAGAAGGATAGATTAGTTAGTTAGGAAGAAAGATAGATTAGTCAGAAAGAAAGAAAGATAGATTAGTTAAAAAGAAAAAGATAGATAAATTATTTAGAAAGAAACATAGATTAGTTAGAAATAAAGAAAGAAAGAGATTAGTTAGAAAGAAAAAGAAAGAAGGATAGATTAGTTAGAAAGAAAGAAAGATAGATTAGTCAGAAAGAAAGAAAGAAAGAAAGATAGATTAGTTAGAAAGAAAAAAGATAGATAGATTAGTTAGAAAGAAAGATAGATAAGTTAGAAAGAAAGAAAGAAAGAAAGAAATAAAGAAAGAAAGAAAGAAAGAAAGAAAGAAAGAAAGAAGGATAGATTAGTTAGTTAGGAAGAAAGATAGATTAGTCAGAAAGAAAGAAAGATAGATTAGTTAAAAAGAAAAAGATAGATAAATTATTTAGAAAGAAACATAGATTAGTTAGAAATAAAGAAAGAAAGAGATTAGTTAGAAAGAAAAAGAAAGAAGGATAGATTAGTTAGAAAGAAAGAAAGATAGATTAGTCAGAAAGAAAGAAAGAAAGAAAGATAGATTAGTTAGAAAGAAAAAAGATAGATAGATTAGTTAGAAAGAAAGATAGATAAGTTAGAAAGAAAGAAAGAAAGGTAGATTAGTTAGAAAGGAAGATAGATTAGTTAGAAAGAAAGAAAGAAAGAGATTAGTTAGAAAGAAAGATAGATTAGTTAGAAATAAAGAAAGAAAGAAAGAAAGAAAGAGATTAGTTAGAAAGAAAGAAAGATAGATTAGTTAGAATGAAAGAAAGATTAGTTAGAAAGAAAGAAAGAAAGAAAGAAAGAAAAAGAAATAAATAAAGAAAAAAAGATAGATTAGTTAGTTAGAAAGAAAGATAGATTAGTCAGAAAGAAAGAAAGATAGTTTAGTTAGAAAGAAAGATAGATTAGTTAGAAAGAAAGAAAGATAGATAGATTAGTTAGTTAGAAAGAAAGTAAGATAGATTAGTTAGAAAGAAAAAAGATAGATAGATTAGTTAGAAAGAAAGATAGATTAGTTAGAAAGAAAGAAAGATAGATTACTTAGAAAGAAAGAAATATGGATAGATTACTCAGAAAGAAAGAAAGATAGATTAGTTAGAAAGAAAGAAAGAAAGAAAGAAAGCTAGATTAGTTAGAAAGAAAGAAAGAAAGAAAGAAAGAAAGAAAGAAAGAAAGAAAGAAAGAAAAAAGGATACATTAGTTGGTTAGAAAGAAAGATAGAGTATTTAGAAAGAAAGAAAGATAGATTAGTTAGAAAGAAAGAAAGAAAGAAAGATAGATTAGTTAGAAAGAAAGAAAGATAGATTAGTTAGAAAGAAAGAAAGATAGATTAGTTAGAAAGAAAGAAATAAGTATTTAGAAAGAAAGAAAGATAGATTAGTTAGAAAGAAAGAAAGAAAGAGAAGATAGATTAGTTAGAAAGAAAGAAAGATAGATTAGTTAGAAAGAAAGAAGATAGAGTTAGAAAGATAGATAGAAAGAAAGAAATATGGATCGATTAGTCAGAAAGAAAAAAGATAGATAGATTAGTAGAAAGAAGATAGATTAGTTAGAAAAGAAGAAAGATAGATTAGTTGAGAAGAAAGAAAGATAGATAGATTAGTTAGAAAGAAAGAAAGATAGATTAGTTAGAAAGAAAGAAAAGAAAGATAGAATTAGTCAGAAAGAAAAAAGATTGATTAGTTAGAAAGAAAGAAATATAGATTAGTTAGAAAGAAAAAAGATAGATTAGTGATAGAAAGATAGATTAGTAGAAAGAAGAAAGATAGGATTAGTTAGAAAGTAAGAAAGATAGATTAGTTAGAAAGAAAAAAGATAGATAGATTAGTTAGAAAGAAAGAAAGATAGATTAGTTAGAAAGAAAGAAAGATGGACGTTAGTCAGAAGAAAAAGATATTGAAAGATAGATTAGTTAGAAAGAAGAAGGAGAAGAAAGAAAAAGATAGTAGAATATAGTTAGAAAGAAAGAAAGATAAGATTAGTTAGAAAGAAAAAAGATAGATAGATTAGTTAGAAAGTAAGAAAGATAGATTAGTTAGAAAGAAAAAAGATAGATAGATTAGTTAGAAAGAAAAAAGATAGATTAGTTAGAAAGAAAGAAAGATAGATTAGTCAGAAAGAATGAAAGATAGATTAGTTAGAAAGAAAGAAAGAAAGAAAGATAGATTAGTTATAAAGAAAGATAGATAGATTAGTTATAAAGAAAGAAAGATAGATTAGTTATAAAGAAAGATAGATAGATTAGTTATAAAGAAAGAAAGAAAGAAAGATAGATTAGTCAAAGAAAGTAAGATATATTAGAAAGAAAGAAAGAAAGATTAGTTAGAAAGAAAGATTTAGTAACAGAGAGATAGATAGATAGATAGATAGATAGATAGATAGATAGATAGATAGATCGATAGATAGATAGATAGATAGATAGATAGATAGATAGATAGATAGATAGATAGATAGATAGATAGATAGATAGATAGATAGATAGATAGATAAGTTCATTAGTACATATAGAACGGTAGTTTAATTGACTCTAGGGCTTCAGGGAGTTTAGATTTGAGTTTTTGTGTTGTACACTACTGGGCCACCGTAGTCTTGGCTCAATTTGAACATGTTGCACAATGAAAGTCAATGGGATTTTTATGGTTTTTGATATTAATTTTTAAGAAATCTGAAAGTCAAATCAGTCTGAAAAGATATAGCAACTCGAGTCAGAACAGTCTGAAGGTCTGCCCCAAGTTTGGAGTTTGTAGAGTTAAAGCTCTAGGAGGAGTTAGATATAGAAATTTTTGAGTAAGAAGAATAATAATAACTAGAAAAAAGTTTGATTAGACAAACTTTGAGTTGGCTTGAGAAAGCCGGACCAGAGAGTTTGAAGAAGTTTAAAGTAGTTTGAAGTCGGATAGATGGATTAGTTAGAAAAGAAAAGAAAGATTAGTTAGACAGAAAGATTGGTTTCACTAAAAGAAAGATTAGTTAGAAAGAAAGAAAGAAAGAAAGAAAGAAAGAAAGAAAGAAAGAAAGAAAGAAAGAAAGAAAAAAAGATAGATTAGTTAGTTAGAAAGAAAGATAGAGTAGTTAGAAAGAAAGAAAGATAGATTAGTTAGAAAGAAAAAAGATAGATAGATTAGTTAGAAAGAAAGAAAGATAGATTAGTTAGAAAGAAAGAAAGATAGATTAGTTAGAAAGAAAGAAAGATAGATTAGTTAGAAAGAAAGATAGATAGGTTAGTTAGAAAGAAAGAAAGAAAGATTAGTTAGAAAGACAGATAGATAAATTAGTTAGAAAGAAAGAAAAATAGATTAGTTAGAAAGAAAGAAAGAAATATGGATCGATTAGTCGGAAAGAAAAAAGATTGATTAGTTAGAAAGAAAGAAAGATAGATTAGTTAGAAAGAAAGAAAGAAAGATAGATCAGTTAGAAAGAAAGAAAGATAGATTAGTTAGAATGAAAGAAATAGATTAGTTAGAAAGAAAGAAAGAAAGAAAGAAGGATAGATTAGTTAGTTAGAAAGAAAGATAGATTAGTCAGAAAGAAAGAACGAAAGAAAGATAGATTAGTTAGAAAGAAAGATAGATAAGTTAGTTAGAAAGAAAAAATGATAGAATAGTTAGAAAGAAAGAAATATAGATAGATTAGTTAGAAATAAAGAAAGAAAGAAAGAAAGAAAGAAAGAAAGAAAGAAAGAAAGAAAGAAAGAAAGAAAGAAAGAAAAAAGGATAGATTAGTTAGTTAGAAAGAAAGATAGATTAGTCAGAAAGAAAGAAAGATAGATTAGTTAGAAAGAAAGATAGATTAGTTAGAAAGAAAGATAGATTAGTTAGAAAGAAAGAAAGAAAGATAGATAAGTTAGTCAGAAAGAAAAAAGATATATTAGTTAGAAAGAAAGATAGATAGATTAGTTAGTTAGAAAGAAAGATAGATTAGTTAGAAATGAAAAAATGATAGAATAGTTAGAAAGAAAGAAATATGGATAGATTAGTTAGAAAGAAAGAATGAAAGAAAGAAAGAAAGAAAGAAAGAAAGAAAGAAAGAAAGAAAGAAAGAAAAAAGGATAGATTAGTTAGTTAGAAAGACAGATTAGTTAGAAAGAAAGAAAGATAGATTAGTTAGAAAGAAATAAAGATAGATTTGTTAGAAAGAAAGAAAGAAAGAAAGATGGATTTGTTAGAAAGAAAGAAAGATGGATTAGATAGATAGATAGGTTAGAAGAGAGAAATATTTGTTAGAAAGAAAGAAAGATAGATTTTTTTAGAAAGAAAGATAGATAGATTTGTTAGAAAGAAAGAAAGATAGATTAGTTAGAAAGAAAGAAAGAAAGATAGATTAGTTAGAAAGAAAGAAATATTAGTTAGAAAGAAAGAAAGATTAGTTAGAAAGAAATATTAGTTAGAAAGAAAGATAGATAGATTAGTTAGAAAGAAAGAAAGAAAGATAGATTAGTTAGAAAGAAAGAAAGATAGATTAGTTAGAATGAAAGGAAGATTAGTTAGAAAGAAAGAAAGAAGGATAGATTAGTTAGTTAGAAAGATAGATAGATTAGTCAGAAAGAATGAAAGAAAGATAGATTAGTTAGAAAGAAAAAAGATAGATAGATTAGTTAGAAAGAAAGATAGATTAGTTAGAAAGAAAGAAAGAAAGATAGATAAGTTAGAAAGAAAAAATGATAGAATAGTTAGAAAGAAAGAAATATGGATAGATTAGTTAGAAAGAAAGAAAGAAAGAAAGAAAGAAAGAAAGAAAAAGGATAGATTAGTTAGTTAGAAAGAAAGATAGATTAGTCAGAAAGAAAGAAAGATAGATTAGTTAGAAAGAAAGATAGATTAGTTAGAAAGAAAGAAAGATAGATAAGTTAGTCAGAAAGAAAAAAGATAGATTAGTTAGAAAGAAAGAAAGAAAGAAAGATAGATAGATTAGTTAGAAAGAAAGCTAGATTAGTTAGAAAGAAAAAAGATAGATAGATTAGTTAGAAAAAAGATAGATTAGTTAGAAAGAAAGAAAGAAAGATTAGTTAGAAAAAAAGAAAGAAAGAGATTAGTTAGAAAGAAAGAAAGAAAGAAAGAAAGAAAGAAAGAAAGAGATTAGTTAGAAAGAAAGAAAGCTAGATTAGTTAGAATGAAAGAAAGAGATTAGTTAGAAAGAAAGAAAGAAAGAAAGAAAGAAAGAAAGAAAGAAAGAAAGAAAGAAAGAAAGAAAGAAAGAAAGAAAGAAAAAAGGATAGATTAGTTAGTTAGAAAGAAAGATAGATTAGTCAGAAAGAAAGAAAGATAGATTAGTTAGAAAGAAAAATGATAGATAGATTAGTTAGAAAGAAAGCTAGATTAGTTAGAAAGAAAAAAGATAGATAGATTAGTTAGAAAAAAGATAGATTAGTTAGAAAGAAAGAAAGAAAGATAGATTAGTTAGAAAGAAAGATAGATTAGTTAGAAAGAAAGAAAGAAAGAAAGAAAGAGATTAGTTAGAAAGAAAGAAAGAAAGAAAGAAAGAAAGAGATTAGTTAGAAAGAAAGAAAGCTAGATTAGTTAGAATGAAAGAAAGAGATTAGTTAGAAAGAAAGAAAGAAAGAAAGAAAGAAAGAAAGAAAGAAAGAAAGAAAGAAAGAAAGAAAGAAAGAAAGAAAGAAAGAAAAAAGGATAGATTAGTTAGTTAGAAAGAAAGATAGATTAGTCAGAAAGAAAGAAAGATAGATTAGTTAGAAAGAAAAAAGATAGATAGATTAGTTAAAAAGAAAGATAGATTAGTTAGAAAGAAAGATAGATAGATTAGTTAGTTAGAAAGAAAGAAAGATAGATTAGTTAGAAAGAAAAAAGATAGGTAGATTAGTTAGAAAGAAAGATAGATTAGTTAGAAAGAAAGAAAGAAAGATAGATTCGTTAGAAAGACATAAATATGGACAGATTACTCAGAAAGAAATATAGATTAGTTAGAAAGAAAGAAAGAAAGATAGATTAGTTAGAAAGAAAGAAAGAAATATAGATAGATTGATTCGTTAGAAAGAAAGAAATATGGATAGATTACTCAGAAAGAAAGAAAGATAGATTAGTTAGAAAGAAAGATAGATTAGTTAGAAAGAAAGAAAGAAAGATAGATTAGATAGAAATAAAGAAAGAAAGATAGATTAGTTAGAAAGAAAGATAGATTAGTTAGAATGAAAGAAAGATTAGTTAGTAAGAACGAAAGAAGGATAGATTAGTTAGTTAGAAAGATAGATAGATTAGTCAGAAAGAAAGAAAGAAAGATAGATTAGTTAGAAAGAAAAAAGATAGATAGATTAGTTAGAAAGAAAGATAAATTAGTTAGAAAGAAAGAAAGAAAGATAGATAAGTTAGAAAGAAAAAATGATAGAATAGTTAGAAAGAAAGAAATATGGATAGATTAGTTAGAAAGAAAGAAAGAAAGAAAGAAAGAAAAAGGATAGATTAGTTAGTTAGAAAGAAAGATAGATTAGTCAGAAAGAAAGAAAGATAGATTAGTTAGAAAAAAAGATAGATTAGTTAGAAAGAAAGAAAGAAAGATAGATAAGTTAGTCAGAAAGAAAAAAGATAGATTAGTTAGAAAGAAAGAAAGATAGATAGATTAGTTAGAAAGAAAAAAGATAGATAAGTTAGAAAAAAGATAGATTAGTTAGAAAGAAAGAAAGAAAGATAGATTAGTTAGAAAGAAAGATAGATTAGTTAGAAAGAAAGAAAGAAAGAGATTAGTTAGAAAGAAAGAAAGAAAGAAAGAAAGAAAGAAAGAAAGAAAGAGATTAGTTAGAAAGAAAGAAAGATAGATTAGTTAGAATGAAAGAAAGAGATTAGTTAGAAAGAAAGAAAGAAAGAAAGAAAGAAAGAAAGAAAGAAAGAAAGAAAGAAAGAAAGAAAGAAAGAAAGAAAGAAAGAAAAAAGGATAGATTAGTTAGTTAGAAAGAAAGATAGATTAGTCAGAAAGAAAGAAAGATAGATTAGTTAGAAAGAAAAAAGATAGATAGATTAGTTAAAAAGAAATATAGATTAGTTAGAAAGAAAGAAAGATAGATAGATTAGTTAGTTAGAAAGAAAGATAGATTAGTTAGAAATAAAAAAGATAGATAGATTAGTTAGAAAGAAAGATAGATTAGTTAGAAAGAAAGAAATAAAATAGATTAGTTAGAAATAAAGGAATATGGATAGATTACTCAGAAAGAAAGAAAGATAGATTAGTTAGAAAGAAAGATAGATTAGTTAGAAAAGAAAGAAAGAAAGAAAGAAAGATTAGTTAGAAAGAAAGAAAGATAGATTAGTTAGAATGAAAGAAAGAGATTAGTTAGAAAGAAAGAAAGAAAGAAAGAAAGAAAGAAAGAAAGAAAGAAAGAAAGAAAGAAAGAAAGAAAGAAAGAAAGAAAGAAAATTATAGATTAGTTAGTTAGAAAGAAAGATAGATTAGTCAGAAAGAAAGACAGATTAGTTAGAAAGAAAAAATATGGATAGATTACTCAGAAAGAAAGAAAGATAGATTAGTAAGAAAGAAAGATAGATTAGTTAGAAAGAAAGAAAGAAAGATTAGTTAGAAAGAAAGAAAGAAAGAAAGATAGATTAATTAGAATGAAAGAAAGAGATTAGTTAGAATGAAAGAAAGAAAGAAAGAAAGAAAGAAAGAAAGAAAGAAGGATAGCTTAGTTAGTTAGGAAGAAAGATAGATTAGTCAGAAAGAAAGAAAGATAGATTAGTTAAAAAGGAAAAAATAGATAAATTAGTTAGAAAGAAACAGATTAGTTAGAAAGAAAGAAAGAAAGAAAGAAAGAGATTAGTTAGAAAGAAAAAGAAAGAAGGATAGATTAGTTACAAAGAAAGAAAGATAGATTAGTCAGAAAGAAAGAAAGAAAGATAGATTAGTTAGAAAGAAAAAGATAGATAGATTAGTTAGAAAGAAAGATAGATTAGTTAGAAAGAAAGAAAGAAAGAAAGATAGATTAGTTAGAAAGAAAGATAGATTATTTAGAAAGAAAGAAAGAAAGAGATTAGTTAGAAAGAAAGATAGATTAGTTAGAAAGAAAGAAAGAAAGAAAGAGATTAGTTAGAAAGAAAGAAAGATAGATTAGTTAGAATGAAAGAAAGAGATTAGTTAGAAAGAAAGAAAGAAAGAAATAAATAAAGAAAAAAGGATAGATTAGTTAGTTAGAAAGAAAGATAGATTAGTCAGAAAGAAAGATAGATTAGTCAGAAAGAAAGAGATAGATTAGTTAGAAAGAAAGATAGATTAGTCAGAAAGAAAGAAAGATAGATTAGTTAGAAAGAAAGATAGATTAGTTAGAAAGAAAGAAAGAAAGATAGATAAGTTAGTCAGAAAGAAAAAAGATAGATTAGTTAGAAAGAAAGAAAGATAGATAGATTAGTTAGAAAGAAAGCTAGATTAGTTAGAAAGAAAGAAAGAAAGATAGATTAGTTAGAAAGAAAGATAGATTAGTTAGAAAGAAAGAAAGAGATTAGTTAGAAAGAAAGAAAGAAAGAAAGAAAGAAAGAAAGAAAGAAAGAAAGAAAGATAGATTAGTTAGAAAGAAAGATAGATTAGTTAGAAAGAAAGAAAGAGATTAGTTAGAAAGAAAGAAAGAAAGAAAGATAGATTAGTTAGAAAGAAAGATAGATTAGTTAGAAAGAAAGAAAGAGATTAGTTAGAAAGAAAGAAAGAAAGAAAGAGATTAGTTAGAAAGAAAGAAAGCTAGATTAGTTAGAATGAAAGAAAGAGATTAGTTAGAAAGAAAGAAAGAAAGACGGAAAGAAAGAAAGAAAGAAAGAAAGAAAGAAAGAAAGAAAGAAAGAAAGAAAGAAAGAAAGAAAGAAAGAAAGAAAGAAAGAAAGAAAAAAGGATATATTAGTTAGTTAGAAAGAAAGAAAGAAAGAAAGAAAGAAAGAAAGAAAGATAGATTAGTTAGAAAGAAAAAAGATAGATAGATTAGTTAAAAAGAAAGATAGATTAGTTAGAAAGAAAAAAGATAGATATATTAGTTAGTTAGAAAGAAAGAAAAATAGATTAGTTAGAAAGAAAAAAGATAGATAGATTAGTTAGAAAGAAAGATAGATTAGTTAGAAAGAAAGAAAGAAAATAGATTAGTTAGAAATAAAGAAATATGGATAGATTACTCAGAAAGAAAGAAAGATAGATTAGTTAGAAAGAAAGATAGATTAGTTAGAAAGAAAGAAAGATTAGTTAGAAAGAAAGAAAGATAGATTAGTTAGAATGAAAGAAAGAGATTAGTTAGAAAGAAAGAAAGAAAGAAAGAAAGAAAGAAAGAAAGAAAGAAAGAAAGAAAGAAAGAAAAGGATAGATTAGTTAGTTAGAAAGAAAGATAGATTAGTCAGAAAGAAAGAAAGACAGATTAGTTAGAAAGAAAAAATATGGATAGATTACTCAGAAAGAAAGAAAGATATATTAGTTAGAAAGAAAGATAGATTAGTTAGAAAGAAAGAAAGAAAAATTAGTTAGAAAGAAAGAAAGATAGATTAGTTAGAATGAAAGAAAGAGATTAGTTAGAAAGAAAGAAAGAAAGAAAGAATAAAAGAAAGAAAGAAGGATAGATTAGTTAAAAAGGAAAAAGATAGATAAATTAGTTAGAAAGAAACATAGATTAGTTAGAAAGAAAGAAAGAAAGAAAGAGATTAGTTAGAAAGAAAAAGAAAGAAGGATAGATTAGTTAGAAAGAAAGAAAGATAGATTAGTCAGAAAGAAAGAAAGAAAGATTAGTTAAAAAGGAAAAAGATAGATAAATTAGTTAGAAAGAAACATAGATTAGTTAGAAAGAAAGAAAGAAAGAAAGAGATTAGTTAGAAAGAAAAAGAAAGAAGGATAGATTAGTTAGAAAGAAAGAAAGATAGATTAGTCAGAAAGAAAGAAAGAAAGATAGATTAGATAGAAAGAAAAAGATAGATAGATTAGTTAGAAAGAAAGATAGATTAGTTAGAAAGAAAGAAAGATAGATTAGTTAGAAAGAAAGAAAGAAAGAAAGATAGATTAGTTAGAAAGAAAGATAGATTAGTTAGAAAGAAAGAAAGAGATTAGTTAGAAAGAAAGATAGATTAGTTAGAAAGAAAGAAAGAAAGAAAGAAAGAAAGAAAGAAAGAAAGAAAGAGATTAGTTAGAAAGAAAGAAAGATAGATTAGTTAGAATGAAAGAAAGAGATTAGTTAGAAAGAAAGAAAGAAATAAAGAAAGAAAAAAGGATAGATTAGTTAGTTAGAAAGAAAGATAGATTAGAAAGAAAGAAAGAAAGAAAGATAGATTAGTTAGAAAGAAAGAAATATGGATAGATTACTCAGAAAGAAAGAAAGATAGATTAGTTAGAAAGAAAGAAAGAAAGAAAGAAAGAAAGAAAGAAAGAAAGAAAGAAAGAAAGAAAGAAAGAAAGAAAGAAAGAAAAAGGATAGATTAGTTAGTTAGAAAGAAAGATAGATTAGTCAGAAAGAAAGAAAGATAGATTAGTTAGAAAAAAAGATAGATTAGTTAGAAAGAAAGAAAGAAAGATAGATAAGTTAGTCAGAAAGAAAAAAGATAGATTAGTTAGAAAGAAAGAAAGATAGATAGATTAGTTAGAAAGAAAAAAGATAGATAAGTTAGAAAAAAGATAGATTAGTTAGAAAGAAAGAAAGAAAGATAGATTAGTTAGAAAGAAAGATAGATTAGTTAGAAAGAAAGAAAGAAAGAGATTAGTTAGAAAGAAAGAAAGAAAGAAAGAAAGAAAGAAAGAAAGAAAGAAAGAAAGAAAGAAAGAGATTAGTTAGAAAGAAAGAAAGATAGATTAGTTAGAATGAAAGAAAGAGATTAGTTAGAAAGAAAGAAAGAAAGAAAGAAAGAAAGAAAGAAAGAAAAAAGGATAGATTAGTTAGTTAGAAAGAAAGATAGATTAGTCAGAAAGAAAGAAAGATAGATTAGTTAGAAAGAAAAAAGATAGATAGATTAGTTAAAAAGAAATATAGATTAGTTAGAAAGAAAGAAAGATAGATAGATTAGTTAGTTAGAAAGAAAGATAGATTAGTTAGAAATAAAAAAGATAGATAGATTAGTTAGAAAGAAAGATAGATTAGTTAGAAAGAAAGAAAGAAAATAGATTAGTTAGAAATAAAGGAATATGGATAGATTACTCAGAAAGAAAGAAAGATAGATTAGTTAGAAAGAAAGATAGATTAGTTAGAAAAGAAAGAAAGAAAGAAAGAAAGATTAGTTAGAAAGAAAGAAAGATAGATTAGTTAGAATGAAAGAAAGAGATTAGTTAGAAAGAAAGAAAGAAAGAAAGAAAGAAAGAAAGAAAGAAAGAAAGAAAGAAAGAAAGAAAGAAAGAAAGAAAGAAAGAAAGAAAATGATAGATTAGTTAGTTAGAAAGAAAGATAGATTAGTCAGAAAGAAAGACAGATTAGTTAGAAAGAAAAAATATGGATAGATTACTCAGAAAGAAAGAAAGATAGATTAGTAAGAAAGAAAGATAGATTAGTTAGAAAGAAAGAAAGAAAGATTAGTTAGAAAGAAAGAAAGAAAGAAAGATAGATTAATTAGAATGAAAGAAAGAGATTAGTTAGAATGAAAGAAAGAAAGAAAGAAAGAAAGAAAGAAAGAAGGATAGCTTAGTTAGTTAGGAAGAAAGATAGATTAGTCAGAAAGAAAGAAAGATAGATTAGTTAAAAAGGAAAAAATAGATAAATTAGTTAGAAAGAAACAGATTAGTTAGAAAGAAAGAAAGAAAGAAAGAAAGAGATTAGTTAGAAAGAAAAAGAAAGAAGGATAGATTAGTTACAAAGAAAGAAAGATAGATTAGTCAGAAAGAAAGAAAGAAAGATAGATTAGTTAGAAAGAAAAAGATAGATAGATTAGTTAGAAAGAAAGATAGATTAGTTAGAAAGAAAGAAAGAAAGAAAGAAAGATAGATTAGTTAGAAAGAAAGATAGATTAGTTAGAAAGAAAGAAAGAAAGAGATTAGTTAGAAAGAAAGATAGATTAGTTAGAAAGAAAGAAAGAAAGAAAGAGATTAGTTAGAAAGAAAGAAAGATAGATTAGTTAGAATGAAAGAAAGAGATTAGTTAGAAAGAAAGAAAGAAAGAAATAAAGAAAGAAAAAAGGATAGATTAGTTAGTTAGAAAGAAAGATAGATTAGTCAGAAAGAAAGATAGATTAGTCAGAAAGAAAGAAAGATAGATTAGTTAGAAAGAAAGATAGATTAGTCAGAAAGAAAGAAAGATAGATTAGTTAGAAAGAAAGATAGATTAGTTAGAAAGAAAGAAAGAAAGATAGATAAGTTAGTCAGAAAGAAAAAAGATAGATTAGTTAGAAAGAAAGAAAGATAGATAGATTAGTTAGAAAGAAAGCTAGATTAGTTAGAAAGAAAGAAAGAAAGATAGATTAGTTAGAAAGAAAGATAGATTAGTTAGAAAGAAAGAAAGAGATTAGTTAGAAAGAAAGAAAGAAAGAAAGAAAGAAAGAAAGAAAGAAAGAAAGATAGATTAGTTAGAAAGAAAGATAGATTAGTTAGAAAGAAAGAAAGAGATTAGTTAGAAAGAAAGAAAGAAAGAAAGATAGATTAGTTAGAAAGAAAGATAGATTAGTTAGAAAGAAAGAAAGAGATTAGTTAGAAAGAAAGAAAGAAAGAAAGAGATTAGTTAGAAAGAAAGAAAGCTAGATTAGTTAGAATGAAAGAAAGAGATTAGTTAGAAAGAAAGAAAGAAAGACGGAAAGAAAGAAAGAAAGAAAGAAAGAAAGAAAGAAAGAAAGAAAGAAAGAAAGAAAAAAGGATATATTAGTTAGTTAGAAAGAAAGAAAGAAAGAAAGAAAGAAAGAAAGAAAGAAAGATAGATTAGTTAGAAAGAAAAAAGATAGATAGATTAGTTAAAAAGAAAGATAGATTAGTTAGAAAGAAAAAAGATAGATATATTAGTTAGTTAGAAAGAAAGAAAAATAGATTAGTTAGAAAGAAAAAAGATAGATAGATTAGTTAGAAAGAAAGATAGATTAGTTAGAAAGAAAGAAAGAAAATAGATTAGTTAGAAATAAAGAAATATGGATAGATTACTCAGAAAGAAAGAAAGATAGATTAGTTAGAAAGAAAGATAGATTAGTTAGAAAGAAAGAAAGATTAGTTAGAAAGAAAGAAAGATAGATTAGTTAGAATGAAAGAAAGAGATTAGTTAGAAAGAAAGAAAGAAAGAAAGAAAGAAAGAAAGAAAGAAAGAAAGAAAGAAAGAAAGAAAGAAAGAAAGAAAGAAAAGGATAGATTAGTTAGTTAGAAAGAAAGATAGATTAGTCAGAAAGAAAGAAAGACAGATTAGTTAGAAAGAAAAAATATGGATAGATTACTCAGAAAGAAAGAAAGATATATTAGTTAGAAAGAAAGATAGATTAGTTAGAAAGAAAGAAAGAAAAACTAGTTAGAAAGAAAGAAAGATAGATTAGTTAGAATGAAAGAAAGAGATTAGTTAGAAAGAAAGAAAGAAAGAAAGAAAGAAAGAAAGAATAAAAGAAAGAAAGAAGGATAGATTAGTTAGTTAGGAAGAAAGATAGATTAGTCAGAAAGAAAGAATGATAGATTAGTTAAAAAGGAAAAAGATAGATAAATTAGTTAGAAAGAAACATAGATTAGTTAGAAAGAAAGAAAGAAAGAAAGAGATTAGTTAGAAAGAAAAAGAAAGAAGGATAGATTAGTTAGAAAGAAAGAAAGATAGATTAGTCAGAAAGAAAGAAAGAAAGATAGATTAGATAGAAAGAAAAAGATAGATAGATTAGTTAGAAAGAAAGATAGATTAGTTAGAAAGAAAGAAAGATAGATTAGTTAGAAAGAAAGAAAGAAAGAAAGATAGATTAGTTAGAAAGAAAGATAGATTAGTTAGAAAGAAAGAAAGAGATTAGTTAGAAAGAAAGATAGATTAGTTAGAAAGAAAGAAAGAAAGAAAGAAAGAAAGAGATTAGTTAGAAAGAAAGAAAGATAGATTAGTTAGAATGAAAGAAAGAGATTAGTTAGAAAGAAAGAAAGAAATAAAGAAAGAAAAAAGGATAGATTAGTTAGTTAGAAAGAAAGATAGATTAGAAAGAAAGAAAGAAAGAAAGATAGATTAGTTAGAAAGAAAGAAATATGGATAGATTACTCAGAAAGAAAGAAAGATAGATTAGTTAGAAAGAAAGAAAGAAAGAAAGAAAGAAAGAAAGAAAGAAAGAAAGAAAGAAAAAAGGATAGATTAGTTAGTTAGAAAGAAAGATAGAGTATTTAGAAAGAAAGAAAGATAGATTAGTTAGAAAGAAAAAAGATAGATAGATTAGTTAGAAAGAAAGAAAGATAGATTAGTTAGAAAGAAAGAAAGATAGATTAGTTAGAAAGAAAGAAAGATAGATTAGTTAGAAAGATAGATAGATTAGTTAGAAAGAAAGAAAGAAAGATTAGTTAGAAAGAAAGATAGATAGATTAGTTAGAAAGAAAGAAAGATAGATTAGTTAGAAAGAAAGAAAGAAATATGGATCGATTAGTCGGAAAGAAAAAAGATTGATTAGTTAGAAAGAAAGAAATATGGATAGATTAGTTAGTTAGAAAGAAAGATAGATTAGTTAGAAAGAAAAAAGATAGATAGATTAGTTATAAAGAAAGATAGATTAGTTATAAAGAAAGAAAGATAGATTAGTTATAAAGAAAGAAAGAAAGATAGATAGTTCCCTTTCGAAGGGAACTCCACAATACGTCATCGACATTATGGGGAACGCCTCAGGCGTGACAGGTGTCTGAAATCAAGTATCAACTCACAGCAATCATGTTGACCGGCGACAGCCCGTGCATCAGCTCGAATGATGAGCGCGTCAATCTGGATGTATAAAAAGTGTGCCTTGAAACCGTGACAACATCTTTTCGTCTTCAGGGACTGTTTGTCTGTTTTGAGTAATCAACAATGAAGCGTGCAGAGAAGGGGAAAATACTTTCCGCAAGTGTGCCGACCCGTGTCCCAGATATTTGACACCGGAGGATTCACACGATCTGTGCCTTTTCTGCCTGGGAGAAGAGCACGCGCGGGGAGTTCTCGAGGGAACTTCCTGCGCAAACTGTGAGCGTTTTGCTCTGAAAACGCTCCGTTCTCGTCTGTCCCACTTCTCGAGGGAAGTGGGCGCGGCATCTGAACCCCGCGGTGTTGGTCCCGCTCGGGCTGAGGCTCAACGGCGCGTGAGCTCGTGGGGCTCTCAGATGAAGCTGGCAGATCAGCTGGAGAGGGGCGTTAACCTCGCGGATGATCTGCCAGCTGACGAGGATGAGTTACGGGTCGTTGTAGAGGAGGTTCTTTCTCTTTCTGATGGATCTGTGACTGATTCTCTTCGGGCCGGGCAGGAGTCGGCTACTGATGATATCAGTCTGGTTAGGACTTAACCATCTCAGCCCTCCTGCCCAGTGTACGCTGATTTGGTGGATGTTATGGGGCGCGCCACCAACAGATTGCAGTTGCAGTGGAGGCGCGTCCGGGAGGAACCTGTTCGTGGTGTTTTGGACGATCGGTTCCTTCCTACCCATAAGCAACCAGCTCGGACGAGCCTTCCATTCCTTCCCAATCTCCATTTTGAGACCCAGAGGGCATGGAAGAACCCGTTCTCCGCAACAGATTTCTCTGTTCTCCGTTCTCGCTTCCTGTGCATCCCCTTCTCCTAGCAAGGGGAGCAGGGCGCGCAGGAGGCATAACTCCCGCGGGAGGCAGGATCTCAGGGAGGTGATCCAGAGTAAACGTTCTCGGACTGAACGTTAGACATCACCTCCCTGGATCTTGTCTCTTAACCATTGTGAAGCAGTAGAACTCAGGTTTCTGAGTTCTTGAGTCCTGGTGTGCTTCATTTCGCACGCTGCAGGTTTTATGTTGAGTGAAAATGTTTTTTTCTGCGCAAATAACATTTTTCTCTTTTTTTTTTTTCAGAACTCGTCTCCTGTACAGAGCCGGGGACATGTTTGGCAAGCAAAGGTAATGTAGAATTGTAAGGTGAGCTGAGCTCCCACATGTGGTCGCCAGGTTACAGGCCTCACCAGGCCTTCCAGGCTATGAGCTTCCATATGTCAGGTCACAGGCCTTATCCAGCCTTCCTGAATATGAGCTCCCACATACTGTGGTTATCAGGTTACAGGCCCCACCCGGCCTTCCTGATATGAGCTCCCACATACTGTGGTCGCCAGGTTACAGGCCTCACCGGCCTTCCTGGTTATGAGCTCCCACATACTGGGTTTCAGGTTACAGGCCTTACTAGGCCTTCCTGAATATGAGCTCCCACACACGGTGGTCGCCAGGTTACAGGCCTCGCCAGGTCTTCCTGGTTATGAGCTCCCACATGCTGTGGTCGCCAGGTTACAGGCCTCACCGGCCTTCCTGATATGAGCTCCCACATACTGTGGTCGCCAGGTTACAGGCCTCACCGACCTTCCTGGTTATGAGCTCCCACATACTGGGTTTCAGGTTACAGGCCTTACTAGGCCTTCCTGAATATGAGCTCCCACACACGGTGGTCGCCAGGTTACAGGCCTCACCAGGCCTTCCTGATAAGAGCTCCCACATACTGTGGTAGCCAGGTTACAGGCCTCACCGGCCTTCCTGGTTATGAGCTCCCAAATACTGGGTATCAGGTTTTAGGCCTTTACCAGCCTTCCTGATATGAGCTCCCACACACGGTGGTCGCCAAGTTACAGGCCTCACCCGGCCTTCCTGATAAGAGCTCCCACATACTGTGGTAGCCAGGTTACAGACCTCACCCGGCCTTACTGATAAGAGCTCCCACATACTATGGGAGCCAGGTTACAGGCCGCACCGGCCTTCATGATATGAGCTCCCACCTTCTGTGCTCGCCAGGTTACAGGCCTCACAGGCCTTCCTGATATGAGCTCTCACCTTCTGTGCTCGCCAGGTTACAGGCCTCACCCGGCCTTCCTGGTTATGAGCTCCCACATGCTGTGGTCGCCAGGTTACAGGCCTTGCCAGGCCTTCCTGGTTATGAGCTCCCACATGCTGTGGTCGCCAGTTTACAGGCCTCATCGGCTTTCCTGATATGAGCTCCCACACACTGTGGTCGCCAGGTTACAGGCCTCACCCGGCCTTCCTGGTTATGAGCTCCCACATGCTGTGGTCGCCAGGTTACAGGCCTCACCCGGCCTTCCTGGTTATGAGCTCCCACATGCTGTGGTCGCCAGGTTACAGGCCTCACCCGGCCTTCCTGGTTATGAGCTCCCACATGCGGTGGTCGCCAGGTTACAGGCCTCACCGGCCTTTCCTGATGTGAGCTCTCAGGTACTGGAGCTCCCCACATAGGGGGTAATCAGGTCTTTGGCCTCAGCAGACCTTCCTGGTTTTGATCCATCTCTTACTTCCTCAGTGTTCAGGACGAGCACTGGGTAGGCCCATGGATTGAGTGGATGACTTCCGTCATATCTTGAGGTTGAGTTACACTCTCCAGGTGGTCCCGTCTCTGTGATCCGGAACTGAATGGTTTCTGCCAGCTTTGCAGGCCTTCAGTTTTGAACGCCTTTTCCAAGGCAGTTTCCAGAGGCTCTGTCTCGGACAGACAGGCAATGGCCAGACTGTGTGTCTTAGTATAGATCATGCCTGGTGGCATGTCAGGAGGCATGTTTTCCTGTATAGTGACTGGCTGGGAGTCCCTTGAGTCCCCTAGCCACACTCCCTGGAAGGGACCCCTTCTATTTGGAAGTTGGTCCTAAGCCTTTGAGCTGGCCCAGATATACCTCCCATGAACTATGTTCTGGCAGTTTTCTCGGTTCATTAGCTTGGGCTATGACCGGTAGGGAGTGCTGTCAGTGACAGCCCAACGTGACCTAGGGTGAGTGGTTTTTAGTGTCCTTTGTATTACTGGTGATGACAGTTGTCACTGCCATTGGGCATGCACTCCCCTCAGTATGGCGGCGTGGGTATTTCGTTCCCCATAACGTCGATGACGTATTGTTGAGTTCCCTTCGAAAGGGAACGTCTCAGGTTACGACTGTAACCTATGTTCCCTGAGAACAGGGAACGAGACAATACGTCTCCCTGCCATACCTCGGGGCCTGCCTGCAACAGTCCCTTCAGACGATAGGATGTTGTCACGGTTTCAAGGCGCACTTTTTATACATCCAGATTGACGCACTCATCATTCGAGCTGATGCACGGGCTGTCGCCGGTCAACATGATTGCTGTGAGTTGATACTTGATTTCAGACACCTGTCACGCCTGAGGCGTTCCCCATAACGTCGATGACGTATTGTCTCGTTCCCTGTTCTCAGGGAACATAGGTTACAGTCGTAACCTGAGACGATTAGTTAGAAAGAAAGAAAGAAAGAAAGATAGATTAGTTAGAAAGAAAGATAGATTAGTCGGAAAGAAAAAAGATTGATTAGTTAGAAAGAAAGAAATATAGATTAGTTAGAAAGAAAAAAGATAGATTAGTTAGAAAGAAAAAAGATAGATTAGTTAGAAAGAAAGAAAGATAGATTAGTTAGAAAGAAAGAAAGATAGATTAGTTAGAAAGAAAAAAGATAGATTAGTTAGAAAGAAAGAAAGATAGATTAGTTAGAAAGAAAGATAGATAGATTAGTTACAAAAGAAAGAAAGAAAGATAGATTAGTCAGAAAGAATGAAAGATAGATTAGTCAGAAAGAATGAAAGATAGATTAGTTAGAAAGAAATAAAGATAGATTAGTTATAAAGAAAGATAGATAGATTAGTTATAAAGAAAGAAAGAAAGATAGATTAGTCAAAGAAAGAAAGATAGATTAGTAAGAAAGAAAGATAGATCAGTTAGAAAGAAAGATTTAGTAACAGATAGATAGATAGATAGATAGATAGATAGATAGATAGATAGATAGATAGATAGATAGATAGATAGATAGATAGATAGATAGATAGATAGTTCATTAGTACATATAGAATGGTAGTTTAATTGAGTCTAGGGCTTCAGGGAGTTTAGATTTGAGTTTTTGTGTTGTACACTACTGGGCCACCGTAGTCTTGGCTCAATTTGAACATGTTGCAATGAAAGTCAATGGGATTTTTATGGTTTTTAATATTAATTTTTAAGAAATCTGAAAGTCAAATCAGTCTGAAAAGATATAGCAACTCGAGTCAGAACAGTCTGAAGGTCTGACCCGAGTTTGGAGTTTGTAGAGTAAAAGCTCTAGGAGGAGTTAGATATAGAAATGTTTGAGTAAGAATAATAATAATAACTAGAAAAAGTTTGTCGAGACAAACTTTAAGTTGGCTTGTGAAAGTTTTGACCAGAAAGTTTGTAGAAGTTTAAAGTAGTTTGAAGTTTAAATTAGTTTAAAGTTTAAAGTAGTTTAAAGTTTAAATTAGTTTGAATTTTAAAGTAGTTTGAAGCTTAAATTAGTTTGAAGTTTAAATTAGTTTGAATTTTAAAGTAGTTTGAAGTTTAAATTAGTTTAAAGTTTAAAGTAGTTTAAAGTTTAAATTAGTTTAAAGCTTGAATTAGTTTAAAGTAGTTTAAAATTTTAAATAGTTTAAAGTTTGAAGTAGTTTAAACTTTAAAGTATAGTTTAAAGTTTAAAGTAGTTTAAAGTAATTTAAAGTTGCTAGGGTGTTTCTAGTGGGTTGCTAAGGTGTTCTGGGTGGTTGCCCGGCGGTTGCTAAGGTATTTTGGGTGGTTGCTATGGTATTTTGGGTGGTTGCTAGGGTGTTCTGGATGGTTGCTAGGCAGTTGCTAGGGTGTTCTGGGTGGTTGCTATGGTGTTCTAGGCTTTTTTGGGTGGTTGCTATGGTGTTGCTAGGATGTTTTAAGGTATTTTAGGTGGTTGCTAGGGTGTTCTGGGTGGTTGCTATGGTGTTGCTAGGGTGTTCAAGGTATTTTGGGTGGTTGCTAGGGTGTTTTGGGTGGTTGCTATGGTGTTGCTAGGGTGTTCTAGGCTATTTTGGGTGGTTGCTATGGTGTTGCTATGGTGTTTTAAGGTATTTTGGGTGGTTGCTAGGCAGTTGCTAGGGTGTTCTGGGTGGTTGCTATGGTGTTGCTAGGGTGTTCTAGGCTATTTTGGGTGGTTGCTATGGTGTTGCTAGGGCGTTTTAAGGCATTTTGAGTGGTTGCTAGGGTTTTCTGGGTGGTTGCTAGGGTGTTCTAAGGTATTTTAGGTGCTTGCTATGGTGTTGCTAGGGTGTTCTAAGGTATTTTGGGTGGTTGCTAGGGTGTTCTGGGTGGTTGCTAGGCAGTTGCTAGGGTTTTCTGGTGGTTGCTAGGGTGTTGCTAGGGTGTTCTAGGGTATTTTGGGTGGTTGCTATTGTGTTGCTAGGGTGATTTAAAGTATTTTGGGTGGTTGCTAGGGTGTTCTGGGGGTCGCTAGGCAGTTGCTAGGGTGTTCTAGGGTATTTTGGGTGGTTGCTATGGTGTTGCTAGAAAGAAAGATTAGTTAGAAAGAAAGATTAGAAAGAGAGAAAGAAAGAAAGATAGAACGATTAGTCAGAAAGAAATAAAGTTAGAAAGAAAGATTAGTTAGAAAGAAAGAAAGGTAGAAAGGAAGATTAGAAAGAAAGAGAGAAAGAAAGAAAGAAAGATAGAAAGATTAGAAAGAAAGAAAGAAAGATTAGTTAGAAAGAAAGAAAGATTATTTAGAAAGAAATAGATTAGTTAGAAAAGAAAGAAAGAAAGATATATTAGTTAGAAAAGAAAGAAAGATAGATTAGTTAGAAAGAAAGAAAGATAGAAAGAAAGATAGATTAGTTAGAAAGAAAGAAAGAAAGAAAGAAAGAAAGAAGATTAGTTAGAAAGAAAGAAAGATAAGTTAGAAAGAACGAAAGATAGATTAGTTAGAAAGAAAGAAAAAGAAAGAAAGATAGATATATAGATAGATAAAATAGTCAGATGATAGATAGATAGATAGATAAAATAGTCAGATGATAGATAGATAGAAATAGTTAGATGATATAAAGATTAGTTAGAAAGAAAGAAAGATTAGTTAGAAAGAAAGAAAGAAAGTTAGAAAGGAAGATTAGAAAGATAGATAGAAAGATTAGTTAGAAAGAAAGATTAGTTAGAAAGAAAGAAAGATAGAAAGAAAGATAGATTAGTTAGAAAGAAAGATTAGTAAGAAAGAAAGATTAGTTAGAAAGAAAGAAAGATAGAAAGATAGATAGATAGATAGATAGATAGATAGATAGATAGATAGATAGATAGATAGATAGATAGATAGATAGATAGATAAAATAGTCAGATGATAGATAGATAGATAGATAGATAGATAGATAGATAGATAGATAGATAGATAGATAGATAGATAGATAGATAGATAGATAGATAGATAGATAAAATAGTCAGATGATAGATAGATAGAAATAGTTAGATGATAGAAAGATTAGTAAGAAAGAAAAAGAGAGAGAAAGAAAGATTAGAAAGAAAGAAAGAAAGATAGATTAGTTAGAAAGAAAGAAAGATAGAAAGAAAGATAGATTAGTTAGAAAGAAAGAAAGATTAGTAAGAAAGAAAGATTAGTTAGAAAGAAAGAATGAAAGATAGATTAGTTAGAAAGAAAGAAAGAAAAAGATAGATAGATAGATAGATAGATAGATCAAATAGTCAGATGATAGATAGATAGATAGATAGATAGATAGATAGATAGATAGATAGATAGATAGATAGATAGATAGATAGATAGATAAAATAGTCAGATGATAGATAGATAGAAATAGTTAGATGATAGAAAGATTAGTAAGAAAGAAAGAAAGAAAGAGAAAGAAAAAGAGAGAGAAAGAAAGATTAGAAAGAAAGAATGGGTAGATAGATAGATAGATAGATAGAAAAGTGTCATAGATAGATGAGTTTATTAGTTTAAATGAGTCTCAATGGCTCATATAGTATATAGAATGGCAGTTTGATTCAGTCTAGGGCTTCAAGGTATTTAGATTTGAATTTTTGACAGTTGGGGAGTTTGAAAATCTGAACATTCCGCAATGTTAAGTCAATGGGAGTTTTTTCCGACTTTGATCGTCATTTTTAGGAAAACCGTAAGTCCGATCAGTTAGAAAAGATATAGCAACTCGAGTCAGAACAGTTTGAGTGTCTGAGCCGAGTTTGGAGTATGTAGAGTTAAAGCTCTAGGAGGAGATTGATATAGAAATTTTTTGTAATAATAATAATAATAATAATAATAATAAGTTTAAATAGGATTTCAGTAAGTTGGCTCTCACAAGCCAACTTAATAATAAGTTTAAGTACAATATCAGTAAGTTGGCTTTCACAAGCCAACTTAACTAGAAAAAAAAGTTTGATGAGACAAACTTTAAGTTGGCTTGAGAAAGCCGGACCAGAGAGTTTGAATAAGTTTAAAGTAGTTTGAAGTTTAAAGTAGTTTGAAGTTTGATAGATGGATTAGTTAGAAAGAAAGAATAGTTAGAAAGAAAGAAAATGATTGGTTAGAAAGATAGATAAATAATAGATAGATAGAAAGATTAGTTTCAATGAAAGAAAGATTAGTTAGAAAGAAAGAAAGATTAATTAGAAAAAAAGAAAGATAGATTAGAAAGAAAGATTAGTTAGAAAGATAGATAGATAGAAAGAAAGAAAGATTAGTTAGAAAGAAAGATTAGTTAGAAAGATAGATAGAAAGAAAGATTAGTTAGAAAGAAAGATAGATAGAAAGAAAGATTAGTTAGAAAGAAAGATAGATAGAAAGAAAGATTAGTTAGAAGGACAGAAAGATCGATTTGAAAGAAAGATCAGTAAGAAAGAAAGAAAGAAAGATAGAGTAATTAAGAAAGAAAGATAGATTAGTTAGAAAGATTAGTTAGAAAGAAAAAAGATAGATTAGTTAGAAAAAAAGAAAGATAAATTAATTAGATAGAAAGAAAAATAGATTAGTTAGAAAGAAAGAAAGAAAGAAAGAAAGAAAGAAAGAAAGAAAGAAAGAAAGGATTATTTAGAAAGAAAGATGGATTTGTTAGAAAGAAAGATAGATAGATAGATTAGTTAGAAAGAAAGAAATATAGATTAGTTAGAAAGAAAGAAAGATAGATTAGTTAGAAAGAAGGATTAGTTAGAAAGATATATAGATAAGTTAGAAAGAAAGAAAGATAGATTTGTTAGAATGAAAGAAAGATAGATTAGTTAGAAAGAAAGAAAGATAAATTAGTTAGAAAGAAAGAAAGAAAGATTAGTTAGAAAGAAAGAAAGAAAGAAAGAAAGATAGATTAGTTAGAAAGAAAAAAGATAGATAATTTAGAAAGAAAGAAATATAGATTTGTTAGAAGGAAAGAAAGAAAGAAAGATAGATTAGTTAGAAAGAAAAAAGATAGATAAGTTAGAAAGAAAGAAAGATAGATTTGTTAGAAGGAAAGAAAGATCGATTAGTTAGAAAGAAAGAAAGATAGATTAGTTAGAAAGAAAGAAAGAAAGAAATATAGCTTAGGTAGAAAGATAGATAGATTAGTTAGAAAGAAAGAAAGATATATTTGTTAGAAGGAAAGAAAGATATATTAGTTAGAAAGAAAGAAAGAAAGATAGATTAGTTAGAAAGAAAGAAAGATTGGTTAGAAAGAAAGAAAGAAAGAAAGAAAGATTGGTTAGAAAGAAAGAAAGAAAGAAAGATATATAGATAGATAGATTAGGTAGAAAGATAGATAGATTAGTTAGAAAGAAAGATAGATTAGTTAGAAGGAAAGAAAGAAAGATTAGGTAGAAAGATAGATAGATTAGTTAGAAAGAAAGAATTATAGATTAGTTAGAAAGAAAGAAAGAAAGAAAGAAAGATTAGTCAGAAAGAGAAAGATAGATTAGTTAGAAAGAAAACAGATAGATTTTTAGAAAGAAAAAAGATAAATAGATTAGTTAGAAAGAAAGAAAGATAGATTAGTTAGAAAGAAAGAAAGAAAGATTAGGTAGAAAGATAGATAGATTAGTTAGAAAGAAAGAAATATAGATTAGTTAGAAAGAACTAACTAATCTATATTTCTTTCTAACTAACTAATCTATCTATATTTTTTCTTTCTAACTAATCTATCTTTCTTTCTAACTAATCTATCTATCTTTTTTCTTTCTAACTAATCTATCTTTCTTTCTTTCTTTCTTTCTGACTAATCTTTCTTTCTAACTAACTAATCTATCCTTTTTTCTTTCTTTCTTTCTTTCTTTCTTTTTTTCTAACTAATCTCTTTCTTTCATTCTAACTAATCTATCTTTCTTTCTTTCTAACTAATCTCTTTCTTTCTTTCTAACTAATCTATCTTTCTTTCTAACTAATCTATCTTTCTTTCTTTCTAACTATTTTATCTTTCTTTCTAACTAATCTATCTATCTTTTTTCTTTCTAACTAATCTATCTTTCTTTCTAACTAACTAATCTATCTATCTTTCTTTCTTTCTAACTAATCTATCGTTCTTTCTTTCTAAGTAATCTATCTTTCTTTCTAACTAATCTATCTATCTTTTTTCTTTCTAACTAATCTATCTTTCTTTCTAACTAATCTATCTATCTTTTTTCTTTCTAACTAACCTATCTTTCTTTCTATCTTTATGACTAATCTATCTTTCTTTCTAACTAATCTTTCTTTCTTTCTTTCTACCTAATCTATCTTTCTTTCTTTCTTTCATTCTAACTAATCTATCTTTCTTTCTAACTAATCTTTCTTTCTTTCTACCTAATCTATCTTTCTTTCTTTCTAACTAATCTATCTTTCTTTCTAACTAATCTATCTTTTTTCTAACTAATCTATCTTTCTTTCTAACTAACTAATCTATCTATCTTTCTTTCTTTCTAACTAATCTATCTATCTTTTTTCTTTCCAACTAATCTATCTTTCATTATTTCTGACTAATCTTTCTTTCTAACTAACTAATCTATCCTTTTTTCTTTCTTTCTTTCTTTCTTTCTTTCTTTCTTTCTTTCTTTCTTTCTTTCTTTCTAACTAATCTCTTTCTTTCATTCTAACTAATCTATCCTTTTTTCTTTCTTTCTTTCTTTCTTTCTTTCTTTCTTTCTTTCTTTCTTTCTTTCTTTCTTTCTTTCTTTCTTTCTTTCTTTCTTTCTAACTAATCTCTTTCTTTCATTCTAACTAATCTATCTTTCTTTCTAACTAATCTATCTTTCTTTCTAACTAATCTATCTTTCTTTCTAACTAACTAATCTATCTATCTTTCTAACTAATCTATCTTTTTTCTTTCTGATTAATCTGTCTTTTTTCTTTCTAAATAACTTAGCTATCTTTCTTTCTAACTAATCTATCTTTCTTTCTAACTAACTAATCTATCTATCTTTCTTTCTTTCTAACTAATCTATCTTTCTTTCTAACTAATCTATCTATCTTTTTTCTTTCCAACTAATCTATCTTTCATTATTTCTGACTAATCTTTCTTTCTAACTAACTAATCTATCTTTTTTTCTTTCTTTCTTTCTTTCTTTCTTTCTTTCTTTCTTTCTTTCTTTCTTTCTTTCTTTCTTTCTTTCTAACTAATCTCTATCTTTCTTTCTAACTAATCTATCTATCTTTTTTCTTTCTAACTAATCTATCTTTCTTTCTAACTAATCTATCTTTTTTCTTTCTAACTAATCAATATATTTTTCTTTCTAACTAATCTATATATCTTTCTTTCTAACTAATCTATCTTTCTTTCTAACTAATCTATTTATCTTTTTTCTTTCTAAAAATCTATCTTCTTTCTTTCTAGCTAATCTATCTTTCTCTTTCTGACTAATCTTTCTTTCTTTCTTTCTTTCTTTCTTTCTTGAGTCTAGGGCTTCAGGGAGTTTAGATTTGAGTTTTTGTGTTGTACACTACTGGGCCACCGTAGCCTTGGCTCAATTTGAACATGTTGCAATGAAAGTCAATGGGATTTTTATGGTTTTTAATATTAATTTTTAAGAAATCTGAAAGTAAAATCAGTCTGAAAAGATATAGCACACTAAGTCAGAACAGTCTGAAGGTCTGACCCGAGTTTGGAGTTTGTAGAGTTAAAGCTCTAGGAGGAGTTAGATATAGAAATTTTTGAGTAAGAAGAATAATAATAATAATAACTAGAAAAAAAAGTTTGATGAGACAAACTTTAAGTTGGCTTGAGAAAGCCGGACCAGAGAGTTTGAATAAGTTTGTAGTTTGAAGTTTAAAGTAGTTTGAAGTTTGATAGATGGATTAGTTAGAAAGAAAGAATAGTTAGAAAGAAAGAAAACGATTGGTTAGAAAGGAAAGATTAGGTAGAAAGATAGATAAATAATAGATAGATAGAAAGATTAGTTTCAAATAAATAAATATTAATTAGAAAGAAAGAAAGATTATTTAGAAAGAAGGAAAGATAGATTAGAAAGAAAGATTAGTTAGAAAGATAGATAGAAAGAAAGAAAGATTAGTTAGAAAGAAAGATTAGTTAGAAAGAAAGATAGATAGAAAGAAAGATTAGTTAGAAAGACAGAAAGATCTATTTGAAAGAAAGATCAGTAAGAAAGAAAGAAAGAAAGAAAGAAAGATAGAGTAGTTAAGAAAGAAAGATAGATTAGTTAGAAAGATTAGTTAGAAAGAAAAAAGATAGATTAGTTAGAAAGCAAAAAGATAGATTAGTGAGAAAGAAAGATAGATTAGTTAGAAAGAAAGATAGATATGTTAGAAAGAAAGAAAGATAGATAAATTAGTTAGAAAGAAAGAAAGAAAGATAGATAGATAGATTAGTTAGAAAGAAAGATAGATTAGTTAGAAAGAAAGAAAGATTAGTTAGAAAGAAAGAAAGATTAGTTAGAAAGAAAGATAGATAGATTAGTTAGAAAGAAAGAAAGAAAAAAGGATTAGTTAGAAAGAAAGATGGATTTGTTTGAAAGAAAGAAAGAAAGAAAGATAGATTAGTTAGAAAGAAAGAAAGAAAGAAAGAAAGATGATTAGTTAGAAAGAAAGAAAGAAAGAAAGAAAGAAAGAAAGAAAGAAAGAAAGAAAGAAAGAAAGAAAGAAAGAAAGATGGATTACTTAGAAAGAAAGAAAGATTAGTTAGAAAGAAAGAAAGATTAGTTTGTTAGAAAGAAAGGAAGATAGATAAGTAAGAAAGAAAGAAAGATGGATTAGTTAGAAAGAAAGAAAGATTAGTTAGAAAGAAAGAAAGATTAGTTAGAAAGAAAGAAAGAAAGAAAGAAAGAAAGAAAGAAAGAAAGAAAGAAAGAAAGAAAAGTTAGAAAGAAAGAAAGATTAGTTAGAAAGAAAGATAGATTAGAAAGAAAGATTAGTTAGAAAGAAAGAAAGATTAGTTAGAAAGAAAGAAAGATTAGTTAGAAAGAGAGATAGATTATAAAGAAAGAAAGAAAGAAAGAAAGAAAGAAAGAAAGAAAGAAAGAAAGAAAGAAAGATTAGTTAGAAAGAAAGAAAGAAAGATTAGTTAGAAAGAAAGATAGATTAGAAAGAAAGAAAGATTAGTTAGACAGAAAGATAGATTAGTTAGAAAGAAAGAAAGATTAGTTAGAAAGAAAGAAAGATTAGTTGGAAAGAAAGATAGATTAGTTAGAAAGAAAGAAAGATTAGTTAGAAAGAAAGAAAGAATGATTAGTTAGAAAGAAAGAAAGATTAGTTAGAAAGAAAGATAGATTAGAAAGAAAGAGTAGTTGGAAAGAAAGAAAGATAGATTAGTTAGAAAGAAAGAAAGATTAGTTAGAAAAAAAGAAAGATTAGTTAGAAAGAAAGAAAGATTAGAAAGAAAGAAAGATTAGTTAGAAAGACAAAGATTAGTTAGAAAGAAAGAAAGATAGATTAGTTAGAAAGAAAGAAAGATTAGTTAGAAAGAAATATAGATTAGTTAGAAAGAAAGAAAGAAAAAGATGGATTACTTAGAAAGAAAGAAAGATTAGTTAGAAAGAAAGAAAGATTAGTTTGTTAGAAAGAAAGGAAGATAAGTAAGAAAGAAAGAAAGAATGATTAGTTAGAAAGAAAGGATTAGTTAGAAAGAAAGAAAGATTAGTTAGAAAGGAAGATAGATAAGTTAGAAAAGGAGAAAGAGAAAGAAAGATAGATAGATTAGTTAGAAAGAAAGATAGATAGATTAGTTAGAAAGAAAGATAGATAAAGTAGAAAGAAAGAAAGATAGATTAGTTAGAAAGAGAAAGATAGATTCGTTATAAAGATAGATTAGTTAGAAAGAAAGAAAGAAAGAAAGATTAGATAGAAAGAAAGAAAGAAAGAAAGATTAGTTAGAAAGAAAGATAGATTAGAAAGAAAGAAAGATAGATTAGAAAAAAAAGAAAGAAAGATTAGTTAGAAAGAAAGAAAGATTAATTAGAAAGAAAGAAAGATAGATTAGTTAGAAAGAAAGATTAGTTAGAAAGAAAGATAGATTAGTTAGAAAGAAAGATTAGTTAGAAAAAAGATAGATTAGTTAGAAAGAAAGAAAGATTAGTTAGAAAGAAAGATAGATTAGTCAGAAAGAAAGGAAGAAAGATAGATTAGTTAGAAAGAAAAAAGAAAGATAGATTAGTTAGAAAGAAAAAATGATAGAATAGTTAGAAAGAAAGAAATATGGATAGATTAGTTAGAAAGAAAGAAAGAAAGAAAGAAAGAAAGAAAGAAAGAAAGAAAGAAAGAAAGAAAGAAAGAAGGATAGATTAGTTAGTTAGAAATATAGATTAGTTAGAAAGAAAGAAAGAAAGAAAGAAAGAAAGAAAGAAAGAAAGAAAGAAAAAAGGATAGATTAGTTAGTTAGAAAGATAGATTAGTTAGAAAGAAAGAAAGATAGATTAGTTAGAAAGAAAGAAAGATAGATTAGTTAGAATGAAAGAAAGAGATTAGTTAGAAAGAAAGAAAGAAAGAAAGAAAGAAAAAAAGAAAGAAAGAGAGAGAGAAAGAAAGAAAGAAAGAAAGAAAGAAAGAAAGAAAGAAAGAAAGAAAGAAAGAAAAAAAGAAAGAAAGAAAGAAAGAAAGAAAAAAGGATAGATTAGTTAGTTAGAAAGAAAGATAGATTAGTCAGAAAGAAAGAAAGATAGATTAGTTAGAAAGAAAAAAGATAGATAGATTAGTTAAAAAGAAATATAGATTAGTTAGAAAGAAAGAAAGATAGATTAGTTAGTTAGAAAGAAAGAAAGATAGATTAGTTAGAAATAAAAAAGATAGATAGATTAGTTAGAAAGAAAGATAGATTAGTTAGAAAGAAAGAAAGAAAGAAAGAAAATAGATTAGTTAGAAAGAAAAAAATATGGATAGATTACTCAGAAAGAAAGAAAGATAGATTAGTTAGAAAGAAAGATATATTAGTTAGAAAGAAAGAAAGAAAGATTAGTTAGAAAGAAAGAAAGATAGATTAGTTAGAATGAAAGAAAGAGATTAGTTAGAAAGAAAGAAAGAAAGAAAGAAAGAAAGAAAGAAAGAAAGAAAGAAAGAAAGAAAGAAAGAAAGAAAAAAGGATAGATTAGTTAGTTAGAAAGAGAGATTAGTTAGAAAGAAAGAAAGATTAGTTAGAAAGAAAGAAAGATTAGAAAGAAAGAAAGATTAGTTAGAAAGACAAAGATTAGTTAGAAAGAAAGAAAGATAGATTAGTTAGAAAGAAAGAAAGATTAGTTAGAAAGAAAGATAGATTAGTTAGAAAGAAAGAAAGAAAGAAAGAAAGAAAGATAGATAGATAGATAGATAGATAGATAGATAGATAGATAGATTAGTTAGTTAGAAAGAATGATAGATTAGTTAGAAAGAAAGAAAGAAAGAGATTAGTTAGACAGAAAGAAAGAAAGAAAGAAAGAAAGAAAGAAAGAAAAAGGATAGATTAGTTAGTTAGAAAAAAAGATAGATTAGTCAGAAAGAAAGAAAGATAGATTAGTTAGAAAGAAAAAAGATAGATTAGTTAGAAAGAAAGATAGATTAGTTAGAAAGAAAGAAAGAAAGAAAGAAAGAAAGATAGATAGATAGATAGATAGATAGATAGATAGATAGATAGATAGATAGATAGATAGATTAGTTAGTTAGAAAGAATGATAGATTAGTTAGAAAGAAAAAAGATAGATAGATTAGTTACAAAGAAAGATAGATAGATTAGTTAGAAAGAAAGATAGATTAGTTAGAAAGAAAGATTAGTTAGAAAGAAAGATAGATTAGTTAGAAAGAAAGATAGATTAGTTAGAAAGAAAGATTAGTTAGAAAGAAAGATAGATTAGTTAGAAAGAAAGAAAGATTAGTTAGAAAGAAAGATATATTAGTCAGAAAGAAAGAAAGAAAGATAGATTAGTTAGAAAGAAAAAAGATAGATAAATTAGTTAGAAAGAAAAAATGATAGAATAGTTAGAAAGAAAGAAATATGGATAGATTAGTTAGAAAGAAAGAAAGAAAGAAAGAAAGAAAGAAAGAAAGAAAGAAAGAAAGAAAAAAAAGAAAGGATAGATTAGTTAGTTAGTTAGAAAGATAAATTAGTTAGAGAGAAAGAAAGAAAGAAATAAAGAAAGAAAAAAGGATAGATTAGTTAGTTAGAAAGATAGATTAGTTAGAAAGAAAGAAAGATAGATTAGTTAGAAAGAAAGAAATAAAGAAAGAAAAAAGGATAGATTAGTTAGTTAGAAAGATAGATTAGTTAGAAAGAAAGAAAGATAGATTAGTTAGAAAGAAAGAAAGAAAGAAAGAAAGAAAGAAAGAAAGAAAGAAAGAAAGAAAGAAAGAAAGAAAGAAAGAAAAAAGGATAGATTAGTTAGAAAGATAGATTAGTTGGAAAGAAAGAAAGAGATTAGTTAGAAAGAAATAAAGAAAGAAAAAAGGATAGACTAGTTAGTTAGAAAAAAGATAGATTAGTCAGAAAGAAAGAAAGATAGATTAGTTAGAAAGAAAAAAGATAGATAGATTAGTTAGAAAGAAAGATAGATTAGTTAGAAAGAAAAAAGATAGATAGATTAGTTAGAAAGAAAGATAGCTTAGTCAGAAAGAAAGAAAGAAAGATAGATAGATTAGTTAGTTAGAAAGAAAGATAGATTAGTTAGAAAGAAAAAAGATAGATAGATTAGTTAGAAAGAAAGATAGATTAGTTAGAAAGAAAGAAAGAAAGAAAGAAAGAAAGAAAGAAAGAAAGAAAGATAAATTAGTTAGAAAGAAAGAAATATGGATAGATTACTCAGAAAGAAAGAAAGATAGATTAGTTAGAAAGAAAGATAGATTAGTTAGAAAGAAAGAAAGAAAGAAAGATTAGTTAGAAAGAAAGAAAGATAGATTAGTTAGAATGAAAGAAAGATAGATTAGTTAGAAAGAATGAAAGAAAGAAAGAAGGATAGATTAGTTAGTTAGAAAGAAAGATAGATTAGTTAGAAAGAAAGAAAGATAGATTAGTTAGAAAGAAAAAAGATAGATAGATTAGTTAGAAAGAAACATAGATTAGTTAGAAAGATAGAAAGAAAGATAGATTAGTTAGAAAGAAAGAAAGAAAGATAGATAGATTAGTTAGAAAGAAAGAAAGAAAGAAAGAAAGAAAGAAAGAAAGATAGATCAGTTAGAAAGAAAGATAGATTAGTTAGAATGAAAGAAAGAGATTAGTTAGAAAGAAAGAAAGAAAGAAAGAAAGAAGGATATATTAGTTAGTTAGAAAGAAAGATAGATTAGTCAGAAAGAAAGAAAGAAAGAAAGAAGGATAGATTAGTTAGTTAGAAAGAAAGATGGATAGATTAGTTAGAAAGAAAGATAGATAAGTTAGTTAGAAAGAAAAATGATAGAATAGTTAGAAAGAAAGAAATATGGATAGATTAGTTAGAAAGAAAGAAAGAAAGAAAGAAAGAAAGAAAGAAAGAAAGAAAGAAAAAATGACAGATTAGTTAGTTAGAAAGATAGATTAGTTAGAAAGAAAGAAAGATAGATTAGTTAGAATGAAAGAAAGAGAATAGTTAGAAAGAAAGAAAGAAAGAAAGAAAGAAAGAAAGAAAGAAAGAAAGAAATAAAGAAAAAAAGAAAGAAAAAAGGATAGATTAGTTAGTTAGATAAAAAAGATAGATTAGTCAGAAAGAAAGAAAGATAGATTAGTTAGAAAGAAAAAGATAGATTAGAAAGAAAAAGATAGATAGATTAGTTAGAAAGAAAGATAGATAGATTAGTTAGAAAGAAAGAAAGATAGATAGATTAGTTAGAAAGAAAGAAATATGGATAGATTACTCAGAAAGAAAGAAAGATAGATTAGTTAGAAAGAAAGATAGAGTAGTTAGAAAGAAAGAAAGAAAGATTAGTTAGAAAGAAAGAAAGACAGATTAGTTAGAATGAAAGAAAGAGATTAGTTAGAAAGAATGAAAGAAAGAAAGAAAGAAAGAAGGATAGATTAGTTAGTTAGAAAGAAAGATAGATTAGTCAGAAAGAAAGAAAGAAAGAAAGATAGATTAGTTAGAAAGAAAAAAGATAGATAGATTAGTTAGAAAGAAACATAGATTAGTTAGAAAGAAAGAAAGAAAGAAAGAAAGAAAGAAAGAAAGAAAGAAAGATAAGTTAGTTAGAAAGAAAGATAGATAGATTAGTTAGTTAGCAAGAAAGATAGATTAGTTAAAAAGAAAAAGATAGATAGATTAGTTAAAAAAGAAAGATAGATTAGTTAGAAAGAAAGAAAGATAGATAGATTAGTTAGAAAGAAAGATAGATTAGTTAGAAAGAAAGAAATATGGATAGATTACTCAGAAAGAAAGAAAGATAGATTAGTTAGAAAGAAAGATAGATTAGTTAGAAAGAAAGAAAGAAAGAAAGATAGATTAGTTAGAAAGAAAGAAAGAAAGAAAGATAGATCAGTTAGAAAAAAAGAAAGATAGATTAGTTAGAATGAAAGAAATAGATTAGTTAGAAAGAAAGAAAGAAGGATAGATTAGTTAGTTAGAAAGAAAGATAGATTAGTCAGAAAGAAAGAAAGAAAGATAGATTAATTAGAAAGAAAAAAGAAAGATAGATTAGTTAGAAAGAAAGATAGATAAGTTAGTTAGAAAGAAAAAATGATAGAATAGTTAGAAAGAAAGAAATATGGATAGATTAGTTAGAAAGAAAGAAAGAAAGAAAGAAAGAAAGAAAGAAAGAAAGAAAGAAAGAAAGAAAGAAAGAAAGAAAGAAAGAAAGAAAGAAAGAAAGAAAGAAAGAAAAAAAGGATAGATTAGTTAGTAAGAAAGAAAGATAGATTAGTCAGAAAGAAAGAAAGATAGATTAGGTAGAAAGAAAGATAGATTAGTTAGAAAGAAAGATAGATTAGTTAGAAAGAAAGAAAGAAAGATAGATAAGTTAGTCAGAAAGAAAAAAGATAGATTAGTTAGAAAGATAGATAGATTAGTTAGTTAGAAGGAAAGATAGATTAGTTAGAAAGAAAAAAGATAGATAGATTAGTTAGAAAGAAAGACAGATTAGTTAGAAAGAAAGAAAGAAAGATAGATTAGTTAGTTAGAAAGAAATACGGATAGATTACTCAGAAAGAAGGAAAGATAGATTAGTTAGAAAGAAAGATAGATAGATTAGTTAGAAAGAAAGAAAGATAGAGTAGTTAAAAAGAAAGATATATATATATATATATATAGTAACAGATAGATAGATAGATAGATAGATAGATTAGTTAGAAATAAAAAAGATAGATTAGTTAGGAAGAAAGAAAGAAAGAAAGATAAGTTAGTTAGAAAGAAAGATAGATTAGTTAGAAATAAAAAAGATAGATAGATTAGTTAGAAAGAAAGAAAGAAAGAAAGAAAGATAGATTAGTTAGAAAGAAAGAAATATGGATAGATTAGTCAGAAAGAAAAAAGATTGATTAGTTAGAAATAAAGATAGTTAGATTAGGTAGAAAGAAAGATAGATTGATTAGTTAGAAAGAAAGAAAGATAGATTAGTTAGAAAGAATAAAGATAGATTAGATATAAAGAAAAAAGATAGATTAGTTAGAAAGAAAGAAATATGGATAGATTAGTCAGAAAGAAAAAGATAGATTAGTTAGAAAGAAAGAAATATGGATAGATTAGTCAGAAAGAAAAAGATAGATTAGTTAGAAAGAAAAAAGATAGATTAGTTAGAAAGAAAGAAATATGGATAGATTAGTCAGAAAGAAAAAGATAGATTAGTTAGAAAGAAAGAAATATAGATAGATTTGTTAGAAAGAAAGAAAGAAAGATAGATTAGTTAGAAATAAAGATAGATAGATTAGTTAGAAAGAAAGAAAGATAGATTAGTTAGAAAGAAAGAAAGATAGATTAGTTAGAAAGAAAAAAAATAGATAGATTAGTTAGAAAGAAAGAAAGATAGATTAGTTAGAAAGAAAGAAAGATAGATAGATTAGTTAGAAAGAAAGAAAGATAGATTAGTTAGAAAGAAAGAAAGATAGATAGATTAGCCAGAAAGAAAAAAGATTGATTAGTTAGAAAGAAAGAAATATGGATAGATTAGTCAGAATGAAAAAAGATTGATTAGTTAGAAAGAAAGATATTTAGATTAGTTAGAAAGAAAGATAGATTGATTAGTTAGAAAGAAAGAAAGATAGATTAGTTAGAAAGAAAAAAGATAGATTAGTTAGAAAGAAAGAAAGATAGAGTAGTTAGAAAGAAAGATAGATAGATTAGTTAGAAAGAAAGAAAGATAGATTAGTCAGAAAGAATGAAAGATAGATTAGTTAGAAAGAAAAAAGATAGATTAGTTAGAAAGAAAGATAGATAGATTAGTTGAAAGAAAGAAAGATAAATTAGTCAGAAAGAAAGATTTAGTAACAGATAGATAGATAGATAGATAGATAGATAGATAGATAGATAGATAGATAGATCGATTGATAGATATATTGATAGATAGATATATAGATGAGTTCATTAGTACATATAGAATGGTAGTTTAATTGAGTCTAGGGCTTCAGGGAGTTTAGATTTGAGTTTTTGTGTTGTACACTACTGGGCCACCGTAGCCTTGGCTCAATTTGAACATGTTGCAATGAAAGTCAATGGGATTTTTATGGTTTTTAATATTAATTTTTAAGAAATCTGAAAGTCAAATCAGTCTGAAAAGATATAGCACACTAAGTCAGAACAGTTTGAAGGTCTGACCCGAGTTTGGAGTTTGTAGAGTTAAAGCTCTAGGAGGAGTTAGATATAGAAATTTTTGAGTAAGAATAATAATAATAATAATAATAATAAGTTTAAATAGGATTTCAGTAAGCCAACTCTCTCACAAGCCAACTTAACTAGAAAAAAAGTTTGATGAGACAAACTTTAAGTTGGCTTGAGAAAGCCGGACCAGAGAGTTTGAAGAAGTTTAAAATAGTTTGAAGTTTGATAGATGGATTAGTTAGAAAGAAAGAATAGTTAGAAAGAAAACGATACGTTAGAAAGAAAAGAAAGATTAGTTAGATAGATAGAAAGATTGGTTTCAGTAAAAGAAAGATTAGTTTGAAAGATAGGTTAGTTAGAAAGAAAGAAAGATAGATTAGTAAGAAAGAAAGAATGATTAGTTAGAAAGAAAGATGGATTGGTCAGAAAGAAAAAGATGGATTAGTCAAAAAGAAAGAAGGATGGATTAGTTAGAAAGAAAGATAGATCAATAAGAAAGAAAGAAAGAAAGAAAGAAAGAAAGAAAGAAAGAAAGAAAGATTAGTTAGAAAGAAAGAAAGATGAGTTAGAAAGAAAGATAGATCAGTAAGAAAGACAGAAAGAAAGAGATTAGTTGGAAAGAAGGAAAGAAAAAAGAAAGAAAGAAAGATTAGGTAGAAAGAAAGAAAGATTAGTCAGAAAGAAAGAAAGATGGATTAGTTAGAAAGAAAGATAGATTAGTTAGAAAGAAAGAAAGATAGATTAGATAGAAAGAAAGAAAGATTAGTAAGAAAGAAAGAAAGATGGATTAGTTAGAAAGAAAGAAAGACAGAAAGAAAGAAAGATTAGTCTGAAAGAAAGAAAGATGGATCAGTTAGAAAGAAAGAAAGATAGATTAGTTAGAAAGAAAGATGGATTAGTTAGAAAGAAAGAAATATAGATAGATTAGTTAGAAAGAAAGATAGATCAGTAAGAAAGAAAGAAAGATAGATTATTTAGAAAGAAAGAAAGATCAGTAAGAAAGAAAGAAAGATAGATTAGTTAGAAAGAAAGAAAGATTAGTTAGAAAGAAAGATAGATCAGTAAGAAAGAAAGAAAGAAAGAAAAAAAGAAAGATTAGTTAAAAGAAAGATAGATCAGTAAGAAAGACAGAAAGAAAGAGATTAGTTGGAAAGAAAGAAAGAAAAAAGAAAGAATAAAAGATTAGGTAGAAAGAAAGAAAGAAAGATTAGTCAGAAAGAGAGAAAGATGGATTAGTTAGAAAGAAAGAAAGATTAGTTAGAAAGAAAGATGGATTGGTCAGAAAGAAAAAGATGGATTAGTCAAAAAGAAAGAAGGATGGATTAGTTAGAAAGAAAGATAGATCAATAAGAAAGAAAGAAAGAAAGAAAGATTAGTTAGAAAGAAAGAAAGATGAGTTAGAAAGAAAGATAGATCAGTAAGAAAGACAGAAAGAAAGAGATTAGTTGGAAAGAAGGAAAGAAAAAAGAAAGAAAGAAAGATTAGGTAGAAAGAAAGAAAGATTAGTCAGAAAGAAAGAAAGATGGATTAGTTAGAAAGAAAGATAGATTAGTTAGAAAGAAAGAAAGATAGATTAGATAGAAAGAAAGAAAGATTAGTAAGAAAGAAAGAAAGATGGATTAGTTAGAAAGAAAGAAAGAAAGAAAGATTAGTCAGAAAGAAAGAAAGATGGATCAGTTAGAAAGAAAGAAAGATAGATTAGTTAGAAAGAAAGATAGATTAGTTAGAAAGAAAGAAATATAGATAGATTAGTTAGAAAGAAAGAAAGATCAGTAAGAAAGAAAGAAAGATAGATTAGTTAGAAAGAAAGATAGATTAGTTAGAAAGAAAGATAGATCAGTAAGAAAGAAAGAAAGAAAGAAAGAAAAAAAGAAAGATTAGTTAAAAGAAAGATAGATCAGTAAGAAAGACAGAAAGAAAGAGATTAGTTGGAAAGAAAGAAAGTAAAAAGAAAGAATAAAAGATTAGGTAGAAAGAAAGAAAGAAAGATTAGTCAGAAAGAAAGAAAGATGGATTAGTTAGAAAGAAAGATACATTAGTTAGAAAGAAAGAAAGATAGATTAGTTAGAAAGAAAGAAAGATTAGTAAGAAATAAAGAAAGATGGATTAGTTAGAAAGAAAGAAAATTAGTAAGAAAGAAAGATGGATTAGTTAGAAAGAAAGAAAGTAAGAAAGAAAAAAAGAAAGAAAGATGGATCAGTTAGAAAGAAATATGGATATATTAGTTAGAAAGAAAGAAATATAGATAGATTAGTTAGAAAGAAAGATAGATTAGTTAGAAAGAAAGATAGATTAGTTAGAAAAAAAGATAGATTAGTTAGAAAAAAAGATAGATCAGTAAGAAAGAAAGAAAGATAGATTAGTTAGAAAGAAAGATAGATTAGTTAGAAAGAAAGATAGATCAGTAAGAAAGAAAGAAAGATTAGTCAGAAAGAAAGATAGATCAGTAAGAAAGAAAGATAGATTAGTCAGAAAGAAAGAAAGATCAGTAAGAAAGAAAGAAAGAAAGAAAGAAAGAAAGAAAGAAAGAAAGAAAGAAAGAAAGAAAGAAAGATAGATTAGTTAGAAAGAAGGATGGATGGATTAGTTAGAAAGATAGATCAGTGAGAAAGAAAGAACGAAAGATAGATTAGTTAGAAAGAAAGAAATATAGATAGATTAGTTAGAAAGAAAGATAGATTAGTTAGAAAGAAAGATAGATTAGTTAGAAAAAAAGATAGATTAGTTAGAAAAAAAGATAGATTAGTTAGAAAGAAAGATAGATCAGTAAGAAAGAAAGAAAGATTAGTCAGAAAGAAAGATAGATCAGTAAGAAAGAAAGATAGATTAGTCAGAAAGAAAGAAAGATCAGTAAGAAAGAAAGAAAGAAAGAAAGAAAGAAAGATAGATTAGTTAGAAAGAAGGATGGATGGATTAGTTAGAAAGATGGATCAGTAAGAAAGAAAGAACGAAAGATAGATTAGTTAGAAAGAAAGATAGATAGATCGGTAAGAAAGAAAGAAAGAAAGAGATTAGTTGGAAAGAAAGAAAGATAGATTAGTTAGTAAGAAAGAAAGAAAGATAGATTAGTTAGAAAGAAAGAAAGATTAGTTAGAAAGAAAGATAGATAAGTAAGAAAGAAAGAAAGAAAGATAGATTAGTTAGAAAGAAAGATAGATTATTTAGAAAGAAAGAAAGAAAGAAAGATTAGTTAGAAAGAAAGAAAGAAAGAAAGAAAGATTAGTTAGAAAGAAAAAAAAATCA
The DNA here is from genome assembly GCA_026230005.1 of Gila orcuttii. Taxonomy (NCBI): domain Eukaryota; kingdom Metazoa; phylum Chordata; class Actinopteri; order Cypriniformes; family Leuciscidae; genus Gila; species Gila orcuttii. Next base: position 37,690,274 of record JAPDVR010000005.1, on the reverse strand, counting down.
GTAAGAAAGAAAGAAAGATAGATTAGTTAGAAAGAAAGAAATATAGATAGATTAGTTAGAAAGAAAGATAGATCAGTAAGAAAGAAAGAAAGATAGATTAGTTAGAAAGAAAGATAGATTAGTTAGAAAGAAAGATAGATCAGTAAGAAAGAAAGAAAGAAAGAAAGAAAGAAAGAAAGAAAGATTAGTTAAAAGAAAGATAGATCAGTAAGAAAGACAGAAAGAAAGAGATTAGTTGGAAAGAAAGAAAGAAAAAAGAAAGAATAAAAGATTAGGTAGAAAGAAATAAAGAAAGATTAGTCAGAAAGAAAGAAAGATGGATTAGTTAGAAAGAAAGATAGATTAGTTACAAAGAAAGAAAGATAGATTAGTTAGAAAGAAAGAAAGATTAGTAAGAAAGAAAGAAAGATGGATTAGTTAGAAAGAAAGAAAATTAGTAAGAAAGAAAGATGGATTAGTTAGAAAGAAAGAAAGAAAGAAAGAAAGAAAGAAAGAAAGATGGATCAGTTAGAAAGAAAGATGGATAGATTAGTTAGAAAGAAAGATAGATTAGTTAGAAAGAAAGATAGATTAGTTAGAAAGAAAGAAATATAGATAGATTAGTTAGAAAGAAAGATAGATTAGTTAGAAAGAAAGATAGATTAGTAAGAAAAAAAGATAGATTAGTTAGAAAAAAGATAGATCAGTAAGAAAGAAAGAAAGATAGATTAGTTAGAAAGAAAGATAGATTAGTTAGAAAGAAAGATAGATCAGTAAGAAAGAAAGAAAGATTAGTCAGAAAGAAAGATAGATCAGTAAGAAAGAAAGATAGATTAGTCAGAAAGAAAGAAAGATCAGTAAGAAAGAAAGAAATAAAGAAAGATAGATTAGTTAGAAAGAAGGATGGATGGATTAGTTAGAAAGATAGATCAGTAAGAAAGAAAGAACGAAAGATAGATTAGTTAGAAAGAAAGATAGATAGATCGGTAAGAAAGAAAGAAAGAGATTAGTTGGAAAGAAAGAAAGATAGATTAGTTAGTAAGAAAGAAAGAAAGATAGATTAGTTAGAAAGAAAGAAAGATTAGTTAGAAAGAAAGATAGATAAGTAAGAAAGAAAGAAAGAAAGAAAGATAGATTAGTTAGAAAGAAAGATAGATTATTTAGAAAGAAAGAAAGAAAGATTAGTTAGAACGAAAGAAAGAAAGAAAGATTAGTTAGAAAGAAAGAAAAATCAGTAAGAAAGAAAGAAAGATAGATTAGTTAGAAAGAAAGAAAGAAAGAAAAAAGAGATTAGTTGGAAAAAAAGAAAGAAAAAAGAAAGAAAGATTAGGTAGAAAGAAAGAAAGAAAGATTAGTAAGAAAGAAAGAAAGATGGATCAGTTAGAAAAAAAGATTAGTTAGAAAGAAAGAAAGATTAGAAAGAAAGAAAGAAAGAAAGGAAGAAAGATTAGAAAGAAAGAAAGAATATTAGAAAGAAAGAAAGAAAGATGGATCAGTTATGAAGAAAGAAAGAAAGATAGATAGATTAGTTAGAAAGAAAGATAGATTAGTCATAAAGAAAGAAAGATAGATAGATTAGTTAGAAAGAAAGATAGATTAGTCATAAAGAAAGAAAGATAGATAGATTAGTTAGAAAGAAAGAAAGATAGATAAGTTAGAAAGAAAGATAGATAGAGAGATTAGTTAGTTAGAAAGAAAGATAGATTAGGTAGAAAGAAAGAAATATAGATTAGTTAGAAAGAAAGAAAGATAAATAGATTAGTCAGAAAGAAAGAAAGATAGGTTAGTTAGAAAGAAAGAAAGATAGAGAGATTAGTTAGTTAGAAAGAAAGATAGATTAGTCAGAAAGAAAGAAAGAAAGAAAGATTAGTTAGAAAGAAAGAAAGAAAGAAAGAAAGAAAGAAAGAAAGAAAGATAGATAAGTTAGTTAGAAAGAAAAAAATGATAGATTAGTTAGAAAGAAAGAAATATGGATAGATTAGTTAGAATGAAAGAAAGAGATTAGTTAGAAAGAAAGAAATAAACAAAGTATAGATTAGTTAGTTAGAAAGAAAGATAGATTAGTCAGAAAGAAAGAAAGAAAGATAGATTAGTTAGAAAGAAAAAAGATAGATAGATTAGTTAGAAAGAAAGAAAGATAGATTAGTTAGAAAGAAAAAAGATAGATAGATTAGTTAGAAAGAAAGAAAGATAGATTAGTTAGAAAGAAAGATAGATTAGTTAGAAAGAAAGAAAGAGATTAGTTAGAAAGAAAGAAAGATAGATTAGTTAGAAAGAAAGAAAGAAAGAAAGAAAGAAAGAAAGAAAGAAAGAAAGAAAGACAGAAAGAAAGAAAGAAAAAAGGATAGATTAGTTAGTTAGAAAGAAAGATGGATTAGTCAGAAAGAAAGAAAGATAGATTAGTTAGAAAGAAAAAAGATAGATAGATTAGTTAGAAAGAAAGATAGATTAGATAGAAAGAAAGAAAGATAGATAGATTAGTTAGTTAGAAAGAAAGATAGATTAGTTAGAAAAAAGATAGATAGATTAGTTAGAAAGAAAGATAGATTAGTTAGAAAGAAAGAAAGATAGATAGATTAGTTAGTTAGAAAGAAAGATAGATTAGTTAGAAAAAAAGATAGATAGATTAGTTAGAAAGAAAGATAGATTAGTTGGAAAGAAAGAAAGAAAGATAGATTAGTTAGAAAGAAAGAAAAAAAGATAGATTAGTTAGAAAGAAAGATAGATTAGTAAGAAAGAAAGATAGATTAGTTAGAAAGAAAGAAAGAAAGATAGATTAGCTAGAAAGGAAGAAAGAAAGATTAGTTAGAAAGAAAGAAAGATAGATTAGTTAGAATGAAAGAAAGAGATTAGTTAGAAAGAAAGAAAGAAAGAAAGAAAGAAGGATAGATTAGTTAGTTAGAAAGAAAGATAGATTAGTCAGAAAGAAAGAAAGAAAGATAGATTAGTTAGAAAGAAAAAAGATATGTAGATTAGTTAGAAAGATAGATTAGTTAGAAAGAAAGAAGGATAGATTAGTTAGTTAGAAAGAAAGATAGATTCGTCAGAAAGAAAGAAAGATAGATTAGTTAGAAAGAAAAAAGATATGTAGATTAGTTAGAAAGAAAGATAGATTAGTTAGAAAGAAAGAACAATAGATAAGTTAGTTAGAAAGAAAGAAATATGGATAGATTAGTTAGAATGAAAGAAAGATTAGTTAGAAAGAAAGAAATATGGATAGATTAGTTAGAAAGAAAAAAGATAGATAGATTAGTTAGAAAGAAAGAAAGAAAGATTAGTTAGAAAGAAAGAAATATGGATAGATTACTCAGAAAGAAAGATATATTAGTTAGAAAGAAAGAAAGAAAGAAAGATATATTAGTTAGAAAGAAAGAAAGATAGATTAGTTAGAAAGAAAGAAAGATAGATTATTTAGAATGAAAGAAAGAGATTAGTTAGAAAGAAAGAAAGATAGATTAGTTAGTTAGAAAGAAAGATAGATTAGTCAGAAAGAAAGAAATAAAGAAGGATAGATTAGTTAGAAAGAAAGATAGATTAGTCAGAAAGAAAGAAAGAAAGAAAGATAGATTAGTTAGAAAGAAAAAAGATAGATTAGTTAGAAAGAAAGATAGATTAGTTAGAAAGAAAGAAAGATAGATAAGTTAGTTAGAAAGAAAAAATGATAGATTAGTTAGAAAGAAAGAAATATGGATAGATTAGTTAGAATGAAAGAAAAAGATTAGTTAGAAAGAAAGAAATAAAGAAAGAAGGATAGATTAGTTAGTTAGAAAGAAAGATAGATTAGTCAGAAAGAAAGAAAGAAAGAAAGATAGATAGATTAGTTAGAAAGAAAAAGATAGACAGATTAGTTAGAAAGAAAGATAGTTTAGTTAGAAAGAAAGAAAGAAAGATAGATAAGTTAGTCAGAAAGAAAAAAGATAGATTAGTTAGAAAGAAAGAAAGATAGATTAGTTAGAAAGAAAGATAGATTAGTTAGAAAGAAAAAAGATAGATAGATTAGTTAGAAAGAAGACAGATTAGTTAGAAAGAAAGAAAGAAAGATAGATTAGTTAGAAAGAAAAATAGATTAGCTAGAAAGAAAGATAGATTAGTTAGATTAGATTAGAAAGATAGATTAGTTAGAAAGAAAGAAAGATAGATTAGTTAGAAAGAAAGAAAGATAGATTAGTTAAAAAGAAAGAAAGATAGATTAGTTAGAAAGAAAGATATATATATAGTAACAGATAGATAGATAGATAGATAGATAGATAGATAGATAGATAGATAGATAGATAGATATATAGATAGATAGATAGATAGATAGATAGATAGATAGATAGATAGATAGATAGATAGATTAGTTAGAAAGAAAGAAAGAAAGATAGATTAGTTAGAAAGAAAGAAATATGGATAGATTTGCCAGAAAGAAAAAAGATTGATTAGTTAGAAATAAAGATAGTTAGATTAGTTAGAAAGAAAGATAGATTGATTAGTTAGAAAGAAAGAAAGAAAGAAAGAAAGAAAGAAAGATAGATAGATTAGTTAGAAAGAAGAAAGATAGATTAGATATAAAGAAAAAAGATAGATTAGTTAGAAAGAAAGAAATATGGATAGATTAGTCAGAAAGAAAAAGATAGATTAGTTAGAAAGAAAAAAGATAGATTAGTTAGAAAGAAAGAAATATGGATAGATTATTATAAAGAAAGATAGATTAGTTATAAATAAAAAAGATAGATAGATTAGTTATAAAGAAAGAAAGATAGATTAGTTAGAAAGAAAGAAAGATAGATTAGTTAGAAAGAAAGAAAGATAGATTAGTTAGAAAAAAGAAAGAAATATAGATAGATTAGTTAGTCAGAAAGAAAGATAGATTAGTTAGAAAGAAAAAAGATAGATAGATTAGTTAGAAAGAAAGAAAGATAGATTAGTTAGAAAGAAAGAAAGATAGATTGATTAGTTAGAAAGAAAGAAAGATAGATTAGTTAGAAAGAAAAAAGATAGATAGATTAGTTAGAAAGAAAAAAGATATGTAGATTAGTTAGAAAGATAGATTAGTTAGAAAGAAAGAAGGATAGATTAGTTAGTTAGAAAGAAAGATAGATTCGTCAGAAAGAAAGAAAGATAGATTAGTTAGAAAGAAAAAAGATATGTAGATTAGTTAGAAAGAAAGATAGATTAGTTAGAAAGAAAGAACAATAGATAAGTTAGTTAGAAAGAAAGAAATATGGATAGATTAGTTAGAATGAAAGAAAGATTAGTTAGAAAGAAAGAAATATGGATAGATTAGTTAGAAAGAAAAAAGATAGATAGATTAGTTAGAAAGAAAGAAAGAAAGATTAGTTAGAAAGAAAGAAATATGGATAGATTACTCAGAAAGAAAGATAGATTAGTTAGAAAGAAAGAAAGATATATTAGTTAGAAAGAAAGAAAGATAGATTAGTTAGAAAGAAAGAAAGATAGATTATTTAGAATGAAAGAAAGAGATTAGTTAGAAAGAAAGAAAGAAAGAAAGAAAGATAGATTAGTTAGTTAGAAAGAAAGATAGATTAGTCAGAAAGAAAGAAATAAAGAAGGATAGATTAGTTAGAAAGAAAGATAGATTAGTCAGAAAGAAAGAAAGAAAGAAAGATAGATTAGTTAGAAAGAAAAAAGATAGATTAGTTAGAAAGAAAGATAGATTAGTTAGAAAGAAAGAAAGATAGATAAGTTAGTTAGAAAGAAAAAATGATAGATTAGTTAGAAAGAAAGAAATATGGATAGATTAGTTAGAATGAAAGAAAAAGATTAGTTAGAAAGAAAGAAATAAAGAAAGAAGGATAGATTAGTTAGTTAGAAAGAAAGATAGATTAGTCAGAAAGAAAGAAAGAAAGATAGATAGATTAGTTAGAAAGAAAAAGATAGACAGATTAGTTAGAAAGAAAGATAGTTTAGTTAGAAAGAAAGAAAGAAAGATAGATAAGTTAGTCAGAAAGAAAAAAGATAGATTAGTTAGAAAGAAAGAAAGATAGATTAGTTAGAAAGAAAGATAGATTAGTTAGAAAGAAAAAAGATAGATAGATTAGTTAGAAAGAAAGAAAGATAGATTAGTTAGAAAGAAAGAAAGATAGATTAGTTAAAAAGAAAGAAAGATAGATTAGTTAGAAAGAAAGATATATATATAGTAACAGATAGATAGATAGATAGATAGATAGATAGATAGATAGATAGATAGATAGATTAGTTAGAAAGAAAGAAAGAAAGATAGATTAGTTAGAAAGAAAGAAATATGGATAGATTTGCCAGAAAGAAAAAAGATTGATTAGTTAGAAATAAAGATAGTTAGATTAGTTAGAAAGAAAGATAGATTGATTAGTTAGAAAGAAAGAAAGAAAGAAAGAAAGAAAGAAAGAAAGAAAGAAAGAAAGAAAGAAAGAAAGATAGATAGATTAGTTAGAAAGAAGAAAGATAGATTAGATATAAAGAAAAAAGATAGATTAGTTAGAAAGAAAGAAATATGGATAGATTAGTCAGAAAGAAAAAGATAGATTAGTTAGAAAGAAAAAAGATAGATTAGTTAGAAAGAAAGAAATATGGATAGATTATTATAAAGAAAGATAGATTAGTTATAAATAAAAAAGATAGATAGATTAGTTATAAAGAAAGAAAGATAGATTAGTTAGAAAGAAAGAAAGATAGATTAGTTAGAAAGAAAGAAAGATAGATTAGTTAGAAAAAAGAAAGAAATATAGATAGATTAGTTAGTCAGAAAGAAAGATAGATTAGTTAGAAAGAAAAAAGATAGATAGATTAGTTAGAAAGAAAGAAAGATAGATTAGTTAGAAAGAAAGAAAGATAGATTGATTAGTTAGAAAGAAAGAAAGATAGATTAGTTAGAAAGAAAAAAGATAGATAGATTAGTTAGAAAGAAAGAAAGAAAGATAGATTAGTTAGAAAGAAAGAAAGATAGATTAGTTAGAAAGAAAGATAGATAGATTAGTTAGAAAGAAAGAAAGAAAGATAGATTAGTCAGAAACAATGAAAGATAGATTACTTAGAAATAAAAAATATAGATAGATTAGTTAGAAAGAAAGAAAGAAAGAAAGATTAGTTAGAAAGAAAGATAGATATATTAGTTAGAAAGAAAGAAAGATAGATTTGTCAGAAAGAAAGAAAGAAAAATAGATTAGTAAGAAAGATTGATAGATTAGTTAGAAAGAAAGATTTAGATAGATAGATAGATAGATAGATAGATAGATAGATAGATAGATAGATAGATAAGTTCATTAGTACATATAGAATGGTAGTTTAATTGAGTCTAGGGCTTCAGGGAGTTTAGATTTGAGTTTTTGTGTTGTACACTACTGGGCCACCGTAGCCTTGGCTCAATTTGAACATGTTGCAATGAAAGTCAATGGGATTTTTATGGTTTTCTAATATTAATTTTTAAAAAATCTGAAAGTCAAATCAGTCTGAAAAGATATAGCACACTAAGTCAGAACAGTCTGAAGGTCTGACCCGAGTTTGGAGTTTGTAGAGTTAAAGCTCCAGGAGGAGTTAGATATAGAAATGTTTGAGTAAGAAGAAGAATAATAACTAGAATGTACATTTCCAGAAGAAAATGTGAAGTGGTGCTTGCAGTGGCAAAACTCGCCACTCGATTGCTAGGGTGTGGTACATGATTGCAAACGAGCCAACAAACATGTCTGTACGATGTTTTGGTGCTGAGATATGGCTTATTCATGTGTTCAGGTGGGTGCTAGGGCGTTGCTAAGGTGTTCTGAGTGGTTGCTAGGGTGTTTTGGGTGGTTGCTAGGGTATTCTGGGTTGTTGCTAGGGTGTTCTGGTTGGTTGCTATGGTATTCTGGGTGGTTGCTATGGCGTTGCTAGGCGGTTGCTAGGGTGTTCTGGGTGGTTGCTAGGCAGATGCTAGGGTATTCTGGGTGGTTGCTATGGTGTTGCTAGGTGGTTGCTAGGGTATTCTGGCTGGTTGTTAGGGCGTTGCTAGGCGGTTGCTAGGGTGTTCTGGGTGGTTGCTAGGCGGTTGCTAGGGTATTCTGGGTGGTTGCTATGGTGTTGCTAGGCGGATGCTAGGGTATTCTGGGTGGTTGCTAGGGCGTTGCTAGGCAGTTGCTAGGGTATTCTTGGTGGTTGCTAGGGCATTGCTAGGCGGTTGCTAGGGTGTTCTGAGTGGTTGCTATGGTGTTGCCAAGTGGTTGCTAGGGTATTCTGGGTGGTTGCTATGGCGTTGCTAGGCGGTTGCTAGGGTATTCTGGGTGGTTGCTAGGCGGTTGCTAGGGTATTCTGGGTGGTTGCTATGGTGTTGCTAGGCGGTTTCTAGGGTATTCTGGGTGGTTGCTAGGGCGTTGCTAGGCGGTTGCTAGGGTGTTCTGGGTGGTTGCTAGGCGGTTGCTAGGGTATTCTGGGTGGTTGCTATGGTGTTGCTAGGCGGTTGCTAGGGTAATCTGGTTGGTTGCTAGGACGTTGCTAGGTGGTTGCTAAGGTATTCTTGGTGGTTGCTATGGTGTTACTAGGTTGTTGGTAGTTGTCACAGATGGTTACTATTGGAGTTCTTAACACTTTCTTGGCATGATTTAGCACTACCTAATCGCTATTAGCATGTAGCTATTCACAGCTAGCATGTGTAGCATGTTGGAAGCCCTGTTTGCTAGCATGAGTCAAAAGAGCCAAACCACATCTCTATACGATGTTCTGATGCAGAGATATAGGTCTTGCAAAATGGTTGCTAGGGTACTCTCTTTGGTTGCTAGGGAGTGGCTTGGCAGCTGCCAATCATCAAAGTCCAAAGGTTGCTTTTCAGTATGAATGATATCAACTCCCATGCCTCTGTGACATTCAGAATGGAAGATATCCCTCTATAGATTTTAGTTGCTAAGGTGCTCGAAAATGGTTGCTAGGGAGGGGCTAGGAAGTGTTGAGGGGATTCATGATTGGCTGTGTGCTGCCCCGGGTCAAACGAGACCACCCTTGTGTTTCTATGACACTTCTATCCGGAGATATTCTTTTGACCTCTTTCAATGGAAGTCTGTGGGACTTGTTGCTAAGGTGCTCTAAATGGTTGCTAGGGCGTGGCTTAATAGCTTCACAATTATCCTGAGAGACTGATTGGTCATCTGAGAAAAATGAGCCCGTCCCCTTGACTCTATGACACTGTGATCCAGAGCTATGTTCAATACAAAATCCCTATGCAATGGGCCGTCCTACACCATAGTAAGTCAATGGGGCAAATTTGAGCAGCTCCTGCCCCCCAGGGGTGCAACTTTTACCCCATTGTGAGGTATGTTCTTACAGAGCCTGCCAGCCTCTTCAAATGTGGTAAATTACAAGTTTCTGAGAAATCATTGGTCAGTGCTACGAGTCGTAAAAGTTTGTGGCAATGTTAAGTCTATGGGATTTTTTTTACCCAATGATTTGCCCCTGGGGAAAACACCGTACCCCCGATCGGTAAGAAAAGTCACAGCACACCTCTCCTCAATAATCCGCACAATTTGACGCCTCAATCAGGGGTCTGTGATGTCGGCGTGTATTTTTTAACAGATGATTACTATGGAGTTTTTAAAAGGAGTTTTTATAGAGTTTTTATAGAGTTATTTCGCCTTTTTTAGAGTTATTTATACTCGTGCCTATCGCCCACGGTTGCTAGGGGGCTGTAACTGGTTGCTATGGTGTGGCTATTAAGATTTTAGGCCATTACTTATTGGCTGCTTGATAAAATAAATCCTCTGAGGGAGAGAGAGAGGGAGAGAAACGCAGGGCTGTCAGGCCCTTTTCTGTGGGTGTGTGTGAAAGTCACAGTTGGGATTTGATTTTCTGAACATTCCGCAATGTTAAGTCAATGGGATTTTTTTTGGCCGCTTTTTCGTCCGCTGTGCGAACATCGTACACCCGATCGCTTAGAAAAGTCATAGCACACCTCTCCTCAATGAGCCGCACGATTTGACACCTCACTCAGGGGTCTGTGACAAAATTTGCGGGACGAGTTACGCGCCAAACTTTGTCCAGAATAATAAGAATAATAAGTATACACAATAACAATAGTGATGCCTTGCTTTCAGCAAGCACCACTAATAAGTATACACAATAACAATAGTGATGTCTTGCTTTCAGCAAGCACCACTAATAATAATAAGTTTAAATAGGATTTCAGTAAGTTGGCTTTCACAAGCCAACTTAATAATAAGTTTAAATAGGATTTCAGTAAGTTGGCTTTCACAAGCCAACTTAATAATAAGTTTAAATAGGATTTCAGTAAGTTGGCTCTCACAAGCCAACTTAATAACTAGAAAAAGTTCGTCAAGACAAACTTTAAGTTGGCTTGTGAAAGTTTGGACCAGAAAGTTTAAAGAAGTTTAAAGTAGTTTGAAGTTTACATTAGTTTAATATGTAAATTAGTTTAAAGTGTAAATTAGTTTGAAGTTTAAATTAGTTTATAGTTTAAATTAGTTTAAAGTTTAAATAAGTTTAAATTAAAGTTAAAAGTAGTTAGAAGTTTAAATTAGTTTAAAGTTTAAAGTAGTTTGAAGTTTGAAGTAGTTTGAAGTTTAAATTAGTTTATAGTTTAAATTAGTTTAAAGTTTAAATTAGTTTGATTTTTAAAGTAGTTTGAAGTTTCTATTAGTTGCTAGGGTGTTCTGGGTGGTTGCTAGGGTGTTCTGGGTGGTTGCTAGGCAGTTGCTAGGGTGTTCTGGGTGGTTGCTAGGCAGTTGCTAGGGTGTTCTGGGTGGTTGCTATGGTGTTGCTATGGTGTTCTAGGCTTTTTTGGGTGGTTGCAATGGTGTTGCTAGGATGTTTTAAGGTATTTTGGGTGGTTGCTAGGGTGTTCTGGGTGGTTGCTATGGTGTTTCTAGGGTGCTCTAGGGTATTTTGGGTGGTTGCTATGGTGTTGCTAGGGTGATTTAAGGTATTTTGGGTGGTTGCTAGGGTTTTCTTGGTGGTTGCCAGGCAGTTGCTAGGGTGTTCTAGGGTATTTTGGGTGGTTGCCATGGTGTTTCTAGGGTGTTTTAAGGTATTTTGGGGGGTTGTTAGGGTGTTCTGGGTGGTTGCTAGGCAGTTGCTAGGGTGTTCTAGGGTAATTTGGGTGGTTGCTATGGTGTTGCTAGGGTGTTTTAATGTATTTTGGGTGGTTGCTAGGGTGTTCTGGGTGGTTGCTATGATGTTGCTAGGGTGTTCTACGCTATTTAGGATGGTTGCTAGGGTGTTGCTAGGGTGTTTTAAGGTATTTTGGGTGGTTGCTAGGGTGTTATGGGTGGTTTCTAGGGTGTTATGGGTGGTTGCTAGGCAGTTGCTAGGGTGTGCTGGGTGGTTGCTATGGTGTTGCTAGGGTGTTATGGGTGGTTGCTAGGCAGTTGCTAGGGTGTGCTGGGTGGTTGCTATGGTGTTGCTAGGGTGTTCTAGGCTATTTTGGGTGGTTGCTATGGTGTTGCTAGGGTGTTTTAAGGTATTTTGTGTGGTTGCTAGGCAGTTGCTAGGGTGTTCTGAGTGGTTGCTATGGTGTTGCTAGGATGTTCTATGGTATTTTGGGTGGTTGTTATGGTGTTGCTAGGGTGTTGTAAGGTATTTTGGGTCCTTGCTAGACAGTTGCTAGGGTGTTCTGGGTGGTTGCTATGGTGAACTATTTATGAATTTAAAAGTTCATAAGTGTATGAATTTATGAAAATTCATGTGTATGAATTCATGAGTTTATAAGTTTATGAGTTTGTGTACGAGTTTATGAGTTTAGAGTTATATATATATATATATATGTTTATATGTATACGTTTTTCTGATATAAAAATAAAGAAAAAGAAAGATAAAAATGTCTGTTCTTCTGGACGCTCCGCTTTCAAGAAAACTAAACCTTTCAGCGGCGTTCCAGAGGTTTCTTCCTCACCAATCTATGTTCCTGAAACTGGCATAGAGTGCAAAGAAGATTTACTACCCTCCGGGGTAGGGACGGTTTTGAGAAATCGTTTCTCCTCGGCGCCCTCTGGGGTGCGACTCTCTGAGGAGGGTAGCAGCGCTGCTAGTTCGGTTGTTCCCTGCCGGTTCGCCGTTCAGGGCACCGAGGTGTCAGCGTCCCCATACGATCCTCCGAGGAGGGTCGTAGAGCAGTCAGTTCGGTCTCCCTGCCGGTTCGCCGTTTCAGGGTGCCGAGGTGCCTGCTTTTTCCTACGATCCTCCGAGGAGGGTCGTAGGAACTAAGCTAGTTAGAGGTAGGCAAGATCTGAGGACTGTCGTCATCTCTGATAAAGCTTAGACAAGAAGTCCTGTCGAATAAAAAATAAAATAAAAAAAAGAGGGACGGTTTTGAGAAATCGTTTCTCCTCGGCGCCCTCTGGGGTGCGACTCTCTGAGGAGGGTCGCAGCGCTGCCAGTTCGGTTGTTCCCTGCCGGTTCGCCGCTTCAGGGCGCCGAGGTGTCAGCGTCCCCGTGCAATCCTCTGAGGAGGGTTGTAGAATGGTCAGTTCGGTTGTTCCCTGCCGGTTCGCCGCTTCAGGGCACCGAAATAATTGTTCAATCAAATCCAGAGGCCAGTCTCGAGAGACTGGTTCCCTTATCGGAATTTCTGGCAGCGTGGAAACTTCTGCCAAATATTTCGCTATGGGTCCTGCACATAATAGAAAAGGGTTACAGAAATCAGCTCGGTTCTCGTCCGCCCAGATTTCAGGGGGGTCCTCCCTACGGTAGTGGACTCACAGCAGGCTCTGGTTATGGAGTAGGAAGTACTGACACTTCTTCAAAAAGGAGCTATAGAAAGGGTTTCTCCTCCCAGCAGAGAGTGAGGGTTTTACAGCCATTACTTCATTGTTCCAAAGAAGGGTGGAGGGTTGCGTCCTATTCTAGATCTGCGCCATTTAAACAGCAGAGTTCAGAAACTCAAGTTCAGAATGCTTACACTCAAACAGATTGTATCACAGATTCAGTCCGAGGACTGGTTTGTCACAATAGACTTGAAGGACGCGTACTTCCAAGTATCTATCCATCCTCATCACAGGAAGTTCCTGGGGGGCGAAGCATACCATTATCGGGTTCTTCCATTTGCCCTAGGTTTATCACCCCGCACCTTTACAAAATGCGTGGATGCAGCTCTGGCTCCTTTGAGACTCCAGGGCATTCGCGTATTATATTATATCGACGATTGGTTGATCCTAGCTCAATTTGAGCATATGGCAGTTCGGCATCGAGATGTCGTTCTGTCTCATTTAAAGATGTTGGGGTTGCCACTCAACGCCAAGAAGACTGTGATCCTCCCAGCTCAGAGGACCACTTTTCTGGGTGTAACATGGGTTTATCTAGGCCAGTCACTCACTGTGAAACAGTTTCAGACTGTGGGTCTCATGGCAGCTGCGTCCAACGTAATTACTTTTGGCCTTCTGTACATGAGACCCCTGCAGTGGTGGCTCAGGACCAAGGGGTTTTCTCCGAGGGGAAATCCGTTTTCGCATGACCAAGGTCACGCGGCTATGCCTACGTGCCTCGGTCATGTGGAAGAACCTTGGTTCCTCGCCCAGGCCCAGTGTTGGGGGTTTCTTGTCGACGCATAATGCTATCGACGGATGCTTCCCTCACAAGTCGGGAGTGATCATGAGTGGTCGCTCGGCGGAGGGTCCGGACAAAACACTGACGATCTCGTATATCAGAGCAGATATCCTGTTGTATCATACGATACAACCCATTGTCCGCTATGGTTTTCCCTCACATATCCAGCTCCTCTCGGACTGGACGCTATGGTGCAGGTGTGGCCGAGGCTGCACCTGTACACATTTCCCCCGATATCAATGCTCCCGGGAGTTCTGTCCTGCCTCTCTGAGGAGGGTCACAGCGCTGCCAGTTCGGTTGTTCCCTGCCGGTTCGCCGCTTCAGGGCGCCGAGGTGTCAGCGTCCCCGTGCAATCCTCTGAGGAGGGTTGTAGAATGGTCAGTTCGGTTGTTCCCTGCCGGTTCGCCGCTTCAGGGCACCGAAATGATTGTCCAATCAAATCCAGAGGCCAGTCTCGAGAGACTGGTTCCCTTATCGGAATTTCTGGCAGCGTGGAAACTTCTGCCAAATATTTCTCTATGGGTCCTGCACATAATAGAAAAGGGTTAAACGGAGTTGTGGAAATGGTGGGCTTGGCCTCTGAGGGGGCCCAGCTCATAGAATCAGGTCTCTCGACTGAGGTCGTTGAGACCGTCCTTCAATCCAGAGCTCCTTCCACGAGAAAACTATGTACATTGAAATGGAAACTGTTCTCTACATGGCGTGGAGAACGTTTTTTAAATCTTGTTAACTGCCCGGTTGGTACAGTTCTCGATTTCCTACAAGACCGTTTCTCTGCTGGATTATCTCCCTCCACCTTAAAGGTGTACATAGCGGCTATATCTGCTTATCACCCCTCTCGGGGCTTCTTCTCTTGGGAGAGATCCTCTTATTACTTGAGGGTCTGGCCTTGGCTCCCTTCGAGCCCATCGAGGATGTTTCAGAAAAATTCCTCACTCTAAAGACTATACTTCTCCTTGCTATTTCGTCTATCAAGAGAATTGGTGATTTAAATGCTCTGTCGGTTGCTCCTTCATGTCTGGAATTTGCACCTGGTATGGTGAAAGCATTCCTCTACCCTAGACCGGTTTATATTCCTAAGGTCCCACTAAATGTTGGGGGCCCAATAGTGCGGCAGGCCTTTTTATCCTCCACCCTTTAATACCCCAGATCAGGAACAGCTTAACCTGTTATGTCCAGTCCGGGCTTTAGATGCCTACGTTCACAGAGCTGCCCTGTGGCGTAAATCTGAGCAACTATTTGTTTGTTTTGGGTCACTCAAGAGAGGATACCCTGCATTTAAACAGGTTATGAGTAAATGGATAGTCGAGGCTATTTCATTAGCTTATGAAGCGGCCGGACAGCCTTCACCGATGGCTGTACGGGCCCATTCTACTCAGAGTATGGCGGCCTCTATGGCCTTAATTTCGGGAGTTTCCCTTCTTGATGTGTGTATTGCGGCAGGATGGTCCTCTCTGCATATATTTGTCAGGTTTTATGACCTTGACCTCTCCACTCCTGGGGCGAGGTTGCTTGCTTCTGAGTGTGCGCAAGGACTTCACACAGAACGGGCATTTGTCACTATGGCGTAGTGGGTATAGGGTTCCCACCGCGTCTCAAACGCAGCTCGAGTTCCCTTGAAAGGCAACGTCTCAGGTTACGTATGTAACCCTGGTTCCCTGATAGGGAACGAGACGCTGCGTTTGCCTGCCATACTTCCTGCATGCCCTGATCGACTTGCTTCAGGTTTTTCAGAAGCTGTCGCGGTCTGATTTCAGGGCTGCTTTATAGTTTCCTGGTCTATGACGTCACCTATGTCGTAGTGGGCTTCCATTGGACTGATTTTACACGTGCTTCACGACGTAATCACGCAGAGCGTTCCCACCGCGTCTCAAACGCAGCGTCTCGTTCCCTATCAGGGAACCAGGGTTACATACGTAACCTGAGACGTTTTCTTAACAGAAATAAAACATTAGTTTTTGGTTTGAGGAATGTTATTCTAATGTTAGTCGAACAGTCCCCTAAGGTCCCCCTAATGTTACACTAACGTTTAAGTAATAATATTCTATTTATTGTTTAATTAATACAAATAATCCAAGCACATCAATGATCATATGGAAGATTAAATGTGCCCATTAATATGTAAGATTTACAAGATTTCACGGGGAACCCAGATTTTATATTTCTATTTACACCAAATAGCAATAACTTAAACACAATCTATGTTTTAAAAAAAATGAAATTTATTCATAGACATTAAATGAATAAACAGTTATTTGACTTAAAGTAGGATATCAGTATGTTTATTTCTTACCAATGATTTGTAGAGTTTAGCGGGACATGCTTCTTTAGGTCTGTAAACAAAAATATTACAAATTTAACCCTGGTTCCCTGAGAAGGGGAACAAGAAACTGTGTCTGACAAGACGCTATGAGGAACGTCATTAGCATAACCGGTGTTTGAAGCACATTTAAATGCTACTATGTCATTGGCCGATAACAGTCTGTGTCACCACTAGCGGTTGTACCGTGAGTATAAGAGGGTCCCTGTAGTACATGTCATCAACTTCTTTGTCTGAAGGAGACATAAGCAGGCAAGCCTAAGGCATGTCAATGAGATGCAGTGCACATGCGTATTACATGTTTAGTCCATATGCGCATTTGAATATGTGTGCAGGCGTATAGTCTTTCTTTACAAATTGACCTCAAAAAATTACTTGTCTGGCCTTAAATATTTATAATACAGAATTTTTATTATTATTTTTTTATCGCTTCCGCGTAGCCATGTGAACAGGAATTATTTGACTACGTTTTATCTGTACAGAGGTAAAGGGAGGGAAGGAGGCCTTCACAGCGGAGAAACTGGTTGACACTTCAGGACTGCGTTGTCGTCGTGTCCAGGCGCATGTCCTTCATCAGATCTGGATACGGCTTGGATCCGGCGGACTGCGGTAAACCTCGGGATAAACAAAGAGACTAATATTAGCATAGGCACCATTCTTCTTTTGATGTAACTGGAAGTGGTTCCGGTTCCGGCTGACCTAATATATGCAGCCTAACATTGAATTATAGAAGTTGATCATGTGTTATGTGTATGCTTGGTCAAAGAGATGTGTTTTTAGTCTAGATTTAAACTGACAGACTGTGTCTGCTTCCCGGACAATGTTATGAAGACTGTTCCAAAGTTATGGTGCTAAATAGGAAAAGGATCTACAACCAGTAGTCAATTTTGATATTCTAGGTATTATCAACTGGCCGGAATTTTGAGATTGCAACAGACGTGAAGGACTACCATGTGTTAAGATCTCGATCAAGTACTGGGGAGCTAAACCATTTAGTAATTTGTAAGTAATCAGGAATATTTAAAAATTTATACGAAGTGTAATATGGAGCCAATGCAGTGTTGACAGAAACGGGCTAATATGGTCATACTTCCTGGTTCTGGTAAGAACTGCTGCGTTTTGGACCAGCTGTAGTTTGTTTTTT
Organism: Gila orcuttii; assembly: GCA_026230005.1. Taxonomy (NCBI): domain Eukaryota; kingdom Metazoa; phylum Chordata; class Actinopteri; order Cypriniformes; family Leuciscidae; genus Gila; species Gila orcuttii. The sequence goes on along the minus strand of JAPDVR010000005.1, from coordinate 37,673,337 downwards.
AAGCGTGCAGGGCAAGCTCCCATAAGAGCATTACAATAATCTACCCTCATCAGCATAACAGTGAAAACTAATGCCATGCTTCCTAATGATATCTCCTAAGGGTAGCATGTACAGAGTGAACAGCAACGGTCCTAGTACTGAGCCTGGTACTTCATACTGAACTTGTGATCGATAAGACATCTCTTCATTTACTGCTGCAAACTGATAATGGTCAGATAAGTATGATTTAAACCATTCTAATGCAATTCCTCTAATGCCAACATAATTATCGAGTCTATTTAAAAGAATGTTGTGGTCAATAGTATCAAATGCAGCACTAAGATCGAGTGACACTAAAAGAGAGATACGTACATACATGATCGGATGATAAGAGCAAATCATTTGTGACTCTAATGAGAGCTGTCTCAGTACTATGGTACGGTCTAAATCCTGACTGGAAATCATCGCAGATATCATTTCTTTCTAAAAGGGAACATAGTTGTGAGGATACTGCCTTTTCTAGTATCTTTGACAGAAAAGGTAGAATCAAGATTGGCCTGTACTTTATTAATTCTGTAGAATCAAGTTGTGTTTTTTTAACAAGCGGTTTAATAATAGCCAGTTTAAACGTTTTTGGTTCGTATCCTAATGACAAAGATGAATTAATGATATTAAGAACAAGATCGATGACCTCTGGAAGCATCTCTTTCAATAGTTTAGTCGGTATAGGGCAGTGATAGGCAAGGTCGGTCCTAGAGAGCCGCTGTTCTGCAGAGTTTAGCTCCAACCCTAATCAAAAACACCTGAACAAGCTAATCAATGTCTTCAGGATTACTAAGACTACAGGGAGGTAAGGGTTTTTTTCAGGGTTGGAGCTAAACTCTGCAGGACAGCGGCTATCTAGGACCGAACTTGCCTACCCCTGGTATAGGGTCTAACATAAATGTTGTCGATTTAGATGATTTAACGAGTTCAGAAAATTCTTCCTATCAGCAACCCGAGATTTATCATTTGTTCATCTGTATTATATCTGTTTTTTATTTGTTGAATATCAATTACATTTTTACCCTTAAAAATTTGTTTCCTAATTCGGGGAACAGACACTGTCTCTATATGATGATACCTAGGTGAAAGAGTCTCTATGTGATGGGATTTATCTGACTTCAGTGACGTGAGACAGCTAGCAGATGGTCGGTTTAGCCAGTCGGTCTGCTTCCTGACCTGAGCCCTACTATGTGCCATATTACTAGAGAGATGAGCAGCAGCATCCCAGGAGGGATGAATACCATCTCTTTTAAACAGGTCAGGTCTGCCCCAAAAACTTTTCCAATTGTCTATGAATTCTATATTATTTTGCGGACACCACTTAGGCAGCCAGCCATTGAGTGAGGACAGTCCACTAAGTATCTCATCACTCCGGCGAACATGAAGGGGGCCAGAGCAAATTACAGTGTCTGACATCGTACTTGCGAGTTCACACACCTCTTTAACGTTAATTTTAGTGATCTCCGACTGGCAAAGTCAAACATCATTAGTGCCGACGTGAATAATAATCTTAGAGAACTTATGATTAGCATTAGCCAGCACTTTTAAATTTGCTTTGATGTCAGGCGCTTTTCACATTCCATGTAATAGATCGTCAATAACTAGGGCACATTCAGCAGAATTCTCAGTGGGTGTTTCACTGAGTAGGGAGAACCTGTTTAATGTTGTAATCGGAACGGAAGAGTGGTGTTTTGTCCCGCAACTACAGCGTCTCACGGTCACCCAGTTGCCCTGATGAATGGGCTCTACAGCCGGAACCGAACAATCTACAGAGTTCACTAAGCTAGTCGCATCCAAAGCAGTATCTAAAGCCCTAAAGCAGTATCCTTGATTAAAGTTTGTATGCGTGTGTCACGGTTCATCAGTCCGGGTGTTCGTATTCTTAGTTTGTTCGCTTCAGTGCACACAGGGTCATTAGGAGCCTTTTGTGAATGAACACCGTCTCTCGTGAGTGTTCCAAAGGTTTACAAGTGCTTTCAATGTATATCATCAGTGGGGTGCATGGGTGGGGGTTATGGGGATAAATACATAAGTGTGTTTTTGTCTTTCTAGGTATTTGCAGTTTGTGTACTCTGTTTAAACATCCAGCCACTGTTTTCTCATGTATGGAACTTTTGTATGGTTTTATCATTCAGTTATATCAGGCCTGTGAACTTTTATGATTAAGGTCATGTTCTTCTGATTATGGATATTTTATCATTGAGACAACTTGTTGTATTTGGGCAGTGTGCAATATCTAAATTTGGGGTGGGGAAGTGCTAGTGGTATGTGAAATTTGGACAGCTTTCTATACAGCTGATCAAAAAGTGCTTTTTGCACTTTATTTGTTCTTATACTGAAGCGGTCATTGCTTATGTTCTTATAGTTAGTGGGCAGGGCTCAATGCTCAATGTATTAAGGTGACCATTTGTGTGGTGTGATTAGAATTGGTGTGTACTAATAAAACATTTTATGGTTGATATAGTATAACCTCGGTTGCTGTTTTGGTGTGCTGAACTCCTTTGGAGCATTGTACTCATGGTGAATTAAACGTGGATCCCTGTCAACATTGAGCACTGTGGTCCGGCCCAACCTCATTTATTGTAGTGGTTCATATATTTATCTGGGAGAATTCATGTGAGTGCCGCTGATGTATTACTGTCATTAATGGTTGTTTGTTTTGTATACAAAGAAATATTTTAACCATTCTGATTGAAGATTTCAAATAAATAATGTTTATATTGCTTTTTTTACATCAGCCTTTAATTGGTTCATTTACTTGAATATCATTAGCGTGGGGTATATGTTTATTCTGGGGTATTAGTTGGGCCTCCCATCCCAGTCCAATAAATGGGAGTGGCGTAGTTAGACTATATTTGGGGTATACTATTGTGGGTTATTACCCCAAAAGGCCACACATGTGACATGAAGTGCAAGTAACAATTACAGGAGAAGACATTACTCACCGTGTTTGTTGACTGATCCTACTCGCCACAGTTGTTTTGTTGGACTCGTAAAAGGCGTGAGCGAAAAAAGACGGCAAGCACGGATGGCAGATTAACAGGCTAGCGAAATACTAGCATGTTGTGCTAGCGATAACAATTTAGATAAAAGATAGCAATGTCAGATTAATGTGATAGGCAATATTAGACAATATCTAATATATGTTGATGAGTAAGTTATATTTAGCAATATAAACAACAAGGAATGGTAGTAAATAGAGATTCAAAACAGAAAGCTATACGGAGCTTACAGACACAAACCAGCAGTAAGGCAGACAGTAGCAATCGATCCGCAGGCAGTATCAAAAAAGTCAGTGCAAAGTAACTGGGATGGTTCTAAGGGTTACGTTTGTAACCTTTTTTTTTTTTTTTGCAGAATGTACAGAACAATCCACACTGTAAGACACTTCCATATAGGTAAATACAGAGTTTGAATTAAAAAAAAAAAAAAAGGAAGGAAGGAAGGAGCAAGGGTGAAGACAAGCACATAGCCAGTATACATGAAAGGAATGAAAATACTAAAAAAGTAAATATTTTGATAAAGAAAGACATAAAGTTTCAGACTTTCTATTACGTTTTTGAAGTATTTGAAGCTCTGAAACATTTGAGTAAAATCACATAGAAATATATTAAAGGAGGGCTTACATTTCTTTCCATTTACAAGTATTGATATGATATTTACCCATCAATAAAACAAAATTTACAACATCAATGAAGGGTAAGTTTAAATCACACTTAAAAAAGAGCACATCTTGTAGGGCTATAGGAGGAATTGTCTCCATTTTTACTGACAGCCAGCTATGTATATCAAACCAAAATTTCGAAGTAATCTGACAGTAAAAGAATAGGTGATCGAGTGTTTCAGGACCAGAAGAACAAAAGCCACAAGATTCCACCTCGAAATGAAATCGTTTCTGCATAAAATCATTTACTGGGTAAACCTTAAACATAATTTTGTAATGAGTCTCCTTGACCTTCGGAGCAACTGGGTATGCCATATAGCAGGTAAAAGCTTTATCCTTCACTGAGGTTTCAACATCTCCCAAAAAATAGCACTGATAATCACCAGTGATAATACGTTTGAGTTCTTTGTAAATAAGTTTGTTATTACACTTACTGTCTAAGAGGTCTACATTACATATCTTTAAAGAGAGATAATGGATCAAAAAAACTATTTTGGATTATTCTTAGCAATCCAGTGAGTATAGCATTGCATACCTTATCATAACCTTTAATTGTAATTCTAACTCTATATTTATTAATGAAATCATAATGAGATAAGAAATATTCATAATCATCTACTAAATCATGAATAAAAATAATGCCTTTACTATACCAATCAGTTTTAAACAGAGATTTCCTATTAATAACTATAGCCCTATTGTTCCATAAAGTGGAGTTGTGAGGGGAGAAATTATGGGTAAATATCATTTTTCCAAAAAAGCAATACTTGTTTATGAAAATTTGATAACTTCAGAGGAATTTTACAGAGATCAAGATCACATCTCAACACAAATTCAAGGCCGCCAATATTATTGAAAATGTGATTGGGAATATGGTACCATATTGAGTGTGACTTTGCTAAACACTCTTTCAGCCATTTTATTCTGAAAGTACCAAGAAGATATTCAAAATCAGTGGCTCTCAAACCTCCATGTTCATACTCTTTAACCATGTGGAATTTACGTAGATAATGTGTTTTATTTCTCCATATAAATTTAAATAAAATTGAATTCACTGATTTAATTACTTTTGGGGCAGTATACAAAGCATGCGATAAATAGATGAGTTTAGATATTCCCTCAATTTTAGTCAAGAGGATTCTACCCAATAAGGTCTCGAGATAACCAGTGATTTAGGGATTTCTTCATATTTTCTATCTTAGAATTAAAATTTGAATGTTCTCTATTAACAACATTTTTGGTAATCATAACCCCAAGGTACTTAACCTCCTTTTTCACTGGAATGCCCTCTATATCTTCTAAATCACAATTATGGATAGCCATTAATTCACACTTTTTAAAGTTTAGGGTCAGACCTGATGCCTTTGAAAAAATATCAATTTGATCAATAACTAATGGAAACGCCTCTTTATTTTTAAGAAATAAAAGGGTGTCGTCTGCAAATTGGCTTATAGTAAAGGTTCTACCGAGAATGTCTATGCCTACATTGTCCTCCATTTTTTTTTATAAATAAAGACATCAATTCGACTGCAAGATTAAAAAGTAATGGTGAAATAGGACATCCCTGACGGATTCCTCGTTTAATTTGAATTCTGGGTGATGAACCTAAGTTAAGGGAAACGCTACTGAAAATATCATTATAGAACATGGAGATCACTCTACAAAACATAGGACCAAAGCCAAACATTTCTAATGATTTAAACAGAAAAGGGTGTTCAAGGGTATCAAACGCCTTGAAGAAGTCTAGAAATAGAAGTAAGCTTGTCTGAGGAATTAAATAATTATAATCAAGCATATCATGGACTAATCTAATATGACTATGAATACTTCTCCCTTTGATAAAAGCCGATTGTGTTTCACTGATAATTTCACCGATGCCTTTTTTAAGTCTATTTGCAAAAACATGAGAAAGCAATTTAAAATCATTACACAAAAGAGTTATTGGTCTCCAATTGTCTAAAAATAATTTATCCTTGTCAGACTTTGGAACTAGAATAATTAAGCCATGCTTCATTGATGATGACAATTCACCTTTATACACCTTTTTAGTGCTTCAAAAACTAAGATTCTTATTTCGGGCCAAAAATGTTTATATAGTTCTACTGTGATGCCATCATTACCTGAGGACTTTCCATTAGGCATTTGTTTAATCGCAATGTCTAATTCTGAAATCTCAATGTCAGCTTCCATCATATTTCTAAAATTAGAGTCTATTATAGGAACTTTATCTTTTAAGTATGAAAAGAAAAAAACACAATCTCTTTTTATAAATTTTGATTTATATAAATCACTATAGATATAGATGTTACTTATACTATAGATGTAATCATCAATAACTGTTTTCTCTTCACTTATACAATTATTAATGCTTAGTTTATTAATAGTTTTTAAAGCTTGTTTATGTTTTTCTAAATTAAAGAAATATGAAGAATTTTTTCCCCCCTCCTCAATCCACCTGGCTCTTGAGCGTATGAATGCTCCTTTAGCCTTTTCAGTATAAAAAGCATCCAGCTCTAAATGAAGAGAGTGAAGTTCTTTCTGCTCTCTCTCACTAAGAGTATCTTTATTACCAAAATAGTTTAGTCTTGAAAAAATTGTTATCTACATTGACTTTCTAAAATTTACAATTTGTTTCCCTTCTTTAATTGCCAATTTTTTAATGTTAAATTTAACCCATTCCCATTTTCCAATTAAAGTTAATTCAGGCATAGTTTTAACATTATTAATCATTAGCAAAACAGATTTATAAAATGATTCACACTTTAACAGATTGTTGTTAAACTTCCAATGAGTTCTGGTAAATGGAGAACTGCCATTGCTCCTAAGAGAAAGTGAAATAGCACTGTGATCTGTTAAAACAGAAGGAGAAATATCACAGTCAAATGAGGAAGAAAGAAGATTACTCCAAAAATCAAAGATTTTAAAGATCAAAGATCTAGAACGCTGAATGCGCCCTGAAAAAGACCCCCATGTAAATTGTTTTTTAAGTGGGTTCCTTACACGCCAAACATCAATGAGATCAAGAAACGTCTTTGGTTACGTATGTAACCCTCGTTCCCTGAGTAGGGAACGGAGACGTTACGTCGGATGACGACGAATGGGGTTTCGCTTAGAAAGCCTATCAACTTCGAGTATTACAAAACGAGCCAATGGCAAAGAAATGCCATGGGTCTGCGGAATTTGCATGACGTAACTCTGCCCCACCTCGTGGGTATAAAAGGAGGACGCCGGCAACATGCAGATATGTTTCTTCGCTGAGGAGCCAAGACTGAGCTCAGGCGATCCCCGCGGTACAGCGGAAAGTGGCAGGCAGACGTAACGTCTCCGTTCCCTACTCAGGGAACAAGGGTTACATACGTAACCGAAGACGTTCCCTTTCGTTGTCACTCCGAGTTACGTCGGATGACGATGAATGGGGTTACCAGTCTAATCACGCCACCTTCTCAGCTGTCTTCCAGTGCCCTGCGTAAATCGAGATCCCTGTCGTTAGACTGGACGAAGGACTCCATTTATCACAGGAATGCCAAGGTACACTGGGAAGCATATCCCAAGCTTAGGGGAAGTATGCAATTAATGCCAACCCAGAGGGGGGGAACTTAGAGAATACACATATGACCTGAAGGATGCATATGGAGAACACTGGGGTGTCCAGCCGCAGGTGGAATATTTCAACCCCAGGGGTGGCAAGGTGGCTTGCCAAGGGAAAGACACATGCTCAGAGAGGCTTACAGTGGAAATACACATGTGTGGGTCACTCAGGGGAGGGACCATGCACACGGGAGGCACCTAGCCGACGCGCAGGCAATAGACACTGGCGCCGACGTCAGGAGTGCTTGAGGAACTCAGGGCTTTCGGGAAGCTACCTGAGGAGAATATCCGTGTATCCAGTCCGTGGAGTGGAATGGCGAGCAAGCGAAGACACCTGAGCGGGTCCGGTACTAGTTAGTTGAAGCGAGTACATGAGAGGACACAGGCTCCACTCGGAGATTATAGAATTTAGCGAATGTGTTAGGTGTCACCCAGCATGCAGCTCTGCAGATGTCTGTTAGCGAGGCGCCATGCGCTAGAGCCCAAGTTGATGCCACACTCCGGGTGGAGTGGGCAGTTACACCAAGGGGGCAAGGTCGACCTTGCTGCTGGTATGCCAAAGCAATGGCGTCCACTATCCAGTGAGACAACCTTTGCTTGGAGGGAGCCTTTCCCTTCAGCTTCCCACCATAACAGACAAAGAGCTGGTCTGAGGTCCTGAAACACTGCGTCCTGTCTACATAGGCGCGGAGAGCGCGTACTGTACAGAGCAGTGTCAAGGCTGGGTCTGCCTCCTCCGGGGGCAGCGCTTGCAGGTTCACCACCTGGTCCCAGAAGGGAGTGGTGGGAACCTTGGGCACGTATCCAGGCCGGGGTCTCAGGATCACGTGAGAGTAAGCTGGCCCGAATTCCAGGCACGCTTCATCAACGGAGAATGCGTGCAGGTCCCCTACCCTCTTGATGGAGGCCAGTGCAACCAGGAGCGCTGTCTTCATTGACAGGAATTTAAGCTCGACTGATTGCAGGGGCTCAAAGGGAGCACTATTCGGGGCAGTTAGAACCACTGAGAGGTCCCAAGAGGGAACGAGAGGAGGGCGAGGAGGATTCAGTCTCCTTGCTCCTCTCAGGAACCTGATGACAAGGTCGTGCTTCCCCACCGACTTACCTTCGACGAGGTCATGGTGTGCGGCAATAGCGTCAACATAGACCTTCAGGGTGGAGGGAGACAGCCTTCGCTCCAACCCCTGTTGAAGAAAGGAAAGCACAACGCTGATCGAGCATCTCCGGGGGTCTTCTCGGTGAGAAGAGCACCAGTTGACGAAGAGGTTCCACTTCAACGCATAGACGTGTCTCGTGGACAACGCTCTAGCGGAAGTGATGGTAGCCGCCACCGCTGGTGGTAGGGTACTCAAACCTGCCTCGAGCCGTCCAGTATCCACACGTGGAGGCTCCAAAGATCGGGCGAGGGTGCCACAGGGTGCCCCGTCCCTGAGAAAGAAGGTCCTTCCTCAGAGGAATGGGCCAAGGAGGTGCTGTCGCGAGGAACACCTGTCGTTCGGGGAACCAAGTCTGGGTGGGCCAATACGGCGCGACCAGAATGACCTGCTCCTCGTCCTCCCTGACCTTGCGCAAAGTCTGCGCAAGAAGGCTCACTGGGGGAAACGCATATTTGCGGCCCGGCGGCCAGCTGTGCGCCAGTGCATCCGTGCCGAGCGTGCCCTCGGTCAGGGAAAAATACAGGGCGCAATGGGTCGAGTCGTGAGAGGCAAACAGATCTATCTGTGCGTCCCCGAACTGGTCCCAAATCAGCTGAACCGACTGGGGATGGAGTCGCCATTCTCCAGGGAGGGGCTGAAGCCGTGAGAGCTCGTCGGCTGCACAGTTCAGAGCTCCGGGAATGAAAATGGCTCGAAGCGACCTCACATGCTTCTGACTCCATAGGAGGAGGTGGCGGGCGAGTTGTGACATACGGCGGGAGCGTAGACCACCTTGACGGTTGATGTACGCTACGGTAGCGGTATTGTCTGACCGGACTAGTACGTGTTGACCCCTGAGCAACGCCCGGAAGCGGTGCAGGGCAAGGCGTACAGCCAACAACTCGAGGCAATTGACATGCCAAAGCCGCTGGGGTCCTGTCCAGGAGCCCGCAGCAGCATGTCCATTGCACATGGCGCCCCAGCCCGTGGTGGAGGCATCTGTTGAGACAACAACATGCCGGGAAGCTCGTTCCAGGGGTACACACCCGCCCTGAGAAAACTGAGGTTCGACCACGGGGTGAAGAACTGACGGCAGGTCGGAGTAACTGGTACTCGGAGCGTGCCTTGTTGCCATGCCCACCTCGGGACTCGGTCGCGAAGCCAAAGCTGAAGCGGTCTCATATGAAGCAATCCGAGCGGCGTGACCGCGGCTGCAGATGCCATATGCCCCAGGAGCCTCTGAAAAAGTTTCAGTGGAACCGCACTCTTGCCCTCGAATTGTCTCAGGCAAGTCAGCAGTGACTGCGCGCGCTCGCTCGTAAGCTGCGTGGACATGGCCACCGAGTCGATGTCCATACCGGGAAAAGAGATCCTCTGCACGGGGCAAAGTTTGCTCTTCTCCCAGTTGACCCGAAGGCCCAGACGGGCTAGGTGCCGGAGCACTAGGTCCCTGTGTTCGCAAACCTGATCTCGAGATTTAGCTAGGATCAGCCAGTCGTCGATATAACTCAGGATGCGAACCCCGTGTTCCCGAAGGGGAGCAAGAAAGTAGGCGTCCTTCAGGTCGATCGCTGCAAACCAATACTGGGGCCGTACGCATTTGAAAACGCGAATGGCAGTGAGCATCTTGAATGGCATCCTGTGAAGGGAGCAAGTCCAGGATTGGCCGTAACCCACCGGTTTTCTTGGGGACAATGAAGTAGGGGCTGTAGAAGCCGGACCTCATCTCGGCTGGAGGGACAGTCTCGATTGCACCCTTTGCCAGCAGGGTGGCAATCTCTGCTCTCATGATGGGGGCATTGCCACCGACCAAAGTGGAGCGGACTCCCCTGAAGCGGGGAGGAGACCGTGCGAACTGAATCGCATAGCCGAGCCTGATGGTCCGCGCGATCCAGCGGGACAGACGGGGAAGCTCTAACCAGGCTCCCAGGAACTGAACCAGCGGGATCATGCGAACCACAGTCGTCCCCACGGAGGGGCAGCGAAGCGGAGCAACTGGCCCAGACGTGGACGGCGTAGCGGCCCAATGTGGGGGCACAGTTAGCAGCCGCGCCCTGGCAGAGGGGGCCAGGGGAGGACCAGGCTGGTCGTCCCGCGGGGGCCTGCTCTGCGAGGGGTCTGGCAACAGAGGGGGACACGGACGAAGCGGTCCGTGGACGGCACGCCGTGTCAACCGCCTCTGGGACAGAGGGGGGCGAGGAGAGCACGGCTTGTGGGCGGCGCTCTGTGTCGCCCGAGAACTCTGTGAGCTCAGGGAAGAGGGGATTGTTTCTGTCTTTAACCACTTTAGGGTGCTGCCCACCCATGGGTTGAGCAGCGGGGAGCAGAGAACAAAAGATTCTTGCTACCATCTACCATCTCCTGAGAAACGACCATCATCCCTTAGCAGCCCGTCTCAGGAGCGCCGCTTGGCCCGGCGTTTAGTGGGGGGCGGGGCAGGGGAGGGCTGTGGCGGCTTCTTGCGGCTTCCTCCGCGACCGGCCCTGGGTGGAGGCTGCTGCGTGGTCCGGGCGGGAGCCGCAGGAGGGGGCCCTCGGAGGGAAACAGGCTGAGACGCCTGCCCGGCCGGGCAGGTGGAGGCAGCAGCAGGCCGGCGGGGCAGAATGTGTTTGATGGCCTCAGTCTGTTTCTGGGCAGTTGAGAACTGTTGGGCGAAATTCTCAACTGTGCCGCCAAAGAGGCCGGCCTGGGACAGGGGGGCGTTGAGCAGACGGGTCCGCTTTGTCCTACCCTCGTGCATGTCTCTGAGCATCTGGGCCTGGTAGACCTGCAGAGTAGCCATAGCATGTAGTGAAGCAGCCGTCTGTCCCGCCGCTCTGTAAGACTTCGCCACTAGGGTAGACGAAAATCTACAGGCCTTGGATGGGTGCTTAGGCTCGCCCCGAGAAGAAGCACTCTGAGGACATAGTTGCATGGCAACAGAGCGTTCAACCGGGGGAAGCCCAGTGTACCCACGGGCAGCTGCCTCATCGAGGGGAGGAAAGGCGGATGAGACCAACGAGCGGTCCCGAAAAGACAGGGGGGTCTTCCAGGACTTCGAGATCTCATCATGCACATCCGGGAAGAAAGGAATTGGGGTTTGCCGAGGACGAGGGTCGGCGGCCTTACCCAAAAACCAATCGTTCAGCCGCGAGCGCTCAGGACAGGGTGGAGGCCTCCACTCAAGGCTGCCCGGGAAAGCATGGCCGTCATCTCCGGATCGGACTCGGGCACAGCCGTATGCACGCCGGAAGGTGGCAGCTGTGAGGAGTCGTCACTTCCGGAAGAATCAAACCCGCCTTGTGATGCTGTAGCAGACATGGCATCCTCCTCTGTAGCTTCAGCTGAAACACGCGGGCCACCAGAGGGTAGACCCGCGGGAATCAACTGCTCACTAGTGGGCATTGTCATTGAAGAGGGGGGCTGGGGTCGCGGACACATAGTCGGCGCCTTGTTCCAGACCGTAACCCTCAGATCACCCTGGCCACCAGCCACAGAACGGGGGGTGGATGAGGGGACTCTCACTCTTGCGAGTTCACTGAGTCTCGACCTTAATGACGCGATGGTCATGTTCCCACAGAGAGAACATGAGTCATCCACGAGCGCTGCTCTAGCATGATCAATACCCAAACATACTAGACAACGCTCGTGCCCATCAGAGTCCGATACCAATCTGCCGCAACCAGAAGTACACGGGCGAGGCATCTTTAAAAAAACGTGCCGCGTGTAAGCTCTTTTTGTGAGAAAACTCAAGTGTTGAAGCACCCGGGGAGACACGCACTGTCTGGCAAATCACTGCAGCAGATAAGCAGGAAGCAAGCGCTCGCCGAAGATCGCCGTCACACCAACACTCGAGGTACTCGTTTGTGAAGCTGACAATTCAGAGATGGCTTGTGGAGAGAAGAATAAACTTGGCTCCTCAGCGAAAACATATCTGCATATTGCCGGCGTCCTCCTTTTATACCCACGAGGTGGGGCGGAGTTCCGTCATGCAAATTCCGCAGACCCATGGCATTTCTTTGCCATTGGCTCGTTTTGTAATACTCGAAGTTGATAGGCTTTCTAAGCGAAACCCCATTTGTCGTCATCCGACGTAACTCGGAGTGACAACGAAAGGGAACTGGGATATGTTATAGATTAAGGGGTTATAAGAAAAAGTGTTAAAAGGAGTGGGATACCTATCCTGCCATTCATCTGGAACAGCGTTAAAATCCCCTCCAATAATTATTTTGTCTGTAAAATATGTGTTCTTCCAGTAATCAATTCTTGTAGCCATATTCTGAAAAAACAACTTATTTGCGGCCTTGTTAGTGTAACCATAGATGTTGATCAAGATGTAATTACATTCATTTACCTCAAGAACCACCATAATCCAGTGACCCTCGTTATCGCCTGAACTTGCAATCATTTTACTGTCCATTCGTTTAAACAAAAAGGCGACCCCTGCTGAGTGGGAAGTTCCATGAGAAAAAAAAAAGCCTCTCCACCCCATTGTGACTTCCAAAATCTCACATCTACATCAGTTGAATGAGTCTCTTGAAGAAAGAAACAATTGACTTTTACTTTCTCCTTACTAAAAAGAAAAAGTGCCTTACGTTTAACATTACACCTAATACCTCGAACATTTAAAGATAACAGAGAAAAAAACATTAACTTGAATGAAAAGAATATATATATATTTTTTTAAACTGCTAGCTTTCAAGTATCGTACCTCTTGCACAGGCATAGTAACACATTTAAGGCCGATATAACGTATGAACTTAACATTAGTCCTGGACTACAATAAAAAAACGTTGAAGTAATATTTTCAGTATTATCTTTATATATAGAATTCTAAATGAAGTACCTGGTCCCCTACAATCGCATGATCTTTATCAAAGATGTTTACATGCCTTGATATTCAGACACAGTCAGGCACATCACTGCGTTTAGCGTGGATTAAGCTGTCACTCTCTGACCATTAATCACTGCGTATCCGTCGCGAAGGTATGCTTTCAAGTTTTTCTTTCTTGCCTCCTCAACTTTGGGCCATAGATGAGCATGAGCCTCCCTGTCGTCCTTACAGAAATCCTCTCTAAAGCGGATTTTCCTCTCCATGCAAACCGGTGCATTCTCTGACATCTTCCAAACAACGTCGCGTACAGTCCTCATGCCAAATTGAATGATGATTTGCCGAGGTCTTGCGCCCTTCACTTTTTTGCCAAGACGATGAACTGTGTCCACTGTATTCTGTAATTGTTCAGGAGAGTGGGGGACGATCTTTGAAAGAATATCAATCACGACACTTCTGGCATCCTTGTCTTCTCTTTCTGGAACCCCATTAAGCCTCAAACACCATCTGTGTTTATACCGGTCATGTTCCACGCATTTCTGTTTCAACATTTCGTTTTCCTTGTGTAAATGAGTCACCTGTGACTTCAACTTATCCACATCCTCCTTAATGCCTTTTACCACCGTCGTATTGGCATCCAGAGACTCCGTAATTTTCACAATTGCATCAGTGTTTTCCTTCAGTTGGAATTCAAAGGCGCGAATATATTCTGAATTCTCGTCAAACTTAAGACTGAGGCTTTGGATGGCGGCGTAAAGAACGCTTGTGGAAATCTCATCCTTCTCCTGCACTGCTTTCGCTCTTTTGGGCCCAGGACTTTTTATAGGGGTGTGAGGCATTGTCTGCTGTCGAGCATCTTTAGCAGACGACACTTAGACCTCCATCACATCGGTTTCCTCCCTGACAACACCTGAAGCTGTCGACACATAAGCATGTTCTCCAGTTTTCTTCAGTTTCCTTCAGCGAGAGCAACGTAGAAAGGCAAGCAAAAAGTATTACAAAAAACAAAAGTTCACACGAAAGTAGCAACAGAAAGCTTTAAAGCATTTAAATAAGTAAATGCAATAACCACAGACCAGGAATAAACGGCCTTATACACAAATATATCAGAGCCTGTGTAAAGTTCGACTTGTCACTCCGCCATCTTGACACGCCCCCCACGTTTGTAACCTTTCAAATGTGAACTTGCACTGCGTTAAGTGGAACAAATACCCACTACAACATACTGTATTCCACAATAAATCCCCTCAGCATGTTGTAGTGGGTATTTGTTTCCCTTAATGCAGTGCGAGTTCACATTTGAAAGGTTACAAACGTAACCCTTATAAGAATCCCAGTTACTTTGCACTGACTTTTTTGATACTGTCTGCGGATCGATTGCTATGGTGAATAAACACTCAAGTAAGGGGAGCAAGAATATTTACTACCTCAGTAGAAAAGTGTTCACGACCTGTCCAACTGAAGTCAGAATCTCAAGAGACCAGCACTCCCAAAGATGAGAAGGGATGCTAAAAGGCAAAAAGCCACTTCTCTTTGGGGCTCAGAGAAGGGTCGCCCCAGGGAGTGGAGGACTCAGCATGAAGACCCTCTCCTAAAGACACAAAAAAAGACAAAAAAAAAATGTTTTTTTTTTTCTTTAGATTCTCATCCTTCATATTCCCAGAACCTGCTTGAAAAAAAGGGGAAATAGAGCCTTTGAAGTTGCTGGCCCCACTCTGTGGAATAATCTCCCATTCCAAATTAAAATGGCTTCCACTTTATCTGAGTTTAAAGCTGCTCTTAAAACTTATCTGTTTGCCTCGGCTTTTAACATGTAATGTATCCTGTTTTTAATGGTTATAAGTGATTATTGATTGTCCTGTATTGTGTATCTACACTCACCTAAAGGATTATTAGGAACACCTGTTCAATTTCTCATTAATGCAATTATCTAATCAACCAATCACATGGCAGTTGCTTTGGTCCTGGTCAAGACAATCTCCTGAACTCCTAACTGAATGTCAGAATGGGAAAGAAAGGTGATTTAAGCAATTTTGAGCGTGGCATGGTTTTTGGTGCCAGACGGGCCGGTCTGAGTATTTCACAATCTGCTCAGTTACTGGGATTTTCACGCACAACCATTTCTAGGGTTTACAAAGAATGGTGTGAAAAGGGAAAAACATCCAGTATGCGGCAGTCCTGTGGGCGAAAATGCCTTGTTGATGCTAAATGATCAAAGGTGAATGGGCTGACTGATTCAAGCTGATAGAAGAGCAACTTTGACTGAAATAACCACTCGTTACAACCGAGGTATGCAGCAAAGCATTTGTGAAGCCACAACACGCACAACCTTGAGGAGAATGGGCTACAACAGCAGAAGACCCCACCGGGTACCACTCATCTCCACAACAAATAGGAAAAAGAGGCTACAATTTGCAAGAGCTCACCAAAATTGTACAGTTGAAGACTGGAAAAATGTTGCCTGGTCTGATGAGTCTCGATTTCTGTTGAGACATTCAGATGGTAGAGTCAGAATTTGGCGTAAACAGAATGAGAACATGGATCCATCATGCCTTGTTACCACTGTGCAGGCTGCTGGTGGTGGTGTAATGGTGTGGGGGATGTTTTCTTGGCACACTTTAGGCCCCTTAGTGCCAATTGGGCATCGTTTAAATGCCACGGCCTACCTGAGCATTGTTTCTGACCATGTCCATCCCTTTATGGCCACCATGTACCCATCCTCTGATGGCTACTCCCAGCAGGATAATGCACCATGTCACAAAGCTCGAATCATTTCAAATTGGTTTCTTGAACATGACAATGAGTTCACTGTACTAAAATGGCCCCCACAGTCACCAGATCTCAACCTAATAGAGCATCTTTGGGATGTGGTGGAACGGGAGCTTCGTGCCCTGGATGTGCATCCCACAAATCTCCATCAACTGCAAGATGCTATCCTATCAATATGGGCCAACATTTCTAAAGAATGCTTTCAGCACCTTGTTGAATCAATGCCACGTAGAATTAAGGCAGTTCTGAAGGCGAAAGGGGGTCAAACACAGTATTAGTATGGTGTTCCTAATAATCCTTTAGGTGAGTGTATATTGTATTTATTGTACAGCACTTTGGATGGCTGGTGGCCGGTAGTAAATGTGCTTTAGAAATAAACGGAACTTGAACTAGTTTTCTATTACTATTAATTTTATGTAAGTGGGTGAAAAAAAAATTAATATGAAATAAATATTTTCAAATAATATTTTCTTGAATTTGCTTTGGCTAATGCCATTAATACTAATGTGCGATACAGTGGCAATATAAAAGCCAATTATTCAAGGGTGTAGTTTAGGGGTGCAGAGTTGATAACACTACCACAACAGAGTTGAATACTGGTGACGGCATAGGTGGAGACTACTTAACCGAAGGGCATAATCTAGGACAAAGGTCTTCAATCATGCTCCTGGAGGGCCACTGTCCTGCTGAGTTTAGTTCCAACCTGCTTCAGCATACCTGCCTTTGTATTTTCAAGTAATCCTGAAGAGCTTGATGAGATGATTCAGGTGTGTTTGATTAGGGTTGGAACTAAACTCTGCAGGACCAGGAGCAGGACCTCTGATCTAGGAACTCACTCAGCGGTTGTCGAGGACCATCACAGATGAGAGTGGATTGTAACAGGTTATTTAGTCCATAGCAAAAGAACTCAATCAAAGCAAAGTCTGGGAGGTCAGTGGTATTAGCAATGTCTAGAAAGTCTCTGATGTGGTCCTCGAGTGAGTGAGTTCCTTGGCGAAGTCGGACGAGGGTGACTGCTGGATCCATGCTGGCTAAGTCTTCTGTCAAATACTGCTTGGAGACACAGGGTTGAAGATCCAAATGCAGCCCTATTTGATGGTAATCCAGAATAGTAATCCAAACTACTAGTGATGAGTCATTCATGACACGTCTGTCACGTGATAAATAAGGAAAGACTCTGAAGGTAAAGTAAATATTCATGATCCCTGTAAATTATTGTTGGCTGTATTATAATGATTTCTTAATTGTGAAATTTCTCAATTTATTAATTGATGTGTTTTTCAGGCTCTAGGGGGACTAATACCCTTATGAACCGCTGGGAAGGGACATATCTCCTGGAAGCTGCTGACTGAGACTCACAGCTCTAAGATCAAAGCATTAAGCATCAAGGTAGAATAATTTATTTTCCTTCTTTTTATAGCTCCATCCCCGTGGCAACTATAGAAACCTTTAACTCCCAAGCCGTGTGCTTTGTTGCACGGTTGGCTAGATCTGCCTCTGGAGACATCCACCTCATCTCACTTTGCACCCAATTCCTAAGAATTAGACATTACACCTTAATCAACCAGATTGGCAATCAACATGAAAATATCAGAGCTAGTAGGAAGAGTCCGAAAGGGAAAGGATTTCCCGTCAGACTCCTCCCACGCCCTGCCTACAATCCTCATGATGAATCACACCTTGCTGCTACGGTACACAGCACAATGCGTGAGGGCTCGAGGTTTTCATAAACAATCACAGAATATGACAGAGCTCATGTTTTAAAGCGAAACACACTGGAATGAATAATTCACTGAAAGGGCAACATGATTCTCCATTCTCTCTGCCATCTCTGATAATCAATCTGGTTCCCTTTCGAGAGCAGTAACTCTACATTGCGTAGCAACGCTGCAGAAACTCCTTCCTTCTCCACTTTTGTTGAAATCTTATGGCCAATTGTCGCAAAGTATGCAAATACTGACAGGCTCGCGGGCAGTATAAAATGCATGGCCACGTCAATTGCGTTAGAATCACTTTCTTTACGCTGCCATAGTGGAAGCTGCACCAGGAGGACTAGGAATCTTTTTGTCTAAGCATCTGATGGCTTCAACTTGCCAGATATGTGCGGGCCCCATCGACCCGCCCGACGAACATGAGTTCTGCCTCACCTGCCTGGGCCCCGCTCCGTTACACTCCAGACGCTCCATAACACTCCAGTCACTCCCTCCGGCCTCTTTGGTGATGCTGTGGAGTCAGTCCTGGAGCGTTTCTCTGAGTCACAGAAGTGTGCGAAAGTGATGAGCCACATGATGCCCCGTCGCTCGCTCCACCCCTCGTCGAGATCTCGCTCTTCCTCGGTGCCTCGCCCCGCCCAGGGACTGGCTAGACAGTCCAGCCTGAACCGGATGTTCGCCGCAAGCAGTGGACGGGGCCTGAGAGGAAGCGTCTGGGTCAGAGGAGAAGCCTGCGCCGCGAGAAAGCTATCCTCGGCTACCAAGCCTTCATCCTGATGAATCGTTCAAGAGGAGGAGAGAGTTCGCCCCCAAGCACTGTATTCTGCATTGTGTCCCCTGTGTTCCTGCAGGCGACAAATGCAATGTTTGTGTAAATGCTGTGTCTGTTTGTGTGAGTTCCACAATAAAAACACGTATCCCTTTACAAAAAGAGCTTTTTCCTCCTCTTTCACCCAACACTGTGTCACTCGCCCTGCCCCAGAGCAGCACAGAGTCGCAGCCCATAACTATAATGGCCTCTCGAGGGCGCGAGAGTGCCAGTATTCCCCCGTCATGCACGACCCCACTCGTGCCCGATCGGCTGCCAGCCTATCGAAGAACTAACGCGACTGCTGTGTCATTTCCTTGACGCGTGGAGGGCGTCACTCACCAGTCACTCACACTTGCGTCAGCGCTTTGAGACTGTGGTGCAACCCGTATATGTTCAGCCAAGGAGTGCCTTTTGGAATAGTGACCCAATGCACCGTGGTCTCGACGGATGCGTCGACCTCAGGCTGGGGAGCGTTCTGCTTGGGTGTACCTGCCTCAGGTCTGTGGTCAGACTCACAGAGGGAGTGGCACATAAACCGTTTGGAATTAAAGGCGGTGTCATTAGCCCTGGAAGCTTTTCGGTCGAGGTTGGAGGAGAAGCATGTACTGATTCGAACCGACAACATGTCTGTGGTTTCGTACATAAATCGCCAGGGCGGCGTGCACTCCAGAGCCCTTTTCAAACAGGCAGCGAGTCTGCTTTTGTGGGCGGATCGACACTTTCTCTCCATCAGAGTGGCGCATATACCCGGTTTCCTAAACCTCAGAGCGGACATGTTTTTGAGGAACGGGATTCCTCAAGGAGAGTGGAGGCTTCACCCCGGATCGGTGCGAATGATTTGGGATCGATTCGGGAGGGCAGACGTGGATCTGTTTGCCAAGGGCGAGAACACGCACTGTCAGACGTTCTTCTCGCTATCTCACTCCCCGCTGACAGGAGATACTCTGACATCGCGTTGGCCGAAAGCCAGGCTTTATGCGTTCCCTCCGGTGAAGATTCTGCCTATGGTGTTATGCAAAATCAGGAAGGAGAGAGTGTCAGTAATCCTTGTGGTCCCGAACTGGCCGAACCAGCCCTGGTTTGCGGACCTGAGAGAGATAATGGCGGCTCCCCCATGGCAAATCCCCCTCAGGAAGGACCTGCTGTCTCAGGTGTATGGCACGATATAGCACCCCAGCCCCGAGCTGTAGAACCTTCATGTGTGGCCGCTTCAGGGACCTTAAACGAGCGAGACACTCATGATTGCGGGGCATACTCGCGGAGGCGCGCGCGTGCCTTCTACTAGGTGCCTTTACGCTCTAAAATGGGGAGGTTTTGCAAAATGGTGCCAGAACATCGATATCGACCTGCTGATCTGTTCCATGTCGGATGTTTTGCGCTTCCTACAGCACAGACTGGATAGCGGGAGTTTGCCATCCACGCTGAAGGTGTATGTGGCTGCCATTGCTTCGTTTGCCCAGTTGACGGGCAATCAATCGGTAAGCACACTCTGGTGACCAGATTTCGCAGGGGAGCGAGGAGATTGTGTCCTTCACGGCCGCCATCGGTGCCGCCGCGGGATCTAGCTCTAGTTTTAAGGGCTGTCTCTCTACCTCCATTCGAGCCCCTAGCTTCGATTGCTGTTAAGGAGCTCTACCTGAAAATGACTTTGATCCTTGCTCTAGCCTCTGCAAAGTGCTTTGGAGACTTACACGCGTTTTTGGTGAACAATGATTTTATCTGTTTTGGACCCGGCAACTGCAGCATTACTCACCTGCCGAGACGGGGCAACGTGCCTAAGTCACTCTCTACACCGCTCAAAGAACAGGTTGTTTCCCTGCCCACCTTATCTGCTGAGCCGTCATCCTCGCGTGACGCTAACGCTCAGAGCACTGTTTGCCCTGTCAGGGCTTTGCGGATGTTTGTGAATCGCTCGGCTGCCTTTTCGTAAGTCGCACCAGCTTTTTGTGTGCTTTGGTGGATGTACTAAGGGACGTGCTGTCTCAAAACAGAGACTTTCTCACTGGATTGTGGATGCTATCGCATTGGCTAACGAATGCCAGGGGAAAGATTGTCCCCTTAACATCAGAGCTCATTCGACAAGGGCAGTTGCCTTTTCGTGGGCCTGGTCTAGAGGGATGTCTATCCAGGATTTATGTCTTGCTGCTGGCTGGTCTTCTCAGAACACCTTCACCAGATTTTACAAGCTGGATGTACCATCTGTGGCGTTACAAGTGCTTTTGGTTAGTTAAGTTTCTTACTCATGTATTGTGAACTATTGTAACCAACTATGCAGTGGTTACCGCTATGCTGTTGACTCTGTGTATATGGCTACTAGTGTTAAAACAGCTGTCACTTCTACCGCCGTTGACACTGTTTAAACCTCATGCTTGAGTGCTTATTGTGTTGTGTCTGCACTGGATTAGTGCAGCCTTCACTTTCATTGCATTTGGATATGCAAATTTTGATAGGGTCGGAGCTGATGTCTCTTTGGTCTAGTTCCACCTATCAGATGTGAGCACTCCTAGCGGCGTGGCTATTGGCTGTGACGGTCTGTCTCTTCTGTGGCTGGTGTAGCTTGACCCCGTTTCTCCGGGCTTATCTTCACTACTCTCACGGCGGGATTTAATACAGTTCCCGCAGCGATGCTACGCAATGTAGAGTTACCGCTCTCAAAAGGGAACGTCTCTGCTTACTATCATAACCTCGATTACCTGAGAGGCGGGAACGAGACACTGCGTTAGCCACCGTGTTCGCTGTTTGATCAGCTGTACAAGCATTCAGTCGTGATTCTGAGGCAATTGTCGCGCCCTTCCATTTTATACTGCCCGCGAGCCTGTCAGTATTTGCATACTTCACGACAATTGGCCAGCTGTTCCAAGCTGGCGTGAGCCCATAAGATTTCAACAAGAGTAGAGAAGGGAGGAGTTCCCACAGCATTGCTATGCAATGTCTCGTTCCCGCCTCTCACTACGTTTTCTGTTGTGCTGTTTTGGAATGAATTCGCTTACTGGATCATTGGACTGAAAACTTTTAAAGTTCAGTGGCTTAAAATTATTTTTTTCTTTTAGTACAACTGTAAAATTTCAATACTAATATTTACATTTTAAATTCTTCCTTTACAGATGTTGAAGAGTATATGAAACATGTCCATAAAAACTTGAAACTCGCTCACTCCGGTCTGGATATGAACTGTAATCCACAAGTGTTGTAATACTCATTGCACTGTTCAGTGCAGAACATGCCCTCATGCTCATTCCATGTCAAATGCTTTTTACAGACAGTTTTCCTGTGCTTTGGTAGGTAGCCAAATGCACACGAAGGAACGAAAGAAATGCACTGTTTATATGTCTCTGAAAGACAACAGCGCTGAGTTGAACAGATGACAGAGATGAATGAACAGACCTGAAACAGCCTTTCGTGAAATTTCAATTCTATGTTGTAATGCAATCTCATGCAGAATACAAGCACAGTGATTGGAGTTTCTTCTCATTAAAGGTGCTCTAAGCGATGTCACGCGTTTTTTAGGCCAAAACATTTTTTGTCACATACAGCAAACATCTCCTCACTATCCGCTAGCTGCATGTCCCCTGAACACACTGTAAAAAAACGCGGTCTCTGCAGACACCCCAGGCTCCACAAACAGCAACAAAAACAAACTGGGCTTACCCGCACCACGAAACATAACAAACTGTTCCAGCCAATAACCGACAAGAAGGGTTTGGGTGGTTAGTGCGTGGATGAGGAGGAGGGAGGGTCTAGCTAGCCTCCGTTTTGTTTGACAATAGTTCGAACGTCAACAAGAAGTGACGTCACCCAGGATCGCTTAGAGAACCTTTAACAGTGCAGACCAAGCTGCTTAATAATGAGACCCTCACCATTAAAACACATTCAAACATGCAGTGCATATTTTATATAATTAAATAGCGCCCTTTGCAATTCGAAAATCGCACTAAGCAATATCTGTCAGGATTATGTCTGTTTTTGAATCTGTTTTCCTGTGTCTCCCCCTCTCAGTGTATTTTGGTTCGGTCCTGTTTCACAGTTTTCCTGTCCTCATCATTCCTGAGTTATAGCACCTGTGTCTTGTCATCTTCATGTCACTCACCTGTGTCTTCATTATGTTCCCTAATTTGTATATATACCCGGTGTTCTCCCTTATTCTTTGTCCGCTCTCGTTTATGTCTAACGTTTGTATGATACCTTTGTAGCGTTAATGTATAGTGTGTGTTGTGGTTCCTGCGTTCTGTTAATTAAAACCCTGTTTCCTGTTCATCCTCGTCTTCTCGTGATTCCTACCACCACCACATCGTGACAGAAGAACGGACCAAGAAAATGAGTTGGAAACTCGCTGGACAGATCGTGGCGATAGCTCAGGGCAGCCGCGATCTGTTCGAGTACACGGAGGCCTTTTACCATCTCGCCGTCACCAGCAGCTTGGAGGACGAGACTATCAAGGTGTGTTACCGGCTGGGGGCTAATGCCGTCGATCCAAGGGAGCTCCCAGATCTCTCCGGTCTGGACTTGAGAGAGGCACTCTCCAGTTGTCTGGAGAGCTTCCTACCGTCTCACGCCATGTCACCACCTGATCTTCACGTCACTCCTCCGGTATTCGTCCCAAGTTCGGAGTCTCATCCCGCCGAGACCGCCCTTCCAGGGTCTCATCCCACCAAGACCGCCCTTCCAGAGTCTTGTCCCATCGAGATCGTCCCACCAGAGTCCTTAGTTCATCTCCTCCTCCAAGGTTCAGAGGAAGTAAATCTAATAGACTTTGACACTGAGCCTGTGTTTCTTCACTTCAGCCCCGCCGAGCCTGAGTTTCTTCACATCAGCCCCACCGAGCCTGAGATTCTTCACGTCAGCCCTGTCGAGCCTAAGTTTCTTCACGTCAGCCCCGCCGAGCCTGAGGTTCTTCACGTCAGCCTCGCCGAGCCTGAGTTTCACGTCAGCTCCGCCGAGCCTGAGCTTCGCGTCAGTCCTGCCGAGCCTGCACTTCATGTCAGTCCTGCCGAGCCTGCACTTCAGGTCAGTCCTGCCGAGCCTGCGCATCACGTCATGCCCGCCGAGCCAGAGACTGTTCATGTCGTGCTCGCCAAGCCAGAGACTGTTCACGTCATGCCCGCCGAGCCAATGACTGTTCACGTCATGCCCGCCGAGCCAGAGACTGTTCACGTCGTGCCCACCAAGCCAGAGACTGTTCACATCATGCCCGCCGAGCCAGAGACTGTTAACGTCATGCCCGCCGATGCCCGCCGAGCCAAAGACAATGCACGTCAAGGCCGCTGAGCCAGAAACGGTTAACGTTATGCACGCCGAGCCAGAAACAGTTAACGTCATGCACGGCGAACCTGAGACTGTTCACGTCAGGTCCGCCTCACCCGAGCCTTCATCCTCGGCCAAGGTAACCACCGTCACGCTCCAAACACCTGTCACCAAGCCGACCCATAAGTCCATGGTTCCACCCAAGAAAATTTGGGGGGGGGGGGGGGTGCTATACGTCCTTGCTGAAAAATCGCCCGCCTGAAAAATCCTCTCTACCACGGTCGCCCGAAGGGTTGTCTCCGCCGTGGCCACCCGAAGGGTCCTCACCGCCATGGCCGCCCGAAGGGTCCTCTCCACCATGGCCGCCCGAAGGGTTCTTTCCGCCATGGCCGCCCGAAGGGTCCTCTCCGCCATGGCCCCCCGAAGGGTCATCTCCACCATGGCCACCTGAAGGATCGTCTCCATCTCGACCGCCCGAAGGACCTTCTCCGCCATGGCCGCCGAAGGGTCATCTCTACCATGGCCACCTGAAGGGTCATCTCCATCACGACCGCCTGAAGGGCCTTCTCCGCCATGGCTGCCTGCACAACCAGGCCCGGCCAGGTCCCCTGAACCGCCAGCTCCACCCTAGCAGCCTGCTCCGCCCTTGAGGCTTCCTGCCCTGGGTAGGCCACACCCTCGTCAGCCTCCAGGGCACCCACCCTCCCACCCCTTGATTATTCTGTTGCTCCCTACCCTCTCTCCTCAGTTGGACTATTTGTTTACAGCGCGAGGACGCGCCTTTTGAGGAGGGGGCGTATTGTCAGGATTATGTCTGTCTTTGAATCTGTTTTCCTGTGTCTCCGCATCTCAGTGTATTTTGGTTCGGTCCTGTTTCCCAGTTTTCCCACTCCTCGTCATTCCTGAGTTATAGCACCTGTGTCTTGTCATCTTCATGTCACTCACCTGTGTCTTCATTATGTTCCCTCATTTGCCCTTGTATATATACCCGGTGTTCTCCCTCATTCTTTATCCGTTCTCGTTTATGTCTAACGTTTGTATGATACCTTTGTAGCGTTGGTGTATAGTGTGTGTTGTGGTTCCTGCGTTCTGTTAATTAAAACCCTGTTTTCTGTCCATTCTTGTCTTCTCGTGATACCTACCACCACCACACTGTGACAATATCGTTATTTCTATTTAATGTTGGTATATTATGCAGCCCTAGACTAAACTGTTTGTGTGTGTGTGTGTCATTCACTGAAACGTAAATTTAGCTGCAGCCAGGTGATTTTGCGTGACCCACCTTTTCCACCCACAGTTTGAAAATACCTGATAAAGTTTGCATCATTGGTGTTGTCACTCTCCTACTACTACTACAAGGCAATTTCTATTATATAAAGCGCTATTAAAAGAAAATTAATCCTGACTTAACCTGACATCTCTTCACTGCTGCAGCAGATTAAATTTTATATATTTTTTTCTTTTTCCAGCAGGAGCCTTCTAGTTTTTTCTTTTTCTTTCCCTCCTTAGCTCACATAGTAGTGTCCCCAATGCAGCAACAGCGAACAATTTTCTGCACATCCTTGGGGGTTAGAGGGATTAAATTATTTAAATACTTCTCTATTTATATCAGCGAACTACTCGCAGTTGGTTGCCCAGCTTGCTTTCCTTGCAATCATTTTTTAGTTTGGAGCTCAAGTTGAGCCTGGAGTTTGAGCCTCCTTCAAGAACAACAAGCAAAGTTAATTTATGTGACAGAAGCTCAGAAACATCCATTTGCAGCTTTATTAGAGTAAACAGAATAGTAAAACAAGCAGTAGTCATTAACAGCATGGCAGAACTATAACAGGGATAATTCAGCAATTGGTCATCACAAGAAGGGGAATATTCAGGGTAGACAACAAAAAATCAGTAATCCAGGCAAAACGTAATAATAGGCAGGCCGCGATAGAAAATAATCCAGGTGAGACAAAGCAAGGTCAAATAGGTAGGCAGCAAGCTATCGTAAATGGGATAAACAGTATGATCAAACAAACCAGAAGTACAAAAGGTTACACTTTATTTCGATAGTCCACTATATTCATTCTACTAACTACAAGTAACTTTTCAACTACATGTCAACTAACTCTAATTAGAGTATTAGTAATCTGTAAGTAGGTTTTGGTTGGGTGTTAGGGTTCGGGTTAGGAGAATGAGTTGACTTGTACTGTAGTTGCCAAGTTACTTATTGTCAGTAGAATATCTATTGGGGGACAAACAGAAAATCAAAATAAAGTGTTAGCAGATATTAACCTGTTAAGCTGCAACACCACTTTTGAAAAATCCCCAGAAATGGCATACCCAAACTAAAACAGATACAGTTCATGAACCCTTTGTACTAAAAGCACAAGTATGATCTCATTTGAAAGCTGACACCTGGTAGTTTATTGTAAATGTAGAATTAATTATTGTCATAATGAAAAAATAGTTATAAATAGTTTCAAAGTTTTGTAAAGTTATTAGAAATTTATTTTTATGAAATATCTTCATAAAAATAATATTGAAGTTGGCATTGTATCAATCTATGAATGCACTGCAGCTGAAGCCACATGTCTGACCATGTTATATTTAAAATCTGAAGATGACAAGTCTAAAACTCTGTATTTAGTTAAATGTTTTTCAAGATCATGTCATATGACTTTATTTTGATTAGCACACATTCACACCTCTCCAGCCTGTTTATGGCTCTAAATATGTTTTTCTTTTGTCTTCATTATAATTACTAACGACTGGCTATTCACACTGTTTCAATCCCTTATTTCTTTTTTCAAAATTCTCACTTCACATTTGAAACTGTATCAAATGACCTTCTTGAAAAAAGAAACATTTCAGTTAGCATTCCTATTTAGAAAAATTCATAAAAATAACAGCTAGGTGGCAGGTGCACCTAGAGCTAGCACGTTAGCTTAGCACACCATCAATACATGACAATTTATGAGATTAAAACCATGTTTGTTCTCCAAACTTACTTTATAGGGCAAGTCGAGTGTTTTAAATAACCTTCTGTGATCTGATTTGGCTTCAGATAAAAAAATCAGACAATAAATATATTATTTTATAGTATTCTGCACAATGATAAAGTCTATATCGATTAGCATTACATTATAAATATAATCTATTATTATGAAAATACCTGACATGGCTCGAAGAACACAGGTAAATCAAATATCATTGCAATCATGTTTATTGTCTTCAAAACGTCTTTATCTGCATGTTACAGCGATCTCTGGAAGCTTTGTATGTGTCAGGGAGTTCCGGGGATGTCACATGATTATGGGACTTCTTCGTGTGTTCCATATATGGACTGCATGTGCACACGGCGCCCTCATGCTGCCAGTATGGATTGAAAAAACAGTACATCAGAGTATCCAGCGCTCATAATGATTACATCGGCCAATTTGGGTATAAATTCAATAAATATTATTCCTGTCTATATAAATCGTCTTGGGATACGACTGTAACCCTAGTTCCCTGAGAAGGGAACGAGACGATGCGTCGATGACGCTTTGGGAACGCCTTTGCGTGACTGAGTCTGAAGCACTACTGTCAACTAGTCCAATGGAATGAATGAAGCGTCACGGGCGGGTGACGTCATGACCAGGAAGATATAAAAGCACATCCGGTGCAATGCTCGCGTTAGCTTATAGAGCCGAAGCAAAGACGATCGCAGGGATGCAGGAAGTATGGCAGGGAGACGCATCGTCTCGTTCCCTTCTCAGGGAACTAGGGTTACAGTCGTAACCTGAGACGTTCCCTTTCGAGGGAACTCGCGATGCGTCGATGACGCTTTGGGAACGATAATACCCAATACGCCATAATTACAAAATGCCAGATGATAAAACTGTCGGCAAATTAAGTAAAAAGCACCTGGCATCCTGGGGCAGCTTCCAGGTCCAGGCTATAAAACCTCACAAATGTTAGCGGCGAGGGCCAACCCGCCGCATCACAAACCTCCTGAAGGGAAACTCCTGATAAGAGGGCTTTAGAGGCCGCCATACTTCGGGTAGAGTGAGCTCTGACCACCAAAGGGCATGGCTGGCCAGAGGACTCATATGCAAGAGAAATAGCCTCGACTATCCACTTACTGATTGTCTGTTTAGAAGCAGGAAGACCTTTCTTAGGTGAACCAAAACAGACAAACAACTGATCAGATCTCCTCCATGGGGCAGTCCTGTGGACATAAGTGTCCAGTGCTCGCAGATCCACTTCTGCTCGCACTGGACACAAGAGATTCAGTTTTTCCTGGTCCGAAGATGTAAACGGAAATTCAGAAATTTTTCTGAAACTAACTCTTTGGGGCTCAAAGGGAGCCCCAGACAAGCCTTCCAAAACTATCGCCAGATCCCATGCCGGCACCCTAGTTCGAACTGCAGGCCTCAGCCTCAAGGTGCCACGAAGGAAAAGAATAATCAGGGGGTCTCGACCCAAAGATGTAATACCCACAGGGGCATGGAAAGCCGCAATGGCCGCCACGTAAACCTTTAAGGTAGAAGGACATAAACCTGACGTGAAACGAGACTGGAGAAACTCAAGTACTGTGTTGACTGAACAGTTAACTGGATCTCGCTGCTGTTGGTGACACCAAGACGTGAAAACTTTCCACTTAAGTATATATAATTTCCTCGTGGCTGGAGCTCTGGAGCTAAGAATGGTCTCAACGACCTCAGTCGAGAGACCACTCTCTAAAAGTTGGGCCCCCTCAGAGGCCAAACCCATAGGTTCCAAATCTCCGGTCGGGGGTGAAATACTGTGCCCCCTGCCTGAGACAGAAGGTCTCTCCTGACAGGTATCTCGAAAGGAGGGCCCTCGAGGAGATGAATTAGGTCCGCAAACCAAATTCGACTCGGCCAGCGTGGAGCTACTAATAATAGACTTACTCCGTCCTGGCGGACTCTCTCCAGAACTCCTGGGAGCAGAGCAACAGGGGGAAATGCGTACAGACGTAGCCTCGGCCACGTCTGTACCATAGCGTCCAACCCCAAGGGGGCTGGTTGCGTGAGGGAGAACCAAAGTGGACAGTGCGTCGTATGCTGAGACGCAAACAGATCCACTTCTGCTTGGCCGTAAAATTCCCAAATGAGCTCCACCGCCTCGGGGTGGAGTCTCCATTCCCCTGGCCTCAGCCCCTGCCTCGACAGGGTGTCTGCTCCTATATTCTGGTACCCTGGGATATACACTGCCCTCAGGGAGAGTATCTTCCCGAGGGACCACAAGAGGATCTGGTGCACCAGTTTGCAGAGTGGACGCGAACGCAGACCTCCCTGTCGATTTAAATAAGAGACCACCGATGTGTTGTCTGTACGGACGAGCACATGATGGCCCCTCAGATCTGGGAGGAAATGTCTCAACGCATTGAAGACGGCCATCATCTCCAGGCAATTTATGTGCCAAGAGAGATGATGGTTCCCCCACAGACCCTGAGCTGAGCGGCCTTCCATTACCGCTCCCCAGCCGGTGAGAGAAGCGTCTGTCGAGATAGCAACTCAATGGCAAAGAGCTCCCAACACCGGACCCTGGGACAGGAACCAACGTTTCCTCCATATAATCAAGGCGCGGATGCACCGCCGCGTGATCTTGATCATACGAAGTGGGTTTCCCCTCGGGGAGAACCCTCTGGTCCTGAGCCACCACTGCAAAGGTCTCTTGTACAGCAGGCCAAAGGGGATCACATTGGACGCCGCTGCCATGAGGCCTAACAGTCTCTCGAACTGTTTTGCAGTGCGTGACTGGCCTATCTTCAACTCTTTTGTGGCTGCGATGATAGCAGCTACACGAACGGGCGATAGTGTGGCCCGCATCGTGACTGAATCCCATACCACACCAAGGAAAGTGGTTCTCTGTAGCGGAGAAAGCACACTCTTCTTGGCATTGAGTCTCAACCCAAATTTCTTCATATGAGCCGGCCAGAATCAGCCAGTCGTCGATGTAGTTCAGAATGAGTATGCCCTGCAGCCTGAGCGGGGCCAGAGCTGCATCTACGCACTTCGTGAACGTGCGGGGTGACAGAGCTAGGCCGAATGGAAGCACCCGATATTGGTATTCTTTGCCCCTGAAAGAAAACCTCAGGAACTTCCTGTGTTGAGGGAGGATGGAGATATGGAAGTAGGCGTCCTTCAAATCTATCGTGACAAACCAGTCCTCAGATCTGATTTGAGACACTATCTGTTTGAGTGTGAGCATCTTGAATTTCAATTTCATGACTGCACGATTCAGCAAACGGAGATCTAAAATTGGACGCAACCCCCCATCCTTTTTAGGAACAATGAAGTATCGGCTGTAAAACCCCGATTCTCTGTCGGGGGAGTACACCTGTTCTATAGCTCCCTTTGCTAAGAGTGACTGTACTTCTTGCTCCATTACCAGAGCCTGCTCGGGATGTACTACCGTGAGTAACACCCCGTTGTAACGAGGCGGAGGAGAACCGAATTGGATTCTGTAACCTTTCTCTATTATCTGCAGGACCCAAGGAGATATATTCGCCAGATTCTTCCATTCTGTTAGAAAATCTACTAAGGGTACCAGTCTCTCGAGACTGGCCTCTGGTGTTAAAGGAACAGCCACTTTGGCGACCTGAAGCATGTTGGCAGGAAACAACCGAACTGAACCCCCCTCAGAGGGCTCACGTCCGACGCAATGTCGAGTTGACACTGCGCCGAACTTCGCTGGATACCACTGCGCCCCGAAGCACCAAGGGTGGCGGGGTTGGCAGTCCGGTCCCATGAGGACACTGAAGTGGAGCGGGCACCGTATTCTGAGGTGTACACCGCTCCACCCGGTTGGGGCTGTACTCGATGGTCTGACGTACATAGCGTCAGGACCTTTTCTGAGCCGAAGCCTTCCTAGCCATAAGTACGGTCCTCAGATCCGGCTTAGACTTAGCCGACTTCGGCTGAGAGTGTTGGCTCGATCCCCAAGATTTATTCGGGGGAGCACGAGACGAAACACTCATTTTCTGTTGCACACGGTGCGAGGAGCTTGGCTGGGGATGCTCACACCCAGCATCCCCAGGGGGATGGACTCGGCGAGGAAGGAATTTTTTAAAAGCCTCAGATTGTTTTTTATTTTCTTGAAATCTTTCAACAACCGAATTCACCGAGTCACCAAAAAGACCAGAGGGAGAAATAGGGGCATCTAAAAGAAAAGCCCGATCTTTATCTTTAACATCTGCAAGATTTAACCAAAGATGTCTCTCAGTAGCTACGAGGGCTGCCATAGACCGCCCAATAGCATGGGCGGTCTCCTTCGTAGCTCTGAGAGAAAGATCTGTAGCCCGACGAAGTTCTCGAATTTCGTCGGGACTAACTCCCTCACTCTTATCGATATCCCCCAGCAGATCTACCTGATAGGCTTGGAGTACTGCCATCGTGTGCAGACAGGCTCCAGCTTGACCTGCTGCCGTATAAGCCTTACCCACTAAATTAGATGTGGTTTTTAGTGGTTTATTCGGCAACACGGGATCCTTCAGGGACGATGCTGACCCAGGAGACAGATAGCTCGCGAGCGTCTGTTCCGCTGGGGGCATCGACCCATAACAAAAATCTTTCAGCCCCCTTATATTTGAATATGTGTGAACATGGGGACTAAAAAGACGTGACAAATATGGTTTATTCCATGATCTACATAGCTCACTATGTAGCTCAGGAAAGAATGGAAGGGCCCGTGATTGAGATGAAACATTAGATGTGAGAAAACGCTCGTCTAATTTGCTTTTAGGACGAGAATCTCTTTTTTCTGCTGGCCAGTCAATACTTAATTTATCTACAGCACGAGTTATCACCTCAATAAGCTCCTCATATGCTGGGGAGAGGGATGGGGAATCCTCTCCCCTTATTGATTCTTTATTAGTGTTTGTGTCACTCTCACCGATGCTCAGTAACTCTACCTCCTCAGAGCTAGAGCACTGAAGCATCGGGCTCTCTTCCCGGGCGGAAGAAGACGCAGCGCGGGCTTCCGACACCGGCAAGAGAGCAATGGATCCCTCGGGTAAAGGAGGAGATAAGGCAGAGCCCGTCTCCAACCCCGCCGAGAGATCCATTTGCGAACCCCAAGTGAGCCTTCTCCGAGCTGCCTCGGCAGCCGCGGGTCCAGAACCCCGAGGTTCGCAAGCCTGTCCATGATCCTCAAATGTGGACAGACGGGAGCGGAGCATGCGGAGCGGGAGACGCTCACAATGCTGACAGTCAGCCCTCTCGAAGGCTGACATCGCATGCTCCACTCCCAAACAAACTACACAAAGCTCATGTGTATCTCCACCCGTGATATAACGAGGGCAAGGAGAAGCACAGGCTTTAAATAGTTGTTTCGCCATAATACAATATAATGAGAGACAGACAACAATAAATATAACAGACAGTTTTGACACAGAGCGCTTTGCTGAGGCACAAAAGCTGACGCGAGCATTGCACCGGATGTGCTTTTATATCTTCCTGGTCATGACGTCACCCGCCCGTGACACTTAATTCATTCCATTGGACTAGTTGACAGTAGTGCTTCAGACTCAGTCACGCAAAGGCGTTCCCAAAGCGTCATCGACGCATCGCGAGTTCCCTCGAAA
The DNA here is from genome assembly GCA_026230005.1 of Gila orcuttii. Classification (NCBI taxonomy): domain Eukaryota; kingdom Metazoa; phylum Chordata; class Actinopteri; order Cypriniformes; family Leuciscidae; genus Gila; species Gila orcuttii. Next base: position 37,641,010 of record JAPDVR010000005.1, on the reverse strand, counting down.
GGGAACTGATGTAAACCTATGAGAATCTATCAATATTTCTCCAAATCTGCACATTTTTGAGCTAAAAGCCCTGAGGGACGTGGTTTGTGTAGCGCTGTCATGACGACCTCACAGGAGTTTTTTTCTGAATGAGACCGGCTGACGCTCATAATTCATATTAAAGGTATCGACTCATTTTTTGATTATATAACTCCTGACACAAATTAAGACATAACTGTCACTATACGTTTCTCAGAATACAATAGTGGTCAAATACTGAAACTTAAGTCTTATATCTTTTTAATGATGTATAGTTTGTCAAGGTGGATTATCAAAATAAAGTGTTACCATACAAAACAATGGAAAAATGCACAGAATTGTCAGCTGTAGTAAGAAAAAGATATCGCATAGAGCATTGCTTAAACAGTACTTAAATACTCTCCAAGATTGGCTAGAGTTGCCGAGTAACCAGGCCAGGTGTGGGATTGTGGGAAATGTAGTAACAGTTTATCATTAATTATTAAGACTGGATGGGCAGGTGAAGTCGTGATATGAAGTTTCAAACGTAGGTTAGGGAGGAGTCAATCATCATTATGAGCGTATATAAGCAGCAGTCATTGCACCGTCCCTGCAACAATTCTTCCGGCATCCCTCCACCTTCCCTTCTCCTCCTCTGTTTCTCCCATTCTTCTATAGTTATAGGGGGTTTAGCTCATAGCTCGAGTGGAGCCTCGGGTTTGAGTCTCCTTCAAGGGCAGCAAGCTATGTTTGTTTACCATTAACTATTAAGACTGGATGGGCAGGCAAACTTGTGAAAGTTTATAAAAAAGCCAGTAATACAACTGTGTGCTTCTCCCTGAATGCAGGGCTTTGTGAAGCAACAGGGGTCTCGGCAGAACTGGTCAAATGTCTCACCCAAAAGGCTAGTGTGGCCATTTGCCTCATATCTCACCCAATAGCTTACAGAGGGGTTTTAGAACAGAGGAATGTTGTGATTTCACCCAGCATTTCCAACCACCTTCAACAGTTCACTTCTGCTTAGACTTTATAAAGACATTTCCTCTTCGTCACTGTACGGCCACCCACCCACACACACCAGGCTGTCCAAACAGCTTCTGTCTTAATCACCAGCAAAATACACACACATAGACACAAACACACACATTGGATTTCCACGCTTTATGGGGACTTTCCATAGACATAATGATGTTTATACTGTAAAAACTGTACATTCGATCCCCTAACCCTACCCCTATCCCTAAATACAACCCTCACAGAAAACTTTATGCATTTTTACATTTTCAGAAACAGTTTATAAGCTGTTTTCCTCATGGGGAACAACATTTTTGTGTTCAACACTTATGGACATTTCATAGACTTCCATTGTTTTTATATCTGTTTAATGATATTTTATATTGCCTAACCTGACCTAAACATAACCCCAAATATAAATGTAACACACACACAAACTGTAAAAGTAAATTGTGCCTAGAGAATTACATGGTATAAATTGTCTTCGAAGGAGAGACAGAGTGAATTGAGACCGTTTATAGAGACAGAGTGCACAGGCTAAAAGAGAAACTAAGAGTCTTCTGACATGACAAGGCCCAATCAGAAACCTCCCTCCCCAAACCCCACTGAGTCTCCCAGACTCATCTCTGGTTTTAATCAGCATGACCCTTTGTTTGCTTTTTAAAAGCCCTGCTGCAGACATTAAGAGAGACAGGGTTACACCCTCTGGGGTCTGCGAGGGTCCTAATCCCTCCCTGCATTATTGTCTGCTCAAACCTGAGGGAGCCATGAGAATATCTGGTATTTTATTTTCTTCCTCTCTGACTGACACCCCAACAAAACTGCCATCAATCCAGAGTTTAATTTACCGTGAACACATCTGCAATGGGTGCATGTAAATAATTACTAGTAGCAACGATTTCAACAAATTATTTCATGTTTATAAGTAAAAGCATATTTCCTACATTTTCAATAAAAATACTATAGAATACAATAAAAAGCTTGATTTTTAAATTGTGCATGACTTTAGTTTAATTTACACTGCTCTAAAAAAGCAAAACACAGTAACAAATGTCTTTAAAATGTTTTAATTGAGTTCTGATTGTTTTATCAATTTTCATACTATGTTTTCTCAGAATCTGAGATGTCCGTCACAGGACAGATCAAAGTTTAAAAGTCCTGGTTTTGGTTTTGACAAAATCTTTAATTCAATTACCTTTAATTAACCGTTAAAATTGAAATATTCATTTCAATCAGGAGACATGACAGACACTGTCATGTCTCCTGTAAATGATTTGACTTGCAGCAAACAGGGGAAATATTTACCACTTTAACAGCCCTCCAAAAAGAAAAAAGAAAAACCTGTGAAATATCTACTATATAACATAATGAAATATTTGCAATGCAAATTGAAAACTGAATGAAAACCAGACAAACCTTGACCTTGGTAGTGTTGTGATAGATAGCCCCACTCACAATGGAATGTCATTTGACCAAAATACAAGATCACACAGCTATTAAGCTATTAAGAGAAATGGCACATTTTCACCTTAGTGTGAAGAGACAAGTTTTGCCTGGTTAGGAAATTGTGTCAGATGAAATATTGTAAATTCACAAAAAAAAAAAAAAAAAAATGTGAAGCTTAGCTTTATAGCTTTATATTTGCAAATACACTAATCACGTCTTTGAAGACTGCTGCTGTGTGTAAAACTGCTATGATTAGGACAGCGTCTGCTATCTCTCTCTCTTTCCTCCAAAGTTTAAGAAGAGAAAACGTCTCAGGTTACGTATGTAACCCTGGTTCCCTGAGAGGGAACGAGACGCTGCGTTGAGACGCGGTGGGAACGCTCTGCGTGATTGCGTCGTGAAGCACGTGTATAATCAGTCCAATGGAAGAGCTAGACGTCATAGGCGGGTGACATCATAGACCAGGAAGCTATAAAGCACCCCTGAAAACAGACCACGACAGCTTCTGATAAGCCTGAAGCAAGTCGATTAGGGCATGCAGGAAGTATGGCAGGAGAACGCAGCGTCTCGTTCCCTCTCAGGGAACCAGGGTTACATACGTAACCTGAGACGTTCCCTTTCAAGGGAACTCGAGCTGCGTTGAGACGCGGTGGGAATCCCATACCCACAACGCCATAAAGACAAATGCCCGTTCTGTGTGAAGTCTTGCGCACACTAAGAAGCAAGCAACCTAGCCCCAGGAGTGGAGAGGTCTAAGTCATAAAATCTGACAAATGTATGTGGTGAGGACCAGCCTGCCGCATTACAAATATCCTGAAGGGAAACTCCAGAAATTAAAGCCTAGAGGCAGCCATACTTCTGTAGAATGGGCCTGAACAGCCATAGGGTGAAGGCTGTCCGGCCGCTTCATAAGCAAGTGAGATAGCCTCAACTACCCACTTGCTCATCATCTGTTTAGATGCAGGGCAACCTATCTTAGGTGACCCGAAGCAGACAAATAATTGTTCTGATATAAGCCACTGAGCAGCTCTGTGGACATATGCATCCAAAGCCCGGACAGGGCATAACAGATTAAGTTTTTCCTGATCTGGGGTATTAATGGTGGAGGACAGAAGGCCTGCAGCACAAATGACCCGCACATTCAGTAGGGACCTAGAGATACAACCTGACCTGGGGTGAAGAAATACTATCACCATACCAGGTGCAAATCCAAGTACGTGCAGGCCTCAGCCTCATGTACCACGGAGAAGACGAAATTAAGAATCTCTCCTCAGAGATAACCCAGCAAAGAAACATTCATTACAGAAATCAAGTACTGTACCAACAGGGCAGAAACAAGATTCAGAAGGCGTTCTCTGAACCAGTCAGAGAACGGTTTCCATATCAATGCATATTTAGTCTTCTCGTGGAGGGAGCACTAGACTGGAGTATGGTCTCCACGACCTCGGTCGAGAGACCTGAGTCTATGAGCTGGGCCCCCTCAGAGGCCGAGCCCACAGTATCCAGAGCTCCCAGGAGCAAAGATATCGGGAAATGCGTACAGTTGTAGCGTGAACCACAACTTATACATCACATCCAGTCCAAGCGGAGCTGGATGCATGAGGGAGAACCACAAAGGGCAATGCATTGTACAAGCGATACGAAAGGTCGACTTGAGTTTGACCTAAGTTCTCCCTAAGAAGCTCCACCACCTCGGGGTGAAGTTTCCATTCCCCGGGCCACAGCCCCTGCCTCAACAGGATATCTGCTCTGATATACGAGACCATCAGTGTGTTGTCCGGACCCTTCACCGAGCAACCACTCATGATTGCCCCCGACTTGTGAGGGAAGCATCCGTCGATAGCATTATGCGTCGACAAGAAGCCCCCAACACTGGGCCTGGGCGAGGAACCATAGGTTCTTCCACATGACCGAGGCACGAAGGCATAGCCGAGTGACCTTGATCATGCGAAAACGGATTTCCCCTCGGAGAAAACCCCTTGGTCCTGAGCCACCACTGCAGGGGTCTCATGTACAGAAGGCCAAAGGTAACTACGTTGGACGCAACTGCCCTGAGCCCCAACCAAAGGCCTTTCACCGAACGGCCACTCATGACCGCCCCCCATCCTGTGAGGGAAGCATCCGTCGATAGCGTGACGTGTCGACAAGAAGCCCCCAGACTGGGCCCTGGGCGAGGAACCAAGGTTTCTTCCACATGACCGAGGCACGAAGGCATAGCCGCGTGACCTTGACCATGCGAAAACGGATTTCCCCTCGGAGAAAACCCCTTGGTCCCGAGCCACCACTGCAGGGGTCTCATGTACAGAAGGCCAAAAGTAACTACGTTGGACGCAACTACCATGAGCCCCAACAGTCTCAGAGACTGTTTGCAGTGAGTGACTGACCTAGTTTTACATTCTTTACGGCTGTGAGAATCGCAGAAATACGTGCAGGAGACAGACGTGCTTGCATTGTTGTCGAATCCCATAATACACCTAGAAAAGTGGTCCTCTGAGCTGGGAGGAGTACACTCTTTTGGTGTTGAGCCGCAACCCCAACCTCCTTATGTGGGACAGAACGACATCTCGATGTTGAACTGCCAAAAGCTCGGACTGAGCTAAAATCAACCAATCGTCGATATAATTTAATACGCGAATGCCCTGGAATCTCAGAGGAGCCAGAGCTGCATCCACGCATATTGTAAAAGGTGCGGGGTGATAACCTAGGCCGAATGGAAGAACTCGATACTGGTATGCTTCGCCCCTGAAAGCAAACCTTAGGAACCTCCTGTGATGAGGATGGATAGATAAGTAAGCGTCCTTAAGTCTATTGTGACAAACCAGTCCTCGGACTGAGTCTGTGACACAATCATATTTAGCGTAAGCATACTTTGAACTTAAGATTCTGAGACCTGCTGTTTAATTGACGCAGGTCTAGAGTAGGACGCAATCCCTCATCCTCTTTCGGAACAATGAAGTAATGGCAGTAAAACCCTGACTGTCTGCCGGGAGGAGGAACCCCTTCTACAGCTCCTTTTGCAGAAGTGTCAGTACTTCCTGCTCCATAACCAAAGCCTGCTCGGGGTCCACCACAGTGGGGAGGACCCCTAGAAATCTGTGCGGACAAGAACTGAATTCTGAACCCCTTTTCTATAGTGTGCAGGACCCACCGAGAAATATGTGGCAGTAGTTTCCACGCTGCCAGAAATTCTACTAGGGGAACCAGTCTCTCAAGACTGGCCTCTGGATTTGGTTGAACAGTCACTACGGTGCCCTGAAGCGGCGAACCGGCAGGGAACAACCGAACTGACCGTTCTACGACCCTCCTCGGAGGATCGTATGGGGACGCTGACACCTCGGTGCCCTGAACGGCGAACCGGCAGGGAACAACCGAACTGGCAGCGCTGCGACCCTCCTCAGAGAGTCGCACCCCAGAGGGCGCCGAGGAGAAACGATTTCTCAAAACGGTCCCTGCCCCGGAGGAGCCCTCAGAAGCCTGATAGCCTCGTTTTTTTTTTTTTTTTTACGACAGGACTTCCTGTCTAAGCTTTATTAGAGATGACGACAGTCCTCAGATCTTGCCTACCTCTAAATAACTTAGTTCCTACAACCCTCCTCGGAGGATCATTGGAAAAAGCAGGCACCTCTGCACCCTGAAACGGCGAACCGGCAGGGAAACCGAACTGACTGCTCTACGACCCCCCTCAGAGGATCGTTTGGGGACACTGACACCTTGGTGCCCTGAACGGCGAACCGGCAGGAAAACCGAACTGGCAGCGCTGCGACCCTCCTCAGAGAGTCGCACCCCAGAGGGCGCCGAGGAGAAACGATTTCTCAAAACCATCCCTACCCCCGGAGGGGACCACCCTTTAGAAGCCTGATAGCCTCGGCGTCAGGGCTTCCTATTTGTCCAAGCTTTTTTAGAGATAAAAACGTCCTCAGATCTTGCATATCTCTAACTGGCTAGACTGCTACCGCCACCCAAGTCCCCCGATTGTGGAGGAGCCCAAATGGCGATGCTCGTTTGCACTCTGTGCTGCGAGGAGCTTAGTAGGCCGAGACTGCTCCGCCCAGCAGTCTCAGGAACATTAGATTGGTGAGGAAGAAACCTCTGGAACGCCGCTGAATGGTTTATTTCTTAGTTTTTTCTTTATTTTTAAATCAGAAAAACGTATGTATATATATATATATATAAATATATCACTCCGTGGCCACCAGCAGGAAAACAACCGAACTGGCCGTGCTGCGACCCTCCTCAGAGAGTCGCCCCCCAGAGGACGCAGAGGAGAAACGATTTCTCGAAACCGTCCCTCCCAGTATAGATTATCTCTTTCTTTGTTTTTGCACGACGCAATTCTCGAATAGCGTCAGTGCTGACAACCTCACATTCATCCATGTCTTTATAATTTATTTTGCGCTGGGTAACGTCGGGGTTAAAAATAATGACGCCGACTCGGGAGAGAGAAAGCTAGTAAGCGTCTCTTTAACCCGAGGCACTGTCATACCATGATACTTAATACCCATAGCCTTACTATAGTTAGACGTTTGGGCATTAAACACATAAAATAGAAACCGGCTTATTCCACGATCTCGACACCTCAGTGTGGTGTGGAGATAGGGAAAAAACGGCAGTCCCCGACGAGGAGGCTGAGATACAGAGTTTTTCTGTTTTTAGATATATTTCATCTAATAAACTCTTTTTACTCTCATAATGTTCAGCTGGCCAGAAAATATTTAACTAGCAACAGCACTAGATAAACCTCCTTTTAAAGCTCCTCTTTATTCAACAGAGTTATGAGCTGACTTATTTATTCATTTATTGAAAACTCAAACATCTGCCTTTTTTAATATCTTTATTTGTTTTGTTCTCTTTTTCTAAACAAAACACTAACGATACCAATTCCTCGGAACTGGAAATCGCCAGCACTGGATCTGGCAGGTGAAAGCTGAGATAGGGCGGGGCCCGTCCCAACTCTCGCTGTCAGATCCGTTTGCGAACCCCAAAATGCGAGTCGCCGCCGTGCATCGGCAACAGCGGGACCCGCACGGGGAGCGCGAACCGAAACGTCCTCCTCGAAGAACGCCCGGCGGGAGCGGAGCGTCCTCACGGACAGCTTCTCACAATGCTCACAGTCAGCCCCCTCGAGAACTGACTGTGGCATGCTCCACTCCCCATTAGTAACAAAAAGCTGATGTGTGTGTCCCCACCCGTGATATAACGTGGGCAGGGAACAACACAAAGCTGCTTGCTCTCTTTTGCCATAATATATATATATATATATATATATTGCAACTTGACAGACAACAATAAATATGACAAGGACAGAATACACAGATCGCTTGCTGAAGGCGCAGAAGCTGTCGTGGTCTGTTTTCAGGGGTGCTTTATAGCTTCCTGGTCTATGACGTCACCCGCCTATGACGTCTAGCTCTTCCATTGGACTGATTATACACGTGCTTCACGACGCAATCACGCAGAGCGTTCCCACCGCGTCTCAACGCAGCTCGAGTTCCCTTGAAAGGGAACAAAGAATTTTTAACCCAAAGCACCCTGTTCTGTGTGGCACATTGCTCTGGCAGTCATTTGGTAAATATTGTATTTCCTGTCTTCACCTTAACTGTTTTGCTAATTGGCTTGTGTTAAACTTGTGACCCGCTGTTGGAGAGGGTTTGTTACAAGGATTTGCGGGGTGACTCAGGAAGCCAGGAGCAGAGACCCTGGGTTCCACAATGCCCTGCGCTGTTACCCCACCAGCCCGAGACTTGCTGCCCATGGTCCTGATCCCAAGAGGTGAACGACCGGTCAGCCTGAAGATCACATTAAAAGAGAAAAATGAAGCCTGCTCCTGCTGCAACAGCATCAAACACACACACAAACATAAATAACGCCCACTACTCATACACACGTGACCTGTATCCGGATGTTGTCCATATACACATTGAAAAGACGAGTGTAAAGGTGCTTCTGATCAGAATGTTATCCGATCAGCGTGTCCTGATCTACAGGTAGTAGAGGATGCATTGTGATTGGATCTCAGTGTAATGTAAATGCTATCCAGCCATCGTATCTACATTCAGAGGGTGACGTCATAATGCCCACCCATTCTCTCCACGTGGCTATCTGAAAATGATGGACAGATGCAGAAATTAAACTTATTTGAACTTTGCAATAAACGTCAATCTATAAAACAGTTTATTTAGACTTACATGATACAGTGTGTCATTTTTCATTTTAATTGTGCAACATTATCTGAACGAGGCGGTCACCTGTAAAATCACAGTCATGAGATAATAATGAAGAGCTGCACTTTGCTTTGCCAGAGGAAAAATCGGAAGACAGTTTCAAATGTAGTATGTTATTATTGTTTCAGTATGTTTATTAATCTCCTATTTCAGTCAATATAGTCATTTTACGCTGTGGTGAGCAGGACGAGGCCGAGGGACGTGAGAGATGTGAGACCGGTGCGTCTCACATGTCATTCAGTATCACTCACGCCACCGACCTCGCGCGTTATCTCATGTCCCTTTGCCTCGTCCTGCTCGCCGAGCCCGATCTCATGAAAGTGCGTATCAATACAATGAATGTTATTTCTCGTGCCATTTATACGCCTAAAAGAGTTTTTGCGTGTATATGATACACAGTTTGCGCGTGCATATGATACGCACTTTATGGCGTGTAATACGCACGCACCCCCCTCCCCCTTCCCCTAATCCAACCCAAGGGGATTTCAGTGCGTAGCATATACACGCAAAAACCATTTTTGGCGTATAAATGGCACGAGAAATAACATTCGTGGTATAGATACGCACTGTCATGAGACTGTGTTGGCTCGCCACACACGCTATAACCTTACACCCGAATGATGACTTGTTTAACATGATCAACCCCTATTATTTTTGTATGATCAACTCTGGAAATATTCGTTCATTTAAACAACTAGTTTAATTAGTTTTATTTTTATTATTATTATTAGACTTTATTGTCCACCTTAGTGGAAATTTGTCTTTGACTTCTCCAAACAGATATGCATCAGAGATGCCACAGTTAAAATTACAAAAATACACACAGTTAAGAGTATGACAGTACCACCATAAACAGACAACAACAGAAATGGAAAGCAGCGCAGCGACAAAAAATGCTTTCAGATTGAATTAAGTTCCTGTTTGGCATACGGAATAAAATATCTCTTATAGATGTTCCGGCTTGCCCTTGGGACCCTGCATCTACGGCCAGATGGGAGCAACTCAAACTCTGAGTTGAGTGGGTGTAGGGTGTCTACTGATATCTGTCTGGCCTTCCTGAGTACCGCCCTATCAAATACATCCCCAAGCCGCCTTTGTGACTTGCCAATCACCTTCCCTGCAATATTAACAATTTTGGAAAGCTTGTTTTTGTCTTTCACATTCAGGTTGCCATACCAAGCTGTTATATTAAACTGTAAAATGCTTTCTACCAGGCCGCTATATGCCATCTCAAGAATGTGTTGACTGACCCTGAAGCTCCTCAACTTTCTAATTAAAAATAATTGCTGGTTAGCTCTCTTAAAAATACTCTCTGAGTTAACATTAAAACTTAAAGTGCTATCAATGATTGCACCCAAGTACTTAAATTTTTCTACTACCTCCACAGGCCGGCTGTTAAGTACAACAGGGGCGATGTTACTGGCCCCTCATGGTTTCGTTTGTATTATAAGTTCTTTTGTTTTAGTCACGTTAATTTCCAGTTTAACAGTCTGACACCAGTTCTGCAGTAAAGTGACTTGGCTAAAGTAAGCTTCCTCATGTGCTGCATTATTTTCTGTGAGAAGTCCTACCAAGGCCATGTCATCAGCATATTTAAGTAAACTAACATTGGTGCTGTGCACAGTCATGTCATTTATACAGGTCCTTCTCAAAAAATTTGCAGATTGTGATAAAGTTCATTATTTTCCATAATGTAATGATAAAAATTAAACTTTCATATATTTTAGATTCATTGCACACCAACTGAAATATTTCAGGTCTTTTATTGTTTTAATACTGATGATTTTGGCATACAGCTCATGAAAACCCCAAATTCCTATCTCAAAAAACTAGCATATTTCATCCGACCAATAAAAGAAGTGTTTTTAATACAAAAAAAGTCAACCTTCAAATAATTATGTTCAGTTATGCACTCAATACTTGGTCGGGAATCCTTTTGCAGAAATGACTGCTTCAATGCGGCGTGGCATTGAGGCAATCAGCCTGTGGCACTGCTGAGGTGTTATGGAGGCCCAGGATGCTTCGATAGCGGCCTTAAGCTCATCCAGAGTGTTGGGTCTTGCGTCTCTCAACTTTCACTTCACAATATCCCACAGATTCTCTATGGGGTTCAGGTCAGGAGAGTTGGCTGGCCAATTGAGCACAGTAATACCATGGTCAGTAAACCATTTACCAGTGGTTTTGGCACTGTGAGCAGGTGCCAGGTCGTGCTGAAAAATGAAATCAGATGGAAGCATGAAGTGCTCCAAAATCTCCTGATAGCTAGCTGCATTGACCCTGCCCTTAATAAAACACAGTGGACCAACACCAGCCGCTGACATGGCACCCCAGACCATCACTGACTGTGGGTACTTGACACTGGACTTCAGGCATTTTGGCATTTCCTTCTCCCCAGTCTTCCTCCAGACTCTCGCACCATGATTTCCGAATGACATGCAAAATTTGCTTTCCCAGACTCAGTCCACTGCTTCCGCAGGTCCCCCAAGGTCTGGAATCGGTCCTTCTCCACAATCTTCCTCAGGGTCACCTCTTCTCGTTGTGCAGCGTTTTTTGCCACACTTTTTCCTTCCCACAGACTTCCCACTGAGGTGCCTTGATACAGCACTCTGGGAACAGCCTATTTGTTCAGAAATTTCTTTCTGTGTCTTACCCTCTTGCTTGAGGGTGTCAATGATGGCCTTCTGGACAGCAGTCAGGTCGGCAGTCCTACCCATGATTGCGGTTTTGAGTAATGAAACAGGCTGGGAGTTTTTAAAAGCCTCAGGAATCTTTTGCAGGTGTTTAGAGTTAATTAGTTGATTCAGATAATTAGGGTAATAGCTCGTTTAGAGAACCTTTTCATGATATGCTAATTTTTTGAGAATTTTTTCATGAGCTGTATGCCAAAATCATCAGTATTAAAACAATAAAAGACCTGAAATATTTCAGTTGGTGTGCAATGAATCTAAAATATATGAAAGTTTAATTTTTATCATTACATTATGGAAAATAATGAACTTTATCACAATATGCAAATTTTTTTAGAAGGACCTGTATAAATTGAAAACAGCAAAGGTGACAACACACAGCCTTGTGGTGCTCCAGTATTTATAACAAGCTCATCTGAGTAGACCCCATTCATTAAGACCCTCTGAGGGCGGTCAGTTAAGAAACTTCTAATCCAGTGAATGAGCCCGCCATTCACCTTCATCCTATGAAGTTGTTCTAAAAGAATATCAATTTGCATAGTATTAAAAGCAGAAGTATAATCAATAAAAAGAACCCGAGCAAGTGATTTTGGTTGTTGCAGGTGTTTAGCTATTTGATGTACAAGAGTAAGAGTTGCGTCCTCTGTGCCCCTGTGTGACCTAAAGGGAAATTGAAGGGGCTCAAGTTGATTCCCAACAGAAGACATAAGATGGGTGCTGACCACTCTCTCCATAAACTTGGCTAAGAGTGGAGTGAGTGCCACTGGTCTAAAGTCTCCAAGGGTTGTAGCCCTAGAGACTTTAGGCACAGGTATTATTGTGGATTTCTTCCATGAGTTTGGAAAAACACCACAGTTCAGCAAAATTTTAAACAGCTGAGTAAGAACCCCTTTAAGCTGTTGAGAGCATGCCTTTAGCACCCTTCCTTGAAGGCCATCAGGCCCAGGGGCTTTATTTGGTCTGATTTTAGAGAGACACATGGCTACCTCTTCTTCAGAAAGCTGTATATGTTCATAGCTACCAATCTGATCACAGATAATATTGCAGCCTATGTTTGGGTCTCTCACATCGTATCTTCCATAGAAGATGTTTAAATCATTAACAAATTTGCCACAATCTGCCACGTTTACACTTTGTTTTTTTCCTTCCCTTCCCATTATTGTATTTAATCCCTCCCATGCTTGTTTTGCATTGCTTGTACAAAATCTTTGCTCAACCTTATTCTTAAAATCTATTTTTGCTGTAAAAACTTTACGCTTGAAATCATTCTCTTTCACCTTTACTAAGTCAGCATCTCCTCTCAAAAATGCAGCCCTTTTCTCATTCAGACACATTTTAAGATCCTTTGAGAGCCATGGCTTATTATTACTAAACACCTTAACTATCTTGGAAGTGACAACAGTTTCTTCACAGAACTTGATATAGCATGTGATTCAAAAAACATGGGCCAATCCGTAGAGTCAAAACAATCTCTGAGCTCCTCCTCCCCATCCTCAGTCCATTGACGTACAGTTTTCAGGAGTGGTTTTTCACGCCTGACTTTCTGTCTGTATGTTGGAAGGAGATGAATGACATTGTGATCGGACCTTCCAAGAGGAGGGCGACTCACTGCCTTATATGCGTCTGGAATGTTACCGAAGCATTGGTCCAGTATGCGAGAGGAGCGAGTGGGCGTGGTGACATACTGCTGCAGAGTGGGTAGTTGAGGTGACAGCTGACATGTGTTGAAATCCCCCAAAATAAAAACCGGCTGATCTGCCGATCGGGAGAGTGCAGCATTAAAGCTGTCGGTTATTATTTCCGCAGCTTCTTTATTGTTAGGCCCTGGGACATAGACAAGAATAATAGTGATTTGCCCAAACTCCCGCGGAAGGTAAAACGGCCTAATAGATACAGACAGTAGCTCATAGTCTCTAGTACACACTCTCTTGAGCACTTTGAATTGTGAAGCCCAAGCGCTGTCAATAAAAGGGCTGTCCACCCCCGATGGATTTTTGAGATGACACCTTATCACGATCTGCTCTTATAACTGTAAATCCCTCCATATCAATGCATGTGCTGTCCCCATGAACCCATGTCTCTGTAAAACAGAGCAAATTACTCCTCCGAAAATCCTCATCAAACCGGAGGCGTGTTGTGATCTCATCCAGTTTATTATTTAATGATTAACATTTGACAGGGTTATGATGGGAAGTGGGTGTCTGTTTCCTCGCCTTCTCAACCTGTTACGAACGCCCCCCCTCGAGCCTCTTTTTTTCCATTTCCTACCTTGGGCTTTTCCATGAGGGGTTGATGACACATGATTTAAATCCAAAGGCACAGCTTTATTCCGTAGGGCAAGAAGAAAATCCCTCGAGTATATAATCAATGGCGACGTTCGTATCTGGTGTTCACTTCCTTCATTATTCCCGGCTAGGGCAAAGTTCTCTCTTATAACAGCATATAGAATGAATAAAATCACCACTGCACGCAAGTAATCCATTTCCATGTTGCTTGACTCAAGTTGACAACACAATTAACGCCGAAAATTCACAAACAAACAAACGAGCAGAGTAGCACAGGGTCAGCAGCCGTGCCGCGCCCCAATTACAAGGAATTGTCCAGTTCACTTCAGAATTAAAATTTCCTGATAATTTACTCACCCCTATGTCATCAAAGATGTTTATGTCTTTCCAGGATTTTTCTCCCCATAGTGGACTTCAATGGCAACCAATGGGTTGAAGGTCCAAATTGCAGTTTCAATGCAGCTTCAAATGGCTCTACACGATTCCAGCCGTAGAATAGGGTCTTATCGGAAAAGTAAAGTAAGTTAGTGAAAGCAATTGGCCATTGTTTTAATTTGAATAATTTTTACTCTTAATCTGGTGTCGTATAGCCGACCCTTGTTCTTGCTCTTTAATGTGATGTGTGTTCTTTTATTTCTTTAATACAAAGGTGTTCAGATTCTTCCGTTTTCTACATATTACACATACAATATGAATGCTTGCGTGCTCCTTTTAATCATGAAATGCATCGGAATAATCTTTTCATCATACAAGATTATTGTTGGGAAACTTAAATTGGCAGATAAAATACTTTTTTTGTGATCGATTGTAGTTTTGTAGAATAAATCACAAAAATTCTGTCATAGAGGCTAAAGTGAAAGTTGTTCCCTTTCGAAAGGGAACTCACACTGCGTCCTGAGACACTATTTGGGAATGCCTCAGTGTGACTTGTATCTGAAGCATTTGTTAAATCATGGCAATCCTATTGGCCTGTGACATCCTATGACATCATACTAGTGCAACCAGGAAGTATATAAGTGCGCCCAGAGAACATGTTATCCTCTTTTCGTCTTCAGGAACTATTTTTTTGAAGCACGATTGTTCAAAATCAGGTAAGAATGGCTTGTGTAAGCAAAGTTTCAAGTGGTGTGTGGATTTGTGTTCAAAACTTTTTTCACACTTGATCCCACACACAACTTATGCATTGTTTGTTTGTTTGGGCGAGGAGCATGCACGCTCAGTTCTTGACAGAGGTGGGTTGCACGCACTGTGAGCGTTTCCCTTAAGGAAATCCCAATCTCATTTGTCTATCTTCCCTAGGGAAGAGGGACAGGCATCTGTACCCAGTGGCTTGGTCCCTCTCACTGAGAGGAGACTGAGATTGCAGGGGTCTCAGATGAAGGTTGTTGAAGAGATAGAGAAAGGTGTTATCTCTCTTGCGGGTATTTGACCCGCATCCACCGACATCAGCATGCAAATTATGCAGATGCCGACAGGGTGCGTGAGCATGGATACGTGTTGATGCCCACTATAGACAAGATGTTTGCGAACTAACTCGCGGCTGGAGAGGCATCGACTTTGAAAGCTCTGGCCCTGCCCTTATATGGCAGGACATACGCGCCAGCAGGTCATGCTGCACTGCACACTATGGCAGTGCTTCTAAGCATACCAAGCCGACCCGCTGAAAAACCGGACCAGCATTCAAATCTTGTATACCGTGCTGGTCCAAGCCTACGCCCAAACACCCAGGGAATCCTGGTCTGTCCCGGTTTGAGGACCACAGACAGCAGGTCATGTAGAAGGAACGTACCCTCCCTCTCCCCACAGGCGCTCATAATATCCGGCCTGAGGCTGGGCCACTGATGAGTTTGTTCCATCATATGGAACCCTTCTGTGGGTCCGGCGCTGGGCTTGTTAGTGAGTTGCAGGACTTGTGGCCTCCTCAATCTGCCTAGGTTGAGCTGGACTCCTCTTGTTAAAAAGCAATATGCTGAGCTACAGTTCCCTAGTGCACAGACAAATAGCCAGGTGTTGTGCTATTTCCTAGAAAGCCTCCCCTGTGGATGTCTTCTGGGCGTTGTTAGGCATCCTCTCTCTTAGAGATTGACAAGCACTATGCTGAAGCCTCCACTCTCTAGAGCTTTGGTTAGTAGCATTATCTAGCTTGTGGCTTTTTAGAGCAGGCTCTCCTGTGAAAGCTCCTTTATGGTAACCATCAAGTCACAGGAATGAGTGTCCTAGACCTCTTCCTTGGAATTTCATCCTGTTGAGGCCTCTACTCCTCCAGAGCTTAGCTTAGTCTTGTAGCGAGAGTCATTATTTGTTCAGGCCTCAGTCCTTGAGCTTTGTCTCGGGTCAAGCTGATATTAACTCCCCTTGTTCAGGGTCCTCTAAGAGTGCTTCGCTCCCAGAGTTCTGAAGACCCTGGTGTCCAACACCAATGATGCTCAGGTCGAGCCGACTAAGTACTCCCTCCTATTCGCCTTTGGCTAAGCCACGCCCTAGAATGTAGATTGACCAATCACAGCGCAGCCAAGAACGAGCTCCGACAGAGGTCCGACACTTTTTCACAGCGCTCCATTGACTTTAACGCGAGCATCTCATATTTTTGGTCTCGGCAGGCCATTATGGTCGTAGGATTATCAAAAACATGGTTAAACGTTGTGCCTGGGGCCTTTGTAACACCGATACGCGTTTCCCAGAGAAGTTGGAGGGGGGTGTCCGTTTTTTTCCCTTCCCAAAACCGAAGTCAAATCCTGACAATTGTCGTCTTTGGATTAAACTGTGTGGACATCCTCACAGTCAGCTAAACCCCTCGAGGATCAACAAGCACACCTTTGTGTGCTGTAAGGTAAATTTTGCTTTTAACCTTACTGTGAAGTTATACTAGTTAGACAGTTTTATTAAAACCCTTTGGAGCTAACCAAAACATCACCTTGTCAGCTAACGTTAACGTTAACTACTGTAGCATACCGATTGTTGATACGCTACACGCTGCTAATAAATACGTTATACTCGCGTAACGTTAGTCCGTTTGCTTTGTAATAACGATTATAGAAGTGAATAAAAACCTACCCAGCTTTGCATGAACAGTGTTGCTCTTTGATATTGTTAGTCCCAGCCTCCGTCTCGTTCAGTAGGATATGCGGTGGTTCATTTTTTGACTGTGACCGGTATGCTTTTGCCTCTATTTGGATGCCTTGTTGTTCCTTGCTTTTCACCTGTATGTCATGGATATAGCCTTCAAACGCATATTGCAGCCCCTTTTGCCTACTTCTATCGGACACTTTATTTGCTGATTTATAAAAGTTGGATAAAATTTCATCAGGAAGAGCTGTCACAGCATAAGCCATGTTGATAGCAAACACCAGAGCCCAGATGCAGTTTGACGGATGTAGCGACAGTAACTAAGGGGGGCGGGGCTTAGCCAAAGGTCAATTCAGGACGGTGTTGAGTACGCTCCCTTAGAGCTCAAGCATTAGCCCCAAGCCCATGCCCATGATATTTTTGAGTAGTATGCTCTATATAGAAGCCTCCTCGACTGTCTGGTTGCATGAGATCTGTACTCCCCTTGTTTAAAGGGTGAAAAGCGTTATGTTGAGTACATCGCTTGTGTTGGCAATGTGAATGATTATTCAAAGCCTAGCATACCTCTGGTGGCTATCTCTGCCAGAATTTGTTTCGCTACCAAGTAGTTGGCCCTCCTCGGGCCGCCTTGAAGGCAATCCTCCAGGTTGAGCTAGGTTCTTAGGATTTTAGCTAGTGAGTGTCCTGGCTCCCTAGAGTGGCGCAGACGGATATTATGTCACAGGCTCCAAAGGAGCTTCCCTGGTACTAGCCCTAAATTCTAGATTCACTACCAAGTAGTTGGCCATTCTCGGGCAACCTTGAAGGCGATCCTCCGGGGCGAGCTAGGTTTTTAGCACTTCCAGCTAATTCAGTACCCTGGCCCTGTAGAGTTGCATCATGTTGCAGGCTTCACAGGAACTCCCTGGTACTAGCTCTAGAGCTTGGTCGATACTCTACTCGGTCAAGCCTAGGTAGTACTCTCCTCATTTAGAGGGTCATTCTGTTGAGTACTTTGCTCCCTGAGTCTAGTCAGAAAGTCGAAGGACTTCCATGAGTCCTCCCTGGTAGATCAGTTTTTTAGAGCTGTAGGTACTCCCTAGTTTGAGTTGATCGTCCTATAGAGAACCTCGCTGAAAGGTCGAGAGATTCTTGTGAACCCCCTTGGTAGATCAGCTCCTGAGAGTGCTGGAGGTACTCCTCTCATTAGGGACCTTATGTAGAGTACCCAGCCTCCATAGTGCTCTGAAAAAGTACCGCTCTGTAGGTCCAGGGTCGAGCAGAGTATCTCCCCTCGTTTGTAAGGGTTTGGAAAGCGCTATGCTGAGTCCTGCTTCCCAGGATGCCCTTCTCTTTGTCTGATGTGAGCTGGTTACTGCCTCTTCTGCAGTCCCTCTCATCTGGTTACCTCTCATGAGGCAAGTATGGTAGGAGGCTCTGTTTAGGAAACAGACAGGTTGTTGGCTATACTAGGTTACAAGTCAGACTGGGTCAGCCTCCCTAGTGGCTCTGGGGGTTGAGACAATGTCCCCCTAAAAGTGACTGGCCAGGGGGTCGATATTCCCTTAAATGAACGTGAAGATGCTGGTTCCAAGCCTTTGAACAGCCTTTGATAAGTTCTTCTGTTACTATAAGAAGCTACTTCCTCATTGAGGTGTGATAGCTCGGGCAGTGGTCATAGGGAGTACTGTCACTGACAGCCTAGTGTGTGACCAGTGGGTGTAAGTGTTTTTTTTTTTTTTTTTTTGGTATTTCTGTTGAAACTGCCATTATTTGTGCATAGTTACAGCCATTTCTTGGCATGCACCCCCCTCAGCATGGCGGCATGGGTATTTCGTTCCCCAATAGTGTCTCAGGATGCAGTACGATTTCCCTTTTGATATGGAACGTCTCTGGTTACGACTGTAACCCCTGTTCCCTGAGAACAGGGAACGAGACATTGCGTAAGTAAGTTTATTTAGATAGGGACAGATACAAATAACATAGATAAGCTTTAACAGTCATCTGATGTATGTATCATAGTGTTTTTAGCTAGAGCTAATTCACGACACTTGTCCCTAGAAGGGCTTTTTGTTAAAAAAAAAAAAAAATACAGTTTAACATTCTATTAAAAATAAGAATAAGAAAAAGACGACCAGACAAAGAGAATTAAATACAATGAAATAAAAAAATAAATAAAAAAGGGCAGATTGGGCAAAGAGTAAGACTAAATATGAAAGCAAGATTGTTCCTGAATTAACCACGATTTGGTGGGGTTTTTTTTTAACGAGGCTAATGTTCAAGTAATGTACATTTCAAGGGGTCTGGCAGAGAATTGCATAATTTTGCCCCTTTTACTGAAAAAGCAGCCTGGGCAAATGATGTTCTTCGAAAAGGGATACTGCAATTGCCTTTTGACGATGATCGGGTGACGGTTCTAATACTTTGCTGTCTTGTTATTGTTTTGCAGAGAGGTGGTGGAGCAGCGTCATTTAGACGGTTATAAAGACACTCTATGGCTTTGACTGATGACTGATGTGTCACAGTGTTGGGTTTGTGTTCCCCTGATGTCCACTAGATGTCCTCCTTTCCCACGGTGTCCTTCACTTATGAACTACATTTTCCACGATCCTTTGTCTCATCATTGCACTCAGCTGTTCCTTATCACTGATCATTGCACACAGCCAATTCTCCATTATCATTGTCGATTCCCTGTGTATATAACCCTGTCTGTTTCAGTATGTGTCACGGAGTCCTTGTATGAATCACGCTACTTCTGTCATCCAGTTTCCTTGCTTCTTGTTTTGTTCCTGTTCCTGTTCATGTTGGATTGCCTTTTGGATTTTGACCCTTGCTTTGGACTGGTTTACGATTTTGGATTATCCCTAATAAAACTACTGCTTTTGGAACATACCCTTGTTTCCCCGTGTGTGGATCGTGACAGAAGTACTCCGTCAACTCAGATCCAGTGGTATGTTTTTTAATATCTCTTCCCCAGCCACCGAGCGGGAGAGAAGGGAGTTTTTTAAGGGGACCCGGTTGGTCAAGTTTTGCGGGTCCCGTGGAGGTCACAGTGGAGGATGTAGTCGGGAGATGATCCCGGTTCCGGTGGTCCCGGTTCCGGTGGTCCTGAGTCCGGTGGTCCAGAGAAGGAGAAGGAGACACAGCCCGTCTGCCCAGTCAGAGACTGTTCACGTCCCATTTGCCCAGTCAGAGACTGTTCACGTCGCGTCTGCCCAGCGAGAGACTGTTCAAGTCGCGTCTGCCCAGCGAGAGACTGTTCACGTCACGTCTGCCCAGCGAGAGACTGTTCACGTCACGTCTGCCCAGCGAGAGACTGTTCACGTCACGTCTGCCCAGCGAGAGACTGTTCACGTCACGTCTGCCCAGCGAGAGACTGTTCACGTCACGTCTGCCCAGCGAGAGACTGTTCACGTCACGTCTGCCCAGCGAGAGACTGTTCACGTCACGTCTGCCCAGCGAGAGACTGTTCACGTCACGTCTGCCCAGCGAGAGACTGTTCACGTCACGTCTGCCCAGCGAGAGACTGTTCACGTCACGTCTGCCCAGCGAGAGACTGTTCACGTCACGTCTGCCCAGCGAGAGACTGTTCACGTCATGTCTGCCCAGCGAGAGACTGTTCACGTCCCGTCTGCCCAGTCAGAGACAGTTTACGTTCCGTCTGCCTTCATGGACCTGGACTATCTGGAGCGTCTGGCTCGGATCCTGGACATGCCCGTGTCTCCTGTCCCAGAGCCGGAGCCAGTGTCTCCTGTCCCAGA
This sequence comes from Gila orcuttii, assembly GCA_026230005.1. Lineage (NCBI taxonomy): Eukaryota > Metazoa > Chordata > Actinopteri > Cypriniformes > Leuciscidae > Gila > Gila orcuttii. The sequence goes on along the minus strand of JAPDVR010000005.1, from coordinate 37,620,554 downwards.
GCCGGAGGCAGAGCCAGTGCCCGTTCCAGAGCCGGAGGCAGAGCCAATGCCTGTTCCAGAGCCGGAGGCAGAGCCAGTGCCTGTTCCAGAGCCGGAGGCAGAGCCAATGCCCATTCCAGAGCCAGAGGCAGAGCCAGTGCCCGTTCCAGAGCTGGAGCTAGAGCCAGTGCCCGTTCCAGAGCCGGAAGCAGAGCCAGTGCCCGTTCCAGAGCCGGAGGCAGAGCCAGTGCCCGTTCCAGAGCCGGAGGCAGAGCCAGTACCCGTTCCAGAGCCGGAGGCAGAGCCAGTGCTGTCTGCCTTCCTGGACCTGGACTATCTGGAGCGTCTGGCTCGGATCCTGGACATACCCGTGTCTCCTGTTCCAGAGCCGGAGCCAGTGTCTGCTGTTTCAGAGCCGGAGGCAGAGCCAATGCCTGTTCCAGAGCCGGAGGCAGAGCCAATGCCTGTTTCAGAGCTGGAGCCAATGTCTATTCCAGTGCCAGTGCCCGTTACAGTCTAGAGCCAGTGTTTGTTTCTGTGTTTGTGTCTGTTCTTGTGGCTGTTACAGTTTTGGTGTCTGTTCCTGAGCCGGTGTCTGTTCCTGAGCTAATGCCTGTTCCTGAGCCAGTGTCTGTTCCAGAGCTGGAGCCAGTGGCTGTTCTAGAGCCAGAGCCGGTGCCGTCTGTTCCAGAGCCAGTGTCTGCTGTTCCAGAGCCTGCTGTTCCAGAGTCTGCTTCGCCCTGGCTGCCCGATGGGTCGTCTGCTTCGCTCTGGCCGCCCGATGGACTGTCTGCTTCGCCCTGGTTGCCCAATGTACTGTCTGCTTCGCCCTGGCCGCCCGATGGGTCGTCTGCTTCGCCCTGGCCGCCCGATGGGTCGTCTGCTTCGCCCTGGCCGCCCGATGGGTCGTCTGCTTCGCCCTGGCCGCCCGAGGGGTCCTCACCGCCCTGGCCGCCCGAGGGGTCCTCACCGCCCTGGCCGCCCGAGGGGTCCTCACCGCCCTGGCCGCCCTAGGGGTCCTCACCGCCCTGGCAGCCCGAGGGGTCCTCACCGCCCTGGCCGCCCGCCCTGACCGCCCGAGGGGTCCTCACCACCCTGGCCGCCCGAGGGGTCCTCACCGCCCTTGCCGCCCGAGGGGTCCTCACCACCCTGGCCGCCCGAGGGGTCCTCTTCGCCCTGGCCTCCCGATGGACTTTGTGTTTCGCCCTGGCCGCCCGGTGGACTTTGTGTTTCGCCCTGGCCGCCCGGTGGACTTTGTGTTTCCCCCTGGATGCCCGATAGATTTTTTGTTTTGCCCTGGTCCCCGGTTAAACCCTCACCCCTTGTTCCTGTCTCCCTTCATGGACCTGGCCCACCTTCCCTCCCCTGGTCCTCCACCGTTCCACCTCCCTCCTGAACCTCTTGTATTGTGTTGTGTTTTCTGTGTTTTTTGTTGTTGTCGTGGAGCGTCTGGTAGCCGCTCCGTAGAGGGGGGGTTATGTCACAGTGTTGGGTTTGTGTTCCCCTGATGTCCACTAGATGTCCTCCTTTCCCACGGTGTCCTTCTCTTATGAACTACATTTCCCACGATCCTTTGTCTCATTGCACTCAGCTGTTCCTTATCACTGATCATTGCACTCAGCCAATTCCCCATTATCATTGTCGATTCCCTGTGTATATAACCCTGTCTGTTTCAGTATGTCACGGAGTCCTTGTATGAATCACGCTACTTCTGTCATCCAGTTTCCTTGCTTCTTGTTTTGTTCCTGTTCCTGTTCATGTTGGATTGCCTTTTGGATTTTGACCCTTGCTTTGGACTGGTTTACGATTTTGGATTATCCCTAATAAAACTACTGCTTTTGGAACTTACCCTTGTTTCCCCGTGTGTGGATCGTGACAGATGGGCTTGGGACCATGTGGTTAAACCATTGGATATGTGTGAGAAAATCATAGAATTTAAAAAAATTAAGGCACAGTCAAGGGTCAAGCAGTTCCTTATTATCATAAAACAGCTCAAGATGGCCTTAATGGTTTTACAGATTTTCTTGATATGACTTTTAAAGTTCAACTGATAGTCTATGATTATTCCGAGATACTTCACTTCAGGTACTTGTTCAATAAGTTCCCCGTTAATTTTTACGTTCAAAAGTTGTTTTAGAGCTAGTGTTTTAATGGAAAAGCATACAGAATTTGTTTTATTGGTGTTTAAGGTTAAACAAGATGAGGTCAGCCAAGATGATATTTTTTGTAAGTTAGCATTTAGTTTGTCAGCCACAGAGATACAGGTATTACCAGATGCATACAACACTGTATCATCGGCATACATCTGTAGACCTATATCTGGACATACTACATCTGGCAAATCATTGATGTAAATATTAAAGAGTATGGGTCCCAAGATCGTGCCCTGAGGAATCCCTGTTTTAATTTTAAGAAAAGTGGATCTCGCATTATTAATCACAACACACTGTTCGCGGCCTTTTAAGTATGAATCAAACCAGGACAGTGTCTGTTTGGATAAATTAAACTTAGCTAGTTTTGAAATTAAGGTATTGCGATTTACTGTATCAAAGGCTTTTTTAAAATCTAGAAATACTGCACCAACTACATTTCCCTTGTCAAGTGATTGTTTGATATTTTCAGTTAATAAACAAGTAGCGGATTCTGTTGAATAATTGTGCCTAAAACCAAATTGCAAAGGACTCAGATACTGGTTTATCGCAAGATAGTACATGAGTTTTTCTGAGACAATTTTCTCTAAAACTTTAGAAAAAACTGGAAGAAGACTGATAGGTCTATAATTACAAGACATTTTGTTATCTCCTGATTTATAAATCGTTATTACTAGAGCATTTTTCCATCCATCTGGGAATTGCCCGGATTTGATGGAAATATTAATAAGGTTGGTGAGGGGCTGGACCAGAATGTTACTATATTTTTAAAAGAAAAGCTGTGTCTAAATTAAAAATGTCTTTTGAGAAGGTGGTGTTTAGGTCCTGTATAGCTTTCATAACAGCTGTCTGATCGACCTCCCTAAGCTGAAATGAGTTATCTTGATCTTCAAGCAGGTCTACTGTTGTTAGGCCTATATGGTTCCAGCATGGAAAGCTTGATGCAAGGTTGTTAACAGATTTTATAAAGAAATTGTTGAATTCATTAGCAACTTGTGCACTATCAGTGATGATGTGTTCACCCATGTTAAGTTCATATTTACTTTGGGTGGCATTACCCTTTGGATTTAATAGGCTGTTCAATTGCTTCCAAACTAATTTGCCATTTCCTTCAGCCTCTAATAGAGCTTGGACATTCTAAGTTCTTTAACAACTTGGTTACGCAAACCTTTAAATAATTTCAAATCCATGTCCCTTCGGGTCTTGATAAAAGTTTTCAGGGCAAGATCTCTCTTTTTCATCAGTTTTCTAATATTATCATTCATCCATGGTAACTGAAATTTTCTCTGGAATTTCTTTAGCTTTTTAATGTATTTATCAACAATACTCTCAATAGTGGACATAAGCTTATTACAGCAGTCGTTTACTTGGTCATATTGTTGGAGCTCATCCCAGTTAACACCCTTTAACTCATTCTCAAATTCAGTCATCTTTTTACAAGGCATTTCAAGTTTAATTAAATTCTGATTTGGATTTAAAAACCTGGTCAATCTTTTCTTTGTCAGTTGTCTAGCAATTCAAATCATATTATGGTCAGATAGACCAGTGACTAAGTTATATGTTTTTATGATTCTGTTAGGTTTGTTCACGAAAATTAAATCTATTAGTGTTTGAGTATTCCTAGTGATACGTGTAGGGGCTTCAATCATTTGAATGAAGTCGTGTTTAGATGCAAGATATTCCAATTTTTTCCTACAGTGATTGTCTAGCCAATTTATATTAAAATCTCCAAAAACAAGCACCTCGTTCTTGTGCTTAAAGTTCTTAAACAACGCATCCAAGTTTTCGCATAGTGTTGCAGTGCACGCCGAGGGAGGATTATATACCACTAAAATATAAAATTGCATGCTTTGCGACAATATTACATTAACACATAGATATTCAGTAGACATATCAACAGTTGGATACATTTCCTTTGCATTGAAAGTGTCCTTAATGTATATCAGAAAACCCCCACCCCTGCCCAAAGTTTGGTCCCTTCTAAAGCATGTATACCCCGGGACATCAATTATGCTGGTTGGAATTTTATCATGTAACCAAGTTTCACTAATACAGAGAAAATCGATATTGGATTCAGATAATAATAGCCTGATTTCATCTCGCTTGGGAAATAAGCTTCGAATGTTTAAATGACCTCCCAAAATACCTTTAGGTTTAACCGTGTAATCCCAAACCACTTTGGCATGGTTAACAGTTTGAAAGAATAGAGTCTGTCTCTGTTTGGTCAGTGCCTGTGTTTGGAGTGATCTTACTTTTGTGGGGACAGCAGTTCCTCCTTGCCAGCCAGCACTGCTAGCTGAGCAGTTCAGGGCACTGGTTAGACTCAGCCCGTTATCCATCGCCGTACCGGCCTCCATCAACCTTTAAGCCGCGCAGGCTGGCCTCTCTGCCTGCTCCGTCGTCCCCTCGTCATCACGGAGCTGCACGTTCAGGTTCCCGTGCCAGGCTCAGTCCTCGCTGGTGAATAGAGACCGGGAACCCGCTGGCACTCCGAGTGGTAAGGAGCCGATCGCACCGGTGTCATCCAGGGCAGGAAACTCCGCTTGCTGGCGGGGAGGGAGGTTGTCACTCCGTCAACAGGTGTATCCATAGATGCATCCACAAGGCCTGGGCCTAGATTGAGCTGCACATCCCCCGTGAGCAACACCAGGAGGAAAAGATATGATACCGCATAATATTTGTTTGCTTTAGTGCGGCTGGAGTAACATGTTGTTGTGCGTAAAGCACGTTTTGAATCGAAAATTAAAAAGGAGCGGTAAATGATGAGTTGTCCATGTCCGAAGTTATGCAGATGAATTTTTTGGGGGACAGAGCTTAATGTTAGAACATTTCTTACAGTCTCTGGTTGAGTTCTGGGTTTTAAGGATCCAACCATAGAGGCAAAAAATGTAAAAAATAATACTGCTGTAGCATAGATGAACAGCAAGTAGAGGCTCAGGTGGCATTGTTTGTTTGTGTGCTGTCTCTGGTGTTCGAGTTGTTTCTGTTAAATGAGTTAATCCGATAAAAAGTGCAACAAGCGCAGCAAGCACGGAGCCCCACCAACCGTGTATGCGCGCCGCCATCAGTGTGTCCTATAGTGATCTTCCCCTTGCCATGCCTCCAGGCTGCCTGCACAGTCCCTTCAGACGATATGTGGATGACATGTTCTCTAGGCGCTCCTTATATACTTCCTGGTCGCACTAGTATGATGTCATAGGCTGTCGCCGGCCAATAGGATTGCCGTGATTTAACAAATGCTTAAGATACCAGTCACGCTGAGGCGTTCCCCAATATTGTCTCAGGACGCAGTGTCTCGTTCCCTGTTCTCAGAGAACCAGGGTTCCCTTTCAGTCGCTCACATTCGACGTAGTCGAAGTGTCGACTGATTGGGATCATGCTTAGGGAGCCTGTCATCTTCGAGTACTGTTAAAACAAGCCAATGCACAATGGCGTGCAAGATCTGCATCTCACACTCCACCCCACGGCGCGGGTATAAATATGGAAGTGGATGGACGCACCAGTTGCCTTTCGCTTCAGAGCCGATCGGTCTTCATGTCGATGTCTCTGAAGAGTGTTGTTATATTACAACGAGTGAGTGTGTCGGTGCTTCTTAAGGAAGTCTCTACCGATGCTGGTGGTTCTACAGTGTGAATGCAGCGGTGGTCGCGAGCCTTCTGAGTTCTCAACTGCTGTTTTAACAGCATCACAATTCTGTGTTTGTTTGTTTGTTTGTTTGTTTGACGGCCAGTTGAGGGCAAAGAAAGTGAGTGCTTCACTGGTACAGGCTGTATCATCCCTGTCAGTGTTGCTGGGATCATTCCCCTGTGTGCTTCGGCACTGGTGAGAGTTTTTAATTTCCTGAATGAGCAACACGGGTGCGTTTGCGTCTTTTTCAAGATGTCATTCCACCTGTGTTTTTCTGGATGCGGTCATTCCCTGTTCCTCTCTGACAGTCACAATTGTTGTTGCATCACGTGTCTGCTTACAGCACGCTGAAGCAGCTTTTGTGGACGGTTCATGTTCCCATTGCGGCAATATGACTGTTGCGGTGTTGAGATCGAGACTCGCCTTCGTCCGTGAAGCTGTCCCCATTACCATGCCAAGTCAAGTCAAGTCACCTTCATTTATAAAGCGCTTTTAACAGTATGGATTGTTTCAAAGCAGCTTTACAGTGATAATAGAAATTACCGTAACAGATTCTTTAGACTTTACCAGTTATTTATTGTTTAGACTTTACTTTAGTTATTGTCCAGCTAATTTTGATTGATTCACTTCCGTTGCGAAGATCATTAGTTATTAAATTAGGGGCCGCTAACACGACACCATTCTAACAGAAAAACCCTAAAACAGTGCCTGCTGTTTTGAGAACGCACTCCCTGAAATAGATTTGAAGGTGCACGCGATTATTCGTTATCTCTGCGCAAACCTCAAAAACACAAACCCGCGATAACGCAGACAGAGTGCACATGCGCATTGTGTTCAGTCGATAGGTATGTGCATTTGAATATATATGTTCGCAGGCGTGTAGTCCTTCACAAATCAACCCTCAACAAACTACTTGTCTGGCTTAAAAATGTATAATAAAGAATTTTTGGTTGCGTCTGCATAGCCACGGAAACTGGAATTATCCCGATAACGTTTTATCTGTACAGAGGTAAAGGGAAGGAGGCCTTCACAGGGGAGAGACTAGTTGACACTTCAGGACTGCGTTGTCGTCGTTTCCAGGTGCTGGTCCTTCATCAGATCTGGATATGGCCTGGATCCGGTGGACTGCGGTAAACCTCGGGATAATCCGAGAGACCAATATTAGCGTAGACGCCATCCTTCTTATGATGTACCAAGTACATCAGGATTTATGGGAAGTGTTCCCGGTTCCGGCTGATCTAAACTATGCAGCCTAACCTTGAATTATAGAAGTCTATAATGTGTTATGTGTATGCTAGGTCAAAGATATGTGTTTTTAGTCTAGATTTGAACTGACAGAGTGTGTCTGCTTCCCGGACAATGTTAGGAAGATTGTTCCAAAGTTTTGGTGCTAAATAGGAAAAGGATCTACCGCCAGCAGTCGATTTTGATATTCTAGGTATTATCAATTGGACGGAATTTTGAGATCGCAATATACGTGAAGGAGTATAATGCGTTAAGAGCTCGCTCAAGTACTGGGGAGCTAAACCATTTAGTACTTTTAAAGTAATCAGCAATATTTAAAAAGTTATAAAATGTTTAATAGAGAGCCAATGCAGTGTCAGAGAACCGGGCTAATATGGTAATACTTCCTGGTTCTGGTAAGAACTCTAGCTGCTGCGTTTTGGACCAGCTGTAGTTTGTTAATTAAGCATGCAGGGCAACCACCCATAATAGCATTACCATAATCTAGCCTTGATGTCATGAATGCATGAACTAATTGTTCTGCATTTTATATTTAGAGCATATGACGTAATTTATATATATATATATATATATATATATATATTTTATATATATATATATTTTTAGAGCATATGACGTAATTTAGATATATTTTTAAGATGAAAAAATTAGGTTTTACAGATACTAGACACGTGAATTTCAAATGAAAGATTGGTATCAAAGAGCACACCCAGGTTCCTAACTGATGACAAGGACTTGACAGAGTAGCCATCAAGTGTTAAACAGTATTCTAGGTTATTACCTAGAATCAAATTTTTCATCAGTGAGACTACAATGCACTGCCTGATGCAATACTGTAGTAGACGGTTGCATAATTATAATTTTCTCCCTGATATGATCAATCTTGTAAGTAAAGAAGTTCATAAAGTCATTATTGCTGTACTGCTTGGAAACATCTGGGCTAGAAGCTTTATTTTTCATTAGTTTAGCCACTGTTTCAAATAAATACCTAGGGTTTTGTTTATTTTCTTCTAATAGGGTTGAAAAATAAGCAGATCTAGCAGCTTTTAAGGCCTCTCTGTATGCAATCGTGCTCTCTTTTCATGAAATGCAAAATATGCCGCTCTCTTAAGGGCCCGGGTGCTGTGTGGGATGGGTGATCGGAGGATAGTGATGGATGTTTTGCCTGGTAACCATTCCCTGTGAGCTCCTCACTTCTCCATCTCACCGCAGCTTGTGGAATTTCCTGTTGAACGTGCTGGTCCCTCTGTAATGGACCGATCAACCGTTTCAATTGGGGTTCCCCCAGAGGATAACATGTCGATAGCAGCACCGGAGGGTGAGCTGGCCTCTGGAGATGACGATTGGGCTGCGTTATCTCCCTCTGGGAGTGTAACGTTGCCGGATCCAGAATTGTCAGCTATGCTGAAACGGGCCGCCGGGCTCGAGTGGAGTCCTCCACCGTGTCCCGCTCAGTCTCAGTTGGAGGACTGGTATCTCGGGGAGGTCCGTGCTGGTTCTCAGCTCTCCACTCCAGTGCCTTTCTTTCCCGAAGTGCATGGATAGCTTACCAGGTTGTGGACGGCATCTTTCTCTGCCAGAAACTGTCTGAATAGCTTTTTCCCCCTCACTACCCTTGACGGAGGAGCGGTGAAGGATTGCGAGGCTATCCCTCCAATGGAGCAGTCTTTTCTAGTTTGGAGATGGATTCGGTTCACCGCATCTCTGAAAAAGAGTATGTGGTTGGTTAGTGCTGTATAGAAGTGAGAAAGGGTCCCACTGAAACTCTTCAGAGGCTCCTGGGGCATATGGGAGACGCAGCCACTCAGCTTCCTCCATATGAAGATCGCTTCAGCACTGACTTCACGGCCAGGTCCCGAGGTGGCCGTGGCAGAGCAGCATGCTCTTGTGTGAAAGCACCCAGAAGGGAAGGCTGTTTCCAAGCAGAGGTTGGCCCACTACATGTGGTTGCCTTCATTTTGATGAGAAAGTTTTCCCAAGATGCACGTGCCCACCTGGGTGGTGAGCTCCTCCTTACTGAGAGTATTGCTCCCTCCTAGGTGTCGACACAGAGTGCCTCGCTGAACAGATGTTAAATAGAGTTGGGGGCTGGGCGACACCTATCATGTTCGCTAGAGCAGTGGTTCTCAATCCTGGTCCTGGGGACCCACAGCTCTGCACAGTTTGTATGTCTCCCTCATTTAACACACCTGATTCAGATCATCAGCTCGTTAGGAAAGAGCTCTATGAACTGAACTGGCTGTGTCAGATAAAGGAGACATATAAAATGTGCAGAGCAGTAGGTCCCCAGGACCAGGATTGAGAACCACTGCGCTAGAGAACTAGCCTATGTGTCAAACCGCTGCTTCCCGTGGGCTCCCTTCACATGAAGCTAGTTTCACTGTAAGCCCGGTTCGAAGTGTCGGCTTGCTGCGCCATTCCCCTCCTATGGACTGGATATGTGCGCAATTCTTGCTCCAGTAGAGTTCCCCTTTATTAGTTGAACCCTGTCGAGTTCCTCCATACCTTTCGGCAACGGTTTGTGGCGGAACGTCCGAAGCCAGGGCTATCACTCGTATGCACTGGTGGAACCTGTGTTAGGCTGGGTCCATATGTTGTGATCCCTACGGCGATCCCATATGTGTATTCTTCCACGGTACGCCTCCCTGCGGCGAGCCCGTGTCTTTCCTCGGCAGAGCCTGCTCTGTCGTCACTGTCCAGTTGAGTCTTCCCCCTGTCATAAGCTGGAGCCACCCCAGTGACATTCCATATGATGTACTGCCGGGTAATCCGCCCAGTCCATATGTGTGTCCTCCACATGTTTACCTCCCTACGGGCAGGATGTTGTTTCCGCAGCTTATTCCTTTCCAACGAAAGAGAACACTTTCCCAGTGGTCTTGTGGAATAGCAGTTACTTCCATGGCCTAAGCCCTGTCCCATCTCCGCCTCAAATAATGCGGGGGGGGGGGATCAGAAGGCTTTTGTCTAGGCACTGGAAGGTGGCAGCACTTGTGGCGTTTTAAATGGGATCCAAATCAGTCGACACGTCGACTCAACGTATGTAACCCTCATTCCCTGAAGGAGGGAACAGAGAGGTAGTCTCGTCGCCACTATTGCTGGACCACCGCTGACTCCGGGCTCTGTTCCTCAGTGAAAAACAACTGATGCGTGCATCCACTTCCGTATTTATACCCGCGCCGCGGGGCGGAGTGTGAGATGCAGATCTTGCACGCCAATGTGCATTGGCTCGTTTTAACAGTACTCGAAGATGACAGGCTCCCTAAGCGTGATCCCAATCTGTCGACACATCGACTACATCTCCGTTCCCTCCTTCAGGGAACGAGGGTTACATATGTAACCGAGACGTTACAGTCGTAACCCGAGATGTTTTACTGTCACATTTGCTTATCTACTGTATTGGGGAAAAAATACATCAGAAGGAGAATCTTACCTGCGCGTAAGCAACGTCTTTCCACTTGATTGCTTAAGCCCTATTCGGACGGGATAAACTTTTCAAGGGTAGGAGGAGTAATGTAATTTTACCACAGGACGTCTGTAACAATAATTGCCAATTCACACGGGATAAGATCTCAGTAAAACTAGCAGAAGTGGGAGGAGTAACTTGATTTACGCACCGCTGTCACCCTCCTGTTGTCATGTGTGTATTACGTTGCTTCCTGATATCATGTGCGCAAACCCATGTAACCTATATGTATATATATATATATATATATATAACCGTTATGTCCGGTCAAACGATGTATTAATTAACTTCAGATTGGATTATGTTGGTAATAGGCACTTACCTAAAGCTAAAATATGTTTTGTGCCTCTAACAAGTGCTTTCGATCATCTTTTTGATCTGAATGGCATGTGGAAAACACTTGAGTTTTGCCACAGATTTGTCCCAGTGTCTAGAACGCAACTGAATGCTTTTCAAGCACCTCCATACTTGAAAAACCCACGGAAAACTACATTTAAACAGGAAATGATGGAATATTTACGTACATATTTACAGCGGGTCTATTCAAACAGGATTAGTATTACCCGAGGTAATTTTTCCGGACCTTTTTACTGAAAGTAAAAAAAGCTCTGGGCATAATTACTTTACCCCACCTCTCCATGTTAAACTAGTTCCGTCTGAATAGGGCTTTAGACTCTCAACTTGCTCCACCAACACACATACAGAGGAGAAAATGTCAGAGACAGAGGCTGTTATCTATAATCTTTGTCCCCCATCGAAAAAGAACGTAAAATTTGCAGAAGGAGAATACTTTGGATATAGAAAAAAACAAACGTGTGTTTGCCCTCGAGTATATCCAATTTACAAAAAATGTGGACTCAAAGTCGCTGCAAAAAGAGGAAACTAATCGACCATGTTCGCTTATATTCACGAACACCCACTCTCTATGCAGATAAAGGAATGTCCCGTTTATACCGCAAGGCCGTATGATTTCCGAGATGCAGAGGGAATCGCAGAATCCAGTCATGAAAATAGAATTTCGTGCATAATGCGCAAATTGATGGATGGATGAATACATCGAAAGTTGAACTGCACAATAAATAAAAGCGTGACATGGTCTGTGAATATTAAAGCACAAAAAGACTTCTATATAATCTGCTTGTTCTGCATGTATCTGTGTGAATAAGCTGCGCCGTTTCGTCTATACATACTCAAGTATGCGTGACACTTATGGAATTTCCAGTATCTGCCGTCACACAAAATGAGGACATGAACATATCTAGAGCTGCTCTGAGAGACTGCTTAATGTCAAATTTGACATGGTCAAATACTGAAACTAAAAGTTCTTCACTACAACCCGTCAAAATAAAATCAATCAATCAATTAATCAAACTTTATTTATAAAGCACTTTGAAACAACTGAAGTGGACCAAAGTGCTGTAGAAAAAAAAGAGAAGTGAACCCATTATGTAAAACATTATGTAAAACATAAAGTACATACTTTATGTAAAAAATATACAAAATATCAGGTGTCAAAGGCCAAGGAGGAGGTTTTATGAAGCGATTTAAAAACAGACTGTGAAGAGGCTTGTCTAATGGGCATACCACAGTTTAGGAGCTGCCACAGAAAAAGCACGGTCCCCCCTGAGCTTACGTTTTGTTTTGGGCACATTAATTGATCAGTTGACCTGAGAGAACGAGTGGTTGTGTAAGGGTGTACCAGCTCCGAAATGTAGGGTGGGGCAAGACCGTTTAGGGATTTAAAAGCAAATAAAAGAATTTTAAATTGGATCCTAAAATGTACGGGTAGCCAGTGAAGTGATGCTAACATGGGCGAAATGTGCTTGTGTGCATTAGTTAAGCAATGTGATCTGTTTTAATTGAGAAAATCTGTGTTTTGCAGCCCGTAACCAAAAAATAAAAAGATAAAGTTCTTAAATTTTCATTTTAAAACATGAATTAAATTGTTAGTTGTATGCATTCATTTGATTACCACCATTTTTGATCATATATTTATATTAAATCATAAAAATAAAAAATATTTTCAGAATATAATACATTTTATTGTACTCTGTTTGCATTTGCAGTGTTTAACACACAGAATCAGCTGGACCGTTGGTTTGGGTCAGTGGCGTGGTGTCAAAACCTTAAAGCGGCGTGCAATACTAGATCAGCCACCTAGCTGTCACCAGTCATTTCTGCAGTTTTTTTATTTTATTTAATATTATTTGATTTTCAAGTGAGTTGATTGTAGTTGTGGTTTATATTGTGTTATTTATTATATTGTGTTGTTACTTATTTTTCCTTCAGAATTGGGGGCGGCCAGCTGCAGAGAATAAGCATCTCCCTGTGGTGTAGTGGGGTGGTTCTTCGCCTGAATGCTGTGCTCCTAGTGAGGTTTGGCGTGCCGTGGTGTGAATGTGTACGTATGATTGCTGTGTCCTTCCTGTCCAGGAGTGCCAGTACCCAATTCTGAAGTTGTAACGTCCTTGTATAATTTATTGTGAATTTGATTTGATTTCTTGGCGGTTTTTTTGTGTTAAATAAAATTGGATTTTTTTATTGGTGGAAAATAAAGTTTTCTATTTTTATACTCAACCCATGTCTGACTTGGCTGTAATGAACCTGTGAGCCTTGCACTAGTGTGAAGGGCATTTCCCCGGAAATAGGCCCTGGGGGGGTGTAGTCGGTAACTTTGTAGCAGCCCACCTAATTCTGTGATCTGTTTATCCATGCTAACGTGTAGGTTAAGAAGAATTTACTAAACCTTTTAGTGCGCCTTCAATTAAAGCTGCCACACAAGCATAAGCAAAACACAACACCAATGTCGACTGCGATTTAGTTAAAAGAGTTGAATATAATTTTGCCACTCTAATATTTCTTTGGTCAGTAGTGACAGTTTGTTTCAATGAACTGGTTCAAAAACCGATTCATCGGATCCTTATGTCTTCAAGCAATGATGTGAAAGTGACGTGACATGTACTGTAGCCAAGTATGGTGTCCCATACTCAAACACATGACCTTTGGGTTACAAGTCCGACTCTCTTACCATTAGGCATGCGATTTGTTTCTTGAGTGCACGCCAGTGAGTAAATGATACCACAACCAAGATGTGTTTGACATTTTATTTAAGTTTGTTTGAATGTGTACATCTTACCTGTGGTTCCGCCGGGATCCATGACTGCAGCTTTGAATTAAAAGGGCGCAGCCTTTCCTGGTGTCCTTTATATATTCGGTTGGGAATTATGGTTAATGTAGTTTTTGGGACAATATTTGTTGGGGTCCTGTGTTAATTCGAATGTGTTTAAATTACGTTTTTTTTGTTGTTTTTTGTTTTTTTTGTATGTTTAAGTGTATTTTTATCATTATTATTGCTTTATGGTAAATGTGATTCCCTTTCAAGGGAACTCGAGCTGCGTCGAGACACGGTGGGAACGCCCTGCGTGATTGCGTTGTGAAGCAAGTGTATAATCAGTCCAATGAAGAGACGAGACGTCATAGGCGGGTGACGTCATTGACCAGGAAACTATAAAGCACACCTGAAAACAGACCGCGACAGCTTCTGCGCCTTCAGCAAGCGATCTGTGTATTCTGTCCTTGTCATATTTATTGTTGTCTGTCAAGTTGCAATATATATATATATATATATATATATAATGGCAAAAGAGAGCAAGCAGCTTTTTGTTGTTCCCTGCCCACGTTATATCACGGGTGGGGACACACATATCAGCTTTTTGTTGCTGTTTGGGAGTGGAGCATGCCACAGTCAGTTCTCGAGGGAGCTGACTGTGAGCATTGCGAGAAGCTGTCCGTGAGGACGCTCCGCTCCCGCCAGGCGTTCTTCGAGTAGGACGGTTCGGTTTGCGCTCCCCGCGCGGGTCCCGCTGTTGCCGAGGCGCGGTGGCGACTCGCATTTTGGGGTTCGCAAACGGATCTGACAGCGGGGGTTGGGACGGGCCCCGTCCTATCTCAGCTTTCACCTGCCAGATCCAGTGTGCTGCGATTTACAGTTCCGAGGAATTGGTATCGTTAGTGTTTTGTTAAGAAAAAGAGAACAAAACAAATAAAAATATTAAGAAAAAGGCAGATGTTTGAGTTTTCAATAAATAAGTCAGCTCATAACTCTGTTGAATAAAGAGGAGCTTTTAAAGGGAGGTTTTATCTAGTGCTGTTGCTAGTTAAATATTTACTGGACAGCTGAACATTATGAGAGTGAAAATAAAAAGAGTTTATTAGATTAAATATATCTAAAAAAAACAGGAAAACTCTGTATCTGTAACGCACGGACAGAGGCGGTCGGATCCATGTGCAGCACTTTATTTCAACTTAAACACAAGCAGACATAAACCCAGGCATACAGTTAAACAAGGGGCAATCCAGTAACTTGTGGTGATAACAGGCTTAGGTCGAGGCAGGCAGCACAGGTTCATAAACATTCCAGAAGACAGGCAAGGGTCAAGAGTCCAGGGAAACACGGAATACTAAAACAGGGAATAATGCTCAGAGATGTACGCTTACAATGTAACAAGACTTCGCACCAGACACAGGGATGACTCAGGCTTAAATAAGGAACTCAATAACCGGTAATAAAACACAACTAAAACATAATTAAACATAATGAGTCCATGGTGAAAACATAACACAAGGAGAGAGTGCGCTCCAGTGGCTCACGCGGGCACTCCAGCTGGCATACATGACAGTATCTCAGCCTCCTCGTCGGGGACTGCCATTTTTTCCCTATCTCCACACTGAGGTGTCGAGATCATGGAATAAACCGGTTTCTATTTTATGTGTTTAATGCCCAAACGTCTAACTATAGTATTGTTATGGGTATTAAGTATCATGGTATGACAGTGCCTCAGGTTAAAGAGATGCTTGCGAGCTTTCTCTCTCCTGAGTCGGCGTCATAATTTTTAACCCCGACGTTACCCACCAGCCATCTTAAATAATAAATAAATTTTATTAGGCAGCGCTTGTGGGTAAAGTATATAAGGACATGGATAAATGTGAGGATGTCAGCTCTGACGCTAAGTTTTTCTGATATAAAAATAAAGAAAAATAAAAATATGTCTGTTCTTCTGGACGCTCCGCTTTTAAAAAAATAAACCATTCAGCGGCGTTCCAGACGTTTCTTCCTCACCTATCTAATGTTCCTGAGACTGCTGGGTGGGAGCAGTCTCAACCTTCTAAGCTCCTCACAGCACAGAGTGCAAACAGAGCGTCGCCATTTGGGCTCCTCCACAATCGAAGGGGGACCTGGGTGGCGGTCGCAGTCTAGCCTGTTAGAGATATGCAAGATCTGAGGACTGTTTTATCTCTAAATAGCTTGGACAAAGAAGAAGCCCTGACGCCGAGGCTATCAGGCTTCTAAGGGTGGTCCCCTCCGGGGTAGGGACGGTTTTGAGAAATCGTTTCTCCTCGGCGCCCTCTGGGGTGCGACTCTCTGAGGAGGGTCGCAGCGCTGCCAGTTCGGTTTTCCTGCCGGTTCGCCGTTCAGGGCACCGAGGTGTCAGCATCCCCATACGATCCTCCGAGGAGGGTCGTAGAATGGTCAGTTCGATTGTTCCCTGACGGTTCGCTGCTTTAGGGCACCGTAGTGACTGTTCGACCAAATCCAGAGGCCAGTCTTGAGAGACTGGTTCCCCTAGTAGAATTTCTGGCAGCGTGGAAACTACTGCCACATATTTCTCAGTGGTTCTTGCACACTATAGACAAGGGTTTCAGAATTCAGTTCGGTTCTCGTCCGCCCAGATCTCTAGGGGTCCTCCCCACTGTGGTGGACCCCGAGCAGGCTTTGGTTATGGAGCAGGAAGTACTGACACTTCTGCAAAAGGAGCTGTAGAAGGGGTTCCTCCTCCCTGCAGACAGTCAGGGTTTTACAGCCATTACTTCATTGTTTCCGATAGAGGATAAGGGGTTGCGTCCTACTCTAGACCTGCGTCAATTAAACAGCAGGTTTCAGAATCTCAAGTTCAAAGTATCCTTACGCTAAATATGATTGTGTCACAAATTCAGTCCGAGGACTGGTTTGTCACAATAGACTTAAAGGACGCTTACTTATCTATCCATCCTCATCACAGGAGGTTCCTGAGGTTTGCTTTCGGGGGCGAAACATACCAGTATCGGGTTCTTCCATTCGGCCTAGGTTATCACCCCGCACCTTTATATGCGTGGATGCAGCTCTGGCTCCTCTGAGACTCCAGGGCATTCGCATATTATATTATATCGACGAATGGTTGATCCTAGCTCAATCTGAGCATATGGCAGTTCGGCATCGAGATGTCGTTCTGTCTCATTTAAAGATGTTGGGGTTGCCCCTCAACGCCAAGAAGAGTGTGCTCCTCCCAGCTCAGAGGACCACTTTTCTAGGTGTAATATGGGATTCGACAACGATGTGGGTACAATTGTCTCCAGCACGTATTTCTGCGATTCTCACAGCCGTAAATGGGGTTTATCTAGGCCAGTCACTCACTGAAACAGTTTCAGACTGGTGGGTCTCATGGCAGCTGCGTCCAACGTAATTACTTTTGGCCTTCTGTACATGAGACCCCTGCAGTGGTGGCTCAGGACCAAGGGGTTTTCTCTGAGGGGAAATCCGTTTTCGCATGATCAAGGTCACGCGGCTATGCCTACGTGCCTCAGTCATGTGGAAGAACCTTGGTTCCTCGCCCAGGCCCAGTGTTGGGGGCTTCTTGTCGAAGCATAATGCTATCGACGGATGCTTCCCTCACAAGTCGGGGGTGATCATGAGTGGTCGCTCGGCGAAGGGTCCGGACCACACACTGATGGTCTTGTATATCAGAGCAGATATCCTGTTGAGGCAGGGGCTGAGGCCAGGGAATGGAGACTTCACCCCGAGGTGGTGGAGCTTCTTAGGGAGAACTTCGGTCAAACCACAAACCCTTTGTGGTTCTCCCTCACGCATCCAGCTCCGCTTGGACTGGATGTGTTGTATTAGGTGTGGTTGACGCTACACCTGTACGCATTTCCCGATATCTTTGCTCCTGGGAGCTCTGGAGTTATGGATACTGTGGGCTCTGCCTCTGAGGGGGCCCAGCTCATAGATTCAGGTCTCTCGACCGAGGTCGTGGAGACCATACTCCAGTCTAGAGCTCCCTCCACGAGAAGACTAAATATGCATTGATATGAAAACTGTTCTCTGCCTGGTGCAGAGAACGCCTTCTGAATCTTGTTTCTGCCCTGTTGGTACACTATTTGATTTCTGTAATGAATGTTTCTTTGCTGGGTTATATCTGAGGAGAGATCCCTAATTTCGTCTTCTCCATGGTACATGAGGCTGAGGCCTGCACGTACTTGGATTTGCACCTTGTATGGTGATAGTATTTCTTCACCCCAGGTCGGGTTGTATTTCTAGGTCCCTATTAAATGTGTGGGTCATTTGTGCTGCAGGCCTTCTGTCCTTCACCTTTAATACCCCAGATCAGGAAAAACTTAATCTGTTATACCCTTTCCGGGCTTTGGATGCGTATGTCCACAGAGCTGATCAGTGGCGTATATCAGAACAATTATTTGTCTGCTTCGGGTCACCTAAGATAGCTTGCCCTGCATCTAAACAGATGATGAGCAAGTGGGTAGTTGAGGCTATCTCACTTGCTTATGGAGCGGCCTGACAGCCTTCACCTTTGGCTGTCCAGGCTCATTCTACGAGGGTTATGGCTGCCTCTATGGCATTAATCTCGGGAGTTTCCCTTCATGGCATCTGTGATGCGGCAGGCTGGTCCTCGCCGCTAACATTTGTTAGTTTTTATGACTTGGATCTTGGCTCCACTCCAGGGTCTAGGGTGCTTGCTTCTTAGTGTGCGCCGTGACTTCACACAGAACGGGCATTTGTCATTATGGCGTAGTGGGTATGGGGTTCCCACCGCGTCTCGACCCAGCTCGAGTTCCCTTGAAAGGGAACGTCTCAGGTTACGTATGTAACCCTGGTTCCCTGAGAGGAAACGAGACGCTGCGTCGCCCTGCCATACTCCCTGCATGCCCTGATCGACTTGCTTCAGGCTTATCAGAAGCTGTCGCGGTCTGTTTTCAGGTATGCTTTATAGTTTCCTGGTGAATGACGTCACCCGCCTATGACGTCTCGTCTCTTCATTGGATAGATTATACACATGCTTCACGACGCAATCACGCAGGGCGTTACCACCGCGTCTCGACGCAGCGTCTCGTTCCCTCTCAGGGAACCAGGGTTACATATGTAACCTGAGACGTTTTTATGTTTATTTGAGTTTATGTATATATATATATATATTTTCCCCCTTTAAGTTTGATGTAATTGAATTAGAATTTTTGTGAGACCCCTGTAATTATAAAAATGGTTTGGTCTGGTTTGTTAAAAGGGCTTCATTTACTGTGGCTGGGTTAGTTCTGGTGAGGGATTATGAAGTTTCCTTTGTGTCTTTTTTATTCAATCAAACGTACTGTGTTTGGGAGTAAAACTAATATTTTTTGTAATTAAACAAATTTAAAGATTGCAAAAAAGTAGTGCTGTCAAACGATTAAAATATTTAATCGCGATTAATCGCATTATGTCATAGTTAACTCGCGATTAATCGCACATTTTTATCTATTCTTAATGTCTCTTGATTTCTTTTTGTTCATTATTTTTTCTCATTTTAATGCTCTTATCAACATGAAAAAAGTGGATTGCTTGCTTTGTGCACATTTATTTTTATTGAAAACAACATTGGCAATACTCTGTTCAATTTCACACTAACATTCTCACTTGGAGCAAATAATTTCTTTGTAACACAATGTAACACTGTCCATCAATAAAAGGGTGAAAGAAATACTGACGAGGTACTGATATTGACGAGGGGGCGGAGAATTCGCATCAGCTGTGTGTGTGTGCTTGGCCATCATTAAGTGGTATTTCAGACTGGACGTGCTGCGATGATGATAGCTCAGTTCATAACGACAAAACACACAGATCACTTTGGTCTAGTCAATGGAACCATTTGGCAACTTTTTAAAAGTAAACTTTCCATTCAGAATCTTATTGGCATCCATTTCGGCGTCTCGCGCTCGTCATCCACTCAAAACGTAACTTTAACCTATTTGGCCGCCGGCTCGCAAGCCCAAACAAGTGTGTGCGCGTGCCTGTTGTTTTGTTTCCGGTCTAGCTAGATCCACTTGCGCTTTGGTCGACGAAGCAACAAAACCTCCTCGCACGGCGCAAGCGCTTGAAATGAATGCGTTTCATAGCGCAGCGCCGCACATGCCGCGTCCTGTTGCAAAAGCATGTGAAAAAAAAAACTACAAAGTTTGCTAGGCCAAAAAGACCGTTAATCTCGCGCTAAAAAAATTGATCGCGTTAAAATGGTTTTGCGTTAACGCCGTTAATAACGCGTTTAACTGACAGCCCTACAAAAAAGTCTTCTTAAGGCTTAAAAATAAAGAAGTTGATAACACAATTATTTGCAGTGCATGTAAATTTTTGAAAACCTTTATTTTTCTTTTTGCATTTCAAACACTTTTCATCACAAACGCACAAATTTTGCTCTCTTTTCTGCTGTTTTTTTTTTTCGGGTCTAAATCTTGATTGCAAGTTGAAAAGTTTTGCTTGCAAGTTGAAAAGTTTTGCAAGTTGAAAAGTCTAGCGGAGTGATGTCACCTTGGCTCCCGCAGGAGCTCAGTTTATCTGGCTAATTTTCTCCACTGCCACAGAAGTGATGTCCCCTCCGCTCCCGCAGGAGCTCAGTTTCTCTGGGTAATTTTCTCCACTACCACAGCAGTGATATCCCCTCCGCTCCCGCTGGAGCTCAGATTCTCTGGCTAACCTTGCCTTCACTGCCACAGCAGTGTTACACCCATGCTCCCGCAGGAGCGCAGTTCTCTGGCTAATATTTCTCCATTGACGCAGCAGTGATGTCCCCTCTGCTCCCGCAGGAGCCCATTTCTGATTAAATCTTACCATCACTGCCGCAGAAGCAATGCCCTCATCCAATGAAGCATGAACCCTCCTGGTCCATCAAACTAACCCCTATGAACGGCACACTATCAGCCCTGCGCTCTGCAGTTTTTTTTTTGGGTCGTAACCAGAAATACGGAGGGAGTGCTCTGGGTTCGGGCCAAAATACCGAGCTTCGAGCCCTCTCCTCGGACAGCATGCCAAATACGCATTTTGCTTTACACTATCTGATTATTTGTAAGTGTGAACTTTGTACCCTACAATAGAGATGGTCACTTCAGCAGCAGATAGACTTTTCTGCTGAATAATTTTAAAGTAGTACAGCTGAGCACACCTGGTTGTTAACGTTGGGAAGCGTTCTCCTTCTCCATGAGAAGGGAACTCTACAGAGACCATCTTCTATGTGGAGAGTACATCATATTGACTTACTGGAGGTCGCAAGGTTCAGTTACAAACCCCAGTCCTTTTACAATAACCAAAATCAACTCAAAATCAAAAACAAATTATTTTATTTTATAAATGTGGGATGATTCCAAGGCTTCAAGAGGGGCAAGGCTAAAACAACAAACATAAACCCTCTAACTAGTAGGGAGAAAAATGAACTAAACTTTAAAAAGAAAAGAAAAGAAAAATACAATAAAAAATAACCCAAACTAGCTTAAACGGGAGAAAACAAGATCAAAAGGAAATGGCACCCACCTGTCTACTAATCCTTCCCAAAGTAACTCAGTTTTTGGTGAGTTGTGAGGATCACTGTCAAGTCCAACTCCCGTTTACCTTGACCATTTTTATAGTTCCCCCTATTAAATCCAGTCATGTTGCAGGATATTTTGCCACTCAGTCCGGCTGGCGGTAAAGTGACATCAATGCATACCCTCTATCACCCTATATTATAGGTAGATCTAAATCCGGCTGATCACAGAGTTATCTTATCATAAGGTTGGCCAAGAATATCGGAACTGAATCATGTTAATGATTGGTTAATGATGGTTTTGTTTATGCAGTATGGTTTTGTATTTGTGAATGACAAAACTGTAACGCAAGTCAAATTTCAGACTTTGTCTGGCAACAAAGTTATATCATACATATATAATATACATCATATAATATCATATCACCAATCATGCAAGCTGAAATCTTGGGGGTTCATTTCTTGTATACTTTCAGCATCAAATGGACAATAAAAAAGCAGAGTCAATAGTGGGCCCTGAGGAAGAGATAATGTTTGTTTTTTTTTAATCTGTTCTGGTGACATATAATTTATAATATTTTTAACTAGAATAATTTTAGAATCAAAAAGAGCTTTATTGCCAAGTGTGCTTGGCAAGCGATTTTTCTGCCGAGTATGTAATATAATTTCTGATTGTATATTACATTTTATTCTAATGAACTATTAGAATTGTGCATCGATTAGAAATTCAATTAAATAAAATTAAAATGTAATGTACTTCTCTGTACCTCTAATCGCTAAAAACATCTCCATTATCATCATTCAAAATGACATGAAATAGAATCTTCCACACGGTGTAAATGTAAGACAAATCAATTAAACAAATCTTCAGTCCAGTTTCAGAACAGATCAGAACAGAAGGAAGCATGAAGTGCTCTAAAATGTCCTGGTAGATGGCTGCATTGACTGTGGACTTTAGAAAACAAACACAGTGGACCAACACCAGCAGATGACATGGCAGCCGAAATCATCACTGACTGTGGAAACTTCACACTCGACTTCAAGCAACGTGGATTCTGTGCCTCTGCACTCTTCCTCCAGACTCTGGGACCTTGATTTCCAAATGAAATGCAAAATTACTTTCATCTGAAAAGAGGACTTTGGACCACTGAGCAACAGTCCACTTCTTTTTCTCCACAGCCCAGGTAAAACGCTTCTGACGTTGTCTCTGGTTCAGAAGTGGCTTGATAGCCCTTTTCCTGAAGACGTCTGAGCGTGGTGACTCTTGATACGCTGACTCCAGCTTCAGTCTATTCCTTGTGAAGCTCTCACAAGTGTTTGAATCAGCTTTGCTTGACAGTATTCTCAAGCTTGAAGTCATCCCCGTTGCTTGTGCACCTTTTCCTATTTAAATTCTTCCTTCCAGTCAACTTTGCATTTAATATGCTTTGATACAGCATTCTGTAAATAGCCACACCTTTCATGACCCTCTATGACTTACCCTCTTTGTGGAGGGTGTCAATGTTCGACTTCTGGATCATTGCCAAGTCAGCAGTCTTCTCCATTATTGTTGTTTCAAAGAACAAGAGGTACCCGGAATTTATACTGTAGGGATGGTCATTAATTGAAACTCAATTGTAAATATTCTAATGTTTTGAGATACTGAGTTCTGACTTTCATGAGCTGTAAGTTCTAATCATCTAAATTAAAACAAAAAAACTTTTCAAATGTTTTACTTTACATGCAATGAATCTAAAATATATGAAAGTTTCACTTTTTGAAATAACATACAAGAAAAAAATAACTTTTTCACAACATTCTAATTTGAGATGCACCTGTATATTCTTGAAGAACAAAACAGGCAAATTTATAATCCTACGAATCATTTTACTTCCAAGTGGTAGAATGGGAGTGAATTGTTGACTTTTTGAAGCTTCAAATAGTGCATCCATTGATTAAAAAACTGTTCGACACGGCTCTGTGGTCTTAACAAAGGTCTTCTCAAGCCTTGAGGGTGAGTAAAACGTTGGGAAATTTTGATTTGGTAGTGACAGAACGCTTTAAAGTAATTGTTATCATTTACACATCAGCCTGTGTGACTTTCTTCCACAGAACACAAAAGAATATATTTTGAAGAATGTTGTTAAGAGCCCCCCATTCACTTGCATTGGTTTTGTGTCCATACAATAATAGTGAATGGGGGCTGTGCTGTTCTGTTACCAACATTGTTCAAAATTATGCAGAGGACAGTAATTCATACAGGTTTGAAATGACAAGAGAAATTTAAATGATGACATAATTTTGATTGTGAATTACTACTTTAATAGGGGTTGGTTCACCCAAAAATGCATTTTGAACACTGTTGAGTAGATTGATAAATGCCTCTGATTGGCCATTGTGGTACTGCACTCAACAAATATGTCTGTGATTGGTTACAATTAATTATACAAGTGTTTAAAAGCATTTTCAAAGCCAAAGAGAGTGTAAAAGTACGTCTTCACCCAAAAATGAAAATTGTCATCACTTACTATACTCTTGTAATAAACGTAAAAAAAAATTTTTACACTGAACACAAATGAAGATATTTTAATGAAAGTTAGCAACAGATGTTTGGGCTCTACATTGACCTTCATAGTAGGACAGCTAACAAATTAACCTCAATTACTATCTGTTCTTGTATGTTTTTAGGGTGACCAGAGGGAGGAAGTGGAGAGAGAATTTGAAAAGACCACTATGGCATTTTTTGTGATCCGTGAAAGTGATGCTCTTAGTCATGCACTGGACATTTCTATTGTCATTTAAGGTGTGAAAGTACTAAAGGAGTTGCCCTCTGTTGCATGTGCCTGTGCCATGATGTTTGGACTCATTTATGCACTGAACTTAAAATATCCTGAAGGACTCAAATCTACCTTTGGACATAAGGTAATATGGTAAATATACCATGGACATAGAGAGTAAGCAGATGAGCCGAAGGTTCTAAGTGACTGTTAATGGAAAGATTGCATGTTCCTCTTTGAAACCATAACTGATTCTTATGATGAATTTACATTGTATCCAATGTGTCTATGTATATGGATACTAAAACAATACTATACACATTGTAGAAATGTTTTATTACAAAAATTGTCAAGTTTATGATGTTGACATTGTTAGACGGTGTGCATTTGTATGAGGATACAGTACACATTGTAAAAAAAATTGTATTATGACAAAATAAATTGTCAAAAGTTTGATGCTTGAAGTCATTTTTCTTAGATGATAAAATTACACATTCTGAAAGTAAATAAACGTCTTTATATTACATTAATATTTTAAATTGTATTTGTTTGGATATTTGGTTAGATGTAAAGTAAAATAATTAAGTTAATACAAAGACAAAACATTGAGACAAAGTATAATTTGAGATTTCATTAAACTTAAAAACTTTATTTGATTCAAAGATACTTTTTGCTTTGGCTAAGTAATGGATAGTTAATTCTATTCAAAGTAAAAATTTTAAGTTGATGAAAAGTAAAGTAATTAGATGTAACAAGTTGACGTAAAATTTTTACTTTGAGACACTTTTTTCAGTGCATGTTGAGTTGAACATGACCTCACACATTTATAAACAACATGTTCCTCAAGATGCGCTGAAAGGTCAGTCCCTGCATTACAGAAACAATTACACAATCATAATAATTATATACAAATCTAATGCAGATAAATGCAGGAATGTGCAGACTGTTGTAAAATGATTTATTTTATAGTTTTTTAACTTGGCATTACAACAGGAGCTAAACTATTTTTTTAAGATGAGCAGCTCATTAAATCAGAATAGGGTGTTAGCAGTGCAAATGCAGGAGAATGACTGGGGATGCCTTATAAAAACAGTGTTAGCACACGGAAAACGTAAAAAAAAAAACAAAAAAAACAACAACACTAGTTTAGTAGGATACAGTTTTTGGAAAACATAACACTCACTGGATAGACACACTGTTGTTTTTCATCAACACATGTTTTGATTCTTTCATTTCAGACCTGAAAAATATGTTCTAAAGATGGTGAAAATACAGTGCCAAGAAAGCAGCAATAATGTGATGCAAAAACTGCTGTTGCTCTAGCGCTTTTTACAATACAGATTGTTTCAAAGCAGCTTTACAGAGATAATAGGAAAATAATGTTGTAATAATATTGTTAAATATAAAATTAAATGTCCCCAACCAAGCAAGCCAAAAGCCAAGGGCGACAAAGGCGAAGAAAGACGAAAAAGGAGACAAGGAACGAGAGTACTGGTCTGCTGAGGAAGAGACAATATGAATTATATCTTTAATTGCAGAGTTCAGGAACCCTGTAGAGTAAACAGAGAATCAGTGGTAAAACAGGACATGCAGCAGCTCCTGCCAAAAAAATTTGAGAGAGAGAGAGAGAGAGAGAGAGAGAGAGAGAGAGAGAGAGATTCTCCCGGGTGGCCTCTGTTGAAATTCAAGCATAAAAGGCAAACAAATCGTTGGATTACACACGGTAAAGCCAACTCATCACCATCACTCTGTCTGAGCCAAATCCACAGCAGACACCTCCCTGAGGTCACTATCTGTTCAGGGAGAGAAGGCTGTACTTACATCACTACTCAGTCAAAACTCTATTCCACACATCTCACTGTATAGAATGTATCACTGTATCAATGTTTAGATAAAATACAGATATGTTGTGTGTGAGTGTTTCACTAGTTCACACTTACATACAATTAGAGGGAGTAAGTTTAATGCATATTTGGAGTGCTGTGCGGGGGGAGGGCTTTGAGCTCGGAATTCAGCCCGAATCCAGAATACTTCCCCCAAAAGGCTAAAGAGTAGAGGACAGCCGCCGGATTAAAGATCCCCCCCCAAAGTGCTGAGTTTGGTGAGCTGGCATCTCGAGAAGAGACCTGGTTGCTTGACCAGGAGGGCATGTGATGGCGGCACTCCGCGCCGGACTGACGGGCCCTGCTGGCCAGCGAACGGGGAGCAGTTGTAATTTGGAACGACCAGTCGGGAGGGCTTGCGCCTTCTTGATGGGAGCAGTTCGCGGCAGATCAAGGATGGCGGACTGAGTGGACCTGTGTAGGTTCAACGGGGTGACTCGCGGTCGTCGGGCCCTACCCACCGATGGTGGAGTGACAATCCCGATCTATGCTTACGGGAGATTTCTCGCTGCGTCCGCTATGAGACCAATGCTCGCTGGACAGAAAGAGAAAACAGGAAGAGGAACATGAGTACTTGACCGGGAGATTTTCTCACTGCGTCCGCTGTGAGACCAAATGCTCGCTGGAAGAAAGAGAAAACATAAGTGCTCTACCAGGAAAGTTCTCACTGTGTCCGCTGTGAGACCAAATGCTCACTGGACAGAAGAGAAAAACAGGAGAGAGGAAAATGAGTACTCGACCGGGAGATTTTCTCACTGTGTCCGCTATGAGACCAAATGCCCACTGGACGGAAGAGAAATTGTAAGTGCTCTACCGGAAAAGTTCTCACTGCCTCCGCTGTGAGACGAATGCTCGCTGGACAAAAGAGAAAACAGGAAAGAGAAAAATGAGTGTGTAGCAATGTTCAGGGAAGAAGGAGGCGGGAACCGGCGAACATTTAACAAACTTTATTAAAATAAAACAAACAAAACCAAAAATACCGCCAGCAGCCCCTCGCGGACGACTGCTGGCTACCGAAAATAAACATAAAAGGATCCGCCAGCAGCCCCTCACGGATGACTGCTGGCTACCCAAAATAAAATACAAATACAAAAACCAAAAACAACTAAAACACAGGCCTGTTCCTCTCTCGATCATCAACGTCGTCGCTCCTCCTTTATGCTTCCGCTCCTCCGTGAGAGATGCGAGACCAGTGCGTCTCACAGGTGTCGCTGATTAACACTCACGCAATCGGCCTGAGTACTTGACCGGGAGATTTTCTCACTGCGTCCGCTGTGAGACCAAATGCTCGCTGGACAGACGAGAAAAAGAGGAAAGAGGAACGCGAGTACTCGACCGGGGAATTTTCTCGCTGCGTCCAGAGGAGATTTAGCTTTTAACGAGTGGGTTAGGGCAATATCAGTTCTGAATAGCGAGGAATTTGTGTTGGGAATTGGTCCGCCTCTGGAGCCAGCGTCCTGAATTTCTGGAATAGAAAATGAGACGGAGTCAGCGATTTGGTTTTCTGACCGAGGAATGTGTTTAGCGATTATAATTAATTGGTAGCAAGCTGAAATCCAGATGAGACGCCTTAGGAGTGGCATCAGAGCAGGTGAATGGGAACGGCCTTTGTTAATGCAATGCACTGTTGCGTCGTTGTCGCAATGCACTAAAATGCTGCTAGCGCGCCCATTCTTTCCCCCACAGAAAAGCTGCTACTACGAGAGGGAAAAGCTCGAATAGGATTGTGATATGTCCTGGAGCTGCAGTGGCCATGGAGATGCGAACCAACGACCTTGATAAAATCCCCCGAAACTGATTGAGAGTGCGGCGTCTGTGAACAGTTGGATATCGATGGGGGATGAAACAAGATTGTTATAGAAAAAGCATAGGCCATTCCACTGGCTTAGGAATGTTATCCATAACCTGAGTTTGTCTTGACAAGCTTGAGTTATGGAGATAATAAGGTCCTCTAGCGAGTGGACGGAGGACGCAGGTGAGAGGAGAATCATTCGAATCATATGAATGATGCGCATTGCGGAGTTTAAATGGCCGAGCAGGGATAGGAGTTAGCGTTTTGAACAATTTGTTTTTTTAAGGAGAGTAGATGAGACGAGAATTATGCGGTCGATTTTCTCTTTGGGCAGGGATGCTTGGAATTTGACTCAATCCAAATTAATTCCTAGGAACTCGATGGATGATGCAGGGCCCCTGGTTTTTTCCTGTGCGATGGGAATTCCGAGCTCAGAAATAACGTTTTTGACTGTGAGGATGTGCGCGGCTGGGATGGCATTGTGAGGCGAGATCATTAAAAAATCGTCTAGCGGGTGAATGAGGTGGGGAATAGCGTAGTTGTTCGACAAGATCCAGAAAACGGGTTCTGGTAGCATGTCGAATATTTTTGGGCTGCTTTTGCATCCGAAAGTTAGATGCACTGTGAAATAAAATTTCCCGAGCCAGCGAACTCCGAATAGGTGCCATGAATCTGGATGGATAGACATTACTTTGAAAGCAGATGTAATGTCAATTTTGGCAACCCAAACGCCCCAACCTGCGATTTTGATCATGTCGATAGCCTGATCTATTTTGTGATATTTAAGCGAAAATTCATAGAGAGGGATCAAGCTGTTTATGCTTGAGAATGTAGAATTGTGCGGGGCTGACAGGTCAATTATTAGGCGTTTTTTACCCGAGAATTTTCTTGTAGCCACTTCAATGGGGCTGATACGAAACAGATTAAATGGAGGATTGTCATATGGGCCGATCATGAAGCCTGACTCGACTTCTTTTTTGATCAGATTGTCTACGACTTCAGGTTCTATGAGGGCAGATTGAAGATTATTACATATGATGTTTTGGGAGAGTGGGCATTCTAGGCCGGGTTTAAAGCCGTTTTTTAGGCCTAACAGATAATGATTAAATTCAGCATCCGGGTGATTAGCTAGTTCAAAGTGCATGCGCAAAATATTTACGGTAGTTGCCAAATAATTTTTAGAGTTTTTATTTTTTATTCACGGATTTATACACTGGACATACAATGCGGGCATGAGCGCTGCACAGAAGCTACATATGTGCATGAACCGGCAGCGCGATCTGTTACATTTACCAGAGTTAAAATGATTACAGGGCTTTCTGCTTTTGTCGAAAGAAGGGACTTTCCTTTCAAAGTCCTGGTTTGCGCTGGTGGTTGCTGCACAAGGCACGTAGTTGGTGGATTTAGCAGTACTTGTTCCCGGGCAGGGAAGAGAGGAAGGGTTAACCCTCTGGGGCCTTTGCTGGATTTTCTTCACATAGTAGCACAATAGACTTAAATTACTCCATCATTTATGGCCATACAGAAAAAATAAATATGAAAAAATGATCTGTGATATGTCTACTTTTGTATGTGTCCACTTACAATCAAAACACAACATTGTGCTTTTGTAAAATAAAGAAAATAAACAGGGTGTGCATTCTGCCTCTCTGTCTCGGTGAACTTTTTTTTCTTGAGCATGTCTATAAACTGAAACAAAACTCAGCGAATACTATTCACCCAGGCATGAGCTATACATCTTTATAATCGTTTAAGTGTGTACTTTTAAATGAACTGATTCAAAACGAAAACAAATTTTCTCTGTTAAGTAATTTGTATAAAACCAACAAGATGTCCAGTTTCCCAAACGCTTGCTCATTAGTTTTAATTTGACCACGCCCACACGCGCAAAAGAGATTGATATGCAAGTATCCACGTGAAGGAATGCGAACGCGCTCATTACCTCAAAAACAAAGCACCAAACTTCACCAGTCCTCTGCTTTTCGTTGAGTTTGGAAAACACGCTGTGAGCTTACATTGGATTTACCTCAGAAGAAGAAGAACGCGAGAAGACAAGAAAGATTTAAGGTAAGAAATTTATTATGAATTATATTAGTTAGTGTTATTGTTGCATAAACTTAACATTGCAGTTGAACTGTTGCTAGATTAAAATTTATGATATCGACGGAAATTTTTTTAAATATGAACTATAGACAGGCAGGCTACCTTTCAATGCGAAATTTATATACACATGTACGACACGAGGATGTTTTTTATGTTTGATAATAAAAGCAGCATGATATAGAAGTAATGTTAGGCTAGTATCAGTGTTTACTCTAATATGGTGAATATTATAATGTTTAGAACCATGTTTACTGTTAAATACTGTGTTTGTAACGAATGGAAACATTTGAAGTAACATATCCATATATTTTTCTCTAGTGTATGTACTGAAGTGTTCTTTTTAACGATTTATAGGCATGCTATTGTCTATTGTTATTATTATTTGGAATTAAAATATCTCACATCATCACATTCCCTTCACCATACCTATAGATTGGCATGGGGTACTTTCCATAAGATCATCTCTCAATGCAAATCAAACAAGCTATTAGGCTAACTGAAATAAAACCAAGCCAATCTCTAGGTATGGTGAAGGGTGTGTGATGATGTGGGGATATTTTAATTCCAAAGGCCAAGAAAACTTTATCAGGATGCATATCCTGGATCCATGAAATAACTGGCCTTTAAAAAAAAAAATCTGCCTGCCTCTATGGGAATTTAACATAGAGGTGTCCTGACTTATGCACCCTGTATTTTAAGGAAGAACATTTATTTATTTGCGATACATTATTCATTCACAAAGAAAACTGGTGTCCCTAAAGGTTGGACTTTTCCTCATTTTTTTTAATTAAGGCATCAATGTTTTTTTATTCCTCTTTTTAGTCAACTTTAGCATGGGTGTGTTCACTTATTCTAGGCACTGTGTGTGTGTATATATATATAATTACATCGCAATTTTAACCAGAAAAATCTACAATGTATGCCCAAAGTCGTGCAGCCATATAGTTTCTCTTGATATCAGCATGTTCACAGTTGTTGTTTTTTTTTTGTTTTTTTTTTTTGTTACAGGGACCAGATGCCCCACGGATGAGTCCTGCTGACTTCAACATTCACATGAGACTCTGTACATAAACATGGTAAAATGAAAAATCAAACACCTTGGAAATGACAGGTACTATGTTTCAGGAATGCCACAAAGGTGTGTGACTGTTCAAGTCTCAGTAAGTGTGTTCAATAATGTGCTTTTTGTCATTTGTTGTGTATCTTTGGATTATGTTGTGTTGTAAATAAATCCAAACAATCAAAAAGCCATTCTTTTTTAAGGCTCTCCTCATTCTTTGTGCAAGGCTCCTCATAATGATTGGGCCTGATAGCACCTAGTAGGGCCATTAGGGGAGGGTCTTTGTCTTTCTCAGGTGTGAAAAACTATATATTAATGGGTTGTTTACACCTCCTCGCATACAGCTTTCTCACACAGAACATGTCTTGCAAATTTTAAATCAGTTTATTGTTTTATCTGAATGAGTAGGCAGGATGATTTTCACATAGTTTTGGAGCAAATATTCTAGGCTACGTGATACAATTGTCTAAAGTATTGTTCGGTGGCCGCAGAAGCCGTGGTGAAGGGCTGGGCCTCGTCGAGAGGTAGGAGTGGACCTGCCGTGGCGAAATCTGGAGCACGGCCCAGGCTCGCTGAAGGCCTGTTGCTGCGGCTCGATGGGTGAAGCAAGCCGGATCTTGTGCGCGAGGACAACGGTGGTGTCTGGGGAGGTGGCTTTTGGACCCTGCGGGCTTTGCTCTGCCTGTGAGCCGTCTTGGGAGTTGGTGTGGACTTTGGAGAGAAATTGGCTCTGTAAGGTAACGTACAGATCATACAGTTCCGCTTTGTTCTTTTTCCGTGAAGCCTGTACGTCCGAATTACCCAGCGCTTGCCTCAATCCTGCTACGGTCCATTTCCCGATAGGTGGGATCGTCGGGACGGCCGAGTGGTAGGAGGAGGCCGGGGAGGAAGATGAAAGTCTTGCCGGGGGCGGCGAAGACTGGGTTTGACGTCTTGGCGAGTGCAGGGCTGTTCTGGCAGGCGTGCGAAGAAGCCTGGGGCTCAGGTGCGATGTCCGGCATAGGAGGAATGATCCTGGGGCCGGCGAAATGCAACGGCGGATCCCTGGGGATGTTTGTTTCCTCGTCAGATGAAGAACTTTGGTGTTGCGACATGGTAACAAAACGGCGAACCAAGATGCTGCTAAACTGTCAATGAATTGAGGTGAGACTGCTGAGTATATATACCTCTTATCGTTGATTGCTGAGTGCTCTCCACTCGTGTTAATTATCTGCGCGTGCTCCTCCCGAACTTTGTTAATAAAACATAATTTGTTGAAATAGTATGAACTGTATGAAACCAATTCAGAAACTATTATTTTTATGTTTAGATTTGCCTATCAAAAAGAGCTAAAAAATTATAAAAACTTTTAAATGTCAATGTTTTCAATCAATAATTAAATAAAACACCTTGAGGTATTTCCTGGAAAAAGCAGTCTTTGGGGTTGTACTGAGATTAAGTCATTTTCATTTTAGTAGATATCATTATTTAGTTATACTTATCTTAATTAGGGTGTCACAGAGTCAGCCCCCCCCCCAATCCCCCACACACACCACACACAAACACATCTGAATTTCGTGTCAATAGGCTATTGCTTGGAAATGTCTTGTCGTTATAGGTCTAGCTGTATGCTATATTATAAACAGAAGAATGTTCCTTACCTGCCTGCTATACATGTCATCCATCTCCATCTAATCATTTTTTTTTTGTTTTTGCTCTTCTGATGGTTTTCAGCTTTCTCTTTCTGCAAATTGTATAGCCTAGTTGTATGGAGTTTAGCGATATTACCCAGCACCCAAAATACTATCAAAACACTCCAATGCAGCCTCCATTCTTCGCAAAAGATGTATAAAAAAGCACATACGAAACAAAAACCTTTAAAAAATCATATACGACCCCGCCAAATCACAGAGATCCCGATTCGCACGGAACTAATATTATCACAGGACCTCGGTGTTCGGCAAAATATGGTAGGTCATTTGCATTAATTTACAAATTACATGACTAGAGGTCACCAGGTAATACTTATCCCGTGCGAAGAGGGCTTTTGTCTTGTCTTGTTGTTACATTGTGCTACAATTTACCCAGCTACCTTCCTGTTAACTTATCTGTCCTGAGAGCATTCGTCTTCTGTCTTCCTCGTTCAGTGATCACTCTGCAACCTGCAAGCAAAGTGAGACTTTTCAGTTCAAGCTAAGTTATCTCAAACTATCACTGAGTGCACTGCCTTACCTTCTGCCATCGCTTGTCTTGCTGCACCTGTAAACGACTGTGTGTGGAAGTTACCTGTGTTGTCTCAGTCAGTCTGCTAACGTCAGGTATATGGGCCAGTGGTGTGACATGCATGATTATTTGTATAGATCTATTAAGTTATTCAAAAATGTATTTAAACCGAA
The DNA here is from genome assembly GCA_026230005.1 of Gila orcuttii. NCBI lineage: Eukaryota > Metazoa > Chordata > Actinopteri > Cypriniformes > Leuciscidae > Gila > Gila orcuttii. Next base: position 37,587,526 of record JAPDVR010000005.1, on the reverse strand, counting down.
CTTTGTTTTTTAATATTTGTGTGGGACATGAAGTAAAACATGTCTATGTGGTTTAACTGCCCAGAGATTGAAATAATAAAATAGATCCTAATTTATAGGATAAAATATAGATCTTTAAATTACTTCCCATGTAAATGTTAGTTCAGTTTTCAAGTGTAATGGAGTAACTGTAATCCCAAGAACTCAATTATAGTTACTTTTGTTCAATATGGTCTATTTTTTTTATATAAATGTATTTCATTCATCAAAAATGTATGAAAGGAGTATGAATGCAAAGCTATTGTTTTACTAGACTTTTCTCTTTCATCTTGGATATCCTTACTTGTCAATGACCCAAATTACACTTTGAATATTTCATATTATAATTTTTTTTTTTAATATTAATTTTAATTAAATTTTTTAGACAATCTATCTCGTTTCACTACTTTGCTGAGGGTCTTCTCCATCCTTCTCAGGATTTCAGACAGGGCCTGTCCTGTGTCACATTTTAAGTTTATTTGTTCATAGAGTTTGTTTTTGACCTGTTTTTCTGTTCAGTTCCTGTCTGAGTTTTCTTTGACAATCCTAGTTTATTTCTTTTTTAATCTTCTAACCTGTTAAATAGTTCAGTCTCCCTCCGTCCCCTACCTGTTTGGATCCTTGGTTACTGTTTGTGTTAGTTGAGTTCAGGTGTGTCTTGTTAATTAGTCTCATTAGTTCCTCTTGTTTGTCTATGTATTTAAGCCCCTTGTTTTGTCCTGTTCAGTGTCTGTCATTGTTTATGCGTTACCATTGATAGGTAATTCTGTTTGTAGGTCTGTTCATGTTCTGTTGGTTTGATTTGGTTTGCAAAAAAGACTGCTACACATAGATCCGGTTTCATATCTGCTGAAACTAGACACTATGCCTTGGCGCAGAAGTCTATTATTGCTTATCAGATTAATCTTATGACAGATCACATTAATCTGACATCGCAACACATTAGCATTTTGCTAGCATTTCGCTAGCCTGTTAACTTGTTACCCATGCTTACCATCTTTTCTTTCTCTCATGCACTCCTTTTTCACAAGCCCCCCAAACAACTGTGGTAAGTCAGAAGTTGTCAACAAACACATAGGGCCTCATTTATCAATCTAATGTAGAAACTAGCTCAGATCCTAGCACAGAAGTTATCTTACAACAGGGTTCATGTGTGATTCCTGAAACATTCGTATGCTGCCAATCCCATCGTACAAATGATCATATGTTGATAAATCAAGTGGCTGAAAACAATCGTCATTTAAATATTCACTATTTATATTGAATATTCATTTTAAACAACATACAAATGTCAACCCAAAATTAATTTAAAGCGAAACTGAAACAGCAATGAACTTGCCTCTCTCATTTGGCAAGAATTATAATAATAAAAAATAATTTGTTATATTTATATAGCGCTTTTCTGGGTACTCAAAGCGCTTTACATGGAAGGGGGAATCTCCTCAACCACCACCAATGTGCAGCATCCACCTGGAGGATGCGACGGTAGCCATACTGTGCTAGAACGCCCACCACACACCAGCTTATTGGTAGAGAGTATATGGGGATGATTAGGAGGCCAATGGGCAAATTTGGCCAGGATGCCGGGGTTACACCCCTACTCTTTTTCGAAGGACAGCCTGGGATTTTTAATGACCACAGAGAGTCAGAACCTCGGTTTAACGTCTCATCCGAAGGACGGTGCTTTTTGACAGTCTAGTGTCCCTGTTGAATACTGTAGGGTTTGAATATAGGTAGGTGAATGCTCATCCACTACGGGGCTCCGGGAAGAAGCGTGACAGGAGACAGGGAACTGTTAAACTCTTTATGGATTTAAATGTTCACACAAATGTGTTATTCAATCATGCACATTAACACCTGAAGAAATGGCGGAGCAAACGGCTGGTGAAAATGAAAGTAAACACAATAGCGGAAATTAACGTTACCCAGCAGCGTACACAGTAAAATGTTTCATAATAAAAGTCCTTCTCGTATGCTCTTACATAGAGGGAATTTAGAACAGCCGGGTCCAGATTAGCATAGCTAATATGTATCAGGATAAACTCCCTTGTCCTTGGAGTCAGTGTCACCTCCACCCGGAAGTGCTGGAAGTCTGACAAGTTTGGCCACAGGTCGTAGGTATAAGCGGTCATTGACCTTGATTTGAGCTGACTAAATGTGTCCATCATCACTGGTAATCAACTTGACAAACCTATCAGTTGGCCATTGAGCTCTGGGAAGCATGTCCTCCATGATAAATCCTGGGTTTCCCGCTGCCACTTCTGGCGAGTCTGAAGGCTCAGGAGGTAATGTCGAATGTAATATGACCAGAAGTGATCCACAATGGTCTGAGAATGCCGCCAGCGGCGCTTGGATAGAGGTTCGGGAGTGTAGATCACCTGGGGAAGTGAGGCATCTTGCCACCCCATAAGCAGCATGTTAGGGGTAACCGGATCTATGTCTGCAACATCGGATGAGACGTATCCCAGTGGCTTGCTGTTGAGGATGCCCTCTACTTCAATCAGTACTGTACGTAGTACTTCCTCTGGAACCGACTGGCCCCCGATAACTACACGCAGGGCAGACTTTACTGATCTAACCTCCCTTTCCCATGCACTTCCGAAGTGTGGTGCGGCAGGAGGATTCATTTTTAAAGTTGATCTGATGACTAGCCAACAACTCTTGCAGTTTAGGTTCCATTTCTTTGAAGGCTTCCCTTAGCTCGGTTTCAGCTCCTCGGAAATTGGTCCCCTGATCCAAGAGGATTTCGGATGGGGTGCCTCTGCGGGCTATAAAGCGCCTAAGTGCCAACAAAAATGCATCCGTATCAATGCTGTTGAGGAGGTCGAGGTGAATGCATCTGGTCGTCAAGCACTTAAAGATGACTCCCCATCGCTTTTCAGTGCGACGGCCAATCTTCACAATGAAGGGCCCAAAGCAGTCAACTCCAGTTGAGAAAAAAGGCGGTTGGTACAGTCGCAGGCGAGCTAAAGGTAAGTCAGCCATGATGGGCACGATCGGTTTAGCTCTCCACTTCTGGCACTCCACACACTCTCTCTGATGTTGCCTTACTGCTTGTGTGCCTCTCAGGATCCAGTAGTGGAGACGGAGTTCAGCGAAAACCCTGTCAGGTCCTGGGTGGAGAAGGCGTTCATCAAAGTGCTTTATGAGAAGTTTAGTCACCTTATGGTGTGAGTGTAAAACCACTGGGTGGATCTCCGTTGGACTTAAGCCATCCAGTTTCCGCAGTCTTCCTCCCACACAGATCAGTCCTAGTGTGCAATCCAACTCTGGTGCAAGTGTGTTCAGACAGCTGGATGCAGGCACAGGTTTCGCTGTTTTCAAGGCCTTAAGTTCCTCTGAGAAGGTCTCCTCCTGACATCGACTCAATATGAGTGTTTCCGCACTCCGGTAATCAGGGTGTTGCATGCTCATGTCTTGGGTAGCCGCCCCATGAAGAAACTGGTAAGCAGCATCAATCAAGTCCTTCCAGAAAGTGTACTGGGATGCATCAGGAATGCCAGAACCTTGATCATTTACCACTAGCCCACAAAAGACACCTTTATTCGTCTCTGATATATCATCTTGGGCCTCTATTAAAGGTGTGACTGGCCAGTGTTCTGGTGTTTCACGAAGGAATTTTGGACGTTGACTCCACCTGCTTGGGTTCGCCAAGTCTGCAAGTGTCTTCCCTCTAGTAATATCATCCGCCGGGTTATTAGGCTAATCCACATACCTCCATGAGTGAAGCTCTGTCAACTCTTGGATTTCTGCCATTCTTGTCCCAACGAAAACTTTATACCTACAAGACTCAGACTGTATCCAAGTCAGGACAGTAGTGGAGTCAGTCCATAATATCACTTCCTCTATGGGTATAGTCAGTTCCTGGCTGAGGAAATTGGCAAGCTGGGCACTGGTCAGAGCTGCGCAGAGTTCGAGACGTGGGATTGACAGCTGTCGTTTGGGGGCTACCCTAGAGTGGGCCATGACAAAGGAGGTATGAATCTCTCCATGCTGCTCAACAAGGAGGTTAGCAACTGATCCATAGGACACCTCTGATGCATCACCAAACACATGCAAGCTAAATTTTGATGTCTCCACATCTAAGTTGGAAGGGGTGTAGCATCTGTTAACCTTGATCTTGCCGAGCTCAGACAACTCCTCCTCCCATATTTTCCACTTCTCTAGCAAGTCTGTGGGAAGGTTTGGATCATCCCAATTCCTTGGTCTGGCCCAAAGCTTCTGGACAAGATTCTTGGCCCGTGTGGTAAAGGGAATGATAAACCCTAGGGGGTCATATTGTGATGCCAAGACCTTGTAAATGTGTCTCATCGTTGGAGAGTGCTCTACCATGGCATGATGCCGGTAGCCCAGTTGATCCTCTACACAGCGCCACATCAAACCCAGAGCTGGTTCCAAAGGATCCAAATTATACTGTTGCAACCACAGTTCAATGCTCTCCGAACGAGCCGTGGATGGTAAATGCTGAACGACTGAAGTTACATTAGAAGCCCACAGTCTTATTTCGAAGCCCCCTGAGGCTAGAAGAGGTCTCATCTTGTTGATCAGTTGCTTAGCTTCCATAACAGTGGGAAGACTTTGTAGACGATTATCTACATAAAAGCTTCACTCTGTCGATTGCAGTACTTCATTTCCAGGCTGCTGGCTGCGAACATGTGTTTGTAGAGCATAGGTAGCGCAGCAAGGACTGCAGGTCATCCCAAAGGCAAGACTTGCCACTCGTAGACGTCAGGTGGATCCTCCCTACACATGTTCCTCCAAATAAACCTCAGCAGGGGTTTATCTTTGGATTGGAGTCTCACCTGGTGAAACATGCCACGTATATCACCACTAATGGCAACAGGATACTGCCGAGACCGAAGGAGAACTCCCATCAATGAGGCACCAAGGCTGGGACCAGGAAGAAGCTGCTGATTAAGGGAGATACTCTGGTCCATGAAGGAGCAGTTAAAAACCAGCCGGTCTTTGCCATTGTGGTGTACAAGGTGGTGGGGTATGAACCATGACTCCTCATTGGGCTGCAGATTCTCTGGTGGTACCTTCACAACATACCCTGAATCGAGGAGTTTCTGTATTTCAGCTTCATACACCTGAGCTTTCTCTGTGTCTTTGCTGAGATGCTTCTCCGTGTTCCTGAGGCGGGACAAGACTGACTCCTTGGTTCCTCTCAAAGGTGGGCCATCTCGTGCATGAAGGAGTGGAGTAGCGTAACGCCAGATGCCATTAACTTCTACACGTTGCGTTTTGGTCTCCAGCATATTCACAGCCGCTTGATCCAGTTTTGACCGTGTTACCAGCTTCTTACTACGGTATGGGAGGACGTCCAGTTGCCTCAGCCGCTCAACATGTTGGTAAACAGGATCTCGAATTGGAGTAAGGGAAGTGAATAAGCATTGTGATGACGGTACCTGATGCGGGAGAAGTCTATCTAGTCCCTGGAGAACATAACCGAGCTGTGTACGTACAGCTGCCGGTCCACCAGCTGGTCCTAGTCTGATGGGCTCCTTAGCTGTGATAAGGTTGGGGTGGTCAGACCCAATTAGGAGAAGGGGCTGCATCTTATCAAAGGATGGAAGATTAATTCCTCTGAGGTGTTAATAGCATCGCTGACGCCTCTTAATTGGATAGGTTTGTTCCATTAATGTAAGGAGAGGAGCAGTAAACACATTTGTAAGGCTGTACTTCTCATTTGGACTTGACTGTGTGGAAAGCAGCAGATCAAGTGACTGTCCCTTCAAATCTGTGACATGTCGGATGGTGCGAAGGGCCATAATCTCTTCCCTACCCGCAAGTCCTAGCTGCTGAGCTGCTGCTGGAAGAACAATACTCCGTTGGGCCCCATCATCCAGGATAGCATATGTTTGTACTGGCCTCTTGCCTTTCCACAGCAATACTGGGACGACTTTCAGGTAAACACGTCCTGTGGAGCTAGGGGGAGTCAGATATGCTCGATCGGCAGACATCGTAAGTAACACAAGGTTGGGACACTCCTTAGCGATAGAATGCAGGACACTGAGGTGTATATTGCCAAATTCTCTACAAGGTTTCTTTATGGCCACATTTCCAACATCTCTTGCCCTCCTTTATCCACTTGAGAATCTGTTCAGTTGAGCGCTCAGTGATTTCACTGCACTGTGACAAGTAGTGCTCTTGACTTTTACAGAACAGACACAGATGTTTCAGTTTCTTGACTAATTGCTGACCATGTGCAGGCTCTGGATGAGCATATCTTACTGTACTGACCTCTTTGGATTGGTCACTGCCATGATAAACTGCAGTGAGTTGAGTTTGAGGCTTCTGAATGGGTTGACGTTCTCTACGTAGGACTTGAACTCTCCGTCTGGTAGCGCTGTACCATTTTAGATGACAGACGCTGAGCCTCTGCCTTCACTTTCAACCAGTCAGCGAGGTCATGGAGGTTATATGGGTTGAGGCTGTCAGTGCTCAGTCTGCCTCGTAACTGGAGGTGCTCAATGAAACTATCTCTTTAGTGCTTGGGTAGTTTACTGAGTAGTCTGTCGACATGCCCCGTGCAAGTGAGTTCTCGTCCTTGTGGCCCCTCAAGTGACATCAACATGCCTACTAACAAGTCGACATTGAGTGCAAAACTCTGGAAAGCCTTTTCATTCCCAAGTCTAATATCAGGCGAATTCAACAGAGATGCAATTTCACTTTGTGCCGGCTGATGAGGTTGGCCATACTGCCTTTGCAACGCTGTCATAGCTGCTGCATAGGGTGCAGGATGATGTCGGCATGCTTGGGATATTAGCCTTGCTTCCTCCAGAACTAACTGTTCCATCAGCACCCTGTATTTATAATGTTCAGTAAGCTCAGTATGAGGATTGAGGAGATTGTCCAAAGCCATCTTCAGATCCGTAAACTCTCTCTCACTATCATTCACAAGCTTCGGTAATTCTGGGATTGGAACTGGCTGGAGTGGAAATGCTGCAGGCATTGGCTGATAAGCAGCCAATGCCAAATTAGTATCGGCCTTTTGCTCAGCCATCAATTAATCTCTAGAACTAGTCATCTGTTCTGTCTGGAGTTTAACTGGCAACTCAAGACTTTCTGGCTATACTGCTCTTCTTGTGCATCAGAATCAGAATCAGAATCAGAAAGAGCTTTATTGCCAAGTGTGCTTGCACACACAAGGAATTTGTTTTGGTACTGAGGCTTCCAGTGCACATATACAAATACAGATACAACAAGTAATAGTAATACAAATAGTAATACAAATTCTACAAATAAAATTATAAAAAAAATATGAAAGTACTATAAAAATATATGGTCACAGTTGGGTTTTGTCAGAATAAACATTTACAGATAATGAACATATTTACAGTATTTTGTATAGTATGAATAAATATAAATATAAATATCACCTGAATTTTAAAGATATTGCACTAAACAGTGGGAGTATTGCACTTCAGGCATATGCCTTGGGAGATATGTTAACTGTTCAGAAGGGAGATGGCCTGTGGGAAGAAACTGTTCCTGTGCCGAGATGTTCTTGTGGCCAGTGATCTGAGTCGCCGTCTTGACGGTAACAGATCAAACAGGAGGTGTCCAGGGTGAGTGGAGTCTGTGATGATTTTACCTGCTCTCTTCCTCACTCTGGAAGAGTACAGGTCCTGGAGGGTTGGCAGGGGGGCACCAATGATCCTCTCCGCAGTCCGGACTGTCCGTTGTAGTCTCCTGATGTCTGATTTGGTAGCTGAACCAAACCAGACAGTGATGGAAGTGCATAAAACAGACTCAATAACGGCTGAGTAGAACTGAATCAGCAGCTCTTGAGGCAAGTTGAACTTCCTCAGCTGGCGAAGGAAGTACAGTCTCTGCTGGGCCTTTTTCACAGTGGAGTCAATGTGATTGTCCCACTTCAGGTCCTGAGAGATGATAGTGCCCAGGAACCTGAATGACTCCACTGCTTCCACAGTGCTGTTCATGATGGTGAGTGGGGGGAGTGCTGGGCTGTTCCTCCTGAAGTCCACGATCATCTCCACTGTTTTGAGCGTGTTCAGCTCAAGGTTGTTATAACTGCACCAGACAGCCAGCTGTTCAACCTCCAGTCTGTAAGCAGACTCGTCACCGTTTTGGATGAGACCGATGACAGTGGTGTCGTCTGCAAATTTCAGGAGCTTGACAGTGGGGTCTTTAGAAGTGCAGTCATTTGTGTACAGGGAGAAGAGCAGTGGGGAGAGAACGCACCCTTGGGGGGCGCCAGTGCTGATTGTGAGTGTCTTGGATGTGTGTTTCCCCAGTCTCACTCGCTGCTGCCGGTCCGTCAGGAAGCTGGTGATCCACTGACAGATCGAGGATGGCATGGAGAGCTGGGTCAGTTTGGCTGTGAGAAGACCAGGCATGATGGTATTGAAGGCCGAACTGAAGTCCACAAAGAGGATCCTTGCATAAGTCCCTGGTCTGTCGAGATGTTGCAGGATATAATGCAGTCCCATGTTGACTGCATCATCCACAGACCTGTTTGCTCTGTAAGCAAACTGAAAGGGATCCAGCAGGGGTCCGGTGATGTCCTTCAGGTGGGCCAGCACCAGTCTTTCAAACGACTTTATGACCACAGACGTGAGAGCGACAGGTCTGTAGTCATTAAGTCCAGTGATTTTGGGTTTTTTGGGGACAGGAATGATAGTGGAGCGTTTGAAGCAGCAGGGAACTTCACACTGCTCCAATGATCTATTGAAGATCTGCGTGAAGACCGGGGCCAATTGGTCAGCGCAGGCCTTTAAACAAGCAGATGAGATGCCGTCTGGGCCTGAGGCTTTCCTAGTCTTCTGTTTTTTGAAGACTCTGCTCACGTCCTCCACACAGAACTTAAGCTCAGGTTGGATGGCAGGAGGGGGTGGGGAGTGGGAGTGCAGGAGGTGATGGTGAATGTGTGAAGTGCAGATCAGACCGGGTGTGTGGTGTGAATGAGGGCTTTTCAAACCGGCAGTACAATGAATTTAAATCGTCAGCCAGGTGTTGATTGTCCACAGATCGAGGGGATGGTGACTTGTGGTTGGTGATGTTCCTCAGGCCATTCCAGACTGATGATGGGTCGTTGGATGAAAACTGGTTTTTCAGTTTATCAGAGTAGTTCCTTTTAGCAACTCTGATCTCCTTTGTCAATCTGTTTCTGGCCTGGTTATACAAGATTTTATCCCCACTTCTGTAAGCATCCTCTTTGGCATGACGAAGGTGTTTGAGTTTCCCAGTAAACCATGGTTTATCATTAGTGAATGATAAGAATGTCCTGGTAGGAATGCATGTATCCTCACAGAAACTTATATATGATGTTACAGTATCTGTGAGCTCATCCAGATCGTTGGTAGCAGCTTCAAAAACAGTCCAATCAGTGCAATCAAAGCAGGCCTGTAGATTCTGCTCTGCTTCATTAGTTCATCTTTTTACAGTCCTTATTACAGGTTTAGCTGATTTCAGTTTCTGCCTGTAGGTCGGTATGAGATGAACCAAACAGTGATCAGAGAGCCCCAAAGCTGCCCGTGGGACCGAGTGATACACATTTCTTATTGTGGTGTAACAGTGGTCCAGTATATTACTGTCTCTGGTGGGACATGTAACGTGCTGTCTGTATTTTGGTAGTTCACGGGAAAGATTTGCTTTGTTAAAATCCCCAAGAATGATTAAAAGAGAGTCTGGGTACCTTTGTTCCGTTTCAGCTATTTGTTCAGCCAGCTGTTGTAGCGCCGCGCTCACGCACGCGTCTGGAGGGATGTAAACATTCACGAGAATGAAAGAGGAAAATTCCCGAGGCGAGTAGAAGTCTGAGATACAGTTTAAGAAATGTGCCTCTAAATTAGGAGAGCACGTCTTCTTCAGTGTTGTTACATCTGAACACAAACTTTCGTTAATGTAGAAACACAATCCACCACCTCTCTTTTTCCCCGTTAGCTCCGCGATGCGATCCGCTCGGAACAGCTGGAAGCCCGGAAGATGTATTGCGTTGTCCGGTATGGCTTCACTCAGCCAGGTTTCAGTGAAGCACAAAGCAGCAGAGTTTAAAAAATCCTTGTTAGTGTGGGTGAGGAGAAGAAGTTCATCCGTTTTGTTAGGAAGGTATCGGAGATTCGCGAGATGAATACTGGGGAGTGCAGTGCGCAGGCCGCGCTCGCGGAGTTTAACCAGCGCGCCGGCTCGCTTCCCGCGTTTGCGTCTGAACGCGCGTTTGAACAACAACGCTGCCCCTCCGACGAGAATGTCCTGCAAGACGTCCGAATAATCAAAAACTGTAGAAAAGGTTTCTGGTGTGTGTTTCCTAATGTCCAGTAGTTCGTCTTTGGTGAAACTGATTGGAAAAGAATGACTAAACGCAGAACAAACGAACAAAAACAACACAATAGCTGGAGAGCTCCACACTGAGGCAGCCATCTGCGGCGCCATCTTGGATTATGTCCAAGAAAAGATTATGTGCATTTCCATTGTGAACACAATTCAGCAGGAAGCCAAACTCCCTTCAAATAAAGACTGGAGCCAGGGTGTAGTTTTTCAAATAAAGTGCTTTTAGTAAACAGAATACAAAATATATACACAATATAAAGGCTAACAGAGCAGAGTTACCGGTTGAGCAATTGGTGTATAAAGCAAACCTTAATTATTACCAATATAACATAGGAAATAAATAAAATATTCTCAATTTATACATTTTACAATAATTACTTACTGACAATGCTTTCGAAGGCATGAACATTAAATAAAAACTGGAGCAGCAGTCACATGGAGCTTAATGCTTGAGAGAGCTGAGCAAACTGAACTAAAATGGCTGCTCCCTTGCCTAGTCAGGTAATTTTTCAAAATAAGACTCTCAAGTAAGAAACCTAAAACGCTTAATCCAATTAACATAACACCAGCTTTCTCTCAACTCCCTTACGAGAGGCAGAGCGGGTAACAGCACAAACTGGAAATACCTCAGGAGACACACTGCTGCAATCTGGAGATACACTTGCAGGGGGCGCTGAATGTTGCTTCTTAACCTGTTAAGCTGCAACCCCACTTTTGAAAAATCCCCAGAAATGGCATACCCAAACTAAAACAGATACAGTTCATGAACCCTTTGTACTAAAAGCACAAGTATGATCTCATTTGAAAGCTGACACCTGGTAGTTTATTGTAAATGTAGAATTAATTATTTAATTAGACTCCTCAGAGAACAGTAAAACAGATTCCAGAATAAAATAATCTAAAGCTCCAGTGTCTCTTAAGGTCTTAATTGGAACATTTTGGTTGCCATCTACCAGGGACACTACACCGTCTGAAATAAAGGCTGAAAAATCACAGTGGGAAGACTGAGAACAAAGCTCAAATAGTGGCTGAAAAAGCTCACCCTGGTGGTCAGAGGCTGTAACAGAAACTGCCATCACAGCAGGTTTAACTTGACCTGACTTTTTTGATTTAAGTATAGGACAATCTTTCTTCTAATGTCCTTCAACTAAACAGTAGCGACAATGTCTTAGGTCCCCCAGAACCAAACTTCTGCTGAGGCCTTTGGAAAGAAGCTCCAGAAAAAGGTGACCTACTATTCCTAGGAGTAAAATTATTTTTATGGTGCATGTCACTGTTTGACTCAAAATGGCTTTTATGTGTTAGCCTGTACTCATCTGCAAGGACTGCAGCATCACTTGGAGACTTAACTTTACGTTCATTAATGTATGTAGCAACCTGTTCAGACACAGAATTGTTGAACTGTTCTAACACAATCAAGTTAGACAGACCCTCAAAAGTGCTAACTTCAGAAGCTGTACACCAACAATTAAATGCAGAAGTCAAATCATGAGCAAACTCAGAATAGGCAAGGCAAGGCATGTTTATTTATATAGCACATTTCATACACAGTGGTAATTCAAAGTGCTTTACATTGAATAAATTAAAATAATCAAAAGAAATCAGAGTAATTAAAACAGTTTTGAATAAAAAAATAAAAAAATAAATACAGTACAAACAGTCGGACGAACAGTGGCACAGTGCTCATTCAGTAAATGCACAGCTAAACAGATGTGTTTTGAGTTTGGATTTGAATGTGACTACTGTAGGAGCACATCTGATCTCTTCTGGAAGCTTGTTCCAGCTGCGGCTGGCATAGTAGTGTTGTAAACCTTTTTCTTCTTAAGTGTAGGAGACTCAGAAGTGAAGACCAGGAGACTCGGGGGTATCTTTTAAGCAGAGTTCTTTATCGCTGTTTCATCACTGTAGTCTTCCCAAGTCTGAACTCAATAGCTCAGCACAGTGTAATATCTTTAAAGGGGGAGGAGTTAAATAGAGGTGAACAAAGCATGTAAATGTAAGTATAGGAATCAGAAATTTACAGGAAATTCCCCAACCCTGATATTCGTCAGATCCAATCAGCCAGACTCCTTACCGACTGGGACAGTGGCTCCGAGAGCCATTAGAACAAAGGGTGAGAGTTTCAGTAATCTGACTCATTTAACTTACAATAGAGAGCTCTGGACAGACAGGAACAGGCAGGTTTGTGACATCAGATGCTAATCCAATCAGCCTGATTAGATCACTCAAACCTTAACATTATCATAGTGTCATGAATTTTGCCATCAATTTCTTTGAAATCAGACATAGTAACTACTTTCTCGGGTTGCGGCCTGATCTGTCTGACGCCAGTGCAACTCAAGGATGAGCTGATCACCTTTCTGATATTATTGATTTTCTCAGAGAAGAAAGAAGCAAACTCAGTGCACTTGTTGTCTGAGAGCATTTCTCTGGGAATCTGGCTTGGGGGTTTGTCAGTCTCTCTACAGTAGCAAAAAGAGTGCGTGTGTTGTTTAAGTTGCTGTTTATAATATTTGAGAAAAAAGTCTGTCTAGCTTTGCCTAGTTCCATATTGAAAGCATGGATGCTGTCTTTGTAGATGTTATAATGGACTACAAGTTTTGTCTTACGCCACATGCGCTCTGCTTTTCTGCATTGTATTTTTATATTTTGCACTGATGTTGAGTTTCTCCAAGGTGCTTTTTGTCTGCCACTTTTCTTCCTGACTTTCACAGGAGCAATATCATCAATTACACTTTTAACTTTTGAGTTAAAAGAATCAAGGAGAAAATCAACAGAGTCAGCAGATATGCTTGGTGTTAAAGATATAGCCTTCATAAATAATGCACTTGTGTTCTCATTTAAGCATCTATTGTTGACAGACACAGATCCAGCTTCAATGGCAGGAGAGATCAATATATCAAAGAAAATACAGAAATGATCAGACAGTGCTACATCCTTAATAACATTCGATGAAATGTTTAGACCCTTACTGATAAGTAAATCTAGAGTGTGTCCACGATTATGTGTGGGTCCATGTACATGCTGAGTCAGATCAAAAGTATTTAAAACAGTTATGATTTCTTTTGCCATATTGGTTTCTGTATTATCTATGTGAATGTTAAAATCTCCAGCAATGGCAAAACAGTCAAACTCAGAGGCAATTGTTGATAACAGTGCTGTAAAGTCCTCAGCAAAGGCTGGAGAGTATTTTGGAGGCCTGTACATAATGATAAGTAAAATTCATGGAGCTCCTTTTAACACAATACCCAGATATTCGAAAGACAGGTAATTACCAAATGATATTTGCTTACATTGATAGACATCTTAAAAAAGAGCAGCTAAACCCACACCTCTCCTAACAGCTCTGCAGACACTCATAAAAGTAAAGTTAGGAGGGGATGTTTCATTGAGGACTGTTGCACTGCAGCTGTCTTCTAGCCAAGTTTCATTTAGCAACATAAAATCCAGGTTGTATGTGGTTATTAAGTCATTGACTAGAAGTGATTTATTTTTAAGTGAGCGGATGTTTAAAAGTGCGAACTTAACAGTCTTACTTTTTGTCCCCACAGCAATCTTAGTTTGGCATGTAATAGACACCAGATTAGATGGGTTTGCTGTACGGCTTTTGAAGGCCTTAGACTTTCTATCATATAATCGAACAGCAATAGAGAAAGATACAGGCACACTGGGTTCCCGCTTGTTCTGTAAACATTTGAGAAAGTTACTGTTATCATAGCGGGGACCCGACACATATCACCCAGAGCTGGTATCAGTTGTTTGTGGTTCACCTTGAGCCACTGGAGGAGGGTGTGGGCCCTGGCGCTGTGGCAGAGGCCGAAGAGCTCTCACAGGAGGAGGGGAGGGTGAGCTGGGCCCACAGGCTTTGGTGGTTGCGGGGCCTGCCGTTTTTTGGTTGATACCTGGGGGCTTGCAAAAGAGCGGGATAGTTTGGTTCCAGCATACACCAGTTGTTCCATTTTCTCTGAGTAGCACAGAAGTGGAGATGCTGGAGAGAGGGATAACGTGTCTGGTGAGAGGGGCTGTTGCTCTGGTGTTATCGGAGGCAGTGATATGCTGTCCTGGTTTCCCTGGCTGTTTTCCAGAAAGTCGTCCTTGGGTGCTGGATCTTGGAGCAGTTCTAGTAAGTCATGGTCTGTCTGAGGTGAGCTCTGTGGGCAGGGCTCAGCTGAGATTGTGTCCATGAGCAGAGGTTGTTGTGGCTGAGTGGTGTTATCATTGTCCTTGTGTGATGTGTCAACCGCATGTCCATTCAGGTGCTGAAGTGAAGTCCTGTGGTCATTCATACTGTATCCAGGTGTGTGTGTGCCATTCAGGTTGAGTGGATTGGCACACACTGCAGAAGGATGACAGAGGAAGAAGTAGATATTGTCTTTTAGCACTCTTGAACCAAGTTTGTTTGGGTGGTGGCCATCCTGTTGAAACAGTTGCCTCTGACTCCAGAAAAGATTGAAGTTGTCAATGAAGTTCACTCCTTTTATATTCCAGGTTTTTTGCAGCCATGTATTAAGCCCAAGCAACCGTGAAAACCTGTTTGTTCCTCTTGCTGGGAGTGGTCCACTGATGAATGTTTGAACTTTCAGTCTTTTAAGTGTTTCAAAACGTTCATTGAAATCCTTCTTAAGGAGTTCTGACTGCTCTTTATGAATATCATTCTTCCCAACATGAATGATGAGTCGATTTGCAGTCTTATGTTTCATCAGAATGTCCTGAAGTTCCCTGTTTACATCAGAAGTTGTTGCTTGTGGTAGGCAGCACGTAGTTGTATCCCTGCTACTAATGTTTCTGATTATGGAGTCCCCCACTATCAGAGTCCTGGGCTCGGCTGTGCTCTGAGCTGAGTGCCGCTGTGTGCTCGACCTTGAGCCCCAGTTAGCATCAGTGTTAGCTACTGGCTTATTCAGTCTGTGTTCAATCACATTCATCAAATTTGGGGATTCCTCATTCATTAATATTTCAAATCTGTTCTCAAGATGTATAGGCGTTGGTAAGAGACCAGTGTTTGCAATCCTTGTCAGAGCCGTATCTGGGGTAGAGGATGCTACTGCGGCAATATGTGATGCTCGTGACAATCTGATGTCTCGAGTGCCTTTGGGTCTCGCTCCCTGTTTGTGCCATCGATTTGTAAGTCGATCGGCTTGTTTCTCTACACTCAGTGTAGCCTGTCGAGGAGCACTAGATTCGTGGGACTCACCGGGTGTATGCTGAGGGCGTCCATGACGAAGCTCTGTCGTCTGGTTTGGTGGTCCCGCAATTAACTTTGTTTCAAGAACTGCAATCCTTTGTAAAAGACTGTGGCAGTTAGAGCAGCAAGTAGATTCCAGAAGAGGCATTTTCTTATCCCTATGAATGTAGGCAGTTGTGTTTTCTCTTCCCCGGAATGTAAGCTTTCAGTGGGAGGCTGGTCGAATAAAAGAATTCTGCTTTTTTGTAGTAATCCAAGCGTTTGAGCATTGTGCTGATTTGCTGAAGTTAAAATTATGTGACAAAAGGAGATAAAATATAAAAGCGATAGAGCAAAGCGCGGAGCAGTAAGCAAGAGCGTCCGAACAGTAGCTGAGCAGGAAGTCGAATAGGTTTGTGAATCTAGCTTTTTCCTGTAACGAAAGCGTTGACAAAATGCCTCCGGCACAAGCTCGTAGACCTTCAGAACTGCTGATTTAACTTTATCATAAACTTTACTGTCAGCTACACTTAGAGCTGAAAAAGGCTCACATGCTTTACCTGTAAGTACACATTGCAACAACATAGTCCTGTCCAAATCTGACCAAGCTCTAGCTCGTACAATACGCTCAAATAAAGTAAAGTATGTATCTGGATCTGACTCATCAAATTTAGGCAACAAACAAAGATTCTGTGAAACATCAAACTGTGGTGGTCCTTCTTCTGGTCTATTGGCATTTCGCAATCGCGCTATCTCCAAATGCATTTGCAATAGCTCCCTCTGCTGCTCAAAAGTTAATGAAGGGCTAGACTGAAAACTTGCACCATCACTACTAGCAGACTGACCACAAAGAACACCTACTTCCCTAAGACCTTGCTTTAATCCAGCTTTCACAGTCTCTTTAAGTTTTATATCAACAATCTCAATCTGATAATGTTCAGCTATTTCAATTAACTTCTCCTTAGTACACAACTCACCTGCTGCCAGTCTGGGTTTGAATCTGTGTGTGTAAAGATGAAAGAGTGGAAACTAAGTAAAACTACAAAGGAACAGACAAAACAGGATCATACCTGGAGGAGCAGAGAGAGAGAGAGAGGGAGTGGTTAGTGAGGCAGTTTAAATACCCTGAGCCCAGGTGGCTCCAATCACTAACGACCCTCCTGTGCCTGCAGAAGGAACCGCCCCTGCAAGGCAGAGGAGGGGCCATGACAGTTGGATTTAATAAAATAATGCAAATGCATGCGTTAAATGCATGCGTTAAATGCAAAAGCTAGCTTTTACAGCTTAACAAAAGAAAAAAAAGGTATTTTTTTTCTTCGCACAGTTTTTTTTTTCTTTTTTTAATCTGTCAATTATTTAGGAGAAATATATTGTGTAGACCTATTTAGGCCTATTTTCTTTTTTATATTTTTTTTTTCCCCGTTCACGCTTTGCAGGTGCGCAATGTTGAGATGTGTAAATCATCATATTCTGTAGTTTATGCTACTATTTAAGCATGTAAAGCTAAACCCACGGTGAAAAAAACAAATATTTGTGCTACTTTTAATGGGTCACAGTCACCCATTTATTTTGATTTAAATAAACTTTGTATTTGACATTCTAATCTAGTCGTTTAATGGTTAATGATCGATTAATGAGCTTCAGGAAAAGAATCTAAATTTAAAAAATGCTTTCATTACAATTCTCTACCAGATTTACTATACTGCATGCAAGTTCACGGAACTTAAAAACTTGCTTACACGAGCTGAAACCTGACGTGAGAAACGTCTGTATGCCCAGTTTTCTGTCATTCACTTGTTTCATAATGAGGCCCATTGAGTCATGTCATCTTCTTCTGTTATTGTCACTTGCAGAATTCACATTTGATAAATGCAGGGAAATAGTCAGGCTGACAGAGATTTCAGCTTCCGAGACACTCATCCAAACTTTCATCAAGGATAGTAAGAATGCAAGGGCTATAGATACTGCTTTGGATACAACTAGCCTAGTGAGCCCTGTACATTGTTCGCTTCCGGTTGTAGAGCCCCCGCAGCAGGGCAACTGGGTGACTGAGATACATCCCCTTCCTGTTAGCCGGAGAGATGAGATACTTTGTAGACTGTCCTCAGTCAGTGGCTGGCTGTCTAACTGGTGTCCGCAAAATAATATATGGTTCATAGACAATTGGAAAAGTTTTTGGGGCAGACCTGACCTGTTGAAAAGAGATGGTATTCATCCCTCCTGGGATGGTGCCGCTCAGGGTCGGCCCTGACCAATTTGCTGCCCTTGGCAAGATTTTACCTGGTGCCCCATGCATCACAGCCCATTTCACCCCGTCATTGTGTTCATGATTATTTAGCCTATATATATATATATATATATATATATATACATACATATACATACATATACTTTACAGCCAAAACACAAATAGCAAGAGCATTACATCTAGCATTCAAGTCAAGTCCCCTTTATTTTTATAGCGCTTTTTACAATACAGATTAGGGCCTATTTCAAGGCAGCTTTACAGTGATAACAGGAATATAATGCAACGAAGTTTGCTTCTCCTGTACAGCAGATCTAGAAGAAAATAGTGTCATAATGAAGCTTAAGTATGTTCAGTGTTGGTTTATTTTTGTTGTAAAAAAGTTATTAATTTAGTTAATTTATATATAGTGTTGTGAACTATTTTCTTCTAAAGTTTAGGAACTCAGAAGCGAAGACCAGGAGACTCGGGGTTGTATCTTTTAAGCAGGATTCTTTATTTGCTGTAGTCTGCTTCGTCAAAAATCTTACCCAAGTCTAACTAAAATCAGTATACATTTGAGTTCATATACCTTTAAAGGGGGAGGAGTTACATAGAGATTAACAAAGCATGTAAATGTAGTATAGAAGTCAGCCGTTACCGGTCTTAATCCAATCAGCATAACAGTGTCATGTATAGATGGTAATCCAATCAGCCTGATTGTATCACCCTAACCTTAACATTATCATAGAGCTTAATGGCCAGGCAGTGCATAAAGACAAAAGGTGATAGTCTAAATGCTCTGATCAATTTAACTTACAATAGAGACAGGAACAGGCAGGTTTGTGACATTATTTACATTAGGTACAAAATTCACACATATAAACTTTCTCAGTTTATATACTATTGTATTGGAACCTAAATTAAAACATTTAATAAATTTGTAACACTACAATAGCCACTCTGGATATAACAGTGATGTCATCGTCCAAATGTCATTCATGCACAAACTATTCATTGAGCACTAGCCAAAGTGTTTGTTTTGCAGTTGATGGCAGCAATCTTCCACTTTCAAGAAACGTATGACACGTTTCATGTTTTCACCATGAATGAAACAGCGAAATGTCTTCTTTAATGTGAATTTTACATAAAACGTTGCTACTTTTAATAAACCTGTAGCCTATATAAATATAATTAATAATTTTGGCAAATAAATTAAAAAAATGCCATATAGCCACCTCAAAACTGCACAACTGTAGAGTAAAACATTAATGAATAAAAGTGATAGTAAATGCGTCTAAAAAACTGACATGATTGTTACAAATCACACTGTCTGGGGCCTCTGGAGAACATCCTGGTTGCGTATGCAACCCACCATTCCCTGAAGAAGGGAACGGAGGACATAGTCAACGTCAACTGAATGGGGATCGTGTCAGAGAGCCAATGTTCTTCGAGTACTATTGAACGAGCCAATGGAATTGGCGTGCGTGATTAGCATCACACACTCCGCCCCCGCGGCGCGGGTATAAATACAGAAGTGGATGCACGCACTAGTTGCTTTTTCGCTGAGGAGCCGAGCGTAACCCGGAGTCAGCAGTGGTCCAGCGGTAGTGGCAAGGGGACTACGTCCTCCGTTCCCTCCTTCATTGAAGGGTGGGTTGCATATGCAACCAGGATGTTCCCTTTCAGTCGATAACGTCGGACGTAGTCGACGTTGACTGAATGGGGATAACCATTGAAAACGCCACTAAAGCTGCCACCTTCCAGTGCCTAGACAAAACCCTCCTGATGTCCCTGCAATTTTAAGGTGGGGAAGGACAGGGCTTAGGCCAGGGAAGTCACTCCTGTTCCTACAGGACCAATGGGAAAGCGTTCCCGTACATTGGAAAGAAGGGACGCTGCGGAAGCCACATCCTACCCAAAGGGAGGTAACGTGGAGAATACACATATGAACTGGGCGGATGACCGGGCAGTACGACATATGGAATATCACTGGGGTGGCTCCAGCCAAGACGGGGGTAGACTCACTGGACAGTGACTGCAGAGAGACTCTGCCGAGGGAAGACACGGTCTCGCCGTAGGGAGCCGTATCGTGGAAGAATACACATATGGGATCACTGTAGGGACCGCAACATATGGACCCAGCCTAACACAGGTTCCACACTACTTACGAGTGGTAGGCGTAACACCAGACGTTCCGCACGTCCGACGTCGGAGGGGTGTGGAGGAACTCAACAGGGTTCAGTTTCAGGGAACTCAACTGGAGAGGAAAGGTGCAAGTATCCAGTCCATAGGAGGGGAATGGCGCAGCAAGCCGACACTTGAACCGGGCTCACGGTGAAACTGGCTTTATGAGAAGGGAGCGCACGGGAAGCAGCGATTCAGCTAGGTGTCGCCCAGCCCCCAACTCTAAATCTGTCAGCAAAGCACTCTGTCAACGCCCAGATGGAGCAAAACACTCATTATAGAGGAGCTCAAAACCTCAGTGGACATGAGCATCTCGGAATCTTTCACCGAAATAAGGCAACCACATTTAGTGGGCCAACTTTGCTTGGAAACAACCTTCCCTCTCTGCTGAATTCCTAACAGACAAGAGCTGGTCTGAGGTCTAAGGCTTGCATTCTGTACACGCCTAAACGCTATGAAGCGGACGGACAGAGAAGCCAGGGCTGGGTCTGCCTCCTCCGGGGCAGCGCTTGCAGGCTCACCACCTGATCCAATTACGGGAGAGGTAGGAACCTTGGGCACAATCCAGGCCGGGGTCTCAGCTCGTGAGAGTAGCCGACCCGAACTTCAGGCACAATACGTTGACTGAAAGCGAGCAAGTCCCTACCCTCTAGTAGAGACCGTGCGAGC
This sequence comes from Gila orcuttii, assembly GCA_026230005.1. NCBI lineage: Eukaryota > Metazoa > Chordata > Actinopteri > Cypriniformes > Leuciscidae > Gila > Gila orcuttii. The sequence continues at coordinate 37,566,968 of JAPDVR010000005.1, read as the reverse complement.
AGGAGAACTGATTTAACAGAATTTTTAACTGCATTGGCTCAGGGGCGGTCTCTGCAGTGCAGTTGCACCAGAGATGAGGCCCAAGAGAATAAAGAGGGGCACAACGATTTACATTACCTTGCTCCCTCAGGAGCCTGACGATCAGGACGTCAGGGATAAGTCCCACGCTTCTGCATCATGTTGAGCGTCAAGAACACCGAGGCAACATCATTTTGAGGGTGAAGGAAAACAGCCTACTCCAACCCATCTTGCAGGAAAGAGAGCACTGAAATGATCGAAAGCTTTCAGGATCTTCTCACGGAGAGAAGACGCACTCAACGACTAGGTTCCACTTCTAATGCGTAAGCACACTACCTTTTTCCAGGGGGTGCTTGCAGAAGTGATGATAACCATCACATGTTCCTGTGATAGCCACCTGAATCTCCGCGTTCAGTGTAATACCGCCCGGAATCTCCAGGAGTAGAACGCGGGTGCCATCGTCCCCCGTCCCTGAAAAAGTGTTCAGGGGAAGTCAGGAAGGCTGTCGATGGGAACCAGGTCTTGTTGGGCCAATAAGGGGCAACTATGAAGACCTGCTCCCTCCTGACTTGGCACCGTAGGTGCAAGTGACGGGCGCAAAAAGACAGGAGCACTGCTCAACACTACATGTGAAGATCACTGAGCTTCAGGAGCATTTCTGCTCAGCACCTGAGTGTGGTAAGTTCATTGAGCTTCAGGAGCATTTCTGCTAAACACTTGAGTGTGATAAATTCACTGAGTTACAGGAGCATTTCTGCTCAACACTGATTGTGAAAGGATTCACTGAGCTTCAGGAGCACTGCTGCTCAACACCTGAGTGCGATGAATTCACTGAGCTACAGGAGCATTTCTGCTCAACATGAAAGTCTGAGGAGTTCACTGACTTGAGTAGGCCCTGGCGACCATGAGTCGCAGTCGCTTTTTAGGAGGCTCACTGGGGAAACACATTTCCAGCTGCTGAGAGCCAGTGTCTGTCCAAAGGTTGTCCGCTCGGGCAGAAACAATACAACTGACGAAACCGGAGAGGCAACTGAGCGGCCCCGGTGTGGTCATGATCCAGCTGGACCCCAGGGGATAGAGTCTCCACTCACCCTGGCTATAACAGTCCTGAGGCTCGTCGGCGGCACGATTGAGTAGACCGGGAAGAGTGGAACAAAGCGTCCTCAGAAGCTTCTGACTCCAAGGAGGAGGTGACGGGTGAGTCGTGACATGCGAGGAAAGCTCACGCAACGGTCGCCATATCTAACAACTCGAGGCACAAATGCCCGTGCAGTCGGAGGTCGTCCAGGCCCCCGTTAAAGCATGCCCTTTGTACATGGCCCCTCAGTCGGTGAGGGTTTGGCAGCAGGGGTGAACTGTAGTCACAAAGGGTGAGCTGCTCTGCCACGGTCACCTCGGTACTCAATCGTGAAGCTAGCACTGAAGCGGTCTTCATGTGGAGGAAGCCAAGTGGCTGCATCTACCATATGCCCCAGGAGCCTCTGAAAGTTCTTTCAGTGGGACCCTTTCTCACTTCTATACGCACCAGCTGAACACACTCTCATTGGAGAGACGTGTTGGACCGAGTCCACCTCCAAAACTGAAAAAGAGATACTCAACCCGTGGGTGAGATTACTCTCTCCTAGTTGACCTGAAGACCCAACGGGCTCTGGAGCACTCGGGAAGGGAAAAACTCTGTACTGATATTTCAACCCTCACGCGCAACACACAGGATAGCCTGCGGGGCAGAAGGTAGAGATCTGAAGCACATGTCATTCAGGTCGGAGCTGCAGATCAATCTTGGGCCAAGATGGTCACGACCCACCACCTAGTAGCATGAAGAACGAGTTTGCAACTCGCCTTCATACCGGCTGGAGGAGCGGCTCTATCAAATCCTTCGTCAGCAGGATAAGATAAGCGCGCACAAGTCAGGAGCACTGGTCAACACTAGGTGTGATGAATATCACTGGATTTTCAGGAGCACATCTGCTCAACACCTAATGTGATGATTATCACTGACTTGAGCGGGATAGCTGAGCCTGAGGTGGGGCAGAAAAGTGGAGAGTGTGGTGTTAGTGTTCTGTGCAACACTTACCTGTCTCCACTAGCGGCAGGGGGTACGCGATGAAGGCGGATGATCGGGTCCTCGAACGCACCAAGCTGCCTGCTGGCGACCAGGGGGGGGGCTGAGGGGTGTAAGGCTATACAGGCTATAATTTGCTCTTTCTTTGAAGTGTGGGTACCGCTTGCTCTGCTTTTTTTTTTTTTGGGGAGCCAGCAGTGGAACAGACACACACACAAACAAAGACTCCACCCGGCCCTCACCCGGAGGGAGGGAGTGACCAACTCCAAGAGCATCCTCATCCATCCCTGGGCGGCCCGCTCCGGAATGCTTTCGCTGTCGCTTGCCACCTGGCTTGGCAGCGCCTGGAGCGGGCTGGGCATCCCTACTGCGGCTGGCTCCATGCAGAGGCCCAGTGGGAGCGGTGGCCGGGGAACTTCCCTGGCGACGAGCAGGCAGAGGAACTGTGTGGCGGGGTGGAGGCAGCAGCTGGCCGCCGGGGCAGGATGTGCCGGATGACCTCAGTCTGCGCTTGGGCGGCAGAGAACTGTTGAATTCTGTTCTCTGCCACGTCGCCGACAGCCCAACCTGGGAAATTGGGGAGACCAGGAACCGAAGCTAGTCCGCATCCGCCATATCAACCAGGCTGAGCCAACGATGGTGCTCCTGGACCACTAAGGTGGCCATCGCCAGACCGATCGCGCACGCCATGACACTCGTGCCCCGGAGGGCGAGGTTGGATGCAGTGCGGTGCTCACCTATGAGCGCACGGTCTGGGCTACCCTCATGCATGTCCATGGGTGCCCTGGCCTGACAGACCTGAAGCAACGCCATGGCACGCAAAAGGAGGCGTCTTGCCCACAGGCTTTGTAAGCTCTACCCGTCGGAACGGACGAAAACTCACAGGCCTTAGGGGGGAGACGAGGATCCCCAAAAAAGCCAGCGGTCTCCGGACACAGGTGCACCTGTGTCGGCAGACCGCTCCATTGGAGGGATAGCCTCGCAACCCTTCACCGCTCCTCCATCAAGGGTAGTGAGGGGGAAAAGCTATTCAGTCAGTTTCTGGCAGAGAAAGGTGCCGTCCACAATCTGGTAAGCTCTCCATGCATTTCGGGAAAGAAAGGCACTGGGGCAGCGAGCTGAGAACCAGCTCGGCCAGCCCCGATATACCAAACCTCCAACCGAGACTGAACGGGACACAGTGGAGGTTCCACTCGAGCCTGGCAGCCTCGGCGACCTGTTTCAGCATAGCTGACATTTCTGGATCTTCATCCCCCTTACCGCCTATTTGACCACGAACGGCCTATGCGTCCACCGCCAATCTAAGTGACAGCCCGTGGCCCTGCCCACTGACCATGAACGGCCTATTCATCCCCCTGACCAAAAACAGCATCCCACCTGTAACTTATTTGACGGGACTTCTGTAGGCTGTCTGTGGTCAATGCATTAATAGGTCATAATTCATATTTATAAATGTTTTATTGCATAAATCATAGAGTACAGTACACAGGGAAAACAATAAAACATTTTGGTGTACTTTACAGCTCACAATTATGCATAATTAGCCTAAAAATGACATGTCCACGGACAGCCTACAGGAACCCTGTAGAATAAGTTACAGGTGGGCACCTCCTGTAATAACCACAGGTAGTGCCCACCTGAAACTTATTTGACGGGACTTTTGTAGGCTGTCCGTGGTCAATGCATTAATAGGTCACAATTCATAATTATACATGTTTTATTACATAATTAATAGAGTACAGTGCACAGGGAAGACAATCAAACCTGTTGGGGTACCTTCCAGCTCACAATTATGCATAATTAGCCTAAAAATGACATGTCCACGGACAGTCTACAGGAACCCTATTGAATAAGTTGCGGGTGGGCATTTCCTGTAATAATCACAGGAAGGGCCCACCAGTAACTTATTCAGTGGGGTTCCTGTAGGCGGTCCGTGGTCAATGCATTAATAGGTCATAATTCAGATTTACAGTGGGTTTATGAGGTAAAACCTACTGTACACCACACAGGGGACACAATACAACACACTGATGTACATTACAGATATTAATTCTGCATAATTAGCCAAAAGATAAACTGTCCACAGACTGCCTAAATTGGCCCTGTCAGATAAGTTACAGATTCGATGCTGTTGGTGAAGTCCCACCTGTAACTTATTTGACCGGGCCGATTTAGGCTGTCCGTGGACAATACATCCTATGGGCAAAAGTGTGCTTGCAGTCCTTGTGTGAGTTTTTGGAAAGATCTGTGTGAGTCTTTGGAAAGATCTGTGTGAGTCTTTGGAAAGATCTGTGTGAGTCTTCGGAAAGATCTGTGTGAGTCGTTGGAAAGACAATCAAACATTTTGGGGTACTTTACAGCTCACAATTATGCATAATTAGCCTAAAAATGACATGTCCACGGACAGCCTACAGGAACCCTGTAGAATAAGTTGCAGGTGGACACTTCTTGTAATAACCACAGGAAGGGCCCATCTGTAACTTATTTGATGGGACTTCTGTAGGCTGTCCGTGGTCAATGCATTAATAGGTCATAATTCATAATTATACATGTTTTATTGCATAAATCATAGATTACGGTATACAGGGAAGACAATAAACATTTTGGTGTACTTTACAGCTCACAATTATGTATAATTAGCCTAAAAATGACATGTCCACGGACAGCCTACAGGAACACTGTAGAATAAGTTACAGGTGGGCACCTCCTGTAATAACCACAGGTAGTGCCCACCTGAAACTTATTTGACGGGACTTTTGTAGGCTGTCCGTGGTCAATGCATTAATAGGTCATAATTCATAATTATACATGTTTTATTGCATAAATCATATATTACAGTACACAGGGAAGACAATCAAACATTTTGGTGTACTTTACAGCTCAAAATTATGTATAATTAGCCTAAAAATTACATGTCCATGGACAGCCTACAGGAACCCCGTTGAATAAGTTACAGGTGGGATATTTTTGTCGATTCTGATGCCACTATTAAAAAAGACGAATAAAACTCAGAAAATAACACATTTATGTTACTCTGTGGGCTGCCCTGAGCGATTTGGTGCCTTCAGAACCTCGAAATTCCACTGTCCACGAACAGCCTAAATTTTTTCTTCCTCACTTTATTTATAGGTTTCTCCACATATTACAACATTCCATAACAAAGTTATACAATTTCACATATGTAGGACAAAAAAAGGGGGCAGGATCAGAAGATAGGCAGGGATCCAGGACCTACCTAATATAAAGGGAACAATTGTTGACCCCAAATAAGAATGTACAAATATACCTAATAAAGTACCAAATATGCAAAAAATACCCCTCAACCACCCCCCACCCCAAAAAAAAAAAAAAAAGAAAAAAATGTGCCAGCCAAGGTAAATGTTTAACCACATTATTCAATTATAAGTGTTATTACAGGAGCAGTAGAACACTAGTAGAGAATACAATTATTAACTATTTCCCAGTATGCAGGGATTGTATGTTTCCATATATGCAAGCAGAGAACCCCACATTTTGTAAAAGTTATTGAAAGAGCCCCTCAGTGAGTATCTGATTTTTTCCAGTTTAATAAAGTGAAAAACTTCTCTAATCCACAAGGAGTGGGTAGGTGGAACCGATGATTTCCAATGCAGTAAAATCCGACGTCTGGCCAGGAGGGGCACAAATGCCACAAAATCCGCCTTGTACCGTGAACATTGAACAAGCAAAGAAAGTGTACCAAACAGTGCTGTTATAGCCACAGGTTCAATTGCTGTCCCAACTACCTCCGACATTGTCTCAAGTATATCAGTCCAATATCCATGTAGGGTTGGACAGAACCAAAACATAGGTTGCAGGAGCCTGACGACAATGGTCACAGATAGGATCAATGTCAGAATAAATTTTAAAGAGTTTGACCTTAGTCCAATGAGTACGATGAAGTATTTTGCATTGGATCCATCCATGTTTGGCACACACAGATGAGGAATGCACCCTGTATAAAATACTCTCCCATAGTTCATCTGAAATATCTTCTAATAAGTCTTCCTCCCAGTGAGTTTTTAAAGATGCCAGTGCAGCTTCTATGTAGAGAACATATTTTGTCATAAAAAAAGAAATCATACCTTTCGCAATTGATATTGGCTCAAGGAGTAAATCTATGGAAGTGGGAGTAGGGAGACTAGGAAATTGAGGGTGCATATTGCGGATAAAACTGCGAGCCTGCAAGTATCGGAAAAAATTGTTTCTGGGCAGTGAAAACTTATCCACGAGCTGTTGAAAGGATGCAAAAACATCATCTATATATAAATCTTTAAACATTGATAGGCCATATGTTGCCCACTGGGAAAAAGTCTTGTCCATCATTGATGGTGGAAAAGCAAAGTTTGACGCTATAGGTGCAGACATAGAGAATGTTTGTAATCCATAATACAGCCTAAACTGTCTCCAGATTCGCAGTGAAGTTTTTACAATTACATTTTTGTGTAGGGAGAAAAGGAACTGTTAATAGGGGAGTATAACAAGGCAGTTAATGTAGTAGGAACACATGAAGTTGCTTCCATGGCAAGCCACATGGGTGAGCACTGCGATTTGACCTGGGACTGAAAGACCCTGAAATTAGCTGCCCAGTAATAGTGTCTAAAGTTGGGTAAGCCCATGCCCCCAAGAGATTTGGGTCGTTGAAGAAGTGCTTTGCTAATTCTAGCAGTCTTTTTATTCCAAATAAACCCTGAGACTAACCTATCTATTCTCTGAAAAAAGGAATGAGGGAGAAAAATTGGAATGCACTGAAACAAATACATAAACTTTGGGAGGGTATTCATTTTTACAGAATTAATTCTACCAGCTACGGATATAGGAAGTACCGACCATCGTTCAAAGTCTTTCTGAACCTGAAGTAGTAGATAATCAAAGTTAAACTTAAAAAGATCTTTAAATCAATTGGTTAAACAGACCCCGAGATATTTAAAATTGCACTGTGCAATTTTAAATGGTAAAGTATGTTGTAAAGGGTATTTTTTGGCCACTGCATTCAATGGGAAAAATTCACTTTTGCCAAAATTTAGCTTGTAACCAGAAATAAAACCAAATAATTTTAAATTGTTAAGAACCGCAGGTACCGACACAGAAAAATCAGAGATATAAAGAAGAAGATCGTCTGCGTACAATGACACTTTCTGTTCAATACCTAATCTTGTTATTCCTTTAATTAATGGGTCAGTTTTTAAAGCAACGGAAAGAGGCTCAATGGCAACAGCAAAAAGAAGTGGGCTTAAAGGGCATCCTTGGCGCGTGGAAAAGGCAACGACCGCATCCAGAAATGTACAGGTGGAATGATAGCTTGAAAAAGACGCAAACGCACCCGTGTTGCTCTTTCAGGAAATAGGACCTGTCACCAGTGCCGGAGCACCCAGGGGAATGACCGCGGCAACACTGAACAGTGAACTGAAACAGTGAAGCACTCACTTTTCCGCCCTCTAACCAGCCGGTCAACACACACAAACATTTAGAATTTGTTTCTGTTAAAACAGCAGTTGAGAGCTCAAAGCTCGCGATCACCACTGCACTCGCGCTGTAGAAACCACCAGCACTGGGAGAGTCTTCCTGAAGAACACCGACACACTCGCTCGTTGTAAACAACAGCACTCTTAGCGAAAGGCAACTAGTGCATGCATCCACTTCCATATTTATACCCGCGCCGCGGGGGCGGAGTGTGTGATGCGAATCACGCACGCCAATTCCATTGGCTCGTTCAATAGTACTCGAAGAACATTGGCTCTCTGACGCGATCCCCATTCAGTCGACGTCGACTACGTCTGACGTTATCGACTGAAAGGGAACTCCGAACAACTGTTAGCATAAAGTTTAAGATAAAAATAACTGCCATTAAATATAGTATCTTAATACTATTCAGATAAACTGTTCATTCATTACATCACTTTACCTCTGTTTTTATCCCCTTTTATCCTCTTCTCTTCTTTTTGGGACAGTATCTATCGCAGACTATAATGCTAATTTATAATGTGTCATGTAAATTCGGCCATCCGTCACAATCAGGTAACTTTCACCGTATCTAGACCTGACACGAGCTGCCAGGCCCGTTTCTACGGGGGTGCTTGAGTGTGTTAAGCGCCCTCAAATGAAAGCAATGCTATCTACATTGGATGCGGCGGGGGGCGACGCTACACAACAAATTACCAACAGTAAACAAATCGCGCGCACTCTTTTTCTGACGCACTTCAAGCACTCGCTGGGCGGGGGAAGATTGATGCGCCGGACTGGAGTTGGGGGACTTAGTAAGTTTTTGTGGAGTTTTTTTGCTTTATTTTGTAGTATTTAGAATTAATGGTTTTAAAATATTATTAGAAAAAAAAAAAAATCACTCGTTCACTCATTTTGGCGCCCCTATTGAGTGGCACCCCTAGCATTTGCCTATTTCACCTATGCCACGGGCTGGCCCTGGTGCCGCTCTTCTCTCTAGGGATATGGCACATTGTCGTAGAGCTCAAACATGACAATCTTGGGCTCAGGTCAGGAAGCAGACAGACTGGCTGAACCGACCATCTGCTAGCTGTCTCACGTCACTGAGGTCAGATAAATCCCATCACATAGAGACTCTTTCACCTAGATATCATCATATAAAGACTGTCTGTTCCCCGAATTAGGAAATACAGAAAATTAACAAACCCCTTTAAGGGTAAAAATTTGATTGATGTTCCACAAATAAAAAATAGATATGATACAGATGAACAAATGATAAAGCTTGGGTTGCTGAATTTTCATTCCCTTACTGCAAAAGCACTTATGGTTAATGATATGATTACGGATTATAACCTAGACATGTTGTGTCTGACAGAAACCTGGCTAAAACCAGACAATTACATTACTTTAAATGAGTCCACCCCCCAAGATTATTGTTATAAAAACGAGCCACGTTTGAAAGGAAAAGGGGGTGGTGTTACTGTAATCTATAGTAATATCATCAGAAATACTGAGAAGTCTAGTTTCAGATATAATTGTTTTGAAGTGTTGGTGCTTTATATAACACTATCTAATGTAAATGATAAATCGTGCTTGACATTTGTGCTAGCTACTGTATACAGGCCACCAGGGCACCATACAGACTTTATCAAAGAATTTGCTGATATTTTTATCAGAGTTAATACTGGCTGCAGATAAAGACTTAATTGTTGGTGATTTTAATATACATATAGATAACGATAAAGACGTATTGGCATTGGCATTTGGAGACATTCTGTACTCTATTGGAGTTAGACAACACGCGTCAGGACCCACTCATTGTCATAATCATACTTTAGATCTAATATTGTCATATGGAATCAATGTTAATGCCGTTGAAATTCTGCAGCAGAGTGATACAGATTCTAGTCTTGTGTATACTCCATTTAGCCAAGGTTGCAAAGCCGACTCCGTGTTACAAATATGTTAGAACTATCACTTCTGCCACTAAAGATTACTTTATTGATAATATTCCTGATCAGTTTCATCTCCTCAGCATCCCAGATAGCTTAGAAGAACTCGATATTCCAGCACTTTAGACACAGTTGCTCTTTTGCACTTAAAGAAAATAGTCCAACGGCATGGTACAATGAGCACACTCTGGCCCTTAAAAAAGCAGCCAGAAAACAAAACTAGACGTTTTTTCGAATTTCGTGGAGAGAGAGCACGATTGCGTACAGAAAAGCCTTAAAAACTGCTAGATATGCTTATTTTTCGACTTTCTTGGAAGAAAACAAACACAACCCTAGGTATTTACTTGACAGTGGCTAAATTAACAAGAAATAAAGCTTCTACTTCTGAAGTTTCCAAAGAGCATAGCAGTAATGACTTTGTGAACTTCTTTATTTACAAAATTGATCATATTAGAGAGAAAATTATAACTATGCAACCTTCCACTACAGTATCGCATCAGGCAGTGCATTGTAATCTCCCTGAGGAAAAATTCCATTCATTTGTTGCAATAGGAGAGGAAACATTTTCTAAACTCGTTAAATCATCTAAATGAACAACATGTATGTTAGACCCTATACCGACTAAGCTACTGAAAGAAATGCTTCCAGAGGTCATAAATCCTCTTCTTAATATCATTAATTCATCTTTGTCACTTGGATATGTACCAAAAACTTTTAAGCTGGCTATTATTAACCCTAAAACAGGCAACGTGACTCACGAGTCACATCGGTTTTATTGTCTTTTTTGGGGCATAAGAAAGATTTTTTCATCAAATCCTTTATCACTTATGACAGCCTGGTCTGTCTTGAGTATGCTGGTCACATAATTTGCTTCAAATTTTTTGTGATCAATTAGTCAGCCTGACCTAAATCCAACATGGCTACCAGTGGTGCAGAACATTCAGATTTTGAGATAAGTAAATATATATTAAACTTACTTTTTTTCTGAAAAAAAAAAACAAAAAAACACTGCTAACATTAATTGTGAACATTGTCTTAAGGTGCTGAAGGAGAACATTAAGTAATATGTTGTTCATGTTGTTATTTAGCACGTTTTGAAATGTATGTGACTCCTGAGTCACGTTGCCTGTTTAGGGTATAAAAAAGGGATTAAACTAGCTCTATTTAAAATGCACTATTCAAACTTAAATGATTGTAATTCAAGAATTCTTTGGAATGTAGACCTAGGTTTGGTCTTGTTTTAAAGAAAACAGTCAGCAGATTATTGTTGAAGTGAAAGCACTTCAACAAAATGAAAGTATGAAAAAGTTATGGAAGTTTAAACTTACAGTAAATCAAATATACTGTACTTAATATTTTCTTTTTTTATAAAATATGTATTTTAAAAAATATTTTTTACTATAAAATTACTATAAAATCAAAGCCATATATCTAACCAAGTTGTGTTCCAAATTTGAAGTTGATATCACAAAAATTGAAGTTCCCATGAGATTTTGTTTAGGCATAATACTAAAAATAGCCATTTCGGGTGACTTACATTCCATTGAATTTATTTGTATGCATTCTGCCATAACAAATTAATACATTTCTGTCCAAATATCACTTCTGTCACAAAATATGGAACCTTGAGACTCAGACCTTTCTGACAATATGTGTTTTGTCAAGATTATAAAAGGTTTTGATCATAAATTATTAAACATGACGATGCCCAAAAGGGGAGGAGCCCGATAAAATAATTTAGAGTACCGTTTCTATGGTAACGCAACGTCCAATTTCAAAACGGGTTTCACAGGCTGAATCTTGAGTTCGTAAGCTTTCGAATGATATATCATTTGTCAACATTAGATCAGGTGAAGTATGGGATATAATAGTTTTAAACATGCAGTGGTAGTAACAGTTAACAGGTTAATGATTTTGTCCTTTTTTTATACCCTAATCAGGCAAGGTGAGGAGTCAGGAGTCAACTCATAAAATCCAAAATATATCAAATTTTTAAAAAATTCTTTTATATATATTTTATTTAAGTCCAGATGATATAAAAAATGACATGAAATAATTTTTTGCTTAGCATTTTCCACTCTTGCCTGTTTAAGGGTTAAACCTTTTATTAAAAAAACGCAACTTGATCCTAGAGAATTAGTCAATTACAGGCCGATCACAAATCTACCCTTTTTGTCAAAGATACTAGAAAAAAGTGTATCCTCACAACTATGTTCCTTTTTAGAAAGAAATGGTATCTGCGAGGATTTACAGTCAGGATTTAGACATACCATAGCACTGAGAATGCTCTCATTAGAGTTACAAATGATTTGCACTTATCATCCGATCGTGGTTGTATCTCTCTATTAGTGTTACTTGATCTTGTCACGGTTCAGGAATTCACTGACTCTTTCTCTCTCCGTGTGTTGTGTGTGTGTGGGTGTGGCCACTGATCACTAGTTTATCATCTCTAGTTTAATATTTGTCGAAAATAAAAACTTTTGAAATGTGCATTTACTGATTCGAAACACTTTTCGTAGCTTTGTTATTCATTGTCTGTAATTTTTATTTTGAATTATTTTTAGGCGTTTAGATGATAACATTGAAGCCTACATGCTGTTAACCGATGTTGACTGGCGACAGTGTTAATGTTTTACCGTTCTTGATGCTTAAATAGATAACAGTTTATTAACGTCAAGCGTTTTGTTTAATTCTTAATGGCACATTACAACATCAATTTGCTAGATTCCAGCAGCGCCTCTGTTTCGCTGCACAGACGACCAAACCCAAAGGTGCTGTTGACGGAAGAAAGTCAGCCCATTGCACCAGAACATGAAGATTATGAAGCTAGTCTTTAATCTGCTAAATTACTGTTTAGTGAATCATTCACGAAATTGAGATGACTGACAGTGATACCCATAGCAACGAAATAAAATTTTCAAAACAGATCCATAGGCCTACATTAAGCAACTCAGAAAAAGACTCTTAACATTTGTTGACTTGGCTACAAAAATTATACACTAACTAAATAGTATTGCTTTAAATATAAAAAAACAATGAAATTATAACCCTATCATACATTTCAAGGTTTGAATAAAAAGTCCGGACAAGATGGTCGCCGTCGATTCAGTATCTCCTGAGCCGGTGTTCGTTCCTCCTGAGCCGGTGTATGTTCCTGAGCCGATGCCTGCTCCAGCCTATGACCTCGTAGCCGCCCCCAAGAAATTTTTTGGTTGGGGGGGCAGTAGGTCCTCGCTGCGGCCGCCCAAGGGGCCCACGGCCACCAGAAAGATCCTCCCCGCCATGGCCGCCCGAAAGGGTCTTCACAGCCTTGCCCGCCCGAAGGGTCATCTCCACCATGGCCGCCCGAAGGGTCTTCTCCACCGTGGCCGCCCGAAGGGTCTTCTCCACCGTAGCCACCCGAAGGTCGAAGGGTCCCCTTCGCCAGGGCTATATGAAAGGTCCTCTCCGCCCGGGCCCCCTGAACTGCCTGGTCCACCCTGGTCTCCTGAACTGCCTGGTCCACCCTGGTTTCCTGAACTGCCTGCTGCGCCCTGGTCGCCTGCGCAACCTGCTCTGCCCTGGTCGCCTGCACAGCTTGTGCCGTCCTGACCTCCAGTATTAACTCAATCTCAAGGTCCACCCACGTTCCATGGCCCAGATCCGCCCACGTTACATGGCCCAGGCCCGCCATTGCAAGGCCCTGGTCCCGTTCCTTGCCCGGACCTGGCCCTCCATCCCTCCCCCGGGGCCGCCTCTGCTCCACCACCCTCCCGAACTGTGTTTTCTTATTTTTGAAAATTTATTTTTATTTTTATTCAAATAAGCCTATCTCGAACCACAGTGTAGGCCTATTCGTGCTTTTGTTAAACTAAATAGCATTTATAGAATAATTCTGAACTTAAATGAAACAATATCGCAACATTTCGACACTTATGTTTGAAATTATTTTATCTGTTTTTTATACATTTCAATTCAGGGCGATTTAGCTTCATTTAATTAGAGTGAGATTTTCACTCTTGTCCTTTCTTCATTGGGAAGCGCTCATACACATGTTTGAGTAGATCCTCGGTGGAAAGGAAAAAACTCCAGGAATTCAGTACACACAACCATACATGGACGACGACCAACAAACACTGAGGGAAAACACAGGGCTTAAATCTACTGGGGCTAGCGGGATAATAAACAAGACACAGGTGATGAGAATTTCTAATTAAACAGACAGGGAAAAACTAACAGGACTAAACCAAAATTACAAAGACAGGGGGAAACAAGATCACAGAACTGAACTGAACACATCAAAAACGTGACAGAACCCCCCCCCTCCCCGAAGGCGCATCCTCGCGCCATATAACATTCAAAGGGGTGGGAGGGCGGGCGCCATTGGAGGCTGACGAGCGCGTGGTTACACAGGACGGGAAGCCTCCAGGGCGGAACAGGCAGCGGGTGTGGCCACGGCGGAGCAGGCTGTGGGTGTGGCCAAGGCGGAGCTGTCGGACCCTCGGGCGTCCAGGGTGGAGCTGTCGGACCCTTGGGCGTCCAGGGCGGAGCTGTCGGACCCTAGGGCGTCCAGGGCGGAGCTGTCGGACCCTCGGGCGTCCAGGGCGGAGCTGTCGGACCCTCGGGCGTCCAGGGCGGAGCTGTCGGACCCTCGGGCGTCCATGGCGGTGAAGACCCTTCGGGTGGCCATGGCTATGAGGACCCTGTCTGCACGACCTTCATGGTCCCCTCAGAGGACTTACTGCGCCCCCCCCCCAACATTTTAATGGGGAACTTGACAGTCAAAAAGATTGACTCTTGGCGTTCGGGACTGGATTCCTTGTGCTCAGGACTGGGCAGGACTGACGCCGGATCAGCGGGCTCTGGCGCAGGATCAGCGGGCTCTGGCGCCGGATCAGCGGGCTCTGGCGCAGGATCCTGGCTCTGTGCAAGACTGGACCAGCATATCAGGAAACTCGGGGCCGGACGGGACCAGCATATCAGGAAACTCGGGGCCGGACGGGACCAGCATATCAGGAAACTCGGGGCTGGATGGGACCAACATATCAGGAAACTCGGGGCTGGGCTCATGGGCCATAATCGATGTGTGTGTTGCCCACACACACAGAATAGCCGTAGACACCACAATCAGCACTTTGTCTTCATGAGCAGATTCAAGTGCGACGTGCTCAGTCTCTGGCAGGCAGGTGACGGGCTCAGGCTCTGGTGGGCAGGCGACGGGCTCTGGCTCTGGCGGATAGACGACGGGCTCAGGACATACTGGACTCGGAACTGGCTGGAGTGGAAAATCTTCCACCACGAAGTTAGATCCACACACCCATAGCGTGTGATCCACGAACTCCAGGAAAGTCAGATCGAGATCTTTTACCAGAAGTATCTGGGCAAGAGGGTCTTTCAATCCACCCCAAAAACTCTGTTTAAGTTCCTCTTCTTCCCATGTCACGTCATCATAAAGATCCAGGTAAAGCCCCGCATATTCCTCAAGTGAGCGCTCATATTGAAAGAGGATAGGTGTTTCCATGGAGTTCACCTTTTTCTTTTTGTTATTTCTCACCTTGCTCATTTTCGGTTTTAGAGGTTGGTCGTTCTTTCAGGTTTGTGTAGGTTGCTGAAGACGAGGACACGGGAACTTCAATGTAGTTAATTTATTTACAAACTAAGCTTCCAGAAACATACAGGAACAAAGGAAAAAACTCCAGGAATTCAGTACACACAACCATACATGGACGACGACCAACAAACACTGAGGGAAAACACAGGGCTTAAATGTACTGGGGCTAACGGGATAATAAACAAGACACAGGTGATGAGAATTTCTAATTAAACAGACAGGGAAAAACTAACAGGACTAAACCAAAATTACAAAGACAGGGGGAAACAAGATCACAGAACTGAACTGAACACATCAAAAACGTGACAGTAGTGGACTGGTTCTTGAAAGCGGCACATTTTATTCCCTTGCCCAAATTACCTTCCGCCAAGGAGACACCGGTGACACGTCTTTCGCTTACATGGCCTCCCGATGGACGTGGTCCCAATTTGTGTCCAAATTTTGGCAAGAGTTTTGTAGATTACTAGGAGGTCTTAGGGTTTCCATCCCCAAAGCAATGGCCTAACCGAGAGAGCCAACCAAGACTTGAGGAGAGTGTTGCAATGTTTGGTAACCAAGAATCCTTCCTCCTGAAGTCAGCAACTCTCAATGGTTGAGTATGCACATACAGGTCCTTCTCAAAAAATTAGCATATTGTGATAATGTTCATTATTTTCCATAATGTAATGATAAAAATTAAACTTTCATATATTTTAGATTCATTGCACACCAACTGAAATATTTCAGGTCTTTTATTGTTTTAATACTGATGATTTTGGCATACAGCTCATGAAAACCCAAAATTCCTGTCTCAAAAAATTAGCATATTTCATCCGACCAATAAAAGAAGTGTTTTTAATACAAAAAAAAAAAAAGTCAACCTTCAAATAATTATGTTCAGTTATGAACTCAATAGTCAATACTTGGTCGGGAATCCTTTTGCAGAAAAGACTGCTTCAATGCGGCGTGGCATGGAGGCAGTCAGCCTGTGGCACTGCTGAGGTGTTATGGAGGCCCAGGATGCTTTGATAGCGGCCTTAACCTCAACCAGAGTGTTGGGTCTTGCGTCTCTCAACTTTCTGTTCATAATATCCCACAGATTCTCTATGGGGTTCAGGTCAGGAGAGTTGGCAGGCCAATGGAGCACAGTAATACCATGGTCAGTAAACCATTTACCAGTGGTTTTGGCACTGTGAGCAGGTGCCAGGTCGTGCTGAAAAATGAAATCTTCATCTCCATAAAGCTTTTCAGCAGATGGAAGCATGAAGTGCTCCAAAATCTCCTGATAGCTAGCTGCATTGACCCTGCCCTTGATAAAACACAGTGCACCAACACCAGCAGCTGACATGGCACCCCAGACCATCACTGACTGTGGGTACTTGACACTGGACTTCAGGCATTTTGGCATTTCCTTCTCCCCAGTCTTCCTCCAGACTCTGGCACCTTGATTTCCGAATGACATGCAAAACTGAGCAACAGTCCAGTGCTGCTTCTCTGTAGCCCAGGTCAGGCGCTTCTGCCGCTGTTTCTGGTTCAAAAGTGGCTTGACCTGGGGAATGCGGCACCTGTAGCCCATTTCCTGCACACGCCTGTGCACGGTGGCTCTGGATGTTTCTACTCCAGAATCAGTCCACTGCTTCCGCAGGTCCCCCAAGGTCTGGAATCAGTCCTTCTCCACAATCTTCCTCAGGGTCCGCTCACCTCTTCTCGTTGTGCAGCGTTTTTTGCCACACTTTTTCCTTCCCACAGACTTCCCACTGAGGTGCCTTGATACAGCACTCTGGGAACAGCCTATTTGTTCAGAAATTTCTTTCTGTGTCTTACCCTCTTGCTTGAGGGTGTCAATGATGGCCTTCTGGACAGCAGTCAGGTCGGCAGTCTTACCCATGATTGCGGTTTTGAGTAATGAAACATGCTGGGAGTTTTTAAAAGCCTCAGGAATCTTTTGCAGGTGTTTAGAGTTAGTTAGTTGATTCAGATGATTAGGTTAATAGCTCGTTTAGAGACCCATTTCATGATATGCTATTTTTTTGAGACAGGAATTTTGGGTTTTCATGAGCTGTATGCCAAAATCATCAGTATTAAAACAATAAAAGACCTGAAATATTTCAGTTAATTTTATCATTACATTATGGAAAATAATTAACTTTATCACAATATGCTAATTTTTTTAGAAGGACCTGTAATGCATTACCAGTGTCATCCACGGGCCTCTCTGCCTTTGAGTGTAGCTTAGGTTACCAGCCACCAATTTTTCCAGGTCTGGAATCCGAAGTCGCGGTCCCCTCCACCCACGCTTTCATCCAGAGGTGTTGCCAAACCTGGAACAGAGCCCGTGAGACTCTCCTTCAGGTGGGGGCGTGCACCAAGGTTAACCCCCTGGGGTCGGCTAGCTTTTTTTCTTATCAGTGCAAAAGAGACTGAAAATACTCTGCACACAGTCCTGTGCTGGTTCGTCGTCGTATGTACACTGTGTGTTTCCCTGCTGTCAAGTCGTTCAAGTCTGTCTTGTTTTCCCCCTCGGGGTACTTTCTTTTTGCATTTTGTGTATGCCAGGTTAAAAAGATGTGTTTTTCGTCTAGATTTAAACTGACTGTGTCAGGTGTGGGGGTGGTGAAGAGAGCGAAGACTCAGGTGCAGAGTTGATGGGCTTCTGAGTCACGAACGTAAAAACACACATTACTTAATGTAAACAAATACATCATACAGAAACCACAGGAAAATAATGCAAAAAAAGTTTGTTTCCAGAAGAAAATAGCGTCACAGTCCAGCTTAAGTGCATAAGTTCAGTGATGTTTCATTTTTGTTTTAAAAAAAGTTATTAATTTAGTTCATTTATATATATAGCCGCTCTGGAGTAAATCGTGATGTCATCGTCCAGCTCAGTTCAGTTCTTGTATAATAGTGTCAATGCAGGCAGATCAATATTATTGTTGAATATTAAATTAAATGTTAAATGTAGTGTCCCCAACTAAGCAAGCCAAGCCAATGGCAACAAAGGTGGAAAAAGGCGACAGTGGCAAGGAACCAAAACTCCATCAAGTGGCAGAATGGAGAAAAAAACCTTGGGAGAACCCAGGCTCAGTCGGGGGGCCAGTTCTCTGGCCAACGAACAAACAGTGTATGATTATGATTCAGGCAGCATTATAGGTCAGAAATCAGACTGGTTTGGAACAATCAGAATATTATCCAGTTCCATCTGGTTTAAGATCAGAGTCATCACATCAGGATGGAGTCACGAACGTAAAAACACACATTACTTAATGTAAACATATACATCATACAGAAACCACAATTCTGAAGAAAAATTACTTACAGACAAAGATTTAACCAAACTCTGTAATGACGCAGACTCGTTGGAGATTTCAGCACTGTTGTTCGCCTCGAACACTAGGTCCGTCACTAAAATAGGTCCGACTAGGAAACGAACTAAACGCTGAAGGGCGGAACATTTATAAATAATTAGTTAATGATGATCAAATCATTTACAAAATGACTATACATAAATTATTAATAAGTGGTATGCTAATGATTTACAAATGTGTTTTAAGTTATCCTTAAAATTCTAAATCATGAACAATCAAACAGATTTTAGTAGATGGTTATTAAGTCATTAATTGATGCATTATTAATCACTTATAAACGTCAACATTGTTTTAGTATCATTATCTCAATAAACAATGGTTAATAATAAATAAATGGTAAACAAACCATTAGTAAATGATCAGTATATAATTTATAAATGTATCGTGAAGTTGTAAGCTGGTCTGTGTTCAATAGCACAAACATGCAGGTATGCTAAAGCAGTATTTTGAAGAGGATTCATTTATTTGCTTTCAAATAGATACACATTTATAAATGACTTACAATCAGGGGATTGCAGTGGGTTGTTAAATCGTTTCAGTCATCAGCAAAGATTTGAGTTCTGTGTTGAGTGTGTGGAATCTAGTGATAATGTGAACCTCAGAACTGGTTTTGCCTTCCACTGACCGCACATGCAGGTGCACAGTTGTTAAAGAGTCCATGTGTATCAGAGAAGACAGCTGTCTATGCCCTCACCAGTCTGCATTTACACTGCAGTACACAGTACAAAGTGTTCAACACCTTTTATAGATGTGTAAACGCATGAATAAATAAATTTACAAAGCTTTCTGCATACCCTAATCAAAAATGTAAATTATTCAACACTTGTAAATGTTACAGATCATTTGTAGATCTTTCTTACCTGTTGCAAATGATCTGTATAAACACATGTGATTTACAACACTTTCTGCATCCCCTAATCTAAAGTCAAGTCACATTTATTTATATAGCGCTTTTTACAATACATATTGTTTCAAAGCAGCTTTACAGAAATAACAGGAAAATAATGCAAAAAAAGTTTGTTTCCAGAAGAAAATAGCGTCACAGTCCAGCTTAAGTGCATAAGTTCAGTGATGTTTCATTTTTGTTTTAAAAAAAGTTATTAATCTCTTAGCTAGCACCGGCCCGTGGGCCAAAGTTAATAAAAAAAAATTTATTAACTTTGTTTTATAACAAATATTCAATCAACTATCATAAACTATGCATCATTTGAAAGCTAAAACACTCAAGAATCACGTTCTGAACTCGTTTTTGCAATCAATACACCAGAGAGGAAAGGGTTAAATTAAATGCTGACTGACATACCCTGTAAATATGAACAAAATGAACGACAATACTTATCTTGCATCTCCTATGGTTCAGATCAGTTCGGACGAATCCAAGAAACACCAGCATACATTTCAATGTAAGGGTCTACTCTTCAAAATGCATCCCACTTTTTAATCCAAAACAACGAAAAAATAGGGAAAAAAAAGAAATATCCTCCTTTGTTTTCATGAGCGCTCCCAGTTAGAGTAATCCGTCATGTTCAATTTCAATGAAATATCGATTCTAATTTGTATTCCAATGTTCAAAAACGATCTCTCCCCCGGTAGTTTGGACTGTTCTTGATAAAATGAGTCATTCCATATTTCTCTCCTTCAATCACAGGCTTTGTAAATGACCAAAATATCAAGGGAGCGCGCGACTGGCTGCGCGGCCTGTCACTCTCGCACCTCGGTTTTTGACTGGATAAAATCAAACCAATGTCTGGTCAGCAAGGTTTTGATGGATGGGAATATTAACCAACTAAAACACGATTTCAGTGATTGACAGTTTTCTTAGATTACGTAGGCAGATTTGTCTAATACAAGTGCGTTCCGTCGTGCGCTTTCGTCATTTTACGCACAGCGCGCACAAATTCGCCATTGTATCCAACACGGAGCTTGTTTCAACCCACGGATTTTCTCCCAACGTCATATTTGATCACCCACATCATGGATCGTCGACAAAAGAAGAGTTTTTGTGGTGTTGAGAGCGTTTTGGAGGAGTTGATGAGGAGCAGCGACGAAGAGCAACAGAAAGAAGCTGAGAAATGCATCTCAGACATAGAGAGCACGGTGTCGAGCTTCGATTCGGCAGAAGAGGAGTTGTTTGTTCATGGACTCGATCCCGTTTTAGATCGGTAAGTTTCAACACCTTGTCTTGACTTTTTATGTTTATGAAGTATTGGCAGTTTTCCTGTTCATGTCATGTTTTTGATTATAAAATGACAGTGGAGATGACTAGCAAAGACACGAGGCTACACGAGTAGCTAGGTGATAGGGCTGTATATTTTACATAAATCATAATATGTATATCACACACACTTTATGTTTATGAAGTATTGGCAGTTTTTCTGTTTATGTCATGTTTTTGATTATAAAATGACAGTGGAGATGACTAGCAAAGACACGAGGCTACACGAGTAGCTAGATAGGGCTGTATATTTTACATAAATCATAAAATGTATATCACACACACATTATGTTTATGAAGTATTGGCAGTTTTTCTGTTTATGTCATGTTTTTGATTATAAAATGACAGTGGAGATGACTAGCAAAGACACAAGGCTACACGACTAGCTAGATAGGGCTGTATATTTTACATAAATCATAAAATGTATATCACACACACATTATGTTTATGAAGTATTGGCAGTTTTTCTGTTTATGTCATGTTTTTGATTATAAAATGACAGTGGAGATGACTAGCAAAGACAAGGCTACACGAGTAGCTAGGTGATAGGGCTGTATATTTTACATAAAGTCATAATATGTATATCACACACACATTATGTTTATGATGCATTGAATATAACAATAATGAAAGGAAAGGATTACAAGATGTCAAGTGAAGATATGTGGAAAAATATATAATTATTACAAAGCATTTAGCTATAATGCTGAGCATTATAAGCATAAGGTATTTGACAAATATGCATTTGTTATTGTAATATGAGTAATATTGATGCTCCTAATAGTAGTATGTCTCTAATATTTGACTCAAACTGAAATTCCTTGTGTGTGTGTGTGTGTGTGTGTGTGTGTGTGTGTGTGTGTGTGTGTGTGTGTGTGTGTGTGTGTGTGTGTGTGTGTGTGTTTTCCTGTGCTGTAAAATAGGCCTTCAACTGAAACAGATGAGGACTGGAATCCGGAGTCCAGTCCTGAGCAACGAAAGAGACCACGGCAGTCTTCTTCATCTTCATCTTCTGCATCTCCAACTGAATCTGCTTCAGCTACCAGAGGTACAGGTAAAGGTACAGGTAAAGGGAGGGGAAGGGGGAGAGTGAGGGGGAGGGGGAGAGGGAGAGGGAGGGGGAGCCAGCCAGTACCTACTGCGTCTCTTGGCACCTCACAGGATAGATGGCACAATGTTGATGAGGAGGATATTGGACCTTCGCAGCCTGTATTTAGGCCTGCTCGTGCACCTGGGCCACAGTTGGTGACAACTGCAACCTACACGGCACTGCAGTTGTTTCATCTTTTCTTTTCAATGTCTGTGCTGCAGACCATCGTTCAGCACACCAACGTCTATGGGGCCAAAAATCAGCAAGGAAGAGAAAAGCCATGGAATAACATCTCGGTTGAAGACTTCAAGTCTTACCTGGCACTTGTTGTGTACATGGGTCTCGTGAAGGTCTCTGCCCTGACTGATTATTGGAGGAGGTCCCGAATCTACAGTCATCCCCTTCCTGCTGAGATCATGTCCTGTAGGATGTTTCTTACCATCACAAACGCTCTTCATCTTAGCGATCCTCGGGATGATGAAGAAAACTAAAAGAAGAAGGGAACAGCAGCCTACGACCGCTTGGGGAAGATCAAGCCTCTCTATGACAACATTAGGGATGCCTGCAGGACATTTTTTCATCCAAATCAGAACATCTCCATAGACGAGAGGATGGTGGCATCCAAGGCAAGGTCTGGACTCAAGCAGTACATGAAGAACAAACCCACTAAATGGGGCTACAAGCTTTTTGTCTTGGCAGACTCCCTGTGTGGCTACACCTGTGAGTTCTTTGTGTATGAGGGTAAGTCCATGCCATCTCAGAAGGGGCTGAGCTATGAGTCTGTCATGGCACTCGTAGATGAGAAGATTTTGGGCACTGGTTTCAAGCTATACGTCGACAACTTTTACACTAGTCCCATGCTTTTCAGAGACCTCCTCTATAAGAAGATTTGGGCATGTGGCACCATTCGTACGAACAGGATCGGTTTCCCAAAGACAGTCACCAACAGACTACAGCGGAATGCTCCACGAGGGTCCATGCGATGGCTTAGAGAGGATGAGCTGCTGTTTGTGGAATGGAAAGACACCTGGGAAGTGCTGATGTGCTCCACAATCCACAAAGCATATGAAGGTGGCACGGTGCAAAGGAGGTTGAAGAACAAAGATGGGCAGTGGTCTCAAGTGCATGTGCCTATTCCCTGTGCTGTGCTGGACTACAACAGGTTCATGGGGGGAGTGGACCTGTCCGACGCCCTCATTGGGTACTACAAAGTGCTCCACAAGACACGGAAGTGGTACCGAACCTTCTTTACCACTTTGTAGATATTGCTGTGGTCAATGCCTTCATTTTGCATCAGCATCTGGCCAGAGCAAAGAATGAAAAACCCCTCACCCAGAAAGCATTCAGGGAAACGCTTGTTCTGGAACTCGCAGGCTTGGAATCAAAGACAGCTGCTCCTCGGGCTCCTCCTTCAAATAATGCTTGCCAAAACCTGATACACATCACAGACGACAGCACTGCTGGACGGAGAAAGTGCAAGCTCTGCCATCAGAAGACACCAGTCATGTGTGCAACATGTGAGGTGCCACTGTGCTTTGTGCCTAAAAGGCACTGTTACAATGACTGGCATAAGCAGGGTGGAAAATATGAATCTGGTTTATAACGTTTGTCATTGTTTTTATTTTCATGTTACATTGTTCAAAGCATTCGATTCTAATAGTTGTTCCAGAAATGTTTCCAAGTTTAGGTGGATTTGCAGTTCCGAAGAGAGAGATGAAGCAAGAGAAGCCATCGCTGGTGTGAGACATAAGTGGTCAGGGGTACACACACACTTACATTTGTACACTTAAATACACACTTTTTCTATTTGGACTTTGTTTGTTCTGCTTGTTTTTGTTCTGCTCGTTTTCTCTCTCTTTCTCTTTCTTGCAGCAGGTGTCTTCTGATTCGGCGCAATTGGAGCAAACGTGACATATAGTTCTAGGTAAGTACTCACACATGCATTCACAGTGTTGCAATTTTGTTACAAAACAAATGTTCTGCTTACACACTTTCTTTCGTGTTTTTCAGTGGCTTTGGTTTCCAGTTGGTTAGAGAACAAACCTTGGTACTAGTGACTTCCTTGATCAGCATGTCTTCCTAGACTGTGTAAATACTGTAATTGCTTTTTTTTTTTACTAATTGGATATTCATTATAATTATCAGTTTATTGTAATTTATTTGAGTAAAAAACACTGTTGCAATTGCAAATGTCCTTTTTTTCTTTTTATATAATTTATTAATTAGTAGTAAAACAATCACTTTTGTAATGTGAGTATTTTGGTTTCACTGTTTTTGATATTAGAATTAGACAAAATAGAGTATTTTTGTTATTAGAATTATTCAAAATAAAGAGTATTTTTGTTAAAAAGTTAAAATGTTGTGCTGAAATCATTTTTTCTTGTGTGATTTGATGGGCAGAACAGTTCTGAATTGATAAACATGTATGTAGTATGTAGTGTTTACTCCTTATAGCATTTGGTTACCAGGTGTCCATTTGGAGTCTCCAAATGGCCTTTTGGAAAGGACGCCTAGACTTTTCTTAAATAAAAGCTTACAGAAACTACATTTTTGGGAGTATCATCTTCAAATTTGGATCAAAACATGGTCAGACATTCAGTTTTATCTTTATGGTGTTTTCAGGCCACTAACCTAAAAGTCTGATACATTTTTCCCTAAATGAAGTTCATTCAAAGAAATCGTTAGTCAATTTACTGTAAATTCTACCTTGTTTTACTCTGTTCCTGTGCAACTTTGAGTTATTATGACTCTTGGGTAACAAAGTTTCAAGTGTCTAGTTTAAAAAAATATCAGAGTTATGAATGTGGACCTTATCGTTTAGGAGCTACAGACATTTGTATTTGGGTATGTCATTTTCAGAAAATTTAATTTATATATATAGCCGCTCTGGAGTAAATCGTGATGTCATCGTCCAGCTCAGTTCAGTTCTTGTATAATAGTGTCAATGCAGGCAGATCAATATTATTGTTGAATATTAAATTAAATGTTAAATGTAGTGTCCCCAACTAAGCAAGCCAAGCCAATGGCAACAAAGGTGGAAAAAGGCGACAGTGGCAAGAAACCAAAACTCCATCAAGTGGCAGAATGGAGAAAAAAAACCTTGGGAGAACCCAGGCTCAGTCGGGGGGCCAGTTCTCTGGCCAACGAACAAACAGTGTATGATTATGATTCAGGCAGCATTATAGGTCAGAAATCAGACTGGTTTGGAACAATCAGAATATTATCCAGTTCCATCTGGTTTAAGATCAGAGTCATCAACGATCAGTTTATCAGTTTCGTCGCATATGCTCTAGATTGAAGCCTTTTGTTTTCTGACTCACTGATTTATCTGCTCAGCAACGGGCCGCGGCGCTTCGCCTCAGATTAATTAGTAGATTTGTTTACATCTGTTGACTCATATAGATTATATATGTAACAGTCTAACAGATAGTTTGGTGTTACTGAGGATGTTTGTTTAATTTCTATAAGAACATCTGTAGTTTATTTTGTAAAGTGTTGACAGAATAGCCTATTGTTTAATCATATTGAGTTACTGGGTAACTTTATATTTGATTGTGTAAAAAGACAACAGACATGTTACACTTTTGTAATGTTTATTTTCTGTTTACTTTTTCAGTCTTACAGACTTAAATGGGGAGAAAACTTGAGAAATAAATCTGAGGAAAGAAAAGAGAACAAAAGATAAAACATCAATCCTCATCAAGACTTCTGGAGTTTCTCTTCATTGCTGTTAACTATCTGTCTAGCTGTATAAATCAGATGTCGTACATGCGAGGGCAGAATAGTAAGAAGACAGTAATACACCAAGTTCACCACGAAGCAGTTCAACACTCAACACTGATTCAGCATTGCTGACCCACCGTTATCCAAGCAACCAGGATGGATGAACAGAGTAACAACGAAGAAAAGTATCAGTCCTTGGTGACTAGATCTATTGCCCAATCAAGTAGAAAATCATCAACAACAAGCTCTGCTGCACTCAGAGCTCGAGCCAGAGCTGAAGCTGCCCGCATGCAGGTTTCATACGCTCAGAAAGAAGCCGAGATGATGGTCGAAGAAGCAACACTAAAAGCAAAAATGCACCTTCTAAAGATAGAAAAGGAGGCAGCTACGGCCACCGCAGAAGAAGCAGTGTTTGTGGCTGCTGTGGAAAATGCAGATGTAGATCGTCATCATGACATTGACTTACCACTCTCACCCTCCAATGCTGCACAACGGACAAGTGAGTACGTTTTGCAACACAGCAGGTGTGCATCCGAACCCATACCTATGCACACATCTTTACAATCTGCAGTAGAGACTGTCAAACAAGAAATGAGCAATCTCAGAATCGACAATGGAGATACTCGCCTACAAAAAGCTCCTAAAATTGTGAAATCTCAACAAGTAGCGAACGCCACACAATATACTCCTGGAGATGTTCCCTCAGTGCAGACACAGAAAAAGAGACATTTTGATCCATGTGCAGATGCAACTTACCTGGGACGGCCTGCACAGCAGAGGTGGGACTCTGACAACTCTGTAAAGCATACAGCAACCACGCCAGATGTCGCAAAATATCTAATGCGAAGAGAAGTGGTTACATCAGGTTTAATGGAGTTCGATGAACACCCGGAAAGCTATTGGGCGTGGAAAACTTCCTTTCAAAGCGTCATTGAGGAACTCACCTTAACTCCAAGAGAAGAGTTAGACCTCCTGATTAAATGGCTCGGGCCAACGTCTAAGGAACAAGCAAAAAGAATCCGAGCCATACACAGTTACAACTCAGCTGCAGGGCTAAACATGGTTTGGCAAAGACTAGAGGAGACCTATGGAACCCCACAGGCAGTTGAGCATTCACTCCTGAAGAGGATAGAGGAATTCCCCAGAATCTCAAACCGAGACAATGTGAGATTAAGAGAGCTTGGAGACCTTTTGCTCGAACTTGAATATGCAAAAGAAGGAGGATACCTCCCTGCTCTAGCGTATCTTGATATGTCACGTGGAGTGAACCCCATTTTAGAAAAGCTCCCATTTAGTCTCCAAGAAAAGTGGATTTCCAAAGGGTCAAATTACAAAGATTACTATCATGTCTCATTTCCACCTTTCACTTTCTTTTCACAATTTATTCGTTCTGAAGCCAAAACCAGAAACGACCCCAGCTTTATGATATCTCAAGCTCTCTACTCAGGTCCAACAAGGACAGAGAGATCCACAAAATACAACAACAAAGTACCAGTGTCTGTGAGGAAGACTGACATCGTTCCTGAAGCCAAAGCAGCTCCTTCCGGTTTTGTTGAAAAAGGAGCTGCAGATCCAGATCGACTATGCCCCTTGCATAACAAACCTCACGCACTCAGAAAATGCCGCACCTTCCGCAGCAAGCCAATAGAGGAGCGTAAAACCTACCTCAGGGAGAAGAACATCTGCTTCAGGTGCTGTGGTTCGACCAAACATAGAGCAAAAGACTGTGAGAAAGAAATAGTATGCAGAGAATGTTGCAGCAAGACTCACACATCAGCTTTACATCCTGGTCCAGCACCCTGGTTCTCAGAAGTTCCAGCAGATCAAGGCGAGGAGGAGGAGATCCACGAGACTCCTCCTGGAACTCTCCCTGCGGTAACATCAAAATGTACAGAGGTTTGTGGAGGAAGCACCAACGCCAAATCCTGCTGTAAAATATGTTTGGTTAAAGTCTACCCAGAATATCATCCAGGAAAGGTAATTCAGACCTATGCAGTGTTAGACGACCAGAGCAACCGCTCACTTGCTCGCCCTGAGTTCTTCAACCACTTTGGCCTCTGTGAAAAAGCGTTTCCCTATACATTGAAGACTTGCTCTGGTGTTATGGAAACCTCAGGGAGGAGAGCAACAAACTTTGTGGTGGAATCATATGATGGAAAGATCCAAATCAAGCTTCCAACCCTCATTGAGTGTGAAATGATACCAGACGATCGAACTGAAATACCCACACCCGAAATTGCTCGCTATTTTCCCCATTTGAGACATGTAGCAGATGAGATACCACCACTCAATGAAAATGCCCAAATCCTTATCCTGCTAGGAAGAGACATTTTGCGAGTGCATAAAGTGAGGCAGCAGTATAACGGAGACCATGAAGACCCCTACGCACAACGTCTTGATCTCGGGTGGGTTATCGTAGGGGATGTTTGTCTAGACCGGGTTCACAAACCACCCAGTGTCAGGGTGTACAAGACACACACACTGCCTAATGGAAGGCCTTCAATTTTAAGTCCCTGTCCCAACAAAATTCAAGTGAAAGAGACACTTAACAGAAAAAACGGTCACCAACCAAGAATTATTGACTGTGCATTCCAAGATGAGGAGACAGAAATACTTGGAGCCACAGTCTTCGACAACCACCCTGATGATGAAAAGGTAGCTCTGTCAGTAGATGATCAAATATTCCTGGACATCATGGACAAAGAGGTTTATGTGGATAAGGCGAACAGCTGGGTAGCACCGTTGCCGTTCAGCAAACCCCGCCGTCGTCTTCCAAACAACAGAGAGATGGCACTGCGGCGACTCGTATCTCTCCGAGGAACTCTAGACAGACGCACAGACATGAAAGAACACTTCCTGGAGTTTATGGGAAAAATGTTTGAGAATGGCCACGCAGAACTAGCACCCGAACTCAAGGAACATCAAGAAAGGTGGTACTTGCCTCTGTTCGGGGTCTATCATCCTCAAAAACCAAATCAAATAAGAGTTGTTTTTGATTCAAGTGCCAAACATGACGGTGTGTCGCTGAATGACGTGCTGCTCAGTGGGCCAGACTTAAACAATGCCCTGCTGGGTGTCTTAATCCGCTTCAGGAAAGAGAACATCGCAGTCACTGCCGATATTCAGCAGATGTTCTACGCGTTTGTTGTTCAAGAGGATCATCGAGATTATTTGCGGTTCCTTTGGTACAAAAATAACGACTTGAACAATAACATCACTGAATACAGAATGAAGGTGCACATATTTGGCAACAGCCCCTCACCATCAGTTGCCATTTATGGTCTAAGGAGAGCTGCACAAGAGCATCAGGATGAGTACGGCATTGACAGCAAGGAGTTCGTCATGAGGAACTTCTACGTGGATGACGGATTGACGTCCGTTCCCACAGAAGAGGAAGCTATTGATCTTCTAAAGAGGACTCAAAAAATGTTAGCAGCATCGAACTTAAAACTCCACAAAATCGCTTCCAATAGCAGCAAAGTCATGTCAGCATTCTCCCCCGAGGACCTTGCAAAAGACTTAAAAGACCTCGACTTTAGTGCAGATCCTCTTCCAGTACAGCGAAGCCTTGGACTGATATGGAATTTGGAGAGTGACAGTTTCGGATTCCAAGTATCCCGCGAAGAGAAACCGTTCACAAAAAGAGGCATTTTGTCAACAGTTCAGAGCCTCTACGATCCACTAGGCTTTGTGGCTCCCATCACAATTCAAGGAAAAGCTCTCATCAGAGAATTGTCGTCCAAAGAATATGATTGGGATGATCCCCTCCCATCAGACAAGCAAGGGTCCTGGAAGTTGTGGAAAGAGTCTCTTCTGGAATTAGAGAAGCTACACATCAAGAGAAGGTATGTGCCTATCCCTCTTGTCTCATCTCAAAGTCGAGAACTCTGTCTATTCTCTGATGCTTCCACTCAGGCTATCGCTGCAGTAGCTTACCTGCGTGTCACCAATGATGAAAACCAGTGCCACGTAGGATTCATTATGGGCAAAGCAAAGTTGGCGCCTCATCCAGCCCATACAGTTCCACGCTTAGAGTTGTGTGCCGCTGTCCTGGCAGCCGAGATGGCGGACACAATCTGCTCTGAGATGGACATTGAGATGCATGCCGTGAGATTTTTCACTGATAGCAGGATTGTTCTCGGGTACATCCATAACACCTCCAGAAGATTTCATGTGTATGTTGCCAACCGAGTCAATCGCATCAGGAAATCAAGTAATTCGCAGCAATGGCAGTATGTTGCCACCGAACAGAATCCGGCGGATCATGCCACCAGACCCGCGTCTGTAGACATCCTCAGGGCCTGTAACTGGTTCTCAGGCCCTGAATTCTTGAAAAGCAGCAATGAGCCTCCACAAAGTGACCGCTTTGATCTTGTTGACCCAGAACTTGATGTTGAACTGCGAGCCCAAGTTGCTGTCAACTACACCAAAGCTATAGAAGGTCAGTTCAGCTCAGCACGTTTTGAACGATTTTCTAGCTGGACGAGACTACTTCGAGCCATCACAAAACTCATTCACGTAACAAGACTATACTCCAAGGCTCAAAAAGTGGATGCAGTTGATGCACGTTGGCAAGCTAAAACAGTCGTCATTCGTTGTGTCCAGCAAGAGTTCTATGGAGAAGAGTTCGAATGTTTGAGAGATGGGATTCAGCTCTCAAAAAAGAGTCCACTGGTAAAGTTAAATCCCTTCATCGACGAGGATGGACTTCTTCGGATTGGAGGACGTCTTACCAACGCTGACTTACCCAGAGACGAGAGACATCCTGTCATACTGCCTAAAACTCATCACATCACAACTCTAATAGTGAGACATTACCATGAGGATATTTTCCATCAAGGTCGCCATCTTACCAAAGGTGCAGTCCGATCAGCAGGAGTGTGGATAGTGGGAGGTAAAAGACTGGTGTCAAGTGTCATCTATAACTGTGTGACCTGCAAAAAACTGAGAGGGAGGTTAATGGAACAGAAAATGGCACCACTACCAGCCGACAGACTTACCTCAGAACCCCCATTTACCCATGTCGGTCTGGATGTCTTCGGACCATGGAGCATTGTCACTCGGCGCACTCGTGGAGGCAGTGCTGAAAGTAAGTGATGGGCAGTGTTATTCACATGCATGAGCACGAGAGCGACACACATTGAAGTGTTAGAATCCATGTCCACTTCAAGTTTTATAAATGCCTTACGGCGATTCTTTGCTATCCTTGGGTCATCCAAACAGCTTCGCTCTGACAGAGGCACAAACTTTATTGGATCGTGCAAAGAGTTACAATTCAACACCAGTGATCCAGAACTGACAAGTTTCCTTGACAAGCAGGGATGCTCGTGGACTTTCAACTCCCCCCATTCATCTCATATGGGAGGTTGTTGGGAAAGAGTGATAGGAGTAGCACGTCGCATTCTGGAAGGTATATTGCTGCGTTCTGACACAAAACACCTCACACATGAAGTGTTGACGATACTGATGGCAGAAGTCATGGCAATTCTTAATGCCAGGCCATTGATTCCAGTGTCAACTGACCCTGACAATCCTTCAATATTGACACCTGCAATGATTCTCACTCAAAAGGTAACTCCTCTGACAGCGCCTCCAGGTGACTTTGATCATAAGGATCTTCACAAAAATCAGTGGAAACAAGTGCAGTGTCTGGCAGAGAGCTTCTGGAAACGTTGGAGACAAGAGTATCTGGTGACTCTCCAGAAACGTCACAAGTGGACTGATGATAAGCCAAACATACAAGTAGATGATGTAGTTCTGATGAAAGACATTCAGGCTAAACGGAACGAATGGCCAATTGGACTTGTGGTAAAGACATTGCCTAGCAAAGACAACAAAGTCCGCAAGGTTGAAGTCAAAGTCGTGAGGCAAGGATCAACAAAAACTTACATCAGACCCATCTCAGAGCTTGTTTTTCTTTTGTCTAAGGACTCATAAAGTGTTGGACATTCTGATACGTGATAACACTGTTCATAAAGGTAATAAGTGATTGATTGTATATTTGTTTGGTTTATTAATCTGAGTAATTAAGATGTTGATAGTGGTATAATAATATACCAGGCGAGGAGTGTTCCGCCCTTCGGCGTTTAGTTCGTTTCCTAGTCGGACCTATTTTAGTGACGGACCTAGTGTTCGAGGCGAACAACAGTGCTGAAATCTCCAACGAGTCTGCGTCATTACAGAGTTTGGTTAAATCTTTGTCTGTAAGTAATTTTTCTTCAGAATTGTGGTTTCTGTATGATGTATATGTTTACATTAAGTAATGTGTGTTTTTACGTTCGTGACTCTTATCAGTTTCGTCGCATATGCTCTAGATTGAAGCCTTTTGTTTTCTGACTCACTGATTTATCTGCTCAGCAACGGGCCGCGGCGCTTCGCCTCAGATTAATTAGTAGATTTGTTTACATCTGTTGACTCATATAGATTATATATGTAACAGTCTAACAGATAGTTTGGTGTTACTGAGGATGTTTGTTTAATTTCTATAAGAATATCTGTAGTTTATTTTGTAAAGTGTTGAAAGAATAGCCTATTGTTTAATCATATTGAGTTACTGGGTAACTTTATATTTGATTGTGTAAAAAGACAACAGACATGTTACACTTTTGTAATGTTTATTTTCTGTTTACTTTTTCAGTCTTACAGACTTAAATGGGGAGAAAACTTGAGAAATAAATCTGAGGAAAGAAAAGAGAACAAAAGATAAAACATCAATCCTCATCAAGACTTCTGGAGTTTCTCTTCATTGCTGTTAACTATCTGTCTAGCTGTATAAATCAGATGTCATACATGCGAGGGCAGAATAATAAATGACTACAACTGAATTAACAAAACATTCATAAAATGTTAGCTCACCACTTTATACAGGCCACCTGGGCACCATACAGACTTTATCAAAGAATTTCCTGTTTGTCTATCGGAATTAGTACTGGCTGCAGATAAAGTCTTCATTGTTGGTGATTTTAATATCCATGTAGATAATGAAAGAGGTGCATTGGGATTGGCATTTACAGACATTCTAAACTATTGGAGTTAAACAACATGTCAGGACCCACTCATTTTCGAAATCATACTTTAGATGTAATATTCTCACATGGAGTTGATGGTGTTGAAATTCTACAGCAGAGTGATGACATCTCAGATCATTATCTAGGTTTGTGTATACTCCATTTAGCCAAAACTAATTCCCTGTTACCAATCTAGTAGAACTATCACTTCTACCACTAAAGATTGCTTTATAAATAATCTTCCTCACCAGTTTCTACTCCTTAGCATACCAAATTACTTAAAAGGACTCAGTGTTGCAACAGAAACTATTTCCAGCACTTTAGACACGGTTGCTTATATGAGCTTAAAGAAGATTAAGGAAAATAGTCTGATGCCTTGGTATAACGAGCACACTCGGGCCTTCAAGAAAGTATCCAAAAAAAGAAATGGAGCCCAGTTGGAAGAAAACAAAACTACACGCACCCACACACACACCCACATACCATAAACACACCAGACATAGACGCAAAATTAACACACGGATTCATGAACCGTGACAGACACGGATTCATTCGACCGGTGGCGATCGGCCTGGGCCTTAGTGCGCGCCCCAACCTGGAGGAGGACCTGTCTAGCCCTGATCCAAGTGCGACGACACCTCTGGACAAAAGAATGAGCAGAGGGAACCGCGACTTCGGATTCCATACTGGGAAACACAGGTGGCTGGTAACCTAAACTGTACTCAAATGGAGATAGGCCCGTAGCTGAAACTGGTAACGAGTTATGTGCGTACTCAACCCATGAGAGTTAGTGGCTCCAAGAGGAAGGATTCTGATGAACCAAAAATCGCAACATTAGTTCTAAGTCTTAGTTGGCCCTCTCCGTCTGCCCATTACTCTGGGGATGGAACCCAGAAGAAAGACTAACAGTCGCCCCCAACAAATGACAAAAAACTCTCCAAAATTTGGAAACAAACTGAGGCCCCCTGTCAGAGACCACATCCATCGGGAGGTCATGTATGCAAAAAACGTGGTCAATGACAGCAACCGCTGTCTCTCTGGCAGAAGGTAATTTGGGCAGAGGGATGAAATGAGATGCCTTCGAGAACCGGTCCACCATAGTCAAAATCACTGTGTTACCCTGTGTGGGAGGGAGACCCGAAACAATATCTAGCGAAATATGGGACCAGGGTCTCGAAGGAACTGTCAGCGGTTGAAGGAGTCCAGCAGGGGGTCGATTGGAAGACTTAGAAACAGCACAGACTGAGCAAGCCAAAACAAAAAGACGAACGTCGCGAGCCATATATAATCACAGACTCCACTCACCCTGGACACCTCCTGTTTGAACTGTTACCGGCAAGACGGCGACTCAGTTAACACACCTCCCAAGGCATATGCCTTAAGTGCAATACTGGGGCTCACCGGAGTAGAACGCTGGAGGCGGAAGACGGGGCTCAGTGGTGCCAATGGTCTGACTTGATGGTGAACAGATGCCGTCTCTGTCCTTAGTTGCTGCAGCTGGGTTGTTAGTTCAGAAACTTGGGTCACCAGCACCTGGACAGTGCGACCCGTGGCTATCGTCTGTTCTCCTGTTGTCGCATGCGAATATCACTCTTCGACAGCATCTCCCTTAATTCAGCCGCACTTGCTGGATTCATCGTGGTCTGTTCGTTCTGTCACAATAATGAGTCCCAAGATCCAAGTGCAAGTAAAAGACAGTTTATTTGACATAGAAATGTACTCAGAAGGTCTGACAAGATGCAGGAGACAGAAGAAACTCTTAGTGTGGAGTCGCTGACAAGGGTGCTGGTTGATGTAAACCCTGAACCGGTAATCCAACACGGTGAGGAACTCAGATGAGAACGCGGGAATCAAACTCAGCAAGAAATTCTGACGAGGTAACTTGCAACGAGAACAAGGCATGAATAATGAACCGACAACACACAGTTCACACGCAAGCTAGATAAAGGCAGCTGACTAGCAACAGCTGAAACTCTGATTAGAGTAATCAGATGTTGCTAATAGGCAACGCAAACGCACCAACACCCACACACCCACATACCATAAATACACCAGACATAGACGCAAAATAAACACACGGATTCATGAACCGTGACAGTAAAGTGTTATTGCATACAGAAAAGCCTTAAAATGCTAGATCTGCTTTTTTTTACTCTCTTAGAACAGAACAAACACAATCCTAGGTATTTATTTGATACAGTGGTTAAATTAATGAGAAATAAAGCTTCAACTTCAGACATTTACAAACCGCACAGCAGTAATGACCTTATGGATTTCTTTACTTGCAAGATTGATACTATTAGAGAAAATTATAACCATTCAACCGTCTACTACGTTATCACATTAGACGTCATGCTATAGCTATACAATTCCATTCATTCATTGCTATAGGAGAGGAAGAATTGTCTAAACTTGTTAAATCATCCAAATCAGCAACATGTACTGTATGTTAGACCCTATACCGACTAAGCTACTGAAAGAGATGCTTCCAGAAGTTATAGATCCTCTTCTTAATATTATTTTTTCATTATTGTTATTAGGAAACACACCAAAAAAAAATAAGCTGACTGTTATTAAACCTCTTAAAACAAAACAGCAACTTGATCCTAAAGAATGAGTTAATTATAGACCGATCTTGAATCTACCTTTTCTGTCAAATATACTAGAAAAGGTAATAACCCCACAACTGTTTTGAAAATGGAATGGTCTCTGTGAAATGGTCTCTGTGAGGATTTCCAATCAGGATTTAGACCGTATCATAGTACTGAGACTGCTCTCATTACAGACAAATTACTTTCTCTTATCATCCGATTGTGGTTGTATCTTTCTGTTAGTGTTACTGGTTCTTAGTGATGCATTTGATACTATAGACCACTTCTTTTGAAAAGACTCAAATTACGTTGGCATTAGTGGAATTGCAATGGTTTTGTTCAATCTGACGTTACCAATTTGTAGCAGTAAATGAAGAGTGTGGAGTACTGCAAGGCTCAGTACTAGAACTGTTACTTTTCATTCTGTACATGCTACCCTTGGGGGATATCTAGAGGCAGTCTATGATGGTCCCAGAACTGTATCCCCAGCCCATCTTTGGGTCTGTCCCCCAAGAGGCATCCGCACACAAAATTAGTGGATTCCTGAGGTGGGAATTAACCGCCACCTTCACTCCATGCTTTTCCCCCTAAATTGGATCATAGCAGACACGAGGGTAATCCATCACATCCCCATGCACATTACAATTTGGTACTACCCAGCTTAGGGCAGCCTGCGGGGAGTCGGGGACCCGAATCAAGGTCTCCACTGTCTTACTGGAAACCTGTCCTAGAAAGGCCTCCATCGCTCTCTGACACACCCACTTCTTGTCCCAGGTCTGGAGTCTGGGTGTGACTTTGTGGTGAGGTTGCCTCGACTTCGAGCTGGAGGGCGAGGGGAGTACATTGTTCTTCGACCTGGGAATGGGAACAGGGTGAGAGAGAGGAGGAAGATAGGGAGAAAGTCTGGAGAGAAACATTAGGGAGGGGCTTGCTGACCCCAGGGTACACCACCAGATGATCCTCCACCAACGGGAAGGCCTGATGTCGGGCGGAGGCACTATTCCCGCTCTGCAGTTCTCCGCGACAGCTGAGCAAGAAACTGCTCAAGTACCACCAGATCGACTACCTCCTCAACGTTGCAGGTCTGGGCCATCAGCCACTTGCGACAAGCGTCCCGGTGCTGTTGGGCCATCACAAAAGGCCATCCTCTATCCACAAGCTCTACTGAACGGAAGTGCTGGCAATTCTGTTCGGGGGAGCGGCCGCCCCGTTGTAGGATGGCCCGCTTGAGGTCTTCAAAGACTAGGAGGTTCTGGACGGGTAGCTGTTGGGCTGGGGCCACCCACATGCCTCGGTCGTTTCCTCGAACAGGTCGATAAATGCCTGTGGCTCGTCCTGTTGACTTATTTTCATAAGAGGTATGTGGGTGTTGGATGCTGCATCCGGGCCCCCCTCCTGGCCAAGCAATCTCCAAAAGACCTGCAGGTCCTCCTCTTGGGCCTGGATGTCATGACTTGTGCAGCTAAGGTGTGTGTGCCTGGAAACCACTGATAGGGAAAATTGTAAGGTTATCGCAGGTGGCTGTGCTTGAAGTGTGTGGTGCGGTAGTAGGAGAATCGGTAACACTTTAAAATACTGTACCTTCATTAAAAAATATCTACACAGGAACAAATGAGTAACGCACTATTAACAGTAACTACTAGTAACTACTATTAACTAACAAGAAACTCTGATTAACGAATTAGTAAGTAATAGCGCTCAGTCAAATGTGGTTGTTCACTATTAGCAAATCAGTAACTACTATTTTTCATATCTCACTGAAGACTACTAATAACTACTATATACAGGTTTATTATTGATTAATGCAATGAGCGGCCGGATCGCATTAAAGAATTTTCTGTTAGAACGGTGTCATGTTAGCGGCCCCTAAGTTAATAACTAATGATCGTTGCGACGGAAGTGAATCAATCAAAACTAACTTTAGCTGGACAATAACTTTATTCTAGAGCTGCTGTAAAGCCAAAACAATATCTGTTACTTTAATTTCCTATTATCACTGTAAAGCTGCTTTAACACAGTCCATATTGTTAAAAGCGCTCTATAAATGAAGGTGACTAAATGAAGGTGACTAATGCATAATGTATAATATAAGGTAATGGTAACCCATTAGTAATGAATCCAGTGTTACTACATCCTTCTGAAGGAACTAATAATAATTTGCCTCAGTATTCTAAAGTGAAAAGCTTGATAACTACCTAATATTGACTGAAGTCATTGTAAGATTTTGAGGTTTTTGTAAGGTTTGGATAGTAAAGAGGGTGAGGTTCAGGGTTACTACATCTTTCTAAACGAACTACTAATTATTTGGATCAGTATTCTAAAGTGAAGATCATGGGAACACACTAGTAATGTTACCAAATCCATCGGAAGGAATTACTATTCAAAATCTTACAAAAAATCTCAAAAAGCTTACAATGACTTCAGACAATATTAGGTAGTTTTCATGTTTTTCACTTTAGAATACTGATCAAAATAATTAGTAGTTCCTTTAGAAAGATGTAGTAAAACCTGTGTCATTACTAGTGGGTTACCGTTACCTTTTATTATAAAGTATGCATTATTCATGTTAAAAATGAACCTGTATATAGTAGTTACTGATTAGCTAATAGTGAACTACCACATTCAGCTGAGCTCTATTCCTTGCTAATGTTAATCAGAGTTTCTTGTTAGTTAATAGTAGTTAATAGAATGTTAATAAGGCGATACTCATTTGTTCCTGTGTTCATCAATGAAGGAACAGTATTCTAAAGTGTTACTGGAGAATCTGCAGGAAGTTTTGAGCAGGTGGGGGAAGATTGCTCTGATTAGTTGGATTACCTGAATCTCTTCCTGAATTTTGTTGAATAAACTTCATTTAATGTCAACTACCTAATTGCAGCCTGAATTATGTTAATATAACAATGGAATTAACATTTAACTAATATTGCTTGGTAACAGGTATGGGATTTTATTTATTAAATAAAAATTACGGCTAAATAATAATTTGTTAATAATAATAACATATTCTAATTATTATTTCCTTGTGATGATGACCTTAACTTTCATTGTGATACCCTTATCATTCATAATTAATGGTTCATTATTGAAAAATCAAGCTTA
Organism: Gila orcuttii; assembly: GCA_026230005.1. Taxonomy (NCBI): domain Eukaryota; kingdom Metazoa; phylum Chordata; class Actinopteri; order Cypriniformes; family Leuciscidae; genus Gila; species Gila orcuttii. The sequence goes on along the minus strand of JAPDVR010000005.1, from coordinate 37,528,816 downwards.
AGTTTTTATTCAAGTAATTAACAGGGTATATGTGGAAAACAGCACCATATCATAAAGATGAGAAGTAGAACAGAGGGATGAAAACTCCATGAGAGAAAGTATGTATGAGTAAGATGATGTTTGCTCTCAGGTGACAGCGTCATAAATTCTCTCACTGGACCAACGTCAGCAGAGATGAAGAAATCCCCCGCCTTCTACTGCTCGAACATTCTTTCATCAGCACCAGTGCCCTCTCTCCTCTGCAGCTAGCAGGTCATCTTTGTATCATTTGGCATGCGAGCCATTATTTGACCTTGATTGCTGCAAAGCCAAAAATAATGACCTTAGAGGAATTCAGCCCAATTTTGTTGGTGCTGCATTGGTTAGCCACACAGTCACCATAATTAGGCAAGAGCAGATGTGTGTGTGTGTGTGTGTGTGCGTGTGTGTGTGTGTGTGTGTGTGTGTGTGTGTGTGTGTGTGTGTGCATTAGCCAAATGTGTCCTCACCCTCCTCCAGGGGGCTCCGGTTACAGTCGCGTCAGAGGCAAGACAAGCTGGGGATTCTGTCAACAAGCAAATTACAAGCAATTACAAAAGAGAAAAAAAAAGCATAACATTGAAAGAGCAGAGGAGGAGGGTGGTATTGGGGTTAACACGAATGTTGGATATTATAATTGACAGGACCTCTTTGAGACCCGCTTAGTGGACAACCTCTAGAAATCTGCTTTTCTGACTTTTCATAATCAGTCTGACCTCTGACCTGGTCCACAGGGCCTTCCTGAGTTCTGCCAGTAACCCCTTGGCCAGCAGGACATGATGAATCATTCAGTGTGATGATGAGTGTGAGACACATTTCTCATACAGAGCTCTGATTGGATGGCTCTCTGATGTGTGAGATGGATTGAGTGCTGACGGGACAGATGTAAATAGCATGTTCAACTATTTGGCAGAGAACCACAAGCAACGGGATTAGATATTCATATTGATCAAGCTAATGAGAACATTATTCATGTGTATGTGCATGTTTGTGAGTCTCAAAAGCTTTGTGTGTGCTCATTTACCACCACCGATGAACATACACAAACAAGCAGGAGAGCTTGCATACCTTCAAACACGCACATGAGGATGATTATACAAATGCGTTCACAAATCACGCCCACGCCGCAATCGCCGATTTTATGCACTGCCACTCACCAGACCGCTTGCACGCAAACCTCACTATGATAATCAATCCATCTGAGCGATGTGTTTATGTGTGCTATTTTCACCAATCCACCAATCTGCCATTTATGTCAGATGAAGATGGTCAGTCAATGACCTACTTCAAACCTCTCCCAATGAGACCAAACAAAGTGACGCCAGTGTAACAAAGTGATGGAAACTCAAGCGGCCCAAAAGTTCAGTGTCATTACAGCTGAACTTCTGTATGTCTAGAGCGCCCTTGTTAATCAAAAGCCTGAGATAAATGCAAGTAGGAAAATTGTGCAAAGAATTCAAGTCAAAGTTGTAAAGTTGCTCTCAAAATGCAGTAACTGAAAGCAGTCGGACCACACAAGAATAAACAGAGCCTTGTGCACCACTGCTGAGCTCATGTACTTTATCATTTGAAGCAAGAAAACAGTTTGAAGAGAGCAGATTATAATTGGGATGTAAGATGTGGAATAGAAAAAAGGATTTCAGTGTGGTCATTTTGAGGGACTAGTCTAGTGGATCGTCTAAAATGAGAAAGATGGGGATGTTTGTGAAACGTTCATTTGGTTTCCATCGACATCGCCTGGGTCATTTGTCACTGTTGATTATTTAAAAAAAGGGTTGAGCTACAGTGAATAATCGAAGAATAATTATTCCTGTCAACCATACTCATTGAATCTCTTCTGTCTTATGGCCAATAAACAATTTGAAATTCATTGCATTGCAAATCATGACCATAGCTGTATGGGGAACATTAAGATGTTACCTTTTACAGTGCAAAACGCAATCATAAATTAATGTTATATTCAGAAGCCTGAATTTTTCACTTAAAGGGATAGTTCACCCAAAAATGAAAATTCTGTCAGTAATTACTCACCCTCATGTTGTTCCAACCTCGTAAGACCTTCGTTCATCTTCGGAACACGAATTAAGATATTTTTGATGAAATCTGAGAGCTGGATGACTCCTCCATAGGCTTCTAAGGGATTGAAACTTGCCAGCCCCGAAAAGTTATTAAAGACATCGTTAAAATAGTCCAAGTGACTACAGTGGCTCAATCTTAAGTTTATCAAGCGACGAGAATACTTTTTGTTCGCAAAAACAAACAAAAATAACGACTTTATTTCAACTATTAATTTCCTTCTCTGTGGATCTCGAGTCAGTTCACTAGTGTAATAGCATAAGCTTCTGTTGTTGTACATCACACGCATCACACACATGACCAGCGTCGGCCAATAGTGAGCCTAAGTGTGACGTAGCACTACGCAATCACACTACGTTAACTGACTAGAGGTAGTCACTTGGACTATTTTAACAATGTCTTTAATAACTTTTCAGTAATTACTGACAGAATTTTCATTTTTGGGTGAACTATCCCTTTAATTTTATCACTAAAGCTGTCTATTTCAGCACATGTGAGTAATATTGAGTGTACAGCAGTGCCCCACTGTTATTCAGCAGCATCTTTTCTATGATGCTGTCCGTGGCTTTTAAGGACTGCGACATGGGCATTCCAATCCAGTTCCGTACAGATGGCAGCGTCTTCAATCTACGCAGGCTTCAGGCTCGCACAAAGACACATCCTGCAATTTTGCGTCACCTCTTGTATGCAAATGACTGCGCACTGACGGCGCACAGCCTTTCCAAAGCCCAGTCACTATTCAAACATTTTCAAACTGCAGCTTCCCAGTTTGGGCTCACTGTCAGTCTAAAGAAGACAGAAGTCATGCTTCAAGCAGTGAACAAGTTAAACTCAATCCACTGGTAATTACTGCAGGTGACACTGTGCTGACAGCTGTTAACAAGTTCTGCTACCTCTGTAGCATTCTCGCAGCTGATGCATCAGAGGACTCTGACATTAGTGACTGCATCGCAAAAGCTAATGCCGCCTTTGGTCCACTGTCCAAGAGAATATGGGACAAGCATGGCATCCGGCAGGACTCAAAGGTATATAAGGCAGTCATCCTCACAGTTCTGTTGTATGGATGCTGGACCATTTATCACCAGCAGATTGCCAAACTTGATCAGTTCCATGTGCGCTGTCTCTGTCATATTGCACATGTCAAACGGCAGGATAAAGTCCAAAATACTGAGGTACTCCAGACCTGCAGCATCACTGGTATTGAGGCCTTCCTGCTCGCTGCACAGTTTTGCTGGTCTGGACATGTTGTACGCATGGCAGATTAACGCCTGCCGAAGCAGGTTTTCTATTGCTAGCTCCTGAATGGCATACGCTCTCAAGGAGGGCAACTCAAACGTTACAAGGACAGCCTCAAAGCCAATATGAAACTATGCAACATCGACCCAAATGACCTTGAAGAGATGGTTGCAGAAAGAACATCATGGCAAACACGGTGTCATAATGCCATACACTCCTTTGAGTCCAGCCGGATCACAATTGCAGTAGATTGACGCCTAAGGCCCTGTGTCCACTAAAGTATTTTTTCACGTGGCTGGCGTATTTTTCCAATTGTTTTCAATGGGAGCGCCACGTTTTTTAAACGCCATGAGCATTACGAGGCACTGAGCGTTTTTTTTACGCTGAAGTGCTGAGCGCCCGGCGTTTTTTACTGGTCGCCGAGAGTTGAAGAATGTTCAACTTTGGGTAAAAACGCAACGCTCATCACTGTCACTTTTTACCCAACCTTCCAATCACAGTGGAGGAGGGGCGGGACTAATACCACACCGACCAACCTTCACATTCTGCTTGTACAACGTCAACAGATGACACCAACAAGCATAATAACGGAACAAAATAATTTAAACAAGAGCCAGAGAAAATATGTTACATTGTATCGATATTTTAATATAGAATCAACACAGAAACAAAATATGTGTGAAATGAGATACTATTAACACTTTCGCGGTTATTCCGTATCATAAGAAGCAAAGCGTCTCAACTGAAAAAAATGCTGCGCTGCCAAAATGCTCTCAAGCCCCCATAGCTAGACGTTTTCAGCAGAGCGTCTAGCGTTTTCAGCTGGCTAAAAATGCCTCAATACCTTACTATTAACAACATCTAGCCAGATTATGTACTTCAAGGATCGGCCCCTGTTCACACCTTAGGACACACCAACAACAACTGTGACGAGATCTGTAGTGTCGACAGCTCAGACCATGACAGTAGTGGCCAAAAGTATTGGCAGTAACATAAACTTTATAGTGCAATGTTTGCTGCTGTGTTGATTCACATTGTTTCTGCATTATTGTGCAGAGTAACCAGGTGCATTTTAAATAATTACAAACAAAAAAATCTTCATTGGTAAAAAAATAAAAACAAATAATGAACTTTGTCACAACCTAAATTTCACTGTTTTAAGGCTCTGGGACAAAATAACCAGCTAACATAATTTCACTAATCATATCATCAGCACAGGTAAAATCATTCTGCTATGATTATAAGAGTAGACAGATTGTTGTAAAAGGAGGGAAGAAGTGCTTTCAATCATTGTGTCACAGGGACGAACTCTGTGATTCTCTCCTCTTGCCATCAGAGGGCTCCCTCACCCGAATATTGACTTTTCACTCTCACACTACATTTCCCATCAGCCCCGTACCTGGCACTGATTACATTGCTCAGCTGTAGCTCATTCTTGGACCTATATAAACGGTCTCTCCACAACTCTTACTTGCGAAGTCTTGTATTACCACGGATTGCATTTCTGAGCGTTTATTCTGTATTGCCTACTTGTGATCCAGTTTGTTCCCTGTTTATGATTCTCTGCTACCTGCCTTTTGGACTATCTGCTTTGTTACTTATCTATGATTGTTCTCCTCCTGCCCTGATCTCCTGCCTGCTTTTCGACCACGACTGTGTCTCTCCCACGTTGCTGTGTTTACTGTTATCTGACCATTGCCTGATTGACCACGATTTTAATAAAACCTTCCACTTCGAGTGATGCCTCGTTACAGAAGACTTCGCCAAACTACGATCCAGTGGCTTTAACCCACCTGTCTGCAACCCTGTCAGCCCAGGCTAGTCAACTCGCGGCACGCCAACACCAGCTCAATCGCCTCACATCTCTCACGGAGGAATTGGTGAAAGCACTTCAAAATCTCCACGCCTCCCCACCAGAGATGGCAACAACAACAAATAACGCTGCCACTGCACCAGCGTCAGCAACGCCATCTCCAGTGAGTCCTCGTCTAGCATTTCCCGAGAAGTTCGACGGAGACCCAGCGAAATGTAAAGGCTTTATACTTCAATGCACAATGTTTGTCGATCAACAACTGACGCTGTATTCTACTGAGGCTGGTAAGATCACATTCATTTGGCAAGGCGTTGGAGTGGATTACGATGGTGTGGAGAGAGGAAGGCACAACTTTCCCGTCTTTGGAGGTATTTTTGCAACGATTTTGTGACGTTTTTGATCATCCCAAGGAGGGCAAGAATGCAGGCGATCGTTTACTGGAGCTCTCTCAGGGGAGAAGGACTGCAGCTGAATATGCTCTCAACTTTCGTACTCTCGCTGCTCAGATGTCATGGGTGACACACTGAAAGCACTATTTAGAAGGGGATTAAATCATGAACTGCAATCAGAATTGGCCTGTTGCGATGAGGGGAGAGAATTAAATCAGTTTATCGAACTCACCATTCAAATTGATAACCTCATCAGATCGCGAAGACCAAATACTCGCAACGCACTCCGAGTCCCTGGAACTGCTGTCACAGAAGAAGTTGAACCCATGCAAGTTAACTCATACCATCTATCAGCTGAAGAAAGAGATTGTTTCAGAAGAGAAATCCCTTGATTTTAACCTCCCAGAGGAATATACCAATTTATTCAGCAAAACTAAAGCTTCCAGGCTGCCTCCACATCAGGCCTATGACTGTGCCATTGACCTAATTCCTGGTTCAACACCTCCTAAGGGTCGTATTTTTCCCCTCTCTCAGCCTGAGTCCGAATCCATGAAGAAGTAGATCGAGGAGGAATTAGCAAATGGCTTTATACGACCTTCTACGTCCCCCGCATCTGCAGGGTTCTTCTTCGTTCACAAGAAAGATGGCAGCCTTCGACCATGCATTGATTGTCGTGCTTTGAATGAGTTGACTGTTAAGTTCCGATATCCCCTACCGCTGGTTCCTGCAGGACTGGAACAGCTTCTTACTGCCAGATACTACACCAAGCTGGATCTACGCAGTGCGTACAATCTGATTCGGATACGAGAGGAGGATGAATGGAAGACTGCTTTTTCTACAAGTACTGGGCACTATGAATACTTAGTTATGCCATTTGGCCTGGCCAACAGTCCTTCCGTCTTCCAGTCTTTCATCAACAACATGTTCAGAGACATGCTCCACAAGACTGTAATTGTATACATTGATGATATCTTGATCAATTCAGACACTCTTGAAGAACACATCCAACACGTCAGAGCTGTACTCAGACTACTCATTCAGCATAAACTATATGCCAAGGCGGAGAAGTGCGAGTTTCACAAGACTTCAACTGTATTCTTGGGTTACATCATCAGTCCGGAAGGAGTCGCCATGGATGAGAGCCAGGTCAGGGGAGTTCTTGATTGGCCAAAGCCTGCTACTTTGAAAGAACTCCAAAGCATTTTTGGGGTTCGCCAACTTCTATCAACGTTTTATTAGAAACATTAGCTCTGTTGCCGACTCCCTAACATCTATAATAAAGAGAGGAGCCAACCGTTGCAACTGGTCAGATGCAGCCACTCAGTCTTTCAAACAACTCAAACAACGTTTCGTCTCTGCCCCCATTTTGCATCACCCCAATCCCGAACTCCCCTTCGTTGTTGAAGTGGATGCTTCAAACTCTGGCCTGGGGGCTATCTTATCTCAAAGACAGGGGTTACCTTCCAAACTATACCCTTGTGCATTCTACTCCAGAAAACTGAACACAGCAGAACAGACCTATGATATTGGGGATAGGGAACTTTTGGCCATAAAGGCAGCTTTTGAGGAGTGGCACCACTGGTTAGAGGGTTCTACTCATCCATTTACAGTCCTAATCGATCATAAGAATTTGGAATACATACGAACTGCCAAAAAACTCAACCCCAGGCAAGCTCGCTGGTCTCTGTTCTTCACCCACTTCAATTTTGTGGTCACTTACCGTCCTGGGTCCAAGAACACAAAGGCGGATGCGCTCTTCAGACAGTATGAGCTCGATAAATTTCCCCAACGTCCTGAAACAATTCTGCCTCCCGACCTCATTTTTGCTCCCGTCCAGTGGGATATTATGACTGAAATTGAACAGGCCAATGCTCAGGTCCAAATTCCAGCTGAATGTCCACCTAATAAAGACTTCCTACCTGTAACACTCAGAGATCGAGTTCTAGAACAGGTAAATTCTCTGCCCAGCTCTGGTCATCCTGGTATTACTGCCTGTCCACCCCCCAAGATTACTGTTATACAAACTAGCCACGTCTGAAAAGGTGGTGGTGTTGCTGTAATATTTTCAGAATTACGGAGAAGTCTGGTTTCAAATATAATTATTTTGATGTGTTGGTGCTTAACGTAACACTATCTAATGTAAATGATAAATCGCACTTGACATTTTTGCTAGCTACTTTATCAAAGAATTTGCTGATTTTCTATCAGAGTTAATACTGGCTGCAGATAAAGTCCTAATTGTTGGTGATTTTAATATGCATGTAGATAATGAAAAAGACGCATTGGGATTGGCATTTAGAGACATTCTGAACTCTATTGGAATTAGACAACACATGTCAGGACCCACTCATTTTCATAATACTTTAGATCTAATATTGTCACATGGAATCAATGTTGATGCCGTGGAAATTCTGCAGCAGAGCGATGACATCTCAGATCATTATCTAGTCTGTGTATACTCCATTTAGCCAAGGTTGCAAAGCCGACTCTGTTACAAATATGTTAGAACTATCACTTCTGCCACTAAAGATTGCTTTATTAAGGCACTAAAGGAGAAAAATGTCAATTGCCATCTCGTATATCCCGCTCGTATTCGTATTCTTACGGAGGATGGTGGAACACGGTTCTGTCACACGCCGGACGAAGCCCTCAAGTTTCTGTCAGAACGTGACTGAGTTGTAGTTGACGTGGCGCTTCGGGATGGATATAGTCTCATACTTGTCCCAGATCAATCTAACTCAGCAATTAGTTGTTAGATCTGGACGGGTGAGTGATTTTGTTAAACTGATACTTTGGGAACTTCACCTGATAATCTTTGGTCGACCGCTCTTTTTATTTTATTTTCAATGGGTAAGCATAATTTGGTTTATTTTCCCCACTTACTGAGTTAGGCCAACTGTATTTTTTTTCTCCTTTTTTTCTCTTTCTTCTTGCGTCAATATCAGTGAGGGACTTCATCTGATTATGGACTGAAGACAGACATGGACAGTTTTAATCTGACGGGCGGCTGCACTTGATCGGATTTGTAATTGAGTTCAATAAGTTTGGGGCATTATTCTTATAAATGACTGTTGCTTATATCAGTGTGTTTTATGTATAAAAAGAGCTCGGGTTAGCCCTTCATTCTTGCTTGGGTAGGAAGTGCGAGCTAATCGTTTCTCAACGTTTTTTTTCCACTCAGCTGCTGATAGTTCTGGTTCAGCAGCTTTAGTAGGATTTCTGTGTTTACATGTGTTATTTTTATTTTGTTTATTTTCTTTTCAGAGAGATACATGTCAACATCTCAAATCCAGTGTGATTCATTTTTTATGAGAGTATTTTATATGGTGATTTTGATACCATAGATTATACATGACAAAGCCTTTGAAATTTGTGACATTTAATACTGAGGGTCTACATGGTCCAGTTAAAAGAAAAATAGTCTATATGTACAGTACCTTAAGAAGTTGGGGACAGAAATAGTTTTCTTGCAGGAAACCCATTTAACAGACTGATTTCCTCTGTTTTCCTAACAAACGGCTATACTGATAAATAAAAATATCCCCTTTAGAGTTACAAAATCAGTACTCGACCCTTCAGGACGATATGTAATGATACAAGGGCATATGTATTCTATATGCTCCAAATATTGATGATCACTTGTTTATACAAAATGTTTTCCTTCAAATCGCTCAATCATCAGGCTCACTCTTCGTAAGTGGTGACTTTAACTTTTGTCTCTACAATGTACTTAATAGATCTTCTACCAGACATTTGCCTCTTTCTAAAGCAGCTAAATTTACCACTGCTTTTATGAAAGATTGAAATCTAACTGATGTTTGGAGGCATGAACATCCACAAGGTAGAGATTAGTCTTTTTATTGACATCCTCATGATACACACACTCGTATAGATAATTTTTTGTTAATGTAGGATTACAAATTTTATTTAAATGTTTAATTTAGACTTCTAATACATCTGCTATTTTATTACTGAGACCGTTTGTCTTGGAGTTCTCATCTCAGCACGAGAAGTCTATGCCTTTCCTGTTCTCGTGTCTCACCGGGTGAAACTCATGCTGAGCAAGTTTGAACCCCTGCTATTTCTTATCTCAGTGCGAGAAGTCCTGCACCGTTCTGTTCTCATGTCTCAGCTCATTTACATGCTTTGTTCATCACAATGTAATCCCTCCCCCTTGAAATGTATATAAACTACAATGTAAAGTTCCCTTAGTTAGACTTGACTTGACTTGGGTACGAAGCAGACTACAGCAAATAAAGAATCCTGCTTAAATAAGTCTCCTGGTTTTCGCTTCTGAGTTTTTCTACACTGAAGAAGGAAGAAGTTTATAACAGATGGTGCCGTGACCCGGATGGAGAAACTGAAACTCAACAAAGAATGAACTTTTGAAACTTCAAAGCTCAAAGATCTCAACAAAGCTGACTAAGTCTCCAGACTGAATTTTGAAACATCCAGCTAAACAAAGATTGCCAGACTGAATCTTTCCAGCTTCCTCCAGATTGAAAACTTCAAGCTGAACCAAGATTTCCAGGCGGAATCTTTCTGTACAACAAAAATTTGGTGAGTTCCACTCCATTCAAAGAACCGTTGAAAAATCAGTAAAAAAATCGTCTCGGTTACGTATGTAACCCTCGTTCCCTGAGTAGGGAACGGAGACGTTACGTCGGATGACGACGAATGGGGTTTCGCTTAGAAAGCCTATCAGCTTCGAGTATTACAAAACGAGCCTATGGCAAAGAAATGCCATGGGTCTGCGGAATTTGCATGACGTAACTCCGCCCCACCTCGTGGGTATAAAAGGAGGAAGTCCGCAACAGCAGTTTATGTTTCTTCGCTGAGGAGCCAAGACTGAGCTCAGGCGATCCCCGCGGTACAGCGGAAAGTGGCAGGCAGACGTAACGTCTCCGTTCCCTACTCAGGGAACGAGGGTTACATACGTAACCGAGACGTTCCCTTTCGTTGTCACTCCGAGTTACGTCGGATGACGACGAATGGGGTTACCAGTCTAATCACGCCACCTTCTCAGCTGTCTTCCAGTGCCCTGCGTAAATCGAGATCCCTGTCATAGACTGGACGAAGGACTCCATTTAACACAGGAATACCAAGGTACACTGGGAAGCATATCCCAAGCTAGGGGAAGTATGCAATTAATGCCAACCCAGAGGGGGGGGACTTAGAGAATACACATATGGCCCGAAGGAAACATATGGAGAACACTGGGGTGTCCAGCCGCAGGTGGAATATTTCAACCCCAGGGGTGGCAAGGTGGCTTGCCAAGGGAAAGACACATGCTCAGAGAGGCTTACAGTGGAAATACACATGTGGGGGTCGCTCAGGGGAGGGACCATGCACACGGGAGGCACCTAGCCGACGCGCAGGCAAAAGACACTGGCGCCGACGTCAGGAGTGCTGGAGGAACTCAGGGCTTTCGGAAAAGCTCACCTGAGGAGAATATCGCACGTATCCAGTCCGAGGAGTGGAATGGCGAGCAAGCGAAGACACCTGAGCGGGTCCGGTACTAGCTAGTTGAAGCGAGTACATGAGAGGACACTGGCTCCACTCGGAGATTATAGAATCTGGCGAATGTGTTAGGTGTCGCCCAGCCTGCAGCTCTGCAGATGTCTGTTAGCGAGGCGCCATGCGCTAGAGCCCAAGAGGATGCCACACTCCGGGTGGAGTGGGCCGTCACACCAAGGGGGCACGGTCGACCTTGCTGCTGGTATGCCAAGGCAATGGCGTCCACTATCCAGTGAGACAACCTTTGCTTGGAGAGAGCCTTTCCCTTCAGCTTCCCACCATAACAGACAAAGAGCTGGTCTGAGGTCCTGAAACACTGCGTCCTGTCTACATAGGCGCGAAGAGCGCGTACTGGACAGAGCAGTGCCAAGGCTGGGTCTGCTTCCTCCGGGGGCAGCGCTTGCAGGTTCACCACCTGGTCCCGAAAGGGAGTGGTAGGAACCTTGGGCACATATCCGGGCCGGGGTCTCAGGATCACGTGAGAGAAATCCGGTCCGAATTCCAGGCACGCTTTGTCGACGGAGAATGCGTGCAGGTCCCCTACCCTCTTGATGGAGGCCAGTGCAACCAGGAGCGCTGTCTTCATTGACAGGAACTTAAGCTCGACTGACTGCAGGGGCTCAAAGGGAGCACTCTTCAGGGCAGTTAGAACCACTGAGAGGTCCCAAGAGGGAACGAGAGGAGGGCGAGGAGGATTTAGTCTCCTTGCTCCTCTCAGGAACCTGATGACCAGGTCATGCTTCCCTACCGACTTACCTTCGACTAGGTCATGGTGTGCGGCAATGGCGGCAACATAGACCTTAAGGGTGGAGGGAGACAGCCTTCGCTCCAACCCCTGCTGAAGGAAGGAAAGCACAACGCTGATCGAGCATCTCCGGGGGTCTTCTCGGTGAGAAGAGCACCAGACGACAAACGCGTAGACGTGTCTTGTGGACGACGCTCTAGCGGAAGTGATGGTAGCCGCCACCGCTGGTGGAAGGGTACTCAAACCTACCTCGAGCCGTCCAGGAGCCACACGTGGAGGCTCCAGAGATCGGGGCGAGGGTGCCACAGGGTGCCCCGTCCCTGAGAAAGAAGGTCCTTCCTCAGAGGAATGGGCCAGGGAGGTGCTGTCGCGAGGAGTGCAAGTTCGGGGAACCAGGTCCGGCCGGGCCAATACGGCGCGACCAAAATGACTTGCTCCTCGTCCTCCCTGACCTTGCGCAAGGTCTGCGCAAGAAGGCTCACTGGGGGAAACGCATATTTGCGGCCCGGCGGCCAGCTGTGCGCCAGTGCATCCGTGCCGAGCGTGCCCTCGGTCAGGGAAAAATACAGGGCGCAATGGGTCGAGTCGTGAGAGGCAAACAGATCTATCTGTGCGTCCCCGAACTGGTCCCAAATCAGCTGAGCCGACTGGGGATGGAGTCGCCATTCTCCAGGGAGGGGCTGAAGCCGTGAGAGCTCGTCGGCTGCACAGTTCAGGGCTCCGGGAATGAAAATGGCTCGAAGTGACCTCAGATGCTTCTGACTCCATAGAAGGAGGTGGCGGGCGAGTTGTGACATACGGCGGGAGCGTAGACCACCTTGATGGTTGATGTACGCTACAGTAGCGGTATTGTCTGAGCGGACTAGTACGTGTTGACCCCTGAGCAACGCCCGGAAGCGGTGCAGGGCAAGGCGTACTGCCAACAACTCGAGGCAATTGACATGCCATAGCTGCTGGGGTCCTGTCCAGGAGCCCGCAGCAGCATGTCCATTGCACATGGCGCCCCAGCCCGTGGTGGAGGCATCCGTGGAGACCACAACATGCCGGGAAGCTCGTTCCAGGGGGACACCCGCCCTGAGAAAACTGAGGTTCGACCACGGGGTGAGGAACTGACGGCAGGTCGGAGTAACTGGTACCCGGAGCGTGCCATGATGCCATGCCCACCTCGGGACTCGGTCGCGAAGCCAAAGCTGAAGCGGTCTCATATGAAGCAATCCGAGCGGCGTGACCGCGGCTGCAGATGCCATATGCCCCAGGAGCCTCTGAAAATGTTTCAGTGGAACCGCATTCTTGCTCCTGAGATGTCTCAGGCAAGTCAGCAGTGACTGCGCGTGCTCGCTCGTAAGCTGCGCGGACATGGCGACCGAGTCGATGTCCATACCGAGAAAAGAGATCCTCTGCACGGGGCAAAGTTTGCTCTTCTCCCAGTTGACCCGAAGGCCCAGACGAGCTAGGTGCCGGAGCACTAGGTCCCTGTGTTCGCAAACCTGATCTCGAGAGTGAGCTAGGATCAGCCAGTCGTCGATATAACTCAGGATGCGAACCCCGTGTTCCCGAAGGGGAACAAGGGCAGCCTCGACGACCTTCGTGAAGGTGCGAGGAGACAGGGCTAGCCCGAAAGGGAGAACCGCGTACTGGTATGCCTGCCCCTCGAAAGCAAACCATAGGAACGGTCTGTGTCGAGGAAGAATGGAGACATGAAAGTAGGCGTCCTTCAGGTCGATCGCTGCAAACCAATCCTGGGGCCGCACGCATTCGAGAACGCGTTTGGCGGAGAGCATCTTGAACGGCAGCCTGTGAAGGGAGCGGTTCAGCACGCGCAAGTCCAGGATTGGCCGTAACCCACCGGTTTTCTTGGGGACAATGAAGTAGGGGCTGTAGAACCCGGACCTCATCTCGGCTGGAGGGACAGTCTCGATTGCACCCTTCGCCAGCAGGGTGGCAATCTCTGCTCTCATGATAGGGGCATTGCCACCGACCAAAGTGGAGCGGACTCCCCTGAAGTGGGGAGGAGACCGTGCGAACTGAATCGCATAGCCAAGCCTGATGGTGCGCGCGACCCAGCGGGACAGACGGGGAAGCTCTAACCAGGCTCCCAGGAACTGAACCAGCGGGATCAAGCGGACGACAGGCGTCCCCCCGGAGGGGCAGCGAAGCGGAGTAACTGGCCCAGACGTGGACGGCATAGCGGCCCGGTGTGGGGGCACAGTTAGCAACCGCGCCCTGACAGAGGGGGCCAGGGGAGGACCAGGCTGGTCGTCCCGCGGGGGCCTGCTCTGCCAGGGGTCTGGCGACAGAGGGGGACAGGGGCGACGCGGTCCGTGGACGGCACGCCTTGTCAACCGCCTCTGGGACAGAGGGGGGCGAGGAGAGCACGGCTTGTGGGCGGCGCTCTGTGTCGCCCGAGAACTCTGTGAGCTCAGGGAAGAGAGGGTCGTTTCTGTCTTTAACCACTTTAGGGTGCTGCCCACCCGTGGGTGAGCAGCGGGGAGCGGAGAACAAAAGATTCTCCCCCGGCCCTCCACCGGGGGAAGGAGTGGTCCTGCTACCATCTCCTGAAAAACGACCATCTTCCCTGAGCAGCCCGTCTCAGGAGCGCCGCTTGGCCCGGCGTTTAGCGGGGGGCGGGGCGGGAGAGGGCTGTGGCGCCTTCTTACGGCTTCCTCCGCGACCGGCCCGGGGTGGAGGCTGCTGCGTGGGCCGGGCGGGAGGGGCGGGAGCCGCAGGAGGGCGCCCTCGGCGGGAAACAGGACGAGGCGTCTGCCCGGTCGGCTGGGTGGAGGCAGCAGCTGGCCGGCGGGGCAGAATGTGTTTTATGGCCTCGGTCTGTTTCTGGGCGGTTGAAAACTGTTGGGCAAAGTCTTCAACCGCACCGCCGAAGAGGCCGGCCTGGGACAAGGGGGCGTTAAGCAGACGGGTCCGATCCGCGTCCCGCATGTCAGCCAGGTTCAGCCAGAGATGTCTCTCCTGGACCACGGCTGTGGACATCACCAGACCCAGGGAGCGCGCGGTAACCTTCGTCGCCCGGAGAGCAAGGTCGGTCGCGGCGCGCAGCTCATTGAAGAGCCCTGGGTCTGTCCTACCCTCGTGCATGTCTCTGAGCATCTGGGCCTGGTAGACCTGCAGAGTGGCCATAGCATGCAGTGACGCAGCCGCCTGTCCCGCCGCTCTGTAAGACTTCGCAACCAAGGTCGACGAAAATCTACAGGCTTTGGATGGGTGCTTAGGCTCGCCACGAGAAGAAGCCCTCTGAGGACATAGTTGCATGGCAACAGAGCGTTCAACCGGGGGGAGCCCAGTGTACCCACGGGCGGCTGCATCATCGAGGGGAGGAAAGGCGGATGAGACCAACGAGCGGTCACGGGAAGACAACGGGGTCTTCCAGGACTTCGAAATCTCATCATGCACATCCGGGAAGAAAGGTATTGGGGTTTGCCGAGGACGAGGGTCGGCGGCCTTACCCAAAAACCAATCGTCCAGCCGCGAGCGCTCAGGACAGGGTGGAGGCCTCCACTCAAGCCCGATGCTCGCGGCTGCCCGGGGAAGCATGGCCGTCATCTCCGGATCAGACTCGAGCACAGCCGTATGCACACCGGAAGGTGGCAGCTGTGACGAGCCCTCACTTCCAGAAGAATCAAACCCACCTAGTGATGCAGCAACAGACATGGCATCATCCTCTGTAGCTTCAACCGAAACACGCGGGCCACCAGAGGGTAGACCCGCGGGAATCGGCAGTTCACTAGCGGGCACCGTCATTGAAGAGGGGGGCTGGGGTCGCGGACACATAGTCGGCGCCTTGTTCCAGACCGTCACCCTCAGGTCACCCTGGCCACCAGCCGCAGGGCGGGGGGTGGATGAGGGGACTCTCACTCTTGCGAGTTCACCGAGTCTCGACCGTAATGACGCGATGGTCATGTTCCCACAGAGAAAACATGAGTCATCCACGAGCGCTGCTCTAGCATGATCAATGCCCAAACATACTATGCAACGCTCGTGCCCATCAGAGTCCGATACCAATCTGCCGCAACCAGAAGTACACAGGCGAGGCATCTTTAAAAATACGTGCCGCGTGTAAGCTCTTTTAGTGAGAAAACTCAAGTGTTGAAGCGGCCGGGGAGAAACGCGCCGACTGGCAAATCACTGCAGCAGATCAGCAGGAAGCACGCTCTCGCCGTAGATCGCCGTCACACCAACACTCAAGGCACTCATTCGTGAAGCTGACAATTCAGAGATGGCTTGTGGAGAGAAGAATAAACTTGGCTCCGAAGCGAAAACATAAACCGCTGTTGCGGACTTCCTCCTTTTATACCCACGAGGTGGGGCGGAGTTACGTCATGCAAATTCCGCAGACCCATGGCATTTCTTTGCCATAGGCTCGTTTTGTAATACTCGAAGCTGATAGGCTTTCTAAGCGAAACCCCATTCGTCATCATCCGACGTAACTCGGAGTGACAACGAAAGGGAACTGTTATTCCTCTGCGCCATCAGAGAAGAAGTTAACAAACAGCTGTAGAGTTTGCTAACTAAAGTTACCCTTTAAAAGTTTGCTTTTAGAGATGAAAGATATCCTCTGTTTTCAGGCAGGGAAGATTAACGTACATGTTAATATTGTTTGTATCCTCTGATTCAATCAGGGAAGATTAGCGTAAAGTGCTAGTAATTTGTGTATCCTTTGCTTTAGGCAGAGAAGGTTAGCATTAACAAGAATTGATCTGTGTTAACAAGTGTAGCCTCTGTTTTGAACAGAGAAGTTTTAGTGGTTGTTTGTTTAGCATCATGTGCTAATAAGATTGTACCCTCTGTTGTAGATAATAGAGAGAAGTTTTATTTTTATTTTTTTGATTAAGTTGGTAACAAAGAAATCCACAAAATGGTTAGGAAGAATGCTAGACTGATTCCAACTACTGAGAAACGTGGATTAGCAAGCCCTTTATGGACAGACAGTGAGTTCAAGTCATTGTTAGGAGAGAAAATGGACTCCATAGTGACTGAGTCAGTTAGATTGGATTTGACAAAGAAATTTGGTATTGATCCAGACAAAGTTTGGTCTATTGAAGAATGCAAGAAGGTGTTAGGTGCATGTATCAGAAAGAACAACATGAAAGGCATAATCTGTTGCCATAGAGAATATAGCTTATCCATTGCACAAGAACAAACTAGGTGTATTGATAAGTTAAATGAACAAAACAAACAATTGCAGACTCAAGTGTACTGTTTCAAGACAATGGTGGGCCATAACCAGGCATCAACCAAATGTGACTCTGAAGACCAACAGTCAGATGAAAGCTATCCTGATTTACAGTCTTTCTGTAGACTAGAAAACACTAGAAACTCTGGTTTGATAGATAAAGATGTAAATGCATTTGAAGTGTGTGGAGCAAGACAAAAGGCTCAGACTAGGGCAAAAGGGATTGATACAGTTCCATCTGCAACCCCCATACTGCAGCTACAAGCAGTCAAATTATCTTTAGGTCCTAAAGATATTGAGAGGATCTTTGAAAGTTTGCCATCAGTGCAAAGACATTTTTCTGAGTTTAGGAGAGAATTGTCCAAAAAGATGCGGCTCTATGATAAGTCACCCAGCTAATATCACAGATCTTGACTGAGTCAGAATTCAATGATTTTGAAAATGCTGTAAACAATTCTGAACTACAGCATGACAGAAAAGATGAATTGAGAGAAGGAGTTCTGAGAGTGTTAAAGAACATTGTTGAACCAAAAGTGGACTGGTCAAAAATCACTAATTGTGTACAGAAGAAGCATGAAACTGTTAGTCAGTACACAGAAATGTTTTGTCAGTCAGCTGTAACTTACAGTGGAATAGCAGACACTTCAGAGAAGGTGTTAAATGACAATGGGCCATTAGTTCGCACATGGTATGATGGTCTTTTGTCAGAGCATAGAAATGCATTGCCTTTCTTAGACGTCACATGGGCTACCAGTACCCTGCAAAGTAACCTAGACAGGTTAGCTACTTGGGAAAGAGATTCTGATGTTAAAGAGAGAGTAAACATTGCAGCAGCATCCTTCAAGGTCAACACAGAGAACCAACAGAAACGTAAATGTCCTAAGAGAGAGGGCAGTTGTTATTACTGTGGTAAGCCTGGACACTGGAGAAAAGAGTGTAGGAAAAGCAAAAAGAACTTTATTGAGGTTAATAATGTTGCTAAGCTACTACTCAATCTGCTTGCTAATTTGAAGCAGCCCCTCCCCACGTCATTAAACGGGTGGGGCAACATGTTGAGGTGCTAACCGTTTGTGCTGTGAGTGCTTAATTCTCCCCAGTAACTTCCAACAGAGATAAAAGACTTATTTTTGTTTAATAGAACAAAAAGGAAAGTGACTGTCTCAGCTTTCCTTTGTGGGGACAATGGTTAAGTAAGCTCAGAGCCTTAAATGTTGTCTACAGCACAGGCCCTTCATTAGTAATGAGCTGGGTCAGGCTGTAAACTTAAAATGCCCTCAATGTAATGTCCGCATTAATGAATCAAGCAAAAGTCACTTCTGTCACTTCCTCTCGCTGGGGAAATTGGTTAACTACCCCCACAGCCCCGAATATGGTCTTACAGTGTGCACCTGTCACGAATCCGTCCTCATGTATGATGTCTGCTATGACTGAAGTTTTGTTAGAGGATGAAGGAGAAATGACACACGATTGTGTTACGCTTACATATACACCTATGAGTGAAGTAAAAGAAACTGCCATAGAGAATTCAGAATTTGAGTTGTTTGTTGACGGTTCAGCTCAAGTAATTGAAGGTAACAGACGAGCAGGTTATGCAGTAACGTCCACCACGGAAGTGTAAGCTTCAGGACGTCTTCCAGATCATTTTTCAGCTCAAGCTGCAGAACTAGTAGCCCTAACAAGAGCATGCACGCTAGCTTCAGGATCAGTTGCTAATATCTACACAGATTCCAGATATGCTTTTTGGGTAATTCATGATTTTGGTGTCATTTGGCAAACCAGACAGTTTCTAACTTCTGCTGGCTCTTCTAACTTCTGCCCCATTAAGCATGCTGAATTAGTGAAAGATCTAATGTTTTCCATGAAACTTCCAAAGAAATTAGCAGTGATCAAAGGGAAAGCACATCTCACAACTAATACTACGGAAGCTAAAGGTAATGCTCTTGCTGATATGGCAGCTAAACAGGCTTGTTTCTATGCAACTGTACAAGTGTGTTCAGGTAGTGCAGCACAGAAGAAAATTATGCCTCCTGAATCAATAATTGATCTGTACAAAGACGTTCCTCCATTAGAACCAAAGTGGCATGGGCCACATCAAGTGATGTTGATTACAGCAGCTGCAGTATTGTGTCAGGGAAGGAAAACCTGGACTCATTGTACACACTGTAAGGTTTTTCCCACACCTACAGGGATAGGTTAGGACACGGAACCAGTGAGGAGCCCCGGGAAGAACCGAACGCAAAAGGCTTCGGGGGTTAACCCTGGGGTGAAGACTTCCCTCATAGGCCCTATCCTAGTCCATCCTTACCTCACTGTTCTTTAGGTGTCATAATTAAGAGATAGGGAAAGAAGGAACAACAATAGCAGACTCGGAAAATTTACCACCCTAGTGTTTGAACTAATACTTCTCTACTGTTTAGCAGACTCAGAAAAGTTTACAACCCTAGTGTTTGAACAAATACTGCTCTCCTGTCTTTTGTTTTCTCTCTTCCTCTGTGCAGGTACCACTTGCTGACCCGAGACCCATATGCACCGACCTCGTCATCTGCGTATGAAGCCACAAGAAAACCTCAAGAACACAACTAGACCCACTTCCGAGCCAACTATCACAAAAGGATAAAGAAAAAATATATATATACACAACGCAGAGACTACGAAACCTTCAGTCATCCATCGACATGATCAAGATTGTCCTACTACTACACATCATGAAGATCGCACAAAGTCCGGACTCTAGAAACAACATATTCTTAGAGCTGATGAATATGTCACAAATGCCTTGTTTGCTGGAAAGAAAGTGTGCATGTCACATCCGAAGATGACTGCATTCCAGGACTCACTTGTGCACAAACATGGTGGTCCAACAAGACATTCTTGATCTTTCAGCAAAATTACACCAGATGACTGAAGATAATTCTTCATGGTTCGGAAACTTGATTGGTAAACCCTGGCTGTGGATAAAGGAAATAGCAATTATGTTGTTGTTTGTTCTACTGGCATACTATCTATGCGTCCACAGTATCAAGTGTTTCATTCAACATATGAATCACGCCTCTCTCGAGAAAATCACAGTTCCTACCAGAAAAGACTATTACCCGTAGGGACGTCACGGACCCTAAAATTGCATGTTTGTTTAAGTGTTTTAAATTTGTATTTTGTGAGAGTTATTTAGAACTCTCAAAGGGGGAAATGTAGGATTACAAATTTTATTTAAATGTTTAATTTAGACTTCTAATACATCTGCTATTTTATTACTGAGACCGTTTGTCTTGGAGTTCTCATCTCAGCACGAGAAGTCTATGCCTTTCCTGTTCTCGTGTCTCACCGGGTGAAACTCATGCTGAGCAAGTTTGAACCCCTGCTATTTCTTATCTCAGTGCGAGAAGTCCTGCACCGTTCTTTTCTCATGTCTCAGCTCATTTACATGCTTTGTTCATCACAATGTAATCCCTCCCCCTTGAAATGTATATAAACTACAATGTAAAGTTCCCTTAGTTAGACTTGACTTGACTTAGGTACGAAGCAGACTACAGCAAATAAAGAATCCTGCTTAAATAAGTCTCCTGGTTTTCGCTTCTGAGTTTTTCTACACTGAAGAAGGAAGAAGTTCACAACGTTATCCAGCCAAATTTATATTGTGTGCTGGATGTTGAATATCTTCCTCGTTTATTGTGTGACCATTCTCCCCTTGTAATGTCATTGTCCATCCCAGAGAAAACAGGACGAACTTATAGGTGGAGGCTAAATCTCATTCTTCTTAGACAATCAGAATTCCAAAAAATTATTAGAGAACAAATTGATATTTTTACTTCTACGAATAAACCTTCTTGTTCCAAAAGCTTTATATTGTGGGACACTTTAAAGGCTTATTTTAGGGGCCATTGTATTGCATACATTAAGGGGTTAATAAAATAAAAAAAAATCCAATTTGAATGAGCTAGAATCCGAAATCTCAGCACTTGAAAAAATATACCACAAGGACCAGAGGTAACACTTTAGAATGCGGTTCCTTCGTTAAGGAATAACTACACAGGAACAAATGAGTAACGCAATATTAACAATCTAGTAACTACTATTAACTAACAAGAAATTCTGATTACCGAATTAGTAAGTAATAGCACACAGATGAAAGTGGTAGTTCACTATTAACTAATCAATAACTACTATTTTTTAATGCTTCCCAGAGAACTACTGAAAAAGTTTTATAATTCATGCAAAACTAATCAATAACTAATGCAGGACAAATTACTAGCACTACATTAACATTTTAACTACTACTTTAAACGAATATACAAGGTTTATCAATATGTAATAGCATAGCAGACTTATGATTTGGGAAATAATTAGCCTATGCTCTCTGTTACGGCGTCCAGTCTCCCTGGTTCCACCATTTCTCAGCCACGAGCGCCCTCTCCTGAATTCTAGTGATTTGCATACTTTCCCCTTAGTATGAATCATTGGCGCTCTGATTACCCTCGCCTGTTCCGAATCATATCTGATTGCCCAGCCTTTATCTGCCTCGTTCACAGAGCGTTCTTTGCGAAGTATTGCCTCTCTATGTGTGCATGTCCGAGCGTTTTTCCCTATTCCTCAGTCTACCTGTTATCTCTGACCCTCGCTGAACTAACCTTGTCTGATTGTCCGCAGCCGCCCTCTCGACCTCCAGCCCGTACCGGATTCTGATTCTCTGCCGCTTGCCTTGACCCTAAGCCTGTCCCTGGATTCTGTAGCCTCGCTGCCAGCCCTCGACCTCCTGTCCGGTTCTACTCACGTCCCTGACCACCTCTGATTATTATTATTATCCCGAGTTACCTTTGTCTGACTTTTCTGTTTAATAAATCGATTGCATATGGATCAGTCTCAGCCCTCCGAGTCATTACAGAATACTTCGCCAAACGAAGATCCAGCAACTATGTCTGCGTTATCATCTGCTTTTGTAACCCCCATAAGAAGTTCATATAGGAATGTAATTCTTATAACTTCTAATGTTAACAACTTATATTATTATTGTGTCTTGAGATGTCATTTTATTGTATTTTATGTTATTCCTCCAATTATAATACCGCATATAACCTGTATTTAGTGAATCTGCCTAGCAATTGTTGAGCAGTCATGAACAGGGAATTGTGATTGGTTAAACATTTCAAGCTCCACCCTGCTATGCTGGGTGTGTGTGTTCTGAGAGTGCAGTGGGAGATGCTGATATATACGAAATATTCAGAGCGCTAAGAAAATAAGCTACATAAACTCAGCGAAATTGTTCGTTGGTTGAAAGCTGGATTATGAGTTAAAAAAAGAGAGAGCATACGCATCGGAAAGAGGGCAGAAGATTTGTTATTTTCATTTCGGGAACGAAAGAACATTCATTGAATCTCGGCCAGGTTTTTGGTTTTCCTTGAATTCTCTCTTCCGGATGGAAGATGGCGAGCCACCCAGCTTGATTTTGCTGATCGTGAGGTGATCTTCATTTGTGCAGTGTGATCCTTGCCGTCCAGCAATGTGGTAGGATTGTACATAAACTTACAACCCATGGATTTCATCTGCCAGAAACATTTCCTTTGATTTTTAATCCAAAGGGAAATTTTACTTCGTTAATTCGAGAAACTGATCTGAGCTCAGCAACGTGAATTGAGTGGACAGAACTGGTGATCCTTGATGACTTAAGTCATACATGTACACGGATGACGCACCCACACACACTTGTTTATTGTAAGTGTTTATTTCAATTGTTGTTCAATTAAAACAAGTTGTAATTCTGTATGCAAATCCTTGTCGTCTTGATTTCAACTTCCGTAAGGTGAATTATTTTTATTTGGGGTAATTGTATATTCATTCAAACTAACCTAGTGTGTACTTACCCGTACTTGGGATACACATTCACCGCCCAAGCCTCTCAACTGGCCACTCATCATCATCAGCTGACACGACTAACCTCAGCAACAGAGGAACTGGTAAAAGCTAAGCAAAACCTACAAACCTCTTCAGTGTCTGCCTCTCCGTCTTCCACATCAGCATCTGTGCCGCAGACCGCCGCGAGCCCTCGTCTCGCTTTACCTGAAAAGTTTGACGGGAACCCAGGCAAGTGCAAGGGCTTCATTCTTCAATGCTTTCTGTTTCTGAATCAACAGCCCTCACCTCACTCAACGGATGCCAGCAAAATCTCCTTAGTTTCTTCTCTGCTTACTGGCCGCGCTCTGGACTGGATCACGGCTGTGTGGAGAACGGATGGCTCTGCATTTCGTTCATATGAAGAGTTTCTTCGGGAATTCCAAGCAATTTTCGAGCATTCCAAAGGAGGAAAGGGGGCAGAGGATCTTCTACTGGAACTCACGCAGGGACGGACTTTTGCCTCTGAGTATGCACTTGAATTCCGTACGTTAGCTGCTCAAACTAACTGGACTGATAACTCTCTCAAGGTTATTTTTCGGCGGGGTCTGAGTCACGAGTTACAGGTTACAACTGGCCTGCCGCGACGAAGGAAAGGATTTCAACCAGTTCGTCCATCTTGCCATCCAGATCGATAATCTGATGCGCTCACGCCGTCCTGGCAGCCGTCTAGCAACCTCTTCACGCAACCTTCCCTTGCCCCGGTATTACAGTCACATGACTACCGACTCCAGCGAACCCATGCAAATTAATGCTTCCCGGCTCACTGATGAGGAAAAGGAACGATGTAGGTCCCAAAGGCTGTGCTTATACTGCGGAGAAGCCTTCAAACCTGTCCTCAACAACCTCCACCCAGGGATAATGCTTCGGTGAGTCTGACCCTTGACTGTTTAAACCCTCATTCATGTATTACTGTTCCCATTGAATTTACTGTTAACGGCAAAACAGTCACAACATCTGCTTTGATAGATTCCGGCACTGCTGTGAATTTCATGTCTCAAGATTTTGCTATTCACCACGAGATGGCTCTAATTCCTTGTATTTCTCCCCTTTCTGTCGAGGCTGTCGACGGGCGACTGCTAGGCTCTGGCCGCGTCACTTATCTATCTCAGAATGTGTGCATCCGCACTGGTTTGCTACACTGTGAGACGATTCAATTCTTCATTCTTCAAGCTCCTCATACTCCCGTTATTCTGGGATTACCCTGGCTCCGTAAGCACGATCCGCTTCTGCAATGGATATCCGGTCAGATCGTCAGCGTGGGTAAAAGCTGTTTTTCCAACTGCCTGTCTACTGTTCAGCCCCTAACCATACAGAGTATCCAAGAGATCCCAGATGACACCGTGATGAATCGTCTGCCCTCCGTGTACCCCGACCTGGCTGAGGCCTTCAACAAATCCAAAGCTACCAAGTTACGTCCCCATCGTGCATATGATAGCGCAATCGACCTCTTACCAGGCTCCATGCCACCCAGGGGGCGTGTTTTTCCGCTGTCCCAACCCGAGACCGAAGCCATGCAAAAATATATCGAGGAGGAGCTCGCCAAAGGATTTATTCGTCCTTCCACCTCTCCTGCTTCAGCCGGCTTCTTCTTCGTCTAAAAGAAGGATGAAGGACTCCGACCGTGTATAGATTATAGAGCGCTCAATGACTGCACGGTCAAGTTCCGTTATCCACTCCCCTTGGTGCCCGCTGCTTTGGAGCTTCTTCTTACAGCAAAATGCTATACCAAACTGGATCTGCGATGCGCTTACAACCTGGTCCGTATCCGTGATGGAGATGAGTGGAAGACAGCCTTTTCTACGTGCACCGGGCACTATGAATACTTGGTCATGCCCTTCGGGCTTTCAAACAGTCCAGCTGTTCTCTTATGAGAGGTTCTCTCATACTGCGTAATATCTTACGCTAGGGGAAAAACTCTTTTCCACGAGATATTGAAGCCAAAAAATTATCCTTAATTTTGAATTAATGTAAAACGCATTGCAGCAGCATGCAGACATAAGCAAGACGGCTCGCGTGCCTATTGGCTGACCTGCGGCAACAGCAGCAGCCTATCGAGAGAGGCCCTACGTGACGCCATATCCAATGGGGGTGCTTCGCGCCTACTTCGTCACGTCCCGCTGAAATGGGACCGCCATGTCATCTGCGTTTCCTGCCTGGGTGAGGATCATGCAGCTCTCGCACTCACTGACGGCGGCTGCCATCATTGCGAGCTATTGCCATGGCGACTCTGAGGACTCGTCTGGCATTTTTTCTCCGAGTCTGCACTTCCACCCGCTATAGTGCCGCGCCATATAAAGCGCCGTACTCAACGGGTCCCTGAGCCTTCTCCAGCCTGCGAAAGCTCGCTGGTTTGCCAGCTTCGCCAGCTTCACTCGAGTCGCTCACCGACGGACAGCGGCCGCCGTCCGCCGCCGCTTCCGCCATTGGTGACGACGAGATAGCTGCATCTGTGGAGGAGGACAGCTGCTCTATCCTGGCGTCGGACAGTGAGGATTGGGCGAGCTCTGTGGACCTCCCCCCTCTGCCCGCGAGTCGTCAGCGAAGCTGTGAAAATGAAACCAACACACACATTCTGTCAGCTCAGGCCGATGGTGTTTTCAGTGCAGTAAATGTGCCCGCTGTCCCGCGCCCACATTCTCTAACAGACATGTTGAACCCCACGGGGTTTTGTCCCGCTCGCTCTCTCTATGCAAACTGCCTTAGAGAAATCAAGCGCGGTCAGCGACTCATGTCGATTGTGCATTACATGTAGTGAATGTGCCAACAACCCAGTGCCCACAAACACTACACTATGCATGTCCCGCGGTTTCTGTAAAAACGAAACCAACACACATTCAGTCAGCTCAGGCAGACGGTGTTTTGAGTGCAGTAAATGTGCCCGCTGTCCCGTGCACACATTCACTCACAGACATGGGATTGGGACCAGTTTGTATCAGCCTATCGAGCTGTATTTATAGGCCCAGGCCATGGCCATTTCGGCGGGATGTGACGAAGTAGGTACAAAGCGCCCCCTTTGGATATGGCGTCACATAGGGCCTCTCTCGATAGGCTGCTGCTGTTGCCACAGGTCAGTCAATAGGCACGCGAGCCGTCTTGCCTATGTCTGCATGCTGCCGCAACGCGTTTTACATTAATTCAAAATTAAGGATAATTTTTTGGCTTCAATATCTCGTGTTTTCCCCTAGCTTAAGATATTACGCAGTACTCGTTCCCTCTTCTAGAGAGAACCGAGGTTACGTTAGTAACCGAGTACATTTTCCAGTCCTTTATTAATGATGTGTTCCGGGACATGCTCCAACGCCAAGTCATCGTCTACATTGACGACATTCTCATTTACTCAGAATCACCAGAAGACGACATTCAGCACATCCTGGCGGTTCTCCAGAGGCTCATCCAGTACCAGCTCTCCGCTAAGATTGAGAAGTGTGATTTACACCAGACCTCCACGACTTTCCTGGGCTACATCATCAGTCCTGGGGGCGTGGCTATGGACGAAGGCAAGGTCAAGGCGGTGGTGGATTGGCCCCAGCCCGTTACGTTGAAGGAGTTACAACGCTTCCTCGGGTTTGCGAACTTCTATCGCCGTTTCATCAGAGGATTCAGCATGGTGGCGGCGCCCTTGACTGCACTGGTTCGCAAAGGCACCTCACGTCTACCCTGGAATGAAGAAGCTACCCGGGCCTTAAGTCTTCTCAAGCAAGCTTTCATTCAGCTCCCATTCTGTGGCATCCTGATCCTGAATCGCCCTTTGTTGTGGAGGTGGATGCTTCGAATACCGGCCTGGGCGCAGTCTTGTCACAGCGTCAGGGAACGCCTCCCAAGTTATACCCCTGCGCTTTTTACTCCAGGAAGCTCAACTCAGCGGAAAGAAATTATGACGTGGGTGACCGTGAGTTACTTGCCATAAGGGCAACGTTTGGAGAATGGAGGCATTGGTTGGAGGGCTCTACACATCCTTTCGTGGTCCTCACCGACCATAAGAATCTGGAGTATCTCCGCACGGCTAAGAGGTTGAACCCCCGTCAGGCCAGATGGTCCTTGTTCTTTTCTCGTTTCCAATTTTCTGTTACCTACCGTCCAGGCTCCAAAAATACTAAGGCAGACTCCTTGTCTTGCCAGTTCGACTCTGAGGTGACCATCCAGACTCCAGAAACCATCCTTAGCCCTGATCTGGTCATCGGCCCCGTTCAGTGGGATATCGAGACCGAACTCGAGCTGGCCAACGCCAACACTGAAATCCCTCCAGGCTGTCCTCCTGGGAGAATCCATGTTCCCGAAGCCCTCCGTGAAAAGGTGTTGAAACATGTCCATGCCCTTCCCAGTTCAGGACATCCAGGCATCACGGCCACCATTCATCTCCTGCAGAACCGCTTTTGGCGGTCAACATTGTCTCGGGATGCCAGCCGGTTCGTACAGCATTGCCAAACCTGCAACATCCAGAAGTCATCCCGTCTCTTGCCCGCCGGCTTACTTCATCCACTACCTATTCCACAGCGGCCTTGGTCCCATATAGCCATCGATTTTGTTACGGATCTACCGCCCTCCGACAGACACACCACCATTCTAACCGTAATCGACCGCTTTTCCAAGGCATGTCGCCTCATTCCTCTCAGTAAGCTTCCCACAGCCCTGCAGACCGCAGAGCATCTCTGCAATCTGGTATTCCGGTTCTATGGTTTACCCGAAGACATCATCTCGGACAGGGGTCCCCAGTTCACCTCTCGTGTTTAGGCTGCATTCTTCCAAAAATTGCAAGTTAACGTGAGCCTCACCTCCGGCTACCATCCTCAGGCTAATGGTCAGGTCGAACGCCTCATTCAAGAGATCTCTCGCTTCCTCCGGTCCTACTGCCAACTCCACCAAGGGGACTGGAGCCGGTATCTGATGTGGGCAGAGTATGCTCAAAATTCCATTCGTAAGCACTCCACAGGCTTGACTCCTTTTCAATGCGTCCTCGGTTTCCAACCACCCCTGTTTCCGTGGTCCGGTGAGCCCACTATTGTCCCCGCAGTAAACGACTGGCTGAGTCGAAGTGAGGAAACCTGGAACCTGGCTCACACTCACCTCCAGCGGGCCGTCAATCGTGGCAAAGGGCAGGCCGACCATCATCGCCGTCCCAACCCAGAGTATCAGCCAGGTCAATGGGTATGGTTATCTACTCGGAACCTTCGTCTTGGTCTCCCCAGCAAATAGCTCAGTCCCAGGTTTATGGGTCCATATAACCTGGTCCAGGTCCAGTACCTGTTATCTCTGACCCTCGCTGAACTAACCTTGTCTGATTGTACGCAGCCTGCCTCTCGACCTCCAGCCCGTACCGGAATCTGATTCTCTGCCGCTTGCCTTGACCCCTAAGCCTGTCCCTGGATTCTGTAGCCTCGCTGCCAGCCCTCGACCTCCTGTCCGGTTCTACTCACGTCCCTGACCACCTCTGATTATTATTATTATCCTGAGTTACCTTTGTCTGACTTTTCTGTTTAATAAATAAGTTGCATATGGATCAGTCTCAGCCCTCCGAGTCATTACACTCTCTCCTAGAGAACTATTTATCAACTAAATAATTTTAAAGAAATTGATTTTTAAATGCAGTTGTCGGTACCTTACTTGTCCTGCGGCCAATTTTCCGGCATTCCTCTGGACTAGCATTGAATTACTAGATTACAGGGATTTTATTATTTAACCTACCTCACAAAAAATATGTTTTTATGTATGTCTTGTATGTATGTGTGTGCAAATATCTTGTGAAGGATTAGAAGATTCTACACTTTAGGATTGGCTTTTACTTACTAATTCGTTAATCAGAATTTCTTGTTAGTTAATAGTAGTTACTAGATTGTTAATATTGTGTTACTCATTTGTTCCTGTGTAGTTATTCATTAACGAAGGAACCGTATTCTAAAGTGTTACCGGATCAGAATAAGGATGCTTATAGGGAATTACTCAGTAAAAAAAATGGAGTATAATAAAATGAACACCTACCAGGCAGAGAGAGCTATTATTAGTTCTCTTATCCTCAATCCACTTACCATGTCTTTCAGAGGAAGACAGGCTTGATTTGGATCAACCTTTTTCTGCCTCTGAGTTGATCAAAGCCATTCTTTTACTTTTACTCGGCTTCCCATCCGAATTTTATAAAGTATTTAAATGTTTGCTTGTGCATACTTGATGGAAGTACTTGACCAATCTAGGACAGACAAATGTTTTCCAGACTCTTTCTCCAATGCAATAATTTCGGTAATATACAAAATAGGTAAGGATCCGCTGAAATGTGTGTCCTATAGGCCAATTTCACTCCTTAATGTGGATTATAAATTAGTTACTAAAATGATAGCCAAGAGATTAGAAACTCGTGTTCCTCTGCTGATTAACCCAGACCAAAGTGGTTTTGTAATTGAGAGACTATCAGCAAACAATTTGAGGAGATTTTTCAATGTCATTCATACTGCTAAAGAAAAACGCATACCGGGAGAAGCTGTTTCTCTTGATGCCGAAAAGGCTTTTGATCGCGTTGAGTGGCCATATCTTCTTGAAAAAATTTGGATTTGGAGCTGCATATAGTGACCTAATTTATTCACTTTATAAATCCCCTAAAGCAAAATTAGTTACTAACGGAATTAATTCTGCTACATTTCCCTTGTACAGAGGTGTAGATAAGGATGCCCCCCTAAGCCCAGTTCTCTTTGCACTGACTATTGAACCTTTATCTGAGGCTATTAGATGCAACTCTGATATAAAGGGCTTTGGAATCGGCCCTGAAATGCATAAAATATCATTGTTCGCCGATGATATTCTTTTATTTCTTACTGACCCCATAGACTCTTTGTCTAATCTACAGAATGTGTTACAATTGTTTGGCACTTTCTCTGGATACAAAGTTAATATTGACAAAAGTGTCATTTTGCCATTATCAGGGTTCGACTATACTGCACAGGACGGTTTTCCCTTTAAGTGCTCTCCTACTGGAATTAAATATTTGGGTATTTAGGTAGATGGTAACTTAAAGAATCTCTATAAACTTAATTTGGCTAGTCTATTTAGAGAAGGTGGGTAGAGATTTAACCAATTGGATGGATCTACCACTCACATTACTTGGTAGAATAAATGCAGTTAAAATGAATATTTTGGCCAAATTTTTTATACGTTTCAATCTCTTCCAATATTAATCCCTAATTCCTTTTTTACCACTCTTAATGAGATCATTTATTTGGCATCGTAAAACCCCTAGGGTCAGCCTTGATAAACTGGCTTTGGATTATAAGCAAGGAGGACTGAGACTTACTAATTTTAAGATGTATTATTGGGCAGCCCAATCCAGGTACTTAGCTCAGATGTTTGCCAACCCCATTTCCCTCTTGGCTGAATATGGAGAAATCTGAGATAAAAGAAGAATGTCCTGCCAATATTTTATATACATGGGATGAAAAACTGATCAAAAGAAGAACTAATAATCCCATGATTATTCATTCAGTTCAGACTTGGTAAAAACTGCGGTCTCTGCTGGGACAGGGTAATTTTCTTTCCCCTAAAACACCTTTATGGGGGAACAGATTGCTATCAATGTGTC
Source organism: Gila orcuttii (assembly GCA_026230005.1). Lineage (NCBI taxonomy): Eukaryota > Metazoa > Chordata > Actinopteri > Cypriniformes > Leuciscidae > Gila > Gila orcuttii. The sequence continues at coordinate 37,498,387 of JAPDVR010000005.1, read as the reverse complement.
ATCAAAACAAAAATTTTAAGATATGGGCAGATAAAGGTATTACACTGTTGGAGCATTGCTTTGATGGTGAGGTTTTAATATCATTTGAACAGTTAAAAAATAGATATAATTTGAATTATAAAGAATTCATTAGTTATCTGCAATTACGAGATTGTTTAAGAGTCAAAGTAAAAACTTATCCTAAGATACCGGATTTGACATTTATTGAGCAACTCTGCAATATTGAGTTATTCTGATAAACCACTATATAAAACAATCTCTAGACTATGTGAAGCTCTGATCTCAAATCAGCCTTTAGATGACCCAGAAAAATCCAGAAGGAGATGGGAGGAGGATTTGGGGGTAAGAATAGATGGGAACCTGTGGGGTCAATTATGTAAAGATGGGGTCACCTCAACCTTGAATTCTAGGTATAGATTAATTCAGTTTATTTATTTTTTTACACCAGCTCTACTACACTCCATCTAGATTACATAAATTTAACAACAGTATTTCACCCCTCTGCTTCAGATATGGTACAGAATAAGGGACATTTTTGCATTCTACCTGGCTGTGTCCTAAAGTTAAGGTGTTTTGGGTGCAAGTATGTGATAGTATTTCACAGATTCATGGAATTGATTTTCCAATGGATCCAGAGGTGTGTTTATTATGCAATTTTACCAACTCTAACCTCTGAAACAGACAAGCTATGAAATGTTGTTAATAATAGCTAAAAAATGTATTGCTTTGAAATGGAAAGCAGACACTGATGTGCCGATTGGATTGTGGTTGTCGGAGATTTGCAGCTGTGTACCCTTAAAGAAGATTGCATATTCAATGAGAAGCAGGGGTGAATTATTTTATAAAATCTGGAAACCCTTTTTGAATTATATAAATATAGTACCACATGATTTGATACAGTTAATTTCTAACGGTCTTAAATTTGTATCTCCCTTTTTCTTTTTTCTTTTCTTTTTGTATTTTCTCTTTTGTTGTTGTGTTTTTTTTTTGTTTGTTAATGTTGCCTCGTTTGTGCATTGTCTGATGTTTGTTATTGTATTTGAAAAAGCAAAATGAAATTTAAAACTAGAACATAATCAGTAACCAAGGAAATCAAAACTAAACAGAGCGGATAAACAGGAACTAAAGGAAACAGAACAAAATGTCAAAATAAAAGCCCACAAACCAGAACTTAACCGTGACACATACAGTATATCACAACAATCTTCCCAATAGTACCTGAACATTGCAGAAGAGCATATAACTTTGTATGGTTTTAAGTGTGTAAGGTTAAGTTATAAATTAAGTATTGTTCATAACAAAATGTTTTAAAAATGTTAATATTTATTTATGAATTCATTATAATAAAAAAGTCAATTGATTTGATCATGTACAAAATAAATTACATTATTAATAAATAGATTAATAAAGGACCATTTGCCTCTAATTAACATTTTGGATTTTCACAATAGGGTGGTATTTTATTCCTTAAACTGTACCAACAGATAAACTAATCTCAATGCTAAGAAAAGTTGACACCTAAATTCTAAAAGGTTTTAAAATGATAGCGAGTAAGCTTTCATCCTTGATTGAAAGTAAATTTCAACACATGTACATCCAGTTTCAATTGTACACACAAGCTGGGATAATAGTGTTAGTGGTTGTTTGCTTTGGTGTGGGGACTTCCTGTCTAGACTGGAGGAGATAGGGTTAATGAAAACTCAGAACCATCACAGAACGCTGTCTGCAGTATCAGTCTATGAAACTGACTCTCACCAACTTCGCTGTCACAGAGACATACACAATTGTGGAATGCTCTAGTGTTCATGCTATCTACACAACGACTTAAGATTTTCCGTTGTGGAATTTCAGTACCCCTCCCCCGACCTCTGATGCACTAACTTTGGGCGAGGAGAACCATTTATGAGATGTTCATAGAATAAATGGTGGTCAACAGTTCAGCATGTTGGCCCGAGGTGTTCTGTAAATATAGATGACTGCAGCCAGCCACAGAGAAAATGCGTGAGTGTCTGAAGAAGCAGCAGCAGCCACCATGGCCAAGAGAGCACCTGGACGATGTTAATCACAGACTAATATAAACATTTCCCCGGCTGAACATTCGACAGAGCTATTTGCTTCAACACAGCTCACTATCCCTCACCATAATCCTACGCACACACTCTAACACCCAATGTACACACTGCGCCTCATGCCGTTCATCTTGCCAACATGTTTCAAACTAGTGTCTGTGAGTTTCAGCACTGTTAGTCAAGCAGTTAATCATGGTGGTTACTGGACATCTGTTCTCATACCTCTCACTGTACACTTTACAAATAGTTATATTATGCAGTCTAAAATACTACACAAGCAAGTAGACAAAATTTTCTAGAAGCTGCACAACCTACACAACACTATGAGTTTAAAGCGCAACTCAAGCCAAACCACCAATTCAGATACATTAGTGTGAGTTTATGCTCTTAAAGAGTCTTAGTCTACAAATTGAATTAACTAGGGGTTGTGACGATACACTTAGCACACAAGACAATACACGATATTGGTAGTCAAGTATTTTTTAATTATCTGACGATTAATCCAATTTTTATTTTTGCGGTATTAAAAATAGACCTAAGTGAACAATAGTTTTTATTATGACTTATATATACACTCACCTAAAGGATTATTAGAAACACCTGTTCAATTTCTCATTAATGCAATTATCTAATCAACCAATCACATGGCAGTTGCTTCAATGCATTTAGGGGTGTGGTCCTGGTCAAGACAATCTCCTGAACGCCAAACTGAATGTCAGAATGGGAAAGAAAGGTGATTTAAGCAATTTTGAGCGTGGCATGGTTGTTGGTGCCAGATGGGCTGGTCTGAGTATTTCACAATCTGCTCAGTTACTGGGATTTTCACGCACAACCATTTCTAGGGTTTACAAAGAATGGTGTGAAAAGGGAAAAACATCCAGTATGCGGCAGTCCTGTGGGCGAAAATGCCTTGTTGATGCTAGAGGTCAGAGGAGAATGGGCCGACTGATTCAAGCTGATAGAAGAGCAACTTTGACTGAAATAACCACTCGTTACAACCGAGGTATGCAGCAAAGCATTTGTGAAGCCACAACACGCACAACCTTGAGGCGGATGGGCTACAACAGCAGAAGACCCCACCGGGTACCACTCATCTCCACTACAAATAGGAAAAAGAGGCTACAATTTGCAAGAGCTCACCAAAATTGGACAGTTGAAGACTGGAAAAATGTTGCCTGGTCTGATGAGTCTCGATTTCTGTTGAGACATTCAGATGGTAGAGTCAGAATTTGGCGTAAACAGAATGAGAACATGGATCCATCATGCCTTGTTACCACTGTGCAGGCTGGTGGTGGTGGTGTAATGGTGTGGGGGATGTTTTCTTGGCACACTTTAGGCCCCTTAGTGCCAATTGGGCATCGTTTAAATGCCACGGCCTACCTGAGCATTGTTTCTGACCATGTCCATCCCTTTATGGCCACCATGTACCCATCCTCTGATGGCTACTTCCAGCAGGATAATGCACCATGTCACAAAGCTCGAATCATTTCAAATTGGTTTCTTGAACATGACAATGAGTTCACTGTACTAAAATGGCCCCACAGTCACCAGATCTCAACCCAATAGAGCATCTTTGGGATGTGGTGGAACGGGAGCTTCGTGCCCTGGATGTGCATCCCACAAATCTCCATCAACTGCAAGATGCTATCCTATCAATATGGGCCAACATTTCAAAAGAATGCTTTCAGCACCTTGTTGAATCAATGCCACGTAGAATTAAGGCAGTTCTGAAGGCGAAAGGGGGTCAAACACAGTATTAGTATGGTGTTCATAATAATCCTTTAGGTGAGTGTATATATATATTAACAATGAGGCAATAATAATTGGTTTAAATAAAGTATCAAAAGCAAGTACTCATATGGTTTTATTGAACAACACTGTTAAAATACATAACGTAATATATATATATATATATATATATATATATATATATATATATATATATATATATATATATACATATACATATATACATATATATATATATATATATATATATATATAATAAAAGCAATCAGCTTATGTACATTATGTAGTATAAGAAATGCCTGCAGAGGGTGGAAATGGCCTGGTGATTGCTGTTGGCACACTTTACCTGGGACATTTTACCTTACCCTGAGCTGTTCCGGAGCTTGCTGAGCCGGGAGGTTCGGACCGAAGCCTCCCCCTCCAGCCCATCCACCGCCGCCGCTCACATGACCCTTAGCAAAATGGGCCCCTTGGACGAGCCTGAGGCGTTCCTGGACCTCTTTGGACGGACCACAGAGGCATGTGAATGGCCCCCGTCCAGCTGGCCGGTGCGCCTGATTCCGCTGCTTTTGGGGGAGGCTCAGAAGGCTGCCCAACAACTCCCGGTCCAGAACCTCCTGGCCTACGAAGATCTCAAGAAGGCCATCCTCTAAAGGGTCGGCCTGAGCCTGGAGCAACATCGCCAACGCTTCTGCTCAATACAGTTGGAAGAAGGCGGCCGGCCCTTTGTGAGGGCCCAGCAGCTCCGGGACGCCTGCCGCAAATGGCTATTGGCTGGGGAGAGCGAAGTCGAGGCTGTCATCGAGAAGGTGGTACTGGAGCAGTTCATCACGCGTCTCCCTAAAAGGACTGCCCAGTGGGTCCAGTGCCACCGGCCAACGTCGCTGGACCTGGCCATACAACTGGCGGAGGACCAGATGGTATCATGCTCCGGGGTCGGCAAACCCCTGCCAGCTGTCTCTCTCTCTTCTTTTGACCCCCCCTCTCTTTCTCCCTTTAAACCTGTCCCTTTACCCAGGTCTCGTTCCAGCCTGCCGCCATGAGCTCCGCCCCGCTGGAGGACCGGATCAGGACAGACCCCTGTGACTGGAGCCACTCCTCTCGACACCTCAGCAGCTCCCGGTTCCCTTTCCCCTTCACGGCAGTCCCTTGACCCACTTCCGGCCACTAGGGTGGTGGGGAGGCCTGGGCCGGCCTGTTGGCGTTGTGGGGACCCGGGCCACTTCATGGATCGGTGCCCGGTGATGGAAGTGGGGACGTTGGTCCCGGTTCCGGACGCCCTGCAGGCCGCCCCCGATCAAGCCTGATTATACCAAATACCTGTGAGTATAAAGGGGGGTACTTATCTCGCTCTGGTGGATTCAGGTTGTAACCAGACCTCCATACACCAGAGCCTGGTACAATCAGGGGCATTGGATAAGAGCCGCACGGTTAAGGTGAGGTGTGTGCACGGGGACATAATGGATTATCCTTTATGGGCCATAACCATTCAATTTCGGGGTCAAAATCATAGAGTGAGGTTGCGGTTAGTCTGCACCTCAGGCATCCATTAATCTTGTGGACCAATTGGCCAGCTTTTAAGCAATTATTGGGACATTTAACAGCAGATACCTCTTGGGAGAAAATAGCACCAGGTGGGCGAGCGAGCGAGATTGTTCCGGGACCATGAATGTCAGTTGGTGAACCCACCGGCCGCCCCAAAAGCGCCTTTGCGCCCTCTCCCATTGATGCAGGTCCCCTTCGAAAGAAATGGTATGGACCTCGTCTGGCCATTAGAGTGATCTGCACGGGGACATCATTTTGCATTAGTCGTGGTGGACTATGCAACACAGTATCCCGAAGCAGTGGCGCTCCGCAACATCTCAGCTAAGTGTGGCGGACGCACTGTTTCGCTTGATCTCCCGAGTGGGAATTCCAAAAGAAATTCTCACTGACCAGGGCACAGCGTTTATGTCACGTACGTTAAGCGAACTGTACGAGTTATTGGGCATTAAATCAGTTTGTACTAGCGTCTATCACCCTCAAACAATTAGAACGGCTTAGTCGAACGATTTAGTCGCACTTTAAAGACAATGATTCGTAAGTTCGTTCACGAAGACACTAAAAATTGGGACAAGTGGTTGGAACCCCTCTTGTTTGCTGTGTGGGAGGTCCCACAAGCCTCCACGGGGTTTTCCCCCTTCGAGCTCCTTTACGGACGTCAGCCTCGCGGCATTTTAGACGTCCTGAGGGAAGCTTGGGAGAACGGACCTTCAGAAAGTAAAAACGAAATTCAGTATGTTCTGGACCTGCGAGCGAAACTCCATACACTGGTGCGGCTCTCTATGGAGAATTTGCTGCAGGCTCAGAACAGACAAAGCCAGCTATACAACAGGGGAGCCAAGCTACGTAAAACGGGAAACAAAGTACTTGTATTGCTCCCAACGTCCAGCTCGAAATTGTTGGCAAAGTGGCAAGGGCCCTTTGAGGTCACACGGCAAATCGAAGAGCTCAATTATGAAGTGATTCGATCAGATAGGGACGGGGCACGTCAGATATACCACCTCAATCTCCTTAAAAAATGGAGTGAAGGGGAAGCAGTGATGCTTGCGTTGGTAGTGAGTGGGGAGGAGGATCTCGGGCCAGAGGTGAACCAAAAAGGACAATCCCTCGCTCTGGCCTCGGGGGGAGATCACCTCTCACCGTCACAGCTCGCTGACTTAGTCAAATTGCAAGCAGAGTTTTCAGGCGTGTTTTCGCCCCTACCTGGTCGAACCAATTTGATTTAGCACCATATTGAGACAGAGCCGGGGGTGACAGTGCGCTCCCGGCCCTATCGATTGCCTGAACACACAAAAAAGGTTGTTCAGGCAGAATTGGAAGCTATGCTGGACTTGGGGGTAATAGAAGAGTCACACAGTGACTGGACGAGCTCCACTGTTTTAGTACCTAAAACGGACGGCTCGGTGCGTTTCTGTGTTGACTATCGCAAGGTGAATGCTGTGTCAAAGTTTGACGCATATCCAATGCCTCGGATTGACGAGTTGCTAGACTGGCTCGGTGCGGCTCATTTTTATTCAACATTGGACTTAACTAAAGGATATTGGCAGATCCCCTTAACTCCAATGTCCAAAGAAAAAACAGCCTTTACCACGCCGTTTGGATTGCACCAATTTGTCACACTTCCTTTCGGGTTGTTCGGGGCACCGGGCACGTTTCAGCGCCTCATGGACTGGGTACTCCGCCCACATAACGCATATGCCGCTGCCTATCTTGATGATATTATATATAGTAATGACTGGCAGCGGCATATGGAGCATTTGAGGGTGGTTTTGAGGTCGCTGAGACTGGCTGGCCTGACGACCAACCCGAAGAAGTGTGCAATTGGGCGGACCAAAAGCACACATTTCCCATGTGTAAAACACGTTTCACATGTGGTCCGTTTTTATCATGTTTTTTCACATGTTAAATTTCACATGTGTTTTTTCTGTAAGGGTCCTTCTCCCGTGCTTCTCATGTTGGGGTAGTTTACACCTCTTTTACACAGTATACACATAGGCCTCGTTTACACTGTCAGTGAAATGTTACCCAATTCCGATTTTTTGCTCATATGTGACACAGATCGGATGTGTTCTATGACTGTGTAAACAGGAAAAGACCGCATGCATTCGGAAATTTCGAGATCGGTTTCAGGCTCCGTTCATATGTGGAAATAAATCAGATATAAATCAGAGATGTGCCAATGCGACTGTCATGTAAACAGTCATATCGGATTTTCGGAGTTATTAGGCTATCCCCGCGGTTTAATGACCGATGGCCCAAGGTTTTGTGACGGATGGTAACAAAGGGACGGATGGCCCGAGGAAACGCTGTGTCATCGTAAGATAGGAATGTGGACAAACGTTGACAAAACATATCAAAGGTTGGCTTGCTCATCCTAAAATTTCGGACTCACTGCTCCTCGTTAAAGCCCGCCACGATCTCATGAAAGTGCGTATCTATAGCACAAATTTTATTTCTCATGCCATTTCCGCCAAAAATAGTTTTTTTATAGTTTTACACCTACTTATTATACGCACTTTATGGCGTGTAATACACGCGCACTCCACACCCCTAATCCTACCCAAGGGGTTTACAGTGCGTATCATATGCATTCAAAAACTATTTTTGGCGTATAAATGGCACGAAAAATATAATTGGTGGCATTTTTTGTGGCATTAGGCATTTTAATGAGATTGTGTTGTAGGCTATGTTCCCACCAGTCCTGACATCTCTCTCGTACACAACAACAATAGCATATGTGCAGGCTGCAATGATGGCCCTTTTCATCCTCCTCTGCCTCAAAATCATGGTGATGTTTGGCAAAGGTTGCATATATCGCAAAGCTAGCATCAAGTTTATTTCGCGTTCGTCCATCTGTGTAAGAATCCCCTTTAAGCATGGGTCACATTTGAAAGAACATGTAAACAGACTGTCAAAAAATCCGATATAGGGAACAAATCAGAATTGGGCATCAAGACCTGCAGTGTAAACGAGACCATAGTTTAATGGAAAAGAAGCATTCTAAAAATCTAAACCAGGGGTCTCCAACCCCGCTCATCCAGCAGATTTCAGCTCCAACCCTAATCAAACACATCTGAAGCAGCTAATCAAGGTGATCAGGGTTACTTAAAACTTACAGGCAGGTGGGTTGAAGACAACTGATCTAAACCATTCAAGGTATCTAAAATTACTCACTGTACTCTGAAACAATACCATGTATAGTCACTTTCATGATATATTATATTACCATATACTGTCACATGTGGTCGTGTGGGAAAAGTTTTTTTTTTTGGTTTGTTTTGTTTTTTGCATGGTTCCAGCGATATTCCTATGGCTATATAATTAACCATGTACTGAGATGGTTGTCAATACAATTAAAGAAGTCTTCCATAATAGATGGTTTGAACTTATCCTTTAGCTTTCTTCAATTGTGATCCTTCCACGTGTATGAAACAGAGATTATTTATTTTGCTGAGGGGTCTAGGATTTGTCAAGCCTGTATCATGCATTGTCCCTTATAATAGAGCAGCAGTAATGGTTTCAAGTTAACCTATATTTTGAATCTGAGGTGGAGTACATTATCTCAAATTAAAAAAGAATACTTCCCAAGTTCCAAGTGATACACTAAAAAGCTCATGGATTAGGAATCCAATATTTTTTTTCTTTTTGTAACTCCAAAAGTGTATGTGGTGAAACAGTCCTAATACATCACATTGAATAAATTAGATAACAGAAACACCATTGTTTATAGAAATAGTGGATGGTATATGGTGTCACTAAGAAATGTTTATGTTCAGTAAAAGATTCTTTGAATGTAAAATATTGAACTATTTATAAGTGTAATTGGATATCACATTCATTAATACTCCCCTCCTTTATCATTTACAGTTTGTTCCAGTGGAAAACACTTCATTGTAGCAAATAAATGGCCCTAATATGACCCCATTGTGTTGTTATCGGATCCTTGTCCTTCCTTTTCAGACAACCCGGGAGATTAAAATTTACTGTCATGTTTTATTGAGACAATCCCTCTGCCTGAAACCTTGTTGGGAACCTTTTCCTAACCTCCAGAGCAAAACACTCTAAATCATCTCAATGGCATTCAGCCATCCACAGTCTTATCTGCTAAAAAGGCTTGAAAAGATGAATGAATCATTATGTTGGCTTGCCATTCTGTACAGACCTTCAAACTGTTCTAACTCTGGTTGTGGTATATCTTTTCTAACAGATCAGACTTACATAATTCCTGTAGCAGACTTCCGACAGGCCTAATTTCCCTTAGTCTTCTATTCAAGGGTGACAACCTTTTCCCTTAATAACTCCTATAGTGTATCCAAGCTACATTAGACATACACTGTTCTGACTTATCATGCAGTAATCCTAAAACATGCTAGAAACATGTTAGCAATGTGCAATGACTAGCAATGTGGTAAATCATGCTAGTAAAATGCTAAAACGGGCAAAAATCAAGATTAATCATGCTAGAAACCAGGGTTGCCAACTCTCATGCATTTAACGTCAGACACGCATGCAGGCTCAGACTCACACTCTAAGCATGGGAATAAAACAGATATCCTTGATCGAAATGGTCTAAAGTATGATATTCTGCACCAATCAAATGTCTTCTCATAGGTGAAAGGTTCTATTTGGCCAGTGAATTTCACAGTGTAGGCAGATGATAAATTCGTTATGGATAATTTGCATATGTGCGCTGTGGCATGAAGAACCTCTGTTAGTAACGTCACTCACAAAAGTGAAAAACTTTTATTTTATATATATATTTTTTTTAAATGGCAGAGGCCGCAGACCAAACCGGATTGAGAAAATAATAATAATAATATATTTTATTTATAACGCACTTTTCATTCCGAAGAATCTCAAGTGCTACACAGGAGAACGACAGTAAAAAAATAATAATAAAAACAATCAGCACATAAAAGCCTTTCTGAATAAAAAAGTCTTCAGTTCTACTTTGAAAGTGTCCAGGCTCTGTACTGCTCTTAGCTCACTCGGGAGGTGGTTCCAAAGCCGCGGTGCAGTTGAATAGAAAGCTCGGTCCCCCGTGGTACGAAGCCTGGTGGTGGGGACATGAAGAAGCAAGTGGCCAGTTGATCTGAGGGTGCGGGAGGGAGGATTTCAAAGTGATCAAAGTTCCTGTAGATATGATGGTGCATGTCCGGTGATGCATTTTTGAGTGAGCAGGAGGATTTTGTAGTCGATCCGGAATGAAACAGGGAGCCAATGCAGTGAGTGTAGAATAGGAGTTATATGATCATATTTCCGGACTCTCATTAGGACTCTGGCAGCGCTATTCTGAATGTATTGTAGCTTCTGGATATTTCTGCCAGAAATCCCAGTGAAGAGTCCGTTACAGTAGTCCAGCCTGGTGGAAATAAAAGCATGAACAAGTTTCTCAGCATCTGGAAGAGTTAGTAGGGGACGGAGTTTGGAGATGTTTCGAAGATGGTGGAAGGAAGTTTTGCAAATGTGTTTAATGTGGTCATTGACGGTCAGCAGCGAGTCAAACCGAACCCCTAGGTTTACGACTGAGGAGGAGATAGTGATGTCCTGGTCGTCAAAGATGAACTGAGGTATGGGAGAGGAGCGAATCTGATGAGGAGGGCCAACAAGTAGTGCCTCAGTTTTACTTGAGTACAGCTGGAGAAAGTTACTTTTCATCCATGCCTTTATCTCCTCAAGACATATGGTGAGTCGTGACATGGCTATGGAGGGGCTTGAGGCAGTCTTGATGTAAAGTTGCATGTCGTCAGCATAACAATGGAAGGATAGTCCATGTCTGCTGATGACAGAACCGAGGGGAAGCATTTAAAGAACGAATAGAATTGGGCCGAGAACCGACCCCTGCGGGACACCACACGTAACAGAAAGCAGCCTGGACTCACATTCTCCCAATATAACACGCTCAGTCCTGTCAGAAAGGTAGGACTGATACCACTGCAGTGCTGTTCCTGACAGTCCAACTGTGTTGTGGAGGCGGTCCAGAAGGATGGTATGGTCTAACTGTGTCGAACGCCGCTGTTAGATCAAGGAGAATGAGCAGTGATGAGGATCCTGAATCAGCTGCCATAAGAAGGTCATTTGTCACCCTGAGCAGAGCTGTTTCGGTACTATGGGCCGAATGAAAGCCTGATTGAAATGTCTCATATAGATTGTTGTGTTTTAAATGATTGTGAAGCTGAAAGGCGACTTCCTTTTCTAAAACCTTTGACAAAAAGGTGAGATTGGAGATCGGCCTATAATTTCCCAGGACCTCCGGGTCTAGGGTTGGTTTCTTGAGTATTGGATGGATGATAGCAGCTTTAAGAGCAATAGGGACAAAACCAGTTTTGAGAGAGAGATTAACAAACTCAGTGATGATTGGGCTAACACTAGGAATGGATGACTTAAGCAGAACAGTCGGGATGGGATCCAAGGTTTCATTTTCATTTTTTGATGGCTTCCTCAACGTGGCTCTGCTGAACCTCAGTGAAGTGTGAAAGGAATGGGTATGGCAATCTCCCGGGCAGGGGGTTAGAGGATGGTGGAAACAGGATGGGAGAGCCAGATATTGAAGAGCAGATGTTATTGACTTTAGATTTAAAAAAGTCAATGAAGCTGTTGCATCGCTCCACTGTGGTTTCAGTGGATAAAGATAATTTTGGCTTCAGGAAATTGTTTACTGTAGAAAAAAGCTGCTTATAATTTCCAGTATTTTTATTGATGAGGTTGGAGTAAAATTTAGAGCGCGCATCCTTCAAGGACTTAAGATAAGCCTTTTGATGGTCGCGGAAGGCAAGCTTGTGAACAGTTAGACCAGACTGTTTACAGTGGCGTTCCAGGATACGGCCCTCAGTTTTCATTTGCCGCAGTTCCTGTGTGAACCAGGGGGCAGAGCGTTCAAAGTTGATTTCCCGTGTCCTGATAGGGGCATGGAGGTCAAAAACAAATGCTCAGAGATGTATTATAGTAATCCACCAATCTGTCCAATGTTGCAGAGACTGGACAATTGATATTGTATTGAAGGTCTACAGTGATAGAGGTTGGGTCAAGTTGTTTCCAGTTCCGAAAAGATATTTGGTGCTTGGGTCTGATAATGGGCAGCGAAAAGGTAAAGGCCATAGATACCAACTTGTGGTCTGACACCCCCAGATCTTTTATCTCCAGGCTGTTTATGGAGGCCGCGTCAGTAATGACCAGATCAAGGGTGTGGCCCTTGATGTGCATAGGAGCCTTCACATGTTGCTGGAGACCAAGACAATCAATCAGACTCAGGAACTCTGTTGCAAGATGACAGGAAGGTTTGTCAATATGGATATTAAAATCACCAAGAATAACAATTTTTGTTGACATGGAACAGAGTGATGTGAGTAAATCATGTATTCCAGGGAGAAATGAGGAGTGTGGTTTGGGGGGACGGTATATAAGAAGCACTGTCATGAAGTATGGGGGTTTACATTTGAAGACATTCCATTGAGATAAGATCAGGCACTGGTAGGGGAGAGAGTTTCAGTTCGTCCCGATGAATGACGGCCAAACCATCGCCACGTCCGGAGCTGCGTGCTTTTTCCATGTAGCCATAGCCATGGGGGCAGGCTTCATTGAGTACTGAGTGGTCCCCTGTTTTGTGCCAAGTTTCCACTAGGCACATGAAGTCTAGTCCTTTATCTAGAATATGGTCATGAATGAACAGGGATTTATTGCTGAGGGATTGTGTGTTGAGTAATTCCATAGTGGCAGGAGAAAGAGCTGATGGTGAAAGTCTCCGTAAGCTCCGCAGTACACTATGGTCCACTCCATGTTTTGTATTTCTCCCAGTGCTAGAGGCTCTCAGTGGGAGAGGGTGGGGCGCACGGTTGCTACATATTCCAAGTGCGGCAGTATTCCAATGACGTCAGTGGGGTGCGACACGTGCAGCTGAAGACCTGATAGAGGGGATCGTCGATGTACCATGGAAAAAGTAGACAACGTTTTTTCGGGCACTTCTATGACAGTACCGGGGTCGGCGCAGAAGTCCAAGTTGTCTTATAACTGTAATGCAGGGTGGAGTAATGTTCCTATTGAGACTCAGCAGTTGAAAAGAGGAATATTTCAACATCATGCCGGACGCTGGTGACGCTAGCCCGGTGCTAATAGCCGCCAGTCAACCGGCAATTCCCAAACAGCACCAGCTCACAATCGAATTGAGCCAGGCCAACAGCAGCAGTCTTCCAACCACAAAGGACACCGGTGTGTAATATGTATAGTATACTGAAAAAAAATGAATTAAAAGTATAAAAATAAAATAAAACGGACAGAGAAGCGGCAGCCAACATGCGCCAGCATACTCTCACGTCCCTGACTCAATGTGTAGGGCGCCTCTCCAAGGTCTTGAAGTTATTATTATATTCATAGTTTAATGCAATCGATAGATGCTTTCCCCAGCACATAACTTGTATTACAATTATGCACATATATCCATTCTAAGACAGTTTGGCATAACCATGTATAAACTATAATGCATGTCAAACAGTGAGTGCAACAGAAAAAATAGATCAGTAATTTAGATTAAAATATGCATTTCATCTAAAATAAAATGTATGCAAGAAGTTATATTTTTACAACAGAAACTGTAACAGGATCTTGATAAAGAGTACTTTACATTTAGGGCCTACAATTAAAAATAGATGTTAACACTTGTCATCAACTCACCAGACTCCTCTGTCACACACATACAATGTTCCCTCTCACTAAATCATCCGGGTCTGTCCCTCATGAGCACCGCACTCTCTGCCCAGCATAAAAGCACACACCTCCAGTCACTCTTCGTCTGGACTACAGCTAGGATACAGACCCACTATACTCACCTTGGTGGTTTGGCTCGTGAGACTCCAGTAATCTCCGTTGTTGACTCCAGCGATCTCCTTTGTTGAACTCCAGCAGTCTCCCTGCATTTTCTGTTGAAATACTAACCTGCATACTCTTTATTTGTCAGTAGTTATTAAGCAGAGAAACACATGAGACAGGAATGGCAAACTTCATCCATCTTGTTTACTCCTCACTTCTGTTCTCACACACATTATGTCAGAACATAATAGTTCAGACTTCCTTTTGAGAGCAACCGTGAGAGGATCAGGATCAGATCCCAACAGAAACCGACAAACGCAGATTGAACATGTTTAGCCGGGTAAAAACAAACCCTGACGCCAACAGGGGTAACAAACTGATTCGACAAAACCCAACAGACGTGTTTGTTGCCGTTTGTCTGTGCGGTGTGAATGGGCCTTTAGGAGCATGAAAGGGGTTCCGTACCCTTACTTTATTCCCCTCCTGGAAACAAGTAGTGCAAGCACCCCGCTTAGCATGTGTACTTTTTCATTTTGTGTTGCAGCCTTGTAACCCTTTGGCAAACAGTCATGTCAGTGTGTGGGGGCACAGGAACAGGAGCATATGGCAAAATAGACAGCCTTGTGGCCATTTGCCTGCCATAGAGAAACTGAAAGGGTGAAGTACCAGTTACAGCATGTGGAGTCACCTTTATTTATATAGCGCTTTTTATAATACAGATTGTTTCAAATAAGCTTTACAGAGATAACAGAAAAATAATGTTGTAATAATATTGTTAAATATAAAATTAAATGTCCCGAACTAAACAAGCCAAAAGCCAAAAGCCAAAGGCGACAAAGGCGAAAAAAAGGCAACAGTGGCAAGGAACCAAAACTCCATCAGGTGACAGAATGGAGAAAAAAACCTTGGGAGAAACTAGAGGTGCACGATATTGAAAAAAAAATGTGATATTGCGATATCGATAATGAATATTGCGATATCGATATTAATTTAGATATTTTTAAACATATGTACATTTACAGAAGTTATGGGAAAATGCATCAAAATATATTCATAACAAATAAAACAAATTCTTACAACACAAGGTTTATTTTCAACAGACAGTCATATTGGACTGGCACAACATGAATAAATAAATAACCATGTCTACTACAGAACAGGACATGTTTTACTGGTTGTACAGTATAAAAATAAATGAGCATGTCTATAGAACAGGAAATGATAGAAACAATAAAATGAATCTAAAAAAACAAGTAAAAAGAAAATGTCAAGAGAAACGGCCCATCAACAACCGTGCAACCGCCTTTAGAAGGCAATTTGCACTTTCCCCGGCACCTGGCCACTTCATGCGTTTTCTCAGATCAAAACGATTCCATTTACACCTGGTCACATAAATGTGTTTTCGTAAAATGGATATAAATCCGATCTTCAATTCCTGCGCTATATGCAGATTTCACGAGTTCACACTTACATACAATTAGAGGGGGTAAAGTATAATGCGTATTTGGCGTGCTGTCCGGGGGGAGGGCTCCGAGCTCGGAGTTCGGCCCGAACCCAGAGTACTCCCCCCAAAAGGCTAGAGAGCAGAGGACAGCCGCCGGACTAAAAACCCCCCAAATGAGTGCAGAGTTTGGCGGGCTAGCATCTCGAGAAAGGGTCTGGGTGCTTGGCCAGGAGGGCCCGTGGTGACAGCTCACTGCGCTGGACTGATGGGCCCTGCTGACCCTAGAACGGGGAGCAGTTGTAATTTGGAATGACAAATTTGGGAGAGTTGTGCCTTCTTGATGGGAGCTGTTCGCGCAAATCACGGACGACGGACCGAGAGGCCCATGTAGCTTTGACAGGGTGGCTTGCGGTCGTTGGGGCCTATCCGCCGACGGTGGAGTGGCCATCCGATCTAGGCTTACGGGAAAGTTCTCACTGTGTGACCAAACCTTGCTGGACGAAAAGAGGAAACGGGAAAAGAGGAAAATGAGTACTCAACCGGGAGATTTTCTCACACTGCGTCGCTGGATGAAAGAGAAAACGTAAGTGCTCAACCGGGAAAGTTCTCACTGCGTCCGCTGTGGGACCAAAGCCTGCTGGACAGAAAGAGGAAACGGGAAAAGAGGAAAATGAGTACTCAACCGGGGGATTTTCTCACACTGCGTCGCTGGACGAAAGAGAAAACATAAGTGCTCTACCAGAAAAGTTCTCGCTGCGTCCGCTGTTGGACCAAGCCCACTGGACAGAAAGAGGAAACAGGAAAAGAGGAAAATGAGTACTCAACCGGGGGATTTTCTCACACTGCGTCGCTGGACGAAAGAGAAAACATAATTGCTCTACCAGAAAAGTTCTTGCTGCGTCCGCTGTTGGACCAAGCCCGCTGGACAGAAAGAGGAAACGGGAAAAGAGGAAAATGAGTACTCAACCGGGAGATTTTCTCACACTGCGTCGCTGGACGAAAGAGAAAACATAAGTGCTCTACCGGGAAAGTTCTCGCTGCGTCCGCTGTGGGACCAAAAGCCTGCTGGGCAGAAAGAGGAACGGGAAAAGAGGAAAATGAGTACTCAACCAGGAGACTTCCTCACACTGCGTCACTGGACGAAAGAGAAAACGTAAGTGCTGAACTGGAAGTTTTTTTTTTTTTTTTTTAACCAATGAGGGTTTGGTGGGCTTTTTTAATGTGGAACCGGTTGGTCCTGATATATTTTTGGAAAGCATCTGAGGACCATCTCCCGAGAGCTTGGATCTGCTGTTGGGAGAGGCCTTTTTGGGCTGCTGAAGTTGCTGCACCGATACGGAAGGAGTGGCTTGAAAAATCCTTTGATGGGATGCCTGACTGTTGGAGAATGGATTTGAGGTGTTTCTGTAACCAAAAGCGTGTCACGGGTTTATTGGATTCGTCAATGAACAGAGGTTCTAGAGGAGATTTAGCTTGGGAGCTTCTCCAGTGCAGATATGCCAGAATTGACTGGTATGGCTGGATTGGCGACGAGAGGTTAAAAATATAGATGAAATTACCTTTTTTGGTTTGGTCGGTCTTACTTTGCTTGATCAAATATGAGATTGTTTCACCATCTAGCACTGACAAGTCTGAGATGGTGGGATGGATTTTTGCGTCAAATTTGGAGGTAATAGCGAGTTCCGAGCATCTAAGAAAACCAAAAAAGGCTAGGCTGAACATGGCGTCGAGTGTGCGGGCGGTATTGAGGGGCTGGTAGCTTGTGCGAAGGGTGTGAATACATTTGGTGAGAATGTCTAGCGTTATAGGTTGTCTGGCTTCGGGATGGGTGGGCTGGGATCTTGAATCCCTTGATCAGCAGGGAGGTTTGTGGATTATTTATCTCAGGGGAGGGGTCGCCGTACATCAGTTTATGGAAAAACTGGACACCGCTCAGGTAACCTTTAATGGACCCAACTTGTAAGCCCTTAATGCTATTAAGGTAGGAAATAAATTAAGTGATTGAAATGAGAGAAAAATCAGGGAACGACATGCTATGAGAGACGTGGAATGTTTTAAAACATCTCCAAGCAGTTTCGTAGGATTGGAGGGTCCTGGGAGAAACTGCTTGGAGGATGGTGTCGAGCGATGCGTCGAGCAGGGGTTTTAGCGGGTGGGTTACGGGAATATCAGTTCCGAATAGTGAGGTACTGGAGTTGGGAATTGGTCCGCCTCTGGAGCCAGCATCCTGAATTTCTGAAACAGAAAACGAGACAGGGAGTCAGCGATTTGGTTTTCTGACCCGGGGATGTGTTTAGCAATTATGATGAACTGGTCGCAAGCTGAAATCCATGTGAGACGCCTTATGAGTGGCATCAGAGCAGGTGAATGGGAACGGCCCTTATTAATGCAATGCACTGTTGCGTCATTGTCGCAATACACTAAAATGCTACTAGCGGACCATTCTTTCCCCCACAGAAAAGCTGCTACAACGAGAGGGTAGAGCTCGAATAGGGCTGAGGATTGAGATATGTCCTGGAGCTGCGGTGGCCACGGAGATGCGAACCAACGACCTTGATAAAATCCCCCGAAACCAATTGAGGGGGCAGCGTCTGTGAACAGCTGGATGTCGGTGGGAGACAAAACGAGACTTGTATAGAAAAAAGAAAGGCCGTTCCATTGGTTTAGAAATATTAACCATAACCCAAGTTCGTCGCAACAAGCTTGGGTTATGGAAATGAGGTCCTCTAGAGAGTGGACGGAGGACGCAAGTGAGAGGAGGTGCGATATGAATATTTCTAAACCCTGCGGAATGATGCGCATGACGAAGTTTAAATGACTGAGCAGGGACAGGAGTTCGCGTTTTGAACATTCTGATTTTTTAAGGAGAGCAGATGAGACGAGAATTATTTGGTCGATTTTCTCTTTGGGCAGGGATGCTTGGAATTTGACTGAATCCAATTGAATTCCTAGGAACTCGATGGATGTTGCGGGGCCCATGTTTTTTTCCTGTGCGATGGGAATTCCGAGGTCAGAAAAAACATTTTGGACCGTGAGGAAGTGTGCGGCTGGGATGGCATTGGGAGGCGAGATTATTAAAAAATCATCTAGCAGGTGAATGAGGTGGGGGATGGCGTAGTTGTTCGACAAAATCCAGCAGACGGCTACTGATAACATGTCAAATATTTTAGGACTGCTTTTGCATCCAAAAGTTAAACGTACTGCGAAATAATATTTGCCGTGCCAGCGAACTCCAAATAGATGCCATGAATCTGGATGGATAGGCATTACTTTGAAAGCAGATGTGATGTCGAATTTAGCAAGCCAAGCACCCCTACCTGCGATTTTGATCAAGTCGATTGCCTGATTTATGTTGTGGTATTTAAGCGAAAATTCGCAGAGAGGGATCAAGCTGTTTATGCTAGGGAACGGGGAATTGTGCAGGGCTGAGAGGTCGATTATTAGGCATTTTTTGCCTGAGAATTTCCTTGTAGCCGCTCCGATGGGGCTAATACGAAACAGATTAAACGGAGGATCGTCGAACGGGCCGATCATGAAGCCTGACTCGACTTCTTTTTTGATCAACTTGTCTACGACTTCAGGTTCTAAGAGGGCGGATTGAAGATTTTTGCATATGATGTTTTGGGAGAGCGGGCATTCTAGGCCGAGTTTGAAGCCATTTTTTAGACCTGACAGCAG
This sequence comes from Gila orcuttii, assembly GCA_026230005.1. Taxonomy (NCBI): domain Eukaryota; kingdom Metazoa; phylum Chordata; class Actinopteri; order Cypriniformes; family Leuciscidae; genus Gila; species Gila orcuttii. Next base: position 37,479,103 of record JAPDVR010000005.1, on the reverse strand, counting down.
GTAATGAGTAAATTCGGCGTTTGGGTGATGAGCTAGTTCGAAGTGCATGCGCAAAATATTTACTGGAGTCGACAAGTAATCTTTTGGTTTTTTATTCACGGATTTGTACACTGGACATACGACGGGCATGGGCGCCGCCTCAGAAGCTACAAATATGCAGGAACCGGCAGCGCGGTCTGCTACATTTACCAGAGTTGAAGTGGTTACAGGGTTGTCTGCTTTCGACAAAAGAGGAGACTCTCCTTTCAAAGTCCTGGTTTGCACTGGTTGCTGCATGAGGCACGTAGCTGGTGGATTTTGCGGTGCTTGTTCCCGGGCAGGAAAGAGAGGAAGGGTTAACCTGCGGGCATGACGCTGTTGAGTGCGCCACGGATCTGCAGACCGCGCAAGAAATGTTTTTACAGCCTAAAAACACCCTGCTGTGGAGATCCGGGTCGAGCGCGCCCCAGTATGAGCACTGATTCCATTGTGCGACTCGAACGGCACTTTTGGCTGAAAACAGTTTGTGGTATGTGTAGAAGTGACCTCCCCATAGGACAGCGCAAGCTCGGCTATGATCGCTAGGTATTCATTTAGTTCACGCCGCCTGTGGGGGAAGGCTGAACAGATTATTTCGGTGAAACGAAAAAAAAGCTATTGAAAACTCAGAAAATTAAAGAACGTAGGATGTGTGCGAGTTGGTTTTTTTAGGGTGACGGAAAAATCCCCACAGTCTATTTGACGGTCTGGATCGGCTGCGGGGAGCAGAGAGAGAGGGAAGAAATGTCTACGTCCGCACCTGAGAGGATCTGTGCACGGATGCTTTTGGACACTGGTGGTGGTTCCATGGCCACAGCATTGGACGGGACGGGCATCGGAACTGCTGTGAAGAGAGAATATGGTGACTTGGGTTGAATGAGAGAGCTGTGAAGGGAATAAGCCGGGGCTGCAAATGTTGGCGGCGGCCTCATGCTTGGATTACCCGCTGTGGTTTGAAAAGGAAAGTTAGTTGGAGGATAAAAAGGAAAGGAAGGGTGGTAGTATGAAGAGTGGGCTTGTGTTGCAAGCGGAGGCGGGCTCGCGCTTGTTTGAGCTACTGGAGCTGCAGGCCACTGAAAGTGGGCAGGGTTGTAACCTGTTGGGTGAGAGTGAGACTGTTGAAAGGGTTGGGCCTGTAATGCTAGCGGTGGTAGCCTTGCGCTAGTGTCTGCGACTGGAGCTGGAGGCCACTGAAAAGGAAAAGGGTTATGAACAGCATGAGTATGAAACTGGGAGGCTGTGGCGAGGCCGCTAGGCCCGGCTGCATACGGTTCTGCGACAGCGGGAGCCATGGGGGAGGACTGGGCCTCATCGAAAGGTGGGAGATGACCTGTAACGGCGGAATCTGGGGCACGGCCCAGGCTCGCTGAAGGCCTACGGTTCGATGGGCGAAGCGAGCCGGATCTTGTACGGGAGGACGATGGTGGTGACTGGGCAGGCGACTTTTGGGCCCTGCGGGCTTTGCTCTGCCTGAGAGCCGTCTTGGGCATTGGTGCGGGCTTTGGAGACTGGTTGGCTGACTGTGATAAGGTAACGTACAGATCATACAGCTCAGCTTTGTTCATTTTTCGCGAAGCCTGTATGTCTGAATTACCCAGCGCTTGCCTCGATCCAGCTACGGTCCATTTCCCGATAGGTGGGAATCGTCGGGACGGCCGAGCGGTAGGAGGAAGCCGGTGAGGAGGATGGAAATCTTGCCAGGGGCGCCGAAGACTGGCCTCGACGTCTCGGTGAGTGCGGGGCTGTTCGGCCCGGTGTGCGGCCGCGTGAAGAAGCCTGGGGCTCAGGTTCGATGTCCTGCATAGGAGGGATGGTCGTGGGACCGGTGGGATGCGAAGGCGAATCCCTGGGGATGTTTGCTTCTTCATCAGAAGATGAGGTAAACGTTGCGACATGGTAGCGGAACAGTGTAAGACGCTGCTAAACTGTCAATGAAATGAGGTGAGACTGCTGAGTCTATATATACATTTTAATCATTGATTGTAGAGTGCTCTCCACTCGTGGTAATTATCTGAACGTGCTCCTCCCGAACTTTGTTAATAATACATCATTTAAATCGAGTTCACGTTACCGAAAGCAACAGATATGAGCTGCATTTTATTGATCATCAGCTAAAATCAAAATCAAAGACCGCAATAAGAGAGAGCGGCAACAGCACTGGTAAGATCATTTCGTTTCTTTACTTTTAATGATGATGATGATGATGATTGTGTGTTAAGCGTCTGCGACTTAGTTTTGCTTTGATTTGCAATAGTTTGCTCATTGGCTTGATGAATAGATGTTCAGCTTCTCATCTGCAGTAATGCGTGTTGCAGTAGCGCAGTCATATCTGGCTATAACATTACATATAGCCTATAAAACGCTCCCACATGTTTATTTTTTAGCAGTTTTGGTAAAAGTAAAATTTACATATGTGATTTCAACAACCAGATGCATTTACACTTTCCAGTTTCCAGTTTCGTCTGGAACTAAAGTTTCCTCTTCAATCTCTGTTATTTCATCTTCTCCCTGAGCAACACTAATTTTCTTACTTTTATGATCTTTCTTTTGCTCCCTTTGCTCTCTCTTTAGGCTTCGTTTTGTTGTCTCTGTCTATTTCTTCACTAGGGTTGGGTACCGAAACGCGGTGCCAATAGGGAACCGGTTCCGACGTAAACGGCAGTAACCAGACCGAATAAGAACGAAAATTTCGGTGCCTGATTTCGGTGCCTGACTCTCTGTGTCATGAGGCGCACACACGCAAGGTCTCTCGCTCTCTCCCTCTCCCTCTCCGTCGTGCGCGCACTATACTGTTTGGAGCACAGTCTGTTCTGTCTCGCATGCGCGCTCTTGCTCGCTCGCTCTAGATTGTTGAAAGGGTTGGGGCTGTAATGCTAGCGGTGGTAGCCTTGCGCTAGTGTCTGCGACTGGAGCTGGAGGCCACTGAAAAGGAAAAGGGTTATGAACAGCATGAGTATGAAACTGGGAGGCTGTGGCGAGGCCGCTAGGCCCGGCTGCATACGGTTCTGCGACAGCGGGAGCCATGGGGGAGGACTGGGCCTCATCGAGAGGTGGGAGATGACCTGTAACGGCGGAATCTGGGGCACGGCCCAGGCTCGCTGAAGGCCTACGGTTCGATGGGCGAAGCGAGCCGGATCTTGTACGGGAGGACGATGGTGGTGACTGGGCAGGCGACTTTTGGGCCCTGCGGGCTTTGCTCTGCCTGAGAGCCGTCTTGGGCATTGGTGCGGGCTTTGGAGACTGGTTGGCTGACTGTGATAAGGTAACGTACAGATCATACAGCTCCGCTTTGTTCATTTTTCGCGAAGCCTGTATGTCTGAATTACCCAGCGCTTGCCTCAATCCAGCTACGGTCCATTTCCCGATAGGTGGGAATCGTCGGGACGGCCGAGCGGTAGGAGGAAGCCGGTGAGGAGGATGGAAATCTTGCCAGGGGCGCCGAAGACTGGCCTCGACGTCTTGGTGAGCGCGGGGCTGTTCGGGCCGGTGTGTGGCCGCGTGAAGAAGCCTGGGGCTCAGGTGCGATGTCCTGCATAGGAGGGATGGTCGTGGGACCGGTGGGATGCGAAGGCGAAACCCTGGGGATGTTTGCTTCTTCATCAGAAGATCAGGTAAACGTTGCGACATGGTAGCGGAACAGTGTAAGACGCTGCTAAACTGTCAATGGAATGAGGTGAGACTGCTGAGTCTATATATACATTTTAATCATTGATTGTAGAGTGCTCTCCACTCGTGGTAATTATCTGAACGTGCTCCTCCCGAACTTTGTTAATAATACATCATTTAAATCGAGTTCACGTTACCGAAAGCAACAGATATGAGCTGCATTTTATTGATCATCAGCTAAAATCAAAATCAAAGACCGCAATAAGAGAGAGCGGCAACAGCACTGGTAAGATCATTTCGTTTCTTTACTTTTAATGATGATGATGATGATGATTGTGTGTTAAGCGTCTGCGACTTAGTTTTGCTTTGATTTGCAATAGTTTGCTCATTGGCTTGATGAATAGATGTTCAGCTTCTCATCTGCAGTAATGCGTGTTGCAGTAGCGCAGTCATATCTGGCTATAACATTACATATAGCCTATAAAACGCTCCCACATGTTTATTTTTTAGCAGTTTTGGTAAAAGTAAAATTTACATATGTGATTTCAACAACCAGATGCATTTACACTTTCCAGTTTCCAGTTCCCTTTCGAGGGAACTCAACACTGCGTCGAGAATCGACTCTTTGGGGACGCTCCCTTAGCGTGCGCCTCTGAAGTAAGAATGAAACTAATCCAATCCTGATTGGTGTTGCGTCGTGACGTAACATGTGACGGCATAACCGGATGCATAAAAGTGACGCCGACACACACACACATCAGCTTTAGCTCTTTAGCAAGCGCTCTCTGTGAAACTGTCTGTCTTATTTGGTGTTGTTTGTCTGTGCAAAGCTCTGTATTATGGCGAGTGAACAATACACTAAGTGTGTGCACCCCTGCCCAAGATAATATATATGCCACAGGTGGGGACACGCATCAGCTGTGTGTCTGTGTATTGTTCAGGGGCGCAGCACGCACTGTCAGCTCTCGAGAGGGCTGCCTGTGCACACTGTGAAGCACTTCCTATTAGAGTGCTGCGCTCCCGCTTGGCTATAATATTTCCTGATGATGGCCAGGCTCGCGATCCCCGCGGTTCGGGTCCCGCGTCCATTGAGGCAGCGCGACGGCTTAGATCGTGGAGATCGCAGAAGGATCTCGCGGATGAGAACAAGACTGCTGAGGCACCTTTTCTCTCATCATCCGCAGATTCTATGACACTCGTTCACGACGCAGAAGCCCGCGATGCGGCTTCTTCTGCCCGTGACGAGTGCCCAGTGCTCGAGCTATCTTTTATAAGGAAGTAGATGTGCTCAGCATAGGGAACGAGCAACATGAGTCACACTCGCCGGCTTATGTTTCTGCTTATGTAGAGCTCGTGGAGGTTGTGATGCGTGCTGTGGCCAGACTAAATAAATATATAAATAAACATATATATATATATATATATATATATATATATATATATATATATATGAGCTGGCCACAAAATAAGCAGGATGATCCCCGTCAAAATGAACTAGACGAGAGATTCCTGCAGCACCGTTCACAACCTCAGAGCCAGGGCTTACTGTTTTTCCCAGATCTTTATAAAAATATAAATATATATGTGTAGATCCTGGGAAAAACCCCACTCTTTATGTATCTCACCACATTCATTATATGTTTATTCGAATGTGGTGGGTGCGAGAGAGTCGGGTTATGGCAAGATGCCGCAGATGGAGGGAGCTTTAGAGAAGACAAGCTATCTGTCTCCTGATCCGGCATCTTCACTTTAAGCCCCGCTGCTACCCAACAAACCGTGCGGGAACACCTCTGCACTGGTTGGCTGGGCTTATATGGTGCAGGAAATCGATGTTGCTCTTCCGCCGTTTAAAAACGTTTCGGGACACATCGGTTTCCAGCGAACGCAGGCTGCACTGTCCGCCCCACATTTTTGCGGCCAGGCAGCATTCGCGTTCGCCAATCGAGAATCATTTTCGGTCCAGCCCTGCCGGAAACCCGCTTCAGGGGGTCGAGAACGGATCCCGATTAATACCCGAAGCCAGGCTCGAGAGCCTGGTTCCTTTGGTAAAATATTTAGAAAAGAAAAGGTCAGGCTGGTGCGTGCCTGCACTCTATACGATTTTGCAGGCGTACCAGGCCGATCTTCTTAAAGATCTAAGTGAGGAGCAAATATAGCCCCAAAAGCTTGCAACAGGGCACTGACTATGGTCACAAAATCTGTATCGACTTTTTTCCTGCCGGTCCTCCGCTTCAGGAAGTCGAGAATAGTGCTCGGAAAACACCCGAGGCCAGTCTCGAGGGGCTGGTTCCCTTAGTATATTTTGTAGAAAAATGGCAACGCCTTCCGAATATATCTATATGGGTCCTGTATATTATAAAATATTATAAAATATGGGTACAGATTGCAGTTCGGTCACCGACCTCCCTAGTTTGCTGGGGTGGTACCGACTGCAGTGATTCCAGAACAGGCTCGGGTTATGGAACAAGAGGTACAGACTCTACTGGAATTAAGGGGCCATACAATGTGTTCCCCTACCAGACAGGGAGTCTGGGTTTTACAGCCGGTACTTTATAGTTCCAAAGAAGGATGGCGGACTGAGGCCAATTTTAGATGTAGGGCTTTTGAATCGTTCTTTGAGGAGATTCAGGTTCAAAATGCTTACTATTCCCATTATCGTGAGCCATATCAGATCCGAGGACTGGTTTGTCACGATGGATCTAAAAGACGCCTATTTCATGTCTCCATCCTTCCATGTCACAGGAGGTTCCTGAGGTTGCTCTCGGGGGCGAAGCATACCAATATCGGGTTCTTCCGTTCGGCCTAGCACTCTCTCCCCGCACGTTCACAAAGTGTATGGATGCGGCTCTGGTTCCACTGAGGCTTCAGGGCATCCGTATACTGAATTACATCGACGACTGGCTCATATTGGGCCAGTCTCGAGAAATGGCAGTTCGGCATCGAGATGTCGTCCTTGGCCACATTCAGAACCGGGGGTTGAGGCTCAACACTAAGAAAAATGTGTTGGACCCAGCTCAGAAGACTACTCTTCTGGGCGTGGTATAGAATTCGGTTACGATGCGGGCACGTATGTCTCCCGCTCATATCGAATCCATCCTGGCCACGGTGTCCGGGATAAAGCTAGGCCAGGCCATCACTGTAAAGCAATTTGAAGGACTGCTGGGCCTCATAACAGCGGCATCCAACATAATTCCTTTGGGTCTGTTTCACATGAGGCCCCTTCAGTGGTGGCTCAAAGCCAAGGGTTTTTTTTTTTCCCTAAGGGGAATCCGTTCCGTATAATAAAGGTTACGCGCAGATGCCTTCGTTCCCTATTAATATGGAAGAAACCTTGGTTCTTGTCCCAAGGGCTAGTGGTAGGGGTGTCATGTCGCCGGGAAACTGTTTCGACAGACGCTTCCCTCGCTGGCTGGGGCGCGGTCTCGGACGGCCGCTTTGCCAGGGGTCTGTGGCAGGACCATCATCATTCTTGGCATATAAATTGCCTAGAGATGTTGGCTGTGTTCAGGGCTCTGAGGAGCTTCCTCACAGACATGAAAGGTTACCACGTCTCAGTGGTAGCTTATCTAAACCAACAAAGGACACTCAGATCGCGCCCTCTATCCAGATTGGCGCATCAGATCATTTTATGGCCCCAAGGGAAAATATTATCTATAAGAGCAATATATGTCCCGTGGGTTCTGAATCAGGGAGCAGACATCCTGTCGAGGCAGGGGCTGAGGCCCGGGGAATTTAGACTCCATCCAGAGGTGGTGGAGTTTATATGGCAGAGGTTTGGACCAGTGGAAGTGGATCTGTTTGCGTCTCGAGGGACTTCCATCCCACTGTCCACTTTGGTTCTCCCTCACTCCTCCAGCCCCGCTGGGGTTGGATGCCATGGTACAGGCCTGGCCGAGGCTTCGCCTGTACGCTTTTTCCCCCGATCGCTCTGCTCCCGGGAGTCCTGGAGAGGGTCCGTCAGGAGGGCATCAGTCTTCTTCTGATAGCCCTGTTTTGGCCAGCCCGAGTATGGTTTTCAGACTTAATTTCACTCCTGATAGCTCCGCCATGGCAGATTCCTCAGAGGAGGGGTCTGTTGTCTCAGGCGGAGGGCACTATATTCCATCCTCATCCAGAGCTGTGGAAATTGTGGGTCTGGCCTCGGAGGGGGCTCAGTACCTAGATGCTGGTCTATCATCTGGGGTGGTCGAAACCATACTTATCTCTAGGGCTCCGTCTACTAGGAGATTATATGGCCTCAAGTGGAATATTTTTCTACTTGGTGTAGAGGACTTGAGTTAGACCCAGTTAACTGCCCAATGGCTTCAGTTCTGGAGTTTCTTCAAGATCGTTTCTCTGCGATTCTCTCCCCATCCACACGTAGGGTGTACGTGGCTGCCATTGCGGCGTTCCATGCACCACTAAATGTTGGGCTTTTGGGGAGGCACCAACTGGTCATACTATTTCTCCATGGTATTGGAGGATGAGACCGACAGTCAGGTCCAGGGTTCCACCCTGGGACCTGGCGGTGGTTCTCGAAGGGCTATCCCTGGCTCCCTTCGAATACCTCCAGTTGGCTTCGCCTAGGACCTCACGTTCAAGATAGCCTTTCTCTTAGCTATTTCTTTAAAGAGACTGGGAGATCTCCAAGCCCTGGCATTATCGCCAGCTTGCTTGGGGTGTGCCCCCGGCGGAGTTAAGGCCATCCTGCATCCGAGACCCAGCTATGTGCCTTAAGTGCAATTTATCATGGCTACGTCCATGGTCCTGCAAGTATTTCATCCTCCACCTCATGTGTCGGCAAAAGGAGAGGAACCTTGCTCTGCCAGTCAGAGTTCCGAGTATTACCTTGAGAGGTCCTCTTCTTGGAGGAGGTCGGACCTACTGTAGTGTGTTTGGATCACCTATTAGGGGCTCCCGGCTATACAAACCATAAGTAGGCCTACAAGGTGCGGAATTTCCCTTCACCTTTGGCCGTTAGGGCTCATTCTACTAGAGGCATGGCGTCCTCTAGGGCCCTCCTTTCGGGAGTTCCCATCAAGGAGATCTGTGATGCAGCCGGTGGGCTACCCCACACACTTTTGTACGGTTCTATAGTCTGCACCTCCCCAGTACGCCTGGCTCACGTGTGCTCTCGTCCTGCTGAGTGCCTAAATCAGTTTCACTCCTGGGCAGGCCTGTTTCGGTGCGTGGCCTAGTGGGCATTCGTTCCCCAAAGATTCGATTCTCGACGCAGTGTTGAGTTCCCTCGAAAGGGAACGTCTCGGGTTATGACTATAACCCTTGTTCCCTGAGAAGGGAACGAGACTCTGCGTCGTCCTGCCACGCCCCTCGAGGCCTTAGAGCGTCTTGCTTCATCGCGGAGCTGATGTGTGTGTGTGTCGCCACACACATCAGCGTCACTTTTATGCATCCGGTTATGCCGTCACATGTTACGTCACGACGCAACACCAATCAGGATTGGATTAGTTTCATTCTTACTTCAGAGGCGCACGCTAAGGGAGTGTCCCCAAAGAGTCGATTCTCGACGCAGTGTCTCGTTCCCTTCTCAGGGAACAAGGGTTATAGTCATAACCCGAGACGTTTCCAGTTTCGTCTGGAACTAAAGTTTCCTCCTTAATCTCTGTTATTTCATCTTCTCCCTGAGCAACACTAATTTTCTTACTTTTATGATCTTTCTTTTGCTCCCTTTGCTCTCTCTTTAGGCTTCGTTTTGTTGTCTCTGTCTATTTCTTCACTAGGGTTGGGTACCGAAACGCGGTGCCAATAGGGAACCGGTTCCGACGTAAACGGCAGTAACCAGACCGAATAAGAACGAAAATTTCGGTGCCTGATTTCGGTGCCTGACTCTCTGTGTCATGAGGCGCACACACGCAAGGTCTCTCGCTCTCTCCCTCTCCCTCTCCGTCGTGCGGGCACTATACTGTTTGGAGCACAGTCTGTTCTGTCTCGCATGCGCGCTCTTGCTCGCTCGCTCTAGATTCCGGGAGATTTTAATTAATTTGCGGGCATCAGGGAGCCATTATCAATATGCGGGGAGACTCCTGGAACGTCTGCTGATAGCGAGGGGATTAATGAAGATGCCAAAGACAAAACGCTCCAAGGTTTGGCTGCATTTCACGTGTAAAATTACGCGTCAGAACGCCCTCTGAGTGTGCCGATTGTCTGAAGCCCATATAGAATCACGCCAATCCATTGGCTGATGGCGCGGGCGCCGCCTTGACGCTCTTCGTCGTCATATTATATTAGCGCGCGCATCATCCTCAGCTTTCTCTGCCGAAAAAGGAAGCTTGTTGGCAGCGCGAGGAGCTTGGCAGCGAACGCAGCGTCTCGTTCCCTATTCAGAGAACATAGGTTACACCAGTAACCAGAGACGTTCTCTTTCATAGGTTCACTCAACGCTGCGTAGCTAAGACGCAGTGGGAACGAAATACCGCCAAGCTAAGTGCTGCCGTAACTAGTACAACGACCAGATAACTTACATGACCGGTTCAAGCAGACAAAACATGGGAACCTGGAGCCATGTCGAGCTTATATTACCCTGTTAGTAATCTCTATTAATCTCTAGTATTATTACATTGTTTGATACAATATTGTTTTATTTGATATTATGTAAATGTGATTTTTTATTTTATATTGGTTTATTTATTATTACCATATGTTACTTGTATTTATATTGTTTAAAGATTTAAGTTAATTTTGTGTCCAGTGTGGCCCTGTAAATAAAAGGGTATTTTTTTTTTGACAAAGTGTGTGCGGTTTTGTTTTCTTAAAGGGATAGTTCACCCAAAAATGAAAATTCTGTCAGTATTTACTCACCCTCATGTTGTTCCAACCCCGTAAGACCTTCGTTCATCTTCGGAACACGAATTAAGATTTTTTTGATTAAATCTGAAAGCTGGATCACTCCTCTATAGGCTTCTTAAGGGATTGACACTTGCCAGCCCCAAAAAGTTATTAAAGACATCGTTAAAATATTCCAAGTGACTACAGTGGCTCAATCCTAAGTTTATCAAGCGACGAGAATACTTTTTGTGCGCAAAAACAAACAAAAATAACGACTTTATTTCAACTATTCATTTCCTTTTCTGTGGGCATCTAGTCAGTTAGCGTAGTGTGATTGCGTAGAGCTAAGTCACACGTAGGCTCACTATTGGCTGACGCTGGTCATGTGTGTGATGCGTGTGACGTAAAACACAGAAGCACTATGCTATTACACTAGTGAACTGACTCGAGGCCCACAGAGAAGGAAATGAATAGTTGAAATAAAGTCGTTATTTTAGGGTTTTTTTGCGCACAAAAAGTATTCTCGTGACAGAACTATCCCTTTAAGTACCGTTTCAAGAACCGTTTAAGCACCGGAACCGTTTAAAAAATACAGAGTAGGTACTGGTATCGGATAAAACCCAACCGATACCCAACCCTATTCTTCACTGATTTATGTTCCCGCGGAGGCTCCACGCTAGCCTGGCTCTGCCCTCCTACGTACTTCCGCTCAATTTTCTTTTTCCTTCAGTACTCCATCTGCATGTCGGACGGGACGCATAAAAAAAAAACATATCGCATAATTAACGCGAGACTTTCGATAATGATATCGGGCAACGTGATCTCGCGATAACGATATTGATTCGATATATCCTGCACCCCTAGGAGAAACCAGGCTCAGTCGGGTGGCCAGTTGTCCTCTGGCCAACGAAACGAACAGTGAATGATTATGATTCAGAAAGCATTACAGGTCAGAAGTCAGACTGGATCGGAACATTATATTATGCAGTTCATCTGGTTGAAGATTGGAGTCATCACGTGAGTATGGAGATGAGTTTGTTGAGGATCTAGTTTGTTGAGGATGGCTGTCGTGTTGATGAGGCCTTCACATGGGAGAATCTAGTTGACACAAGCTCTGCTGACACTTCAGGGATGCGTTGTGGTCGTGTTGAATCTCGTGTTGAATCATTGTTGAATCTTGTTGACATATAACAGTAAAAGACTTAATGTTAAGGTCTGAATGGAACACATTTAGGCTACCCATGAACATTAATACATAGAGGCAGGAAGAAGTACTTTAGAAACCAGCCTTTATTAATTATTATTGCAGAGATGGGGTTTGGGCATTGAGTGCATTGTGTACGTAACTAGATTTTTTCATCCAGACACTTTTTATTTTACCTACCTTTTGTCTTCTGCATTCTCCGAGTCCTTGCCCATGTTTTTCCCTCAGACTTATCCCCCAGAAACAGTCCCACTGACCCAGCCCCAAACCCCATCTAATAATAATTAATAAAGGCTGGTTTCTAAAGTACTTCTTCCTGCCTCTATGTATTAATGTTCATTACCTTATATGGGTTCCATTCAGACTTTAACATTAAGTCTTTTACTGTTATATGTCAACAAGATTCAACAAGACATTTTCACCTGCTACTGTATAACCATTGTTTAGATTTGTTGTGGTATTTATGCAAATTAGCACATATGTAATTCGATTATGCACCGTTTGACCATATTCACAAACAATTTAAAAAAACTTGTAATACATTTTTTGTTTGTCTTGATGTAAGTAATCAACTAAGTAATTTCATCATGATATTTAAAGGTTAAAATTTTTACCCTATTCACGTGAGAAAGAGAATGAATATGCGTATGAATAGGCTATATTTGGGTCTTTTTCAAAACTTTCCCCGAATGGGATTCTTCAGGGCTTTTTTTTCCTTACTCAGGACATATTGAGGATACAAAATCAGTTGAGTTTGCTTCTGTTGCAATTTGTTCAATCTTTTTTCATAAAATGACTGGACTAATATGGCTTTTTACAATACAGATTGTTTCAAAGCAGCTTTACAGTGAAAACAGGAAAATAGTGGAACAAAGTTTGTTACTAGAAGAAAATAGTGTCATAGTCCAGCTTAAGTAAGTTCGGTGATGGTTCATTTTAGTTGTAAAAAAGTTATTAATCAGAGGTATAAAGTCCAGGGGTCAGAAAGTAAATATCCTGCCATATGTTTATTCCACCCATGAACTCAGCCAGCTGATTTCACTAATTAGTTTCTGGCTGAAAAACTGTGCTAATTAGCAAATTCAGGTGATTGGAACAAAATACTGAGGACGACTTTTACTTTCTGAACCTTTACTATACACCTCTGTTATTAATTTGGTTAATTTATATATCTGCTCTGGAGAAATATAGCCGATATGCAGTGGCGGATTTAGCAAATTGGGGGCCCAAAGTGAAGGTACGTATGGGGCCCCCCATCCCATCTTTAAAAGAGAACGAAAAAAAAATGTACCGACTGAAAGCTAATCTACGGGGAAGTAAAGGTTGGATAGGAGAAAAAACCCTTCCCCTTTAAACCCTGTTTACATTTCTTTACTCCAAAATGAAGATGGAAAGCAGAGAACACACAAAGTGTAGCACTACACAAACTAATAGTCATGATGGAACCCAACAGAGAATACGGTTTCAGATAAGACCTGTCTTTGCCAAAATGCCAGGAAAACCAGCACTGTTTATTCTTTTTTTTTTAATTCAAATCAATATCAATATAACCAGCAAGACAAGTAGTTATGGTAAACCCCCACAAACAGTCATATACTTAGCAAAACATCACAAACATCCATATACTTAGCAAATATCGCCAAGATGAATAATTGACTTTGTATGAGTGAGGGAGGTTGCAATTGGCATTGCACTTGAGATTGACATTTCAAACATTCTACAAACAAACATTTTTATATGTTTATATTAGTTTATATATTTTATAATGTAATAATTTCACAGCTTATCTACAAATGAATGCAGAGACAACATAAATACAGTAGCCTATATTTTAAATACTTGTTTAATGGCATCTTTTTATGAATGGTCAGTAGACCTATCACTGATACTAATACAGCTATTGATGTCTGGATAAAATATATTTCCCCCCCCTAATTTTAAACATTTTTATGGCCATCCAACATGACAGTGTAATTGAAAGCCGAAAAATTAACATTTATTAGGCTTAAAAAAATATATAACAACTTTTAATTTACGTGAACTTCAAACAATCATCACATAAACCCATTATAAATGTCATATTTACTTTTGCCCTTTCTGTAGGATGTAACGTTATACACGTTATCCTCACCTAGCGTCACTTCACATCTAACTGCTGCTGCTGTAGCGCCATGTATCCCTAACAGAAGGCGTAAAAAAGTTTGTCATTTTTTGGCAGCGTTGCCAAATACATATCGGCGTCTTTTTTTCTTTTATTTGAGCCGCTTGGGTAACTTCTTTCATTTTCGCGTTTAGACTCGTCTTGCTTCGTTGTGTACTTCCCAGTCCTCCTGTCATTGTGTGTTTATCTTTCGCCGTTTCGCGCCTCGGCGCGCACCGTCACGGATTAGTCCATTTCATTGTGAATGTAAGGGGTGTTATGTGTAGGGACAGATAACCATGAACTGGACATTTTAACTACTACTTCAACATTTCAACGTATTTCTTAAGAATATTAATAAAATTTACTATGATTTTGAAGCGTTCACGATGATAAGAGGCTTTTTCATGTTTTTTCTTTTCTATATTTATATATATATTTTTTTAGGTTGGTTGGGGGCCCCCCTACTACGACCGCTGTTAGGGGGCCCCAAGCAGCCGCCTACCTATGCCTCTATGTTAAGACCGCCACTGCCGATATGGAGACTGGTTTGTTGAGGATCTGTGCCGATGACTGTTGTGGCAATGATGCCTTCACAGGGGAGAGTCTAGTTGACACAATCTCTGCTGACACTTCAGGGATGTGTTGTGGTCGTGTCTAGGCGCAGGTTCATCATCTGATCTGGATACGGCCCAGATCCGGCTGACTTCATCATGCGTTGTGGTCGTGTCTAGGCACAGGTCAACCATCTGTTCTGGATACGACCGGGATCCGGCTGACTTCATCATGCGTTGTGGTAGTGCCTAGGCACAGGTCCACCATCTGATCTGGATACGGCCCAGATCCAGCTGACTACAGTAAACCTTGGAATAAACAGAAAGACTAACATTAGAGTAGATGCCATTCTTCTTATAATGTAACCAGTACATCAGGTGTTATAGGAAGTGTTCCCGGTTCCGGCTGACCTAGTTTATGCAGCCTAATAATCATTTAACTGATTTGAATAATAGAAATGTATAATGTTGTATGTGTATTCCAGTTTCACGAGTTCACACTTAAGTCAGATAGAATAAATGCATATTTGGCGTGCTGTCTGAGGAAAGGGCTCCGGGCTCGGTATGCGGCCTGAACCCATAGTACTCCCCCCCCTTTCCTGACTGTGGAAGAATGAGCCAGGAGTGAGGAGTCGGGGTGGTGGAGGGATGCTGAAACTGTCAAGGAATGTTAGGTGAGTTGACAGTGGATATTTATATATGCTTCCTCTCGTGCTGACAGGGTAGACGTGTAATAGTTTGGTGACGAGTTGATTGGAATGATTTATTTGAACGTGCTCCTCCCGAACCTTGTTTATAAAACATCATTTAAAGAGATGTGTTTAGTCTAGATTTAAAATGACAGAGTATGTCTGCTTCTCGAACAATATGCTAGGAAGACTATTACAAAGTTCAGGTGCTAAATAGGAAAAGGATCTACTGCCTGAAGTTGATTTTGATATTATTGATTTCTATTATCAACTGGCCAGAATTTTGAGAATGTAATAGACGTGAAGGACTACAATGGGTTAAGAGCTCGCTCAAGTTTTGGGGAGCTAAACCATTTAAAATGTTTTTAAAAATTTTATAAATTTAAAATTTATACAATGTTTAAGAGGGAGCCAATGCAGTGTTGACAGAACCGGGCTAACATGGTCATACATCCTGTTTCTAGTAAGAACTCTAGCTGCTGCGTTTTGGACCTATTGGAAGTTGTTTATTAAGCATGCAGAGCAACCAGCCAGTAGAGCATTACAATAATATAGCCTTGAGGTCATGACCACATGAACTAACTGTTCCATATTTTTCATTGAAAGCATATTTTTAAGATGGAAGAATACGGTTTTACAGATGCTATAAACAATCGACTGTGTTTACGAGAATTTTTCAACATATTTTTGTGTGTACTTGTCCGTTCAGGTGCAAAAAGTTGTGGAAGGGAACTCAGTCAGCAAGGATTATCCTGAACTCAGTCATGCCTTGCTGCTGAGTGGTTTGCTTCTGTAAACTCCGTATTGCTTTCTGTTTTGAATCTTTATTTACTATCATTTTGTATTGTTTATATTGCTAATTATATCTTACTCATCATCACACATTAATCTGACATCGCTAGCTTATATCTAAATCATTATCACTAGCACAACAAGCTAGTAATTTCCCTAGCCTGCACAACACGCTAGTAACTCGCTAGCCTGTTAACGAACCATCCATTCCTGTTTTTTTTTTCTCGCGTGCTCGCACCATCCGTGCCTGCTGTCTTTTATTTATTTTATTTTTTTCATGAGTGCTCGCCCCTTTTAAGAATCCATCAAATAAATGTGGTAAGTATAGGATTAGTCAACAAACACGGTGAGTAATGTCTTCTCCTGCTATTGTCACTTGCACTTCATGTCACATGTATAGTATAGCCTTCTCTGTCAGCAATATAGGATTTACATGTGATAAATGCAGGGAGACAGGCTGACGGAGAAGATTTCAGAACTAGAGACATGCATCCAAACTTGAATTGAGGATAGTAAGAGTGCAAGGGCTTAAGATACTGTTTTGCTGTGATTAGCTTAGTGAACTCTGTGCATTGTTCGGTTCCAGCTGTAGAGCCCGTGCAGCAGGCCAACTGGGTGACCGTGAGACACTGTAGTCGCGGGACAAAACACCGCTCTTCCGTTCCGATTACAACATTAAACAGGCTCTCCCCACTCAGTGAAAAACCCACTCAGAATCCTGTTGAATGTGTCCTAGTTATTGGCGATTCTATTACACGGAACGTGAAAATAGAGACACCAGTCACCATAGTCACATGTTTGCCGGAGCCAGAGCGCCTGACATCAAAGCAAATAAAAAATTGTTGGTTAATGCTAATCGTAAATTCTCTAAGATTATTATTCACGTCGGCACTAATGATGTTCGACTTCGCCAGTCGGAGATCACTAAAATTAACGTTAAAGAGGTGTGTGAACTCGCAAGTACGATGTCAGCCACTATAATTTGCTCTGGCCCCCTTCCTGTTCTTCGAGTGATGAGAAACTTAGTAGACTGTGCACACTCAATGGCTGGCTGTCTAAGTGGTGTCCGCAAAATAATATAGAATTCATAGACAATTGGAAAAGTTTTTGGGGCAGACCTGACCTGTTGAAAAGAGATGGTATTCATCCCTCCTGGGATAGTGCTGCTCTTCTCTCTAGTAATATGGCACATAGTCTTAGAGCTCAAACATGAATTGGGGCTCAGGTCAGGAAGCAGACAGACTGGCTAAACCGACCGTCTGCTAGCAGTCTCACGTCACTGAGGTCAGATAAATCCCATCACTTAGAGACTCTTTCACCTAGATATCATCATATAGAACAGGGATCACCAACCCTGCTCCTGGAGAGCTACTGTCCTGCAGACTTCAGTTCCAACCCTCTTCCAACACACATGCATGTAATTATCAAGTAACCCTGAACAGCTTGATTAGCTGGTCCAGGTGTGTTTGATTGGGGTTGGAGCTAAAATCTGCAGGACAGTAGCTCTCCAGGAGCAGGGTTGGTGACCCCTGATATAGAAACTGTGTCTGTTCCCCGAATTAGGACATACAAAAAACTGCTAAACCCATTTAAGGGTAAAAATTGAATTGAAGTTCAACAAATAAAAAGTGGATATAATACGGATAAACAAATGATAAAGCTCGGGTTGCTGAATATTCGATCCCTTACTTCAAAAGCACTTATTGTTAATGATATGATTACAGATTATAACTTAGATGTGCTGTGTTTGACAGAAACCTGGCTAAAACCAGACGATTACATTACTTAAAATGAGTCCACCCCGCAAGGTTACTGTTATAAATATGAGCCCTGTCTGAAAGGCAAAGGGGGAGGTGTTGCTGTAATTTATAGTAATATCTTCAGAATTACTGAGAAGTCTAGTTTTAAATATAATTATTTTGAAGTGTTGGTGCTTAATGTCACACTATCTACTGTAGGGTAAATGATAAATCACGTTTGAGATTTGTGCTGTGTAAGAAAAAAATGATCTCAAAAGATTCGAAGATCTCAAAAATGAAGTTTATTACAGCATAGCAGTGGCAAGTACACAAAGCACCTTGGGTTCATCGGCGTCAGAATGAACCCAGAACATTCAAATCTTAAAACTTTTATCCTGTTACATTTTACCACACTTAATGTAAATTAAGTTGCTCTTGTTGTAACAGCTGTGTTCTGTATGTTAATGAAGTTGAGACACCCCATTGTCTGAGAAGGTTCTCGGTGTCCCACACCCATTCCCATTCTACAATTGACTACCATTTGCTCAGGATGTGATCAACCCAAATGGTGAAGAAACAATATAACTTCACTTCCTTCATCTCTATGATAATTAAGCCATTTTGGGGATGAGCTCATTCTAAAGTATATTTTGGAGTGGAATCTGGGTCGAGGCAGGCTACAATTTCTTACAGTCCCCTCTCTGATGCTCTTGGCCCAAAAGAAGCATCACATCCACTCCCTTCTCACAGATTACACCTCCCTTCTCTATCGGGCAGGTGCCCAGTGGCGGTGAAGCCCTGCCTTAGGTTGTCCCCCTCTGACCACCGGAGAATCTTACCCGTCTTTGGGTCGACACCTCATGCACACTGGTTACAGCTCGATCCAATTGGGCAGAAGTATCAAAGAGACTCTTCTAAAATTTGCCAATATGATATACAAACATTTTCTTGGGTGTGGGTGATGAGACATTTAAGAACCAGCACAGCCAGTAGGAGTGTCCTAAAGCGATCATTAAGTTATCTGTAATTCGACGTTTAGACATAGAACACATAACATAATGCATTGGCAAATAATGAGATACATTCATACACATACAGCCGTTTTAAAGGTTACATTCCAAATTAAACCAGAAAAGGCAATATCTAAGTCTCCATCATGCATTTGTTTTGCCAAAATCTTGTCTTTTTCTTCAAGGCCTTGTTGAGCTCTCACAATGTGTATCAGTGATACACAATGTGTTAGCATATTGTTTGGTTTTGATAACTCAAAAAAATCAACAATCAATAGACAATATAATGTGTGTGTGTGTGTGTGTGTGTGTATGTGTGTGTGTGTGTGTGTGTGTGTGTGTGTGTGTGTACGTGTGTGTGTACGTGCTTTTTCATTTTGTCATGCGTATTGTGTCCATTTTCTTAGTGTGGGCATCCTTTATCCACATGTGTGCATCCGATAGACAATAATATATTTAATGCAAATGCAAATGAGTATGCATATATTTGTCTCTTCATGTGCAGTAAGTCTGTGTCTTTTTGCATTTCTTAGTGTGGGTATGTCCTCTGCCCACTTGTTTTCCATCTATGTGCGAAGACTGCTGTCCGTAGTCTCTGAAATGGTTTGATCTCTTCTTGTATCTCTTCTCATTGTCCATTCTTTTCCACTCGGACCATAAGTCCTTCTAGAATAAGCAGTCACTGGTGTTGTTCGAGTCTGTGCCTCTCCATCAGTTCCATCCATCCCATGGTGGGTCTCAGGGTTTTAAGTTAATTTAGGCCTGTAGTTCTGGATCTTGCAGGTCTGGAAATCTCTGTATTCTGTTCTTTTTCTTGAGTAAATCCCCTGGCTCCATTGGTTCTACCATCTCGTCATTCAAACCCCCAAATCATCTTTCTCCAGGAGGTTACACATTTTAGACAAAATGTCTCGATGCTTATATCTGAAACAAAGATCAAAAGAAGAGGTTGCTCCCCTTTTCCCCACAATCATCTTTTCACATTCAAACATCAAAGTCACAGAAGTTTCATCTCAAAACATCAAACATCGGTAATGTTTTTTAAAATTATTTCTAAACATAATGCCATTAAAACATACTCGGTTACATACATAACCTCGGTTCTCTCTAGAAGAGGGAACGAGTATTGCGTAAGTAGCTTACGCTACGGGTAAAGTCATCTTTTCTCGAGATATTGAAGCCAAAAATTATTCTTAATTTTCCATTTATTGTCAACGCAGTGCAACAGCCAGCAGACCTAGAGCAGGCTATCTTGCGTGCTCATTGGCTGCCCTGCGGCAACTGCTGCAGCCTACCACTGAGCCTCGCGCTTGACGTCGCGCCCTCTATGTGTCACAGCCCGCCAAAATGGGGGTTGCTTAGCGTATAAAAGTCACGCTCGGAGGCTGCGTCACTGGTTTCATCAGCTGAAGCAAAAATCGCTCGTTGCGCCTGCACGGTCGGGTTACGCAATACTCGTTCCCTCTTCTAGAGAGAACCGAGGTTACGTATGTAACCGAGTATGTTCTCTTACGAGAGGTTCTCTCGTATTCCGTAAGTTGCGTACGCTAAGGGAACCCATTGTCAACGCCGTGCGCGCCCAGCATCCACTTCATGAGTCCCAGGGATTCCCGGGGAACATAGATAAGTGGGAAACAGGTGGCCAGCAATGCGGGCCAGCACATGTTATAAGCACATATAGGGTATACAGAGCAGCGTTGCCGGTCTATATAAATATTCACCATACAGTGCAGCTCAACCAGGAAAGCTAAGGTTGCGTGAGAGTAGTCTGCGCATGATAAATCTGGGCAGGACATACACACCGCTCATACTGACAGAAGTCTAGCCTGCAAGGCGGGAACTTCCAGGTTATAAAACCTAACAAATGTGGACGGGGAGGCCCAGCCTGCCACCTCACAAATGTCCTGAATAGAAATCCCGCTGGATTAAGCCCACGACGAGGCCACGCCTTTGGTGGAATGCGCCCTAATGCCCAAGGGGCATTGCAGACCTTTAGACACATAAGCAGATGCGATAGCTTCCACTATCCATCTGGACAGGCTCTGTTTTGAGGCGGCGAGACCGTTGGTGAGCCCACCAAACGAGACAAAGAGCTAGTCCGAGCGCCTGAAAGGGGCAGAGCACGTAATGTAAGCCCTCAGCGCCCTGACGGGGCAGAGGAGATTAACATTGCTCTCACTATCAGATGCTGGCAGAGCCGATAGAGAAATGACCTGCGCTCTGAAGGGAGTGCCCAAAACTTTAGGGACATAGCCATGCCTTGGTTTGAGGATGACTTTAGAGTCATTTGGCCCGAACTCAAGACACGCAGCACTGATGGATAGCGCGTGTAAATCCCCCACACGTTTGACTGATGACAGAGCTGTCAGAAAAACGGTTTTGAGCGAGAGGTACTTTAGGTCCACGGAGTCTATCGGTTCAAAGGGGAAAGCTTTCAGGGCCTCTAGGACCAAGGAAAGATCACACATGGGAACCGACGGGGGTTGCGGGGGATTCATCCTTCTGGCTCCTCTAAGGAAGCGGATGACAAGCTTGTTTCTTCCTATTGACTGACCGCGCGTCGACTCAGTGAACGCTGCAACGGCCGCCACATATACTTTAAGCATAGATGGGGACCTGCCCTTATCCAACAGCTCTTGAAGGAAGCCAAGCAACCACGGGACCCCACACATTCGTGGGTCTAGATCTCTATCAGCACACCATTTGGAGAACACCGACCATTTAGACGCGTAGAGCCGCCTTGTAGAGGGAGCTCTAGATTGCGTAATCGTGTTCATCACTCCTTCTGGCAGGACAACAGGTTGATTAACCATGCGTGCAGAGACGAGTGCTCTGGATGGGGATGCCAGATTGAGCAGCGGGCTTGAGAGAGATCTCTCCTCACCAGAATCTTCCAAGGGGCTGTGTATGACAGCCGCATCAGCTCCGGGAACCAGATTTGATTCTCCCATCGCGGGGCTATAAGGAGCACCAAGTGGCGCATTCCCCTGATCTTCTTGATTACCTGTGGTAACAGAGAGACCGGAGGGAAATCATAAAGTGGGAGGCTGGGCCACATTCTTTGAAAAGAACATCGGGCAATGAGCGTTGTCTTTTGACGAAAACAGGTCGACTTCCTCTTTGCCGAAAAGGCGCCACAGTAACTGGACTGTTTGGGGGTGCAGGGACCACTCCCATGGGGGAACGTGGTTCCTGGACAGTTTGTCTGGGCCGTCGTTCAGGTGGCCTGGCACATGTGCAGCTCTCAGCGAGCGCAGGAGGTGCTGAGACCATACGAGAAGGCGTTCTGTCAGATAGCAGAGACTCCTGGATCTGACACGCCCTGACGGTTTATGTAGGACACCACAGACATGTTGTCCGAGTGGACTAGCACGTGGTGGAGCTGAAGCACAGCCGCAGCCGATGCCATACAGCATCCTCATGAATGTTTTCAGAAAAGCGATGCTGCCCTCCTGGAAAGATGCGGCCAGGTGTCGGACACGGCGCATGCCATAAACGGGCCGTCATAGCCACAGAGACCAGTTCTATTCCTAGAAAGGAAACTGACTGACTGGGCAGTAATGAGCTCTTGGTCCAGTTGACTGTGAGACCCAGGCTTTCCAGATGACTGAGGAGCACTGTTCTGTGAGATAACAGTTCTATCTCTGACTGTGCTAAAATCAGCCAATCGTCCAAATAGTTCAGAATTTGCAAGCCTTGTTTTCTCAAGGGGGCGAGAGCCGCATCCATGCACTTCGTAAATGTACGGGGTGCCAAAGACAGGCCGAACGGGAGGACGGTGTATTGATATACCCGACCGTCGAAGGCGAATCTCAAGAATGGCCTGTGACGGGCTACTATCGGAATCTGAAAGTATGCATCTTTCAGATCGAGAGAGATAAACCAGTCCCTCGGGCGAACTTGCGCGAGGATTTGTCTCGTCGTGAGCATTTTGAACGGTCTTCTCATGAGAGCTTTGTTCAAATATCTCAGATCTAAGATAGGTCTTAGAGCTCCGTCCTTCTTGGGTACGAGAAAATAGCGGCTGTAAAAGCCTGACTCGCTCAGAGAAGGAGATACTGGTTCTATGGCCCCTTTGCACAGCAGTTTGGCTATTTCTGCGCGGAGTAGATGCGCTACATCCGCTTTCACTTTCGTCTCGGTCCGTGCTCGAAAGCGAGGGGGACGGCGAGCGAACTGAAGCGAATAGCCCTGTCTTATTGTGCTCAGCAGCCATTCTGACACCCCTGGAATAGCCTCCCATGCTTTTACATGTATAGCTAGGGGCAGAATGGGCTCCAGGTTCCGATCGCCGCACTTCGTGGGCTCTGGAAACTGAACCGGAGGTGTGTGCGGGGCGCGCACCTTCGGATCTCGGACACGGCGTTTCGCTGACAGCAGTGGCTGACTGTATCACTTGTGGTGTCCCGAATGCTGTGAATGGGGAACGTTTTGTGATAATATTGAGCGCGAGCGGAGCCTGGGGCGAAGTGTTTGTCAGTAAGCGTGAGCGCTCGTGAGCGGGCACGTGACTTACATTCATAACTTGGCCGAGAGGCTGTTGTGGCCGTGTAATAGAGCGGGTAGCGAGTAGGTGTGAGCACAGATTTGTGGGCACATTCTCTACATCTAGCACTCGAGCGACATTTGCCAGCTTTATGATAGTGGGCTCTGTGAGTGTGTGAGACACGGGTGGAATCATGTTTATGTGTAGGGGTGAGCACTGATTTGTGGGCACTTTTTCTACACTTAAAACACCAACGGCATGAGCCGGATGACCAGGAATTATACTCTTTTTGAGATTTCTCTGGGTCGCCATGACAACGGCAGTTGTGTGCAGGCGAGCGGGCTGTGTTGCCTACTCATTGGCTGCTAAAAGTACGTCTGCAGTAGCCTTCTCTGAGGGGACTGACAGGACAAGATATTTTGACGGTGGTCCGGCCGCAGCAAGACCCAACCGTCTTTTCATCTCTGCTGTTGCTAGGAGGGCTTTACATGCTCGGGCTTCAGCGCAATCTTGTGGCGGCTGGATGAGCGCGATCTAGGGCGGCCCTCCTGTTGACGCGGCGAAGGCTGGGGCTGAGCTGGGCGCTGGCTAGCGTTTCGTGCAGGCGGCTCACGTGGGCGACTTGCAGCGGAGCTAGAGCGTCGAGGCAGGAAGAGGTTCATGGCTTGCGAGGTCTTCTGCACTTCGGAGAAGCGGTCGACGATCCCGTTTACCGCTGGGCTGAAGAGACCAGTAGGAGAGAGCGGCGCATCGAGAAACGCGGAGCGCTCAGATTCCCTCATGTCAGCAAGCGTCAACCAGAGGTGCCTCTCTGTGACGGTGAGCGAAGCCATGCATCTCCCGATCGCCTGAGCCGCGGATTTCGTAGCACGAAGGGAAAGATCCGTCGCGCTCCTCAAATCCGTGATGGCGGCTGGGTCCTTGTTTTTCTCATCCCATTCACGGAGGGGATCGGCTTGAAGGATCTGCAGCACAGCCATCGAGTGCAGGGCAGAAGCAGCCTGTCCGGCGGCTGAAAACGCGCAGCCGACAAGTGCTGATGTGGTCCTGCAGGCTTTAGACGGGAGGGCAGACTTTGAGCGCCATCTCGCAGAGGGCAGGCAAAGGTGCGCTGCGACCGCCTCCTCCACTGGGGGGATTGCTTTGTACCCCTTGCTTTGTGTCGAGGAGACGTGAGTGGAGCCTCGCGGAGAATGGTGCGTTCCACGATTTTGCAAGCTCAGCGTGAAGCTCTGGCAGAAATTGCGCAGATCTGGAAACGGGCGGTGGGCGGCGACTGTGGAGAAAACAGCCGTCGAGCCTATTGGGCGCGGGCTCCTTGGGCGGTGACCAATCCAGTCCGAGTTGGTCGACGGCCTTAGAGAGCAGACGCATGAGTTCAGCGTCCACGCCAGCCCAAGTCCTGCTGGATTCCTGGATCGAGGAGGAGGCGGAAGGATGAGAACTCGACCACTCCTCACTATCCGATGCCAGGATGGAACAGCTGTCAACTGGGTCGAGTCCTTCAGCTTCGTCCCCTGAGGCGGCGGCGGCAGTGAGGGCCGAAGCCGGCAGCTGCGCGTCCGGGAGGGGCGGAGAAGGAGAGAGGGAGGCTGGCGGGATGTAATACGGCGAGCCCTTCACCGTGACCTCAGGCTCCGGTATCCGCTGTGAACGGCGGTTCTTTTTGCGCGGTCCAGAGGGCGGAGTGACAGCGTCCGTGGTGAAGGCTTCGAGTCGAGCCCGCAGGGTCGACAGCGGAAGTGCTTCACAGTGCACGCAGCCTCCCGAATCCAGGGCGAGGGCTGCGTGGTCTGGGCCCAGGCAGAGAGCGCAAATCACATGGTGGTCTCCGGCGCTGAGCGGGGCTCTGCACGAGCCGCAGGAAAGGCGAGGCATTTTGAAAAAAACGCTTGCGCTCTTTCAGAGAGAGAGTGAGTGTCGCGGCGGTGAACACTCACAGGACGCTAATAGCACTAAAAAAGGATACTCGACGCCGGATGGCGTAGCAGGCACGGAAGGCTGAAGGTGGCGAAGACGACCGGCTTGTTCAGGCGCTTTCCTCTGCGGACGGCTTCTCTCAGAGTCCAGCGATGCGGAGAGCTTCGCTGAAGATGATGAAATCAGTGACGCAGCCTCCGAGCCTGACTTTTATACGCTAAGCCACCCCCATTTTGGCGGGCTGTGACGTGTAGAGGGCGCGATGTCACGTGCGAGGCTCAGTGGTAGGCTGCAGCAGTTGCCGCAGGGCAGCCAATGAGCATGCAAGATAGCCTGCTCTAGGTCTGCTGGCTGCTGCACTGCGTTGACAATAAATGGAAAATTAAGGATAATTTTTGGTTTCAATATTTCGAGAAAAGATGACTTTACCCGTAGCGTTAGCAACTTACGCAATACGAGAGAACCTCGCAAGAACTATGTAGTTGTATTATAAATTACAACTACATAGCAATGCTAATAAAACATGTTCCATAAATCATAAAGAATCACCCCCCTTCTGATTGTAAACCTTTTTCTAAAATGTGTTACTATCATAAAACTAATTCTAATTTGCATCAGCATCTACAGTCATGTTGCTCTTGCAGTGTTATGTTTGACAAGGTGTGAATCGCTTCTTCTTTAGTTCCTTTCAACAGTGCCAACTGGGTTTCTAAATTGCCTATTTTCTTAAGCAAACCACGATAGCCCATCTTTCTTTTGTGTGAAAAGTGACACTGTCTTGCCTTGTGCCCCATCATATCACAAGAAAAACAAACAACTTCCTGATCTTCCTTTCTTTTCTCCAAACAGTGCCTTGCAATGTGACCATCCTTTCCACATGCATGACAGACAAAGCTTTGAAGAGGTCTCTCATTGTCTTGACAATGTCTAGCAATGTGCATTTCTTCCATTTTCAAAAGTTTTATCGGGCTTTACAGTATCTCGTGATCTAATAGTTATTCACAACGTCTGATTTAAATCACTACACGTTATCTAGTTGCTTTAAGATATTCGTTAGTCTAATTATTCACAGCTTGGACGCAAATGAACACATCAGGCACACTGCTGAAACTTCTAAACTTAATCAAAGCCACAGTCCATTGGATCTTAAATTTCACTACACCAAACAGTTAAAAATGTAACACTGTCACAGTACGTCGGACAAAACCACACTACGTCAGGTTTTATGTTATTTTCTTAAAACAATTTACTTATCCACAGTACTTCGGGCTTAAACAATATTTATCAAATTCAAAACACTGCCACAGTACGTCGGGCAAAACCACACTGCTTCGGGTTCTTGTTTTAAATTTCACAGAGCCGTACGGTGTCAGACTCACTAATCTACTACACTATAAAACACAATCGTTGTGAAATAATTCTGTGACCACACTGCGTCGGGTCTTATTCAATTACTTTAGAATTTCCTCAGAATTATTACAACTTCACAATCAGTTTCAAGTAGGCTGCATACACTTTTGTTTCAGTTACTTTAGAAACAACCAATCTAATATAACTCTGCCACCACACTACTTCGGGCTGATTCAATTACTTTAGAATCTTAACAGAATTATAAAAGACCAACACCAAGTTTCAGTTACTTTAGAAACTTTACACTTAAGCACTTTGTTTCAATTACTTTAGAAACAACAATTCCAGTACAACTCTGCCACCACACTGCTTCGGGCTGATTCAGTTCCGTTAGAATCTTAAACAAAATCGTACGGAATAGGCTTAACAACTCCTCCTATAACAACACAATAGTTGTGAAATAATTTTGTGACCACACTGCGTCGGGTCTATTCAATTACTTTAGAATTTCTTCAGAATTATAACAACTTCACAATCAGTTTCAAGTATGTTAAAAACATACACATTTGTTTCAGTTACTTTAGAAACAACCAATCTAATATAACTCTGCCACCACACTACTTCGGGTTGATTCAATTACTTTAAAATCTTAACAGAATTATGAGACCAACACAAAGTTTCAGTTACTTAAGAAACTTTACACTTAAGCACTTTGTTTCAATTACTTTAGAAACAACAATTCCAATACAACTCTGCCACCACACTGCTTCGGGCTGATTCAGTTCCGTTAGAATCTTAAACAAAATCGTACAGAATAGGCTTAACAACTCCTCCTGCTAATACTGAATAAACCAAATTCTCTTCTGTCCTTAAAATTTTCCTTTTCTAGTTTTTTTAAACGAGGGGGTTCCCTGACAAAAACAGCATAAATGAAAGAAATCAGCTTTTTCTTACCTTTCCCCACTTTTTTGCTGGAAATTCCTTGATGGGTGCCTCGCCAATGTAAGAAAAAATTATGTGGATGTCGAAGATCTCAAAAATGAAGTTTATTACAGCATAGCAGTGGCAAGGTACACAAAGCACCTTGGGTTCATCGGCATCAGAATGAACCCAGAACATTCAAATCTTAAACCTTTTATCCTGTTACATTTTACCACAAATAATGTAATTGAAGTTGCCTTGTTGTAACAGCTATGTTCTGTATGTTAATGAAGTTGAGACACCCCATTGTCTGAGAAGGTTCTCGGTGTCCCACACCCATTCCCATTCTACAATTGACTACCATTTACTCAGGATGTGATCAACCCAAATGGTGAAGAAACAATATAACCTCACTTCCTTCATCTCTATGATAATTAAGCCATTTTGGGGATGAGCTCATTCTAAAATATATTTTGGAGTGGAATCTGGGTCGAGGCAGACTACAATTTCTTACAGCTGGCTACTGTATACATGCCACCAGGGTACCATACAGACTTTATCAAAGAATTAGATGATTTTCTATCAGAGTTACTACTGGCTGCAGATAAAGTCCTAATTGTTGGTGATTTTAATATACATGTAGATAACGAAAAAGATGCATTGGGATTGGCATTTAAAGACATTCTGAACTCTTTTGGAGTTAGACAACACGTGTCCGGACCTACTCATTGTCGTAATCATACTCTAGATCTAATATTAACGCATGGAATCAATGTTGATGTCGTTGAAATTCTACAGCAGTGCGATGACATCTCAGATCATTATCTAGTCTTTTGTATACTTATTTAGCCAAGGCTGCAAAGTCGACTCTGTGTTACAAATATGTTATACCTATCACTTCTGCCTCTAAATATCGCTTTATTAATAATATTTCTGACCAGTTTCATCTCCTCAGCATCCCAGATAGCTTAGAAGAACTCGATATTGCGACAAACTTTTGACTCTCTTTTCCAGCACTTTAGACACACTTGCTCCTTTGTGCTTAAAGAAGATTAAAGAAAATAGTCCAAAACCTTGGTACAATGAGCACACTCAGGCCCTTAGGAGAGCAGCCAGAAAAATGGAGCGCAACTGGAGGAAAACAAAACTAAAGTTTTTTCGCATTTCATGGAAAGAGAGCACAATTGTGTACAGAGAGGCCTTAGCTGCTAGATCTGCTTATTTTTCAACTCTAGTAGAAGACAATAAACAAAACCCTAGGTATTTATTTGAAAAAGTGGCTAAATTAACGAAAAATAAGTTTCAACCCCAGACGTTTCCAAGCAACACAGCAGTAATGACTTTATGAACTTTTTTATTTACAAGATTGATAATATCAGGGAGAAAATTATAACTATGCAACCGTTTACTACAGTATCGCATCAGACAGTGCATTGTAGTCTCCCCGACGAAAAATTAGATTAATTCATTGCTACAGGAGAGGGTGAATTATAAACTCGTTAAATCATCTAAATCGACAACTTATATGTTAGACCCTATACCGACTAAACTACTGAAAGAGATGCTTCCAGAGTTCATAGATACTCTTCTTAATATCATTAATTCATCTTTGTCATTAGGATACGTACCAAAAACTTTTAAGTCAAGTCACCTTTATTTATATAGCGCTTTTTACAATACAGATTGTTTCAAAGCAGTTTTACATTTACATTTACATTTATTCATTTAGCTGACGCTTTTATCCAAAGCGACTTACAATTGCTATATATGTCAGAGGTCGCACGCCTCTGGAGCAACTAGGGGTTAAGTGTCTTGCTCAGGGACACATTGGTGGCTCACAGTGGATTATCCACTGCGCCACCACCACCCCCACAGTTTTACAGAGATAACAGGAAAATAATGTTTTAATAATATTGTTAAATATAAAATTAAATGTCCCCAACTAAGCAAGCCAAAAGCCAATGGCGACAAAGACAGTGGCAAGGAACCAAAACTCCATCAGGTGACAGAATGGAGAAAAAACCTTGGGATAACCCAGGCTCAGTCAGGGGGCCAGTTCTCCTCTGGCCTACTAACGAACAGTGTATGATTATGATTCAGGCAGCATTATAGGTCAGAAATCAGATTGCATCAGAACTTTCACAATATTTATCCAGGTCCATCTGGTTGGGGGTCGGAGTCATCACGCCGGTATGGAGATGAGTTTGTTGAGGTGTCCATGAGGCCTTCACAGGGCTGATGAGGCTGGCACTTCAGGGATGCGTTGTCGTAGTGTCCATGCATTAGTCCTTCATCAGATCTGGATATGGCCTGGATCCGGCGGACTGGTAAACCT
Organism: Gila orcuttii; assembly: GCA_026230005.1. Taxonomy (NCBI): domain Eukaryota; kingdom Metazoa; phylum Chordata; class Actinopteri; order Cypriniformes; family Leuciscidae; genus Gila; species Gila orcuttii. The sequence continues at coordinate 37,449,574 of JAPDVR010000005.1, read as the reverse complement.
TGGGATAAACAGAGGAAATAGGAAAATAGGAAAAGGATCTACCGCCAGCAGTCGATTTTTGATATTCTAGGAATTATCAACTGGCCAGAATTTTGAGATCGCAATAGACGTGAAGGACTATAATGTGTTAAGAGCTTGCTCAAGTACTGGGGAGCTAAACCATTTAGTGCTTTGTAAGTAATCAGCAATATTTAAAAAATTATACAATGTTTAATAGGTAGCCAATGCAGTGTTGACAGAACTGGGCTAATATGGTCATACTTCCTGGTTCTGGTAAGAACTCTAGCGGCTGCATTTTGGACCAGCTGTAGTTTATTTATTAAACGTGCAGGGCAACCACCCAGTAGAGATTACAATAATCTAGCCTTGATGTCATGAACGCATGAACTAATTGTTTTGCACTTTTAATTGAGAGCATATGACATAATTGAGATATATTTTTAAGTTGGAAAAATGCAGTTTTACAGATACTAGATACGTGACTTTTAAATGAAAGATTGGTATCAAAGAGCACACCCAGGTTCCTAACCGACGACGAGGACTTGACAGAGCAGCCATCAAGTGTTAAACAGTATTCTACGTTCTTACGAGAGGAAGTTTTTTGTCCAACAATTAGAAATCTCTGTTTTTTCAGAATTAAGTAGTAGGAAATTGCTAGTCATCCAATTATTTATATCAGCTATGCATTCCGTTAATTTTATGAATTGGTAAGTTTCGTCAGGGCATGAAGAAATATAGAGCTGAGTATCATCATCATAAGTGAAAACGAATGCCATGCTTCCTAATGATATCTCCTAAGGGTAGCATGTACAGAGCGAACAGCAACGGTCCTAGTACTGAGCCTTGTGGTACACCATACTGAACTTTTGACTGATAAGACATCTCTTCATTTACTGCTACAAACTGATAACGGTCAGATAAGTATGATTTAAACCATGCTAGTGCAATTCCACTAATGCCAACATAATTTTCGAGTCTATTTAAAAGAATGTTGTGGTCGATGGTGTCAAATGCAGCACTAAGATCGAGTAACACTAATAGAGAGATACAATCACGATCGGATGATAAGAGCAAATCATTTGTGACTCTAATGAGAGCTGTCTCAGTACTATGATACGGTCTGAATCCTGACTGAAAATCCTCGCAGATACCATTTCTTTCTTAAAAGGAACACAGTTGTGAAGATACTGCCTTTTCTAGTATCTTTGACAGGAAAGGTAGATTTGAGATTTGCCTGTAATTGACTAATTCTGTAGGATCAAGTTGCGTTTTTTTAACAAGCGGTTTAATCATAGCCAGCTTAATTTGTTTTGGTATGTATCCTGATGACAAAGATGAATTAATGATATTAAGAAGAGGATCTATGACTTCTGGAAGCATATTTTTCTGTAGTTTAGTCGGTATAGGATCTAACATACATGTTGTCGATTTAGAGGTGCAGTGTGTGATTTTTTGCGGCATCTAGTGGTGAGGTTACGAATTGCAACCAACAAAAGTTACGGTGGCCGACAGGAAAATATGTCATCGTCTGAGACAGCAGAGAGTAGCCAGTTCAGCAATGAGGTGTCTTTACAAGGATAAATTAAGAAATTATGTTTACTTAATTATTCAGTAAAACTATATGTTATATATTGCGAATATTATTGTTACTTGTTCATCATTGTGTCAGTGTTTTATTCGCTGAACTAAGCTTGCTTCCTTGCACGAAGAGCAACACAGTAACGAAACGCGTTTGTAATAACTCCAGTAGAGCTAAGAATGTCTTTAAATTCCATTCCCAATGCATCTTTTTCATTATCTACATGTATATTAAAATCACCAACAAATAGGACTTTATCTGCAGCTAGTACTAACTCTGATAGAAAGTCAGTTTTTTGATAAAGTCTGTATGGTGCCCTGGTGGCCTGTATACAGTAGGCAGCACAAATCTCAAATGTGATTTATCATTTACACTAGATATTGATACATTAAGCACCAACACTTCAAAATAATTATATCTGAAACTAGACTTCTTAGTAATTCTGAAAATATTACTATAAATTACAGCAACTCCTCTCCCTTTGCCTTTCATACGATGTTCACGTTTAGAACCATAATCTTGGGGGTTGGACTCATTTAAAGTAATGTAATTGTTTGATTTAGCCAGGTTTCTGTCAAACACAGCACATCTAGGTTTTAGTCTGTAATCATATCGTTAACAATAAGTGCTTTTGAAGAAAGGGATCGAATATTCAGCAACCCGAGCTTTATCATTTGTTTATTTGTATTATATCCACTTTTTATTTGTTGAACATCAATTACATTTTTACCCTTAGATGGGTTCGGAAGTTTTTTGTATTTCCTAATTCGGGGAACAGACACAGTCTCTATATGATGATATCTAGGTGAAAGAGTCTCTATGTGATGGGATCTATCTGACCTCAGTGACGTGAGACAGCTGGCAGATGGTCAGTTTTGCCAGTTTGTCTGCTTCCTGACCTGATCCCCATATTGTCATGTTTGCGCTCTAAGACTATGTGCCATATTACTAGAGAGAAGGGCAGCACCATCCCAGGAGGGATGAATACCATCTCTTTTCAACAGGTCAGGTCTGCCCCAAAAACTTTTCCAATTGTCTATGAATTCTATATTATTTTGCGGACACCACTTAGACAGACAGCCATTTAGTGAGGATAGTCTACTAACTATCTCATCACTCTTTCGAACGGGATGGGGGCCAGAGCAAAGTACAGTGCCTGACATTGTACTTGCGAGTTCACACACCTGTTTAACATTAATTTTAGTGATCTCAGACTAGCGAAGTCGAACATCATTAGTGCCAACGTGAATAATAATCTTAGAGCGTTTACGATTAGCATTAGCCAGCACTTTTAAATTTGCTTTGATGTCAGGCGCTCTGGCTCCCGGCAAACATGTGACTATTGTGGCTGGTGTCTCTATTTTCACGTTCAGCGTAATAGAATCGCCAATAACTAGGGCACTTTCAACAGGATTCTCAGTGGGTGTTTCACTGAGTGGGTAGAATCTATTTGATGTTGTAATTGGAACGGAAGAGCGATGTTTTTTCCCCCGACTACAGCGCCTCATCGTCAGCCAATTGCCCTGCTGCACGGGCTCTACTACAGCCGGAACCGAACAATGTACAGTGTTCTCTTAGCTAATCACATCCAAAGTAGTATCTAAAGCCCTTGCACTCTTACAATTAACCTCAATTAAAGTTTGGATGCGTGTCTCTAGTTCTATAATCTTCTCCATCTGCCTGACTATTTCCCTGCATTTATCACATATAAATCCTGTGCTGACAGAGAACGCTATGCTATACATGTTACATGAAGTGCAAGTGACAATAAGGGGAGAAGATGACGTGACTCACCGTCTTTGTTTGACTGACTGATACTCACCACAGTTGTTTCATGGATTTTTAAAAGGTGCGAGTGTGTGAGCAGAATAAATAAATAATAAAGAGCTGATGGCACGCTAACAGGCTAGCGAATTTCTAGCATGTTGTGCTAGCAACGATTTAGATTGAAGCTAGCGATGTAAGGTTAATATGTGATGTTGAGTAAGTTATATTTAGCAGTATAAACAACAGGAAATTATAGTAAATAGCAAACCAACTCAGCCCTGGAATGGGGTCCGAACACTTGGTCCATATATCAAACACGCTTGCATGTAATAATATTAGGGCTGGGCAAGTTAACGCGTTATTATCGCGTTAACGCATTTATTAATTAATGCCGACAATTTTTTTATCGCACGTTAACGCAGTTTTTTTTATTATTATTATTTTGAAAGTCCGTTGCTCACTGGCTCTGAATACACATAGGCCTACAGTCAAACCATGATCACAGGAGGGGTAGGATGTTGGTCAGCCAGCAAATAACCCACCCAAACAAGCAGTGGAGAGAGGCAGGTTCTCTCTGGTGAACAGTTAAAGGGTTGCGCTCCGCGAGTGAATGACAGGCGCTCTATGTATAGTACCTATAAAACCTATAGATAATAACTATTTAGATTCTGGAAACTCACTAACAGCAAGCCGAGGATCAGTCTCTCTTCTAATGATTTGTGCTGCGCGTCCTTTATAAAAAGTTATAGACCATTCAACTTCGGCAACGCGCGGGCGCGTGCGTGAGTTTCACAGGAACGCACCCGCTTGTCGCTGCACCTTGTGCTCGACCACTTCACCTCACTCTTGGCTGATTTATACTTCTGCGTCGGACTTACGCCGAAGACAATACGCTATAGTCTACGCGTTGGTTTTCATTTATATCTCTGCGTCGTTGTCCGCGTTGACGCGCAATTACACATGCAGAGGGAGCATGTGAAACCCGAGGAGCGGTTGTAGCAATCACAGCGCTTGCGGTACGTGTAGAATTGACGTTACATTTTTGGAGAGGTGCACGTCAGGGTACGTCGAAGTGTACGCGCGCTAAACAGCAACAGCGTGAGTATAAAGTAAAAATTGTTTTTTTTACTCTGTTTAATGGAATCTTACGTGGGAAACCATGGCATGACCAAACCTAAGCTACTATAAGTAACGTTGGTCGACTTATATAGTAGTGATCATGACCTCTGACTACTACATAGACTGTTTCTGCTGCTCCCTGATAAAAGATACCTGTTGATACCTGTTCAGAAAAAAAAACAAGAAAACTGGACTCGTTTTAACAAACTAGATAAAAGGTAATGCCCTGGCAGTAGCAAATAGCTTTGTTTAAATATTTGATTTGATTACATTAATGTTTAAGTTGAGATTTGAGATTTGAGATTGAGATTGAGATTACTGTGTAAAGGGAATACTGCTGGTATAAAAGCACCTTATTTGTTTAAAGTTATTGCACTTTTGTGTATATAGCAGTACATTTAAATCAAAAGTGCGCAATACACTACTTTAGAAGTCATTATACAATTTTGCGCATAACAATGCGATTAATCGCGATTAATAATTTTAATTGTTGCCCAGCACTAAATAATATGAAACTCGGTACACAAATAGATCTCATCGGGCCGAACAACTTTCGTGCTATAAGTTTTTCACCAGCCCAACAGGAAGTCAGCTTTTATGGGTTGGTTGGAAAACGAATGCTGTGGAATTTTATATACTCCTCCTAGGAAATTAATCCGATTGCCACAAACTCGGTGTGCATGAAGTCAAGACATTGAGGATGCTAAATTGCCAGCGGATTTTTGAAATCTCGAACGGTTTCACCGTGGCCAGAAAACAAATTTATGGCGAGAAAGGAGAAACAGGAAGTGTGTTATAACTTCTGCATACATTATCTGATCTTGATGAAACTTCAGCAGTGTGTTCGTTGTAAGAGGCCAATCACATGGATGTAATTATTGTAAGTCAAAGTTATAGTGCCACCAACTGGCAGCATGAAGTGTGTCACTTTCAAAATGCTTTTGACAAAAGTAATGGGGTAGTTCTCATCAAGCCGGACAACTTTCTAATTTACAGTCATTAGCTCCGACCAACAGGAAGGAAAACTTGGTCCATAAATCAAACACACTTGCATGTAATAATATGAAACTCGTTACACATTTAGATCTCATCGGGGCGAACAACTTTCGTGCTCTAAGTTTTAAGCCAGCCCAACAGGAAATCAGCGATTTTGGTCTGAATGTGGATTTTTTTGCAAAATCAGCCTCTGAATTTTTACTCATTCCTCTTAAGTGGTTTATTTTATTCCCACAAAACTTTTTCAACATGATGAAAATACATTAAAGATGCTAAATTGTGAACTGATATTGAATATCTCAAACGGTTTTGCTATGGCGAGGGATTAAAGTAATGTAAAAAAAAAAAAAAAAAGAATCAGGAAACGTCTCATATCTTCTAAAAATGTTATTATACACCATTTATTTTTATATAAAATTATACAAATATTAGAATTAAACCCATTTTATTCTGTTTTTTCAATTCAAGAGGTATGAAAAAGTTAAAAACAGAATAGTTCTATTTGGTTAAACAAAAAATCATACATAGGGCTATACTGCCCTCTTGTTTCCAAAATTATATCAAAATAGTACATAAAACTTATTTATATATAAATATATTAGGTATGTGACTGTGAGGATATTTTTCCACCGGTTAATCGACGTGTAACACCGGCGAGGGCTTTTAAATCGCTAATATAAAAGTGAAAGTAAAATACTCACGTCCGCACAGACATTGATAATGGTTCGGAGCAGAGCGAGCGTTTTCAATTAATTCCCATGGAAGTAGGAATGAACTAAAAAACGTTCGCTTAGTTCTGCTCGCTCCTCTCCGTGGACGCGCACCGTTATGAATGCCCATGCAGCAGTGCACTTTTTAGTTTCACTTTAAAATTAGTCCTGCCTTAAAGGATAAAGAAATCTCTAAGGCCTTGTATTTTGCATAACACTTTTTGGATATATATTTTTTAAAATGACAAAATATGCATAGAACCTATATCTTTTAAATTTATTGTTTGCTTTAAATAAAATTAAGATTGTATGTTTGGTAATTGAAGCTGAATGAATTTAAAATTAATGTGCTATATTTCAGATCAATATATTTGTTTTCCTTAAAATTTTAATTAACACTAACTTTATTCTCATCTGAATTATAAATAATTTATTTCTGTATAAAATAATACTACCATTAAAAAACACATTTAATTTTCTATTTTAATCAATGTAGAATGTGTAACTTAAAAATAAAACAAATTAGTGCTCTGTTTGAGGACAAAAAATGAAAACCAATGCAATATGACAAATGTCCAAAAGATGGCCCACACAGACTGTTGTTAAATAGGGTTGGATAAATATGTTTTGCTTTTAAACAATGTTTTTTTGTGTGTGTGTGTGTGTGTGTCAGTTGTAGGTTACAGTTTGACAAAAGCACAATGTTGTGTTTTATTGTGAATGTAAACGAATATAAGTATACACTTTGCAGTTTGAATGATGTCCTGTATGAACTAAATGACGGAGTGTGTTTTTATGTTTACACTGTTCGATCGCGCCCGTGCCTCACACACTTAACATTTTAAGTGTTATCTTAAGTTTTAAGTATTTAAGTTTCACTTTAAAATTAGCGCCAGTTCGGAGGCGGATTGCTTGAATTGTGAGTTCAATAGCCTATGCTTAATGGAAAACACAACAACAAAACAGTACAATGACAAATTTGCTTAAATAGGCGCTTTTACTCAAAATATTCCATCATCATCTTTTCAGTTAGCTCGTGAAATTTGACTCCTGTCGCTGATCTTTGCTGCGACATTCGTTCAGCTCATGATTTATTAAGCAGACAAATTCAGGTTTTAATTGTAGTGTCTGTTCTCTAACTAAACTAAATGATTTTATTACACACACACACACACACACACACACACACACACACACACACACACACACACACACAATGCTGAGATTGAGATTGAGAGATTGTTTTAAATATAAGATAATTAATAATCGTTGGAAAGAATGATACTTTTTAAAAACATAACACTAAACCGCCAATAGGTGGCGGGAGGCAACCGTCTTAATGAGTGAGTTATTGATTCATTCGTTCAAACAATTCGTTCAAAATGCTGAATCATTCAGTAATGAGAAAACACAGTTGAGTGTTGCTGTGAGATGCGCGATGGTTCTGCTGTGATCTTTGTTTGGAACTATTTTCGTTGCTGAAACAGAACTAAAACAATCAATGTTGCATCTAAAATGACTTAGTTTTTTCTGTTTATTGAACTGTTGTATGAAATCAATGCCACATTTTCAGCTGTAATGGTATTCATGAAAACAGCATGCGTCGTGGGAGGTTGTTTAACTGTCATACTGTATGTTGAAAATATAAAAACTCCACACACTGAATTTGATCTGATCACATTGATCTCTCTTTCTCTCTCTCTCTCTCTCTCTCTCTCTCTCTCTCTCTCTCTCTCTCTCTCTCTCTCTCTCTCAGTGCACTGACAGTATAGTTTTATATAATTAGATTAATAAAAATATTTAAAAAAAACCTTGAAATAAATACTGTACTTACAAAATAATTTTTGAGCTGCAAAAGATAACTTCACACTAATTTCAAAGTGACCTATGACATTCCATTCCATCTAAATTTAAATGATCTCATGGATCTCACCATGATGCAGTAGATATGGCGTATTCAGACAACTTTGATATAGTTATTTTACCGGGTTTAACTTCATATTGCCCGTCATGCACAATTACCCTAAAGGCACTGTGGTGGTGGTGCCACCGGCTTGGGCCCGTCATCGCTGCTCGCAGCTATATTTTTACTTGTTTTTCAGTGCTTTCATTTATATATATATATATATATATATATATATATATATATATATATATTGTTTTGTTCAAATTTATTCTTTAGTTTTGTATTTGGTTTGTTTTGCTAAAGTTGTTTCACGTGTTTGTGCTTTCTCATTGTTTTGCTTTGCTTATTGTTACTGTTTAGTATGAACGTGTTGTGAGTATCCACCCAGTTTGGTGCCCAATTCTGAACCTCATCGTAGTTTGTTTCATGATTCTCTGGGTTATTAATTAAATGTTATCTTTTGGTTTTTTTTTTCCTTTTGTAACTTTTATTTAAGTTTCAGGTGTGCTTATTATTATTAATATTTGTTTTTTTTATTGTCACAGAGTGCTGTGCATTCATGCTTGACCTTCTTGGTGTGCGTGTGTTGTGGTGAGACCTGTGCACAGGATGGTATAGGAGCCTTGTGCTTATTAAACTAGTTTCCCTGCCATTGGTAAGCCTCGGCTTCCTTTTCATGTTTTTTTTGTCTTCAATGTTTGTGTGTTAACCTGTTCCTACAGTCTTTTAATGTTTTTTTCAGATTATTGCTTGATTATTGAAATAAAGGTTTTGTATGTTTGGTATCCACGTCTCAGGCCCTCCTTTCGAAAACGATGCTCCTGTGTGTCCTTTGTAGGTGGTTAAATTCATGAGAATTTATATTTCCCTGGTTAATAGGGTGGCGTAGTCAGCTATATCTTAGAGGTTGCTTTCCCTCTCAATGCCCCGCTACACCAAGGTATCTAAATCCTGTTCTGCTTAGTTTAAATGGAACATCTGACTGGCCCATAGCCAATGCATTAATTGAGAAACACTCACTTTTGTGGAGATTTATTTTGTATCCAGAGAGAGCCAACATTTTGCAACATGGATAGAATAACTGGAAAATTTGGAATTGGATTAGACGCATAATAGTAAATCATCAGCAGAGTGATAGTTTAATTTCAATGCCTGACCTCACCACTCCCTGCAATAATGGGGAGGACCTCAAAGCAAACAGTTCAATGGCCAGGGCAAAAGCAAAGGGGCACCCTTGTTGTGTTCCACGTCCCAGCCTAAAATAAGTGGATCTATTTTCATTGGTGTGCACACTCACCTGATGTGAAGCATATAAAAGATGTATCCAATTTATAAAATTATCTCCAAACCCAAATTTGTGAAGCACAGTGAAAAGATACTCCTACTTCACACAGTCAAATACTTTTTCAGCATCAAGAGAAATAACAACCTCAGGTGTCTTGGCAGAATGTTTAAGGTTAATTATTGTGGTGAGGGGGCGTGGTTCAGCGATGTCTGTAACAGGAGAGAGAGTTGGGAGACGAGCGGCATGTAAGTAGGTCAAGTGCAAAATTACGTACACCTGGATCTCGATGCAGTAATTGCCAGAGAAACTGCTGCTAAAGAATATTGAAAAGAGATTGTATAAAAAGAGACACACGTCCCACAGCAAGCCGACCCTGTCTCCTTCCTTCATCCCTTAATTTGAACTTTACTACAGTAGTACCAAAACCCGGGAAGGAAGGAGATCGCCGCCGCCAGCATGACGACCCCGTCAGGAACACCGTTTGTGGACATTATCCAATCGCTCGCGGGCCTCCACCAAGAAAACCATCAGGCACTGCTGGACTTGAGGAGCGACCAGGATCGATGGTTTCACGCCCTCATCCAAGCCCAGCAAGAGGACCGCGAGCTGTTCCGGAGCGGAATGGATCCTCCCAATGGATCGGGAGGTTTGGACCGCAGCCCCTTCCCCTAACCTAACCGCCGCTCACATGACCTTAAATAAGATGGGTCCTATGGACGATCCAGAGGAGTTCCGGGATCTATTTGAGCGGGTCGCAGAGGCATGTGAGTGGCCACAGACCAGCTGGCCGGTGCGCTTGATCCCGTTGCTGTCAGGGGAGGCTCAGAAAGCCGCACAGCAAAGGCCGGTCCAAAACCTCCTGATTTACGAAGATCTGAAGAAGGCCATCCTCAAAAGGGTTGGCCTGACCCCGGAGCAGAAGCGCCAGCGCTTCCGGTCACTGGAAATGGAAGAAGGTAGCCGACCCTTTGCGATGGCCCAGCAGCTCCGGGACACATGACGCAAATGGCTGTTGGCCAGGGAAAGCGACGTCGAGGCCATATCGAGAAGGTGGTGCTGGAACAGTTCATCGCCCGCTTGCCGAAGAGGACAGCGCAGTGGGTCCAGCGCAGTGGGTCCAGTGCCACTGGCCGACATCGCTGGACCTGGCCATCCAACTGGCCGAGGACCAGTTGGTGGCGTGCTCCGGTGTCGGCGAACCCCTACCATCTCTCTCTCTCTCTCTCTCTCTCTCTCTCTCTCTCGCTTCCCCTGTCCTATCCCCATCTCTCTCTCTCTCTCCAAATCTGTCCCTCTACCCAGGCCCCGCACTAACCCCCTGCCGCGAGTCCCACCCCGCTGGAGGTCAGGACAGGGACAGGAACCCATGGCTGGTTGCCATTCTTCATGGCAATTCCTTGACCCACTTCCTTCTACTAGGGCGGAGGGGAGGCCTGGGCCGGCCTGTTGGCGTTGGGGCATTTTGTGGACTGATGTCCAGTGATGGAGGTGGTCCCGCGAGCACACAAGTGGGAGAAGCTGTTCCGGGACCAGTGGCAGCTGATTAAGGGGAACCGAAACATTCTGGAGAGGCTGAACCTCTCCAGCCATGATGATTTTCCCCTGGAACAGTCCCACGATGAAACGCTAAAATGCGCATTTGAACAAGTCTGTGGTATCGACGGACAGCTTCTCCATCCTGAGCGAGCGCCCACCTATCCTTATTTCATCATTATAAAAGATAGGTTGTATCAAGTGACCCAAAACACTCAGACAAAAGAGGATACAACCCAATTATTAGTACCACAAAGCCGCCGGGAAATGCTTTTCCAGGCGGCTTATTGTAATCCCATGGCCGGGCATTTAGGAATGGCAGCCACGTTAAATCGTCTAATGACCCAATTTTTCTGGCCGGGGTTCATGAGAATGTACGCGGATGGTGCGCGTTGTGAATGTCAGTTGGTAAATCCACCGGCCGCCCCAAAAGCGCCATTGCGCCCTCTCCCTCTTGTGCAGGTCCCCTTCGAACAAATTGGTATGGACCTCATCGGGCCATTAGAATGATCAGCATGGGGACATCACTTTGCATGAGTCTTTGTGGATTATCCAACGCAATATCCGTAAGCAGTCGCGCTGCGTAGCACCTCTGCAAAGAGAGTGGTGGACGTGCTGTTTTGTTTAATCTCCTGAGTGGGAATCCCGAAAGAGATTCTCACTGATCAGGACACAGCGTTTATGTCACGTACATTACGCGAACTGTACGAATTGTTGGGCATTAAATCGATCCGCACTAGTGTCTATCACCCACAAACAGACGGTCTGGTTGAACGATTTAATCACACATTGAAAACAATGATTCATAAGTTCGTTCACAAAGACGCTAAAAAATGGGATCGATGGTTGGAACCCCTCTAGTTCGTTGTGCTCGAGGTCCCGCAAGCCTCCATGGGGTTTTCCCCCTTCAAACTTCTTTACGGACGTCAGCCCCGTGGGATTTTAGACGTCCTGAAATAAACTTGGGAGGACAGACCTTCGGATAGTAGAAACGAAATTCAGTATGTTCTAGACCTGCGAGCAAAACTCCATACACTGGGGAGGCTCTCTATGGAGAATTTGCTGCAGGCTCAGAACAGACAAAGCCAGCTGTACAACAGGGGAACCAATCTACGAGATTTTACACCGGGAGAGAAAGTGCTTGTATTGCTCCCAACATCCGGTTCAAAATTATTAGCGAAGTGGCAAGGACCTTTTGAGGTCACACAGCTAATAGGAGATCTCAATTATGAAGTGGTTCGAAAAGACAGGGGAGGGGCACGCCAGATATACCACCTCAACCTCCTTAAAAAATGGAGCGAAGGGGAATCAGTGATCTAGTAAAATTACGAACAGAGTTTGCGGATGTGTTTTCGTTCCTACCTGGCCGAACCAGTTTGATTCAGCACCATATTGAGACGGAGCCGGGCGTGACAATGCGCACCCGGCCATACCGGTTGCCTGAACACAAAAAAAAGGTTGTTCAGATGGAATTGGAAGCAATGCTGGACCTGGGAGTAATAGAAGAGTCACATAGTGACTGGGCGAGCCCGATAGTTTTAGTCAAGTCAAGTCATCTTCATTTATATAGCACTTTTAACAATATGGACTGTTTCAAAGCAGCTTTACAGTGATAATAGGAAAAGTAACGGAGATTGTTTGGCTTTACAGCAGCTCTAGAATAAAGTTATTGTCCAGCTAAAGTTAGTTTTGATTGATTCACTTCCGTCGCAACGATCATTAGTAATTAACTTAGGGGCCGCTAACACGACACCGTTCTAACAGAAAATTCTTTAATAACCATCCATAAAACAGTGCCTGGTGGCTCTGAGAATTTTTTTATTGCTTCTGCGTAGCCACGTGAATCGGAATTATCCTGAAAACGTTTTATCAGTACAGAGGTAAAGGGAAGGTGGCCTTCACAAGGGAGAGACTAGTTGACACTTCAGGACTGCGTTGTCCAGGCGCAGGTCCTTCATCAGATCCGGATACGGCCTGGATCCGTCGGACTGCGGTTAACCTTGGGATAAACAGAGAGGCAAATATTAGAGTAGACGCCATCCTTCTTATGATGTACATCAGGATTTATGGGAGGTGTTCCCGGTTCTGACTGATCTAAACTATGCAGCCTAACATTGAATTATAGAAGACTATAATGTGTTATATGTATGCTCAGCCAAAGAGATGTGTTTTTAGGCTAGATTTGAACTGACAAACTGTGTCTGCTTCCCGGACAATATTGGGAAGATTGTTCCAAAGTTTTGGTGCTAAATAGGAAAAGGATCTACTGCCAGCAGTCGATTTAGATATTCTAGGTATTATCAACTGGCCGTAATTTTGAGATTGCCATAGACGTGAAGGACTATAATGCGTTAAGAGCTCGCTCAAGTACTGGAGAATTAAACCATTTAGCGCTTTGTAAGTAATCAGCAATATTTTAAAATGTATACGATATTTAATAGGGAGCCAATGCAGTGTTGACAGAACCAGGCTAATATGGTCATACTTCCTGGTTCTAGTAAGAACTCTAGCTGCTGCGTTTTGGACCAGCTGTAATTTGTTTATTAAGCGTGCAGGGCAACCACCCATAAGAGCATTACAATAATCTAGCCTTGATGTCATGAACGCATGAACTAATTGTTCTGCATTTGTCACTGAGAGCATATGACGTAATCTAGATATATATTTTTAGATGGAAAATTAATAGTCATCCAATTTTTTTATATCAGCTATGCATTCCGTTAATTTGGTGAATTGGTAAGTTTCGTCAGGGCTTGAAGAAATATAGAGCTGAGTATCAACAACATAACAGTGAAAACTAATGCCATGCTTCCTAATAATATCTCCTAAGGGTAGAATGTACAGAGTGAACAGCAACGGTCCTAGTACTGAGCCTTGTGGTACACCATACTGAACTTTTGACAGATAAGACATCTCTTCATTTACTGCTACAAACTGATAACGGTCAGATAAGTATAATTTAAACCATCCTAGTGCAATTCCACTAATGCCAACATAATTTTCGAGTTTATTTAAAAGAATGTTGTGGTCAATAGTATCAAATGCAGCACTAAGATTCAGTAACACCAATAGCGAGATACAGCCACGATCGGATGATAAGAGCATATCATTTGTGACTCTAATGAGAGCTGTCTCAGTACTATGATACAGTCTAAATCCTGATTGAAAATCCTCACAGATACCATTTCTTTCTAAAAAGGAACATAGGTGTGAGGATACTGCCTTTTCTAGTATCTTTGACAGAAAAGGTAGATTTGAGATCGGTTTGTAATTGACTAATTCTGTAGGATCAAGTTGCGTTTTTTTAACTAGTGGTTTAATCATAGCCAGCTTAAAAGTTTTCGGTACGTATCCTAGTGACAAAGATGAATTAATGATATTGAGAAGAGGATCTATGACCTCTGGGAGCATCTCTTTCAATAGTTTAGTCGGTATAGGGTCTAACATACATTTTGTCGATTTAGATGATTTATCGAATTTAGAAAATTCTTCCTCTTCTATAGCAATGAATGAATCGAATTTTTCATCAGTGAGACTACTCTGCACTGTCTGATGCGATACTGTAGTAGACGGTTGCATAGTTATACATTTTTTTTCCTGATATTATCAATCTTATAAGTGAAGAAGGTCATAAAGTCATTACTTTTGTGCTGCTTGCAAACTTCTTGGCTTGAAACTTTATTTTTCTTCAGTTTAGCAACTGTTTCGAATAAATACCTAGGGTTTTGTTTATTTTCTTTTAATAGGGTTGAAAAATAAGCAGATCTAGCAGTTTTTAAGGCCTCTCTGTATGCAATCGTGCTCTCTTTCCATGAAATGCGAAATACCTCTAGTTTTTTTTTCTTCCAGTTTCGCTCCATTTTTCTGGATGCTCTCTTTAGGGCCTGAGTGTGCTCGTTGTACCACGGTGTTGGACTATTTTGTTTGATCTTCTTTAAGCGCAACTGAGCGCTCCTAATAATCAGGAAGATTATTAATAAAGCAATTTTTTAGTGGCAGAAGTGATAGGTCTAACATATTTGTAACACGGAGTCGGCTTTGCAGCCTTGGCTAAATGAAGTTTACACGAGACTAGATAATGATCTGAGATGTCATCGCTCTGCTGCAGAATTTCAACAACATCAACATTGATTCCATGTCATAATATTAGATCTAGAGTATGATTACGACAATGAGTAGGTCCTGACACGTGTTGTCTAACTCCAATAGAGTTAAAAATGTCTTTAAATGCCAATCCCAATGCATCTTTTTCATTATCTACATGTATATTAAAATCACCAACAATTAGGACTTTATCTGCAGCCAGTACTAACTCTAATAGAAAGTCAGCAAATTCTTTGATAAAGTCTGTATGGTGCCCTGGTGGCCTGTATACAGTAGCCAGCACAAATCTTAAACGTGATTTATCATTTGCCCTATATATTGTTACATTAAGCACCAACACTTCCAAAGAATTATATTTGAAACTAGACTTCTTAGTAATTTTGAAAATATTACTATAAATTACAGAAATACCTCCCCCTTTGCCTTTCAGATGAGGTACATGTTTATAACAGTAATCTTGCGGGGTGCACTCATTTAAAGTAATTTAATCGTTTGGTTTTAGCCAGGTTTCTGTCATACACAGCACATCTAGGTTATAGTCTGTAATCATATCATTAACAATAAGTGCTTTTGAAGTAAGGGATCGAATATTCAGCAACCCAAGTTTTATCATTTGTTCATTTGTGTTATTTCTGTTTTTTATTTGTTGAACATCAATTAAATTTTTACCCTTAGATGGGTTTGGAAGTTTTTTGTATTTCCTAATCCGGGGAACAGACACAGTCTCTATATGATGATATCTAGGTGAAAGAGCCTCTATGTGATGGGATTTATCTGACCTTGGTGACGTGACACAGCTGGCAGACGGTCGGTTTAGCCAGTTTGTCTGCTCCCTGACCCGAACCCCAGATTGTCATGTTTGAGCTCTAAGTCTATGTGCCATATTACTAGAGAGAAGAGCAGCACCATCCCAGGAGGGATGAATACCATCTCTTTTCAACAGGTCAGGTCTGCCCCAAAAACTTTTCCAAGTGTCTGTGAATTTTATATTATTTTGCAGACACCACTTAGACAACCAGCCATTGAGTGATGACAATCTGCTAACTATCTCATCACTCCTTCGAACAGGAAGGGGGCCAGAGCAAATTACAGTGCCTGACATCGTACTTGCGAGTTCACACACCTCTTTAACATTAATTTTAGTGATCTCCGACTGGCTAAGTTGAACATCATTAGTGCCGACGTGAATAATAATCTTAGAGAATTTACGATTAGCATCAGCCAGCACTTTTAAATTTGTGTCACCGGGGTGACCAAGTTAGGCGGAACCTTAATCACGGTCGGTTGTCGGGCGGGAAGGATTTCCGGTGTGGGACCCGGAAGACACCAACCCGGAAGCACCGGGGAGAGACGGAGAATTATTAGTGAAAGACTCGAAACAGGTGCGGGAGAGCGCGAACACGATGGCGATTGGGACACGTTGTCATTCGGGGAAGGATAAAAAGGGTATCTCATCTTCAACTCGGCGTCGAGAAGAAAGGGAAAAGGAAAGCTGCGGGGGTTCGGGCGAATCCGGATGTGGAGAGGAAAACCGTGATGGGAGAAGATAAGTGCTGTTGATGTTTGTATTGTCATATGACAAATCTTTTGGAGGATGTGATGAGACTTCAGGAGGTGTAAAACTGTCTTTCTGGAGAAGGTTTGAAAACCCCACGCTTCATCGGGAGAAGTCGAGGAGGTTGTAGCGATGCACAGTGGACCAGATCCCCTGTCTACGCCCTAATCTGTGAGTGACAGGACTTTGCAGTGTTGTACATTAATATATTCACGTGTGTGGATTTGTGTGGGTTATAGTGAAACACGAGTGGAAGTGTAATGCAGAGACATTGGGGAGGCGGTCCTGACTGTGGAAACATCGTTTGTATCTTTTTGAATTGAGGCCAATGAAGGAAACCATCTAGTGGTAAACTCCTCATCTTCTCGCTCTGTCTGCTTGAGCCCTGTGAAGAGAGCCTGCTTCACTGTTGAATCCTCATCCTCTCTCTGTTTGTCTGAGCCCTGTGAGTAGAGCCAGCTTCGCTGTTGAATCCTCATCGTCTCTCTGCCTGCCTGAGGCCTGTGAATAGAGCCAGCTTCGCTGTTGAACCCTCATCTTCTCTCTGTCTGCCTGAGCCCTGTGAATAGAGCCAGCTTCGCTGTTGAATCCTCATCTTCTCTCTCTGTCTGCTTGAGCCTTGTGAGTAGAGCCAACTTTGCTGTTGAATCCTCATCTTCTCTCTGTCTATCTGAGCCCTGTGGAGAGAGCCTGCTTCGCTGTTGAATCCTCATCTTCTCTCTGTCTATCTGAGCCCTGTGAGTAGAGCCAGCTTTGCTGTTGAATCCTCATCTTCTCCCTCTGTCTGCTTGAGCCCTGTGAGTAGAGCCAGCTTTGCTGTTGAATCCTCATCTTCTCTCTGTCTATCTGAGCCCTGTGGAGAGAGCCTGCTTCGCTGTTGAATCCTCATCATCTCTCTGTCTGCCTGAGCCCTGTGGAGAGAGCCTGCTTCGCTGTTGAATCCTCATCATCTCTCTGTCTGCCTGAGCCCTGTGAATAGAGCCAGTTTCGCTGTTGAATCCGCATCTTCTCCCTGTCTGCTGGAGCCCTGAGAAGAGAGCCTGCTTCGCTGTTGAATCCTCACCCTCTCTCTGTTTGTCTGAGCCCTGTGAGTAGAGCCAGCTTTGCTGTTGAATCCTTATCTTCTCTCTGTCTGCCTGAGCCCTGTGAATAGAGCCAGCTTCGCTGTTGAATCCTCATCTTCTCTCTGTCTGCCTGAGCCCTGTGAATAGAGCCAGCTTCGCTGTTGAATCCGCATCTTCTCCCTGTCCGCTGGAGCCCTGTGAAGAGAGCCTGCTTCAATGTTGAATCCTCATCCTCTCTCTGTTTGTCTGAACTCTGGGAATCGAGCCAGCTTCGCTGTTGAATCTTCCTCTGCTCTCTGTCTGTCTGAGCCCTGTGGAGAAAGTCGGCGACACTGTGGAATTCTCATCTTCTCGCTGCCTACTTGAGCCCTGTGAAGAACGCCAGCGACACTATTGAATCTTCATCTTCTCTCTGTCTGTCTGAGCCCTGTGGAGAAAGTCGGTGACACTGTCGAGTTCTCATCTTCTCTCTGTCTATCTGAGCCCTTTGGGGAAAGTCAGCGACCCTGTTGAATCCTCGTCTTCTCTCTGTCTATCGGAGCCCTGTGAAGAAAACCAGCGACACTGTTGAATTCCCATCTCCTCTCTGTCTGCCTGAGCCCTGTGAAGCAAGCCAGTGACGTTGTTGAATCCTCACCTCCTCTTGGCCTGCCGGGGACTGTTTTAACATATTTTATTCAATAAAGATTCTGTGCTTTAACTTCTAAATTGCTGGTTGCCTCTGTGTCCTCTGTGGTGTTGGCTCCTTGCGGTGGTACGTGAGTCGGGGGTTGGAACGGCCGGTCATCTGGCGTTCATCGTCCCCCACCCGTGACATTTGCTTTGATGTCAGGCGCTCTGGCTCCAGGCAAACATGTGACTATGGATGCTGGTGTCTCTATTTTCACATTCCGTGTAATAGAATCGCCAATAACTAGGGCACATTCAACAGGATTCTCAGTGGGTGTTTCACTGAGTGGGGAGAATCTATTTGATGTTGTAATTGGAATGGAAGAGCAGTGTTTTGTCCCACGACTACAGCGCCTCACCATCACCCAATTGCCCTGCTGCACGGGCTCTACTTCAGCCGGAACCAAACAATGTACATTGTTCTCTAAGCTAGTCACATCCAAAGCAGTATCTAAAGCCCTTGCACTCTAACAATTAACCTCAATTAAAGTTTGGATGCGTGTATCTAGTTCTGAAATTTTCTCCGTCAGCCTGACTATCTCCCTCCATTTATCACATGTAAATCCTGTGCAGACGGAGAAGGCTATACTATACATGTTACATGAAGTGCAAGTCACAATAAGAGGAGAAGATGACATGACTTAACGTGTTTGTTGACTGATTCTACTTACCACAGCTTTGATGGATTTGTAAAAGGCGCGAGGGTGCGAGCGCGCAGGCTAAATAAATCAATAAAAAGCGCACGGATGGCACGCTAACAGGCTAGCGAATTAGTAGCTTGTTGTGCTAGCAACGATTTAGATTGAAGCTAGCTATTTCAGGTTAATATGTGATGTTGAGTAAGTTGTATTTAGCAGTATAAACAACAGGGAATGGTAGTAAATAATGATTCAGAACAGAAAGATATAATAAGCTACAGACACAAACCGGCAGCAAGGCAGACAGGAGCAATCGAGCCAGATCAAGTTTTTAGTGCCAAAAACGGATGGCTCGGTGCATTTTTGTGTCGACTACCGCAAGGGGAATGCTATGTCGAAATTTGACGCATATACAGTGCCTCGGATTGACGAGTTGCTAGATCGGCTAGGTACGGCTCGCTTTTATTCGACCTTGGACCTAACGAAAGGATATTGGCAGATCCCCTTAACTCTAATGTCCAAAGAAAAAACAGCCTTCACAACGCCGTTCGGGTTGCACCAATTTGTTACGCTTTCTTTCGGGTTGTTTGGGGCACCAGCCAAGTTTCAGCGCCTCATGGACCAAATTATTTGGCCCCATGCCGCATTTCCCACTGCTTACTTGGATGATATCATCATCTATAGTAACGACTGGCAGCGGCATATGGGGCATTTGAGGGCTGTCCTGAGAGCGCTGAGACTGGCTGGTCTGACAGCCAACCCTAAGAAGTGTGTAGTTGGGCGTGTGGAGGTTAGATATCTGGGCTTCCACTTGGGTCCAGGACAGGTGCGTCCCCAAATTGACAAGACAGCAGCAGTTGCAACCTGTCCGAGACCTAAGACCAAAAAGGAGGTTAGACAGTTCCTGGGGATATTACAGAAGGTTTGTACCTAACTATTCGGACCTCGCCAGCCCGCTGACTGATATAACTAAAAAGGAAGTACCAGATACGGTCCAGTGGACGGAACTGTGCCAGCAGGCTTTCATCCAAATAAAGGCTGCTCTGTGTGGCGGGCCGCTCCTGCACTCTCCTGACTTTTCTGTCCCTTTTTTTGTTACAGACTGACGCGTCGGACAGGGGGCAGGGCGCGGTCCTGTCACAGGAGATAGAGGGTGAGGAGCGGCCAGTGCTGTATATTAGTCAAAATCTCTCAAAGAGAGAGACTAAGTACAGCACCTTTGAAAGTGTTTGGCCATCACGTGGGCCATTCTCACCCTCCGTTATTATCTCTTGGGGCGGGAGTTCACCCTCTGTTCGAACCACGCTCACCTGCAGTGGCTTCACCACATGAAGGATACCAACGCGCGGATCACCCGTTGGTATCTGGCACTACAACCCTTTAAATTTCAGGTGATCCACAGGCCGGGGGCGCAGATGGCTGTGGTGGATTTTCTCTCCAGAAATGGGGGGGGGGGGCAGCTACAGGCCGGATGGCTCCCCGGCCTGAGTCGGGCGGTGGGGGTATGTGGCAAGGGGGGCGTGGTTCAGCGATGTCTGTGACAGGAGAGAGAGAGTTGGGAGACGAGCACGTACGTAGGTCAAGTGTAAAATGACGTACACCTGGATCTCGTTGCAGTAATTGCCGTGGGGAACCGGATAAAAGCCACCTGGAAGCAGGAAGCGAGGAAAGAGAGAGTGGCTGTGGAATCGTGTGCCGTTGCTGTCTGGAGAGAAGCCAGAGGACTGCTGGTAAAGAATATTGAAAAGAGATTGTGTTTAGAGAGAGCGGAGAGCGTGACTTTTGTTTTGAGAAAAGGAAAATATTGAAAAATCTTTGGCATCCACATTCTGTAAGGAAAGGGGTCTGTAAGAACCACATAGCTTAGGATCCTTATCCCTTTTGAGCAGCAGAATTATGGACACTTGTGTAAGTGTTTCTGGTAGGATGCCACACTCTAAAGATTAGGTTAGGGTTAGGGTTACACTGACAAAAGTAATGGGGACAATTTGTTTTATATTTTTTTTTAAAAACTCGTCAGGAAAGCCATCGGGCCCAGGAGCTTTATTACCTTGCGTCCTTCTAAATTGCCTGATTAATTTTGTTTGTGTCTATAGGGGCTTCAATATCCCCAGCAACACTGAATCAATCGTGGTTCTTTAAAAGTTCTTTAAAAAGGAAGTCATATCGTGGGAATCAGACGGAGATTCAGAAGTATATAACAATGAATAAAAAGATTTCAAGATGGCATAAATACCTTCAGGATCAGATATCAAATTACCAGATAGGTCCTGAATCTGTGGAATCAAACCTCTAGCTGCTTGACGTCTTAACTTATGAGCTAAGAGGCGACCAGCTTTTTCACCATGCTCATAATAAGTACTACGAGAATGCAAAAGAAGGCGCTCGGCATCTTCAGTCAGAACAAGATCAAGTTCACCTTGTAAATCGAGTTGTTGTTTAAATTGATCTTGTGAAGGGGAATTGGCAAGCTTCTGATCAATTTGAAAAATATTCAAAGTGAATTCACGTATCCTTGTGTTGCGAACTCTCTTTGAGTGTGCAGAGTAAGAAATAATCTGTCCCTGAAGGTAACCTTTAAGTGTTTCCCACAGCAATGAATAAGTAACCACCCCATCTTGATTTGTAGCCAAAAAAATGTCAATGGAGGTTGAAATAAAATCAATAAATTTTTCATCAGACAAAAGAAGAGTATTTAATCTCCATGATGATGAATATCTAGGCTGCGCAGACAACTGTATATCAACACTAAGAGAGGCGTGGTCAGAGATAACAATAGCATGGTAAGAAACAGATTTTACTTTATTTTTTTATAGATAGCTCTCTAATACCTAATCAATACGAGAATATGACTGATGGGCTTGCGAGAAGAAAGAAAATTCCTTATCTTGAGGATTAAAATATTTCCAAGGGTCAACACAACCCTTTTTGGACATAAATTCCACTATTGATTTAGACATAGATGATGGAGTCATTGTACTGGAACTAGAGTGGTCCATAGTAGGATCAATTACACAATTAAGATCTCCAGCAAAAATAAGTAGATGACTATTTAATTAGGGGATAATCTCAAATAACTTTAATGATCATCAAAATTTGGCGCATATACATTGACAAGAATCGTGGATTTTGTAATATGGTTCCAACAACAATCAAATATCTTCCATTTTTATCAGCTATTACCTTAGTAAAAGAAAACTGAACCCTTTTGTTAATCATTATCGCAACCCCTCTGGCTTTTGAATTGAAATTAGAATGAAAATCGTCCCCTATCCAAGTGCACTTAAGCTTCAGATGATCTTCGTTTCTCAAATGTGTCTCCTGTAAGAAAGCAATGTCCGTATTTAACCTTTTCGAATCTGAAAATATCTTTGACTTTTTGGTGGGGTTTCCCATGCCTTTAAAGTTCCAAGTTACAAACCTTATTGCAGAACTAACTGGGTGTGGCAAATTACCATGAGAATTAGCCACTTACTAAACTAAAACACTTCCCTTGAGGGAACAAACCTCCTGTAAAACAAAACAAGGTAAAGAAAAAATAAATAAATAAAAAAAACAAACAGAACAAATCAACCCTCAGAACATTCCCACCCACCCACACACATACATTATCCGTATCCCCAAATGATGCGGACCCATGTGCAGTCTCCAGCTGGAGTAAACCAATTGATTCACTGCTCACGATTAGAGATTAACAAAAAGAAAAAGGAGACCTGCAGAATATGACATTCAATTGTAAGAACGCACATTAGAACAGATTTAACAGATACCCCCCTTTAACTCAGCTTCGGTACCCAATACTATTGCACTTGAACAGTAATTAAAACAATAAAATAAAAACAAAATTACCAAGTATGGCTGATAATTAGACAGCAAACATATTCAAAATATCGTTTGCATTCGAGACACTATGATGAGCTCAAAAAAAAAAGAGAAAAGTAACAAATAATAAACAGTCACATTCGCAATAGCCCATGTAGTGTCTCATGTATAATGCCAAGGGTTAACTTACCCAACTCACATGCCTACGCGTAAACATTCAAGCATCACTTGATACATTCTGGTGGGACTGTAATGAATTGATATATGATTTAGCCAGATCCAGTGAGTTGAACTGTCTTTTGACACCATTGAAAGTAACACGCAGCTCCAGGAATTGAGCAAAGTATCTGACGAACATCATTGAAGGCAGCTTGGGCACGAGCAGTTTTTGCTGTGAAATCCGGGAACATGGATATACTCATATCACCGACTTTGAGCTGTCTCTTTTCACGTGCCCGCTTTAAGACCTCGACACAGTCAGAGTGATAATGCAGTCTTGCCACAATAGCTCACGGACGCTCCCTCGGTCTTGGCCTCGGTGTGATGAAATAGTTCGGATACAAATGCTCGCTTTTGATGGTCGCCAAATCATCGCCCAACATGGACTGCAACTCGGAGCGAAATATTTTTGCTGACGAAGTTAGTTTATCGTTTATCCATTTTTAAGGGACTGTGTATCATCTGAAGTTGTCCCGAGCTCAGTGCCCACCTCTGGGCTGTCTGAGTCCCGCTCTGCCGTGGATGCACTGGCGGTAGGCCACTGTTGCAATGTCCGTGTGTAACTAACTGTACTGCCTTTAGTTTTCCTTTTTGTGGCAAGAGATGAAAAAAACATACAACACCACTAACCAAAGATACACATAGACACTAAGAATTAAATTGAAATGTGCTTAAGTAATGAAATATGATATAATTCTGCAGGAGCTACCTCGATCACGACTCACTCCATAGTTCGCCTAACCGGAAGTCCCTGTTTATGTATTCTTAAACTACTATTGTAAAGCGTCCTTGAGCTCTAGAAAAGGCAGTTCCCTTTCGAGGGAACTCAACACTGCGTCGAGAATCGACTCTTTGGGGACGCTCCCTTAGCGTGCGCCTCTGAAGTAAGAATGAAACTAATCCAATCCTGATTGGTGTTGCGTCGTGACGTAACATGTGACGGCATAACCGGATGCATAAAAGTGACGCCGACACACACACACATCAGCTTTAGCTCTTCAGCAAGTGCTCTCTGTGAAACTGTCTGTCTTATTTGGTGTTGTTTGTCTGTGCAAAGCTCTGTATTATGGCGAGTGAACAATACACTAAGTGTGTGCACCCCTGCCCAAGATAATATATATGCCACAGGTGGGGACACGCATCAGCTGTGTGTCTGTGTATTGTTCAGGGGCGCAGCACGCACTGTCAGCTCTCGAGAGGGCTGCCTGTGCACACTGTGAAGCACTTCCTATTAGAGTGCTGCGCTCCCCCTTGGCTATATTATTTCCTGATGATGGCCAGGCTCGCGATCCCCGCGGTTCGGGTCCCGCGTCCATTGAGGCGGCGCGACGGCTTAGATCGTGGAGATCGCAGAAGGATCTCGCGGATGAGAACGAGACTGCTGAGGCACCTTTTCTCTCATCATCCGCAGATTCTATGACACTCGTTCACGACGCAGAAGCCCGCGATGCGGCTTCTTCTGCCCGTGACGAGTGCCCAGTGCTCGAGCTATCTTTTATAAGGAAGTAGATGTGCTCAGCATAGGGAACGAGCAACATGAGTCACACTCGCCGGCTTATGTTTCTGCTTATGTAGAGCTCGTGGAGGTTGTGATGCGTGCTGTGGCCAGACTAAATAAATATATAAATAAACATATATATATATATATATATAAAATATATGAGCTGGCCACAAAATAAGCAGGATGATCCCCGTCAAAATGAACTAGACGAGAGATTCCTGCAGCACCGTTCACAACCTCAGAGACAGGGCTTACTGTTTTTCCCAGATCTTTATAAAAATATAAATATATATGTGTAGATCCTGGGAAAAACCCCACTCTTTACGTATCTCACCACATTCATTATATGTTTATTCAAATGTGGTGGGTGCGAGAGAGTCGGGTTATGGCAAGATGCCGCAGATGGAGGGAGCTTTAGAGAAAACAAGCTACCTGTCTCCTGATCCGGCATCTTCACTTTAAGCCCCGCCGCTGCCAACAAACCGTGCGGGAACACCTCTGCACTGGTTGGCTGGGCTTATATGGTGCAGGAAATCGATGTTGCTCTTCCGCCGTTTAAAAACGTTTCGGGACACATCGGTTTCCAGCGAACGCAGGCTGCACTGTCCGCCCCACATTTTTGCGGCCAGGCAGCATTCGCGTTTGCCAATCGAGAATCATTTTCGGTCCAGCCCTGCCGGAAACCCGCTTCAGGGGGTCGAGAACGGATCCCGATTAATACCCGAAGCCAGGCTCGAGAGCTTGGTTCCTTTGGTAAAATATTTAGAAAAGAAAAGGTCAGGCTGGTGCGTGCCTGCACTCTATACGATTTTGCAGGCGTACCAGGCCGATCTTCTTAAAGATCTAAGTGAGGAGCAAATATTTCCCGTTGGCCGCTCCGCTATCTCCTTCTGGCCTGTTTTCCAACGCTGTCACTACAGTCGTTGACAGGTTTCAGGAAGCGAAGGAAAAAAAAAAAAAAGAGAGCGTTGCCTCTAGAGCCCCTCCTGCGGGAGTTTGGCAAACAAGGGAAGCACTCTCAACCGAAGTCCTCCAGCCAGAAGGGTGACCTGAGGGCCGTCCTTCAGGCGAAGAGATCCTAATCGTAGGACCTCTGAGGCCTGCCCCCCCCCCCGCTGTGGAACAATCGAGGCTGTTCTAGCAGCAGGTGCCCTCAGGGAAGAGGATGTTGTCCCGCCGTCTTTGACGCTTCGGGCCACATCGATTTCCAGCGAATGGCATTAATGGCATTAAGCCTTCGCCCCAAAAACTTGCAACAGGGCACTGACTATGGTCACAAAATCTGTATCGACTTTTTTCCTGCCGGTCCTCCGCTTCAGGAAGTCGAGAATAGTGCTCGGAAAACACCCGAGGCCAGTCTCGAGGGGCTGGTTCCCTTAGTATATTTTGTAGAAAAATGGCAACGCCTTCCGAATATATCTATATGGGTCCTGTATATTATAAAATATTATAAAATATGGGTACAGATTGCAGTTCGGTCACCGACCTCCCTAGTTTGCTGGGGTGGTACCGACTGCAGTGATTCCAGAACAGGCTCGGGTTATGGAACAAGAGGTACAGACTCTACTGGAATTAAGGGGCCATACAATGTGTTCTCCTACCAGACAGGGAGTCTGGGTTTTACAGCCGGTACTTTATAGTTCCAAAGAAGGATGGCGGACTGAGGCCAATTTTAGATGTAGGGCTTTTGAATCGTTCTTTGAGGAGATTCAGGTTCAAAATGCTTACTATTCCCATTATCGTGAGCCATATCAGATCCGAGGACTGGTTTGTCACGATGGATCTAAAAGACGCTTATTTCATGTCTCCATCCTTCCATGTCACAGGAGGTTCCTGAGGTTGCTCTCGGGGGCGAAGCATACCAATATCGGGTTCTTCCGTTCGGCCTAGCACTCTCTCCCCGCACGTTCACAAAGTGTATGGATGCGGCTCTGGCTCCACTGAGGCTTTAGGGCATCCGTATACTGAATTACATCGACGACTGGCTCATATTGGCCCAGTCTCGAGAAATGGCAGTTCGGCATCGAGATGTCGTCCTTGGCCACATTCAGAACCGGGGGTTGAGGCTCAACACTAAGAAAAATGTGTTGGACCCAGCTCAGAAGACTACTCTTCTGGGCGTGGTATAGAATTCGGTTACGATGCGGGCACATATGTCTCCCGCTCATATCGAATCCATCCTGGCCACGGTGTCCGGGATAAAGCTAGGCCAGGCCATCACTGTAAAGAAATTTCAAGGACTGCTGGGCCTCATAACAGCAGCATCCAACATAATTCCTTTGGGCCTGTTTCACTTGAGGCCCCTTCAGTGGTGGCTCAAAGCCAAGGGTTTTTTCCCCAAGGGGAATCCGTTCTGTATAATAAAGGTTACGCGCAGATGCCTTCGTTCCCTATTAATATGGAAGAAACCTTGGTTCTTGTTCCCTCGCTGGCTGGGGCGCGGTCTCGGACGGCCGCTTTGCCAGGGGTCTGTGGCAGGACCATCATCATTCTTGGCATATAAATTGCCTAGAGATGTTGGCTGTGTTCAGGGCTCTGAGGAGCTTCCTCACAGACATCAAAGGTTACCACGTCTCAGTGGTAGCTTATCTAAACCAACAAAGGACACTCAGATCGCGCCCTCTATCCAGATTGGCGCATCAGATCATTTTATGGCCCCAAGGGAAAATATTATCTATAAGAGCAATATATGTCCCGTGGGTTCTGAATCAGGGAGCAGACATCCTGTCGAGGCAGGGGCTGAGGCCCGGGGAATTTAGACTCCATCCAGAGGTGGTGGAGTTTATATGGCAGAGGTTTGGACCAGTGGAAGTGGATCTGTTTGCGTCTCGAGGGACTTCCATCCCACTGTCCACTTTGGTTCTCCCTCACTCCTCCAGCCCCGCTGGGGTTGGATGCCATGGTACAGGCCTGGGCGAGGCTTCGCCTGTACGCTTTTTCCCCCGATCGCTCTGCTCCCGGGAGTCCTGGAGAGGGTCCGTCAGGAGGGCATCAGTCTTCTTCTGATAGCCCTGTTTTGGCCAGCCCGAGTATGGTTTTCAGACTTAATTTCACTCCTGATAGCTCCGCCATGGCAGATTCCTCAGAGGAGGGGTCTGTTGTCTCAGGCGGAGGGCACTATATTCCATCCTCATCCAGAGCTGTGGAAATTGTGGGTCTGGCCTCTGAGGGGGCTCAGTACCTAGATGCTGGTCTATCATCTGGGGTGGTCGAAACCATACTTATCTCTAGGGCTCCGTCTACTAGGAGATTATATGGCCTCAAGTGGAATATTTTTCTACTTGGTGTAGAGGACTTGAGTTAGACCCAGTTAACTGCCCAATGGCTTCAGTTCTGGAGTTTCTTCAAGATCGTTTCTCTGCGAATCTCTCCCCATCCACACGTAGGGTGTACGTGGCTGCCATTGCGGCGTTCCATGCACCACTAAATGTTGGGCCTTTGGGGAGGCACCAACTGGTCATACTATTTCTCCATGGTATTGGAGGATGAGACCGACAGTCAGGTCCAGGGTTCCACCCTGGGACCTGGCGGTGGTTCTCGAAGGGCTATCCCTGGCTCCCTTCGAATACCTCCAGTTGGCTTCGCCTAGGACCTCACGTTCAAGATAGCCTTTCTCTTAGCTATTTCTTTAAAGAGACTGGGAGATCTCCAAGCCCTGGCATTATCGCCAGCTTGCTTGGGGTGTGCCCTCGGCGGAGTTAAGGCCATCCTGCATCCGAGACCCAGCTATGTGCCTTAAGTGCAATTTATCATGGCTACGTCCATGGTCCTGCAGGTATTTCATCCTCCACCTCATGTCGGACCTACTGTAGTGTGTTTGGATCACCTATTAGGGGCTCCCGGCTATACAAACCATAAGTAGGCCTACAAGGTGCGGAATTTCCCTTCACCTTTGGCCGTTAGGGCTCATTCTACTAGAGGCATGGCGTCCTCTAGGGCCCTCCTTTCGGGAGTTCCCATCAAGGAGATCTGTGATGCAGCCGGTTGGGCTACCCCACACACTTTTGTACGGTTCTATAGTCTGCACCTCCCCAGTACGCCTGGCTCACGTGTGCTCTCGTCCTGCTGAGTGCCTAAATCAGTTTCACTCCTGGGCAGGCCTGTTTCGGTGCGTGGCCTAGTGGGCATTCGTTCCCCAAAGAGTCGATTCTCGACGCAGTGTTGAGTTCCCTCGAAAGGGAACGTCTCGGGTTATGACTATAACCCTTGTTCCCTGAGAAGGGAACGAGACACTGCGTCGTCCTGCCACGCCCCTCGAGGCCTTAGAGCGTCTTGCTTCATCGCGGAGCTGATGTGTGTGTGTGTCGGCGTCACTTTTATGCATCCGGTTATGCCGTCACATGTTACGTCACGACGCAACACCAATCAGGATTGGATTAGTTTCATTCTTACTTCAGAGGCGCACGCTAAGGGAGCGTCCCCAAAGAGTCGATTCTCGACGCAGTGTCTCGTTCCCTTCTCAGGGAACAAGGGTTATAGTCATAACCCGAGACGTTTTTTAATTAAACCTTTTATTATTATTAGGGGCCAAGCACTGAAAGTGTGTAAGCACCAATTGTATCCGTTGGTGTTCTTATTATTAGGGGCCAAGCACTGAAAGTGTGTAGACACCTATTGAAATCGTTGGCGTTCTTCTTCTTCTTCTTCCTTTCTTCCGCTCTGGAAGTCTATGAAAGCCCATAGAACCGCTTGTGGGAAAGTTATGAAATTTGGCACAATGATAAAGGACAGTCTGACAGTCTGGAGTATCTAACTCAATCCCTGTAGCACCACCAACTGTCCAAAGTTGCACTCATGTTTATGCTAATAACTTTTGAACCGTAAGGGCTAGAAACAAAAATATTGTTTCCTCTGATTCCCTGGCTCAAGTTAATTCAATTTCACCCTATGACGTCATTTTACGTCATGAAAATGTATCTGCCATTTTGAATTCTCCGAAAAAACATACTTTTTCGAACTCTTCCTAGGCCGTTGCTCCGATTTTTACGAAAATTTAACCAGATCATCTTCAGACCATGATAAAAAAAGAGTTGTGGAATTCAAGTCGATTTGTCAAACCGT
The DNA here is from genome assembly GCA_026230005.1 of Gila orcuttii. Lineage (NCBI taxonomy): Eukaryota > Metazoa > Chordata > Actinopteri > Cypriniformes > Leuciscidae > Gila > Gila orcuttii. The sequence goes on along the minus strand of JAPDVR010000005.1, from coordinate 37,420,046 downwards.
TCTTGAATACCGGTCAAACTAATTTTACCTAGCGCTTGCGAAAACAGACGTATGGCTGTATCTCCGCAACGCTTTATCGTATTCAGACCAAACTTGGTACATGTCATCACAAGTATGACCTGAGGCGACATGGGGTCCGGAGATACAAAAAATAGCTATTTTTGCGTTTAACTTCTGAAGAATTTGTCCAAAAATCATATAACTGGTCTCATTAGATTTGGGGGCATGAATTTTGTACTAAAATGCTGTTTTTTATGAACGCATAAACGTATCATTACAAAACTTGGAATGGGTCATCGGCACAATACCCTGAAAGAGTCTGAGATGTTTCAGATCAGTGCCACCTATTCATGAAAAAAATAATTTAGATGCTTATAACTTTGGATTTGGTTGACTTATTTTCACGGGAGTCATCTCCTTACATTCCCAAAAGTCAAAATTTTTATAGTAGTGTTCGTGACGTCACCCGTAGTGTTTCTGAAGAGCATTTTTGAAGCTAAAGTGGGCGGAGCCGACCGTCGCCATCTTGGCAGCGCGTCACTCCCGGATAACAGAAAATGGGCAAAGAGGTGGGACGTGGGTGCAGCTGAGGTGCCTGACTGCTGAAACCACGCCCACCCAGCTCGACGTGATCAAGTTTGCTCAGGCTTAGGAGCTAAAGCTATATGCTACTGGCAGTACCTAGTGTGCGACCGCACAGGGCCTCGCGCTAAAGAGACAGCTGACTTGATGATGTAAAGCCAATAGAGTTCAATAGAGCCAATAAAGTTCATGTTTTTGCCCTTCGAAATACTATAATAGTTAAAAGACATAGCTAAAAGTGAGACTATGTGTGTCGTGATGCTGTATTTTTCTGCTAGTTAAAAATGTATTATGCAGTAACTTACAATATTGCTCTGAGCGTGTGTGTGTGACAGTGATTCATGTGCATACATGTCAGTCAGCGCGGCAGCGCACGTCAAGTTCATAGAGAGCTTTATTCAGTCCATTTTAAATTCTGATTTTGGCCTCTCAAATGGGTCAAACCAAAGATATAACCTCAGAAGTTCAAGTAAATGCGTTAGAAATCCGCACTCATTCATGGGTGTGATTATGCAGAACCTGTGTCCTCAGAGCGCTTTCTCCCGTGGTGACCCAAAGCACCCCTCCAAAGCCTGTAGGTTTTTGTCAAGTCCTCCTCCTTTGTCGCGAAGTCCTATAGAGCTGCGGGGCAGGCTGCTGCCTCTTTGCATGCCATGGCCATCCTGCAAGTATATCAGGCACGGATGCTCAGGGACATGCACGAGGGCAGGACTGACCCAGGGCTCTTTGATGAGCTGCGTGCCGCCACCGACCTCGCTCTCCGGGCAACGAAGGTAACCGCACGCTCCCTGGGCCAGGTGATGTCCACCAATGTGGTCCTGGATGGCACTCAGTTCTTTCCAGGAGAGGGTAGCTGGTCCTCTCCTTCCCCCGGTGGAGGGCCGGGGGAGAATCTTTTGTTCTCCACTAACTAATGTGGTTAAAGAGAGAACTGACACACCCATCTCTGAGCCATCAGAGGTCCCGGATGACAGTGCGCGCCACTCACGAGCCTCGCCACTCTCATCCCCTTCTGTCGCCAGACCCCTGGCAGAGCAGGCCCCTGTGGAACGCTGGTCCTTCCCTGGCCTCCTCTGTCCGGACGCGGCTAATGACCATGCCCCCACTCCAGGACACTACGCCGCCCCTATCCGGGCCGGTCATTCCGCCTCGCTGCCTCACCGGCGGTACGTCTGCGGTTCGCATGACCCCGCTGGCACAGTCCTTGGGAGCCTGGCTAGAGCTTCCCAATCCGTCCCGCTGGGTCGCGAGAACCTACGCGATTCAGTTTGATTCGATTCAAGAGTGCAGTTCCACTGAAATCCTTTCAGAGGCTCCTGGGGCATATGGCAATCCTGTGACGCCTACTTTCATGTTTCCATTCTTCCTCGACACAGACCATTTCTACGGTTTGCTTTCGAGGGGCGGGCATACCAGTATGCGGTCCTCCCATTTGGGCGTCAGCCCTGTCTCCTCGTGTCTTAACGAAGGTCGTCGAGGCAGCCCTTGTTCCACTACGGAAACAAGGGGTTCGCATCCTGAACTATCTCGACGACTGGTTGATCCTAGCTCACTCTCGAGACCAGGTTTGCGAAAACAGGGATCTTGTGCTCCGGCACCTAGCCTGTCTGGGGCTAGAGCAAACTTTGGCCCGTGCAGAGGATCTCTTTTCTCTGTATGGAAATCACTCGTTGCCATGTGCGCGCAGCTAATGAGCGCGCGCGCGTGCGCACAGTCACTGCTGACTTGCCTGAGACAATTCGAGGGCAAGAGTGCGTTTCCACTGAAATCCTTTCAGAGGCTCCTGGGGCATATGGCATCCGCAGCCGCAGCTACTCCGCTCGGATTGCTTCATATGAGACCGCTTCAGCACTGGCTTCGCGAGAGTTCCGAGGTGGGCATGGCAACAAGGCACGCTCCGAGTACCAGTTACTCCGACCTGCCATCAGACCTTCTCCCGTGGTCGAACCTCAGTTTTCTACGGGCCGGAGTGCCCTTAGAACCGGTTTCCAGGTATGTTGTTGTCTCAACAGATGCCTCCGCCACGGGCTGGGGTGCAATGTACAATGGACATGCCGCCGTGGGCTCCTAGACAAGACCCCAGCGCCTTTGGCACGTCAATTGCCTCAAGTTGCTGGCAGTACGCCTTGCTCTGCACCACTTCAAGAACCATCACGTACTAATCCGCTCAGACTATACCGCGACAGTAGCATACATCACCGACAAGGTGGTTTACGCTCCCGCTGTATGTCACAACTAGAGTGCGGATCGGGCCGAATTTTTTTGTCCGAGCCCGGCCCGCGTCCGACAGAGCAGTAACCGAACCCGACCCGAGCCCGGCAGGCATAAAGATATTTATGTCCGAGCCCGACCCGAGGCCGACAGTTAAAATCCCATTTTTTTTCTCATACTAATGACACATGTGCGTTTGTGTGGAAAGCCTGCTTTTATTAAGCAACTGTAGGAAGACATTCGGAAATGTCAGCAGGATGAGTGCATCAGCGTGCACGGAGAAACAAGCGCACTTAACGCAGGCGCGCATGCACGTGTTTCGTTGTCACGGCTACATAAACAAATTTCCGCACACAGGAAGACAGATGTTATGGTAATATTTTACATGTATTTTAATCACAAAAACGAACGTTTGCATCACGTGAAAGCATCAGGCACATTGGCTACCAACATAATAAGCTGTTTTAAATTTAAAATGTTCAATGCCATATCGTGCTGATGTGACCGAGCCCGACCCGAACCCGAACATCATTTCTAAATATCTGTCCGAACCCGGCCCGGCCCGTCGGTTACCGACGGCTTCCGTCGGGCTCGGGTCGGGTATCCATCCTCTAGTCACAACTCGCCCACCACCTCCTCCTATGGAGTCAGAAGCATCTGAGGTCGCTTCGAGTCATTTATTTTCCGGGAACCCTGAATTGTGCAGCTGACGAGCTCTCACGGTTTCAGCTTCTATCTGGAGAATGGCGACTCCATCCCCAGTCGGTTCAGCTGATTTGGGAACAGTATGGTGATGCACAGATAGATCTGTCTGCCTCCCGTGACTCTTCCCACTGCAGCCTGTTTTATTCCCTGACCGAGGGCACGCTCGGCACGGATGCACTGGCACACAGCTGGCCGAGGGGCCTCCACAAGTATGCGTTTCCCCCAGTGAGCCTTCTTGCACAGACCCTGTGCAAGATCAGGGAGGACGAAGAGCAGTTCATATTGGTTGAGCCTCATTGGCCCACCTGGACCTGGTTCTCCGAACTTGTAATCCTCGCGACAACACCTACCTGGCCAATTCCTCTGAGGAAGGACCTTCTTTCTCAGAGACGGGGCACCCTATGGCACCCTCGTCCCGATCTTTGGAACCTCCACGTGTGGTTCCTGGACAGGACGAGGCAGGTTTGAGTACCCTACCACCAGCAGTGGTGGCTATCATCACTTCCGCTAGAGCATCGTCCACGTGACATGCCTACGCGTTGAAGTGGAACCTCTTCGTCAACTGGTGCTCTTCTCACCGAGAAGACCCCAGAAAATGTCCGATCAGTGTCGTGCTTTCCTTCCTGCAAGATGGGTTGCAGTGAAGGCTGTCTTCCTCCACCCTGAAAGTGTACGTTGCCACTATCGTTGCACATCACGAAGGTAAGTCCGTGGGAAAGCATGACCTGATCATCAGGTTCCTGAGAGGAGCGAGGAGACTCAATCCTCCTCGCCCTCCTCTCATTCCCTCTTGGGACCTCTCAGTGGTTTTAACTGCCCTGCAGAGTGCTCCCTTTGAGCCTCTGCAATCAGTGGAGCTTAAGTTTCTGTCAATTAAGACAGCGCTCCTGGTTGCATTGGCCTCCATTAAGAGGGTAGGGGACCTACGCGCATTTTCCGTTGACGAAGTGTGCCTGGAATTCGGGCCGGCCTATTCTCACGTGATCCTGAGACCCCGGCCTGGATATGTGGCCAAGGTTCCCAACACTCCCTTTCAAGATCAGGTGGTGAACCTGCAAGCGCTGTCCCTGGAAGCGGCCGACCCAGCCTTGGCACTGCTCTGTCCAGTACGCACCCTCCGTGCCTACGTAGACAGAACGCAGTGTTTCAGGACCTCAGAGCAGCTCTTTGTCTGTTATGGTGACAGTTATTCTACAATCTCCGAGTAGAGCCAGTGTCCTCTCATGTACTCGCCCCCAGTGGCCGGTAATAGGACCCACTCTGTGTCATCGCTTGCTCACCATTCCACTCCTTGGACTGGATACGTGCGATATTCTCCTCAGGTGAGTTTCCCCGAGAAGCCCTGAGTTCCTCCAGCACTGTTGACGTCAACACCAGAGTTATGTCTCCGGCAGCTTTCGCATTGGCTAGATGCCACCATGTGCATGGTTCCCCCTCTGGGCGACCCCCACATGTGTATTTCCACTGTAAGCCTCTCTGAGCATGTGTTTTTCCCTTGGCAAGCCACCTTGCCACCCCTGGAGTTTAAACATTCCACCCTACGGGCTGGATACTCCAGTGTTTCTCCATATGTTACCACCTTCGGGCCATATGTGTATTCCTAAGTCCTCGCTTCGGGCAGGCAATAATTGCATATTTGCACTGAGATATGCTTCTCAGTGTACCTTGGAATTCCTGTGTTAAGTAGGAGTCCTTCATCCGTGCTAGTCTGACGACAGGGAGCTCAGACTTACACAGGGCACTGGAAGACAGCCAAGGTGGCGTGATTAAACTGGGAACCCCATCCCTACGAAAGGGAACGTCTCAGTTACGTATGTAACCCTTGTTCCCTGAGTAGGGAACGGAGACGTTACGTCTCCCTGCCACTTCCGCTGTACCGCGGGAATTGCCTGAGTTCAGTCTCGGCTCCTCAGCAAAAAAACATATCTCCATATTGCCATCGTCCTTCCTTTTATACCCACGAGGTGGGGCTAAGTTACGCTATGCAAATTCCACAGACCCATGGCATTTTCTTGCCATTGGCTCTGTTTTTATTCTCGAAGTTGATAGGCTTTCTAAGCGAAACCCCATTCGTCGTCACAACGTAACGTCTCCGTTCCCTACTCAGGGAACGAGGGTTACATACATAACCGAGATGTTATTTATATTACACTATTTAGACATTTTTGAGCATGTAACCCAACCCCAAAACATATGTTGTATATTATATGTTTACACTTTATTTCGATGGTCGACTTTAGACATTCTACTAACTATAAGTAACGTCTCAGGTTACGACTGTAACCTATGTTCCCTGAGAACAGGGAACGAGACAATACGTCAACGACGTTATGGGGAACGCCTCAGGCGTGACAGGTGTCTGAAATCACTATCAAATCACGTCAATCATATTGACCGGCGACAGCCCGTGAATCATTAGCGTGAATGATTAACGTGCGACCTGGAAGTATAAAAGGGCGCCTTGCAAACATGACAAATCACCTTATCGTCTGAAGGGACTGTACGGTAGGCAAGCCCCGAGGCATGGCAGGGAGACGTATTGTCTCGTTCCCTGTTCTCAGGGAACATAGGTTACAGTCGTAACCTGAGACGTTCCCTTTCGAAGGGAACTCAACAATACGTCAACGACGTTATGGGGAACGATATACCAACTCCGCCATGCTAAGGGGAGTGCATGCCAAGTGGCAGTGACAACGGTCAGAACCAGCAACTTCAAATGAAACGCTAGAACCACTCACCCTCAGGTCACACTGGGCTGTCAGTGACAGCATTCCCTACGGTCATAGCCCAAGCTACAGCCTCACAGAAAAACCTTCATAAACATGGTTAAATGAAAGGTCTACCTGGGCCGGCTCCGGGCCTGGAACCACAGCTTCCAATTAGAAGGGGTCCCTTCTAGGGAATGTGGCTAGGGAACCCGAAGGAACCCCAGCCAGTCACTATTCAGGGGAACGTACTCACCCCGAAATGCCACCAGGACGGCCTGACCTGGCGCCAGTACATAGACACTTAGTCTGGCCAAATCCTGTCTGTCTGAAGACAGAGCCTCTGGACAACAAAGCCTTAAGTAAGGCATCCAACCCGAGGGACTGCGAAGCTGGCAGTGAACCCTTGGCCCGGATCTCAGAGACGGTATATCCCGGAGAGTATGACTCAGCATAGTGCTTTCCAACCCTTGCCAGCGAGGGGAGTTTCTCTACTCGATCCACGGATCAACCCAGTGTCTGTGTTTCAAACCACTGAGGAGGCCTGTGAAGGCCTAAGGGCTGATCTAACTGGGAGGCCTCACGAGAGGCCTACGACCGTCTGACCAGACTCAGGAATCCGCATGCTCATAGAGACCCTCGGTGAGGGGAGCACAGGTCTGCCTGGTAGGCGAACCAGGCTGTAGGCAGAAAAAGTTCCGAGAGGGAACCAATAGCAGAGAATGAACACTTTAGCGAGCCAGGGTGCAAGCTCACCTTCAGAAGCTGCCTATTAAGGCTAGCTGAAACTGATAGCAAGAGACCAATAGCTTCATAAACCCAGCACCACTAGGGAACGTTACAGGGAGGCGCGGAGAGGCCTACTACCTGATAGCCAACGTAAGTGGGAATTCACCTTCAGGGAGGCCTGTGAGGCCTACTACCTGATAACCACAGTAAGTGGGGTGCTCACCTTCAGGGAGGCCCAGAGAGGCCTACTACCTGAAAACCACAGGATGTGGGGTGCTCACCTTCAGAGAGGCCAAGAGAGGCCTACTACCTGATAACCACAGTACGTGGGAACTCACCTTCAGGGAGGCCCGGTGAGGCCTGCTACCTTACAACCACAGTATGTGGGGAGCTCACCTTCAGGGAGCCCTGGTGAGGCCTACTACCCAACCGTACTCATCCAAGGAGGCCTGGAGGAGCCTACTACCTGATAATCACAGCATGTGGGAACTCACCTTCAGGGAGGCCTGGTGAGGCCTACTACCTGACCGTTCTCATTCAAGGAGGCCTGGAGGAGCCTACTACCTGATAATCACAGCATGTGGGAACTCACCTCCAGGGAGGCCTGGTGAGGCCTACTACCTGACAGCCACAATATTTGGGGGCTCACATTCAGGGAGGCCCAGAGAGGCCTACTACCTGATAGCCAACGTAAGTGGGAATTCGCCTTCAGGGCGGCCGGGTGAGGCCTACTACCTGATAACCATCTTAAGTGGGAATTCACCTTCAGGGAGGCCTGAGTGGCCTACTACCTGAAAACCACTGGTAGCTTCGAGCCCTGAGTCCGGGTGATAGTATAAGGTGGCCTGCTAAGGCCAGCCAGCTGGGGACTCGCCTATCAGGGAGGCCTGGTCGGGCCTACTAGCTAATAGCAAGTCATATTCTGCCATAAAGTACACTGTTGGGAACCATACCACACAAGCATAATTTACTAATGGGCTTCCAGTAGCGCTATAAGGTATGTCCCACAATGTTGGGACTCACCTCCGAGGAGGCCTGTTTAAAGGCCTACTACCCATCAGTGAGTCAACTGCCCGAACCACCAAGGCCAACCACGTAAAGTGAGCTGGCCTACAGTGCCCTCTAGGGGGCTGTCCAAACAAGGAGGCCTGCTGAGGCCTACTACCTAATGGCGCAGCCTTCGTTGGCAGAAAAGCTGTATACACAGCGCCTACAGCATCCTGGTGCCTAATCACATTGCCCATGGCAGTGTACTCCGCAAAAAAGCTAGCACCCTCAAAACAAGGGGAGTACAACATACGCCACTCTGCCTCAACGGAGGCCCCAGTTAGTCAGGGGCCTACCATCTATGCATGGGCGTCAGCTCAGGGCAATGCTCTGGCTTCAGGGGAGCGTACTTCGACCAAAGAAGAAGTGAAGCTCACTTCATACTCGACCCGAGCCATAGTGGTGCGAGGTAGGATAAAACAGAACTGGGAGTGAAGTGCTCAGACCTACCCTGTATCACAGGGTTATACTCACACCTCACCCTGAGGTTACCAGGGTGCGGGCCTGCCAGCGGCTCTAGGGTGACAGAAATTTATCTGTGCCCAACCTAGGGGAGTGGGGCTTGAATGAAAGCCAACCACCTACAACCTAGTGCTCGAGCAGTAGCTCAGCGAGGTGAGTGAAGCCTAAACTGGCGGCCTAAATCCGTAGGCCAGTTCTGCATGGCAGGGTCGGGCAGGAAACCCAGTCTTCTTCGTGAAGCGAAAGACGGCCTAACCCTGCTCAATAAAGACATAAATACCACGGAGGCCTGTTTGAGGCCTACCATGTCCTTACAAACCATCCTCTGCACCACGCTGCATTACTATAGTCACCCCAGAATGCAGAGAAGGGGGCGGGCCTTGGCCTAACGACTCCCATGGGAGGAGGCTGTTTATACAGGGATGCTAGAAACCTACATTCACAAAGTGAAGGTTCAGAGGAAGCAATGCTAAATTTTTAGCAGAGCGCCTTTATTATCCCTGGCACAGCCTAGGCCAGCTACAGAGGCGGCCCTGGTGAGGGCCAGCCTGCAGGCATAGATCTATCTGAGGGCTCGGAGGAGCCACAGCCTTACTAAAGAATATAGTCTGTATTATTCCATACAAAGGCTGTAGATCGCTCAGCCTAATGAAAACCCAAACAGAGCTCAAGGGGCGAATTACTCAGTCGAAGTCAAACGGACCCGTGGCCCGGACATAAGATCTATCTGAAGCTCTAGCGTCAGTCAACACTCTAAGTAACAAATTCTAAGAGAGAGACCAACTACTCTACCCTGAGGTGGCTAACAGCCCGAAGGCTAACATAGTTATCGTTCTGGCCACCTAATGGGGAACTTCAGGGCCCTAATAATCCAGGAAACTCTCTTACCTTATTACCTGATGACATGGCAAATGACATGACCCCATAGCTCTATACAGGGAACGAGGTCTGTAGAGAGATACATTTCGGAATTTTAATTCACAAAAATTTACTCTTGAAAAGACCAGTCAGCTCACCTGCGGCATGCGGAGTGAAGACTCGCCAGATAGTTATTTATGAACCTGGGGTCCCCACTTTACATGCCTGAAAGAGGCGTTTCTACTAACCAAGCCTAGGCGGGCCATTGGAACATCGTTCTTATCACAGGCCCAGCCCCAGGCCTGATGTAATGAACGTCTGGGGAGTCAGAAGAGAGGAGAGGGCTGTATTTCTTTTTAATGAAGCCCTCCGGGGAGATTATCCATCAGCGACGCAGTATGCGCTTGTGCTGGATAACCTCCCTCAGATCCCTCTTCTTGCGGGAGTCACGCCTTTTCTGCGCCCTGTTCCTCCACGGAGGGGGCGCACGAGAGGCGACACTGGCTCTCTGGCCCTGTCTACGGTCCTCAGACCGTGAAGGGCCAGGCACTCCCGCCTGCCTGGGCGTGGAACCGGATCTCAGCGGTATGCAGGTCCTAAAAGCAGCTGAGCGCGCCTTCGCCTCCCTGAACTTCCCAAGCACCGCCTCCACGGAGGGGCCAAAGAGTTCAGAGGGCGAAACCGAAGAATCGAGGAGAAAGGCCTTCTCTTTCTCCTCAACGTCGGCCAGGTTTAACCAAAGCTGTCTCCCCGTGGCCACCATCGCCGCCATCGACCGACTGATCGTGGAGGCAGTCTGTTTGGTGGCCCGGAGCACAAGAACCGTGGTTCGGCGCGGCTCAGTAACCGCCTCAGGGGACATCCCTGCCCCCTGTCGAGATCCTGCAGCAGGTCGGCCTGGTATGCCTGCAGCACCGCCATGGTGTGCAGGGAAGCACCAGCCTGAACTGCTGCCGTGTATGCTCTGCCATTCAAACGCGCTGTTGTTTTTAGCGGTTTGGATGGCAAAATGGAGCTCTCAGTGTCGACGCCTGCCCAGACACGAGATAGTTCGCAAACGACTCGTCAAATGGGCGGCATCGAGACATACCCATGCTCTGCGATCCCCTCAACATCAGCGAAATTAACCCGCTGATGTCAGTGAATACTGGCAGAGTATGGGCTCTTCCATGCCCTCTAGATCTCTGTGTGAAGATCAGGAAGGAATGGAAGGCTCACCTGAGCTGGTGGTGTATGGCCGGGGAGAAACCGATCGCCGAGCCTACCGCGAGCGGTCTCTCCTCTAGCGCGTTGCCATGGCAGCTACAGCCTGTTGGCGGCGCGCTCCACAACATCCACCAGACCTGCATACACGGGGCAGGGTGGCTGAGAGGGTTCAGGATCTACCTGATTATAAACCTCCTCAGCCATCTCCTGCTCGTCCTGAAGAGCAGCAACTGCAGGAAACTGTCGGTGAAAAATCCTCAACATCGACCTGCAGTTCGCCCTCGTCAGCCGTCGAATCATCTGAGAGGTTTACAGCACTCTCAAGATGATCGACGAGCTCTATCTGGAAGCCCATGATTTTTTTTTTTTTTTTTTTTTTTTTTTGCAAGTCGCCGCTCTGCCTCGGCACGAGCGGGACCACGAGGACCAGACGTTGAACCCCCTTCACTCGAGAAGAGGGCCAGACGAGAGCGGAGCGTTTTAAGAGAAAAACGCTCACAGTTCACACAGAGGATTCCCTCGAGAACCTCCCGTGCGTGCTCTTCTCCCAGGCAGGAAAAGCACACTCGTGTGCTGTACATTTAATTTTGTTACCGTTTCATTGAGTAGCGTTTTCAAACAGACAGTCCCTGAAGACGATGAGCTGATTTGTCATGTTTGCAAGGCGCCCTTTTATACTTCCAGGTCGCACGTTAATCATTCACGCTAATGATTCACGGGCTGTCGCCGGTCAATATGATTGACGTGATTTGATAGTGATTTCAGACACCTGTCACGCCTGAGGCGTTCCCCATAACGTCGTTGACGTATTGTTGAGTTCCCTTCGAAAGGGAACTTTGAGACTACACTCAACTAACTCTCATTAGAATATTAGTAGACTGTAGTAGACTGTTTGGTTAGGATTTGGATTAGTAGAATATGTAGTTGCTACTGTTGGGGACAGACACAATAAGATGTTAGCAGATATTAAAGCAGAATTTGGGGGGGGGGCTTAGAAGAACTTGATATTGCGACAGAAACTTTTAACTCTCTCTTTTCCAGCACTTTAGACACAGTTGCTCCTTTGCGCTTAAAGAAGATTAAAGAAAATATTCCAACACCATGATACAATGAGCACACTCAGGCCCTTAAGAGAGCAGCCAGAAAAATGGAGCGAAACTGGAAGAGAACAAAACGTCTCAGGTTACTATTGTAACCATAGTTCCCTGAGAACAGGGAACGAGACGATGCGTCGATCGACGCCATGGGAACGCCCCCAGCGTGACTGCGTCTGAAGCATCTATGTCAACTAGTCCAATGGAAAGAATGAGCGTCACGGGCGGGTGACGTCATGACCAGGAAATGATAAAAGCACATCCGGTGCAAACCGGCATTAGCTTCGAAAATTGCCGAAGCAAGCCGATCACAGGGATGCAGGAAGTATGGCAGGGTGACGCATCGTCTCTTTCCCTGTTCTCAGGGAACTATGGTTACAATAGTAACCTGAGACGTTCCCTTACGAAGGGAACTCAACGATGCGTCGATCGACGCCATGGGAACGAGAATACCCAAAGCGCCAGAATTCCAAGTACCTGAGTGTTAGTCTGTTGTAACTAAGCACTAAGCACCTGAGAACCTGGGGCAGCATCCAGGTCCAGGCAGTAAAACCTAATGAATGTGAGCGGTGAGGACCAGCCTGCCGCATCACACACGTCTTGAAGAGAAACTCCAAGTAATAAGGCTTTAGAGGCCGCCATACACCTCGTAGAGTGAGCTCTGACCGCCAAAGGACACGGCTGGTCAGAGTACTCGTATGCAAGTGAAATAGCCTCAACTATCCACTTACTAACCGTCTGTTTAGAAGCAGGAAGACCCTTCTCAGGTGATCCAAGCAAATAAATAACTGGTCGGACTTCCTCATTGAAGATGTCCGATAAACATAAGTATCCAGTGCTCGCACTGGACACAAGAGGTTCAGCCTTTCCTGGTCCGCAGTGTGCCACGAAGGAAACGTGAAATCAGGGGGTATCAACCCAACGATGTACCCCCCACAGGGCGTGGTAAGCCGCAATGGCCGCCACGTAGACCTAAAGCGTGGAAGGACATAGACCTGACGTAAAGCGCTCCTGCAGGAACTCGAGTACTGTGTTCACAGAACAGTTAACCGGATCCCACTGATGTCGGTGACACCATACAGAAAAAACTTTCCATTTAAGCGCATATAGTTTCCTAGTAGCTGGAGCTCTGGAGCTTAGAATGGTCTCAACAACCTCAGTTGAGAGACCACTCTCTATGAGTTGGGCCCCCTCAGAGGCCAAACCCACAGGTTCCAAATCTCCAAATATTGTGCCCCCGGCCTGAGACAGAAGGTCTCTCCTGATCGGGATTTCTCCAAGGGAGGACTGTCTAAGAGATGGATCAGGTCCGCAAACCAGATCCGACTCGGCCAGTGTGGTGCTACTAGCAGTAGGCTTATTCCGTACTGGCGAACTCGCTCCAGAACTCCTGGGTGCAGAGCAACAGGGGGAAATGCGTACAGACGTAGCCTCGGCCACGTCTGCACCTTAGCATCCAGCCCAGGGGGCTGGGTGAGTAAGGAAGAACCAAAGTGGACAGTGCGTCGTATGCTGAGACGCAAACAGATCCACCTCTGCTTGGCCGTAAAACTCCCAAATAATCCCCTGGTCTCAGCTCCTGCCTCGACAGGATGTCTGCTCCAATATTTTGGTCCCCAAGAATATACACTGCCCTCAGGGAGAGTACCTTCCCCAGAGACCACAGGAGGATCCTCAGACCCCCCTGACGGTTCAGATAAGAGACCACCGATGTGTTGTCTGTACGGACGAGCACATGATGACCCCTCAGGTCTGGGAGGAATTGCTTCAACGCATTGAAGACAGCCATCATCTCCAGGCAATTTATGTGCCACGAGAGATGATGACTCTTCCACAGACCCTGAACCGAGCGGCCTTCCATTACCGCTCCCCAGCCGGTGAGGGAAGCATCTGTCGAGATAGTAACTCGATGGCAAAGAGCTCCAAACACCGGACCCTGGGTTAAGAACCAGTGCTTCCTCCATATAACTAAGGCACGAAAGCAACGCCGCGTGACCTTGATCATACGAAGTGGGTTTCCCCTCGGGGAGAACCCTCTGGTCCTGAGCCACCACTGTAAAGGCCTCATGTACAGCAGGCCAAAAGGTATCCCGTTGGACGCTGCTGCCAAAAGACCCAACAGTCTCCCGAACTGTTTTACAGTGTGTGACTGGCCTAGCTTCAGCTCTTTTGTGGCTGACAGGATAGCAGCTACACGAACGGGCGATAGGGTGGCCCGCATCGTCACTGAATCCCATACCACACCAAGGAAAGTGGTTCTCTGTACTGGAGAAAGCACACTCTTCTTGGTATTGAGCCTCAACCCCAACATCTGCATATGAGCGAGAACGACACCTCGGTGCCGAACCGCCAACTGCTCTGATTCCGCTAGAATCAGCCAGTCGTCGATGTAGTTCAGAATACGTATGCCCTGCAGCCTGAGCGGGGCTAGAGCTGCATCTACGCATTTCGTGAACGTGCGGGGTGATAGAGCTAGACCGAAAGGAAGTACCCAATACTGGTATTCTTTGCCCCCGAAAGAAAACCTAGGAACCTCCTGTGCTGAGGGAGGATGGAGACATGGAAGTAAGCGTCCTTCAGATCTATCGTGACAAACCAGTCCTCGGATCTGATTTGAGTCACGATCTGTTTGAGTGTCAGCATCTAGAACTTGAGTTCCTGTACTGAACGATTTAACAGACGAAGATCTAAAAAGGGACGCAACTCTCCATCCTTTTTTGGAACAATGAAATAACGGCTGTAAAAACCCGACCTCGGTCGGGTGAGTACACCTGTTCTATAGCTTCTTTCGCTAACAGGGCCTTTACCTCTTGCTCCATTACCAGAGCCTGCTCGGGATGCACCACTGTGGGCAACACCCCGATGTAACGAGGAGGACGTGAACCAAACAGGATTCTGTATCCTTTCTCTACAATCTGCAGGACCCAACGAGAAATATTCGGCAGAAGCTTCCACGCTGCCAGAAAATTTACTAAGGGAACCAGCCTCTCGAGGGGCATCGCCTCATAACCATACTCTTTTAGCCCTCTTATTCTCGAATAAGTGTTAACTTTAGGGCTAAAAAGTCGTGAAGAGTAAGGTTTATTCCACGATTTCGATATTTCATTGTGAAGATCGGGAAAAAAGGGAAGCTCTCGTGGTGGAGATAATGTAGTGGATGATAAAAAGCGCTCATCTAATTTACTTTTAGGACGAGCGCCTTTATTCTCAGATGGCCATACAATATTTAATTTTTCTACAGCCCGTGACATAACATCCACCAGCTCATCATATGCTGGGGAAATAAATTGTGAATCTTTTTCCCCCCTGTGTGTGCTTTCACTCTCCATACTCATAACATCGACCTCCTCGGAGGAAGAGCATTGAAGTAATGGAGGGCTCTCTCCCCGCGCGGAAGAAACCGCAGAGCGTGCTTCCGACACCGGGGGGAGAGCGCTGGATCTTCCGGGTAAGGAAGGAGAAAAGGCCAAGAGACCCGTCTCCAACCCCTCCGAAAGATCCTTCCGCGATCCCCAGGAATGCATTCTCCGCGCCGCCTCGGCAGACGCGGGTCCTGATCCCTGAGGATCGCGAGCCTGCCCACTCTTTACATCAAAGAGTGACAGGCGAGAGCGGAGCATGCGGAGCGGTAGCATTTCACAGTGTTGACACCCAGCCTCCTCGAAGGCTGAGACCGCATGCTCCACTCCCAAACAAATGACACAAAGCTTGTGTGTGTCCCCACCCGTTAAATAACGTGGGCAGGGAGGAACACACTGCTTGTACACTTGTTTCGCCATAACGTTTCCGAATAAATTGCAACAGACAACAATAAATAGACAGAGACAGTATAACACAGATCGCTTGCTGAGGCAACAGAAGCTAATGCCGGTTTGCACCGGATGTGCTTTTATCATTTCCTGGTCATGACGTCACCCGCCCGTGACGCTCATTCTTTCCATTGGACTAGTTGACATAGATGCTTCAGACGCAGTCACGCTGGGGGCGTTCCCATGGCGTCGATCGACGCATCGTTGAGTTCCCTTCGTAAGGGAACTAGAGGTATTTCGCATTTCATGGTAAGAGAGCACGATTGCATACAGAGAGGCCTTAAAAACTGCTAGATCTGCTTATTTTTCAACCCTATTAGAAGAAAATAAACAAAACCCTAGGTATTTATTTGAAACAGTGGCTAAACTAACAAGAAATAAAGCTTAAAGCACAGATGTTTTCAAGCAGCACAGCAGTAATGACTTTATTAACTTTTTTACTTACAAGATTGATAATATCAGGGAGAAAATTATAACTATGCAACCGTCTACTACAGTATTGCATCAGACAGTGCAGTGTAGTCTCACTAACAAAAAATTTGATTAATTCATTGCTATAGGAGAGGGTGAATATTATAAAGTCGTTAAATAATCTAAATCGACAACATGTATGTTAGACCCTATACCGACTAAACTATTGAAAGAGATGCTTCCAGAGGTCATATATCCTCTTCTTAATATCAATTCATCTTTGTCATTAGGATACGTACCAAAAACTTTTAAGCTGGCTATGATTAAACCGCTTGTTAAAAAAATGCAACCTACAGAATTAGTAAATTACAGGCCGATCTCGAATCTACCTTTTCTGTCAAAGATACTAGAAAAGGCAGTATCTTCACAACTATGTTCCTTTTTAGAAAGAAATGGTATCTGTGAGAATTATCAATCAGGATTTAGACTGTATCATAGTACTGAGACAGCTCTCATTAGTCACAAATGATTTACTCTTATCATCCCATCGTGGTTGTATCTATCTATTGGTGCTACTCGATCTTAGTGCTGCATTTGACACTATCGACTACAACATTCTTTTAAATAGACTTGAAAATTATGTTGGCATTAGTGGAATTGCACTAGCATGGTTTAAATCATACTTATCTGACCGTTATCAGTTTGTAGCAGTAAATGAAGAGATGTCTAATTGGTCAAAAGTTCAGTATGGTGTACCACAAGACTAGGATTGTTGCTGTTCACTCTGTACATGCTACCCTTAGGAGATATCATTTGGAAGCATGGCATTAGTTTTCACTGTTATGCTGATGATACTCAGCTCTATATTTCTTCATGCCCTGACAAAATTTACCAATCCACAAAATTAATGGAATGCATAGCTGATATAAAAAACTGGATGACTGTTTTTTCAGAATTAAGTAGTAGGAAATTACTAGAGATTCTAATTATTGGACAAAAAACTTCCTCACGTAATAACCTAGAATATTGTCTAACACTTGATGGGTGCTCTGTCACTTAGTATCTGTAAAACTGCATTTTTTCATTTAAAAAATATAAATACTATATGTACTTACATAAAAAAGGTTTAGATGCAGTGTACTTATTGTGTTCATGATGTATTGCAAAACACTGTTGCTTTTGAGGTGAATTACGGGTATGGGTAGGGATAGTGGCCTGTTGCATGAAGCTAGCTGAATAAACTCATTCAAAATCATACAAATCTAATCTTGTTTAGATCAGGTTCAGCACACTTTCAATACTTGATATAAACATTCTCTGATAGATCCGGCACAATTCAATTCTCTGCCGAAGATTAAGAGATCGATAATAAAAATAACATGGATTACATTTACAAGGCAGGAATAAACTGCTGCTGGACTCAAAGTTTGAGAAGGCAGCTGGAAGAAAATATCTGACAATATATTAAATAATTTATATAGGTTCACAAAGAGCTCAAAAGGAAACACACAAGCTTAGTAATTTAAAAAGCTTTATATATTAAATATTGTATTTATATGTGTATATTTCTATTAATTTAAGAGCAAAGTTTCATTTGAAGTTTATAGCAAATGAATATATTTTATGAATTTTAAATCATTATTATTCATATGAATATAATAAATAAGTAGCAGGAAAAGACAGGCAATTTTGATATAAACTACTTTAATTTGGAGCAAGAAATACAGATGGCTTTATTGCATCAGATAGATGTCACTTTGCTCTCAGCTGATTGGTACTGTTTTGGTTTAAACTTGAATAAAACATGCTCTGGAGTAGATTAGCCTTGTTGTGTAAGTTACCATGGTGAAGAGCACAACTAAAAAACAACCCACCTTCTTGAGCCTGAAGAAACAGAGTTTGCTCAAACTAATCTTAGACTTACCTGGGTAGCATCTGAAACCAACTTTGTGCAACAGTCTTCTTGTTTTGTGGTGTGGTCAGGTTTACGGGTGAGTTAAGGTGTAAGGGAAGGGTAAACAGTGTAATTAATTAAAGATGTAATTACCGAAAAGAATTGCAGCTGTAATTACACAGGTATTTTTTTTAATACAAGTACAATGTAAAAACATATATTTACACAATCAGTGCACTGTGTCAAATCAATAATTTAAATGTTTAGTACATGGTAGTTAAAGACACTTAATATAAAGTGGTACCCAAACAGAGTTCACCCTTTACCAAAGTGATGCAACATAGTATTTTTATTGATAAGTTTGGGTTGTTAATGCACTGTGTAATGCGGTAGACCCAGCTGGGAAGGTGCACATGTGGGCAGCAGGCCTATGGCTGCAGCTTTGGGTTCACCACCATTTCTCCACAAACATACGTCGGTAGACCAAACCTGCAAACCTTCCATCTGGCCCCTT
Organism: Gila orcuttii; assembly: GCA_026230005.1. NCBI lineage: Eukaryota > Metazoa > Chordata > Actinopteri > Cypriniformes > Leuciscidae > Gila > Gila orcuttii. The sequence continues at coordinate 37,401,819 of JAPDVR010000005.1, read as the reverse complement.
CCTAACTGAAAGCTAATGCCACAAAGCCTTTTCCTAATGCCAAATATCCACTAGTAAAAATGGATTGAAATAATTTATTTCTCTAATTAACCAGCTGAACACCAACAGTGTGTTTTATGTTAAAATTTTATGTTTGATTGTTGTTCATCACCACATTTCAGAGTTTCATCGTACATCTTGAATAATATAAACATTCATTTAGAATCACACTGTCAAAAAGACTTGACTAAATAAAACTCACAGACGGCATGAATACAGGTCCTCATGCGTGCCTTTCTGTCTATCTGTCAATATATTTATTTCCAGCAGTGACCACATTCAATTACACACACAGTATTAAATCTCCAAAGACACTGAAGATGCAATCTTCAGATACATTTAATCAGAAATTCAAAGCAAAAACAAAACGTCAAAAGTATGGCCTACTTTTTAATACTGTGTTCAAAAACCCTTTCGGTAGTAAAGCAATAGAGAAATCTTTCAGGACACCTTGCATACAACAACCAAAGATCTGCCCTGGAATTTTAGATGAACCCATTTCCTGCTATTCTGTTTGTGTCACTAGGCCTCTGTGCAGAGATTCAAAAGGAATGTCATCTGGGATTTGTCTGTGTCAGGAAAAGACTAATGATTCCACAAACAGACCTCACCAGGAAAAACATGACCAGCCCCTCAGTTGCCTCAAGTCTGCAGCAAATGATGTTCTGCAAATCTCCAGCATGACCACATGACCATAATCTTACTGTCGGTCAGGGCAGCCTGGAAGTTGTGGTAGTGGTAGAAGTCCAATTACATGATATTGCAATCAATATTAGGAATTGGCCAAGAAACTTTTTGGCCACATTACCCCATATGTCACTTGCTGTCCTTCATTGGAAATCTTTGCCCACATAAACAAGACACAAGAAATCTTATCATTTCCGTATGACTGTAACTTGTAAAAACCTGCCTGGATGGTTACATAGGCCTTACATCTCCCCCTGTCACAGCCCAAAAACAAAGACCAGTAATTAATGCATCAATCATTGCACATGAAAGTCTGGGAGATGTTTCTCTGTTCAGGTTGGGAGGCAGGCTTGTGGATGAGTGACAGGAATATGGATGCTGTTGGCGGTAAATGAGCTTTGACGGTTCCTAGTGGTCTCACCGCATGGTCCACCCAGCTTGCCGTCCCGCTTCTGGACTGCTGATAGAATTAGGGATCTCTTGAACCATGCTGCTCTCACTTCCGAAAACAATTACCATGAACCAGTGGGGCCACCAAGCCTGATGAGATATATGTTTTGAGCGGTGGGGGCGTCGGGGATGTTTAAAGAAAGCCAAGCAGGGTGCATCCCCGCCACCCACGCATGTAAGGGCTAAGGAAACAGCTCTCAGAGGACAGGAGAGGAGATTTTCTCTTTTTTTCCATTGTTTGGTTTTTCTTCAGAACGGTTTACAGCGAGGAACCATGGTGGGTTGCACATAAATCTTTTTTCATTAAGAAATACTGACTTGGCCAGGAAATATTACATTATAGACAGATGTCTCAGTTCAAACTCCCAGGTTACTTTTTGTATACACAGAGAAATGAGGTGAGCAACACTGACAATGTGGGCATTTCATAGAGCAAAGGAACAGATTTTACGTGTATTTGTAATGCCTCATAAAATATGAGTTGTATAGTTATTTTTAGAATGAATGAATAAATAAATGAATGTGTGAATTTTTGAGAAATGTATCTGAGATGTTCTGATAAATATTTTAAACCAACACCTGCACACACACACACACACAAAAATAAAATAAAATAAAAAATTTTGTTCCATAAATTTGTGATGATGAAGAAACACATAGATTGTCTACAGAAGCATCTATTTCCATTAATTCATAGCATGATCACAGTGCTTGAGATTCATTTATCAGGTCTAATCTGTGTGAACAGGAACGTTCTAGCTCTGTTTTTTTGCCAGATTGTCTGCATAAAATTAGTCAAAATCAAAGAATTTTCTAACAGTTCTAGAAACATTTGGAGTTGGTAGAAGGCCACCAATGTCCTATGCAGGGCTGTGGGCACAGCAACAGAGTTCAGGTCAAAGGTCTGAGGAATCTACTCATTTCACGCTGCCCTGGCGCCTGCCGGCAGAACCCTCAATTTGTAAAAGCCAAACTCTGACCTCTGGGGCTTCCTTGGGAAAACACAAGACTTAAACACTACCAGCTATCCCAAGACGTCAGGTCTGAGTCCACAGACATCTTCCAAAACCCTCAAAAGAAGAATTACCCCACAACTTTCCAGCATAGACTTAATAACAGAAATTATCTCTCTAAAGAGACGGCCCAGCCAACAGGCCTTAACAAGAGGAATTGTTTCTTCATAAGAACTAGTGCAGTCAGCAGACCTTATTATTAAGAGTTGAGTAGTATTGAATAGTTGAATAGTATTTAATAGTTGCACTTCTTCACCTCATTACTCAGACTGATGTGGCCTGCTACAGTCTGAACAGGGTGACACACTCGTGTGATTAACACCACAACCTCTACTGGATGCAGTTAAATTGATAAATAGGACAGTAAACATGGCTGGAAAGGGGTTAAGGCAGACCAACAACTTAAAAAAAAAATAAAAAAAATAAAAAAAAATTCATCTCTAGACATAGAGAACATATAAACATATTAGTATTTTGTTTTTAATCCAAGCCTTCTTTATATAAATGAGCACTGATTATATTATTATGTTCAATATATTATGTTTTACAACTAAGTAGATGATTAATCTAGTTTATATCTAGTTTATATTCTGTACAAATAATTTATTTATCAAATGCACAACAATACAGCATGCATTATTAATAACAGGCAAAGAAATGTAGTTTGTGCATCTCCAGATATATATATATATATATATATATATATATATATATATATATATATATTACAGAGTTAAAAAATGAAGGTGAGGGCAGCATGTTTGTGTTATATTTACTGAGATTAAGTATAATATATAATAATGAAATCAATTATATACTTTTCACTGTCCACAAAAGATTTGAATATGCACAAATCATCAATGATCATTATAACATTAAACATTAAATAATAATAATAATTGTAAGAATTATATTACTAAAAATATCTCTAATGAAAATAAGATAAGAAAAAAAAATATCTTTTAGAACGGCATAAAAATGTTTTTACAGAAAAAAAATATTTCAGCTATTGGGTGGTACCAAAATAAATTCTGTAATAAAAGAGGGAACAAAGTCGTAGAGACAGGTATGAAAGCGTGCAGTACAGTAACTCTTTTTCTGCACAATGACATTTGGCACTGGCAGTGTTGGAGGTTTGTTTCAGTCTGCGTTTTATCCATTACACAAGCCTGCTGCAGTCAGGAAAATCCTCTGATAAAAGGCTTTAGCCGAGAAACAGACCAGTGCGATTTCGTGAAGCAGCTTCTCTTCGAACCTTCTCAAACATGTCAGCTACAGTTTGTCAGCCACCATGTGTTATTCTGCTTCAAATACCGAGTATTAGAGAGCAATTATCACCTGCAATGGACCAAAGCCTCTGACAGTGTAATTATACTTGAGTTTTTATAAGACCTGCACCCTCTCCTGTCTCTCATTTAGAAGCGGTATATCCAGAGCAAGAAGCAAAGGTATTTTCTGAACAGGTTTCTGAAGCACTCAGAGCCCCCCAGTTCCCCCCTGTATTTCTGACATGGGCCTCCCTCTCTCTACTTTGTGCTTTCTGTGGACTGGGTCCTGGGCCCTGATTTGACCCAGCTGGAGAGAGGGAGTGATCAGAACTGGACTGATGCAGACAGAGCTAAAGTAAACACGTCGTGGTGGCTGGGCAGGCAGTTAGCAGCCCTCGGACAGATGATCGGGGGGCCTGCGCAGACCACACATGCAGGCATGCACCGAAGGACCACACAGGGGCTGATGGGGGAGCTTGGGGGGCCTCAGCACGCAAATACATGGCCCATCGACAGGGCACTCCTACGGGTAAAGGCAAGCTCTGGGTCAGGGCCAGGCCTGAGGAGAGTGTGAGGTGTTCAAGACATGTCTTTTGTGTGTATGCGAGACTGCAGATAAAGACAAGTTTTTCTCTCTCTCTCTCACTCTCTCTTCTTTTTTTTTTTTTGGCGGAAATAAACTTTCGATGCAAAAAGGACTGAGTAAACACAAAAAGGAAGCAGCTCATGAAGACATAATTTTCCACTGCCTTCGTGATGATGCTCTAATTGCACACCTAAATAAGACCAGGACAACTATATGCCCTTTAGAATATTACTAGAATAACACTATAAGATATTTAAATATTTCACAAAGGACAAAATAAATAAAAAAATTACATGTTTTAAACTTTTGAATTAGATAATTTGTGTTAATTTGTGTTTTAGTTGCATTTTTTAAATGGTTTGGTGCAATTTTCACAAGCAAGTTGTAAGTTTTCAACTCTTAGTAATCTCACAACAGTTTATCAAAAATGCACTTTTTTCACCATTTAAGCATACTTTCAATTATGTTAGTATAAAACACAAAATCACAAATTATCCTTTTCACTTCAAAAAAATGTTTTATGATGTAAAGTTTCATTTACAGTAACTGTCTTTCATAATGCTGTTAATATTAATATTTTCATTTGCATTTATTCTCATTTAGTTTAAAATATCTGTCTATCATTTAATTCAATTGATCTTAATAATGAATCATTTGGTAGAGCTATACATTAGATATACATTCTATAAATATTGATTCTGCAAAATGTTCCCACAAAGATGGCAATATCTGAAATACTTTTCCTTGTGGGTACCATTTTTGTCCCCATGTGGAAAACAGCTTATAAATAATACTGTGATGGTTTTTGAAAATGTAAAACTTCCATCTTTTTCTGCCAAAATTTTCTATGACTGGGAGAATTCGAGGTATAGTTAGGAGGGAAAGAATATACAGTATAAAAATCATAATGTCAATGGAAAGTCTCCATAAAACATGAAAACCTGCGTGCGTGCGTGTGTGTGTGCGTGTGTGTGTGTGTGAGAGAGAGAGAGAGAGAGAGAGAGAGAGAGAGAGAGAGAGAGAGAGAGAGAATTTGCAATTTGTGAACAGGGTAAAGTAAAAGGAATAGGAAACAGTGAATGACTATATCTATTAGATTGATCAGTGAAACGTAAGAAGGAGGGAGACAGATGGCAGGTAACGGTTGTATCAAATCGTCTTGGTTACTAACGTAACCTCGGTTCCCCGAGAGTAGGGTACGAGTATTACGTAAGTAGCTTACACTATGGGAAAACTCCTTTTCTCGAGAATATTGAAGCCAAATTTTTTTAATTTTCAACTGCACAAACCAATGGCGAGTCGGCTAGGATGTGCGAACCAATCAGGACGCTTCACGCCCGCGCGCGTCAGAGCCCGCCAGAATGGGCGTGGCTTATATTTATATAAGTCCCCATTTCGGCATATAATTCAGGTTAAATCGACTGAAGCGATCCCCTGATCAAAGCACAGTCGCACGGCGAGTTACTCAATACTCGTTCCCTACTCTCAGGGAACCGAGGTTACGTTAGTAACCGAAACGTTCCCTTTCAAGAGGTCTCTCGTATTGCGTAAGTAGTTTACGCTGTGGGAACCCCTTTCAAAATGCCGTGCTTGCTTTAAAAACTTCGCCTCATACTATAGCCTAGGGCCAAGCACCCACTCACTCACTTAACTGATGCCAGTGCTAGCAAGAGAGCAGTTTTGAATGAAAGCTGCTTCAGGTCAGCAGACTGAAGTGGCTCGAAAAGGGCCCCTTTCATGGCCTCCAGGATCGTGGAAAAGTCCCAATTAGGTATAAAGGGGGGTCGAGGCAGGTTTAGCCTTCTGGCCCCCTTGAGGAAGCACACGACTAGGTCGTTTCTTCCCAGTGATTGCCCGGCCACGTGAGCATGAAATGCTGCTATGGCCGCCACATATACTTTGAGCGTGGAGGGGGTGCGACCCGCATCCAAAAGCTCTTGTAGAAAGGAAAGTACACTTGTCACTCCACATGAGTAGGGGTCCAGGTTCCGCGCTGTGCACCAGCTGGAGAACACTGACCATTTTAGAGCATAAAGATGCCTGGTTGAAGGCGCTCTTGCTTCATTAATGGTATTTAGCACCTTATCCGGAAGGTTCCCAGATACCCGTTGAGGGTCCAGACATGGAGGGCCCACAAGTCGAGATGGGGATGCCAGATCGTCCCGTTCGCCTGCGTGAGGAGGTCTCTCCTCAGTGGTATCGGCCATGGGGCTGATCCCAGCAACTGAGTCAACTCGGAGAACCATGTCTGGTTCTTCCAGAGCGGGATTACCAAGAGCCCTGCACACTTGCTCTCCCTAATCCGTTCGATGACCTGAGGTAGCATCGAGACAGCATGTCCCTGTCTTTGGAGAAAAATGTTTGGCAACGAGCGTTGTCTTTTGAGGCAAAGAAGTCAACCTCAACCCGAAGATGCTCCATATCATCTGAAACATTTGCGGGTGAAGAGATCATTCCCCTGGGAGAACATTGTTTCTGGATAGCATATCCGCACCCTGGTTCAGAATGCCTGGCACGTGCGCTGCTCTTAGTGAGCACAGGTTGAGCTGAGCCCATAGCAAGAGGTGTTTGGCCATGGTGTGCTGGTTGCTCGACCTGAGACCGCCTTGGCGATTTATATAGGAAACTACTGACATGTTGTCCGACCGGACCAAGACGTGGTGACTTTTTATATATGGGAGGAAAGCTTTTAGTGATAGAGCGACTGTTCTCATCTCTAGACAGTTTATGTGTAGGCACCTCTCAGGCCAGAGATGGGCCTGCCCTCGTATAGGGCCCCCCAACCTCTGTTGGAAGCATCTGTCGAGATCACTTTCAGCTGCACTCTCATCTGTATAGAATTTATGACTGTTCCCAAAAAATGTATACTCTGGCAGGGAGACAGTGCGCTTTTTGAAGCATTGATCCTGAGACCTAGGCATTCTAGATGGCTGAGGAGCCAGGATCTGTGAGTTATTAACTGCGCCTCAGATTGGGCTATAACCAGCCAACCGTCGAGGTAGTTCAACACTCGCACTCCCCATTGTGGCGAGAGCTGCGTCCATGCACTTCGTAAACGTACGAGGTGCTAGGGATAACCCGAATGGTAAGACTGTGTACTGATAAGCCGGCCCTCGAAGGTGAAATCTCAAGAATGGCCTGTGATGGGGTGCTATCTGAATGTGAAACCTCAGCCGCTGGGCGGGGCTAGGAGGCTAGCGGCGCTGGCTTCGCTAGCTGAGGAAGCGGCGCCCTCTTGTGGCGGACAAAAGCAGAGCTGGATTGTTTAGGGAGGAAGTGACGCATAGCCTGCAACACTTTTTGAGCCTCGATGTAACGTTACGTGAAACCTTTGAATGCTGGGCTGAACAGACCAGTGGTGGAGATAGTGGAGTCCAGAAAAGCTGCCCTATCTTGCATCCTTCATCTCTGTTAAGTTCAACCAAAGATGACGTTCAAGCACTGTCAAGTTCTCCATGCACCTACCAATCGTCTGGGCGGTTGATTTGGTTGATTTGGTGGCTCACAGAGCCAGGTCTGTGGCGCTTGGCAGGTCTCTGAAAGCTTCCGGTTCAGGTCCAGACTCGTCCATCGAGCGGAGAAGTTTGGCCTGAAAAACCTGGAGGACAGCCATGGTGTGAAGTGCCGACACAGCTTGGCCACCGGAGGCGTAGCCTCGGGCAGCGAGAGCTGAAATGGTGCGGCAAGGCTTCGATGGGTGGGTTGCCTTAGCTTTCCATCCCACAGCGGTGGGCGGGCAAAGGTGTGCGGCCACCGTCTCTTCGAGGGGAGGATTCGCTTTGTACCCATTTTCCACAGCTCCGTCGACAGTCGAGAGTGTCGAGGAGAAGGGAGGCTTTAGACGAGCTGAATGCGGCGCTTTCCACGACTTCGTTAGCTCGTCGTGCACTTCTGGAAAGAAGGGGGCCTATCTGGGGCCCTGCAGGAACCATTCGTCCAGCCTGCTGAGCGTGTGCTCCTTGGGCGAAGACCATTCGAGCCCGAGGTCTTCAACGGCCCTAGTTAACACACTCAGAAGCTCTGTGTCAAAGCTGGTTCTCACGTCGTTCGCGCTGGCTTGTGTTGAGGGTGCGGGGTCAGTCATGGAGCCCGCCCAATTCTTGCATTCGGATGCAGCGAGAGAAACGCTGTCATCTTTCTCATCTTCCTCGTCTGATCCCCCAAAAGAGATGAGACCGGCCGCTTGCTGAGAGGGGCGCTGGTCCGCCTGAGTAAACAGGACCGGCGAGGGCGTTTCTCTGGGAGAGAACGAGGCACGCGGGTTTGGGCCGGTATATGCTCGCTAGTGTTCATCCACTCTGGCATTCTCTATGCGCGGCGCTTTTTCTTGCGCGGCTCCTCTAGATACACACTAGAAAGATATTACTAAAACAGTATAGATTTAATTATAAGTCAGTTACATAAATTAGGTAAAGTGTATTTTTTCCAGGTTTTCTTAATATGGTAGTGGTCTGGATGAAACCAGGATCAGTTCTCGACTGCCAGTTCTTAATTCTGAAAACAGAGAGATTCTAATTATTGGACAAAAAACGTCCTCACGTAATAACCTAGAATACTGTTTAACACTTGATGGCTGTTCTGTCAAGTCCTCGTCGTCGGTTAGGAACCTGAGTGTGCTCTTTGATACCAAACTTTCATTTGAAAGTCACGTGTCTAGTATCTGCAAAACGTCCTGGTTGCGTATGCAACCCACCATTCCCTGAAGGAGGGAATGGAGGACGTAGTCGACTTCGACTGAATGGGGGATCGCGTCAGAGAGCCTATCATCTTCGAGTACTATTGAACGAGCCAGTGGAATTGGCGTGTGCGTGATTAGCATCACACACTCCGCCCCCGCGGCTCGGGTATAAATACGGAAGTGGATGCACGCACTAGTTGCTTTTTCACTGAGGAGCCGAGTGTAACCCGGAGTCAGCGGTGCTCTAGCGGTTGTGGCACGGGGACTACGTCCTCTGTTCCCTCCTTCAGGGAACGGTGGGTTGCATACCCAACAGGACGTTCCCTTTCAGTCGATAACGTCGGACGTAGCCGACTTCGATTAAATGGGGGACACTTTGAAAGCGCCACTAAAGCTGCCACCTTCCAGTGCCTAGTCCAAAGTCTCCTGATGCCCCCGTAATTTTAAGGCGGGGAAGGATCTTTTCAGGGCTTAGGCCAGGGAAGTCACTGCTGTTACTACAGGACCACTGGGAAAGCGTTCCCGTACATTGGAAGGAAGGGACGCTGCGGAAGCCACATCCTACCCAGAGGGAGGTAACGTGGAGAATATACATATGAACTGGGCGGATGACCGGGCAGTATGACATATCGAATGTCACTGGGGTGGCTCCAGCCTAAGAAGGGGGGAGACTCACCGGACAGTGACGGCAGGGAGACTCTGCCGAGGGAAGACACGGGCTCGACCGTAGGGAGCCGTATCGTGGAAGAATACACATATGGGGTCGCCGTAGGGACCGCAACATATGGACCCAGCCTAACACAGGTTCCACACTGCTTACAAGTGGTAGTCCTAACACCAGATGTTCCGCACGTCCGACGTCGGAGGGGTATGGAGGAACTCAACAGGGTTCAGATTTAACCCTCTGGGGTCGGCGGTATCGCCGGCGATACCAGCTCACTTTTTTCCTTATCAGTGCAAAAGAGACTCAAATTACTCTGTTGATTTTGATCTTACATATAAGTGCTGTACATCATTACATCCTGTTAAGTGTCTATTTTTTGTGGGTACTCACAATAAAAACAAAGTGTTGTGCTTTTAGTCAAATAAAGAAAAATAAACATGATGCACGTTTTACCGTCTCTCGTCAGTGAGGTCCATTCTGAAACGCGTCCGAAAAATGAACTGTAACTCTGTCAATACTTGTCACAGAGATACGAGAGCTTTCTCTTTATGAAGCAGAAATTCTCTTCTTTTAAATGAAGTAATTTATATAAAAAAACAAATATTCTCAGTTTATGTAATCTGTATGAAAAGAGAGAGATGTCAGTATTTTTCTTTCCAGCTCAATATACCTCATTACGCGTTAATGTGCCACGCCCACGGAGAGCGCGCGGTATTCAAACGCAAATGATCTAAGGCAAGCTATGCAAACATGCCAACGCCCACCAGCTGGATTATAAAATCATGTTTAGTAAGTTTCTTACTACCGCTGTGAACACAGCGTATTCCTACCCTGTGAGGAATAATACTATCTAATAACCCTGGAAAATGTACCAGAAGTGCTGGTAGTTTCATTTCGAGGAGCAACGGATCCAGCTGATGTAGTAAGCCATTTATTCTTAAGTGCTTTGTTCTAATCACGATATTGAATAGTGTCTATAAACCGCAAAAAGACTGTTTAAATATGAATTGCGTGTCTGTGTGTAGGCTAAATGATGAATGAACGGCACAGGCGCACGCGCTTTGTTTAGCGCGTGTCTGTGCCGTTCATTCATTCTCGCATCTACATTAGTAAACATGTTATTAAATTTACATGAACACATCCAAACTATATTGCTATAGCCTACTAAGATGAGTAAAAATAGACTGAAAAATGTTGAAATAAAATGTCTGTATAAGCAACAAACTTCAAATTAACATGTATATGCTAATATATCATACACAATATGTTACAGACTAAATATGAATGTTTAGACAAGATTTTATGATTCGTTTTGGATAGATTATAAAGTTTTGACTGTAAAAAAAGACTACTGTCACATTAAATAGGTAAGCTTTTGTTCACCAATTTCTGCTCATGTTAAATATACTATATGATGTTTTGTCAAAAATAAAGTAGGTATATTGAATTATCAACTAAGATGTTATTTTAGTGTTTGTTCCAATATTCAAAATAATGAATACCTTTTTGAATACGTATGATAAAATGTATACTTTTTACAAAGAAAGAATACACTTGAAATATTGTTAAAATTGTAATTGTTGTTGTAATTGTAACCTCTTTGTAATTGGTTACAATTTCTAATTGTAAAATATGTATATACAGATAATTTCTTTTGTCCTTGCGTTCTTTGGGACCCTGTGACACACCTGTGTGAGGCTAATTAATATGCAGGTCATTATGTATGTGGCACATTATCCGGCCTTTGTCTTCTCAGGTGTGAACACGCCTCCACGCATATTGCCTTTCCAAACAAAAGGTGTCTTATAAAATTTAAATCAATGTATTGTTTTGTGTAAATGATTAGGCAGGATGATTTTCAGATCATTTTGAAGCAAAAACTCTAGGCAACAATGCCAATTAGTCAAAAGTCTTGTAGACACATATTTAGTATGTGTTTTGTGGCCTTATTTCAGACACTTTAAGTTTTAGTTTTTTCAATAACCATGCATAAACAATATTCTCTCAAAAATACAAACATGTACATACATGTTGCTCAGATATTACGGTAGCCACGTTTGTGCTATATAGAGTGAATTTACACCTTTGCCATTAACATGTTTATAAATAACTGAAAAAAGCACAAATGTCAGAGCATGTCAGAACACCTCCAGGACCCAGAAAACCCCTCAGACCCCTGAGGGTTAAGGGAACTCAACTGTAGTAGAAAGGCGCACGTATCCAGTCCATAGGAGGGGAATGGCGCAGCAAGCCGACACTTGAACCGGGCTCACGGTGAAACTGGCTTCATGAGAAGGGAGCCCACGGGAAGCAGCGGTTCAACTAGGTGTCGTCCAGCCCCCAACTCTAGAATCTGTTTAGCAAAGCATATAGTCAACGCCCAGGCGGGGCACTTTACACTCATCACAGAGGAGCTCAACACCTAAGTGGACATGTTGCATCTCAGAATTTTTTACCGAAATGAAAGTAGGCACTAAGTGGCCAACTTTGCTTGGAAACAGCCTTCCCTCTCTGCTGAATTCCTAACAGAAAAGAGCTGGTCTGAGGTCTATGGCTTGCGTTCTGTACACGTCTAACCGCTATAATCGAACGGACAGAGAAAGCCAGGGCTGGATCTGCCTCCTCCGGGGCAGTGCTTGCAGGCTCACCACCTTATGGGAGAGGTAGGAACCTTGGGCACAATCCAGGCCGGTCTCAGCTTGTGAGAGTTAGCCGGCCCGAACTCCAGGCAAAATTCGTTGACCGAAAGCGAGCAAGTCCCTACCCTCTAGTAGAGACCATGCGAGCAGGAGAACTGTTTTAACAGAATTTTTAACTCACTGCATGCAGTGGCTCAGGGGTGGTCTCTGCAGTGCAGTTGCACCAGAGATAAGGCCCAAGAGGATAAAGAGGGACGCAAGGATTTACATTACCTTGTTCCTCAGGAACTTGACGATCAGGACGTGCTTCTCCATGCTTCTGCATCACGATGAGCGTCATTTAACATCGAGGCAACATCATTTTGAGGGTGAAGGAAAACACCCTACTCCAACCCATCTTGCAGGAAAGAGAGCACTGAAATGATCGAAAGCTTTCAGGAGAGAAGACGCACTCAACGACTAGGTTCCACTTCTAAAGGCGTAAGCATTCTACCCATTTCTAGGGGGTGCTCGCAGAAGTGATGATAACTACCACATGTACCTGTGATAGCCATCTGAACCTCTGCGTTCAGTGTAGGACCGTTTTTCAGTCTCTAGGGTAGAACGCGGGTGCCATCGTGCCCGTCCCTGAAAATGTGTTCAGGGGAAGTCAGGAAGGCTGTCGATGTGAACTAGGTAGAGTTGGGCCAATAAGGGGCAACTATGAAGACCTGTTCCCTCCTGACGTGGCACCATAAGTGCAAGCGACTTTTTCTTTTTTTCTTTTTTTTAGGGCGCAAAAAGTCAGGAGCACTGCTCAACACTGCATGTGAAGATCACTGAGCTTCAGGAGCATTTCTGCTCAGCACTAGAGAGAGATAAGTTCACTGAGCTTTCAGGGGCATTTCTGCTCAACATTTGGGTGTGAAGAACTTCACTGAGCTGCAGGAGCATTTCTGCTCAACACTTGAGTGTGAAGAACTTCACTAAGCTACAGGAGCATTTCTGCTCAACACTTGAGTGTGATAAATTCTCTGAACTACAGGAGCATTTCTGCTCATCTCTCGAATGCGAAGAACTTCACTGAACTACAGGAGCATTTCTGATCAGCACTGAGTGTGAAAGGATCACTGAGCTTCAGGAGCACTCCTGCTCAACACATGAGTGCGATGAATTCACTGACTTGAGCAGGCACCAGACAACCATGAGTTGCAGTCGCTTTTGGAAGGCTCACTGGGGACTATTTGGGCCCCTGGGGCAGCTGAGACACAGTGTCTGTCCAAGGGTTATCCGCTCGGACAGAAACACAACTGGCAGGGAGACGAAACCGGAGAGGCAACTAAGCGGCCCCGGAATGGTCATGACCCAGCTGGACCCCAGGGAATTTGATTCTCCACTTGCCCTGGCTATAACTGTCGTGAGGCTCGTTGGCGGCACGATTGAGTGGCACCACTGCAGCAACCGCGGCAACACTGAACAGTGAACTGAAACAGTGAAGCACTCACTTTTCCGCCCTCTAACCAGCCGTCAACACACACAAACATTTAGAATTTGTTGCTGTTAAAACAGCAGTTGAGAGCTCAAAGCTCGCGATCACCGCTGCACTCGCGCTGTAGAACACCAGAACTGGGAGAGTCTTCCTGAAGAACACCAACACACTCGCTCGTTGTAAACAACAGCACTCTCAGAGACATCAAACGATCGGCTCCGAAGCGAAAGGCAACTAGTGCGTGCATCCACTTCCGTATTTATACCCGCGCCGCGGGGGCGGAGTGTGTGGTGCGAATCAAGCACGCCAATTCCATTGGCTCGTTCAATAGTACTCGAAGATGATAGGCTCTCTGACGCGATCCCCCATTCAGTCGCAGTCGACTACGTCCGACTTTATCGACTGAAAGGGAACTGCATTTTTTCATCTTAAAAATATATCCAAATTACCTCATATGCTCGCAATGAAAAATGCAGAACAATTAGTTCATGCATTCATGACATCAAGGCTAGATTATTGTAATGCTCTACTGGGTGGTTGCCCTGCACGCTTAATAAATGAACTACAGCTGGTCCAAAATGCAGCCGCTAGAGTTCTTACCAGAACCAGGAAGTATGACCATATTAGCCCGGTTCTGTCAACACTGCATTGTCTCCCCATTAAACATTGTATACATTTTAAAATATTGCTGATTACTTACAAAGCACTAAATGGTTTAGCTCCCCAGTACTTGAGCGAGCTCTTAACGCATTATACTCCCTCACGTCTATTGCGATCTCAAAATTCTGGCCAGTTGATAATACCTAGAATATCTAAATCAACTGCTGGCAGTAAATCCTTTTCCTATTTAGCACCAAAACTTTGGAACAATCTTCCTAACATTGTCCGGGAAGCAGACACAGTCTGTCAGTTCAAATCTAGACTAAAAACACATCTCTTTAGCTTACACATAACACATTATAGACTTCTATAATTCAATGTTAGGCTGCATAGTTTAGATCAGCCGGAACCAGGAACACTTCCCATAAATCCTGATGTACTTGGTACATCATAAGAAGGATGGCGTCTACGCTAATATTAGTCTCTCTGTTTATCCCGAGGTCTACCGGAAACTGCCGGATCCAGGCCATATCCAGATCTGATGAAGGACCATTGCATGGACACGACGACAACGCATCCCTGAAGTGCCGGCCTCATGGACACCTCAACAAACTCATCTCCATACCGGCGTGATGACTCTGACCCCCAACCAGATGGAGCTGGATAAATATTGTGAAAGTTCTGATCCAATCTGACTTCTGACCTATAATGCTGCCTAAATCATAATCATACACTGTTTGTTCGTTGGCCAGAGGAGAACTGGCCCCTTGACTGAGTCTGGGTTCTCCCAAGGTTTTTTTTTCTCCATTCTGTCACCTGATGGAGTTTTGGTTCCTTGCCACTGTCGCCTTTCTCGACTTTCTTCGCCTTTGTCGCCATTGGCTTTTGGCTTGCTTAGTTGGGGACATTTAAATTTATATTTTATTTAACAATATTATTACAACACTATTTTCCTGTTATCTCTGTAAAGCTGCTTTGAAACAATCTGTATTGTAAAAAGTGCTATATAAATAAAGGTGCCTTGACTTGACATAAATGGACCACGGTGAACATATTTAGACAGGTTTTGAACCCTGTCTTGCATTTAGGCAGTTGAATATAACTTTAAGCTGTCATTAGGCTTGTTTGACTTGAACTGGTGCGGCACAGACCGATCAGTTTATGACAACAAAGTACAGCGAGAGTGATTCAAAAGCATAAGGAGCCGTCTACTCTCTATTTGCTCTCTCTGTACTTTGATGTCATTCACCGATCGGTCTGTGCAGCGCCGGTTCAAGTCAAACAAGCCTATTGTCACAGACACCGTTTGTTTTTCTCAGTCACATGTTTTATCTTTGTCTTATCTTCCCGCCACTAGTTTGACTCCTTTGTTACCGTCATTATGAGTTGTTTTTCAGCTGTGTTTATCATCTCATTTGTGTTTGCTTTATAATTGTATCCTCAGTCATTCTTTGTCCGGTTACCGTCTATGTGGTTCTGTTTTGTTTTCCTGCTTGTTTGGCTTGCCTTCGAATTGGATTATTAACCCTCTGGGGTCTAAGGTGTGTTTGGGGTCCTTGAGATGTTTTGACATGCCCTGACATTTGTGCTTTTTTCAGTTGCTTATAAACATATTAATGGCAAAGGTGTCATTACACTCTATTTAGCACAAACAGGGCTACCATAATATGTGAGCAACATGTATGTACATGTTTGTATTTTTGAGAAAATATTGTTTATGCATGGTTATTGAAAAAAATAAAACTTAAAGTTTATGAAATAAGGCCACAAAACACATACTAAATATGTGTCCACAAGACTTTTGACTAATGGTTGTTGTCGCCTAGAGTTTTTGCTTCAAAATGATCTGAAAATCATCCTGCCTAATCATTTACACAAAACAATACATTGATTTAAATTTTATAACAAACTTTTTGTTTGGAAAGGCAATATGCGGGTGGGCATGATTCACACCTGAGAAGACAATGACCGCATAATGAGCCGCATAATGAGCTGCATAATTAGCCTTTCACACAGGTGTGTCACTGGGTACCAAAGAATGCGAGTACAAAAGAAATTATATAAATATTTTTCAATTAGAAATTGTAACCAATTACAAATAGGTTACAATTACAACAACAATTACAATTTTAACAATATTTCAAGTGTAATCTTTCTTTGTAAAAAGTAGCCTATACATTTTATCATACGTATTTCAAAGGTAAGGATTCATTAGTTTGAATATTGGAACAAACACTATAATAACATCTTAGTTGATAATTCAATATACCTAGGCCTACTTTATTTTTGACAAAACACTATAGCCTATATTTAACATATGAGCAGAAATTGGTGAACAAAAGCTTATTTGATGTGGCAGTAGTCTTTTTTTTACAGTAAAAACTTTATAATCTATCCAAAACTAATCAACAAAATCTTGTCTAAACATTCATATTTATTTGTTTATTCATAAACATTCATATTACATTCATATTGATCCTTTGTCTCATCATTGCACTCAGCTGTTCCTTATCACTGATCATTGCACTCAGCCAATTCCCCATTATCATTGTCGATTCCCTGTGTATATAACCCTGTCTGTTTCAGTATGTGTCACGGAGTCCTTGTATGTATCACGCTACTTCTATCATCCAGTTTCCTTGCTTCTTGTTTTGTTCCTGTTCCTGTTCCTGTTCCTGTTGGATTGCCTTTTGGATTTTGACCCTTGCTTTGGACTGGTTTACGATTTTGGATTACCCTTTAATAAAACTACTGCTTTTGGAACTTACCCTTGTTTCCCCGTGTGTGGATCGTGACAGAAGGACTCCGTCATGAATAGTTCCAGCAGTAGGGGGTTCTGGTCCTCATCCCCAGCCACCGTAGGGGAGAGGTCGCAATCTGGAGAAGTGCCACCGCGTATGAACATTTTCGAATGTTTCGCTCTGTGGGCTCATATCACGGAGGAGACCGCAACGAGAAAGTTACCCGAGACCCCTTCCTTCGAGAGAAGGGAATCATTCGAGGGAACTCGTCTGGCCAGGTTTTCGGGGACCCGCGGAGGTCGCAGGAGAAGGAGGAGACACAGTCCGTCTGCCCAGTCAGAGACTGTTCACGTTCCGTCTGCCCAGTCAGAGACTGTTCACGTTCCGTCTGCCCAGTCAGAGACTGTTCACGTTCCGTCTGCCCAGTCAGAGACTGTTCACGTCCCGTCTGCCCAGTCAGAGACTGTTCACGTTGCGTCTTCCCAGTTAGAGACTGTTCACGTCATGTCTGCCCAGCGAGAGACTGTTCACGTCACGTCTGCCCAGCGAGAGACTGTTCACGTCACGTCTGCCCAGCGAGAGACTGTTCACGTTCCGTCTGCCTTCATGGACCTGGACCATCTAGAGCGTCTGGCTCGGATCCTGGACATACCCGTGTCTCCTGTTCCAGAGCCGGAGCCAGTGTCTGCTGTTCCAGAGCCGGAGGCAGAGCCAATGCCTGTTCCAGAGCCGGAGGCAGAGCCAATGCCTGTTCCAGAGCCGGAGGCAGAGCCAATGCCTGTTCCAGAGCCGGAGGCAGAGCCAGTGCCCGTTCCAGAGCCGGAGGCAGAGCCAGTGCCCGTTCCAGAGCCGGAGGCAGAGCCAGTACCCATTCCAGAGCCGGAGGCAGAGCCAGTTCCGTCTGTCTTCCTGGACCTGGACTATCTGGAGCGTCTGGCTCGGATCCTGGACATACCCGTGTCTCCTGTTCCAGAGCCGGAGCCAGTGTCTGCTGTTCCAGAGCCGGAGGCAGAGCCAATGCCTATTCCAGAGCCGGAGGCAGAGCCAATGCCTGTTCCAGAGCTGGAGCCAATGTCTGTTCCAGAGCCAGGGTCTGCTGTTCCAGAGCCTGCTGTTCCAGAGTCTGCTTCGCCCTGGCCGCCCGATGGGTCGTCTGCTTCGCCCTGGCCGCCCGATGGGTCGTCTGCTTCGCCCTGGCCGCCCGATGGCAGACGTCTGGTAGCCGCTCCGTAGAGGGGGGGTTATGTCACAGTGTTGGGTTTGTGTTCCCCTGATGTCCACTAGATATCCTCCTTTCCCACGGTGTCCTTCACTTATGAACTACATTTCCCACGATCCTTTGTCTCATCATTGCACTCAGCTGTTCCTTATCACTGATCATTGCACTCAGCAAATTCCCCATTATCATTGTAGATTCCCTGTGTATATAACCCTGTCTGTTTCAGTATGTGTCACGGAGTCCTTGTATGTATCACGCTACTTCTGTCATCCAGTTTCCTTGCTTCTTGTTTTGTTCCTGTTCCTGTTCCTGTTGGATTGCCTTTTGGATTTTGACCCTTGCTTTGGACTGGTTTACGATTTTGGATTACCCTTTAATAAAACTACTGCTTTTGGAACTTAGCCTTGTTTCCCCGTGTGTGGATCGTGACAAAGACATTTTATTTCAACATATTTCAGTCTATTTTTACCCATCTCAGTAGGCTATAGCAATATAGTTTGGATGTGTTCATGTACAAATAACATGTTTACTGTGCTCTGTATAGTGTAAAGCAAAGTTGAGATGTTGCCCAGAGAGAGACCGTTACAACAGCTGTAGTAAACAAACAGCGCTCACGTCTGTGCCGTTTATTCATTCATTCATTCATTCATTCATTCACACACAGACACGCAATTCATATTTAAACAGTCTTTATGCTGTTTACAGACACTATTCAATATCGTGATTAGAACAAAGCACTTAAGAATAAATAACTTGCTACTTCAGCTGGATCCGTTGCTCCTCGAAATGAAACTACTAGCACTTCTGAGGTAAATGTTTCAGGATTAGTACGATAGTATTATTCCTCACAGCGCAGCAAGACGATGTAAAGTACAAGATTCTTATTAAACTTGATGTGTTTTATCCAGCTGATGTGGGCGTTGGCATGTTTGCATGGCTTGCCTCAGATCATTTGCATTTGAATAGCGTGCCTCTCCGCGGGCGTGGCACATTAACATGTAATGAGGTATAATGAGCTGAAAAGAAAAAGACTGACCTCTCTCTCTTTTCATACAGATTACATAAACTGAGAATATTAGTTTTTTATATAAATTACTGCATTTAAAAGAAGAGAGTTCAAGCTTCATAAAGAAAAATCTCTTGTGCCTGTATGACAAGTATTCGCAGAGTTACAGTTAATTTTCGGATGCGTTTCAAAATGGACTTCACTGACAGAGAGAAGTCAAAATTCGCATCATGTTTATTTTTCTTTATTTGACAAAAAGCACAACATTTTGTTTTTATTGTGAGTATACACAAAAAAATAGACACTTAACAGGATCGAATTATGTATAACACTTAGATGTAAGATCAAAATCAACAGAGTATTTTGAGTCTCTTTTGCACTGATAAGAAAAAAAGTGAGCTGGTATGGCCGGCGATACCGCCGACCCGAGAGGGTTAAGCGGTGGAATCATCCCTCTTCTGCGGTTCATCACGTCTGATGAGAAATCCAAAGCTGACTCTATTCCCATCAACGGAAATTGGGGCTTTATCTCGGGCTATACGTATGATACTTTCACGGTCCTGGAATCTCAGAAGTCGAATCAGGATGGGCCGCGGAGCCTTTCCCGGGATTCGCACTGCCGGAACGTGGTGTGCACGCTCGATGACAATTGAAGCGCTGAAGTTCTCTTCTGCCAAAACACTCGGCAGCCATGTCTTAAAGAATTCTACCGTATCTCGACCTTCAACTCCTTCACTCAATCTAATCAAGCGGATGTTATTTCGTCTGTTGTAGTTTTCTATATATTCCAGCTTATTTCTGAGAACCTTGTTGTCTTTTTTGAGGAGACTGCGGGACCGCTCATTTCCCGAAACTGCATCTTCCACATCACTGATTCTTTACTCGGCCGTAGTGATCCGGCCTTGCATAGATGAGACAGACAGGGTGAGGGTATCAATTGATCCCTGAATGGAGTTGCGAAGGTCCGACATTTGAGAGATCAGCTCCTGCTTAACACTCCCAATGGTCTCCCGAAACTCTTTCAGCACGGTGGCGAGCACCCCGCTGAACTTTCCCCCTCAGAGACGATCCCCTCAGCGGCCATTTGCGGAGACTTTCTCTCAGTAGTTTCGGCGGTTTTATGCTCATCTCTCCTAGGTTTAGGTCGGCGCTCCACGTTGCACACAAGTACCAGGCAGACGTTTTACCACTATTTGGGTAACGTTTCAGTGTTTATTTCAACAGATATTAGGCGATATCCAGAGAGCTCTCCTGGATACGTCTAACCATCTCGAGCGCATCACGTGACTCCGTTCTAGTTTCTTTCTATAGTTAAGTATGGCTGTCACCTGTGTCTAGTCCGTTGTGGGTTCTTGTTTGCTTTATTTGTGGTTTAAGTTACTTATTCCTGTGTCCAGTGATGTCCTGAGTCTTTGGTTTGAGAATAAAGACTGTTTATGTTTAACCTGTTAACCGTTGCCAAAGCGCCGGCGCACTGAAGCGTTTTTTTGTTTAAATAGTTCAAAGTTACTATCAGATTTAAAGTTATTACCTCGACAAACTATACATCATTAAAAGATATAAGACTCAAGTTTCAGTATTTGACCACTATTGTATTCTGAGAAACGTATAGTGACAGTTATGTCTTAATTTGTGTCAGGAGTTATGTAATCAAAAAATGAGTCGATACCTTTAATATGAATTATGAGCGTCAGTCGGTCTCATTCAGAAAAAAACTCCTGTGACGTCGCCATGACGGCGCTTGACAAAACAACGTCCCTCTGGGCTTTTAGCTTAAAAATGTGCAGATTTGGAGAAATATTGATAGATTCTCATAGGTTTACATCAGATTTATATAGACAGGAATAATATTTATTGAATTTATACCCAAATGGGCCGATGTAATCAATATGAGCGCTGGATACTCTGATGTACTGTGTTTTCAATCCATACTGGCAGCCTGAGGGCACCCTGTGCACATGCAGTCCATATATGGAACACATGAAGAAGTGCCATAATCATGTGACATTCAGGAAGTCTCGACACAAACAAAGCTTCCAGAGATCACTGTAACATGCAGATAAAGACTTTTTGAAGACATTAAACATGATTGCAATGATATTCAATTTACCTGTGTTATTCGAGCCATGTCAGGTATTTTCATATTAATAGATTATATTTATAATGTAATGCTAATCGGTATAGACTTTATCATTGTGCAGAATACTATAAAATAATATATTTTCTGTCTGATTTTTTTATCTGAGCCAAATCAGATCACAGAAGGTTATTTAAAACACTCAACTTGCCCTATAAATTAAGTTTGGAGAACAAACATGGTTTTAATCTCATAAATTGTTGTGTATTGATGGTGTGCTAAGCTAACATGGTAGCTAGCCCTCAGATGCACCTGCCACCTAAGTTAGCTGTTATTTTTATGATTTTTTCTAAATAGAAATGCTTACTGAAATGTTTCTTTTTTTCAAGAAGGTCATTTGATACAGTTTTAAATGTGAACTGAGAACTTTGAAAAAAGAAATTAGGGATTGAGACAGTGTGAATAGCCAGTCGTTGGTAATTATAATGAAGACAAAAGAAAAGCATATTTAGAGCTCTAACCAGGCCGGAGAGGTGTGAATGTGTGCAGGGGAGACTGAGACTGAATGGGGCTCGTTTGCACCACAAAACAATAGAGACAATAGACTGAATAGATGCTTAGAACATGACAATAAACATCAGTTTGCATTTTAGAGTCTAATCAAAATAAAGTCATATGACATGATCTTGAAAAACATTTAACTAAATACAGAGTTTTAGACTTGTCATCTTCAGATTTTAAATATAACATGGTCAGACATGTGGCTTTAGCTGCAGTGCATTCATAGATCGATACAATGCCAACTTCAATATTATTTTTATGAAGATATTTCATAAAAAATAAATTTCTAATAACTTTACAAAACTTTGAAGCTATTTATAACTATTTTTTCATTATGACAATAATTAATTATAAATTTACAATAAACTACCAGGTGTCAGCTTTCAAATGAGATCATACTTGTGCTTTTAGTACAAAGGGTTCATGAACTGTATGTGTTTAAGTTTGGGTATGCCATTTCTGGGGATTTTTCAAAAGTGGGGTTGCAGCTTAACAGCTTAAAAACTCCTTTGTCTCAGTGTGTGCTGCAAACTACCGTAACAATTTGTCAGCTGAATGGAGAGATGTCTTCACAAAATGCATACTTTTGTCTTCACACTTTAAAAAATATCTTACAAAGTGTACAACTTAAACTAGTTTACAAAAAAAAAAGCAAAAGGAATGTTATGCTTGTAATCCAAGTGGAACTTTGAATTAATTTCCTCCTATAGATTTCGTTTAAAGGAGAAATATTTAAAAATAAGGAATAAATTATTAATTTATTTTGGTAGTATATTTGGTATTTTGTTGTTTCCGTCCGGTCCAATATAGATAATAGACAGGCTTACAGTTTTGAAGACACTGTGGTCTGTTTTGGAATCAACTGTTTGTATTTTATTAAAACAGTAATGTCATAATTGTAAAGTTAAATACACTCTAAAAAAATATTTAGTGGCTTTGTAAATATCACTATAACAAACTGCTAACTCAATAAAATCTCAATATCACTTAAATGATTTTTTTGGACATACCAAAATTAAATCCTAATTTGCTACACAAGCATACCAGGCTGACCTGCTGAAGGACCTGAGTGCGGGTCATTCCATCAATGAGGAGGCATTCTTGGAGCCACAGATTTGTCCCTCCGTGCAACCAAGCAAATGGCTCACGTTATCGGCCATTCAATGGGTGCTTCGTTTAGTACGGAGAGGCATCTGTGGCTGAACCTCACAGGCATCAAAGACAGGGTGTTCCTTGATGGCTTTTTGGCGACTCTGTGAACACAGTCGTCACCTTCCGGCCTGTTTGGCGACTCTGTGAACAATTCCTGTGCAATTCCTTGCTCGCCACACTCAGGGGGAGGCGTTGCCAGCCACCCAGCCTCACCCCGGTCCTTCTAAACAGAAGGCACAAAAACAAAGTGTGGTGAGTCACGCTCCTCCTTGTCAAGACTGGGGACCGGCTAGTCACTTTCAGCAGCCTCCAAAAAGGCAAGACCTCAGGACCAAAAAGATAAAGTCCTGATGGTCTTGCGCCCAGCCCTGTGGGGGTAGCCCCCCTCAGGACGGGGCGCAAAAATCTACCTGCCACTTCCCGCCACCCCCACAAAACCTCTGTACCATGCCCGCTGCCTCTTGTGTTTCGGGGGGCTGCAGTTTCCAGTGAAATGTTGGGCGTTCCGTTGCTTACTGTTGTCGCCCAGGAAACGGAATATCCAACATCCCCACAGTGGGAAGTATCAAAATTGGTAACCATTTCAGAGAACTGTCAGGTATTTATACATGGGTTCTAAAGGACAGTAGAAAAAGGTTAAAGAATCCAATTCGTTTGCCATCCTCCGCATTTCAACGGCGTGGTCTCCACTACCGTGAAGACGGAGCAGTTGCATTTACTGTCACAAGAGCCACAATCTCTTCTAGTCAAACGGGCCATGGAACATGTTCCTCTTCCAGAGAGAGAGTCGGGTTACTACAGCAGATACTTCCTGGTTCCCAAGAAAGATGGGGGGTTGAGTCCGATTATAGATCTTCGAGGCTTGAACTGTTCGGTTAAGGTGCTAAAGTTCAAGATCCTAGTAATCAAGAAGATCGTGTCACAAATTCACCATCGCAATTGGCTCGTCACGATCAATCTCAAAGACGCATACTTTCATATAGAAATATTGCCACAACACAGGAAGTTCCTGAGGTTCGCTTTTGGGGGTGAAGCTTACCAATATCGGATTCTTCCATTCGCCTAGCCTTATCAACCTGCACATACACAAAGTGCATGGTTGCAGCACTGGCTCCATTGAGACTCCAGGGCATTCGCATTTTGAATTACATAAACGATTGGCTGATACTAGCACAATCACAAGAGCTGACACAGAAATGTCATTCTAGCTCATCTAGTTTCTCTGGGGTTGAGACTCAATGATAAGAAGTGGATTCTATCTCCTGCCCAGAGAATGACATATTTAGGGATTGTATGGGATTCGATCACGATGCGGGCACAGCTGTCTCCTGCTCGTATCGGGACCATTCAGAATACCTTTGAGCAAAGTCAGGCTAGGCCAAGATCGTACTGTTCATCACTATCAACAAATGTCATGGCATCTGCATCTTTTGTGTGATCCCTATGGGCCTTTTGCATATGAGTTGTGGCTCAAAGCTAGGGGATTTCATCCAAGGGCCAATCCTCAAAGGCAGGTGAGTGTTATGCACCACAGGCTACATACCCTCTCGATGTGGCTCAGACCCTGGTTCCTCGCCTTGGGTCCCACTCTTGGTGCGTCTTGCTGTCGCAAAACGTTAACGACAGATGCCTCCCTGTCGGGCTGTGGACCAGTCTTAAGTGGTCACCCAGCCCAAGGGGAATGGGCGGGTCATCAACTAGATTGGCACAGCTCGATTGGGTGAGGGATGCTATTGCCCTTGCCTATGAGGTGCGCAGTCAAGCTTCACCAGTAGGCATCAGGGCTTATTCTACTAGAGGGGGTCGCTTCTTCTAGAGCCTTGGCAGGGGGTGCCCCCCTGCAGCATGTTTGTGACGTGGCAGACTGGTCCTCTCCGCACACATTCATATGATTTTATAGTTTGGATGTGTATCCCTCTCCGGGCTCTCACATCCTTGATTCTACATCACAAGCTCATGTCTGAGACCTTTTTTGCGTCATGTTGGCACACACTACACAACTGTAAGGGGTCCAGACACCTCCAGTAAGGCGGCGTGGGTATTATCATTCCTAGAGCACTGAATCAAGTGCAGCATTAGCTTTTGAAACGGAACGTCTTGGGTTACTTGACTGTAACCCTGTTCCCGGAAACAGTGGGAACAAGATGCTGTGCTTTATTGACGCACTGAGGATGTCCCAGGACTGCTTTTGGACAAAATGGTACAGTAGGTAGCCAACCAGAATAATACTTTTACGCTGTTCCTGCGGCGGTAAATTGCGGGTGTGTATTTGCTGCCCTTTACCGCTAAGAGGCGCTGCAATCACAGACTTTGAAAAGGGTCAGTTTATTCTCTCTATTGCGTAATCTGCCGCCGTGCCGCGGCTCATTCAGAGCGACTGAAAGCTGGTAGCAGATGAATTCAAGTGAAACATTGTAGTTAAACGAATTCATAATCACAATACTGAAATTACTGAAATTAAATTGAATAAATAATGAAAACATTTCAAAATAAAACATTGCAATAGAAACATATTAGGTTACATCAATGAGGCTTTGCAAGAGCATTAGAGACGTTATCTCACCAGTGTTCTGACGGTAACTCTGTGGTCAACGCAACAACATGAGCCTTGTGGAGATTCAAGCGATCCGAGATCGATCTCATTGAAGCTTACATGGCATGCAGCCTTTTATGTTTTACCGTTCTTGGTGCTTAAGTAGGTAACCGTTTATTAGCGAGTTTATTAACTGTTTATTTATTTAAAGTCAGGCGTTTTGTTTAATTATCAATGGCACATTACAACATAAATTTGCTACATTCCAGTAGAGCCGCTGCACAGACGACAAAACTGTTGAAAGAAGATTGTCAGCCGATCGCGTCAGAAAATGAAAATGAAGAAGCTCGTCTTTAATCTGCTAAATTATTGTTTTGTGAATCATTCACGAAATTGAGATGACTGACAGTGATACCCGGCCATAGCAACGGAAGAAAATTTTCAAAACAGATCCATACATTGAACAAATCAGAAAAAGACTGATTTTGTCAGTCTACAAAATAACAGACTAACTAAATAGTATTGCTTTCAATATAAAAACCAATGAAAATGAAAAAGAACACTAAAATTAATTCAGTTTGAAACCACATCGCACATTTCAAGGTTTAAGTGTCGGGACAGTTTATTTATTTAAAACAGGGTTGCATCGAGTTTAGAGTTTATTTCCTTTACGATGCAAAATAAGAAACAGAATCTTATTCTTGCAACATTTTAAATTTGTATTGCAAAAGAAATTGCAGCTAAATTAAACAATTAAAACAGTACAAAATGAAAATAGCCCAAAGCAACATAAATTAAGAACATGCGTTTGTCTCTCTCGTGAGCTGGATCTCTTTTTAGCAAGTTTATTTAGTCTCCCTCACTGCGCGCGCCGGGTCTCTCTCGAAATTAAACATTTCAGGGTAAAAACACATCATACAGCTGATAATACTGTATGTCGCTGCATGTCATCCATACAAATCACGAAAAAAACTGTAACACATTTAGCCTTTGTTGCTTCAAAGACACAGCATGCCTTGTTGAATTCATCTTACAATAAAACGAGGTTGATTGCGAATTAAAGACCTCTGTATATTCTGCTCACTACCATTCGTTTCTTGGCATGAACGCATTTCATCAACAGTTCATGTTTAGATAATGCCAGATTGTTGACAATCATACACACTGCTCAAACATTCTAAAACTCTACAAAACCAGTTGAAACAACTGGATTGAACACTTCCATTGAAATTTTGTGTGGAAAAAAACTTTAAATACAATAAATAAACTACAATATTTATAATTTAATAAGATATAGGGCCTACATTTGGACACATAGAGAGATTTATCCTTAAAAGAATTTTGCCTTTGCCTGCTCATCAGGCTCCGACACTCTCCATATGAAAGACGGAACATTAACACCTATTGTCCTGCACGCACGATAAAGCAATGAAATGTCCCTCCAATAATTCTGTCCCTAGAATAATTATGAACTTAAATTAAACAATATCGCAACATTTCGGCAAATAGATTATTTGATCTGTTTTCACATTTTAATTTAGGGCGATTTAGCCTACATTTAATTAAAGCGAGATTTTCACCCTTACCTTGTCCTTTCCTCACTGGGAATCGCTCACATGATAGCTAAACATGTTTGAGTAGATTCTCTGTACGTCTCGGTTTCAGATTACATAATCAGATAACATTTATTAAATATTTAGACATTTAAAGGCTTTAGACATAGCCGATTTCTTATCGTGACTGAGCTGAGGCAAGTGCATTTTCGGTTCATTTTTGTGACGTGCAGTTCCCGGAGACAGAGACAACAGATAAACTTTTGTCGTTAGCCTAATATGAATAAAAGTTTACAGTTTTGAACGATGTAGGCTACTCTATTCTTATCTGTATGACCAAAAAATTACGGAGTAGCCTATTAAGTTATTTTAGCTGTTATGAGAAAAATAAATCCAAATGAACGCGCCGCCGCATTTGTCAAACACTAATTCAACATGCCAGAATAAAACCCAACTTTAGAACAATGCATTGTGTGGTGTGCCAAAACACTTAATTATAAACTTCAATATTTCATTCAAAATAATCTCAAAAGGCTTTGTGACATTTTGAAAAGCCTTGCATGCATTAAGGCCACTGGAACCATGAATGTAACTGAAACGCTGGTTTGGATTTTATTGTTTGTCGTTTAAACGTGCGTGCCTGTTGCATATCTTTATTTTATATGGTCTATTGGTGAAGTAGCCTAAGTAACCTTGCTTAAAACCATGTTTTTCAAAACTCTATGTAGGCTATGGGGAATCCAATATATATATATCATATGTCACGGGGTGACAAGCGGGCCGGCGGAACCTTTTCTTTTTGGGACGTGTTTCCCTGGGGAGCGATCTCAGTGTAACAACAGGCCGGTTCCGGCCCCCTACGTGAAGATCATGGCGACCGGAGAGGCTTGATGAGGAAACTCGTGTCAGGTGCTGATGAGTGAGATTGTGGGCTGTGATTGAGACACGCACTGAAAAGAGGGATTATAAAAGCCACGCTCCTGGTGAGAGAAGCACGCTGTCGTGGACACAAAAGAAAACCAGGTAGCAGAAGAGTGAGAACATGGAGATTTCTATCAGCTCGGGTGGGTGAAGAGCTGCATATGTACACTTTGGGGGAAAAATGAGGAGCACGGAAAACATGATGTGAGTTTGGCTGAGCTGTGACCCGCTTTCTGTTTGTTGACGTCTGACTACAATGATGGATCGCTGGCAGTTAAGTACCGTCTTTGTATTTCCTTGGCCGTTTTTCTGAATGAAGATACCGAGTTATAAGCCTGAGGACTGGAAGTAACTGAATATCCATCTGATTCTATGTATACTCGTGGAGACCGGTACGTCAATTGATTCCCATGCAGGCCCGGCCTGTTAGATCCATCGGGAGGGGGGGGCGCAAGCTGGATTGTGGGTGTAAGCCTTGAGTGCACCGTGAGTCTGTTGATTTAGTAGTTTAATTGTAGAAATGAACACAAGTGATTTTCTGCAGTGTCTTGGTGAATATATGACTGTGGGATTTGTGGTTCTGCTTTTCACTCGTAAATCACAGCTGATATTTCTCTCCCATGCTGGGGCTGCTGAGCGATATGGTCTAAACAAATTAATGTGCCATATAGAGACGTTTCTTCCAGTTTTCCTAGCTGGGTCTGAAGAGGCTGCCACCGTCTAGATCGCACTGGTGGCACCATCATAATCCTGTTCGGTGGAATACTGCTAATCGACTTCGCATGTGTTCCCCAGCAGAAAGCTAACACTGGAGTACAACGCCCACCGAAGAGGAACCGTTATTCGCTGCCTGCCTCCTACCTGAATCACGCTGTTCCACCGTTGAAGCTTTTCTGCACGGGTACTTACCTGACTGGAATTCGACGTCCACCGAAGAGGTACTGTTATGTGCTACCTGCCTCTTACCTGAATCATGCTGTTCCACCGTTGAAGCTTTGCTGCACGAGCACTTACCTGACTGGAATCCAACGTCCACCGAAGAGGTACTGTTATGTGTTACCTGCCTCCTACCTGAATCACGCTGTTCCACCGTTGAAGCTTTGCTGCACGGGTACTTTCCTAACTGGAATTCAACATCCACCGAGGAGAAACCGGAGAAAATATATATATATATTTAATAATAGGCTATAAAATGCATTAATAGGCTAATATAAAATTTACAGTTGTCCATGTTTGTTCGGGATTTGAACCCATGATATCTAAATGATCGAAACATAAGTTCTACCACTCGGCCATGAATACATCTCACTGAGAATTGGCCAAATGTTCGTTTCTCCAGTGTGTGTGTTCGTTCACATGAACGAGAAGCGCTCTTCGTTCGTCTAAGTCATTCCTCAATATAATAGTAAAAATAATCAGCTTCATTGCACCTAATTTATTTTTGTGTGTTATTTCTGTTATTAATTTGTTTTTGTTTTTTTGTTATCGCGCTGCTCCCCCGGTTAGGGTTGCACCAGCCGTTCGTAAGTTCTTTCTTAAATTGGAACGTAAAGTCCACACTAGAGGCTTAGTAACTACTAGCTAGTTTGTAACTAACTCTGTACTATATTCCGTTGCACCATTTGTTCGTAAGGCAGAACGTAGCTAGTAGGTCGTAAGCTCTCCGTAAAGTAATGCGTAGTCACAGAATATGACGTTTAACCTCGATGAACCAGTAGCAGCCTTCAAATACGTGAGCAGAAGTTGTTGAACTGCTGTGAAATTCAGTTTATCCTTCATTCTAACAACTTTTGCCTCACGTTACTAACGGTAAAAATAAGTTTCCATTAAATTTGATACTTGATCATGAATAACATAAGTGTTTTTATATGTAAATAACATTCAGAAACTGTAAAGGCTTTAGACATAGCCGATTTCTTATCGTGACTGAGCTGAGGCAAGTGCATTTTCGGTTCATTTTTGTGACGTGCAGTTCCCGGAGACAGAGACAACAGATAAACTTTTGTCGTTAGCCTAATATGAATAAAAGTTTACAGTTTTGAACGATGTAGGCTACTCTATTCTTATCTGTATGACCAAAAAATTACGGAGTAGCCTATTAAGTTATTTTAGCTGTTATGAGAAAAATAAATCCAAATGAACGCGCCGCCGCATTTGTCAAACACTAATTCAACATGCCAGAATAAAACCCAACTTTAGAACAATGCATTGTGTGGTGTGCCAAAACACTTAATTATAAACTTCAATATTTCATTCAAAATAATCTCAAAAGGCTTTGTGACATTTTGAAAAGCCTTGCATGCATTAAGGCCACTGGAACCATGAACGTAACTGAAACGCTGGTTTGGATTTTATTGTTTGTCGTTTAAACGTGCGTGCCTGTTGCATATCTTTGTTTTATATGGTCTATTGGTGAAGTAGCCTAAGTAACCTTGCTTAAAACCATGTTTTTCAAAACTCTATGTAGGCTATGGGGAATCCAATATATATATATCATATGTCACGGGGTGACAAGCGGGCCGGCGGAACCTTTTCTTTTTGGGACGTGTTTCCCTGGGGAGCGATCTCAGTGTAACAACAGGCCAGTATATATATATATATATTACAATTAGAAATTTTAACCAATTACAAATAGGTTAAAATTACAACAACAATTGCAATTTTAACAATATTTCAAGTGTATTCTTTCTTTGTAAAAAGTCTACATTTTATCATACGTATTAAAAAAGGTAAGGATTCATTGGTTTGAATATTGGAACAAACACTATAATAACATCTTAGTTGATAATTCAATATACCTACTTTATTTTTGACAAAACATCCCATACTATAGTATATTTAACATATGAGCAGAAATTGGCGAACAAAAGCTTACCTATTTAATGTGACAGTAGTCTTTTTTTACCGTCAAAACTTTATAATCTATCCAAAACCAATCACGAAATCTTGTCTAAACATTCATATTTAGTCTGTAACATATCGTGTTTATGATATTATATTAGCATGTTAATTTGCAGTTTGTTGCTTATACAGGCATTTTATTTCAACATGTTTCAGTCTATTTTTACTCATCTTAGTAGGCTATAGCAATATACTTTGGATGTGTCCATGTAAAAATAACATGTTTACTAATGTAGGTGCGAGAGTGAATGAACGCACAGACACGCGCTGTATAACTGAAGTAAACAACGCGCGTGCGCGCGCCTGTGTCGTTCATTCATCATTTAGCCTACACACAGACACGCAATTCATATTTAAACAGTCTTTTTGCGGTTTACAGACACTATCCAATATCGCGATTAGAACAAAACACTTAAGAATAAATGACTTACTGCATCAGCTGGATCCGTTGCTCCTCGACATGAAACTGCCAGCACTTCTGGTACATTTTCCAGGGTTATTAGATAGTATTATGTCACTGATAAGAAAAAAAGCGAGACTATCGCGCCGGCGCGATAGCCGACCTCAAAGGGTTAATTGACATTAACCCCACTTACATTTCAAAATGCGGCAATTGCTGCTGTTTTGCACAATATCCCTTTGCGCCACCTGGCGGTCATTTCGCGAATGACTTTGAAATAAACCCTGAGTTTTCCCTGTTCTTTTCCGAGTTCTTCATTATAATTCATCCTTTGTCGCGTGTTTTCATTATTACAACCATCTCATAACAGAAGGATGAACCAAACAAACTAGAACTAAAGGATGGTCTGTCCTGCAGTTCATATGCTCTGCTTAGACCAACAAGAAAGAACCCTCGAGGACCACACGAGTGAATTCGTACAACTGGCTTGCCTGACCTTGTTTACCCAACCACTCACATGTGTGAAATTCCCGAGTCCGTTCCAGTGAGAGAAATCCCAAGTCCGTTCCAGTGAGAGAAAATCCTGAGTCTGTTCCAGTTAGTGAAATTCCAGAGCTCAAACCAGAGAGCATTGCACTGTCTGTAATGGCTCTAGCAGCTATGTGTGTCTGGGCAACACATACTTTCACTTCAGCCCATGACCAGAGTCAGTGATGGCCTCAGTCCCTGACCAGAGTCCAGTGATGCACCAGCCTCTGACCACAGTTGAGTGATGGCTCCAGCCCGCTCTAGAGACCCCTCAAGACCATGAGCCCGCTCCAGAGTCCGCTCCAGCCCATGAGTTCGCTCCAGAGTCCGCTCCAGCCCATAAGCCTGCTCCGGCGCATGAGTCCGCTCCAGAGTCTGCTCCTGTTCACAACACCATAACTCCTCCCAAGAATAAGCAACTTATGGATAAAATATGGCATGTTGCCTTCTCTCTGGGTGTCAAATGAGAAATGTTACTAAGCTATTGCTAATTGATCCATATGGTACATTACAATGACGAAAATACTGTTAATTGAAATGAAAAGAGAAATACTATGAACCCTAATAAAGGAATAAGTGTGCAATAATTGTCCTCTCATTTCCTCCCTAGTTTGTTCATTCTCACACACTTTGAGTGAAAAGTATTCTTCTTAATAATCTGTTATGTTGTAATACTATCAGGAAACACTTTATATTGTTAAAACCAGAAAAGCTTTATATAAACCTCAGATGTGAAATTAGAATACAATTAAGAAAGACTTCAGCTGTGACATAGAGGAAAAGGAGATAAAGCCTTGCCCACGCTCAGTGGTCCGCTAAAAAACAGAAGGAGCTACATAAATAAACTGCACCACTTGGCTACAAAGGTGGTCTGTGCCATACTTGGTTGGGGACGCAGGTTCTGGTTAGTTTTAGAGCTGTCACAACACCCTCACCTGCCTCCTTTCCACCGTTGGCTCAGAGTGGGCAGGACCGCATTACATACTGAGACATTCCTGGCATTCTTTGGCCAGATTGAAGATATCTGGACGGGCGAGGTGTGAACCAGATTGCTGATGAAGCTTGTGTCACTACTGTCAGTTTGAACTAAAAAAAAAAGAAACCAAAGGCAGATCCTGGGAAGTTCCTCTTACAAACATGAACAGAGAGACACGCTGAGGCTGAGCTCTGCCCATGGCAAAAGGGCCAAGAAAGAAAATTTCTCTTATTCATTCTTTTCACGCTCACATACACATCCCTCAGTTTAATTCATAGCCCATCTCCCATCAGCTCTCCACTTTAGAAGAGTGAGCATATGCATGAGCACAGCTGTGCAGCGTCTTGTTCAGGCAGCTCTTACTGAACTTGGCATGTTCTGACAAAATCCATTTTATGATCAAGTCATGATTAGAGTGATATGGTCTTGGCTCCTCAGTATATGCTCTAAATGCACAGCTGTCTCACAGAGTGAGAGCACACACATACAGCCATGGGTAAAATATTGGCAGGGACATATATTTTGTGTATAGAAAAAATTGTAGATTTATTTACATATAATAATCATTTATATATACGTTTTAAAGGCTTTTATTAGCAAAAACATTCAATAAATGCAAAGAATCAATGGTAAGACTTTATAATAACGTTATGCTATGAATCAATTAAGCATTAATAAATAGTTAATTCATCATCTATAAAGCATTAATATACATTAATAAGCAGTTTATAAATGCTTTTTTCTTGATTTATAAGCATATATATAATGTGCTTAATAATTGTATTTTCATACTTTATTCATGATCAATTTATCATTTCTAAATTAAGTATTACATTATTTACAAACCAGTTATTTAGGAGTTGTCAGTGGTTATTAAGGTCATTTAGAAAGTGAATGTAAATGATTAATAAACTATTTAAATGTACATTTATACATCTTATTATTTAGACAGTAATTTTTAGAAAGTAAGTACATTTTATTGATATAGCACATTTACACATAGCTGGGCTATCCAAAGTGCTGCACAGAGTAAAAAACACATTGAAAACAGAAAAACAACCAAACAGAACAGACAGAAATAGCATCAGAAGAAAATTAAAATGCCAGGGAGTAAAAATAAGTTTTCAATTTAGATTTAAAAATAGCAATTGAAGGTGCAAGGCAGATATCCAGAGGCAATTGGTTCCATAAACGTGGGGTGGCAAAAGCAAAAGGTCTATCTCCCTTAGATTTAGACGGGAGTGTGGGATAAATAAAAGAGCCCTGTCTGAAGATCTTAAAGATCTAGTGGATGACAAAGGAGTAAGAAGATATCTAATATATAATGGTGCTTGTTCATTAAGAGCTTTAAAAACAAACAACAGAATTTTAAACTGAATTCTAAAATGGATTGAGAGCCAATGAAGCGAAGCCAAAATGGGGGTGACATGATCGTTTTTCTTTGTCCCGGTCAGCAGCCTTGCAGCTGCATTTTGCACCATCTGGAGTCGAGCAAGCGATGATTGAGGAATACCCAAATACAATGAATTACAGTAGTCCAAGCGTGAGGTAATAAAAGCATGAATAACCTTCTCCAGATCATGGAATGACAAAT
Source organism: Gila orcuttii (assembly GCA_026230005.1). NCBI lineage: Eukaryota > Metazoa > Chordata > Actinopteri > Cypriniformes > Leuciscidae > Gila > Gila orcuttii. The sequence continues at coordinate 37,367,565 of JAPDVR010000005.1, read as the reverse complement.
GATTTGCATTTGGAAATTAACCGTAATTGATAAAAACTATTTTTTACAACAGAATTAATTTGTTTGGATAAACATAATTCAGAGTCAAGAATGACACCAAGGTTCCTGACCTGAGAGGAAACTGAGGGGAAATGGTTAGCCAGTTGCTTAATAAGACTATTTCTCAGTTTTGGTGGGCCAAAGACAATAATTTCCGATTTGTCATCATTGAGTTGGAGAAAGTTAATCGATAACCAATCCTTAATGTCCTGAATGCAATCCATCAAGGACTGAATGGACTCGCCAGCTTTCAATGGCAGATACAGCTGTGTATCATCGGCACAAAAATGGAACAAAACATTGTGCTTTCTAATAATATCCCAAAGCGGACGCATATATAAGTTAAAAAGAAGCGGACCCAGAATGGAACCCTGAGGTACTCCACTAAAAATAGGAGCAGAAAATAAAGAGAACTTGCATATCTCCACAGAAAAAGACTTGTCTTTAAGATAGGAACTAAACCACTTTAAGGCTGTACCCTTAATACCGAATGAATGCTCTAAACGCCTAATAAGAATATTATGGTCTACAGTATCAAAGGCAGCTGTAAGATCAAGTAAGATCAATACAGCATTTTTACCAGCATCAACTGCAATTAAAATGTCGTTGAGCATTTTTAACAAGGCAGATTCTGTGCTATGATGGACAGTAAAACCAGATTGAAAAGGTTCTAAAAACTTGGCTGTATTTAAAAACAAATTCAGTTGGGACAGCATGACTTTTTCTAAGAGTTTTGATAAAAATTATAACTTAGAGACAAGCCGAAAATTATTAAAGCAGCCCTCATCCAGACCATGTTTCTTAAGCAGAGGCTGAACAACCGCATGCTTAAAACTATTTGGGACTACACCATTGTTCAAAGATTAATTAATCAACACTTGGACACTGGGGCCAATTATAGGAAAAGCAGCTTTAATAATCTCTGATGGAATGACATCAAGTGGTGTGGTAGTTATCTTCATCTTGTTAACCAGCTCATAGAGATCTGTTAAAGAGACCTGCTGAAAATGATAAAAGAAAATTAGACTAGCCAACGAATTCAAAAACTGATCTGAAAGATGTAAAATGAAGGATGAACGAATAAATGTCACTTTATCAGCAAAGAAATTCAAAAATTTCTCACAAAGTTCTGCCGAGGTTTCCCCATGAAATTGGCAACTTGGATTAATTACTGAATTTATTGTAGAAAATAAAATCTTAGGTCTATGCGAGTGTTTAGAAATTAATTAAGAAAGGTAATTTGATTTAGCTAACTAAGCAGCATTCTGAAACATAATCAGACACTCCTTAAAGATCTCAAATGACACAGTTAAATGATCACGCTTCCATCTCCTCTCCGCTTTACGACAAGCCTGTCTGAGAGAACGAGCATTGTCGTCCAAGCCAATAATAAAGTTTTTGCTTTGGTTGTTTCATCTTCAAAGGGGCAATAGAATCGAATATATCAGAACAGGCTGCGTAAAACAGAGAAATTAACTCATCAGGGCCATAGGAAGACTCAGCATTCAAGATCGACATTTCAACAGTATTAGCTATATATATCTCGCTAAACTGAGAGGCGGTACGTGGATTTATAAAGCGAGAAAAGGAGCCTGCAGGCTTCTTAACAACGGCAGAACTCATAACAGGGATCGTAAAAATAATGGGCTTATGATCATAGAAGGAAGCATTTTCGATAAATACATTATCTACAGAGGTCTCATATGACATAATAAGTGTATGACCACGGACATGTGTTGTTTGATTCATGTATTGTGTAAAACCAAATGAGTCCAAAACATTACAGAACTCAGAAACCAAGGGACGACAGGGGCAGCAAACATGTACATTAAAATCACCCAATAATAACATGCGATCATACAACAGGACAATAGATGTTAAAAATTCAGAAAAGTCACTTATAAAAGCACTGTCAAAGTTAGGTGGCCTATAGATGAGAGCGCAGAGCAGAGCAGAGGAAGCAGACTGTAATGATACACACTGTACTTCAAATGACAAGGAGCTCCGAACAGAGACTCTAAGTATTTTAAGTGATTGTTTAAAAACCATAGCAACGCCACCACCCCTACCAGCAGACCTTGGGGTACTAATGAAACAACAGTCCGGCGGACAAAGTTCCTCGAAAACTGACAACTCACCAGCACTGGCCCAGGTCTCCGTCAGAAATAAAATATCCAAGTCATGTCTGGTTAGAAAGTCATTTAGGATAAAAGTTTTGTTGCATATGGATCTAGCGTTAACGAGGGCCATATTCAAAGGAGGCTGCGATGACAGGGGCAAATCCAGATGAACAAAATCCAGTTCACGTAGATTTTGACAGTTCACTCCCCTCCGGCGAATCTGTACTTGCGGAGAAGCAGAGTAAATCGATGAGTGAGAAAAGTCTGGGAAAACAGGAAAATGAAAAGCAGATCTATATTCCCATGAGCGCCGCATCAGATGAAGGCCCTCCAAGCTCATGGTATCCAAGGCAAGCTCCATCGAAGATTTGATTGCCCATCTGATCCTCACTCGAACACCACCACGGCTACCTCTCTTCCTGTGGCGCTTCCTTAGAGCAGGAATGCAGCAAGGAAGCCAGCGAGCGCACTCCACCACAGGTTGGCTGAACGAGAATGCAGAGCAGGACAAAAACCACTGTAAATTCCCATATGGCTTTGGATGTTGAGCAAGGCTTGACGATCGTAGGTCAGCACTGAGACTACATGGTCCCAGTGCAGCACCATGCATAAAACAAACACTATTGATGCCAGACGAACAGATACCACAGGTACAACAAACTGAGACAGACGAGGAAGACGGCAAGCCGAGTACACTGGCGCCATCTTGGTAAACTACTCAATTTTACTCAGTGTGTTAATAAATGCTTTATTAACATGTATTCCTTCTTTAATTCATGATTTATATAGATTTAAAGGCTAATTCTTAATTCCTATTTTTTTTAAGGTCTCCTACAACAGGTTTACATGCATCCAAGGTCAACTCTCATAATATATATTGCAGCATTAGCTCTTTTTTCACAGTTTCTGAAATGGTTCGATCAAGGATTCAGTTTCTCTAAACCCCTTTTTTCCGAGGTCCTGCTCTGCTCTGATTGGGCAGATGGCCCAGTCTGTTGTGATTGGTCTAATCTGCTCTGATTGGTCAGACATGATTTCCTTTATAACTGACATGATACGGACAGTGGCGTCATGCCCATTCAAAGTGAGGGGGCACGTGCCCCCTCAGATTTTTCCTCCCTGATAATTTTTTTGTCACAACTTTATTCCTATTATGCTCCATATAATTACCAGAGCCTATAACGACTCAAATTCTTCTGGATGTGTAATAAATCGGTCAGCATCAGCCCGCCCCTTTTTCCTAATATGGTGTCTGTGTATATCAAATCTAGAGCGCTATGCGCGTAGCGCTCTGCTGTGTATGTTCAAGCAACTGACTCGTCTCGCACGTTGAGCTGGCAATGTTTTACAAATGGTCTTGAAGTGGTAAGTGGGCAAAGCGACAAATCGGCATTGAATTAGTAATCGGATGATATTAAAAGGTAGTGGGATTATTTATGGTTGACCTGGAAATTTTAACTTGATCGAAAAGTTATGGATTTGATATTAGCTGCGAATTCAGAGCATTAACTTAAGTTGTGTCAGTGAAACGTTATCGATAGCTAGCCTAGTCTAACCGTAAACTAGTTGGCTAACGTTACTGCCTGCCATACAAAGCCAATAAGCCATAGTAACGTTATCTGATAAATTGATTCATAGCTCATAAATTACTCTTTACAAGTTCCTTATTTAAAATATAATAATGAGCAGTGTAACTACAGTATTTCAATGATTTTACTAAAGTAATGTTACATATTACATTTGATTTGATTACTTTTTTACATTTCTGTCAAATATTAATCATTTTCAAATAAATGGGGTATTGTTAACCTTATTCAGCACTGAAATCTGTCAAACTTCTTTCAAAGTCCTTCATCACATATTAATATTAAAATAACTTAATTTCAGAGCACCACAAAGTCAGACCTCAGCACCTTTATGTACCTTTAATGTAAGATCGTTCTTAGGTCACATACCAATTTAAAATCATAACATAAAAACTGCAATGGTAGCCTACTGTTTTTAAAATCATGTGTAGTAGGCCTAAGTGTACAGTAAGTGTGTGTGTAAACATGCTTTAATGAAGTAGACTTCAAAAGCTTTTGAATTTGAGCTTACAGTTCTTTCATCAACCTGTCTTTTACATAAACTTAGAAAATAGATACTTTAACTTAGTCCTTAGATAGAGGAGGGTTGCTGCTAGCTCCGTTAAGGTATTTCTGTCCCTCCCAAACTGCATTGAAATGGTATGTTTAGCAGCCAGAATTTAAACATTTTCAGGGGGAGAAACCCCCTGACCCCTCCCAACATGATCCATATCACCCGTCAGAAAACAATTGCAACGTCTCAGATTGTGACCCCCAGAATTTTAGCTTGCAGGGCACACCGCTCACTGACCCTGAAGCCTAAGGACTCAGTACCACCGCGGTCAATAATTGTCAGATTCTCTAGCTACCAAGTCAAAGAACAAATAATACGAAACGGCATGGAAAAGCTGTGACGTCACCTATCGGGGCCAGAGGGTGTATTTTGATCAGGATTACACGGTGGACACTCAGAAGAAATGTAAACAGGTTCGTGAAGTTATTAAGCAACTCAAACAGAAAAATGTGAGAGCTGTGTCGCCCTTTCCTGCACAGCTGAAGATTTATTTGGACACAGGAGTGAAGACGTTCCCTACGCTTTCGAGAGCGGCAGCGACTCTGGGCGAGTTGGGAATACACGTCAAGGTGGACGAGCGTGAGAACTGTCGAGAAGAGCTTTTGCGCAAAGCCTGAACCACAGCATCCAAAGAAGCGGCAGAGGGAACACTGAGCGTCGCAGACATGCGGGCATTCATGTAAAGAGACAAAGTGTAGCGGAGAAGTAGGCATTCATTACCGGACTTTGCAAACATAAGTGACAAGCAATGTGAGAGTAGGCTAGTAGGTATGTAAGTTACAATCTTAGTATGGAAAAGGTCTTTCCCCTGCTGTGGGAGAGGGTAAGTCGATTTTTTTTTTCTTTTCTTTTTGTTCTGCTTTAATTGTTTTACTATGCTTTTTGCGAAGGCAACCCTGGGAGCAGCCTTTTGCTGCGAGACTGTTGCTACTACACGGAGTGTGTTAAGCGGAGGGCTTTTGTCACGCCCCTCTGTCTCCATAGTGACCGTCTTTAAGGTCGTCGGTTTGTTCTATTTACTGTTTGGAAGTCTGTTCAATGTTCTGTTCGCTTTTTTTTTTACTATTGATAAACATTATTACTCTGAATATCGCAAATGTGCAATCATCTTCTGAAAGATACACGCCCTGTAATAGCTTTCATAAATGTCGATGACTATTTGGAGAAGTGTGCTCCCTAATTTGCCCATAATATGCATATGGAGAAACTAACAATCGTTTCATATAATGTCCATGGTCTAAACCACCCTATAAAAAGAAAGAAGATTTTTAGCCAGCTAAGGAAAATGCACTGCTCGTTTGCATTGTTACAAGAAACACATTTGAACGAATTAGAACACAAAAAACTTAGGAGGGAGTGGGTAAACCAAACGTATAGTGCATCGTTTGGGAATAAAAGAGGAGTAGCCATTCTAATCAATAAGTTACTGGCATTTTCCACAGAAAAGGCTGTGCAGGATAAGAATGGGAGATATGTACTGATAGTTGGTCGATTATGGGAAGAGTACATAACCATTATGAACCTGTACGCTCCTAATGAATGTGATGAAAACTTTTTTAAAGAAATAGCAAAGGTAATTGCAGAGAATGCAAAAGGGATCTTACTGGTCGGAGGAGACTTTAATGCTGTACAGGAAGGGAAACTAGACAAGACCCCGGCAGAAACAGGCCCACAAAGTAGAAAAACAAAAATACTCAACAACATGTTAATAGAACTAGGCTTGGGGGACCCATGGAGACTTAAAAACCCAAATAGGAAAGACTATACCTTTTATTCGAATGTCCATAATAGTTATTCAAGAATTGATTTTTTCTCTCTCTCAACAGCATATGTATAAAGTGATTGGCTTTCATATAGATACAATTACACTGCGTGATCACGCCCCTGTTATTTTACAATTAGATTTGTGTAAGGACTCTTTCTTTAGATATTGGAGGTTAAATGTATCACTACTTACAAATAGAGCAATAGTTCAGGAACTAAGACAAAGTTTGACAGAGTACCTGGAACTAAATGACAATGGGACGGTGTCGCCACCTGTTTTGTGGAGTGGTCAACAAGCTGAAAAATAATAAATCTCCAGGGACAGACGGGCTCCCTGGAGAATTTTATAAATGTTTTACAGACATTCTACTACCAGTATTGACAAAGGTTTTTAATTACACACTTAAAAACGGTGAACTACCTTCTTCGTGGTCTGAGGCCATTATTTCAGTCATCTATAAAGAAGGAAAAGATGCAACCCAGTGCGAAGGATATAGACCAATTAGCCTATTATGTACAGATTTAAAACTTCTGACTAGTATTTTAGCTAAAAGGATACAGAAACACATTAAAAAACGTATTCACCCGGATCAGACGGGGTTCATTCCTAACCGCCTGAGTGCTAATAACATAAGGAGAACTCTGAACATTATAACACAGGCCAGAGGATATAAACAAGATTCCCCTCTGATCACCTTTGATGCGCAAAAAGCATTTGATACAGTTAATTGGCAGTTTTTGTATAGCACACTGATATCTATGGGTTTTCACCCACAGTTTGTGGAATGGATAAAAGTAATATACACAAATCCTAAATCGCGAGTCAGGGTAAATGGTTGCTGTTCCGAGTTCTTCTACCTTGAGAGAGGAGTGCGTCAGGGGGATTGCCTAAGCCCCTTACTCCTTGCTATAAACATCGAACCCCTATCAGCATCGATTAGACTGAATAACGAAATTAAGGGTATTGTAGATAAAAATAGGAGGGAGCACAAGATCTCACTTTTTGCAGATGACATTCTTGCATATATCAGTGATCCAGCCACATCTGTATCCTCACTTGTTGAAATGTTAGAGAAATATGGCAGACTCTCGGGCTACCAAATTAACCAATCTAAATCAGAAGCAATGTTATTAAATGGCCACCTACCCACTAATGTAAAGAGTAGATTTAAATTTCGAATGTCTAATCAGGGATTTAGATATTTGGGAATCTTTATAACCCCTCAATCATCACAGTTGTTTAAAGCAAATTATGGGAAATTATTGGATGAAATCAAGAAAGATTTAGCAAGATGGGAAATATTACCTCTTTCACTTATAGGGCGAATAGAAACCATTAGAATGAACGTTCTACCTAGATTACTCTTTCTTTTTCAATCATTACCTATACATGTCCCCATGCCCACGTTCACTACATTAAACAAATGGCTCTCAAAATTTATTTGGCAAAACAAACGTCCGAGAATTAAATTGAAATCTCTTATGTGCCATAAAGAGCTTGGTGGGCTTAATATACCAAATTTAAAAAAATTACTACTGGGCTGCACGACTTAGATCAATGGTCACTTGGGTTTGTCGGGATGAAGAGGCAATCTGGTACAAGATGGAACAAGGAGACTGTCAAAATATATTTCTTGATACTCTTCCATTTGTCAACCAAGACACATGGTCTAAAAATAAAATTAACAATGAATGGGTTCAGGCTACACTTACCACCTGGTCTAAAATTAAAAAGACACTGACTCTTCCCGGTTCACTATGTAGAGCTATTCGAATAAACCATAATACTGAGTTTCTCCCAGCACCCGGATTAAATAACTGGACGGAAAAAGGGTTGATTCTGTTGGGTCAAATGTTTGAGAACAGAGGTCTATTGTCTTTCCAGCAGCTACAACATATGTATGACCTCCCAAACCAGGACTTGTTCAAATATTTACAATTGAGACACTATTTACATAAACATAAGGACTGGCAAACTTTACAAAAGCCACCTTCTGACATTGAGCAATTTTTCATATCAGTAACAAAAGGGACAATAACTACTAAATATATCTCTCACTTTTACAAAATATTACAAAGAGAAGCTACTGAGGATACACAAGTTATAAAGGAGAAATGGGAACTAGAAATGAATATAATAATTACGGATGAGGATTGGGAACAAATGTTTCAAGAGGGGCATAAAATATCAAGTAGTCCAATGCTGAGAGAATTTGAGTGGAAAATCAAAGTAAGGTTCTTTAGGACCCCTTTTATCATATCTAAGTTCAGTGGGACTTCAGACAAATGTTGGAGGGGCTGTGGTCTTGTGGGAGATCACACTCATATATTGTGGGATTGTCCAAAATTATTGAACTATTGGAAAGACATACAAGATGAAATTGATAAATGTTTGAGTATTAAGATTCCACTGGACCCATCCTTTATTATTCTGGGAATTTTTGAGAACAAAATTAGGACTAATTATCATTTTCATCTCTTGAAAATCCTGCTTGTACTTGCAAAAAAAATGATTACAGTCTCCTGGCTGAGACCGCAGCCCCCCACAATTTCTCAATGGAAAAACAAGGTGAAGGAAGTGTACTATATGGAACAAATTACAGCAAGATTGCAGATGAAAACGGATCTATTTATGGACCAGTGGTCCCCCATCCAAATGTATATTCCATGATACCTATGTACTGTGAAGCTTATGCTGGCTATATATATATCTATTTCCTTTTCTCTATGGACGATATAAAGGCTTTAGGGGAGTGATGGACATGTATTTTGTATGGGATGTATCCATGTATATTGTACCATCCAGGGTATTACAACATTTGTGTGTTGTAAATTGCACTTTTTTGATTTCAATAAAAAACAAGTTAAAAAAATAAAAATAAAAGATGAACTTTCCAAACATCTTTTTGCATCGGGCACAGAGTGGGATGAGCACCTCCCGCTGGTTGCATTGGCTTATAACATCACCAAGCACACTAGTACGGGATTGACACCCTTCTTTCTGGCTCATGGCCGTGAGGCGCGCATTTCCCTGGACACCTGTCACGACACACACGGGACAGAAGATCCAATTTGCAGCAGTTTATTAATGTAAGGGTAATCCAAATCGTAGTCTTCCAGGCAGGGGTCAAAATCCAAATAATCAAACCAAACATGAAAACAAAACACAAACCAACAAGAAAACGTCTCGGGTTATGACTATAACCCTTGTTCCCTGAGAAGGGAACGAGACACTGCGTCGAGAATCGACACTTTGGGGACGCTCCCTTAGCGTGCGCCTCTGAAGTAAGAATGAAACTAATCCAATCCTGATTGGTGTTGCGTCGTGACGTAACATGTGACGGCATAACCGGATGCATAAAAGTGACGCTGACACACACACACATCAGCTCCGCGATGAAGCAAGACGCTCTAAGGCCTCGAGGGGCGTGGCAGGACGACGCAGTGTCTCGTTCCCTTCTCAGGGAACAAGGGTTATAGTCATAACCCGAGACGTTCCCTTTCGAGGGAACTCAACACTGCGTCGAGAATCGACACTTTGGGGAACGAATGCCCACTAGGCCACGCACCGACAGGCCTGCCCAGGAGTGAAACTGATTTAGGCACTCAGCAGGACGAGAGCACACGTGCGCCAGGCGTACTGGGGAGGTGCAGACTATAGAACCGTACAAAAGTGTGTGGGGTAGCCCAACCGGCTGCCTCACAAATCTCCTTGATGCGAACTCCCGAAAGGAGGGCCCTAGAGGACGCCATGCCTCTAGTAGAAAGAGCCCTAACGACCAAAGGTGAAGGGAAATTCCGCACCTTGTAGGCCTACTTATGGTTTGTATAGCTGGGAGCCCCTAATAGGTGATCCAAAACACAATACAGTAGGTCCGACCTCCTCCAAGAAGAGGACCTCTCAAGGTAATACTCTGAACTCTGACTGGCAGAGCAAGGAACCTCTCCTTTTCTGCCGACACATGAGGTGGAGGATGAAATACTTGCAGGACCATGGACCTAGCCATGATAAATTGCACTTAAGGCACATAGCTGGGTCTCGGATGCAGGATGGCCTTAACTCCGCCGGGGGCACACCCCAAGCAAGCTGGCGATAATGCCAGGGCTTGGAGATCTCCCAGTCTCTTTAAAGAAATAGCTAAGAGAAAGGCTATCTTGAACGTGAGGTCCTAGGCGAAGCCGACTGGAGGTATTCGAAGGGAGCCAGGGATAGCCCTTCGAGAACCACCGCCAGGTCTCAGGAAGGAACCCTGGACCTGACTGTCGGTCTCATCCTCCAATACCATGGAGAAATAGTATGACCAGTTGGTGCCTCCCTAAAAGCCCAACATTTAGTGGTGCATGGAACGCCGCAATGGCAGCCACGTACACCCTACGTGTGGATGGGGAGAGATTCGCAGAGAAAAGATCTTGAAGAAACTACAGAACTGAAGCCATTGGGCAGTTAACTGGGTCTAACTCAAGTTCTCTACACCAAGTAGAAAAATATTCCACTTGAGGCCATATAATCTCCTAGTAGACGGAGCCCTAGAGATAAGTATGGTTTCGACCGACCCAGATGATAGACCAGCATCTAGGTACTGAGCCCCCTCAGAGGCCAGACCCACAATTTCCACAGCTCTGGATGAGGATGGAATATAGTGCCCTCCGCCTGAGACAACAGACCCCTCCTCAGAGGAATCTGCCATGGCGGAGCTATCAGGAGTGAAATTAAGTCTGAAAACCATACTCGGGCTGGCCAAAACAGGGCTATCGGAAGAAGACTGATGCCCTCCTGACGGACCCTCTCCAGGACTCCCGGGAGCAGAGCGATCGGGGGAAAAAGCGTACAGGCGAAGCCTCGGCCAGGCCTGTACCATGACATCCAACCCCAGCGGGGCTGGATGAGTGAGGGAGAACCAAAGTGGACAGTGGGATGGACGTCCCTCGAGACGCAAACAGATCCACTGCCACTGGTCCAAACCTCTGCCATATGAACTCCGCTACCTCTGGATGGAGTCTCCATTCCCCGGGCCTCAGCCCCTGCCTCGACAGGATGTCTGCTCCCTGATTCAGAACCCCCGGGACATATATTGCTCTTATAGATAATATTTTCCCTTGGGGCCATAAAATGATCTGATGCGCCAATCTGGATAGAGGGTGCGATCTGAGTGTCCTTTGTCGGTTTAGATAAGCTACCACTGAGACGTGGTAACCTTTGATGTCTGTGAGGAAGCTCCTCAGAGCCCTGAACACAGCCAACATCTCTAGGCAATTTATATGCCAAGAATGATGATGGTCCTGCCACAGACCCCTGGCAAAGCGGCCGTCCGAGACTGCGCCCCAGCCAGCGAGGGAAGCGTCTGTCGAAACAGTTTCCCGGCGACATGACGCCCCTACCACTAGCCCTTGGGACAAGAACCAAGGTTTCTTCCATATTAATAGGGAACGAAGGCATCTGCACGTAACCTTTATTATACGGAATGGATTCCCCTTGGGGAAAAAACCCTTGGCTTTGAGCCACCACTGAAGGGGCCTCATGTGAAACAGGCCCAAAGGAATTATGTTGGATGCCGCTGTTATGAGGCCCAGCAGTCTTTGAAATTGCTTTACAGTGATGGCCTGGCCTAGCTTTATCCCGGACACCATGGCCAGGATGGATTCGATATGAGCGGGAGACATACGTGCCCGCATCGTAACTGAATTCTATACCACGCCCAGAATAGTAGTCTTCTGAGCTGGGTCCAACACGTTTTTCTTAGTGTTGAGCCTCAACCCCCGGTTCTGAATGTGGCCAAGGACGACATCTCGATGCCGAACTGCCATTTCTCGAGACTGGGCCAATATGAGCCAGTCGTCGATGTAATTCAGTATACGGATGCCCTGAAGCCTCAGTGGAGCCAGAGCCGCATCCATACACTTTGTGAACGTGCGGGGAGAGAGTGCTAGGCCGAACGGTAGAACCCGATATTGGCATGCTTCGCCCCCGAAAGCAACCTCAGGAACCTCCTGTGACATGGAAGGATGGAGACATGAAATAAGCGTCTTTTAGATCCATCGTGACAAACCAGTCCTCGGATCTGATATGGCTCACGATAATGGGAATAGTAAGCTTTTTGAACCTGAATCTCCTCAAAGAACGATTCAAAAGCCCTAGATCTAAAATTGGCCTCAGTCCGCCATCCTTCTTTGGAACTATAAAGTACCGGCTGTAAAACCCGGACTCCCTGTCTGGTAGGGGAACACATTCTATGGCCCCTTAATTCCAGTAGAGTCTGTACCTCTTGTTCCATAACCCGAGCCTGTTCTGGAATCACTGCAGTCGGTACCACCCCAGCAAACTAGGGAGGTCGGTGACCGAACTGCAATCTGTACCCATATTTTATAATATTTTATAATATACAGGACCCATATAGATATATTCGGAAGGCGTTGCCATTTTTCTACAAAATCTACTAAGGGAACCAGCCCTCAGAGCTCCTACAATTAGGACCTCTTCGCCTGAAGGACGGCCCTCAGGTCACCCTTCTGGCTGGAGGACTTCGGTTGAGAGTGCTTCCTCTGTTTGCCAAACTCCCGCAGGAGGGGCTCTAGAGGCAACGCTCTCTTTTTTTTTTTTTTTTTCGCTTCCTGAAACCTGTCAACGACTGTAGTGACAGCGTTGGAAAACGTCCTCGGGTTACGACTGTAACCCTTGTTCCCTGAGAAAGGGAACGAGGACTGCGTTGAATGACACTTTGGGGGAACGCCCCTCAGCGTAGCGTCTCTGAAGTATGAATGAAACTGAGCCAATCTCTGATTGGTGCTGCGTAATGACGTAATGAGTGACGGCATACAAGCGGAAGCTATAAAGGACGCCGGCACACATGAGATGTCAGCTTCTGTGATGAAGCAAGCGCTCCCAGGCAGGGGAAGGCGTGGCGAAGGGACGCAGTCCTCGTTCCCTTTCTCTGGGAACAAGGGTTACAGTCGTAACCCGAGGACGTTCCCTTTCGAGGGAACTCGGACTGCGTCGAATGACACTTTGGGGGAACGAGTACCCACTATGCCACAACGCGCCCTGCCTGTCCTAGTGTGAAGCTGCTCACAGGCACACTTAGGACGAGAGCGAGAGAGTGCCAGGCGTAGACGGGATGTCCAGACTGTTAAACCTAATAAAGGTGTGGGGGGTGGCCCATCCTGCTGCATCGCAGACCTCTTGGATTGGGGCCCCCGAGAGGAGGGCTCTAGAGGACGCCATGCCTCTGGTTGAATGAGCCCTCACGGCCAAAGGTGAAGGCAGATTGCGCACCTGGTAGGCCAAGGAAATAGCATGGACAATCCAGTTGCTGATGGTCTGTTTGGAGGCGGGAAGACCCTTCTTGGGCGACCCAAAACACACCAGCAACTGGTCTGACTTCCGCCATGAAGAGGACCTCTGAATGTAAAATTTTTTTTTTTTGGAGCTCTGACAGGGCAGAGCAGATGAAGTCTCTCCTCATCCGCCGTCACGTGAGGTGGAGGATGAAATGCCTGCAGAACCGTAGGCCGTGCCGCATTAGATGGCACCTTAGGCAAATAGCCCGGCCTAGGATGTAGGATGGCTTTAATGTCGCCTGGAGCAAACTCCAGGCACCCATTAGATATGGAGAGCGCCTGGAGATCTCCTACCCTCCTCAGAGAGGTAATGGCCAACAGAAAAACCACCTTCAGGGAAAGGTTCTTGGCCTCAGCCGACTCCAGTGGTTCGAAGGGGGCCTCGGCCAGCCCTTCGAGAACCACTGCCAGGTCCCATGGGGGAACCCTGGTACGAGCCGCAGGTCTCATCCTCCAAGCCCCACGGAGGAAACGTACGACCAACTGCTGTCTCCCCAGAGGCCCATCACCCAGAGGAGCGTGGAAAGCCGCAATGGCAGCCACGTACACCTTGAGTGTGGACGGGGTAAGACCAGCTGAAAAGCGATCTTGGAGGAACTCCAGAACTGAAGCCACTGGGCAGTTAACTGGATCCACCTCACGCCCTCTACACCAGTTGGTGAAGACATTCCACTTTAAGCCGTACAATTTCCTCGTGGAGGGAGCTCTAGAGCTGAGTATGGTCTCCACTACTCCAGCTGATAGGCCGGCCTCTAGGTACTGTGCCCCCTCAGGGGCCAGACCCACAGCTTCCATAGCTCGGGCCGAGGGTGAAATATTGAGCCCTCTGCCTGTGTCAGCAGGTCCCTCCTGAGGGGAATCTCCCACAGAGGGCCGTCTAGGAGCGATACAAAGTGTGAGAACCATACTCGGACCGGCCACAACGGGGCTACCAGCAGTAGACTGATCCCGTCGCGACGGACCCTCTTTAGAACTCCCGGGAGCAGAGCGATCAGGGGAAAAGCATACAGACGCAGCCTCGGCCACGTCTGCACCATGGCATCCAACCCCAGCGGGGCTGGATGAGTGAGGGAAAACCACAGTGGACAGTGGGTCGTCTATAGAGACGCGAATAGGTCCACTTCCACTGGGCCGAACCTCTGAGATATTGACTCCACCACCTCGGGGTGGAGCCTCAATTCCCCGGGCCTCAGCCCCCGTCTCGACAGGATGTCTGCTCCCTGATTTTGACTCCCTGGGATGTATGTTGCTCTTAGAGATAACAGCTTCCCCTGGGACCACAGGAGGATCTGATGCGCCAGTCTGCATAGAGGGCGAGACCTCAGACCCCCCTGATGGTTTATATAGGCCACAACCGACATATTGTCTGACCTCACAAGGACATGATGACCATTGAGGTCCGGCAGGAAGCTCCTCAGAGCTCGGAGCACCGCCAACATCTCCAGGCAGTTTATGTGCCAGGAGGAATGATGGTCCTGCCATAGGCCTGTCGTAAAGCGGCCATCCATGACCGCGCCCCAGCCCGTGAGGGAGGCGTCTGTCGAAACGGTTTTCCGGCGACATGACGCTCCCAACACTGGACCTTGGGACAGAAACCAAGCTTTTTTCCACATAGATAGGGAACGAAGGCATCTGCGCGTAACCCTGATCATGCGGAACGAATCCCCCTCGGGGAGAACCCCTTGGTTTTAAACCACCACTGGAGGGCCCTCATGTGCAGCAGGCCAAATGGAATAATGTTGGACGCTGCTGCCATGAGCCCCAACACTCTTTGAAAATGTTTCGCAGTAATGGCTTGGCCTAGCTTTATCCTGGACACTGTGGTCAGAATGGACTCGATTCGTGCAGGAGACAATCGTGCCCGCATCGTGACCGAGTCCCACACCACTCCCAGGAACGTGGTTCTCTGGGCTGGTGTCAACACGCTCTTTTTCGTGTTGAGTCTCAACCTCAGGCTTTGAATGTGGGCGACCCCGGAGCCTCAGCGGTGCTAGAGCTGCATCCATCCATTTGGTAAATGTGCGTGGGGAGAGAGCTAGGCCGAACGGAAGAACCCGATATTGGTACGCTTCGCCCCCGAAAGCGAACCTCAGGAACTTCCTGTGAGATGGAAGGATGGATATGTGGAAGTATGCGTCCTTTAGATCTATCGTGACAAACCAATCCACGGATTGAATTTGACTCACGATGGGAATAGTGAGCATCTTGAACCTGAATCTCCTCAGAGAACGATTCAAGTGTCTGAGATCTATTATTGGACGCAACCCCCCATCCTTTTTGGGAACTTAAGTAGTGGCTGTAAAACCCGGACTCCCTGTCCGGTGGAGGAATACGTTCTATAGCCTCCTTTACCAGCAGGGAGTTTACTTCCTGTTCCAATACCCGACCCTGCACTAGGTCGACTGCAGTCCAGACCACCCCGTTGAACCTTGGTTGGCGTAAACCGAACTGCAGCCCGTACCCCTTTTGAATGGGCAGGGCCCAAGGCAAAATATTCGTGAGATTTTTCCATGCATCGAAATATTTTACCAAAGGAACCAGGCTCTCGAGCCTGGTTTCGGGTACCAATCGGGATTCGTTCTCGACCCCCTGAAGCGGATCTCCGGCAGGGTTCGACCGAAAACGACTCTCGATGGGCGGACGCAATTTCTGCCTGGCTGCAAGCCTGTGGGGCAGACAGAGCAGCGTGCGTTCGCTGGAAACCAATGTGTCCCAAAGCGCACTTAACGGCGGGATACAGACATCGACTTCCTGAGGTCTCCCCTGAGGGGAGGCTCTTTCGGTTTCGTTCTCGACACCCTGAAGCGGAGGACCGGCAGGGAATAATCGAAAACTGTTTCCGATGGGCGAACATGAGCACTGCCTGCAGCGCGCATTCGCTGAAAACCGATGTGTCCCGAAGCACACTTGACGCTGGATACAAACATCGATTTTCTGAGGGCTCCGCGGAGGAGCAATTCTCGCTCGTCCCTCCACGGGGGGGATAGCCCTGTTATTTTTGTCTCGTTTTCGATACCCTGAAGCGGAGGACCGGCAGGGAAGAATCGAAAAACGATTTTTGATGTGCAGAAGGAACACTGCATGGCCGCAAGCCTGCGTTCGCTGCTCATCATTTTAATTCCTCAGAAATAAATGTAGCCATAAACACTGTATAAGTGAAACAAGGTCTGAATGGTAGGCTGAATTAAAATATCTAACTTCCGATATTCAAAAGTCAGAAATATTTCATCATTTTAATTTCTTAAAATTAAATGCAGCCCTAATTACCAGACAATACTGTTTTTTTTTTTTTTTTGTTAGGCTATATTCACAATATATTTGGCTTCCAACCCAAGAAGAAAGTCAACAGGTGCGAGGCTGAAACATCCAACAGCGCACGGATATACGCGTTGAGATATTTCTCAATGAACACAGCCAGCACCCTCAGGAGCTGACTGTTCATGCCCCGCACACACACAGAATCTTTATTGCAAAGTAGACCCGTAATCTACGCGTTGCCTCGGCAACGCGAGATCCGAGCAACTAGATTCTGTATTGCAATGTGGACCTTTGATCTACGCGCTGCCTCGACAAACGCGAGATCCAAGTCACAGAATCTTATTGCAGAGTAGACCCGTAATCAACGCGCTGCCTCGGCAAACGCGAGATCCGAGCCACTATAGATTCTATATTGCAACAGACCCATTTGCGAGCCCCATGAAGAGCGTTGCCACGCCGCCTCAGCAGACGCGGGTCCCGCACCACGGGGCTCGCGAGCCTGACCATCCTCCATTTTTAAATGGCCAGGTGGGAGTGCAGCACACGGATTGGAAGTTTTTTCACAATCCTCGCAAGCAGCCCCCTCGAGAGCTGCCAGCGCGTGCTGCACTCCCAAACAATGTGTACACAAACGATGTGTGTCCCCACCCGTGATATAACGAGGGCAGGGATGCACACACCGAGTGAAACTTGGGCTCGCCATATATATATATATATAGATGTAATGCTTTGTGACAAACAACACCAAAAAAGACAGACAAGTCAAACAGAGAGCGCTTTGCTGAAGAACAAAAAGCTGACATCTCATGTGTGCCGGCGTCCTTTATAGCTTCCGCTTGTATGCCGTCACTCATTACGTCATTACGCAGCACCAATCAGAGATTGGCTCAGTTTCATTCATACTTCAGAGACGCTACGCTGAGGGGCGTTCCCCCAAAGTGTCATTCGACGCAGTCCGAGTTCCCTCGAAAGGGAACAGGCCAGAAAGAGATAGCGGAGCGGCCAACGGGAAATATTTGCTCCTCACTTAGATCGTTAAGAAGATCGCCTGGTATGCCTGCAAAATCGTCATAGAGTGCAGGCACGCACCAGCCTGACCTTTTCTTTTCTAAATATTTTACCAAAGGAACCAGGCTCTCGAGCCTGGCTTCGGGTATTAATCGGGATCCGTTCTCGACCCCCTGAAGCGGGTTTCCGGCAGGGCTGGACCGAAAATGATTCTCGATTGGCGAACGCGAATGCTGCCTGGCCGCAAAAATGTGGGGCGGACAGTGCAGCCTGCGTTCGCTGGAAACCGATGTGTCCCGAAACGTTTTTAAACGGCGTAAGAGCAACATCGATTTCCTGCACCATATAAGCCCAGCCAACCAGTGCAGAGGTGTTCCTGCACGGTTTGTTGGGCAGCGCCGGGGCTTAAAGTGAAGATGCCGGATCAGGAGACAGATAGCTTGTTTTCTCTAAAGCTTCCTCCATCTGCGGCATCTTGCCATAACCCGACTCTCTCGCACCCACCACATTCGAATAAACATATAATGAATGTGGTGAAATACGTAAAGAGAGGGGTTTTTCCCAGGATCTACACATATATATTTTTATAAAGATCTGGGAAAAACAGTAAGCCCCGGCTCTGAGGCTGTGAACGGTGCTGCAGGAATCTCTCGTCTAGTTCATTTTGACGGGGATCATCCTGCTTATTTTGTGGCCAGCTCATATATTTTATATATATATATATATATATATATATATATATATATATATATATATATATATATATATATATGTTTATTTATATATTTATTTAGTCTGGCCACAGCACGCATCACAACCTCCACGAGCTCTACATAAGCAGAAACATAAGCCGGCGAGTGTGACTCATGTTGCTCGTTCCCGATGCTGAGCACATCTACTTCCTTATAACAGATAGCTCGAGCACTGGGC
Source organism: Gila orcuttii (assembly GCA_026230005.1). Lineage (NCBI taxonomy): Eukaryota > Metazoa > Chordata > Actinopteri > Cypriniformes > Leuciscidae > Gila > Gila orcuttii. The sequence goes on along the minus strand of JAPDVR010000005.1, from coordinate 37,348,972 downwards.
ACTCGTCACGGGCAGAAGAAGCCGCATCGCGGGCTTCTGTGTCGTGAACGAGTGTCATAGAATCTGTGGATGATGAGAGAAAAGGTGCCTCAGCAGTCTCGTTCTCATCCGCGAGATCCTTCTGCGATCTCCACGATCTAAGCCGTCGCGCCGCCTCAATGGACGCGGGACCCGAACCGCGGGGATCGCGAGCCTGGCCATCATCAGGAAATAATATAGCCAAGCGGGAGTGCAGCACTCTAATAGGGAGTGCTTCACAGTGTGAACAGGCAGCCCTCTCGAGAGCTGACAGTGCGTGCTGCGCCCCTGAACAATACACACACACACAGCTGATGCGTGTCCCCACCCATGGCATATATATTATCTTGGGCAGGGGTGCACACACTTAGTGTATTGTTCACTCGCCATAATAAAGAGCTTTGTACAGACAAACAACACCAAATAAGACAGACAGTTTCACAGAGAGCGCTTGCTGAAGAGCTAAAGCTGATGTGTGTGTGTGTGTCAGTGTCACTTTTATGCATCCGGTTATGCCGTCACATGTTACGTCACGACGCAACACCAATCAGGATTGGATTAGTTTCATTCTTACTTCAGAGGCGCACGCTAAGGGAGCGTCCCCAAAGTGTTGATTCTCGACGCAGTGTTGAGTTCCCTCGAAAGGGAACCGACCAAGGAAGTGTTGACATCTAACAACGAATCCGTACAAATATTAACACAGACAGGGAATATATACACAGATTTAACAAGACTAACAATGAACAGCTGGGAACAATGATGATGGGGAACAGCTGAGTGCAATGAACTGATGAGTGACAGTGACAGACAGAATGCTGGGAAATGAAGTCAATAGTGAAGGACACCGTGATAACGAGGACCTCTAGTGACAAACAAGGGAACACAACCAGACACTGTGACAACAACCTGCTCCAGGATAGTACTGCTGTCAGTCCAGCAACAGTGGGCATGGCAGCAGCATATGCTAACAAGCTGCGGAAAAGATTGACCTCTGCTTACCGTTTTGCAACCGCTCACAGAGACAGGGCACAAGATCAGCAACGCCTGAACTATGATCGTCACTTAAAGTACACTCCGTATAGCCAGGGTGACTTAGTGTTATTGGATGACCCTGCCCGCTGCCACAATAAACTCTGTCCACATTGGGTGGGTCCCTATGAGGTTTTGCAACCAATATACCCCTCAGGTGTTTCCACCCCTGTTAATTTTGAAGTTCATGATGTATCCAGACCGTGTGTGAAAGCGAAAATCATTCATTACAATCGCATGAAACCCTACATCACAGACTCAAAGAACTCACTTGCTTCCACCCCCCCTTCCTCCATTGTTAAACTGAATATCCTGACCACATTGTCAGGACTCCTCCCACCCCTCACTACACCGGTGCCTCCGGGACTTCCTCCTGCACCCCAGGTTTCATTGGAGCCCATTCCATTGTCCCAGTTGCAACCTCATGTCCAACAATATGGCACTCCACAACCCTCCAGCGATACACAAAACGCACAGGACAGCCTTGTTACTCTGCACTCTGAACTGTTTCCTCTGACACGGTGCACACCGGAAGCTAGACCGTCAACAGGTGTTTCTGAGTTTCCTGACACTCCGGTGTCCACTCGGAATGTGCCCCCCAGGACACGTCGGTTGCCGCACCACTTGAAGGACTTCGCACTTTACTGAGAAAACAGTTGGAGTGGTGTTCAGAGAGAGGGAGACACGAGATGCACTATGTAATCGGCTGCGGCCATTTCACAATGTTGAGATGTTCATTAAACAAGTGTTGTAGTCACCGGAGCTCTTTGTCAGTGCCCTCCCTATTGTGGTGATAACAGAACGAGGCCAAGAACCCACGGAACAGCGCTGGGTAAGAACTAAAAGTAGAGGATAACTCACGCGCGTTACACCTGCAAATTAAGAAAACATCATCAGTTTCACAACACACGTTTGCTCCAAATACTCACAACACAATCAAATACAGAAACGTCCTGCAAAAGTTCACAACACAACCAAATACAGAAACGCGCTGCAAAAGCTCACAACACAACCAAATACAGAAGCGCGCTGCAAATAACACAGACCACAATGGAAATGTTCCGGGGGAACCAAATAAGTGACAAACCCGGCTGGGACGTGCTTATTGCTCGTGAGCATCCCTATGCCCTACTCCCTTCGAAGGGCAGACGGCAGAGCTCTTCAAGTGGGACTTTGTAGTGAGCAGGGCACTAGTGTGCCATTATGTAGCCGTTTGGAACGCACTTGATGGAGGGAGCAATGAAAGACAAGTAATTTCCTCATTATTTTCAGCTGGGATATTCTCATGACAATGCAGCACGTTGTCCTTCAACTGAATAGCTGTTCTGGCGACAGAAATATAATGCTGTTAACATAACGGTTGCAAATAATTTTTTTTTTTTTTTACTTTACAAAAAAACTTTTAAAATGTCAGTATCTCAACTTTACCCTACATTACCTAACATTTCTTATGAAACTTTTCTTTATGATAATTTAAACATAACATGAAACAATTTGTACAGTGTAAAGGCCATTGCACACTGAGTGCAAAATTTTCGTGATTCGTTGGCTCTGAATTGTCAAAACACCATTCAATCACCATTCAAACTGCTTGCTACGGATGCGAAAAACGCAGAAAATCGAACCCGATCTGATTTTTTTTATGATGGACGAAAGTTTCGTATTCAGTGTGCAAGCGTGATTGACATAACGTGAGGTTGAATTGTTTTTTTAACATACGAAAATTTCGGATGCGAATTTCGAACTCAGTGTGCAATGGCCTTAACTGATGTATAGATTAATATCTTTCCTTCATGTTCTTCTTCTCTATCTTTTTTATTTTAGTTTTCAGCTCATTGCTCTTTTCTCACTTGTATTCTGATGACATGGAACATATTGTTAATACATTTTGTATATTGTATTCAAGTTGTATGTCATAAAAATGTAATCTCTGTATGTTTTGCCGAAAAAAAAACAAGTTAAAATAAACTAAAGTAGAATTTTGAGCTGTAAGCACGTCCCAGCCGGGTTCGTCACTTATTTGGTTCCCCCGGAAACATTTCTGTTGTGGTCTGTGTTATTTCCAGCGCGTTTCTATATTTGGTTGTGTTGTGAGCTTTTCCAACACGTTGATGTATTTGGTTGTGTTGTGAGCTTTTGCAGCTCGTTTCTGTATTTGGTTGTGTTGTGAGTATTTGGAGCACACGTGTGTTGTGAAACTGATGAAGATGTTTTCTTAATTTGCAGGGTTTTTTTTTTTATTTGCATGCGTTTTCTGCATTTGCAGCACGTTGAGCTCTCTCGGCCACCGTACAAGAAAGCTTGCACGCGGCACGTCTTTTTAAAGATGCATTGAAAATGCCCGTGCACTTCTGGGTGTGGTAGTCTGTTTGATTCTGCTGTTGGGCATGAACGCTGCTCGGCGCGTGTGGGCTAAAAATAGATTGCGCTCTATTAATTGCTATCTATTCATTCATTCATTCAATCTATTCATTCATCGATCGCACCCTTCATTGCGGGAACATGACCATCGCAATGTCGCGGACAAGACTCAATGACCTCATTAGAGCAAGAGTCCCCTCATCCACACCCCAATCTATTTTCTCTACACGAGGAAATACTTTGGCTGGTGGCCAGGGTGACCAGAGGCAGATGATGTGAGAGAAAAAAAGACGATTTCTCCTCGGTCCACACACACCTCTATCACATTGCAACCCGTGCGGTTTCTGGATGAGATCACTGACCAGTCCCGTTCAGAGGACGTCGGCTGGCCCAGCATCTCATTCGGCACCACGGCAGATGAAATCATGTCTATCGCCGCATCACAAGGCGGGCTAGAGTCCTCTGGAGATGAGGATTCGGCTGTGCTGCTGCCTTCGGGTGTGCCAGCATTGCCGAGTCTGATCCAGTGTTGACAGCCATGCTTTCCCGGCACGATTGTTTTTGGAGGCGGCTCGTGCTGACACCAGCACCAGCCCTCAATTCCTTTCTTCCCGGACGTGCATGAAGAGGTCATGAAATCGTGGGAGTCTCTTTTGACTTTTCACGACTGCTCAGCGGCCTCTTCCGCCTTCTCTGCCCTCGCAGAGGCAGCGGCCAAGGGTACAATGGGGTTCCTCCCGTGGAGTGTTCTGTGGCTACACATCTGTGTCCCCACAGTGCCTCCACCTGGCGTGGTGACCCTAAGCACCCCTCCAATGCCTGTAGGTTTTTTGTCTACTCCTGTGACAAAGACCTATAGAGCTGCGGGGCAGGCTGCCGCCTCACTGCATGCTATGGCCATCCTTCAGGGTGCTCAATGACAGGCACGAGGGTAGAGCTGATTCAGGGCTCATCCAAGAGCTGCATGCTGCCACCGACCTCGCTCTATGAGCGACGAAGGTGACCGCACGCTCCCTGGGTCAGGTGATGTCCACACGCATGGTCAGACATCTCTGGCTTAACCTGGTTGATATGCACGAGGCTGAGCGAACCTGCTTCCTCAACTCCCCCATATCCCAGGCTGGTCTCTTCGGTGGCGCGGTCGAGGACTCTGCCCAACAGTTCTCGGCCGCCCAGAAGCAGACTGAGGCTATAAAACATATTCTGACCCGACGGCCTGCTGCTGCCTCCACAGCCGTCGACTCAGAATCCTTAGCCTGCTCGCCGCCGAGGGCGCCCTCCTGCGACCTCGTCCCTCCCGGCCGGCCCCGGCAGCACCCTTCACCGGGCCGCGCCGTGGAGGTGGTCGCAGGAAGACGTCCCAGCCCGCTCCGGGCCTGCGCCCCGCTAATGCTAGGCTAGCGGTGCCGAGATGTTGTTCAGTTCTTCTAGGAGTGGTAGCAGGTCCACTCCTTCCCCCAGTGGAGGGCTGGTGGAGAACCTCTTCTTCTAAGAACTGACTTTCATCTCTGAGCACACAGAGTTCTCGGATGATGGTGCACACCGCCCACGGGCCTCGCCACTCTTGTCCCCCTCTGTTGCCAGACCCCTGGCAGAGCAGGCCCCTGTGGAACGCTGGTCCTTCCCTGGCCTCCTCTGTCAGGTTGCAGCTAATGACTGTGCCCCCACACGGGCCGCTATGCCACCCACGTCCGGGCTGGTCATTCTGCTTCGCTGCACCACTGAGGGGACGTCTGTGGTTCGCTTGACCCCGCTGGCACAGTTTTGGAAGACTGGCTAGAGCTTCCAACCTGTTCCGCTGGGTCGCCCGAGCCATAAGGCTCGGCTACCCGCTTCAGGGGAGTCCGGTTCACTATGTTCGGTGGCAATGCCCTTATCATGAGAGCGGAGGTTGCTACCCTACTGGCGAAGGGTGCGATCGAGACTGTCCCTCCAGCCGAAATGAGGTCCGGGTTTTACAGCCCCTACTTCATTGTTCCGCAGAATTCCGGTGGGTTGCGGCCAATCCTGGTCCTGCGCAAACCGCTCCCTTCTTAGGGTGCCATTCAAGATGCTCACGGCCAAACACATTTTCGAATGTGTGCGGCTGCAGTATTGCTTTGCAGCGATCGACCTGAAGGACACCTATATTCATGTCTCCATTCTCCTCGACACAGACCATTTCTTCGGTTTGCTCTCAAGGGACGGCATATCAGTACGCCGTTCTCCCATTCGGGCTAGCCCTGTCTCCTCACATCTTCACGAAGGTCGTTGAGGCAGCCCTTGTTCCACTACGAAAATACGGGGTTCACATCCTGAACTATCTCGACGACTGGCTAATCCTAGCTCACTCTCGAGACGAGGTTTGCGAACACAGGGACCTAGTGCTCCAGCACCTAGCTCGTCTGGGCCTTCAGGTCAACCGGGAGAAGAGTAAACTTTGCCCCGTGCATAGGATCTCTTTTCTCGGTATGGAAATCGACTCGGTCGCTATGTCTGCGCAACTTACGAGGGTGCGCAGTCACTGCTGACTTGCCTAAGACAGTTCAAGGGCAAGAGTGCGGTTCCACTGAAGTTAATTCAGAGGCTCCTGGGGCATATGGCATCCGCAGCCACAACAACGCCGCTCGGATTGCTTCATATGACACCGTTTCAGCTCTGGCTTCGCGACCGAGTCCCGAGGTGGGCATGGCAACACGACACACGCTCCGAGAACTAGTTACTCCGACCTGCCGTCAGACCTTCACCCCGTGGTCGAACCTCAGCTTTCTACGGGCCGGAGTTCCCTTGGAACGAGTTTCCAGGCATGTTATTGTCTCAACAGATGCCTCCACCACGGGCTGGGGCGCCTTGTGCAATGGACATGCTGCCGCGGGCTCCTGGACAGGACCCCAGTGCCTTTGGCATGTCAATTGCCTCGAGTTGCTGGCAGTATGCCTTGTTCTGCACCGCTTTCTTGCGCTGCTCAAGGGTCATCAAGTACTAGTCCACTCAGACAATACCGCGACAGTAGCGTACATCAACCGACAAGGTGGTCTACACTCCTGCCATATGTCGCAACTCGCCCGCCACCTCCTCGTATGGAGTCAGAAGCATCTGAGGTCGCTTCGAGACATTTTTATTCCGGGAACCCTGAACTGTGCAGCCGACGAGCTCTCACAGTTTCAGCCCCTTCCTGGAGAATGGCGACTCCTTCCCCAGTCGGTACAGCTGATTTGGGATCAGTTCGGGGATGCACAGGTAGACCTGTTTGCCTCCCACGACTCATCCCATTGCGACCTGTATTACTCCCTGACCGAGGGCATGCTCGGTACGGACACACTGGCGCACAGCTGGCCGCGGGGCCTACGAAAGTATGCGTTTCCCCCAGTGAGCCTTCTTGCACTGACCTTGTGCAAGATCAGGGAGGATGAGGAGCAGGTCATTTTGGTTGCACCTCACTGGCCCACCCGGACCTGGTTCGTCGAATTTGTACTCCTCGCCACAGCACCTCCTTGGCCAATTCCTCTGAGGAAGGAGCTTCTTTCTCAGGGATGGGGCATCCTATGGCACCCTCGTCCTGATCTTTGGAACCTCCACGTGTGGCTCCTGGATGGGACGAGGCAGGTTTAAGTACCCTACCACCAGCGGTGGTGGCTACCATCACTTCCGCTAGAGCTTCATCCACGAGACATGCCTACGTGTTGAAGTGGAACCTCTTCGTCAACTGGTGCTCTTCTCACTGAGAAGACCCCAGGAATGCCCGATCAGTGTCGTGCTTTCCTTCCTGCAAGATGGGTTGGAGCGAAGGCTGTCTCTCACCACCCTGAAAGTGTATGTTGCTGCTATCGCCGCACATCATGACAAAGTCAAAGGTAAGTCCATTGGAAAGCACGACCTGATCATCAAGTTACTGAGAGGAGCAAGGAGACTGAATCCTCCTCGCCCTCCCCTCGTCCCCTCTTGGGACATCTCAGTGGTTTTAACTACCCTGCAGAGTGCCCGGCCTGGATATGTGCACAAGGTTCCCACCACTCCCTTTCGAGATCAGGTGGTGAACCTGCAAGCGTTGCCCCTGGAGGAGGCAGACCCAGCCTTGGTACTGCTCTGTCCAGTGCGCGCTCTCCGTGCCTACGTAGACAGAACGCAGAGTTTCAGGACCTCAGACCAGCTCTTTGTCTGTTATTGGGGGAAGCTGAAGGGAAAGGCTCTCTCCAAGCAAGGTTGTCTCACTGGATAGTGGACGCCATTGCTTTGGCATACCAGCAGCAAGGTTGACCGTGCCCCCTTGGTGTGAAAGCACACTCCACCCAGAGTGTGGCTTCCTCTTGGCCTCTAGCGCATGGCGCCTCACTAACAGACATCTGCAGAGCTGCAGGCTGGGCGACACCCAACACATTTGCCAGATTCTACAATCTCCGAGTGGAGCCAGTGTCCTCTCATGTACTCGCTTCAACCAGCCGGTACTAGGATCTGCTCAGGTGTTTTCGCTTGCTCGCCATTCCACTCCACGGACTGGATACGTGCAATATTTTCCTTAGGTGAGCTTCCCCGACAAGCCCTGAGTTCCTCCAGCACTGCTGACGTCGTCGCCAGTGTCTAGCCCTGTGTGTTGGCTAGGTGCCCCCATGTGCATGGTCCCCCCTCTGGATGACCCCCACATGTGTATTTCCACTGTAAGCCTCTCTGAGCATGTGTCTTTCCCTCGGCAAGCCCCTTGCCACCCCTGGGGTTTAAACATTCCACCCTGTGGGCTGGACACCCCAGTGTTCTCCATCTGCAGCCCCCTCCGGGTCATACGTGTATTCTTAAGTCCCCCCCTTCGGGCTGGCATTATTTGCATATTTCCACTGAGATATGCTTCCCAGTGTACCTTGTATTCCTGTGTTAAGTAGGACTCCTTCGTCCATGCTAGTCTCACTACAGGGAGCGCAGACTTACGCAGGGCACTGGAAGACAGCCCAGAGGGTGGCGTGATTAGACTGGAACCCCATTCCTTGTCACGGTCCATCTTCCTGCCACTTCCACTGTACCGCTGGTAACGCCTGAGTTCAGTCTTGGCTCCTCAGCAAAGAAACATATCTGCATGTTGCCAGAGTCCTCCTTTTATACCCACGAGGTGGGGCAGAGTTACACCATGCAAATTCCGCAGACCCATGGCATTTCTTTGCCATTGGCTCGTTTTGTAATACTCGAAGTTGATAGGCTTTCTAAGCGAAACCCCATTCGTCATCACGATGGAATGTTTCCATTCCCTACTCCGGGAACGGGGGTTACTACGTAACCGAGACGTATTTCATCCTTACTGTTAATTGACATTAGCCCCACTTACGTCTCAAAATACGGCAATTGCTGCTGTTTTGCTAAATGTCCCTTTGCACCACCTAGCGGTCATTTCGCGAACGATGGTGAAATGCGACTGGTTAATTTTTGGCAGCTAGCACGGAGGTAATAGGCATTCTGGTTGAGTACCTACTGTACATCATAAGAAGGATGGCGTCTATGCTAATATTAGTCTCTCTGCTTATCCCGATGTTTACTGCAGTCCGCCGGATCCAGGCCATATCCAGATCTGATGAAGGACCATCGCATGGACACAACGACAACGCATCCCTGAAGTGCCAGCCTCATCAGCCCTGTGAAGGCCTAATGGACACCTCTACAAACTCGTCTCCATACCGGCGTGATGACTCCGACCCCCAAAACAGATGGAATTGGATAAATAATGTGAAAGTTCTGGTCCAATCTGACCTATAATGCTGCCTGAATCATAATCGTTCACTGTTCGTTCATTGGCCAGAGGTGAATTGGCCCCCTGACTGAGCCCGGGTTCTCTAAAGGTTTTTTTCTCCATACTGTCACTTAATGGAGTTTTGGTTCCTTGCCACTGTCGCCTTTTTCGCCTTTCTTCGCCTTTGTCGCCATTGGCTTTTGGCTTGCTTAGTTGGGGACATTTAATTTTATATTTAGCAATATTATTACAACATTATTTTCCTTTTATCTCTGTAAAGCTGCTTTGAAACAATCTGTATTGTAAAAAGTGCTATATAAATAAAGGTGACTTGACTTGACTGAATCTGGTTGGGGCATTCTTTTTAATCAGACCTGCTAAGGCAGCAGTTCTGGAAGAAAAATTGGGCACAAATTGACGATACCACCCAACCAATCCTAGAAAAGACCTCACCTGTTTCTTGGTCTTAATCAAGGAACAGGACTGAATAGCTTGCACCTTCCCCACCTGTGGCCAAATTACCCAATTTCCCAAGACATAGCCAAGGTATTCTGTCTCTTTCTTTGCCAGGGCACATTTACCAGGATTGATTGTCAGTCCCGCTTCTTAAATACGTCTTAAAACCACCTGCAAAAGCTTCAGATGCTCATCCTAAGTTTCAATAAAAATCACAATGTCATCAAGGTATGCTGATCCTTGAAATCAGACAAGCCATGCAATACCTGATCCATCATCTCTGGAAAGTGGGCGGAGCCCCATGCAGGCCAAGAGGCATAGTCTTAAAATGATGTAGGCCCCAAGGCGTCCGAAAAGCAGTCAACACTTTAGATCTGGAACTCAAAGGCACTTGCCAGTAGCCTTTACATAGATCAACAAAGATATTTTGCATTACCCAGGCGTTCAATCAGCTCCTCAATACGATACATTGGGTAGGAGTCAAAATCTTTTAGTTCCATCCTTTTTAGGTACTAAGATCACAGGAATGCACCATTCACTTTTAGATGGTTCAATTACTCCCAATGAAGTCATCAGGTCCAATTCCTTTTTAAGAGCTTTTAAGAGCAATCTACATTGTTAAAAGCGCTATATAAATGAGGATGACTTGACTTGAGTTCCACCTCTTTCACATCTTTAACAGATCGAATCAGCAGACATTCTCGCCGAGGGGACCACTCGGTAAATGGTTCACATGCAGAATTCTCTTCGAACAGGCTTGTCCAGGCGTTGAGATCTCATACGTTGTAGGTCCTACTTTTTTTGAGTACTTTAAAGGGCCCTTGCCCTTTACTGGACACTGTGGGCAACATCACAAGCACTTGCTGACCTGGTACAAATTAATGAGTTTTTGCAGATTTATCATACCAGGATTTTTGTTTCTGCTGAACCTCGGCCATATGTTCTTGAGCCAAATTTGTCATGTTTCGCAATTTTTCATGCATTGCCACTACAAAGAATGCAACATCTATTTCTTCCCCCTCTACCTTCTTACTGGCCCAAGTCTCTTTTAACAGTAACAATGGTCCTCTCACATCATGGACATATAACAATTCAAAGGGTGAAAAACCTGTTGAGGCCTGGGATACTTCACGATAACCAAAGAGCAAATAGGGCAACCATTGATTCAATCTGAACTAGTCTCATTAATGAATTTAGGGAGCATATTTCTGAGGGTTTGATTAAACCTTTCTACTAATCCATCTTGTTTAAGGATGGAACGGTGTGGACTTCAAGCCCTTTATTCTCAATAACTGATAAAATTGCTTTAAGAGCTTTGATGTGAAATTGGTCTCACAATCAGTCAATATCTCTCTAGGAAATCTCAGAAAACCCAAGAAAACATTTGAATCAGACGGGTAGCTACTTGCTTAGCTCCAATAGTCCTCAAAGGAAACACTTCTGAATATTTGATAAGCATAATCACTCACCACTAACATAAACCTATGCCCTGCTCTACTTTTCTCAACTAGACCAACAATGTCCATGGCAAGTCGGATGAAGGGGAGCTTTAGAGGGTAGTCTATTATACCCCTTTTCCACCAACAAGAACCGGGTGCTGGTTCAGAGCCAGAGCCAGAGCTGGTTCGGAGTTGGTTCGACTGACAAGCTTACTAAGAACCGGTTTGCCTTTCCACCGGCTAGAGAGCCACAACAGAGCCAGATCTTACGTCACTGCATACGTCTCATGTTGCCCAGCAACACTAGTGCGGTAGCGCCAAACACAAACACGCCAGGCTTGTTCGAGATGCATCGGCTTCTCGCAGATCGATCGCCGTATGACATCAAAGCACTGCGAAAGCGATCCAAAAGCACAAGGAGTCGTATGATCTCCAAACACTCCCGCAGCTCCGATCGGTCCGTGCCGCTCCGATGCATCTCGAACAAGTCATCAATAATAACGGACGTTGCGTTACTATGGATGCTCATGGGTTTGCAAAAATACATCGGAATCCAACGCGTTTGTGCAGCTCGCCGTAACTTACAGACACGGATATTATAATCAAGCTGCTATTAACTCGACTAGCTCCCTGTTGCCGATACAACACCTCCTCCTGAAGGATAAACCCCTCACCTTCTCTTTGTCTTGTCAACTTAGCTTGTTGATACAGCAAAGACACAACAGAATCTTCTTTTTGCATTTCAGCCATATTACTGGGAATCCTAAACCCAATCACTTCATCCAGCTTACCACCCTGTTCCTGACCAGCAGCTTTCACATATCTGTACTTCTCTTGCCTCCTCTGCCTTCTAGATTTCCTCTCCTTAACTGGCCTTAACTGAGCCTCCAGCTCAGAGTCAAAGAATGGAAAATGTATTAATTAGCAGACTGCTTAGCCTGAGCCCGGGTCATCACCATACTAGAAGCAGAGGCAACAAATTCAACAGTGAAGGAAAATCTTGACCTAAAATCACAGGATAAGGCAATTTTTCTAACACTCCTACTCTCAATAAATAGAGTAGCTCATGTACCAATACCTGCACTTCAACTGTAGGGTAAGTCTGCTCCTCCCCATGGACACATTTAATGACAACATTACCTTCACTCTCTTCTGAAGGCTTTGGGACCAATGGCTTTCCACTAGCGTCTGCATACTACCAGGATCCATCAACGTAATCACAGTTTCCCCATTCACTTCTACAGGAATGCTCAGGCTTTGAGGTGGAGTCAACAACTTTCCTACCCTTGATTTTGGTACAGAACATATTTTGGAAGTCTTAATATATAGCTTAGGACACATTGGCTTTTTATGCCCTTCATGTCCACAATAATAACAAATGGACTCCTGATTAGCCTGTTGTAGAGGCCTAAAGGGCTGATTTTCTCTTTTAGGCTTCTTACTAGAATAATTATATTTTAAGTCAAGTCAAGTCACATTAATTTACATAGCGGTTTTTACAATACAGATTGTTTCAAATCAGTTTTACAGAGATAACAGGAAAATGCAACAAAGTTTGTTTCCAGAAGAAAATAGCGTAACAGTCCAGCTTAAGTCAGTTCAGTGATGATTCATTTTTGTTGTAAAAAAAAAGTTATCAATTTAGTTAATTTATATATATAGTCGCTCTGGAAAAAAAACGTGATGTCATCGTCCAGCTCAGTTCAGTTCTCATATAATGTGTCAATGCAGACATATCAATATTATTGTTGAATATTAAATTAAATGTTAAATTTAATGTCCCCAACTAAGCAAGCCAAATGCCAATGGCAACAATGATGAAAAAAGGTGAAAAAAGGCGACAATGGCAAGGAACCAAAACTCCCTCAGGTGGCAGGATAGAGAAAAAAACCTTGGGAGAAACCAGGCTCATTCGGGGGGCCAGTTCTCCTCTGGCCATCGAACAAACAGTGTATGATTATGATTCAGGCAGCATTATAGGTCAGAAGTCAGATTGGATTGGAACAATCAGAATATTATCCAGTTCCATCTGGTTTAAGATCGTAGTCATCACGCCGGTATTGAGACGAGTTTGTTGAGAATCAGTGCCGATGGCTGTCGTGTCGATGAGGCCTTCACAGGGGGGAGTCTAGTTGACACAACTTCTGCTGACACTTCAAGGATGTGTTGTGGTCGTGTCTAGGCGCAGGTCCTCCATCTGATCTGGATACGGCCCGGATCCGGCTGACTAAATCATGCGTTGTGGTCATGTCTAGGCGTAGGTCCACCATCTGATCTGGATACGGCCCGGATCCAGCTGATTACAGCAAACCTCGGAATGAGCAGAAAGACTAACATTAGCGTAGATGCCATTCTTTTTATGATGTAACGAGTACAACGGGTGTTATAGGAAGTGTTCTCGGTTCCAGCTGATGTAAAATATGCATCCTAATAATCATTTAACTGATTTGAATAATAGGATTGATAATTTTCTATGTGTATGCCAGGTTAAAGAGATCTGTTTTTAGTCTAGATTTAAACTGACAGAGAGTGTCTGTTTCCTGGACAATGTTAGGGAGACTGTTCCAGAGATTTGGTGCTAAATAGAAAAAGTATCTACCGCCAGCAGTCGATTTTGATATTCTAGGTATTATCAACAGGCCAGAATTTTGAGATTGCAATAGACGTGAAGGAGCTCGCTCAAGTACTGGGGAGATAAACCATTAAGTGCTTTGTAAGTAATCAGCAATATTTTAAAATTTATATGAGTTTAAATAGGGAGCCAATGCAGTGTTGACAGAACCGGGCTAATATGGCCATACTTCCTGGTTCTAGTAAACTAGCTGCTGCGTTTTGGACCAGCTGTAGTTTGTTTATTATGCGTACAGGTCAACCACCCATAAGAGCATTACAATAATCTAGCCTTGAGGTCATGAAAGCATGAACTAAATGTTCCACATTTTTTATTGAAAGCATATATCATAATTTAGATATATTTTAAGATGGAAGAATGCGGTTTTACAGAAGCTAGAAACGTGGCTTTCAAAAGATTGGTATCAAAGAGCACACCCAGGTTCCTAACTGACAATGAAGATTTGAAAGAGCAGCCATCAATTGTTAGACAGTATTCTAGGTTAGTACGTGCGGAGGTTTTTGGTCCAATCATTAGGAACTCTTTTTTTTCTAAGTAAGAGGAAATTACTAGTCATCCAATTTTTTATATCAGCTATGCATTCCGTTAATTTCTTGAATTGGTAAGTTTCGTCAGGGCGTGAAAACATATAGAGCTGAGTATCATCCTCATAACAGTGAAAACTAATCCCATACTTCCTAATGATATCTCCCAAGGGTAGCATGTACAGAGTGAACAGCAATAGTCCTAGTACTGAGCCTTGTGGTACTCTATACTGAACTTGTGATCGATGAGACATCTTTTCATTTACTGCTACAAACTGATAATGGTCAGATGAGTAAGATCTAAACCATGCTAATGCAATCTCACTTATGCCAATATAATTTTCGAGTCTATTTAAAAGAATGTTTTGGTCAATGGTAACAAATACAGCACTAAGATCGAATAACACTAATAGAGAGATACAACCACGATCGGATGATAAGAGCAAATCATTTATAACTCTAATGAGAGCAGTCTCAGTACTATGGTACGGTCTAAATCCTGACTGGAAATCCTCACAGATTCCATTTCTTTCTAAAAAGGAACATAGTTGTGAGGATACTGCCTTTTCTAGTATCTTTGACAGAAAAGGTAGATTTGAGATCGGCCTGTAATTGACTAATTCTGTAGGATCAAGTTGCGTTTTTTTAACAAGCGGTTTAATCATAGCCAGCTTAAAAGTTTTTGGTACGTATCCTAATTACAAAGATTAATAAATGATATTAAGAAGAGGATCTATGACCTCTGGAAGCATCTCTTTCAATAGTTTAGTCGGTATAGGGTCTAACATACATGTTGTCGATTTAGATGATTTAACGAATTTATAAAATTCACCCTCTCCTATAGCAATGAATGAATAAAATTTTTCGTCAGTGAGACTACACTGCACTATCTGATGCGATACTGTAGTAGATGGTTGCATAGTTATCATTTTCTCCCTGATATATATGTAAGTAAAAAAGTTCATAAAGTCATTACTGCTGTGCTGCTTGGAAACATCTGGGCTTGAAGCTTCATTTTTTATTAGTTTAGCCACGGTTTCTAATAAATACCTAGGGTTTTGTTTATTTTCTCCTAATAGGGTTAAAAAATAAGCAGATCTAGCAGTTTTTAAGGCCTCTCTGTATGCAATAGTGCTCTCTTTCCATGAAATGCAAAATACCTCTAGTTTTGTTTTCTTCCAGTTGCGCTCCATTTTTCTGGCTGCTCTCTTAAGGGCCTGAGTGTGCTCATTGTACCATGGCATTGGACTATTTTCTTTGATCTTCTTTAAGTGCAAAGGAACAACAAAAGTTTCTGTTGTAATATCGAGTTCTTCTAAGCTATCTGGGGTGCTGAGGAGATGAAACTGATCAAGAATATTATTAAAGACTTTTGAAACTTGATCATCAACTTATTGTTCTTCCTTCAAACTTGTGTGACAGTCATTGGGACCCAGCTGTAGTTAGCAACAATTTGTTAATATTGAGACAATACATTTTGTTAGTTTCATGTTCCAAATAACCAGAGGTGGAATGTAACAAAATAAAATTGAAAGTACTTTAGATTTTTATTCAATTACACTTAATCTCAGAGGCAAGTATTGTACTTTTAATGAAAACAGGATTTTTACACATGGATATTACATTTTGATTTAGATATTGTTTAAAAAAATGTGAACACTATATAATACTGTCAGGACAGAAGAATGCATCAGATAGGGTTTGTAAACAGGATTTATTGAACACAAGATGTGATTCAGCGAATGAGCAAGTGAATGGTTGAAGATTAAAGTAGAGATCTGTTGGCTGGATTGACTGAGTCTCTTATCTGGTTTTAGTTGTGGATGATGAAGATCAGGCTGGAAGTCAGAAGACAGACTAAGGCGGACTGTATCAGAGCTTCGGTTGAGGAATGGCATCAAAGAGGTAAGTAGTATCGTAGGAAGAGTCAGGTAAGTCTTTCGACCAGACAATGTAATGCTGTGGATGTGGTGACTATATGGTTCTGGTGATTAGCTGTGCTGAGTTTAGCCAGGTGGTGGTGACAGGTGATGGTGATTAGTATTCAGGAGACAGAGGACGAGTTGGCGGAGTGTAGAGGTCTGGTGCTGTTGATGTTGACTCTGTGACAGTACACCCCAGTAGGGATTAGTTTACAGGCCTTGGAGAACCGGTCCACAATTACCAAGACGCAGGTGTTCGAGTCGGAAGATGGGAGGTCAGTAATGAAATTCACTCCAATATGAGACCATGGATGAGTGGGAACCGGTAGAGGGACCAGTTTACCTTCTGGGAGTCGTCGAGGTACTTTAGCCATGGCGCAGACTGAGCATCCTTGCACGTATCGGGACATATCCTGGGACATACAGGGCCACCAGTAGCGATTGCAAATGAGCGAGAGGGTTTGTTGGCTGCCTGGGTGTCCAGAGCCCGGGGATGTGTGGACTGAGTCCATGAGAAACAGACAGAGACGGGATGGCACAAAGGTCTGTCCCTCAGGACCTCCTGGCGGAGCAGGTTCTGACTGGGATGCTTCGGCGATCTGTTCATCCAGAGACCATTGGATTGGGCTTACGATGATGGCTGGAGGGAGGATAGGTTCTGGAGGAGTGGATACTGACTCTGGTTGAAACAAGCGGGAAAGGGCATCAGCTTTGACATTCTTCTCTCCAGGGCGATATGTTACTGAGAAGTTGAAACGGGTGAAGAAAATATTATTATTATTATTATTATTATTATTATTATTATTAATACATTATATTTGTATTGCACTTCACATTACAGCAATCTCAAAGTGCTGCAGAACATATAGTTATACAATTAAAAAAACAAAACAAAAAAACGAGATCATTAAATAGTTAAAAGGAACCTATAAAATACAATCAGTGGAAAGCTTTTTTAAAAAGATATGTTTTTAGGTTTCGTTTAAAAACATCTGTAGTCTGTGGGGCCCTCAGGTAGTCAGGGAGGGCATTCCACAGCCACGGAGCAACCGAAGAAAACGCCCTACCACCGATGCTGCAGAGCTTGGTTCTGGGAACGTAGAGAGTGTTTGTGTTTGCAGACCTGAGGGTGCGTGAGGAGGTCTGGTGAGTGAGGAGTTCCTGTAGGTAAAGGGGGGCATGTCCTTGAATGCACTGATGGGTGAGAAGGGAAACCTTATATTCAATTCTGAGCGGGACAGGGAGCCTGTGAAGAGATTTCAGGATAGGGGTGATATGATCATGCTTGCGCACCTCATCAGGATCCTGGCAGCGCTGTTCTGGATGTATTGAAGTCTCTGGATACTTTTGCCAGAAATCCAGATGAGGAGTGCATTACAGTAGTCCAGCCTGGAGGAGACAAAGGCATGGACGAGCTTCTCTGCATCTGCTATGTTGAGTGTTGGATGGAGTTTGGCGATATTCTTAAGATGGTAGAATGATGTCTTACAAAGATTTTTGATGTGGGTGTCAAAGTTGAGTTGAGAGTCCATTTTAACACCCAGATTGGTGACAGATCTGGAAAGGGCGATATTTTGGCCAGAGAAAGTGATATTGTTGATGGTGGAAAAGCGGAGCTGATGCGGTGTGCCAATTAAGATGGCTTCCGTTTTGGAACTATTTAGCTGAAGGAAGTTGAGCTTCATCCACGCCTCTATCTCCTCCAGGCAGGTGGTCAGTGTGGATATTGGCAAGGGAGCAGAAGAAGTAGGGGTTGTCCTAAGATAAAGCTGTGTGTTATCGGCATAACAATGGAATGATATGCCATGTCTGCTGATGACTTTGCCAAGGGGGAGCATGTAAATGGAGAAGAGTATGGGGCCCAGCACAGAGCCCTGAGGGACACCACAGGTGACATTGTGAGTGCGTGATTTGGCTCTGCCCAGGGCGACGTGCTCGGTTCTGTCGATCAAATACGAGATAAACCAGTTGTGAACTTTTTCTGTGAGTCCAATGGTGTATTGCAAGCGGTGGAGCAGATTGTTGTGGCCAACTGTATCAAAAGCAGCTGTTAGGTCTAGGAGGATGAGTAGAGATAGGGAACCAGTATCAGCTGCCACCAAGAGGTCATTGGTGATCCTCACCAAAGCTGTTTCTGTGCGATGGCCTTGGCGGAACCCCGACTGAAACTTTTCAAAAGTTGTGCTGCAACTGTTTTTTCCAGAACATTTAATAGGAATGGAAGATTGGAAATGGGCCTGTAGTTGGTGAAAACTTCTGGATCCAATCCCATGCTTTAAAGGTAAAGGGTCCAGGGCACAGGTAGACGGCTTAATTTTTTTTATAATGTCCTCCACTTCTTCCTGTGTGGCATCAGAGAAAGAGCAGAGGGGTTGAAGAAACTCATGGCGGGTTGACCGTTGGGAGGGGCAGGACAGCAGTGGCGGAGAGGTGTAAGTGGATGTTTTTAACTTTTTGTTTGAAAAAAGTGATGTGCATGTTGCACCTCTCCTCAGTAGTCTCAGAGTGCGAGAGTAAGGGGGGTTTGAAAAGGTGGTTTATTGTTGAAAAAAGTTGTTTGGAGTTACCCAGGCTGTTGTTAATGATAGTGGAATAAAACCTTGACCGTGCATCCCACAGAGCTTCTGCATATGCCCTCTTGTGTTCCCTATATGCCTGTTTGTG
The DNA here is from genome assembly GCA_026230005.1 of Gila orcuttii. Lineage (NCBI taxonomy): Eukaryota > Metazoa > Chordata > Actinopteri > Cypriniformes > Leuciscidae > Gila > Gila orcuttii. Next base: position 37,330,238 of record JAPDVR010000005.1, on the reverse strand, counting down.
AACAGTCAGTCCAGAGGCCTTGAGCCGCCGCTCAAGGACATGCCCAACTGCCTTCATCTTTTGAAGCTCGCAGGTGTAACAGGGTGCTGAGTGCGTGAATGAGACTGATCTGGATATTAAGGCGGCGTGGAGGTCCAGAAGACTACTTAGGGACTGGTTATATAAATCCACGGAGTCAGCAACAGAAAGGAAGTCAGTAAACCCAGATAAGTGATGTTGAAGGTCTTAGGCCAGGGCATCCACATTGATGTTTTTCAGCTTTCTGTATAGGATCTGTCGCTTTGGTTTGGTGTGGGGAAAAGTAAAGGGCAACTCCATTGACACTACCTTATGATCTGAAACACCAAGATCATAAACCTGCAGATTGCTGATGGGGGCGGAGTTAGAGATGACCAGATCAAGTGTGTGTCCCCTGGAATGTGTGGGGACATCAACATGCTGTTGTACGTTGAGGGAGTCTAAAAGCTGAAGGAAATCGCAGCGGGATGACATGAGGGGATGTCGACATGGATATTTATATCTCCCAGGATTATGGTGTTAGCAGTGTTAATACAGAGTGTTGTAAGGAGATCAGAAATATCCGGGATGAAAGCAGAATTGGGTTTAGGGTGACGGTAGATAAGGAGAACAGTCATTGGAAAGGGGGGCTTACATTTGCAAGACACTCGCAGGAAGATGTTACAGGCAGCGTGATGGGGACAGCTCCAGGTTTTGTTGGTGAATGACTGCTAGGCCACCACCACGGTTAGTGCTACGAGCTACCTCCAAGTAACTGTATCCGGGGGGACAGGCTTCATTTAGGGCGGAGTACACCTCTGGCTGATGCCAGGTTTCCGTCAGACACATTCTTTCTCCCGGGTGTGTTCTTCAATCAATGTGGATTTATTATTAATGGATTGGGTGTTAAAAAGTTAAAATTTGACTAATGACTTTGGGGTGAATATCTGTAGAGGTCGTAAAACATTAAAATCCACTCCGCGCAGACTGGAATCCACTCCACTAAATGCATCCAGCCGAGAGGCATGGCATGCGGGAATACCATGCCAAAATGCAGAGGTCTCGTGACATTTCCAGTGTGAATAGTAACTGGAGCGACAGTACTCTGATGACGCGTCAGACGTGCGACAGATGACCAGAGAGATGGGATGTTTGTAGCAGAGCAGCTTGACTGTTTTGGAAGATGAATTTTCGACCGGGGCCTCTATGAATGTAACGAGGAGTCCAAGTTCTTTAATAATGGGAATGTTACATCCAGGTGTGGTTGCGAAATTAAGTCGCCGGAGTTGCGAGCTGGAATAGCTGAACGCCATACTGAGCTGGAAACCGTCTGTAACAGGTAGGTGCCTAGCTATCTAGCTTCTCCACTGGTATAAAAGGTGGTTGAAGCGAGGAATACAAAGTCCAGAAAACTAGTGTACAAGGCTCGTTAAAATTGCACAAATTATATGCAATCAAAAATTTATAAGCGCAATTAAAGATTGCGGGCGGAGAAGCGGCGAACAAACAACGCCAGCGTCCTCTCCTCCTCTCTCTTAAATCTCCCGTTTTGGTATATTAAAGAGACCAGCGGTCAACCGGTGGTTGATGCATCCACCTCGATGAGGAAAGGGAGATTAGGATTGGGATAGACGAGGGAAGGAGCGGATCTGAAGGATTTTTACAGTTGGTCAAAGGCGTTGGTGGCTTTCGGGTTCCAGGACAGAGACTTGGCCCCTTTCTTCAGAAGTGAAGTGAGTGGTGCACTGATCTTGCTGAAACCTTGGATGAATCGATGGTAAAAGTTGGAGATCTTTGACAGAGGTGGGTTCTGGCCAGTTGGTTACAGTTTCCACCTTCCTCTGGTCCATAGTAATGCCTGGTTGGTTAATTGCATAACCCAGGAACTGGACAGTGTCTAGATGGAACTCACACTTCTCTAATTTCAGGAAGAGTTGGTGTTCTCGTAGTCTTTGAAGGACTTGTTTCACATGATGGTGGTGCTCGGATGGAGTGGAAGAATAGATGAGGATATCGTCTATGTACACGACGACAAAGGGATGCAGGTAGTCTCTGAGTATTTCATTCATAAAGCCTTGGAAGACAGCGAAGAGCCTCCTCAATGTACTCCTCCATGGCAAATACAAACACTCAAAATATGATCTTATAGATCAGGGACAGGCAATGATGGTCCTCTAGGGCTGCATGGTTTTGCATGTTAAAAATATTTTATGGTTTGATTTTTAAGGATGAGTTAATTTTTTTATTCTTCCTGCTTTCTGAAAACATCTTAGCGACATGGCAGCTGTCTACTGAGTTAGTCCTGTAAACCTGTTGGTAGACAGTGGAAATATGTACTCATCCCAGAAGATGTCCCACTGGCAGAGGCCTTACTGGGTCTCTGTTGTGGCAGCCCATTCAGGCCAGCATCACCACCACCGGGTCTCCCTGCTCAGCTCAATAAAAGTGTACATACATGTTTTTTTTTTCTGATCTTAAACTTCAGTTATTTTGTAAATAGTTGTTAAAAGAACTGCAAGTAAAAATGTATAGAACAATTTATTTTGTTTCATTTTCAGATTAATTCACATGACAAATATTTATGTATAGAATAATTTATTTAGTTTCATTTACAAATTATAACTTGCATAACAAAATAATGTATAGAACAATTTTGTTTAATTTATATAGTGAAATATCATGACAACCGGCAAGTGAGGACTTTTTACTGGTCTTTTTAAAAATCAGCCAAAACATGTGTTTATTAAAATCTAGTGTTTTGCACATGTTTGTGTGATTATGGGTTGGTTTAGTGTAAGTTGGGTTTGGTAATTGAAAATATCAACTTTATATTATGTTATATAATATTAACTTGTTATAAAATCAATGAAACACCCTCACTAATGTTGTGAAACAAACGAGTGTGCGTGTGTGTGTGTGTGTGTGTTTGTTGACATACAGTACTCTACTGGGGTGTTTCAATAAGGAGGTTTAACCAACTCTGAGTTCAAACTTGAACTCTGAGTTTATTTACCCTAAGATGGGAAACTCTGAGTTTTCGGTTTCAGAACAGCTGAATTGAGTTAGTTCAATCAACTCTGAGTAGGTTGACTCTAGCTGTGTGAAGGTTGCATCCTCCGAAGGCCGTTTATGAAGGCCGATAGGCCACATTTGAAGGCTGATTGCGTCACAGCGGCGCGACGAAGGATGTTCAAATTCAAAGGCTGCATCTTCGAAGGCCGCATTTGAAGGACGATTGCGTCACCCCGGTGAGAAGAAGGCTGTCCAAATTCAATTCTCCACCCTTCAAAAGGCCGTATTCGAAGGCCGGTTGCGTTATCGCGGCGCAAAAGCGACGCCAAATGCACCCTTAGTTTCCCCGTGAAAGGAAGGATGCATAAATGGATCCTTAGTGGCCTATCCTCATCCTCAAGTCATTGCGCGCCAGTGACGACAGCATTTTTATTTAAAAAAACGACAGCTACCGATGACGAGCGGGAGTAACAGTAGGCTTGTTTGAGATGAGCAAAATCTGCGCAGAACCGATCACCGGTGATCAGTGCGTAATGCATGCCGGTTAGAAATGTGTCCGAGTGCGGTCCGCCTTGCTCTGATGTCATGCTGACGTGTGTCAAAGAACTCTCGCGAGCGCAAGGCGCACGGCGCACGTGTTGGATTTTGCAGTCGCGTGCAGTTGCTCTCCACCGACTGCGCTGATCAAAAGCATGATGGGAAACGACTTGCTGACGACACAGCTTAATGTTGATTGGTTTAAACAACCATGATGTATTGTTCTCTTTTAAAATGTTTGATTTTAAAACTTGGATATCATGTTTTATGTGTATTTATGTGTGAATATTCCCAAACTCTCAGACAGTGCAATCTCTATAGGTTATGCAATGTCATTTTATTATAAAAAAAAAAAACACACACAAAAAAAACGGTTTTGCAATCCGTCCCCTCAGTTTATAAACTGTACTCACAAATTCTTAAACTGTTCCCTTGGTTTAACAAATCATGTATGGATTATTACCGTACCCACGAGTTCCTAATCTGCGCTCTCAGATTTGTAAACCATGCCTTCAGTTTTTGCAATCTGTACCCACAAATTCATAAACCGTGCCCAACCGTATTTTTTGATTAACATATTACTGTCTTCAGTGAACTCATTTATAGTTATAAATGCAAATGATAATAATTATCATTATCATTATTATTAGGCTACATTTAGGCCAGATATTTAGAAGGCGCTTTTATCTTAAAAAGGAACAAAGCAATTCGTCAAATTTAAGTCATAATACAGGTTAGACAATAATAATACAGGGCTAAGATTATTACAAATAAACACACGATTTTAATGCATATCCAAGTGTTTGTGTTGAGTGTGGAGCGCGCACTGCATCGCGGGCGTGAACACTTGCATTTTCCTATCAACAGTAGAAACAACTTAAAATACTCTATCATTTCTGGTTATACAGAAAAGAATAATACATCATTCGCAACTACTTTTATTTGTCTAAACTCACAATAACAAGAAAACGTGTTTTTGTAAAGTAAAAGAAAACCCTCTAACCCTTACCATCTCTGTGAACTGGAGCGTGTCTCATAAATGAACTGAAACAAAATATAGCCTACCTATATAAAGCTTGAAATGTCCACTTTTAAACAAACAATTAAAATTGTAGGAGCCATTTATGTTTATTGTTCGCATGATATTTTATTAGTATTTTGGACACTGGGTGGCAGTGATTAGATACACATAGTTGTATATAGGGGGCATAGGTGACAGGAAGTGGTAAGCACAGGTAGGGGGAGCACACACAGTTCTCACCAGACCACAGAGCATGGACCACAGATCACAGATCAGATTACACGCAAACAACTGGAAACAAAATAAGAAACCAACCGGTATGTTCATCTGTACTATTTACTGCAATAAACCACAAACCTCAACTGCAATAATCTCTGGAAAATCTTGTGTGTCTGCGTAAAAACTTCACTCCTACCTGTGCATGATGGCAAAGATAAATAGATTGGTAATAAGGCTAGAGGTATAGCCAGCAAAGATTGCCATTACAAAAATGCCTCGTTATTTTTTCAGACACATTTATTATCATTAGCCTATAAAGCTCTCTGTATGGTTCCAGAGACATGGCTCTTCTCATTCAGCACTGCGGGGAAAATATCATTTCCAGGTTCTAATTTGGCCTTAGAAAACCACTAAGTCGACATTTTTCCATATTAATTTGTGAATATTTTAGATATTTAATAAAGGGGCAAAAATTCATAAACAAAAATCTGAAAATACGTCAATATTTTTTTATTTTATTTTAATTTTTTTCTCAGCATTTGGTGTGTAGCCTACAGTTCAAATTCAAATTTTGGTGTTCAACTTTGCGTTTTAAAAATACAACAACCCTTAATTTTTCATTTTTCAATTACAGGTTAAAAAAAAAAAAGAAAAACGAATGGACGCAAAAGTACACGGATATTATTAAATATTTCAAATGTATTTGTAGAAAAAGTTTGATAGTCTTGGGTCCGTGCAAATTTGCGTCCATTCGTTTTTCCTTTTTTTTCTTATTGTGAGTTTAGACAAATAAAAGTAGTTGTGAATGATGTATTATTCTTTTCTGTATGACCAGAACTGATGTTTCCACTGTTGATAGGAAAATGCAAGTGTTCGCGCCCGCGCCTCCGTGCCATGCAGTGCGGCTCCACACTCCACAAACACTTGGATATGCGTCAAAATCTTGTGTTTATTTGTGATAATTTTAGCCCTGTATTATTATTATTCTATAACCTGTATTATGACTGACATTTGACGAATTGCTTTGTTCTTTTTTTGGATAAAAGCGTCTTCTAAATATGTAGCCTAAATGTAATAATGATAATGATAATTATTATTATTATTTGCATTTATAACTATTGTAGGAGCCAAATTGAGCTTTGAGTTGATTTCTTGTAATTCGTGGTGTGTGTCTGTGGATGAATGAGTGAGTGATTATATGACCACAGGTCTGTTTGCTGCCACCTAAAGGATGGTTGGGAGGCTGAAAGTGGAGCCCAAAGGAAAAGGCCTTAAAGACAGGAAGCCACAGTATCTGGGTGTGGCTGAGAGGGCAAACAGTCTTTTGACCGTGTGGTGGGGTGCCGTGTGGTTCCATGACGTTTGTTACCATATAAACCAGACTATTATAGTTTAATTCTTTGTTTTATTTTGCTTCAAGTTTTCTGTAACATTATATCAATAACAATAAATGGTCATTGGACAAACTGGATCAACTTCTACTCATCTATACAAACTGCAAGTGTCAAGCTATATACAGCTCAGCCAACAGTTGTAGCAACAAAGGAACAAAGGTCAAAAAGGAAAAGGCTAATACAACTATGAGTTCACTGAAGACAGTAATATTTTATCATAAAATCATTTATGAATGTTTTATTTTTATATAACCTAACCTTTTAGAGTTTTGAAAATTATGTTTATGAATTTGTGGGTACAGATTGCAAAATCTGAGAGCGCGGATTAGGAACTTGTGGGTACGGTTTATTAATCCGTGTGCACGATTTGTTAAACCGAGGACACAGTTTAAGAATTCGTGAGTAGCTACAGTTTCTAAACAAATGGTAACGGATTGCAAAACCGTTGCCACGGATTGTTTTGTTTTTTTTCCCCACAGGCGACTTCCCGGCCTGTATTACGGGATTGAAAACCTGTGTAAATATATTCACCATGGTCCATTTATGTACATAATAAAAATAATACACTAGCCTACAAAATCGCATCAAGGTAAGATATAAGTGAACATTTGAACCTTATATATATATATATATATATATAAGGTTCAAATAGGTACATAGGCATGCATATATATATATATATATATATATATATATATATATGCATGCCTATGTATGTTTTCTTTTCTTTTCATATTTCATTACATTATTTACGTAAATTAACGCCCAATACTTGAACAGTTTAAAGTGTAATCCGGCAATTCAGGAGTCTCTTTCAGGAGTCTCGCAGCCTCTGAATTGTGACGCAGCACCAGCTCTGGCCATGGTCTTGGCTAAGCCGAAAATACATGACCCGGCGGCGCCGGGGGTGAAACATCCTCACCATATCCTCCAGTAAAATATAAAACATAAAAATGACAATAGCCAATTCTGGCTCCATAGCTGTTTACTCAATTATATAAAATGAATTATCAGGATGGCAGCTGTACTCTCGCACCGTTGCTTGGCTCCAGGAGCGGTAATCGGGAACACCTGGATGCGCAAATAGGAAATCCTACGAAGGCTACATGGTGCGTCTTTCGAAGGACGAATAGGCTGCATCCTTCGAAGTCCGTGGCCTTGAAGGATGCAGCCTTCACATTGGGACACAGCTTCTGAGTTAAGCGCGTGCACCATGACTGTGAAAAGCCATGATCAATGGAGCTCTGAAACTACGATTCCCCATGGCAACAGCACCCGACAAAAGACGTCTGCATACTTCCGAGTCAAGTATAATTCTTAATCACTGTTATATTATCAGGTGAAAACTGACAGAAAGGTAAGTTATTGAACTAATACTCATTTTCATGATATGCCACAGGCAAAAAAAAAGAACGTGGCAGCAACTAAATTTGAACAATAAAACCATAATTCAATCAGTTAAATCATTAAGCATAAAAAGTTCATGGCTGTAGACTATGACTTTACAAACATTTGACATATTAAATAAATATAATTCACTGTTTATTCCAATGTGCCACAGTTGTTTCCATGTAGTATAATGCTCTTTTCACATAATTAAATGTTCTCTAATCCAACCTGTTACATTTTTTAATTAGGCTAATGAAATTAACATTTGAGTTCTCCCCCGCCAACAGCAAGAAGGCAGAGGACCTGCACCACCACTGACAGATAAAGCGGAGATACACAATATGGTACTGCGATACAAAACTGCGGTTAACCCTTGGGATAAACAGAGAGACTAATATTAGCGTAGACACCATCCTTCTTATGATGTACCAAGTACATCAGGATTTATGGGAAGTGTTCCCGGTCCCGGCTGATCTAAACTATGCAGCCTAACATTAAATTATAGAAGTCTACAGTATAATGTGTTATGTGTATGCTAGGCCAAAGAGGTGTGTTTTTAGTCTAGATTTGAACTGACAGTTCAACTGTCTGCTTCCCGGACAATGTTAGGAAGATCATTCCATAGTTTAGGTGCTAAATAGGAAAAGGATCTACCGCCAGCAGTCGATTTTGATATTCTAGGTATTATCAACTGGGCGGAATTTTGAGATCGCAATAGACGTGAAGGACTATAATTCGTTAAGAGCTTGCTCAAGTACTGGGGAGCTAAACAATTTAGTGCTTTGCAAGTAATCAACAATATTTTAAAATGTATACGATGTTTAATAGGGAGCCAATGAAGTGTTGATAGAACCGGGCTGATATGGTCATACTTCCTGGTTGTGGTAAGAACTCTAGCTGCTGCGTTTTGGACCAGCTGTAGTTTGTTTATTAAGTGTGCAGGGCAACCACCAATAATAGCATTAGAATAATCTAGCCTTGATGTCATGAACGTATGAACTGTTTGTTCTGCATTTGTCATTCAGAGCATATAACGTAATTTAGATATATATTTTAAGATGGAAAAATGCGGTTTTACCGCTACTAGACACATGACTTTCAAATGAAAGATTGGTATCAAAGAGCACACCCAAGTTCCTAACTGACTGTGAAGACTTAACAGAGCAGCCAGCTAGTGTTAAACAGTATTCTAGGTTATTACATGAGGACAGTTTTTGTCCAATAATTAGAATCTTTGTTTTTTTCAGAATGAAGTAGTAGGAAATCGTCAGGGCGTAAAGAAAGATAGAGCTGAGCATCATCAGCATAACAGTGAAAACTAATACCATGCTTCCTAATGATATCTCCTAAGGGTAGCATGTACAGAGTGAACAGCAAGAGTCCTAGTACTGAGCCTTGTGGTATGCCATACTGAACTTTTGATCGATAAGACATCTCTTCATTTACTGCTACAAACTGATAACGGTCAGATAAGTATGATTTAAACCATGCTAATGCAATTCCACTAATGCCAACATCATTTTCAAGTCTATTTAAAAGAATGTTGTGGTCAATGGTATAAAATGCAGCACTAAGATCGAGTAACACTAATAGAGAGATACAACCATGATTGGATGATAAGAGCAAATCATTTTAACTCTGATGAGAGCTGTCTCAGTACTATGGTACAGTCTAAATCCTGATTGAAAAATCCTTGCAGATACCATTTCTTTCTAAAAAGAAACATAGTTGTGAGGATATTGCCTTTTCTAATATCTTTCACAGAAAAGGTAGATTTGAGATCGACCTGTAATTGACTACTTCTGTAGCATCAAGTTATGTTTTTTTAACAAGCGGTTTAATCATAGCCAGCTTAAAAGTTTTTGGTACGTATCCTAATGACAAAGATGAATTAATGATATTAAGAAGAGGATTTATGACCTCTGGAAGCATCTCTTTCAATAGCTTAGTCGGTATAGGTTCTAACATACATGTTGTCGATTTAGATGATTTAACGAGTTTAGAAAATTCTTCCTCTCCTACAGCAATGAATGAATCAAAATTTTCCTCAGGGAGACTACAATGCACTGCCTGATGCGATACTGTAGACGGTTGCATAGTTATAATTTTCTCCCTGATATTATCAATTTTGTAAGTAAAGAAGTTCATAAAGTCATTACTGCTGTTCTGCTTGGAAACGTCTGAGGTTGAAGCTTTATTTTTAGTTAATTTAGCCACTGTTTCAAATAAATACCTAGGGTTTTGTTTATTTTCTTCTAATAGTGTCAGGGTAATGAGAACAGGAAGCAAGATGCAAGTGAAAATATTTATTATAAATGAAGTATGAAGTAAATAAGTCCAGAGAAGGCAGGTTAGTGGCGCAGGGACCCCGATGGTCAGATGGGTCTGGTGAAGAGAGTGCAGCAGTGAGGGGAATAGTGTCCAGTGATGAGAATAATCCAACGTAATCCACAGGAACAAAACAGGAACAAGGAAGGCACAATACTCGAGACGTTGACTGGAACACACACACCGGGAACCCACAAACAACGATCTGACAAAGGAGATGAGAAAGTGATGAGTATATATACACATGATGAGATGAGCTGCAGCTGTTGACGGGAGTGATGAGTGATCGCTGATGATTGCTAATGGGCTGGCACGCCCACCTAATCAGTACACACACACACAACAACAGAAACACGAGACAAGAAGGAAACATAGGATTTATGAACCGTGACAGTACCCCCTTCCCTAGGAACGCCTCCTGGCGTTCCCAGACTCCCTTACCTGCCGATTGTAATCATCGATAAGGGAGTGATCCAGGATGTCTCTAGCTGGTACCCAACTTCTCTCCTCCGGACCGTAACCTTCCCAGTCCACCATGTACTGAAATCCGCGTCCCCTCCGTCTCGAGTCCAGAACACGATTGACCAAATAAGTAGGTTCCCCGTCTACGAGTCGCGGCGGGGGGGGGGGGGGGGGGGGGACCGGGACTGGCGGATTAATGCGAGCACAGAAAACGAGCTTAATTTTGGATACATGAAAGACGGGGTGAATCCTCCTGTACACTGGAGGAAGATTGAGGCGGACTATCACCGGACTAATGATTTTAGTGACAGAGAACGGGCCAATGAATTTAGGTGCAAGCTTATTAGAAACGGAGCGGAGAGGAATGTCCTTGGTAGAAAGCCACACTTTGGAACCGACTACGTATACGGGAGGCTTACGCCGGTGGCGATCGGCTTGGGCCTTGGTGCGCGCCCCCACTTGGAGTAGAGTCTCACGGGCTCTAGTCCAAGTGCGGTGACACCTCTGAACGAAGGCGTGTGCGGAGGGGACCGCGAATTTGGATTCCAGACTAGAAAAAATTGGTGGCTGGTATCCTACATTTACATTTATTCATTTAGCTGACGCTTTTATCCAAAGCGACTTACAATTGCTATATATGTCAGAGGTCGCACGCCTCTGGAGCAACTAGGGGTTAAGTGTCTTGCTCAGGGACACATTGGTGTCTCACAGTGGATTCGAACCCGGGTCTCTCACACCAAAGGCATGTGTCTTATCCACTGCGCCATCACCACCCCATCCTACACTACACTCAAACGGTGATAGGCCCGTGTATGACACTGGCAACATGTTGTGGGCGTACTCCACCATAGACAGTTGCAGACTCCAAGAGGAAGGATTCTTGGACACTAAACATCGCAACGTTCTCTCCAAATCCTGGTTGGCTCGCTCAGTTTGACCATTGCTCTGGGGATGGAACCCAGAGGACCGACTGACAGTCGCACCCAGGAATTTACAAAACTCTCGCCAAAATTTGGACACAAATTGGGGTCCTCTGTCAGAAACCACGTCTGTCGGGAGGCCATGTAGCCGAAAGACGTGGTTAACGACAATCAACGCTGTCTCCTTGGCTGAGGGTAATTTGGGCAAGGGAATGAAATGGGCCGCCTTCGAGAACCGGTCCACCACGGTCAAAACTACCGTGTGACCCTGGGAGGGTGGGAGGGCGGTGATGAAATCTAGAGCGATATGGGACCAGGGTCTCGAAGGCACCGGCAGCGGTTGAAGTAACCCATTGGTGGGCCGATTGGAAGTCTTACCCGTAGACAAAACTGTGAACGTCGCGAGCCATGAGAGGCCACCAGAATCGTTGCTTGACTAAAAACTTTTGCGATTGACCCCAGGATGGCAGGCCACATTGGAACAGTGTCCCCACTGAATGATGCTGGACCGTAAACCCTCAGGCACAAATAAACGATTCGGTGGACAACGGGTCGGAGGCGTTACCCCTTCTAAGGCCTTCTTGACCTTCGATTCGATCTCCCATGTGAGTGTAGAGATGAATAGGGTCTCTGGTAAAATGCACTCGGGAGTAGACGGGCGTTCGGAACGGTCAAAAATGCGCAATAAAGAATCGGGTTTGGTGTTCTTGGAACCCGGGCGGTACGAGAGAGTAAAATCAAAACAACCGAAAAAAAGAGCCCACCGAGCCTGCCTGGAGTTTAGTCTTTTAGCAGTCCGAATGTATTCTAAGTTCTTGTGGTCGGTCCAGACGATAAAAGGTACCCCCGACCCTTCTAACCAGTGGCGCCACTCCTCCAATGCTAACTTGACTGCCAACAACTCTCTGTTGCCAATGTCATAATTACGCTCGGCAGGGGATAAACGATGAGACAAAAACGCGCAAGGATGCATCTTGTCATCTGAAGGAGAACGCTGGGATAGCACTGCACCTACCCCCACCTCTGACGCATCGACCTTCGATCAGGGGTTATCAGGATGGGGGCTGAAACGAAGCAACCCTTCAGTTTGGCAAACGTCGCCTCGGCTGCGTCTGACCACCTGAACGTCATTCTGGGGGAGGTCAAGGTGGTCAGAGGTGCGGCTAGTTGGCTGAAATTGCAAATGAAACGCCGGTAGAAATTGGCGAACCCCAGGAACCTCAGTAGGGCCTTACGGGAATCTGGACTTGGCCAATCCACCACAGCCTTAACTTTCTCAGGATCCATGCGCATTCCCTCAACCGAGATGATGTAGCCTAGAAAAGGAACAGACTGTGCATGAAAAGCGCATTTCTCCGCCTTGACAAAAAGCCCATTCTCTAGCAACCTCTGAAGCACTTGTCGGACGTGCTGCACGTGTTCCGATAGTGTCGATGAAAAAATCAATATGTCATCCAGGTAGACATATATGAACTGATCGACCATGTCTCGCAATACGTCATTGACAAGTGCCTGGAAGACCGCTGGGGAGTTGGAAAGACCGAAAGGCATAACCAAGTATTCAAAGTGCCCCCTGGGGGTGTTAAACGCGGTCTTCCACTCATCCCCCTCCCTGATGCGGACCAAATAATAAGCATTCCTTAAATCCAATTTCGTGAAGATAGATGCTCCTTGCAACCTCTCGAAGGCTGAAGACATCAACGGCAAAGGATAAGTATTCTTTACCGTGATGTTGTTCAACCCCTGGTAATCAATACAAGGTCGCAACGATCCATCCTTCTTCCCCAAAAAAAAGAACCCCGCCCCCGCTGGAGAAGAGGAAGGGCGGATGAATCCCGTTGCTAGAGAATCAGAAATGTATTTCTCCATGACCTCCCTCTCTGGGACAGAGAGTGAATATAACTTGCCCTTAGGCGGAGACGTACCTGGCAGTAACTCTATAGCACAGTCATAGGGACGATGTGGGGGAAGAGAAGCAGCCCGAGACTTACTGAACACCTCCTTCAGGTCCAGGTACTCCGTGGGCACGTTAGATAAATCCACTGCTTCCTCCTGCAACACAGGGACAGAAACAGACGGACAAGCAGAGACAAGACAAGACTTATGACAATAAATGCTCCACGCCGACACAGACTTGAGCTGCCAGTCCACTTTGGGGTTGTGACGGGTGAGCCAGGGGTGACCAAGGACGATGGGTGCAAGAGGGGTGTCCAGAATGTAAAAGGAGATGGTCTCGGTATGGTTGCCTGATGTGATAAGGGTGATGTCTTCGGTTGCCAGTGAGATGGTGGGGAGTCTTTGACCATTGAGGGCGTGTACTGCAATCGGGTGCGAAAGGTGTCTGAGGGGAACTTGAAATGTGCGTGCAAAGTTGTGGTCCATGAAATTACCTTCAGCCCCTGAGTCCAGAAGTGCCCGACAGTCGTGGAGGTGAGTTGACCATCGGAACCTTACCGGAAGGAGAGTAGATGTGGAGTCTTCTCGGCAGAGATCCCACCCGACAGTAACCTCATACTTACTGTCGGGCTGGGCCTTTTAACAGACAACTGTAAGCGAAATGTCCAGCTCCTCCACAGTACATGCAAAGGCCCAGGGATCTCCGCCTCTCCTTCTCCTCCCGGGAAAGCCGGGCTCGACCCACCTGCATGGGCTCAGGATCGTAAATGGGGCTGACCGCGCCCCCGCCTCCAGAACGCTGTCCCTCGATCCCTGCAGAAGAACGGTTAGGTTGAACTCGTCGATCTATTCGTGAGAGACGTGCGTCTACTCTCAGGGCCAGAGCAATGAGGTCATTGAGCTTGGTGGGAAGATCCATGGCGTAGATTTTCTTTTGGACGCGGTCAGCCAGCCCATGCAGGAACATGTCCCACTGCGCCTCCTCGTTCCATTGGCTCTCTGCTGCTAGGGTGCGAAATTCAATCGAAAAGTCAGATACGGACCTCTCTCCTTGCCAGAGATCTGCCAGCACCCTAGCAGCTTCTCTTCCCACAGCGGATCGATCAAATACCCGCCGCATCTCGTCAGAGAGCCTCTGGAACGAGGAGCAACATTCGTCCTGATTTTCCCACACCGCTGTTCCCCATAGCGCTGCCCTCCCAGACAGCAATGTCAGGACAAACGCGACCTTGGTTCGCTCTTCCTGGAATGTCCTGGGTTGAAGAGAGAAGTGCATTTCACATTGGGTTAAGAAAGCTCGACAGTAGTTAGATTCACCTGAATAGGACTCGGGAACCGGCAGACGAGGCTCCGACTGGGAGGGCTCTGCTGGTGGTGGTGGGTGAATCGGCGGTGCGGGTGGCGCAGTGGGAATCCGAAGCTGTTGGATCTGTTGGGTGAGCCCGGACACCTGCGCCACTAAAGCCTGAACGGCGCAAGCTGTATCATTGGGGTTTTTCTCCTGCGTGTCCATTCTCTGAATACTGCTGTTCACGAATGCATCCAGTGAACTTGAAGATCCACTCGCTGCTTCCATGGTGGGTCAGATCGTTCTGTCAGGGTAATGAGAACAGGAAGCAAGATGCAAGTGAAACTATTTATTATAAATGAAGTATGAAGTAAATAAGTCCAGAGAAGGCAGGTTAGTGGCGCAGGGACCCTGATGGTCAGATGGGTCTGGTGAAGAGAGTGCAGCAGTGAGGGGAATAGTGTCCAGTGACGAGAATAATCCAACGAAATCCACAGGAACAAAACAGGAACAAGGAAGGCACAAGACTCGAGACGCTGACTGGAACACACACACCGGGAACCCACAAACAACGATCTGACAAAGGAGATGAGAAAGTGATGAGTATATATACACATGATGAGATGAGCTGCAGCTGTTGACGGGAGTGATGAGTGATCGCTGATGATTGCTAATGGGCTGGCACGCCCACCTAATCAGCACACACACACAACAACAGAAACACGAGACAAGAAGGAAACATAGGATTTATGAACCGTGACAAATAGGGTTGAAAAATAAGTAGATCTAGCAGCTTTTAAGGCCTGTCTGTACGCAATCGTGTTCTCTTTCCATGAAATGCGAAAAAAGTTTTGTTTTTTTCCAGTTGCGCTCCATTTTTCTGGCTGCTTTCTTAAGGGCCTGAGTGTGCTCGTTGTACCACGGTGTTGGACTATTTTCTTTAAACTTCTTTCAGCGCAAAGTAGAAACTGTGTCTAAAGTGCTGGAAAAGAGAGCGTCAAAAGTTTTTGTCGCAATATCGAGTTCTTCTAAGCTATCTGGGATGCTGAGTCGACTTTGCAGCCTTGGCTAAATTAAGTATACACAAGACTAGATAATGATCTGAGATGTCATCGCACTGCTGTGGAATTTCAACGGCATCAACATTGATTCCAGGAAATAATATTAGATCCTAGAGTATGATTACGACAATGAGTAGGTCCTGACACGTGTTGTCTAACTCCAATAGAGTTCAGAATGTCTTTAAATGCCAATCCCAATGCATCTTTTTCGTAATCTACATGTATATTAAAATCACCAACAATAAGGACTTTATCTGCAGCCAGTACTAACTCTGATAGAAAATCAGCAAATTCTTTGATAAAGTCTGTATGGTACCCTGGTGGCCTGTATACAGTAGCCAGCACAAATCTCAAACGTGATTTATCATTTACACTAGATAGTGTTACATTAAAGGTACACTATGCAGGAATTCTGTTTTTGTCAAACAGCGACCCCTAGAGTCGCTGTGGAATACTTGCACTGTCGTAAATGCCCCCCACCCCACCCCACCCCCCACACTGGTACCTGTTCGGTAGGATAGAAGCGTCGGGCATGTAACAGGCACAGATAGACTCGGAAGATATTGACCAGGTAATGTTTCACAATTTCATACAAATATTAGGCTACTACATAGTCTACTGAACTACTGATGATGGTAAAAGGATAATAATAACTATATGTCAAGTGTTAGACTACTTTATAATAATAAAGTAGCCTACCGCGTTTGCTGGCTTATAACGTTTTTACATGATTGCTGCTAAATCACAAGTAAATAGCCTATAGTCTAGGCCTACTGTATAATTTCATTTGTGTTTTTTGATTGTAATGTAAACATTACAAAATGCCAGATGACATCAATAAAGTTAAATGTACGTCGCATTATTTCATAACATTCGCCGTTGTGATGTCATTAGACATGATTATTGCAATTTATCATAATAGTTTGCAAATTGTTCTCGTTTACACTTTTTACAACCTCTAGGCTTAACTTTATTTGTGTCCTGATAACTTTGTGAGATATTGACAACTGTTCTCATGATAATCTCATGATAAATTATTGGACTGGTCTAATTATCAACAATGGATGAATGAACGGCATCGTAAAAAATGACATACTACAAGCAAGCGCAACAACATACAATATAGAACGCAAACAAGTTTACAAATAAGATATTTACTTACTAGTCCATCAACAAGATCGCCAGGTCAGCATTGCTGTTGCATCCAGTGCTGCTTTTTAGCTTGCGCCAACGAGTAAATGCCAGACCGAGTGGGACTCTTGTCCGGTTCCTCACGCGGTCAGATTCTCTTTTCCTTTTCCTAGTCTCTTCCGACCGCGTTTTCTTTACTTTTTCCATCTTCGACTCGAGTATCATGTCTGAAATGCGCGCAAGTGTCTTCATGCTTCATATGTTGTTGTTGTTGATCTATGGATGTGTGTGACGTCATTGCCGTAAAGCATTTTGTGATTCTCGCGAGATTTGTCGGGGGCGCTCCTCTCAAACTTACATAGCCGGTTTTTCCAGTGACGACCCCCCCAAGCTTTAATACCAGGATGATTCGTCCTACTATGAGTTTATTTACCACCAAAATTACTTTGAAGCTGTTATATTAAGGTGCAATTGTTACATAGTGTGCCTTTAAGCACCAACACTTCAAAATAATTATATTTAAAATTAGACTTCTCAGTTATTCTGAAGATATTACTATAAATTACAGCAACACTTTCCCCTTTGCCTTTCAGACGAGGCTCATGTTTATAACAGTAATCTTGCGGGGTGGACTCATTTAACCCTCTGGGGTCGACAAACGCGCCGGCGCGTTTTGCTATATTTTTTTCACATAGCAGGAAAATAGACTTAAAATAATCTGTCATTTTTGGTCATACACACTTAAGAAATATAAAAATATAAACTGTTGAATGTCTATTTTTTTATGTGCCCACTTACAATCGAAATAAAACATTGTGCTTTTGTAAAATAAAGAAAATAAACAGGGTGTGCTTTCTGTCTCTCCATCTCCGTTAACCTTTTTTCTGGAGCACGTCTCTAAACTTAAACAAAACTCAGCGAATACTGTTCACCCAAGCATGAGCAATATATCTTTATGATCATTTAAGTTTGTACTATTAAAATATCTAATTCAAAACTAAAATAAATATTCTCTGTTTATGTAATCTATAAAAAAGAGAGCGGTGTCAGCCGATCTCATTATAGTTCTCTCAGCTCATTATTCTGCTAATGTGACACGCCCACGGACAGCGCGCGCTATTCAGAAGCAAATGATCTGAAGCGACACATGCAAACGTGTCAACGCCCCTCATAAACGCGATAACACAACAAATTTAATCATCAGATTTATGTACCTTTTCTTCTTGCGAGGCTGTGACTGTGAGCATTAATCCTGGGACATTTACCTCAGAACATGTGCTGGTTTATTTTCATTGTGAGGAGCGACCGATCTAGCCGAGAATTGTGAGTAGCCTAACCCAGCGGGCACCATGATATCAATTTGACGTCAAAAGTTTGTCAAGACTTGATCAAGATATTGTATATCATTTTAAGGTCAGTTTGAAAAGAAAATGTCTTCCAGTGGTAATTAGATGAAAAGAGAAAGTTAATACCCACACTGAAATTGGTTTATGTATATGCAGGTCAATATGTTTGACATTCAGTTTACATCAAATCAATGTCATGGATTGGTTTTGACGTCAATTTGATTTGCATATTTGACCTGTTCCTTGACGTTGATTTTGACATCAATTTGATGTCTTTTCAACATCAATTGCCCACTGGGAAGTTTTTTATTCTTGTGCTTTGTTCTAATGTCTGTAAATGCAAAAAGACTGTTTAAATTTGAATCACGTTTCTGTGTGTGAATGAATTAATGGCACAGATGGGCGCTGTTGTTTATGTTTAGCCTACTATGTTACAGATGAAATATGAAAGACAACATTTCGTAGTTTTGGATAGATTATAAAGTTTTTATTCTAAAATATCAAATAAGCTTTTGTCATTCAGTTTCTGCTCATATTTTAAATATATAGTGGGCTATGTTCTGTCAAAAATAAACTCATCAACTAAGATGTTATTATAGTGTTTGTTCCAATGTAACCTATATAAAAACTAATGAATCCTTAACTTTAAAATATGTATGATAATACTGTAGGATAATACTGAGGAATACTGTAGTAAGTTTTTTTCATTCTCAAGTGAATCGCGTTTCTGTGTGTGAATGAATGAACGGCAGAGATGCGCTGTTTACCACAACTTGCAAAAAGACAGTTTAAATTTGAATCGCATTTCTGTGTGTGAATGAATGATCCGCTTTTAGCAAACTATATTGCTATACTGAGATGAGTAAAAATCGACTGAAATATGTTGAAATAAAATGTATTTGTATAAGCAACATATTAAACTGCAAATTAACATTTATATTTCCTATATAAACGAAAGACCTATGTTACCGACATATAAAAGACAATTTGTTCCAATGTAGCCTAGGCTATATCCAAAGTAATGAATCCTTAACTTTTAAATATGTATGATAAAATGTATACTTTAGTTTTTACAAAGAAAGATTGCACTTGAATTGTTGTTGTAATTGTAACATGTTTAATAAAAAAAATATATTTACAAGGTAGATGTAAACAAACTATTAAAAGGTAAATATAAGCCTTTTCTTTAAATAATTTTTATTGAGTTTTATTAGTGACAAATTTGGGGAGAGGATACATATTCCAAAACTGAAAATACAGTATGAGAATTAACTGCACAATTACTAGACATGGAAAAATATTTTTTTAAAAATGAGATGCTTCCAACTGTGAACCAATTTGGTAGAATATATATATATATATATATATATATATATATATATACACACACATAAATATTGCTCTTGCATTCTTTCTTGTGGCTCAGTGACACACCTGAATGAATGGCTCATTCAGTATGCGGGCCCCATTGTCTCCTCAGGTGTGAACCACTAAATATGCATGATGGTGTTGAAATCGTTGACGCACCTTGCGCATATTGCCTTTCCAAACAAAAAATGTCTTACAAAATTGAAATCAATGTATTGTTTTATGTGAATGATTAGGCAGGATGATTTTCACATCATTTTGAAGAAAAAACTCTAGGCAACGACATCCATTAGTCAAAAGTCTTGTGGACACATATTTAGTATGTGTTTCGTGGCCTTATTTCAGAAACTTTATTTTTTATTTTTTTCAATAACAATATTCCCTCAAAAATACAAACATGTACATACATGTTGCTCACATATTATGGTAGCCCTGTTTGTGCTAAATAGAGTGTAATTACACCTTTGCCATTAATATGTTTATAAGAAACTAAAAAAAGCACAAATGTCAGAGCATGTCAAAACACCTCCAGGTCCCAGAAACACCTTAGACCCCAGAGGGTTAAAGTAATATAATCGTCTGGTTTTAGCCAGGTTTCTGTCAAACACAGCACATCTAGGTTTTAATCTGTAATCATATCATTAACAATAATTGCTTTTGTAGTAAGGGATCGAATATTCAGCAACCCGAGCTTTATCATTTGTTTATCTGTATTATATCTGCTTTTTATTTGTTAAACATCAATTAAATTTTTACCCTTAAACAGGTTTAGGAGTTTTTTGTATGTACTAATTTGGGGAACAGGCACAGTCTCTATGATATCTAGGTGAAAGAGTCTCTATGTGATGTGATTTATCTGACCTCTGTGACGTTAGACAGCTAGCAGACGGTCAGTTTAGCCAGTCTGTCACACGGATGGCGCAAGCGAGCGAGAGAAAAAATAAATAAATAAAGACGTCAGGCACGAATGGCGTGTTAACAGGCTAGTGAGTACTAGCGAGTTGTGCAGGCTAGCGTAATTACTAGCGTGTTGTGCTAGTGATAACGATTTAGATAGAAGCTAGCGATGTCAGATTAATGTGTGGTGATAAGTAAAATATAATTAGCAATATAAACAACACGGAATGATAGTTAATAAAGATTCAAAAAAGAAAGCAATACGGAGCTTACAGAAGCAAACCACTCAGCAGCAAGTCAGACATGAGCGAGTGAACTTCCTGTTCTACCACTCGACCCTGCTGTGGGTCTACTGCAGTCCAGACCACCCCATTGAACTTCGGACCCGGAACAACAGCCTGTACGCTATTTCTACAGTGCGCAAGACCTATGGAGATATATTGGGGAGGCATTTCCATTCATCAACAACATTCACCAAGGAAACCAGCCCTAGGCTGTTTTGTGAGAGCCCTTTACGATACCCTGAAGTAGAGGACCGGAAGGGAATTATCGAAAACGACTCCTGGTGTGCGGACGCGAGCACTGCCTTCGCCTTCTCAGGAGGCTGTGGGTGAGAGCGTCGCCTAGAGTCCCAAGCTCTTTGAGGGGGACCTCTAGAAGTGACACTCTCCCTCTATTCTGAATGGTAGGCTGAATTAAAATATCTAACTTCTGAAAGTCAGATAATATTCCATCATTTTAATTCCTTAGAATTAAATGCAACCATAATCACCAGACAATACTGTTTTAATATTTATTTATACAGGCTCGTAATCTACACGCTGCCTCGGCAAACTGGAGATTCGAGCCGTTACAATATTTTTGGCTTTCCTCCCTCGAGAAGAAAGTCAACAGACGCGAGGCTGAAACACCCAAAAACGCAATGCTGTGCGTTTCGAGATATTTCTCAATGAACACAGCAAGCACCCTCAAGAGCTGACTGTGAATGTCTCGCACCCAAACAGTATTATTTCACAGATCACGTGTGTCCCTTTTATTGCAGACCCGTAATCTATGCACTGCCTAGGAAAACGCAAGATTCGAGCCGTTACAAAATATTTGGCTTTCTTCTCTTGGCGCGAGGCTGAAGCACCTGAAAAACGCACGGCTGTGCGCGACGAGATATTTCTCATTGAACACAGCTAGCACCCTCAGGAGCTGAATGTGCATGCCTCGCACCCACTCAGAATCTTTATTACAGAGTAGACCCATGATCTGTGTTGTTTTAGATTCTGTATTGCAATGCAGACCTTTAATCTATGCGCTGCCTCGGAAAAAGCGAGATCCCAGCCACAGAATCTTTATTGCAGAGTAGACCCGTAATCTACGAGCTGCCTCTGCAAACACAAGATCCGAGTCACTAGACTCTATATTGCAATGCAGACCTTTAATCTATGCACTGCCTCGACAAACGCGATATTTCCATTTTTGGCGAGCAGAACAAGGCAGAGGGCCGTGGGAGAACGGCGCGAGGCTGGTGGCGTGATTGATAATGAGCGACACCTGCGTGACGCACCAGTCTCGTATCTCTCATGGAGGAGCAGAAGCATAAAAGGAGTACCGACGATGGTGAAAGACGAGAGGCTAGGCCTGGATTCATGTTGTGTTTGGTTTGTTTTGTTATATGTGACAACAATCGTCCGTGAGGGCTGCTTTCTTTACTTTCATTTTGTATTTGTTTATTTATTTTATTTTTTAAAGTTGTTAAATGTTCGCCCGTTCCCGCCTCCTTCTTCCCACAACATCTAACATTGCTACACCATTATTTGAAGTTCTTACGGGACAAACAACACCAAATAGGACAGACAGTTTGACACCGAGCGCTTGCTGAAGAGCAAAAAGCTAACTCTGTTGTGTGTCCTTTTGTTGCTTCCATGTATGCCGTCACATGTTACGTCATGACGCAACGCCAATCAGGATCGGAATAGTTTCATTCATGCTTCAGACGCGCTACGCTTGGGGCATTCACCATAGTGTCGTCATTGACGCAGTGCGAGTTCTCTTTCGAAAGGGAACTAGCATATCTAACTATAAATTTAATTTGAGCATTTACTTTTCCTAAAACTTTCCTGGCCATACTTACCCCACTTATATTATTATCCAGGACACAACCAAGATAATTGACCGATGTTCTGTTTACAAGTACACAACCATCAACTTTAACTACTAAATTATCTCCCTTCCTTATCTTATATTTAGACCCAAAAAGAATAGATTCTGTTTTACCTAGATGTAATAAAAGCTTATTTTCAGACAGCCATTCCATCACCTTAACAAGCTCCTCACATAACTTCTACTGTATTCTATTTGTCTCCTTATCTGCATCTACTAATGCAGCATCATCTGCATATAAAAACATATAACACTCACACACCTCTTGGATATCATTTATATATAACAAAAATAAAAGAGGGCCAAGTGCACTACCGTGTGGGACTCGATTATTTACATTTTTACCCTCAGAAAGTATCCCTCCAATTTCAACCTTTTGCACTCTCCCTGTTAAATATAACGCCATCCATGAATTTACAGTACTCGAAAAACCCATAACACTTAACTTATTCAATAATATTGAATGGTTCACCGTAACAAAAGCTTTTTGAAGCTCCAGCAAAATCATTTCACACAAATTTCCTCTGTCAGTCTCTTTCCTAATAAACTCTGTCAGATATAATAAGCAAGTATCTATATGTCCTTCTAAAACCCGATTGAAAATCATAAATTAAACTATTCTTACTAACATAATTTTAGTAAACAATAATACTAAAATTACCATCTCCGTGTAAACTTCAAAAACGTGAATCTGTGAAAATGGTGACGCAAACACGTGTATTACGTGTTTAGTCTATAGGCATGCACGTTTGAATAAGTAAATGGTCAGGCGCATAATCTTTCTTTAGAATGATAGAGTGATTTCACCTGACTAGTACTCTTTCACACTTTCCCATGTGCTGAAGCTGGTGGGAGCAAAGACAAAGTAGGAACCGGCAGGAAGGGGGAGACTGGTGGAGCCGAAGGGGTGGATGGCTGAGGTGCAGCGGGAGACCCGGAGATCAAAAGCAGGACGACAACAGTTCAAGGCGGAGCCGGAAAGAAAAGAAGTCGACAGGCTGATAACCAATGACCATAGCTTGAGTTGTAAAGGGGGTAATGTAACCAAAGGGGTCATTTTGACTAGCAAGGACATTATAGATATTGCGGATAGTTGTAGTTTTATACTCCACAAATGCAGGGGTGTTAAACTCGGTTTCTATCTCAAGGTTTGCGTTCTTGAGCCACCAGGCACTGTTGTCGTGCAAATGATCAGGCCGGACGGTGTCGTGTACGCAGCCACTAAGTTAATAATTAATGATCTTTGCAACGGAAGTGAATCAATCAAAACTAACTTTAGCTGGACAATAACTTTATTCTTGAGCTACTGTAAAGCCAAAACAATCTGTTACTTTAATTTCCTATTATCTCTAGCCGCGTTTCCATTACCCTTCAAATTGCGCAAATTGAAATTGCGAATTGAAAATACGCCCAATGGAAACACGTCAATTTCGCAAAAAGTCCCATTTATCGCAAAAAATTATGTATCGTGACTCAACCCTGAGCAACAGGCTGGAAAAGGGTAAGTAAAAGTATGTCCTATACACTTATTTCAATGTATGCACTACACATTTACAGGGGAACTTCTATGCAGCACTAAAGCAATGTGAACTTTCTTACAGGAGAGATTTATGGCTTTCTGCTGGGACATAGGGGTTACCCATGCCAACCAACACTAATTACCCCTTACCCAGAACCTGAACCAAGACCCCAGCAGCGCTTCAATGTGGCACAATGCAGGACAAGAGCCCGGGTATAGATGACCTTAGGCCTGTTGAAAGCACGTTTCCAGTGCCTACGTCACCTCAGGGTAACCCCTGAAAGGGCCTGCGACATTATTGTGGCATGTGTTGTTCTCCATAATATTGCCATAAATAGAGGGGACAACACCCTGCCCTACAAATACAAGACCCAGAGGAAGACCCCATCAATCCTGCAGATTTCCAGGATGGAAGGGTAGTCCGAGACCTCTCACCTCTAGCTTTTGTTTCAGAATCTCGATTTCCAGATCTGCCTTTTAGATCTGGTGGTCCAAGTATGTAAGTTCTCTGCTGTTTTTTTCTATTTTTTTAATAAGATGAAGTCTTTATAACTTATTAACTGGTAACTGAAAATACAGAAGATTAGAGTTACATCATGTAGTTATTACCATCAGAATCTTTTGGCACCAACAAAAAACCCAACCCAAAGTTAAATAAATGGAAATATTAAAAATAGCCTATATAAAAAATAACATACATTTTAACAAATTCAATAACAAAAAATAACTCTTACATTTTATGAAGGCACTTGAATCTTCGGGAGTGACTGGCTCTGATGAAATCCCTCCAGGAATTCCCTCAGCCATTGGCCTTCCAGCATTCAGGCTCAGGGCCATCTCCTCTGCATTTGAGGTGGTGGAGCAGGTCCTCCCCCTGTTTTGCGAGCCTCTGTCTTCTTTCTATTGTCTGAGTAGAAGTCAAGTGAGAATGAACATTTAATCGTGTGAAAACAGAATTAGACCTATGCCAAAAATACTGTGTAATACGGTTCAATATGTAGGGAAGGAAGAGGACAGGGTCGGCTTGGGAGACTGTGAGGTTTATTTCAAAAACAAAATGCAAATACAAAGAAAAGGTGCGCACACAACACTGCTACAAACAACTCAGTTCATAAAGGGTTAATTCCCTCAAGCCGTCTCGCACTCCCGCACTGGACTCGGCTCGCTCTCTCTCTCTCGCTCTCTCTCTCGCTCTCTCTTCACAGTCCTTTCTCCGTGCTGCTTCACACGCGCGCTCACCCACAGGTCTCCCAGTTGTCTCTCTCTCGCACAATGTTTCCCCGTTGCTTATATGCGGTCTCTCCACGCCAGTCACTGAAACAAGACACAGGTGTTTGGCATTTGACCCACTTACGCCGCACCTGTCTCCCAATCCTCTCTCCTGTCACAGACTTCGCTAGACCACGCCCCCCTTGCTACATACCCCCACCGCCCGACTCAGGCCGGGGAGACGTCCGGCCTGCAGCCTCCCCCCTCCTCCTGGAGAGGAAATCGGCCACAGCCATCTGTGCACCCGGCCTGGGGACCACCTGGAACTTAAAATGCTATAAAGCTAGATACGAATGGGTGATCCGCGCGTTGGTATCCCCTCCAGTGGAGCGTGGTCCGAACAGATGGTGAATTCCCATCCCAGGAGATAGTAGCGGCGAGTGAGGACGGCCCATCTGATGGCTAAACATTATTTTTCAATGGTGCTGTACTTAATCTCTCTCTTGAAGAGCTTGCGATTAATGTACAGCACCGGCCGGTCCTCACCCTCTATCTCCTGGGACAGGACCGCTCCCAACCCCCTGTCCGACGCATCCGTCTGCAACAAGAAGGGGAGAGAAAAATCAGGAGAGTGTAACAGTGTGCCGCCACATGGAGCAGCTTTACTTGGGTGAAGGCCTGCTGGCACTGCTCCGTCCACTTGACCGGGTCTGGTGCTTCCTTTTTAGTGAGATCAGTCAGCGGACTGGCAAGGTCCGAATAATTAGGCACAAACTGTCTCAGGAACTCCCCAGGAACTGTCTCACCTTCTTTTTGGTCTTGGGCTTCGGGCAAGTAGCAACGGCTGTGGTCTTATCAATTTGGGGACGCACCTGCCCATGACCCAAGTGGAAGCCCAGATACCTGGGCCCTCATTTATCAATGGTGCGTAGAAAAGGTTCTATATTTTGTCCTACGAATGAAATTTAGAATGTGCCTAAGTACAAGAAAATCCGCATTTATCAAACGTGCGCACGCAGTTCTTACGCACATGAGTAAGCAATCATTGTTGATAAATACCACATGTGCGTAAGTACCATACTCGTTCATATTCATGGTCATTAGCATTCGGAAACGCCTCCAATTAACCATATATGGTGACAACACTTCCCTTTAAAAATTACGTTATTGTGTTTTTTCCTCACTGCAATAATGGCAAAGAGAGCAAAGAAGAGGAACTTCACAAACACAGAATTAGAGATACTTGTAAATGAAGTTGAATCCAACCAACAGATATTGTTTAGTTCATTCACTGCAGGAGGAATTACAAATAAAAGAAAAAATGCTGCATGGGAGAATGTCACCAATGCAGTTAATTCCGTTGGGTCCGTTGGAGAGAACTGTCCCAGAAATAAAAAAAAAATGTTTTGATGTTAAAGTATTGGCTAAAAAACGTGTCACAGCACACAGACGAGAAATGTCCGCAACTGGAGGAGGACAGACAAACACGGCTCTGTCCGGGAATTACTAAGGACGGTGACACTGACGCTCTTGCGACAGAACAAACCGGGCCATCTAACACCCAAATTGAAGGTAAAATAAACCAACTGGAATAGGATATTGTGTTTGCATACATTTTATTTCAATTTGTAAACTTTTAATGAAATCATGCATAGGATAAACTCAATTAAATTAATGTGAACATGTGTTTCCTTAATAGCGACACCCGTTGTGCCTGAGGAGCTTAAGGAGCCGGGCCCATCCATTGCCCCTTCCATGTGCCGTGCGCCAAGAGTGCTGAGTGAAGCGGTGCTACAAAATCAAGAGGAAACAACAAAATCCATTAATGACCTAAAGGATCAACTGAGCAACATAACGAATGTATTGATTCAAATCAACGAGTCTCTGAAACAGATTGCCTCTTGCGCAAATACAATTGCTAATAAACCATAAACCGCTGACTAATGTGATTTCAGTTATTTGTTTCCACGAAGCTGCAAAACACAAAATGAAATCACTGTAATGTTTCTGCACTCGACCAATGGCCAGACTTACCTAAAATGTCTGTATGATCCTCTGTCTTGTCTGAATGCCAGCGGCATTAGGAGGTGGCAGGGGCACTGCATCGGGCATAGGGCCGTCTGGTCTTGGGGGTTCCTGCAGAGGGATGCCCTGTCTGATGGCCAAGTTGTGTAGCACACTGCAAGCCATGATGATTTTGCATGCTTTTTCTGGCTGATACTACAGTGTCCCTCCCGTGCTTGACAGACACAGCCATCGTCCTTTCAGCAGGCCTATTACGCGCTCAACTGTGCTCCTTGAGCGCGCATGGGCACGGTTGTACGCCTGTTCCTGCTCGGTCCTCGGGTTGGTTAGGGGGGTCATTAGCCATCGCTTTAGCGGGTAACCTTGATCACCTAATGATGAAATAGTTTTAAGTAATTGTACATAGCCCTACAATAGCATTTTAAACATGTTGTAGCCTTAAATTCACCAATGAGCCACCCATCCTCGACAGCGCCTTCTTGGAGACGCACACCCACAGAGATATTCTGCAGAACGAACGAGTCGTGTGTTCCTCCAGGCCACCGCGCAATGACGTTTAATAACAACAAATTTGCATCACAAATTATTTGCACGTTAACAGAATGAAACCCTTTTCTATTTACATAATTAAATTCGTTGGTTGATGGTGCTTTTATGATGATGTGGGTGCAGTCTATAGCTCCAATTATGTTTGGGAATCTAGCAATGGCATGAAAGTCCCGTTTTATTGCGGCTTGTTGAGGATTTCGATAAGGGAACTGGATGTAGGTTGGGGCCAAGGAAATAATTGCATCCAACACTGCCGGCATGATCCTGCTCACTGATGGCTGGGATATACCACATATGTCTCCAACCTCACGCTGAAATGTGCTAGTAGCTAAAAATCCAAGGGTGGACGGGAGTTGGATGTGCACGGGAATGGCTTTCGTGCGATTTGTTTCTCTCTCCAACACTGGTCCTAAATCACGACACAAATCCAGCAGTACATTTTTGGGAAAGCGGTACCTACTTAGAAGCCACTCTGTGCTCTCGCCAAGCAGATCAGCGCGATCTTGGAAAACGCGCTCTCTGCGGAGCGCATTGTTTGCCAAGTCTTCCAATAACGCAAGATAAGCCATTGCACTGAGACAAATATATTTCACATCTGTCTTTTATAGGGTTTGACACCAATTAAGTATTGTGTTTAAAACTAAACAAATTATAAATTGAGTGTTTTAAAGGAAACACAGGACATATGTGGATTGCTTAATGCTTACTCTGACACTCTTAAATGCTTTTTATGTGTAGTGTCGCTATTCTACTACTAGATTATCTGCGTAAGCATGCTCAGAGGTGTGCTTATATTTACACACATTTCTACGTATAAGTACAACTTGGTGAATCCCACACTTTGCGTGAAATTGTTCTTACGCACTCACTACGCACGAATCTGTCCGTACGCACCATTGATAAATGAGGGCCCTGACCTCTACCCGCCCAACCGCACACTTCTTTGGGTTGGCCATGAGCCCAGCCAGTCTCAGCGCTCTCAGGACAGCGCGCACATGCTCCATATGCCGCTGCCAGTCATTACTATAGATGACGATATCATCCAAGTAGGCAGCGGCATATGCAGTATGGGGCCGGAGAATTTGGTCCATGAGGCGCTGAAACTTGGCTGGAGCCCCGAACAACCCGAACAGAAGTGTAACGAATTGGTGTAACCTGAACGGCGTGGTAAAGGCTGTTTTTTCTTTAGACAAAGGCGATAAGGGGATCTGCCAGTATCCTTTCGTTAAGTCCAGTGTCGAATAAAAGCGAGCGGTGCCCAGACGATCAAGCAGTTCATCAATCCGCGGCATTGGATATGCATCGAACTTCGACACAGCGTTAACTTTGCGGTAATCCACCCAGAAACGAACTGAGCCGTCTGTTTTAGGCACTAAAACTATCGGCCTCCCCCAGTTACTGTGGGATTCTTCTATTACCCCCATGTCAAGCATCGCCTCTAATTCAGACTGAACCACTTTCTTTTTGTGTTCAGGTAACTTATACGGCCGACAGCATACGATTACACCCGGCTCCGTCTCAAAATGGTGCTGAATAAAATTAGTTCGACTGGGTAGGGGCGAGAACACGTCGGCAAATTCTGCCTGCAACCGGACTACGTCAGCAATCTGGGATGGTGAAAGATGATCTTCTCCCGGGGCCAGTGCGAGTGAATGCAGTTTAATATTCGCCTCTGGCCCGAGATCCTCTTCCGCACTAATCACCGTCGACAGCATTACTGAGTCCGCCTCACTCCATTTTTTAAGGAGGTTGAGGTGGTAAATTTGACGTGCCCCGTTCTTATCCATTCGAAGTACCTCATAATTGAGATCGCCTACTCGCTGTGTGACCTCAAAGGGCCCTTGCCACTTTGCAAGTAATTTAGAACTCGACGTAGGGAGCAATACAAGGACTTTATCTTCCGGTGAAAATTCTCTCAGTCGGGTTCCCCTGTTGTATAACTGGGTCTGTCTGACCTGAGCCTGTAACAAATTCTCCATTGAGAGCCGCCCCAAGGTGTGGAGTTTTGTTCTCAGGTCCAGGACATACTGAATTTCATTACGACTCTCCTAAGGTCCTTCCTCCCAAGTTTCCTTCAGGACGTCCAGCATGCCGTGGGGCTGACGTCCATAAAGGTCTTTAATGTGCGATTAAATTGTTCAACCAGTTCGTCTGTTTGTGGGTGATAGACGCTGGTACGAATCGACTTAATGCCCAACAACTCGTAAAGTTTGCGTAATGTACGTGACATAAACGCCGTGCCCTGGTCAGTGAGGATCTCTTTCGGTATCCCCACTCGGGAGATTAAACGAAACAGTGCATCCGCAACACTCTTAGCCGAGATGTTGCGGAGAGCTACTGCCTCAGGATATCGAGTTGCATAGTCCACTATCACTAATGCAAACCGATGTCCACGTGTGGATCGTTCTAATGGCCCGATGAGGTCCATCGCAGTTCTTTCGAAGGGGACCTGCATTAAAGGAAGCGGGCGCAATGGCGCTTTTGGGGCGGCCGGCGGGTTTACCAGCTGACATTCACGACAAGACGCGCACCACCTGCGCACGTTCTCGTGAATGCCCGGCCAAAAGAAACGGGCCATGAGATGATTAAGTGTCATATTTTGTCCTAAATGTCCCGCCATGGGATTAGAATGAGCCGACTGGAAAAGCATTTTCCGATGGCTTTTTGATACCAATAATTGGGTTGTAATCTGCTTTGACTGAGTGTCTTGCGTCACTCGATACAACCTATCTTTAATAATCACAAAATAAGGATAGGTGAGCGTACGGTTGGCTTGGAGAGACTGACCGTCAATGGTATGGACCTGTTCAAATGCGTGTTTTAATGACTCATCTTGAGACTGCTCCATGGGAAAATCATCGCGCTCCGAGAGAATCTGTCTCTCGTTTGCGCTCGGTTCCCCTGAATCTAGTCTTGAGGGTCCCGGTTCAGCCTCTCCCATCCGCACCGCCGCCCCTCCATCCTGCGCTTTCTGTACACAAGAGACATTCGCACATAAACCCCTCAATAACTCACTAAAAGCTGGCCAATTTGTTCCCAGGATCAGCGGATGCCGGAGGTGCGGGTTAACTGCCACCTCTATCCTATGCTTTTGGCCCCTAAATTGAATCACAGCTGACATTAACGGATAATTCACCACATCCCCATGCACACACCTTACCCGAACCATGCGGCTCTTATCCAATGCCTCAGGTTGAATCAGGCTTTGGTGGATCGAGGTTTGGTTACAGCCTGAGTCCACCAAAGCCTGATAGGTACCCCCCTTAATACTCACAGATATTTGGTACCGGACAGCCTGATCGTGGGCAGCCTGCTGGACATCTGGGAACTGGATCATTGTCCCTATATCCATCACGGGACATCTATGAAATCTATCTAATGAAATGATCCGGGTCCCCACAACGCCAGCAGGCTGGCCCAGGCCTCCCCGCCGCCCTAGTGGCAGGAAGTGGGCCAAGGGATTGGCGTGGAGAGAGCGAGGAAACATGAGGAGAAGCTTCCGCTCCGGTGGATGCGAACCACCTGGGTTGCCCCCTTATGTCCCCTGCCTGGTCCAGCGTTATCCCACCCCGGCCTCTGAAGGGGACTGGCGGAGGGTACCTGGGAAGCGTAGGTCGAGGGGAGGGGGTAGAGGAGGGGGAAGGTGAAAAAGAAGAAGGGAGAGAAACATTAGGGAGGGTATCGCCGACCCTGGAGCACGCCACCAGCTGACACCAGCTGAGTCCAGTGATGTCGGTCGGTGGCACTGGACCCACTCTGCCGTCTTCTTCGGTAGACGAGCGATAAACTGCTCCGCACCACATGGTTGATGATTTTCTCGACGTCGCTTCCCTCGGCCAGTAACCCCTTGCGGCAAGAGTCCCAGAGCTGTTGGGCCATTACGAAGGGCCAGCCGTTGTTGCCCAGATCCAGCTACCGAAATCGCTGGCGATGTTGCTCTGGGCTCCGGCCGACCCGCTGCAGGATGGCCCTCTTGAGGTCGTCGAAGACCAGGTAGTTCTGGACCGGCAGTTGTTGGGCGGCCGCCTGCGCCTCCTCGGACAGCAGTGGGATGAGGCGCACCCGCCAATGCTCCTTCGGCCACAAACCTGCCTCTGCTGCTTTCTCGATTAGGTCCAGGAAGACCTCCGGGTCATCCTGGGAGCCCATCTTGTTCATGGACAGGTTGGGGAGCTCAACCGGTGGCGGCGTGGTTCAGTCCGAACCTCCTGGTCCATCCAGCTCCGGAACCTCTCGCTGGCCCTGGACGAGGAGCTCAAAACGACGTTCCATGTCGCTCTTCATCCCCACCAGGGCCTGATACTGCTCGTGGTGGAGGGCCGCGGGGGATGTTATGACGTCCGCAAGTGGAGACGTTGACGACGTCGACTGGCTGGCGGCGGCTTCCATCTTCCCTCCCGGGTTTCGACACCAGTGTAGTACGGTTCAATATGTAGGGAAGAAAGAGGACAGGGTCGGCTTGGGAGACTGTGGCGTTTATTCCAAAAACAAAATAAAAGTACAAAGAAAAGGTGCCCACACAACACTGCTACAAACAACTTAGTTCATAAAGGGTTAATTCCCTCAAGCCGTCACGCGTTCCCGCACTCGACTCGGCTCTCTCTCTCTCGCTCTCTCTTCACAGTCCTTTCTCCGCGCTGCTTCACACGCGTGCTCACCCATAGGTCTCCCAGTTGTCTCTCTCTCGAACAATGTTTTCTCGTCGCTTATATGCGGTCTCTCCACGCCAATCACTGAAACAAGACACAAGTGTTTGTCATTTGCACTTGACCCACTTACGCCGCACCTGTCTCCCAATCCTCTCTCTTGTCACAGACTTCGCTAGACCACGCCCCCCTTTGCCACATACTGCTGCACTGCTAGACACTGGATGCTATTTAGTTATTTAATATGTAAAATGTTTGTAAAGTCCAGGTAGCTTACACTCATGATATGCTCAAGCCTTACCTGATTGAATTATGTTTTTATATTTCATTTTCAGCTGCTGCCATGTTCTTTTAATGCCTGCAGGATTGCACCTACATGAAAATTAAAATTAGGTTGAATAACATACTGTTCTTCCTGTTTCACATCTGATATTATAACAGTTGGGGAAGTTACTCTAAAATAATTATTAATTACTAACTACAAATGACATCTTCAAATGTGTAATTAGTAATAAGTAAACCAATACTTTTTAGAGATTACATTAATCTAATTACTTTCTAAATCCCATATCAACCTCAATCACTTGAACACTAACTAGAGGTAGTAGCTCTTGAAGAAGAGACAAGAAACTGTGTTACCGGCAGATTAGTTACTGTCGGGGTGAAGTTTGTCCCTCTGCAGTTATGGTAGTCTGCTGACGTCAAGTTTGTCCCTTGGCCGCTACGGTAGTCCACTGACGTCACGGTGGCTAGCAGCCGCTGGGTGGCTAACCATTCATTGGTAACTAAGTCAGTGGCTATAAAATAGGCTGTCACGGTCGGACAAAGAGAGAATCCCAGTGTCCGGACAACCATACTGTGTTTGTTATCGTGGAAGTGGTTCGCGTATACAACTAAGGGGTGAGACCGATTGCCAGATGCTTCCGGGTAGTCACGTTGGTTACTGCCGAAGGTAATCGTGTGTGTCTTGTTTTTTTAATATTTTAATGTGCACATCATTGTCAGGACATGAATGTACTTCGCACGTAGGTCCCAGGCAAGGCACCCGCTGGTAGCGGTATATAAAGCCAGATGTAATACCTAAAAGGTAAATGGTTATTGTGTGAATATAACCGATGTTCTAGGACTAATGTCTGTGAATATATGTGGGTTGAGACTGATTGTATTTCCTGAGTCTCGACGCAATGATTGTTACTCTTTTTTTAATAGAAACACATTTAAGAAATATGTTTTATGTAACAGTGGTGATTGTAGGATTCTGGAAGACCGGTGCAAGGGCGGTTTTTCTACCGGGTCATTTGATGCGCTACATTGAGGTAAAAGAAAAGTGGAATGTTTTGTATCTTACGTGACCATCTATGTATGGGTATGTCAAGTACTAACGTTAATGCTGCTGTGTTTCTATGCAGACTGTTCCTGCTGCTTTGCCTTGCCTAAACTACGTACATTATTAGTTTTGTTTTTTTATTTTTCTTGGTTTTGTTTGTGAATTGCGCAGCGGTGATTTCCACCCGCTGTTCCGTTCGATCGAGGCGGTGTTGGCTGTTCGAGCATTTTAGAATCTGGTCCAACTGAAACTATTCTGCTGGCGATAATAACTTTTCTGTCTTTACCCGCCAGAGTACCAGGGGGCTGTTCACGAGAGGTTCCTGGGTCCGTCTTTGCGCACGGTGTATTATATTGGTAAACGTCTCGGTTACGTATGTAACCCTCGTTCCCTGAGTAGGGAACGGAGACGTTACGTCGGATGACGACGAATGGGGTTTCGCTTAGAAAGCCTATCAACTTCGAGTATTACAAAACGAGCCAATGGCAAAGAAATGCCATGGGTCTGCGGAATTTGCATGACGTAACTCCGCCCCACCTCGTGGGTATAAAAGGAGGAAGTCCGGAACAGCAGTTTATGTTTCTTCGCTGAGGAGCCAAGACTGAGCTCAGGCGATCCCCGCGGTACAGCGGAAAGTGGCAGGCAGACGTAACGTCTCCGTTCCCTACTCAGGGAACGAGGGTTACATACGTAACCGAGGGGTGGCAAGGTGGCTTGCCAAGGGAAAGACACATGCTCAGAGAGGCTTACAGTGGAAATACACATGTGGGGGTCGCTCAGGGGAGGGACCATGCACACGGGAGGCACCTAGCCGACGCGCAGGCAATAGACACTGGCGCCGACGTCAGGAGTGCTGGAGGAACTCAGGGCTTTCGGGGAAGCTCACCTGAGGAGAATATCGCACGTATCCAGTCCGTGGAGTGGAATGGCGAGCAAGCGAAGACACCTGAGCGGGTCCGGTACTAGCTAGTTGAAGCGAGTACATGAGAGGACACTGGCTCCACTCGGAGATTATAGAATCTGGCGAATGTGTTAGGTGTCGCCCAGCCTGCAGCTCTGCAGATGTCTGTTAGCGAGGCGCCATGCGCTAGAGCCCAAGAGGATGCCACACTCCGGGTGGAGTGGGCCGTCACACCAAGGGGGCACGGTCGACCTTGCTGCTGGTAAGCCAAGGCAATGGCGTCCACTATCCAGTGAGACAACCTTTGCTTGGAGAGAGCCTTTCCCTTCAGCTTCCCACCATAACAGACAAAGAGCTGGTCTGAGGTCCTGAAACACCGCGTCCTGTCTACATAGGCGCGAAGAGCGCGTACTGGACAGAGCAGTGCCAAGGCTGGGTCTGCCTCCTCCGGGGGCAGCGCTTGCAGGTTCACCACCTGGTCCCGAAAGGGAGTGGTATCCGGGCCGGGGTCTCAGGATCACGTGAGAGAAAGCCGGTCCGAATTCCAGGCACGCTTCGTCGACGGAGAATGCGTGCAGGTCCCCTACCCTCTTGATGGAGGCCAGTGCAACCAGGAGCGCTGTCTTCATTGACAGGAACTTAAGCTCGACTGACTGCAGGGGCTCAAAGGGAGCACTCTTCAGGGCAGTTAGAACCACTGAGAGGTCCCAAGAGGGAACGAGAGGAGGGCGAGGAGGATTTAGTCTCCTCGCTCCTCTCAGGAACCTGATGACCAGGTCGTGCTTCCCTACCGACTTACCTTCGACTAGGTCATGGTGTGCGGCAATGGCGGCAACATAGACCTTAAGGGTGGAGGGAGACAGCCTTCGCTCCAACCCCTGCTGAAGGAAGGAAAGCACAACGCTGATCGAGCATCTCCGGGGGTCTTCTCGGTGAGAAGAGCACCAGACGACAAAGAGGTTCCACTTCAACGCGTAGACGTGTCTTGTGGACGACGCTCTAGCGGAAGTGATGGTAGCCGCCACCGCTGGTGGAAGGGTACTCAAACCTACCTCGAGCCGTCCAGGAGCCACACGTGGAGGCTCCAGAGATCGGGGCGAGGGTGCCACAGGTTGCCCCGTCCCTGAGAAAGAAGGTCCTTCCTCAGAGGAATGGGCCAGGGAGGTGCTGTCGCGAGGAGTGCAAGTTCGGGGAACCAGGTCCGGCCGGGCCAATACGGCGCGACCAAAATGACCTGCTTCTCGTCCTCCCTGACCTTGCGCAAGGTCTGCGCAAGAAGGCTCACTGGGGGAAACGCATATTTGCGGCCCGGCGGCCAGCTGTGCGCCAGTGCATCCGTGCCGAGCGTGCCCTCGGTCAGGGAAAAATACAGGGCGCAATGGGTCGAGTCGTGAGAGGCAAACAGATCTATCTGTGCGTCCCCGAACTGGTCCCAAATCAGCTGAACCGACTGGGGATGGAGTCGCCATTCTCCAGGGAGGGGCTGAAGCCGTGAGAGCTCGTCGGCTGCACAGTTCAGGGCTCCGGGAATGAAAATGGCTCGAAGCGACCTCAGATGCTTCTGACTCCATAGAAGGAGGTGGCGGGCGAGTTGTGACATACGGCGGGAGCGTAGACCACCTTGATGGTTGATGTACGCTACAGTAGCGGTATTGTCTGAGCGGACTAGTACGTGTTGACCCCTGAGCAACGCCCGGAAGCGGTGCAGGGCAAGGCGTACTGCCAACAACTCGAGGCAATTGACATGCCATAGCCGCTGGGGTCCTGTCCAGGAGCCCGCAGCAGCATGTCCATTGCACATGGCGCCCCAGCCCGTGGTGGAGGCATCCGTGGAGACCACAACATGCCGGGAAGCTCGTTCCAGGGGGACACCCGCCCTGAGAAAACTGAGGTTCGACCACGGGGTGAGGAACTGACGGCAGGTCGGAGTAACTGGTACCCGGAGCGTGCCTTGATGCCATGCCCACCTCGGGACTCGGTCGCGAAGCCAAAGCTGAAGCGGTCTCATATGAAGCAATCCGAGCGGCGTGACCACGGCTGCAGATGCCATATGCCCCAGGAGCCTCTGAAAATGTTTCAGTGGAACCGCATTCTTGCTCCTGAGATGTCTCAGGCAAGTCAGCAGTGACTGCGCGCGCTCGCTCGTAAGCTGCGCGGACATGGCGACCGAGTCGATGTCCATACCGAGAAAAGAGATCCTCTGCACGGGGCAAAGTTTGCTCTTCTCCCAGTTGACCCGAAGGCCCAGACGAGCTAGGTGCCAGAGCACTAGGTCCCTGTGTTCGCAAACCTGATCTCGAGAGTGAGCTAGGATCAGCCAGTCGTCGATATAACTCAGGATGCGAACCCCGTGTTCCCGAAGGGGAACAAGGGCAGCCTCGACGACCTTCGTGAAGGTGCGAGGAGACAGGGCTAGCCCGAAAGGGAGAACCGCGTACTGGTATGCCTGCCCCTCGAAAGCAAACCGTAGGAACGGTCTGTGTCGAGGAAGAATGGAGACATGAAGGTAGGCGTCCTTCAGGTCGATCGCTGCAAACCAATCCTGGGCCGCACGCATTCGAGAACGCGTTTGGGGGAGAGCATCTTGAACGGCAGCCTGTGAAGGGAGCGGTTCAGCACGCGCAAGTCCAGGATTGGCCGTAACCCACCGGTTTTCTTGGGGACAGTGAAGTAGGGGCTGTAGAACCCGGACCTCATCTCGGCTGGAGGGACAGTCTCGATTGCACCCTTCGCCAGCAGGGTGGCAATCTCTGCTCTCATGATAGGGGCATTGCCACCGACCAAAGTGGAGCGGACTCTCCTGAAGCGGGGAGGAGACCGTGCGAACTGAATCGCATAGCCGAGCCTGATGGTGCGCGCGATCCAGCGGGACAGACGGGGAAGCTCTAACCAGGCTCCCAGGAACTGAACCAGCGGGATCAAGCGGACGAAAGGCGTCCCCCCGGAGGGGCAGCGAAGCGGAGTAACTGGCCCAGACGTGGACGGCATAGCGGCCCGGTGTGGGGGCACAGTTAGCAACCGCGCCCTGACAGAGGGGGCCAGGGGAGGACCATGCTGGTCGTCCCGCGGGGGCCTGCTCTGGCAGGGGTCTGGCGACAGAGGGGGACAGGGGCGAAGCGGTCCGTGGACGGCACGCCGTGTCAAGCACCTCTGGGACAGAGGGGGACGAGGAGAGCACGGCTTGTGGGCGGCGCTCTGTGTCGTCCGAGAACTCTGTCTTCCCAGAGACGGGAGAGTCAGTTCTTAGGAGAATAAGGATTTTTTTGGAGGGCCGGGGAAAGGAGTGGTCCTGCTACCAACTCCTGGAAGAACTGAGTCCCATCTCTGTGGAGCCCGTCTCAGGAGCGCCGCTTAACCCGGCACGTAGCGGGGGGCGGGGCTGGAGAGGGCTGTGGCGTCCGCCCGCGGCTTCCAGAGCCGGCCCGTCTCTTTAAACGGGCGGGGTGGGAGCTGCGGGGGGGGGCGCCTTCGGCAGTGGGCAGACCGAGGGATCTGAGCGGACGGCGGGCCATCGGGACAGAATCACGTCAGTCTGCACATGGGCGGTTGAGAGCTGTTGGGCGAAGTTCTCAACCGCACCGCCGAAGAGGCCGACCTGGGATATGGGAACGTCGGACAGAGCAAGAGCAAGGTCAGTGGCGGCGCGCGACTCAGTGAAGAGCCCTGGGTCAGTCCCGCCCTCGTGCAAGTCCATGAGCATCTGGGTCGAGGACCAGCAGAATGGCCATGGCCTGCAGAGAGGCGGCTGCCAGTCCCGTGGTGCTATAGGATCTCACCACAAATGTAGACGAAAACCATAGACCACGGGCGGGTGCTTAGGATTGCGCCGAGAAGAAGCACTCTGAGGACACATAGCATCGCAACAGAGCGTTCAGCCGGGGGAACCCCAGTGTACCCGTGACAGCGGCCCCATCGAGGGAGGAAAGGCGGATGAGATCAGTGAGCGGTCCCGAGAAAACCAGGGGGTCTTCTGGGACTTCGAGATCTCATCATGCACGTCCGGGAGGGAAGGTATTGGGGTTTGCCGTGGACGAGGGTCGGCGGCCTTACCCAAAAACCAATCGTCCCAGGAAAGCATGGCCGTCATCTCTGGGTCAGACTCAGGCACAGCCGTATGCACACCAGAGGGTGGCAGCTGTGACGAGTCGTCACTTCGCAGAGAATCAAACCCACCTTGTGAAGCTGCTACAAACATAGTATCATCCTCTGTAGCTTTAAATGAAACACACGGGCCACCAGAGGGTAGACTCGTGGGAATCACCTATTCACTAGCCGTCACCGCCGTTGAGGGGAGGCTGGGGTCACGGACACGGAGTCGGCGCCTTGTTCCAGACCAACACCCTCAGGTCACCCTGGCCACCAGCCGAAGATCGGGGGGTGGATGAGGGGACTCTCACTCTTGCGAGTTCACCGAGTCTCGACCTATATGACGCGATGATCATGTTCCCACAGAGAGAACATGAGTCATCCACGAGCGCTGCTCTAGTATGATCAAGCCCAAACATACCAGACAACGCTCGTGCCCATCAGAGTCCGATACCAAGCTGCCGCAACCATTCGTTTTTTTTTTTTTTTTTCTAAATGCACGGGCGAGCCGTCTTTAAAAAGACGTGCCGCGTGCGCTCTTTTAGAGAGAAAACTCAAGTGTTGAAGCGCCCGGGGAAGCACGCGCTCTCTGATGAACCACTGCAGAGATAAGCAGGAAGCACGCACTCGCCGGAGATCGCCGTCACACCAACACTCGAGGCACTCGTTCGTGAAGCTGATAATTCAGAGTTGGCTTGTGGAGAGAAGAATACACTTGGCTCCGAAGCGAAAACATAAACTGCTGTTGCGGACTTCCTCCTGTCATACCCACGAGGTGGGGCGGAGTTACGTCATGCAAATTACGCAGACCCATGGCATTTCTTTGCCATTGGCTCGTTTTGTAATACTCGAAGTTGATAGGCTTTCTAAGCGAAACCCCATTCGTCGTCATCCGACGTAACTCGGAGTGACAACGAAAGGGAACTGCACTTCACTATATATTGATTGAATCACTATTTGCAGTGGTGGTGCCCATGTATGTGTTTGTGTGGTTGACTTTAGGCATCAGAGTTCAGAGCACGGTTGGTGAGTTCCACGCTATTTCTGGACAGGTAACCTACCCTGACAGCAAACCAACATTGTTCTATTAATTCATATATCATTGCTGGTAACAGCCAACACCAGTCTGGATCTTCCTCGTTTGCGGTCAAGCCTCTCCGCTTGTACTTCCCATGTTCATGGGATGATGCTGATGCTGTTGATGATTTTACTTTTTATATGATGGCTCAATAAAGCATTGTTACCTTTTGTATGCAAAGCACGTCTCTGTATAGTTTCATCTTGGGTGCATAACCACGAACCTGTTTGCCTTATGTTAGAGATTCCGCAGTGAAGTATAAATATACATAAATCTTGGTGTGAGAGGCACCAGGTGGCGTAGTCGATTCGGTTTGGAGTCAGCCACGCTCGGGTCACAGAGTGGCGTAGTCGGCAGGATCCTTTGCACACAGAGACGTGTTTTTCATTAGTTTGGGTTATTTGTTTGTTTGTTTTTTGTCTGTGTATGTACATTTTGATTTGAACGACATAATATTGGGTGAGAGGCAAAGCAGCAGGAGGCACAGCGTGGGACCTAAAGGTGCAGCTGGAGGACCACTGACTAGTCCATCACAGTGAAGTGAGCACTGCTCTGCCAACAGCAATGGAGGAAGTTGAACAGTTGAGAGAGCAGATCCGCCAGTTGCAGGCAGATAATGACCGCCTGCAGCAGCCACAGCCACCACCGGTTCGACCGGACAGTTCTGCTAACCCTGTTTCCCATGAACGGTTGGTTTATCTCCCTAGGGAACGGAAGTGTCCTGTATTTCGGGGTAGGGTGGGTATTGGCATTGTTGAATGGGTGGAAGAGGTGGAGGTTTGTGCGCGTACCAGACATTTGGGTGCCCTCGACAAAGCTTACTTCATGTTTGACCATTTGGATGGGGAAGCTAAAGATGAGATTCGTTATAGGCCAAGAGTAGACCGGGAAAACCCGGAAAGAATTGTAGATATTCTCAAAGAACTGTACGGGTGTCCCCATTCCTATGTTGCCTTACACGAGAGTTTCTTTTCTAGAAAACAATTAGATGGTGAATCTTTACAAGAATATTCACATGCTCTCTTTTCTCTGATGGATAAAGTTAAACAGGTCTCCCCTGACTCAGTACCCCAGTTTGACATGTTGCTCCGTGACCAGTTTGCAGAGCACGTTATTGACTCGGACCTCCGCAGGGAATTGAAGAGACTTGTCCGTCAGACCCCAGGGATGTCCATGCTGGAAGTGCGTGCTGCTGCCATCCGGTGGGAGTGTGAGGGCAGGCCCAGTGACTTCAATAGGGGTAGGAGTCATTCAGTTCCCTCTCTTTGCGCTATGCAGTACTCCAAAACTCAGCCAGGCAGAGCCTCATCGCCCATTAGTATGGCAAGTTCAGAAATGGTAGAGCTGCGGTCCATGTTGCTGAAGCAACAGGAACAGATCAACCACTTAACTAGTGCCTTAACTACTTTACAAGGAGTAGCTCGCCCAGTCTACCCTAGTCGCCCCTCTCTAGTTAGTCGGCCGTCAACTGTCATTTGTAGGCGATGCTTAAAGCCTGGTCACTAGGCCCGAGAGTGTAACAATGAGAGAGTAGTAGCTCCCAATAACATCTCCCAGGCCCAAGCTCAGGCAAATGTCTCAGTTTCTCCATCGGAAAACTAGCTCCCTTCAGCGTGCAGAGCCACACGCTGAGAGGGGATAGTAGCGGCTCTCAGAATAAGGACACTTTTAGTCACCCTGTAACCTCCCTGGTCGCTCAGTGCCCGAAGGTAACTGTGAGAGTAAGGGGAGTAGTTGTCAGTTGTCTTTTAGACACAGGGTCCATGGTATCTACCTTGGTGGAGAGTTTCTTTGTGCAGCATTTCAGGGATAAACTTCAACAGTGTAAATGGTTGCAGCTTCAGGCTGCAAATGGTCTAGACATACCCTATATCGGGTATGCTGAGCTAACGGTTGAAGTATTAGGGAAGGTAATCCCCCAAAGAGGTTGGCTAGTGGTCAAAGATCCCCCAGGTCAGCTCTCCCCTCCACTTGTGCCGGGCGTCCTTGGGATGAATGTTATTCGAGAATGTTATACTGAACTGTTTGGCCAACATAGTTCTTCTTTGTTTGATCTCCCACCGGTAGTTCATGCTTCACTTCCATGGCTGCACGCCTTGCAGCATTGTCATCGGGTCCAGCTCAGCTCTCGTCCACCCAAAACGGGTGTAGCTAAAGTTAGGGGTAGAAGGCCTATCCATATACCAGGAGGCACTGTAAAATTGGTGGCAGCCACCTGCTCCCCTCACTTTGGAAAGGCTCCTGCTGTCCTGCTGGAACCGGCTAGCGGCTCTTTACCTAGTGGTCTCCTAGTTTCGCCTGCTCTAGTGCGCGTAGAACAAGGTACAGCTTTTATCCTGGTAGTCAATGTAGGGTTTACATATGCCACATTATACCCCGCCAGTCGCTAGGGTTGCTTGTTCACGCTACCATTGAGGGCCTTCCTGTGGGCATTTCTGAAGACCAACCAGAAATGGAGGCTGTTGTGGCTAGCATGCAGGTTCCTAATGGGGAAGTCAGGCCTAAGTCAGTGAGGGAGCAGATACAGGCCCTTGATTTGTCAGTGCTATTGGAGGCTGAGCAAGAACAAATAAGGGCATTCTAGTTAAAACATGAGTCAGTGTTTTCGGCTTTTGAGGGTGACCTTGGCTGCACTAATCTTATCTCTCATGATATACCTCTGCTAGACGACCAACCAGTTAGGCAACGTTACAGGCGTCTTCCCCCTTCTGATTATGATGCTGTTAAGGCCCACCTGCGACAGTTACTAGACAGTCAGGTCATACGAGAAAGTAGTAGCCCCTATGCCTCTCCCATTGTGATTGTGCAGAAGAAATGTGGTAGCCTACATATGTGTGTTGATTACAGACAGCTCAACAGTAGGACCAGAAAGGATGCCTTCCCTCTCCCCCGCATCGAGGAGTCTTTGGATGCTTTATCAGGGGCTCAGTGGTTCTCCACGCTGGACCTGGCTAGCGGGTATAACCAGGTACCTGTGACGGAACAAGACCGTCCAAAGACTGCCTTTTGCACGCCTTTTGGGTTATTTGAATTTAACCGTATGGCCTTTGGACTGTTTAACGCCCCAAGCACTTTTCAACGACTGATGGAGAGAATGTTTGGAGCGCAGCATTGCCAGTCCCTTTTACTTTATCTGGACGATATAATTGTTTTTTCCTCTAGTTTCGAAGATCATATACACCGTCTGGATCTAGTGTTGAGCCGTTTAAGGCAAGAAGGTCTGAAAGCAAAGCTGGAGAAGTGCTGTTTTTTCCAGAAGGAAGTCCAGTATCTGGGCCACCTTGTCTCCCGCGAAGGTGTATCCACTGACCCAGCCAAGGTGTCCGCAGTGGCTAAGTGGCCCCGTCCCACCACGGTGTCCGAATTGAGGTCATTCCTCGGTTTTGCGGGTTATTACAGGCGGTTTGTGGAGGGCTTTTCAAAGCTGGCAGCTCCTTTAAACCGCCTGGGGGCGGAGCTTGGTGGTACGAAGACCCGGAAGGGCCAAGGGCCAAGGGCCACGGCTTGATGGAGTGTGGACAGACGTCTGTGAGAATAGCTTCCAGGCCTTGAAGCAGAGGTTGGTGAGTGCCCCCACTTTGGCGTTCGCTGATTTTAACTTACCATTTATTCTGGAGGTGGATGCCAGCCACATCAGTCTTGGAGCAGTGCTCTCGCAGGAGCAGCAAGGAAGGATCCGGCCAATCGCCTATGCTAGTCGTAGCCTCAGTCCAGCAGAAAAGAACTATAGTTCGATGAAGCTGGAGTTCCTTGGAATGAAGTGGGCCATGACCGACAAGTTTCGGGAATATCTGTGGGGCCAACAATGCACTGTTTGGACGGACAATAATCCCCTGAGCCATCTGGGGACTGCTAAGCTGGGAGCGACTGAACAGCGGTGGGAGGCCGAGCTTGCTGCTTTCAATTATACCATCCGTTATAGGCCTGGTCGTACTAACAGGAATGCAGATGCCCTCTCCCGACAACCTGCAGGATCACTGGGACAGACCACCGAGTCCTCCACACTAGGGACAGCTATACCAGTCCTTGTACAGCAAACGACCAGATGTCAAGACCCACCACTGGCAATCCAGATGGCTGTTTCGGCTTTCCCCTCCTGCACCCTCGAGGAGTTAAGAAGGCTAC
Source organism: Gila orcuttii (assembly GCA_026230005.1). Classification (NCBI taxonomy): domain Eukaryota; kingdom Metazoa; phylum Chordata; class Actinopteri; order Cypriniformes; family Leuciscidae; genus Gila; species Gila orcuttii. Next base: position 37,286,356 of record JAPDVR010000005.1, on the reverse strand, counting down.
AAGCAGCGGACCCCACTATCGGGGCCTTCCTGCCGTTCTGGCTGGCACAGGGACCGCCCGACCCAACAGTGCGTAGGAAATTGCCGGGCCCTACCCGTGTGCTGCTGCAACAATGGGACCGTGTTGTGGGAGCCGATGGACTGCTCTACCGCCGAACATTCCGTCCAGATGGGGGTGAAGAGGTGTGTCAGCTCTTGTTGCCTGCATGCCTAAAGAAGGATGTCCTACAGCAGCTCCACAACGACCATGGCCACCAGGGGGTTGAACGTACCACAGAGCTGATAAGACTGCGGTGTTATTGGCCAGGGATGGGGGAAGATAAAAAGCAGTGGTGTCAGAACTGCGAGCGGTGTACCCTTGCGAAGTCTTCGCAACTCCGACCTCATGCACCGATGGGGCACCTCCTGGCATCTCGTCCAAACCAGATACTGGCGGTGGATTTCACCTTCCTGGAGCCTGCAATGGATGGTAGAGAGCAAGTGTTAATCATGACTGATGTTTTTACTAAATTCACACAGGCCGTGCCCACCAGGGACCAGAAGGCAACAACTGTGGCCAATGTGCTTATCCGGGAGTGGTTCTTTTGTTTTGGGGTCCCAGCTCGCCTGCACTCTAATCAGGGACGCAGCTTTGAGAATGCCATCATCTACCAGTTGTGTGCCCTGTACGGGATCCAGAAGACCCGGACCACCCCTTATAACCCTCAGGGCAACGGCCAGTGTGAGCGTTTCAACCGCACGATGCATGATCTGCTCCGTACTCTGCCCATGGATTTGAAGCGCCGCTGGCCAGAGCACCTACCCCAATTAGTGTTTAGTTACAACACTGCTGTTCATCAGACAACTGGCGACTCACCATATTACCTGATGTTTGGGCAAGACCCCCAGTTACCTGTGGACTTCCTGCTTGGCAGGGTACAAGAGCCTGCCCATGGGCATGTGTGTGAATGGGTCCGAGAGCACCAGCGGCGCCTTAATGTGGCCTTCCAGAATGCCAAGGAGCGTATGCAAGCTGCTGCTTCCAGGAGAAAAGAACGGCATGACCAGAAAATCCGGAGTGAGCCACTGGCAGAAGGACAGCACGTCTACATCAGAGACCATACAACGAGGGGCCGTTCGAAGATCCAAGATGCCTGGGGGGCCACAATACATCAGGTCATCCGTGCACCCCCACTTGGTGGGGTGGTATACTCTGTGGCTCCAGCACATGACCTAAGCAAGGTACGACAAGTACATCGAACTATGCTAAAGCCTGCCCACTTGGACCAGGACCCACAAACACCCGACAGGCCTGTGGAACTGCAGGGGGAGACAAGCCAGTCACCAGAGGGTGACACCCCTGGCCAATGGGTTCTGGTACGCTCTCGGGAAGAGGTTCCACCTATCCAGCTTGCCACAACTTTTCCAGTGGATGCCCCCATGCTGGCTTTGCCCGATTCCCCGCATGTCGCCCCCATCACGGACGAGACACCAGCTGGCTCAGTGGCACCCCGGAGAACAGATCGGACTACTGCAGGAAGACATGCCAATCTACACCACCTTCCAGTTCCAGTGGTGAGTAGGGCAGATGGGGCTACTAACTCTCAAGTACTTGGGTCTAGCAGTAAAGTGTCAACGGTTTTCCGTCCTTGGTATTAGGTTACCCCCTTGCACTTTTCTTTTATTCTTTTTAAGGAAAGGTAGAGTTATGATCTATCGAGCTTATCTGCGGGACGCCGATAACAAATGGGGGGGGTAGAGTGTAACCGGCAGATTAGTTACTGTCGGGGTGAAGTTTGTCCCTCTGCAGTTATGGTAGTCTGCTGACGTCAAGTTTGTCCCTTGGCCGCTACGGTAGTCCACTGACGTCACGGTGCCTAGCAGCCGCTGGGTGGCTAACCATTCATTGGTAACTAAGTCAGTGGCTATAAAATAGGCTGTCACGGTCGGACAAAGAGAGAATCCCAGTGTCCGGACAACCATACTGTGTTTGTTATCGTGGAAGTGGTTCGCGTATACAACTAAGGGGTGAGACCGATTGCCAGACGCTTCCGGGTAGTCACGTTGGTTACTGCCGAAGGTAATTGTGTGTGTCTTGTTTTTTTAATATTTTAATGTGAACATCATTGTCGGGACATGATATCTATTGATATGTATTGTAATGAATGTACTTCGCACGTAGGTCCCGGGCAAGGCACCCGCTGGTAGCGTCATATAAAGCCAGACGTGATACCTAAAAGGTAAATGGTTATTGTGTGAATATAACCGATGTTCTAGGACTAATGTCTGTGAATATATGTGGGTTGAGACTGATTGTATTTCCTGAGTCTCGACGCAATGATTGTTACTCTTTTTTTAATAGAAACACATTTAAGGAATATGTTTTATGTAACAGTGGGCACGGCGCACGGTGTATTATATTGGTAAACTGCACTTCACTATATATTGATTGAATCACTATTTGCAGTGGTGGTGCCCATGTATGTGTTTGTGTGGTTGACTTTAGGCATCAGAGTTCAGAGCATGGTTGGTGAGTTCCACGCTATTTCTGGACAGGTAACCTACCCTGACAGCAAACCAACATTGTTCTATTAATTCATATATCATTGCTGGTAACAGCCAACACCAGTCTGGGTCTTCCTCGTTTGCGGTCAAGCCTCTCCGCTTGTACTTCCCATGTTCATGGGATGATGCTGATGCTGTTGATGATTTTACTTTTTATATGATGGCTCAATAAAGCATTGTTACCTTTTGTACGCAAAGCATGTCTCTGTATAGTTTCATCTTGGGTGCATAACCACGAACCTGTTTGCCTTATGTTAGAGATTCCGCAGTGAAGTATAAATATACATAAATCTTGGTGTGAGAGGCACCAGGTGGCGTAGTCGATTCGGTTTGGAGTCAGCCACGCTCGGGTCACAACTGCACTTTTAATGCTTTCAAATAAACAATATACAATTGCATGAATTATTCTTGAATTAACCAAAGTGTGTAGAGGGAGAAGGTTACTTTAAAAATACACCTTTTAACATTAAATATTGATGTTAAATCCACTATTGTTTTAAACAGAATTGTTCTATAGTCTATGCTAGGGGTGTAACGATACACGTATTCTTATTGAACCGTTCGGTACGAGGCTTTCGGTTCGGTTTTCGGTACGCATTTTCAAACCGAACGGTTCGTTGGACCATTTTTCCTGCCGAACATAATTTCGTTATTTCAAATGTAGGCGCGTTGCGCGTGGCAAGTGCACTCGAGATGCTGGCGCGACCACAACATTGACCAACATCAAATGGCAAATGTAATGTAACTGGAACGAAACTGAGCTACTCGTTATTATGTGGTTGACGGACTGTTTATCAGTTTGGACCAATGCAGCGCGATCCGATCTTGATTAAGCAGTACTGTTACTACTACACAGCGCTGAGACATCCGGTAAAGAAAGCATTTGAATTCGCTATTGAAGTAATAACATCGCTGCGAGATCTAGTGAGAAACATTCACATTTCTCCGTTATTAACGCATCAAACAGTGCTAACGTGGAAACCAGGAAAAAACATTGTGCCATGAATGAACTATTTAGTGTCCACAGATCAGCAACATTCACCATGGATTTACTGTAGTTACACGAACTGTAACCATGGAAGTTTGGCAGGAATAGTAGGCTATAATGCCTTCAAGTAACATTACGTCGGTTTTATTTTGACATTATGAATACAATTGCTGCCCCCAAATGTTAATCTGAACTAAAATAAACCTTTGTTTATAACTACTACAATATATAACAAGGAGCTGTTTTGTTTTATATGCTCCTAAGAAAAGTCAAGTATAGCTCCATCATTGCTCAAAGTAAAACAAATATCACACTTTATGATGTTAGTTTTAAAAAAAATATAATGAAAAAAAAAATTAAATCAAGGAAATTTCTCTGGCATTTCTTTTATTTTTGCTGTATTGAAAACGTACCGAACCATACCGAACCGAACCGTGACACAAGTGTATCGTATCGAACCGAACCGTGAATTTTGTGAAACGTTACACCCCTAGTCTATGCAGTATTTAATGCAATTACATCAGTTTTTACCTTAAATTACAAAAGAATTAAGAGTTTTTTTTTTTTGTTTTTTTTAATGTGTTCACACTCTCCATATGCTTGCAGAAGCACATCCAGTTATGCTGATGAGAAATATGCAGACCTCTTTTTGTCTGGTGCTGTTGCCATGGTGACTCTGGCAATATCTGCACTCCATTGATAATGGCTTTTTATAGTCGTGGTGCACGCGCTTAACTCAGTCAGTCAACTTAGAGTTGATTGAACTAACTCATTTCAGCTGTTAGTTCAGCAGAGTTTCCCATCTCAGGGTAAGTCAACTCAGAGTTCAAGTTTTAACTCAGAGTTGGTTGAACCTCCTTATTGAAACAGGCCCCAGATCTTTTCAAATTCCAATACATTTTTCATACAAAAATAAAAATAAAAATCATTTTTAATTCTTGCCTTTACAAGCCCTTTAAACACAATCACTATATTACATTAATTTCCATATTAAAGTTTCTCTTTTCTACTTAAATACATATACATTTTTGCTTGACCAATAATAAAATTGAGCAAAAGCCCCGGTAACACTTTATTTTACAGTGTCCTTGTTACATAAGTTACATGTAATTACCATAGTAATAACAGTAAATTATGCCTAATTACATGCAATTAACCCTCAACCAAATCCTAATCCTACCCTAACCCTATAGTAAGTACATGTAGTTAATTAATATTACACTGTACTTAAATATCTAATTACACTGTAACAATGTCACCTTAAAATAAAGTGTAACCAAGCCCCTTTTTTCTCTTTGTTTTAGATTCCTTAAACCATAAATAAAACAGTTATATTAAACACTTCACTGACTGCTCAAAATCTCCAGTAAACTTTGTCAATGGTGGCTTGTGTAGTGTGCCCCACATTGGTTTAAAACTAGAATCCACATCACCAAGGATTATCAGAACGATGCATTAACTGTTTTTTATTAACTTTTTTACACAAACTTTATTAAAAAAAAAATAATTCCACCAATAAACTTAATATTTCGGTCATTCCCATTTTTTGACACTTTTTAAAGGACAGTTTGCTCTGCGACATTGTGGTTTAGGAAACATGACAATAATATTGTGATTTGTATCTGGCAAATCTGGAGAAATCATCATTGCTGGAAACAAGTCTTTAGTGTTTGGCCTTCTTTTTAATGTTAAAAAATCATAAAGGAGCATCCATTCTTCTTTTGATAAAGAGCCTCGACATTTTTCCAACATCTGTCCAACAACTCTTTCAGACGTAAGTCCAAGTCTTTGAGTCAATGCAACAGTATTACTCAATTTCCATCCAGTCACTTCCATCAATTCCTTCATTGTTAAAATCTTCTAGTTTTTAATGGGAATTAGATTCCCCAATTCTTTTGCAAAAGACTAAATAAAAAATTTAATTAAACTAAAAATGAAATCCCCCTCAATCAAAGTACAAAAAACCTCATTAAAACACCACTGTAATGCAAAAGTTTACATATCTTTATAATACTTGAATTCAACTGAGATCCTAGACATAATAAAAGCTTTATTAAGTTTATAAACTATAATCACTGGATTCCAGTAACGGCAGTATCGCACAGTGTGCACCCAGCTTTTTTAAGACAGGGATATTGCCACTGTCCTGCAGAGTTTAGCTCCATTTTTTTAACTAGATTACTGCCTGTTACCTTAGTTATCCTGAAAACATTGATTTGCGTGTTCAGGTGTGTTTGATTAGGGTTGGAGCTAAACGCGGCAGGACAGCTGCACTCCAGGACTACACTGTAAAAAAAAAAATCCTAATTTTACATCAAATAACTGTGATTTTTTATGTTCATTTTTTTTTTTATTGTACTCAAAACTCTGTAAAATTGCAAATAATATCTGTAAATTAAAAATTCAGCTGTTATTTAAGGTATTGTGACAATGACAAATTGCAGTAATTCACATTTTTTTATACAGAACATTTTCTGTATTTTTCATACAGTATAATTCTTAAATTACATAAAAAGTTATGTAAAATTACAAATATAATAAATATAATATAAATATAAAATAATAAAGTAAAACATCCTAAATTAAATAAACTGAAAAATACTGTTATTTTACAGGTATTATCATGATCATATAGCTTCATTGTAAAAATAAATTGTAAAAAAAATGGTCAAATGACTGGCAGCTACGGCTGCCAAACAAAAAACGTAAAATTTAAGTAAACTATTCTAATTTAAATAATCTGAAGAAACACTGTAATATTTCAGGACATACCTATTACTCCAGGAAATACCAGTGAAATAACAATCAAATACCTTCATTGTAAAAATAATCGTAAAAATAAGTGTGTGTGTGTGTGTGTGTGTGTGTGTGTGTGTGTGTGTGTGTGTGTGTGTGTGTGTGTGTGTGTGTGTGTGTTGTCAAAGTGAACCTTACCTTATGAGGACAAAATGTTCATTACAGGGCATTTTTTGATCCCCATGAGGAAAATAGCATATAAAGCAGACTAAATTATGTTTTTTGAAAATGTAAAAATGCAGAAAGTTTTCTGTGCTGGGTAGATTTAGGGTTAGAATATACCGATTGAACAGTATTAAAATCATATCTATGGAAAGTAAAACATTAACACAAAACGTGTGTGTGTGTGTGTGTGTGTGTTTGTGTGTACGCGCGTGCGTGCGTGTGTGTGTGTGTGTGTGTTGTCCAAGTGAACCCTACCTTATGAGGACAAAATGTTCATTACAGGACATTTTTTGATCCCAATGAGGAAAACAGCATATAAAGCAGACTAAATGATGTTTTTTGAAAATGTAAAAATGCAGAAAGTTTTCTGTGCTGGGTAGGTTTAGGGTTAGAATATACCGATTGAACAGTATTAAAATCATATCTATGGAAAGTAAAACATGAACACAAAACGTGTGTGTGTGTGTGTGTGTCTGTGTGTGTGTCTATCTATCTGGGCGGTAGACAGGAGTCAGTCCGCCGTGACGGCCACAGAAACTCTACTCCGTTTCCTGAGTCAGGAAGAGGCTCAGCAATGACTGATAATATATTAGGGGTGTGGGGTTACTTTGCGGCAATAAAGATAAACCTGAAATCATCAACATTGTGAGGAGCAGACAACGGTGCCCATGAGGACAAGTGATCAAAGAGAAAAAAGAAGTAAATAGAAAGTCCCCACCATTATGGAAAAACATAAATTTGTACATATAAAAATGTTTAAATTAAGTGACCTTTGAATCAGAATAAATCTATTTAACCTTAATTGTATTAACTGCAAGCACACAGATTGGATCTTTTGTGATCTGTAGCACAAAAAAATAATTCTATACATATAACCTATGTATGAAAACATACTGTTATTGATACATTTGAGCAATTTAGAATTAATTGAAACCACTGATGTTTCTGATGCACTAATATTTAATTAAAGATTTTTCATGACACGTATGCTCTTTGTCTCAGAGAAGTCATTCCTGAGGCCTGGAGCTGCTGATTTCTTTAAATGCACAAGGATATTGTCAGGATACAGGCATGGAGACAGAGGTAAGTGAATCACAACACTGCTTTATTCAAAGTGACACAAGTGCATGGGTGAGTATTCTCAGAAATTAGGTGCAGATACGAGGCGGGTCACTACGTGTGGGGTAGATTACAGGTGAGCAGATCCTCTTCAGATTACTTTATGTCAAGCGGTCGCAGATCTTTCATACGTGTCCTTTCTCTTTCAGATGTCGTCGTGGGAGAGACAACTCGGCGTGAACACAGGGACTCAGGAAGATACAGGATTTAGGGGGACAGGGATCCAGACAGGATTTCAGGAAGCAAGGACTCGGACAGGATGTCTGGAGACAGTGGAACAGGAATGCAGAGGTTAGTAATTCACAGGTGAGTATACTTTACTTGGCTGGAACTGGACTTCTCAGAGACTTTGGAGGACAACGGGAAATGGTCTGTTCCTGTTGGAGGCTTGACCAAGACTGAAGTGTGCCTGAGAGTTTTATAGAGCTGGGTGATGAGGTAATTGATTGTAACCAGGTGCAGGTGAATATTCAGGGGAAAGTGATTGCAGGTGAGGATTCCAAAGAGGATTCTGGGGACTGTAGTGCAAAATATAACTGGTGAACTGTGACAGTACCCCCCCCCCCTCTCCGAAGACGCGTCCTCGCGCCGCATAACATCCAAAGGGGTGGGAGGGTGGGCGCCCTGGAGGCTGACGAGGGCGTGGTTGCACAGGACAGGAAGCCTCCAGGCCGGAGCTGGCAGCTCGTGGGACCAGGGTGGAAACGGCTGCGGGTGTGGCCACGGCGGAGCAGGCTGTGGGCGTGGCCGTGATGGAGCAGGCTGTGAGTGTGGCCACGGCGGAGCAGGCTGTGGGCGTGGCCGTGACGGAACAGACTGTGGGCGTGGCCAAGGCGGAGCGGTCGGACCCTCGGGCGTCCAGGGCGGAGCTGTCGGACCCTCGGGCGTCCAGGGCGGAGCTGTCGGACCCTCGGGCGTCCAGGCGGAGCTGTCGGACCCTCGGGCGTCCAGGGCAGAGCTGTCGGACCCTCGGGCGTCCAGGGCGGAGCTGTCGGACCCTCGGGCGTCCAGGGCGGAGCTGTCGGACCCTCGGGCGTCCAGGGCGGAGCTGTCGGACCTTCGGGCGTCCAGGGCGGAGCTGTCGGACCCTTCGGGCGGCCATGGCGGTGAGGTCCCTTCGGGTGTGCGCCCCCCCAAAATTTTAATGGGGAAATTAACAGGAAAGGGGGGATCCGGCAGCAAAGAGGGTCTTGGGCTGGGCAGGACTGGCGCAGGATCAGTGGGCTCTGGTGCATCTGGTGCAGGATCGGCCGGCTCTGGCGCAGGATCAGCCGGCTCTGGCGCAGGATCAGCCGGCTCTGGCGCAGGATCAGCCGGCTCTGGCGCATCATGGGACTCGGAACTGGACGGAACCAGCACATCATGGGACTTGGAACTGGATGGAACCAGCACATCATGGGACTCGGAACTGGACGGAACCAGCACATCATGGGACTCGGAACTGGACGGAACCAGCACATCATGGGACTGGGAACTGGACGAGGCAAGCACATCATGGGACTCGGAACTGGATGGGGCCAGCACATCATGGGACTCGGAACTGGATTCATGGGCTGTAGCTGATGTGTGTGTTGCCCACACACCCAAAACAGCCATGGACACCACAATGAGCGCTGTGTCTTCCAGAGCAGACTCAAGTGCGGCGTTTTCAGTCTCTGGCGGGCAGGCGATTGGCTCCGGTTCTGGCGAACGGGCGACGGGCTCAGGCTCTCGCTCGAAGACTGGCTCTGGCTCTCGCTCGAAGACTGGCTCTGGCTCTCGCTCGAAGACTGGCTCTGGCTCTAGCTCGAAGACTGGCTCTCGCTCGAAGACTGGCTCTGGCTCTCGCTCGAAGACTGGCTCTGGCTCTCGCTCGAAGACTGGCTCTGGCTCTCGCTCGAAGACTGGCTCTGGCTCGAAGACTGGCTCTGGCTCTCGCTCGAAGACTGGCTCTGGCTCGAAGACTGGCTCTGGCTCTCGCTCGAAGACTGGCTCTGGCTCTCGCTCGAAGACTGGCTCTGGCTCTCGCTCGAAGACTGGCTCTGGCTCTCGCTCGAAGACTGGCTCTGGCTCTCGCTCGAAGACTGGCTCTGGCTCTCGCTCGAAGACTGGCTCTGGCTCTGTGGGCGCAACGTGAAGATCTGGGCTGGGTTGGACCAGCGGCGAAGAAAACTCAGGGCTGGTCTTCGGGCACTGTGTGGTGCATGAAGTCTCCTTCCTCTTCCTCCGTTTCCGAGAGCAAGAGGGCGCTGGACTGACCGGGATCAGTGGGGAAGGCTCTGCGGGACGAGACTTTGGCCGGATGGCCCATCTGGAACCACGCAGTGACATCAGCGGGAGATCGGCCAGGCTGGAAATCGATCCTGGAAGTCCATGAACTGATCTGATGGCTGGGTTGATGGTTGCTGTGACGTGACGTGCAGGCTTGCGATGACTAACGTGGAATGCAGGCTCGGCGGGGCTGACGTGGATTTTGGGCTGAATGTGGAGATCGTGCTGGATATCTCCCACGGTGAATGAGGACCCGCACACCCACAGCGTGTGATATCATCCCACAGCAGTATCTGGGCGAGTGGATCGTCTAACCCGCTCCAGAACTCCTGCTGAAGGAAGCCCTCCTCCCAGCTCCCATCCTGGTAAAGGTGAAGGTAAACTTTAACAAATTCCTCCAGAGTACTACCGTTCTGGCCGAACATAGTGGATTCCGTGGGGTGTGTGGAAGCCCTGTCTTTAGGCAGTGTAGGATCCATAGCGGTATGGGTCAAGCCTTCTGTCAGGATACAGGCACGGAGACAGAGGTAAGTGAATCACAACACTGCTTTATTCAAAGTGACACAAGTGCATGGGTGAGTATTCTCAGAATTTAGGTGCAGATACGAGGCGGGTCACTACGTGCGGGGTAGATTACAGGTGAGCAGATCCTCTTCAGATTACTTTATGTCAAGCGGTCGCAGATCTTTCATACGTGTCCTTTCTCTTTCAGATGTCGTCGTGGGAGAGACAACTCGGCGTGAACACAGGGACTCAGGAAGATACAGGATTTAGGGGGACAGGGATCCAGACAGGATTTCAGGAAGCAAGGACTCGGACAGGATGTCTGGAGACAGTGGAACAGGAATGCAGAGGTTAGTAATTCACAGGTGAGTATACTTTACTTGGCTGGAACTGGACTTCTCAGAGACTTTGGAGGACAACGGAAAATGGTCTGTTCCTGTTGGAGGCTTGACCAAGACTGAAGTGTGCCTGAGAGTTTTATAGAGCTGGGTGATGAGGTAATTGATTGTAACCAGGTGCAGGTGAATATTCAGGGGAAAGTGATTGCAGGTGAGGATTCCAAAGAGGATTCTGGGGACTGTAGTGCAAAATATAACTGGTGAACTGTGACAGATATTAAACTTCCTCAATTTTCCTTTTCTTGTGCAAAACTACCACATTTCCATAAGACAGCACAGAATATGTTTTCATCAATGTACATTTCAATCCAAAGTGGCTGTTGAAACAAGAGGAATCTGCCTGTATACTGTATGTTGTACACAGAGAGCGCATTTCTGTAGCTTCAGCATGTTGCTAGCAACACAAAGGTCTTGGGTTTTATTCTCAGGGAATATATGAACTGATAAAATGTATGCTTTTAATACAACGTAAGTCACTTTGCCCAAATGTGTAAATGTAAATAACATTCAATTAAGTGACAATGCTGTAAAAAAAAATCACCCATTCAACTTAAAAACTTAAGTTCAGTTGCTGCCTTAAATTAAGTATAATCAAATTAAATTTTAACTTAAATTATATTTAATTTACTTGAAAAATTGAGTTTAATCTCATATAACTTATTTGAAATTGCTTAAATTATTTTGATAAAATAATCTAAAAATATAAGTTGCCATGATGACTTACTAATCATTTCATCTTTTTTTTGTGATCCAGAATTAATGTCACTGTAATGTCGTAGAATTATTATTATTATTTGTTTTTTTAGATTCTGTTATGCTTTACTCAGGAGCATATCCTTGCCCCTAATTAGGTCAAGAGGTTTTCATTAAGATACAAGCTTAATCAACTTAATTGCCTTTCTGATTAATGTAATAATATCTTGTTTAGTCTAAAGAGGTCCTTCATTAATGTTCTTCATTAAGCAGAATGTATTTGCTTATATATGAGTGGCATCAGCAGTGGCGCTGATTACACTGTGATGATGATCACTGGAGCCATCTAGCTACACGCTGAAGGATTATGATCAAAATCCACTTTTTCATGCAGAGAGTCAAACTTTAAGATGGTCTGTGGACATATGCTGGGAGGTTTGAGAAAAAGATTCTGTGCAGTGCTAGTATATCTAAAACGTACCTTGTTTTACACAAATTTTATTTTGTTTTCTGTTTGCTAAATTAATATATTTGAATAGAGCCGTCAATGTTAATTTAGTACATTACATCATCTCCCCTGACGCATACACTACAACATGCAATGCATCATTAATCCACACTTACCTATGTTGAATGATGTACAAATACAACCAATTTATTGACCTTTTTGTAATGCTGTATTCATCTGCCACAGCAGAAAGCAATGTCTTAAAATTATCTTCTTTTTGGGAATTTTCCCAATAAATATTGATATATGAAAATATCATGTCATATGTAATTTGTTTCGTTTAACATTTTTAATTGATTGATAGCCATACTTTTGAGTGTCTTTTATATTATCATCACGATTGGATGAAACTTTGAACTTTGATGAAATGTTTACTTTATAAATTCATTATTGTGTGTTTGTTATTCAAGTCGTCATGAATATTGGCAGGCACATGTATGTCAGTGTTCTGCCATGTTTGTTGACTGGCTAGTATTTCAAGTGTTCAACATGCAATATACAACATTTTTGTGTTTCTCAGCCAAAGAACTGATAAGAGACTGGTAAATTCTTCCATCTCTCTCACAACAATTCAAATAGTCATTTGTAATTCAGAGATCAAATCTATTTTAATAACCATCATTTAGTTTAATGGCATCAACTGCATTTAAGGTATCCTCTTGTAGATAATCAAATCATGGTGAGAAGGCTCTGAAAATGATGCCAGTGGTTAAAAATCACTCATCAGACTCAGGGTTCCATAATTTACCCTTAAAAACAGAATCAAAAATGGAAAAAGTATTTCCAACCCATCATTTTAACTCTTTGGTGTTGTGTAATGTAGAAATAATAAGCACGATAAGCCACAATGGGTGGGTGTCTAGTAGGCGGTAAAGTAAACTGGTGTGGTTAACTCTCTGATTGCTGGTGGAGGACTTACCACATAAAAGCATGCTTCTCCCTCAGGGGAAGGAATTTCTGCCTACTTAGCAATGAAAAAAGACAAAGAAGAGAAAAAGACCTCTCAAGCCCTCCTCCACCTGTGTGGCCCACACATTTACCCAGATGATTCTTTTAGTGCACATATATCAGTCATGGCAATTGTAGCTTTATTAGTGTCATCTTTTTAAGAAGTCTCTTTTTGGGTAGTCTTTTTATTAAGTTGAGACGTGTCAACTTCACAATTTCAATCATGACAACTCTCATAAATAGTTTAGCATGGTAATGGATATGACAACAATAATGTATTTGGTCTTGGCAGAATATATCTTCTATACTGTTGCTGCTGCAGAACAAGTACAGAGACTTTCTACTAACGTTACATCCACAGACATGCTGCTGCTGCACATACTGTATAACATATGTCACCTTTGCTCGTCTAACTTTAGTGATGAGGAGTCAACTACAAAAGAGTAGATTCCTCGACTATTAATTACCCTATTGATGGAGTTAACTTCAGCACAGGAGTCGATTCTCCTTGTCAAATCTATTGCTGTGTCTGAAATCGCTCACTCGTGTGTCAGAGAGCTTGAGTTGAGTACTGTCGCAGTAGCAATGCCACAGTCACAGTTTTATCCTACTTGTAGCTTACTTTACAATAATTAACAGCCAGTTACATTGTAATTGTATACATACTTCCTTGCCAGCTTTGTGGTTTTATATTAATTTAGTTTGCCATGATATACTCATTTGTGTTCAATAATCATTCAACTAATCATAATAATAATAATAATAATAATAATAAACTGGCAAAAAGAATAAACACATTAACAAGTGTACTTTAGTGTAAGCCTATGTAGATATTATTTTTAGAATCTTGAACTCTCCTGTTCCAGCAGATTTTTTGCACTATTACTAGCCATTTAGATAAATTAGATGAATTTATTAAAGAATACCCATCATTACCTTCTCCCCTGTTTTTTTAACTCTAAAATAATATTCGGCCATGGCTTTTTTCTTGTCTTTAATATTAGGCATTGTTGGCAACAACTAGGAAATGATAGCTTGACTCATTATTTCAAGCTAATGTCATCTCTAAATTGGATTCATTTTGCCAGTCACACTAAAAGTGTGTAGTTTTAATAAAGTTTGTTTTAGGCTTTGTGTCGTAAAAAAGAATAGCCCCCATTCAGTGTAATAATGAGGGTAATCTAGTATTCTGTTTTGATTTAAAGTAAATGGAGCAAATGGAGTCGATTCCAGGAGTCAATTCCATTGGGAATCGGAGTCGACTCTGAAAAAGCCGGAATCGAAAACCACTAACCGGTTTGTCCCATCCTTCATCCTTTATATGGTACCTTCACACAGAGCAGTAAAAGAGAATATGGCAAGTTCGATCACAGATCCACCCACAGCAGTTCTCCATAGTTAGGCTGCTCTTAATATAACAGTAAACATTACTTATCCACATATATAACAAAAAAAAATCTAATTAAAAATAAAACATGAATCTGAAATGTAGTTACAGGTAAATTACAATACACATACACAATACATGTCGTTTTAAAGCCGCTTTACAGAAAATGCATGAGTCCACATTTAAATTTAGAGTAATCTGTTATCAGAGGTAACTGTCTAAGTTATGTATTTCAGAAATGTACATTTACAACTTACATTAAAACTACATTTAATTTTATATTTAACAATGTTATAATTCTAACATTATTTTCTTGTTATCTCTGTAAAGCTGGGGCCCGTTCTTCGTACGTCGCTAAATCACCAGCTGGATTTGATTGTTGGCGATTCGGCATGATCTTGTTTGGTTCTTCGACGCTCATCCTGGACTTGCTGTCATAGCAACAGGTGCATAAACTTGAACCTGCTCGTGAGCAGGCTTATTTCAAGTTAACAGGATTAGATCGCGATATAAGTGGAGCTGATACGGGAAGTCCTATAGCGCAGCGCGATAGTGAAGGTTAGGTTAGGTTAGGTTAGGTTACTTTATTGGTACCCGTAGGTAAACTAGTTTTACAGTCTGAGAGGCAGGACATCCTTACAACTTTGTTGACCACAACATAGCATGCAACATACAAAACATTAAAACATATAAAAACAGGTAGTAAAAAAGGAGGAACAGAAAACAGTACATGACCAGATTACTTATGCGTTTTGTGCAAATAATTTTACCGTTTGTTTAACAGAGTGATTGCTGCTGGTACAAAACTGTTTTTAAATCTTGTGGTTCTGTAACCAGGAACTTTTAGCCTCCGTCCAGAGGGGAGATACTGGAATTCCCTATTCAGAGGATGTAGGCTATCTTTTTTGATAGCCATAGCTAGCCTCTGTAATTGTTTAGCATACAGGGATGCGGGGTGCAGCTGGGGCTCCGCAGTCAGCTTACTTGACCATTTTACAATTTGGTTTAGGCAATTCTTGTGTTTGACTGAGACACAACCAAACCATACCACTAGGGAGAAGGATATGATGGTTTCAATAAAAGCATGATATAATAATGTCATCATAGTTGTTACGGTCCCAGATTCTACAGCCTCTCTCGCCGGCCAACCGAGACCTCCTTCACCTGAGTTCTGATCTTCTCCTCGCACTACATTTCCCAGAGATCGCCTGATCGCTCCCAGCTGCAGCCCCTAATGACTCTCGTTACTTCGCCCGGCTGATGTCAATCATCCAGACTATTTAAACCACACTTCGAACAGCTCTCAGTGCGAAGTTTTGTTTAACGCAAGTGAACACTACCGAGCATTGAAAACCCCGGAAAGCCTGTGTTATTGCCGACCCGTTTGCCCCTGACTAAGCCTGTTATCTGCCTGTCCCGATCCTCCGCCTGGAACTCTGACTCTGTCTGCTATCCGCCTGTCCTGATCCTCTGCCTGGTACATCGACGCTGCATGATATCTGCCTGTCCCGACTCTCTGCCTGGTTCCAGACTTCGTTAAAGCCCAGCCCGTTTCTACTGTGTCCGCCCTTGTCTGTCCCAGTGTGTTTCAGTATTGTGCTTCAATAAAACTCACGCTGCACATGGATCGATCCCCGTCTGGTGATTCACAACAGAAAACTTCGCCGCAACCAGATCCAGCAGCGATGTCCAACTGGTCGGCCGCCTACTCTGTCCAAGCTGATCAGATCGCAGCTCACCATCACCAGCTGAGTCATCTTACCTCGCTGATGGATGAGTTAGTCAAGGCGGTGCGCGATCTCCAGACCTCGTCCACAGAACCGCCTTCTCCACTAGCCGCTGCCGCCAATGTCAACCCGTCACCAGCCCCGCCCACTGCTACTGCTCGTCTCGCGCTTACGGAGAAGTTCGCCGGGGATCCTGACAAGTGTAGGGGCTTTATTCTCCAGTGTTCGTTGTTTATTGACCAACAGCCGTCCCTTTACACGACTGACGCGGGAAAGATCGCGTTTGTCTGCTCTCTGTTGACGGGAAAAGCTTTGGAGTGGATAACAGCGGTTTGGAGACCCGATGGTTCAGCTTTTCCCTCTTTCGCGGCATTTCTCCAACGCTTCAGAGACGTCTTTGAGCACACCAGAGAGGGAAAGAGCGCTGGCGAGCGTCTGCTGGAACTCACGCAGGGGAGATCTACTGCTGCTGAGTATGCCCTCGCGCTACGCACCCTGGCCGCTCAGACCACCTGGAATGACGATACGCTCAAGACGATCTTCCGCAAGGGTCTGAATCATAATCTTCAATCCGAGTTAGCTTGCCGTGACGAGGGCAGAGACTTTGATCAGTTTGTCAACCTGCCCATCCAGATTGATAACCTCATGAGAGCTCGCCGCGCTGGTCATCGCGCCGTACCCGCTGCTCGAGCCGCCCCAGTCACCCGAGCCTAGACTCCCGTGCGCCTTGAGGAACCAGAACCTATGCAGGTGAATGCCTACCATTTACCAACAGAAGAGAGAGAGCGCCGGTTCAGGCTCCAGTTGTGCCTATACTGCGGCGAGGCGGGCCACCTGCGCAACTCCTGTCCAGCTAGACCGCGCCCGACTGCCCCACGTCCGGTGAGTTCAGGTCAAGTCACTCCTAACCACACTATGTCTGTGTTCGTGCCCGTCATTATGACAACTAACGGGAAGTAGATACACGCCAGAGCTCTGGTGGACTCTGGGGCCGCTGGTAACTTTATCTCAACTGACTTTGCCCGTACGCACCGCATTCCTCTAATTCAGTGCTCTTCTCCCCTTACAGTCGAGGCCATAGACGGAAGGCCGTTAGGCACCGGACGCATCACTCACCACACCCAGGAACTCTAGCTTCAGACAGGAGCCCTTCATACTGAACGTATTAAATTCTATGTCTTCCACGGTCCACGCACCCCAGTCATTCTCGGCCTGCCCTGGCTCCGCAAGCATAACCCCCAGATTCACTGGGGAACAAGCCAGATCACACACTGGGATGCGTCCTGTCACTCTAAGTGCCTCACTCCCCTCACTCCGTCCTCCATCCGGGCCATCGCCGTGCCCGCGGTCGAAGCCAACCTGAATGGTCTCCCTCTGGAATACCATGACCTGGTAGAGGCCTTCAGCAAGTCGGGTGCCTCCCAGCTCCCTCCTCATCGCGACGGTGACTGTGCCATCAACCTGTTACCCGGTTCAGAACCACCTAGGGGCCGTATCTTCCCCTTTCTCCCAGCCCGAGTCAGAGGCAATGAAGAGGTACATCGAGGAGGAGCTTGCAAAGGGCTTCATTCGCCCCTCCACATCTCCCGCATCCGCCGGCTTCTTCTTTGTTCCCGAAGAAGGACGGAGGCCTCCGACCCTGTATCGATTACCGGGCCCTGAATAATATCACTGTGAAGTTTCGCTACCCGCTCCCTCTGGTACCCGCCGCCCTGGAACTCCTACGCACTGCAAACTACTTCACCAAGCTCGACCTGCGCTGCGCATACAACCTTATTCGCATCAGAGAGGGGGACGAGTGGAAGACGGCCTTCTCTACCAACACGGGGCACTTCGAATATCTGGTTATGCCGTTCGGCCTGGCAAACAGCCCCTCCGTGTTCCAGTCTTTCATTAATGACGTCTTCAGAGATATGCTCCACCATACGGTAATAGTCTACATCGACGACATCTTGGTTTTCTCTGACACCCTCTCGGACCATGTTCAACACGTTCGGGCCGTGCTCCAAAGATACGCCAAGCTGGAGAAGTGCGAGTTCCACCAAACCTCCATTTCGTTCTTGGGGTATGTCATCAGCCCCGATGGGGTTGCTATGGATGAAAGTAAGGTCAAGGCGGTTCGTGACTGGCCCCGACCCAGGACGCTGAAGGAACTCCAGCGCTTCCTTGGGTTCGCTAATTTTTCCGGAACTTCAGTGCTGTGGCTCACCCTCTCACCTCCCTGGTCAAGAAGGGAACCCAACGTCTCCCGTGGAATGACCGTGCCACCCAGGCCTTTGACTTACTCAAGCAGCGTTTCACCACGGCGCCTATCCTGCATCATCCTGACCCCGGGGAGCCGTTCGTAGTAGAGGTGGACGCATCTAACACCGCTCTAGGGGCCATCCTCTCTCAACGTCAGGGTTCACCCCCCAAGCTGTACCCCTGCGCCTTTTACTCCCGCAAGCTGAGTACCGCCGAGAGAAATTATGATGTGGGTGACCGGGAGCTCCTTGCCATGAAGGCCGCTTTCGAGGAGTGGCGGCACTGGCTCGAGGGCGCCCTCCATCCCTTCGTCGTCTTCACGGACCACAAGAACCTGGAGTATTTACGTACCGCTAAGAGGCTAAACCCCAGGCAGGCTCGCTGGGCGCTCTTCTTCACCCGTTTCCAATTCACCGTCACGTACCGCCCAGGTTCAAAGAATACGAAGGCCGATGCCCTGTCACGTCAAGACGATTTTGAACGCACACCCCAAGACCCCACGACAGTGTTAGCGCCCAACCTCGTGGTCGCCCCCATTCAGTGGGACATCGACACCGAGATTGAACAGAACAACTCCCACACAGAGATCCCCCTAGGCTGCCCACCCGATCGTGTCTTTGTCCCTGAGACTCTTCGGAACCGGGTCATGGAGCTGGTGCACGCCCATCCAAGTTCAGGGCACCCTGGAATCACGGCTACTATCCAGCTCCTCCAAAACAGATACTGGTGGCCCGCTCTCACCTCTGAAGCCACGGCCTATGTTCAACACTGCCAGGTCTGCAACACCCAGAAGTCTTCGCGCCAATTGCCTGCCGGCCTCCTTCAACCACTTCCTGTTCCACAACGCCCATGGTCCCACATTGCCATAGACTACATTACAGATCTCCCAGTTTCTGAGGGGCACACCACCATCCTCACGGTCATCGACCGCTTTTCCAAGGCCTGTCGTCTAATTCCGCTCACGAAACTCCCCACAGCCCTGCAGACCGCCGAGCTCCTCTGCAACCAGGTGTTCCGGTTCTACGGCTTGCCCGAGGATATAGTATCCGACCGAGGACCCCAGTTCACCTCACAGGTGTGGTCAGCCTTCTTCAGGACCCTTTAGGTCAATGTCAGCCTCACCTCAGGATATCATCCGCAATCCAACGGGCAAGCTGAACGCCTGAACCAGGAGGTCATTCGCTTCCTACGCTCCTACTGCCATCAGCGCCAAGCGGAGTGGAGTCGCTACCTGTTCTGGGCCGAGTATGCCCAGAACTCAATCCGGAAACACTCCACCGGTCTGACCCCCTTTCAGTGCGTCCTGGGCTACCAGCCGCCACTCTTCCCTTGGTCAGGAGAACCCACTGACGTCCCCGCTGTGAACGACTGGCTTCAGCGCAGCGAGGAGACCTGGAACCAGGCCCACACACACCTCCAAAGAGCAGTTCGCCGCCAGAGAGTTCAGGCCAACCGCCGTCGTCTGCCAGGGCCGGAGTACCAACCGGGCCAGTGGGTCTGGCTGTCCACCCGAGACTTACGCCTCCGGCTGCCCTGTAAAAAGCTCAGCCCCCGGTTCGTAGGACCGTTCAAAATCATTCAGCAAATCACCCCTGTCTCCTTCCGTCTGGACCTGCCAAGACAGTACCGCCTCGCTCCTACCTTCCATGTCTCACTTCTCAAGCCTGCCAGTGGTCCGAACGAGGGTGAGGAAGGAAGCTCCGTTGATCCAACCCCTCCGCCCATCCTGGTGGAGGGCGAGGAGACCTATCAGGTTCAGGAACTCGTGGACTCCAGACGAAGAGGCAGATCCTTGCAGTACCTTGTGCAGTGGGAGGGGTATGGCCCTGAGGAGCGCTCATGGGTTGATGCTTCGGACATCCTGGACCCAAACCTGATCTCGGACTTCCACCGGGCCAATCCCACCAGGCCGGCTCCTCGACCTCGGGGAAGACCCTGCCGCCGTCGAGCCCCTCGCGCCGGGAGTCGCTCGCAGGGGGGGGGCTCTGTTACGGTCCCAGATTCTACAGCCTCTCTCGCCGGCCAACCGAGACCTCCTTCACCTGAGTTCTGATCTTCTCCTCGCACTACATTTCCCAGAGATCGCCTGATCGCTCCCAGCTGCAGCCCCTAATGACTCTCGTTACCTCGCCCGGCTGATGTCAATCATCCAGACTATTTAAACCACACTTCGAACAGCTCTCAGTGCGAAGTTTTGTTTAACGCAAGTGAACACTACCGAGCATTGAAAACCCCGGAAAGTCTGGTGATTCACAACAATAGTCTTGTCTATATTACAATTTTCTCAGACAGTATAGACGCTGTTGTCCTTTTTTACAGACAGCCTCACAATTCTCCTGAAAGTTTAATTTAGAGTCAATAATTGTCCCTAGGTATCTATAGGATTGTACTTGATCCACTAGTAGGATACTTTCTGAGATATATATTTTTTCTAGTGAAACGATCGTGAGGGTGTCGTTTATACATTATTATTTTGTTGGAAACGCACATTAATGTTCGACTCGTCGGAGTCGGGCTTTAACAACAACACAAAATGTTTGCATTGACCTAAAATTATTACTTTCTTTTACACATTGGAGATGCAGAGAACTTGATGAAAAGTGCTGGCTGTCCTGCCATTCGCAAAGTTTACCTGGTGCTCAAGCAGTTTTTAGGGTTTTTTTTGTGGCATTTGCAAGCCACTTAATACCCAAGATTGTAGCCTAAAGCAGGGTTGTTGTTTTTTTGTTTTTATTGCCAACGCAGGTATATTATAATTTTTAATGAAGATCATGCAATCCTGACCATGCCGATTATAACTTACAGTATATGTCCCTCAGGTTTCACTAACGTGATTGGTGCCATAGACTGCACACATGTTCCCATCAAGGCCTCAATGAAGGGGATTTTGTGAAGAGAAAGGGGGCTCACAATGTAAATGTGCAGCCAAGTTACTATTACGATTCTTAATATTCCAGATTAGTAGCCTAATATTATATCAAATTTAAAGAAACTCATAGGTATATATCTATGAGAAAAACTGAGCGCGCTCTTTGGCCATGGTGAGCAACCAATAGCAGCGTTGCTGATCAATGTTTCTACTATCGATACATATCCCCTTTTAAACCAGCGCATGAACGCGCAATTATCTCAGATAACTCAATCCAGCTATACTAATCATAACCGGCAGGTGTGTTCGAAGAACCTAATTAGCCGGATCATGATGAGCACAATGATATTATCTTGGATGTCTCGTTTGATCTCGGATGTTTTAAGCAACATACAAAGAACAGGCCCCTGCTTTGAAACAATCTGTTTTGTAAAAAGCGCTATATAACTAAAGGTGACTTGACTTGACAAATCACAGTTAGCTAAAAATGTATTAATTTGAACTCATTGAAGTAATGAATACTTGTATGTTAACAAATGATTATGACATACAGAAAAATTTAGCATTGGTGCATGTTGATTCAGAGTTTGCGTCATCTGAAGTCTTCGCAGGAGTTGGCGCCGTCTCTTCATATGTGTTGGGCATCTGAAGTCTTCATAATAGGTTGGATCCAAACTGGAGCTGACATAATCTCTAGTTACCTCAGGATGGGCATCCTGAGATAAAACAAATAGAAAATAATTAGCATATCTGCTGTTCATAACATTAAGCAAGTGTGGCGGGGGGATATTAGGTTATGGAGGGAAAAAAAGCACCAAAGAATTATACTAAGGGACTGTTCGTTTTTTATTTAAGGGGGTACCGAAGGAGTTTTGAGATCGATAGTCAAAATAGACTTGACCCTCCCTTCGCCAGCAATACATTTTTCTATGACCCTCCAAAATGATTGTGAAAAAAGGCATGACCCTCCCTGAAAATTTATTGAATACTTCTGTACTGGTTTGCGCTTGGCAAAGATGTTCAGATATCTCGATGCCTAGTAGACCTACACCAAACGTTCATTAAAAAGGGTCCTGTACAGGGCTGTACAGTGCAACATATATCTACGAAAAGACTGGTCTGTGCTAGCCTGGCTAACGTCAGACCCAAGTCTCATTGAGACTTGGGTCTGGGAACCACATGTTCTTTTTCTCGTATTTGAGGCATGGTTTACGAATGCCCAGAGCCGTTTATTGGGTGCTAAGAATGTCTATCAAATGCGCCTGTATGTAGTTCATAGCCAATCGTTTCAATTATACCAGATGACGTATGTAGAGCGACAGAAGTTAGACGAGGAAGACGATGGGTCAGAGATTTATGTGTACACGATGGCGTGTATCTAACGGCCGTTTCACACCGCATGCGTGAGCGGCGCGTATTTTTTTCGGCGTGCATGTTAATCAGTGAGTGCATTCACACCGGGAGCAGGAGCAGCGCATGAGCGTCGAGCAGGAGAGGCGCGTGAGTAGCAGTGAAGCGGTTTTTGCTGCACTGCTCACGCTAAATTAAAGTGAAAGCACACTTTTGATGGACAAAAATAAATATTTCACACAAAAAGTGCCCAAAATGCACAGAATAAGCATGTCTAGTGAGTTTTAACTTGAACTTGAGTAGGCAAATAAAAGAAAATCAAGACTCAAAAATATTTATAGGTAAAAACGGGATTTAATTATTCAGTTTGGGTGAAAGTTGTGTATTATATAAAAAAAAACAAAGTAAACTAGCCAGAAAATATTATATATAAACGTTCTTTTAGTTTATGTAACAGACAGCTACATAGGCTAGCACAACCCAAATCAAACCCGAGTGTGTGGTTTATTTGTGTGATTTGTTTTTTATCCACGGAGTTTGCAGTCTTGTAAACATATCGAAAGTATGACTGAAACTAATAGATTGGAGCCATTTTCTGGGTTGTTTTGTTGTTTAACATTTATATGCGAATGTTGTACACCTCCCCATAACAAACTTTCAAGACTATCAATGTTATAAATGACGATGTAGTTACGCTGACGCGCTGCTCAAGTGCCGCTCACGCTTGCGGTGTGAAACGGCCGTAAGACTGCATCGAAAGGTAACTTCGCGTCTGCTACCATGTTGGATCCATAGGTATAAACAAACTTCTTCGGTGTGTCGCATAGACGTCGTCATCGTCTTGCTGCTCCCTCCCCGTTCTATGATTCGTTCCCTAGATGAGGCGAAAATCTGGTCCATGGAATCCAGACTGCCTAGCAGCGTGAATAAAATCGCGCTGCGGCAAGGCAGCATGGGGAAACCCAGTCTAGGTCTGTGCGATTAATAGATGTACCACTATAGCACGCGTGTGATACTGTTTTGTAAACTCCGTTACTTGTGTTTGTTTTCAGACATGATAATAGTCGTTTTATACTTGTGCTTATGCGATATCACGATTTTTGCTCGTGGATGATTTAATGTCTCCACGATCTGCTTTTGAAGAAATATGGCAGTATCGTGCTACAGCACACATTCTATCAGCTGCAGTTCTGGCGCCTCAAGCTTGGTTTATACTCGCCACGTCCGCACAAGCACGAAGGTTTTGCTTGGCAGTGTGCACGGCAGATTTTGTAACTGCGCGCGCGGCTCCGCATCCGAAGATGCACGACTTCGAGCCTAATCTGGCCGAGCATATACGTCTCATCACACCGGCACCCAGTTTGTGCAGCTAGTAGTTGCTTAAATTTACAAAATGAGCCTACAATAGCAGACATAAGCCCTTTTAATTATAAAATAATTGTAATTATAAAAGTCCATGTTTTATAAAAAAAAATCTCGAAACTAAATGAAAATGTTTAGTGAAATTAGAAAATATGTAAGTTATCGTTAATTTAGTTGTATAGGCAAGGGAGTACAAAGATGGGGCAACTTCATTAAAGCAAACAAAAAGTTAAAAACTATCAATACATTAATATTACCAGGGCTCAATATTCACATGTAACAAATGTACAAAAAAAATATACATACAAAAGAAAATTTAAAGGAGGGAGATGGACTGCTGTAGCCCTCAATTGCTACACCACACACACACACCCAACACACTCGGGAGAGAATCAATCCAACCTATAAGGCACGGCACACAATGTGGACACCATTAAGTGACAGCAGCCAAACCCTTCCCCTATACACCTTCCCCCCCACTCCTCTAGATACAAAGGAGAAAACAAAACAATAAACAAACAAACAAACATCAATAGTTAGCTGGTACTAACCAGCTTCAAATAAATCAACAGTTCACAAAACAAAGAAAAATTATAAAAACTAAATAATATCCAATCAGTCACTTAACTTAATGAAAAACTGAAATTTAAACCATCAAAATAAATTACATTACATTCAGTACATATAAAAACAAACACACAAACTGAGAAAGAGAGCTCATTCGGTAATAATAATTACAAATCAAAATACGAACAAACAAGCCAAAAGACACAAAAAGAAGAACAAATACAACAAACAAGGCCACATACACCCGCACACTCGAGGAACAAAATGGCCAAAGAGCAGCTATGCTTTACGCTGGTGCTCTCACCCACCAGCGAGCAATACTCTTCTGTATTATATAAAACCATCAAAACAGGCGAATGACTCATACATACCAGGAGATGTTCACAGTGTAGTACATGCGTGTGGTACATAGTGTGACCACAACGTGCAGCTAGTTGTTCGTCAACACACTAAACAAAAATAGCCTAGAAATCTAGACGCACCCTAGCGGCAGCGAAAATTATTTTGCAGCCAGTGTGGTCTAGCAACTCTCCGTTGACTTTCGAGCTGGAAAAAACAAAAACTGGTCAGGCCAATCAGATCGTGTATAGAGTCGGCGGGCGGGCTTAACATAATGACAACAGAGTTGCGATGGTTCACTGCTACTTGAAAACAAAGAATGGCTGCTGCTGCTGGTGAACAACGGTCTTTCGATTCGGCTTTCGCCGCGACTCTGAAGGATTTGAAGTTAAACTTTTCGGTAACACTTCCTTTTACAGTCCTGTTCCCCATGTACATACTATGTACTTATTATAGTAATTACAATAATTGGGTAATAACTAGGTACTAACCCTGAACCTACCCCTAAACCTAACCTTAACCCATGTACTTACCTTATATTACCCAGTACTTTCTTAGGTAAGTACACTGTAAGTACACGTAAGTTAAGGCACTGTAAAATTAAGCATTATTACCCAGTACTTTCTTAGGTAAGTACACTGTAAGTACACGTAAGTTAACGTACTGTAAAAGGAAGCGTTACCAACTTTTCTTTGAAACAAGAACAAAGAACGGCTTTGCTCTGACTCTGATTCCGTCGCTTTGACTATGTCACATTCTTCGTTGCTCTGGTTGGTTGTAGCGCTATCCTATTGTGTGCAGAGAGAATTTGAAAGACAACCGTTTATCCTGCCCCTCGGATTGAGGCATGCCAATGGAGAGTTCCCAGACCTAACATCTTGATGTGGGTCTGATATGCCAGGCTAACACAAAAACTCAATGAGTAAACATTCCATTAACAAGAAGCCTCCTTAAAACAAAAGTACCAACCTGAAACCTGGGGGAGCCTGCAAATATGGCGATCGTCCGCAAAGGGGCGGTACAGATTACAACGCATCCAAGGTAACCAAAGCCATCCCATTTTATACCATGACACCCCACTACTGATAGGTTCACCGTTTTCACATGACACTGGCCAATGAACAACAAGGGTATACTTTCACTCTGCTTCACAAGGATAATCATGTGCATTTGATCTGATATAAGTATAAGGTTATGAGATGCATTATATGAATGCTTGGCTAAAGAGATGCATCTTTAATCTAAACTTAAACTGGGAGAGCGAGTCGGAACATTATCAGGAAGGCTATTCCAGAGTTTAGGAGCCAAATGTTAAAATGTTAACTCCTTTAGTGGACTTAGATATTCTAGGTACTACCAGAGTTTTGTGACCTTAAAGGCCCACTGAAGTGCGTAGTTTTTGTCCTGATTTAAGTCAATGGAGTTGGACAAAAACTATGATAAAACCTGTTGGAAAGCATCTTTTGCAGTGATTTTTGTGTGAGCATATCAGTGAACACTCCAGACCACTCGGTGAGTATCACGTCTTTGTAAACTAATGTTTAATGCGTTTTATGAATGATTGTTCCAGTGCCCCTATGAAACCATTGTGTAGGTGTAGGTGTGGGAGGGGGGGGGGGGGGGGGATGGGTGCTACCACAGAAACCGAAAATTCTCGGGACAGCAGCATTTGTCCAAATTTCAATCTTAACCATTCTATTTAATCAGAAACGATCTTGAAACAGGGCTTTAAGTGTAAAATACCGAACTTGTCATTTAAGCCAGAGCCATGTAGAGATATAGTTGCGACAACGGAAGTTCAGAATGCTTGGTAGTCATGTGATTCGCGTAGACCTCAGATAGTTCCAGGAAGTGCTTCGGCACTAATTCAAATCGGAGTAAGAGAACTGTGATTTTTTGCAATTTGTGGTTATTAAATGCATTTATTTACAATATTTATATAATACATTGACATGTGAATGTAGTATGTGTATGTAGTTACAGCAATGTTGTTTTTAAAAGATAAAAATCTGCTAATATTTAATGATTAGTGTAGTCTACCAGCGTTGCCTGTCTTTGTTAACATATTTTCTGGCTAACGTTACTTTGGTTAAAGACCGTGTTGCAGTTGTTTTTGTGTTCTTAAACCTGTCAGTTAAGGGTATCACGTAATGTTCACTATGGTTTCACAAGGACAGGAAACTTGCGGGTGACAGGTGATTGTCTTAAAAAAAACATTGCAAACAAGTAAAATGTACAATTTAATTAAGTGAAATTTAATCAATCTTAACGTTTACAATCCTTATGCACCCCATGCACTTATTACTAACACATACTATATTCAATTCTAAAACAAAACATGATTATACACATATTATTTCCTAAGTGTCCAAGTGCATTATTTCCTTTTAACATAATTTGAAAAATGTATGACATTTGATAATTGATATGACATGATGATAATTTTGTTATCTTAAACCCCTAGAATGTCAGGTTGTGCAACTGTCCGCACAAATGAACAGACTAAGAAGCTATTTAAAATGGTGTGATATAAATGGTGATATAAATATCAGTAGTTTTAAAGCTGTTGAGATAATTGAAAAACTTTTGACCAGCTATTTGCATGTCAGTGACACGGTGTGGGTTTTGTCTTGTCTGTCACGTGATTCCCTGTTTGTCATGTTATCCTGCCATGTGTGTTGTCATTTTGTTAATTGTTTGCTCATTGTCCACAGGTGTTCCTTGTCTTGTTTATTTATGTCACGGTGTGGGTTTTGTCTTGTCTGTCACATGATTCCCTGTTTGTCATGTTATCCTGCCATGTGTCTTGTCATTTTGTTAATTGTTTGCTCATTGTCCACAGGTGTTCCTTGTCTTGTTTATTAGTCTCCCCAGGTGTCTCGGATTAACCACGCCCCCTTGTTATCTTGTTTAGCTTGTCTGCTTGTGTATTTATACCTCTGTGTTTCAGTTGTGGTTGGTCGGTTGTTGTTTGCTGTTGCTTGTAGCTGTTTCCTGGTCCTGAGCTCCATGTTCTGTTGTTTATCCTGATCTGGATTACCTGTTTGTTTTATTAAAGTAGTGCTTGCATTTGGATTCTCTCTCCGCATCGTCCTTGCCTCATCATCGTTACAGTCAGGGTGGCACAATTGCAAACATGGCTCTTATTATGCATTGACAAGGTAATTACAAGGAATATAATACATGATAATGCATTGTCCAGAGGAGCCTAAATGGTCCTTGTGGCAGAGTGAAAAGGTTTGTAGATCTCTCTCAAATACTGGTAAAAACTGCTGATTTCAAGTATGGGTAGGTCGGTACACTTTCCATTTCAGGTGAATTTAAACACTTAGAAATGTTAACTGAAACTTATTTAAATACATTGTTCATGACTCCAAAATATACATTGCATCAGTTTTGAATATATATATATATATATATATATATATATGCTTTATTTGTCAATAACATTGACAAGATTTTGTGCTACATTATGCGCTAATCATACTTGGGTTTGTCTGCACTTTTTCACATAGATCAACACTGGGAAGTTTAATGTTTATTAAAAATAAGGAGCAAGGAAAGTCTTGACAAATCCAAGGAGCTGAGACTGAAGGTGAGGGTACAGCATTAGTGCAGGATCCACTGAATCACCTTTGTGCTGCTTTTGTTGAAAGAGATAAAGGAAACAAAAACAGGACAAATTAGATACAGTAGTATATAATACAGTTATGGTATTTAGTATGACTCCCCATTTAGCCTCGTGTGATTTGTTTTTTAAAACGGCTTGCTGCTTTTAAGCATTGTTTTTAATCTCACAAAAAAAAAATCCATCTCCTTTTCCCATCAATCCAAAAATCAGCTGAACTGAAACATAATATAGAGAGGTAATAGTCAACAGAAACAAAAATATGTTCCCTTTCGAGAGGTCTCTCCTATTGCGTAAGTAGCTTACGCTATGGGAAAACTCCTTTTCTCGAGAATATTGAAGTCTTTATGTAAAACGCATTGCAGCTGCACAGCTGACAGCAATGAACGAAGGAGCTCGGTCATTGGCTGTGCTGCGGCAACTTGCTCGAACCAATGACGGGGCGACTCTGAATGCGCGACCAATGAGCGCGCTTCGCGCCCGCGCGCGTCAGAGCCCGCCAAGATGGGCGTGGCCAAGCTATATATTGGGCGCCCCGTCATGAGAGTTCTTTAGATTTAATCTCCTTCAGCGAACACCTTCTTTGATGGATCCTCCGGATTATTGAAAGCCTTCGCAGCCGTGGAAAAGCATACCAGCGGGATTGCTACGAGGACGTCGGCACCTTCAGCCGCCTTCGAACACCATCCTACTGAGCCATCCGGCGCGCCACACACGCAAGTATTTTACATCTGTTTGCCCCGCGACATTTGTAAAAGAGCCATTTTTCTGAGGCGTTGTTTCAAATGCCTTCCTGCGCGTCGTGCAGAGACCTTCTCCCGGACGGGGATCGTCACATCATCTGCGCTCGCTGCCTGGGCCGGAACCACGCAGAAGCTGCTTTGACCAAGGGCGGATGCCTGGAATGTGACGACCTGGGTCTCTCCACACTGCGGGCTCGCTTCGCCGCTTTCGCCGCGAGCGAGCCCATCGCCGCCACCCCTCTGTTTGAGCCGCGTTTAAAAAATAAAAAAATAAATAAAAAAAAAACGCCGCTCACAGAGGCTTCCTGAACCTGAGCTCAGTGACGTCACGCCGAGCCAGTCTCCGCGTGCTTCACCGCCGCTCTTGCCTTCCCCACCGCCGGTTCAGTTCACTCAGCCGGACCCACACCCCTCTAGCAGAGCGGTGGGCCTTGTGACTTTTGGCGCGTCCGAGGACGACGGGGGAGTGGATGACAGCCTGTCCATCGACGCTGCATCTGACGACTGGCCGGGCTCCATTTTCGACCCCGCCCCGTCGACGCTAGCTAGCACGAGTGCGGGCTCCACCATGGATACGGAGATTATCCGCATCCTCTCGAAGGCCGTGGAGGACCTCGGGCTCGATTGGTGTTCTCCGCCAAGTCATGGAAAGCCCCCCACTCTGCGCGCCTAAAGCCTTCTTTTTCTTCTTCGCTCTCCTCAGTGGACGGCGCTAAGGAAAGAGGCTACAAGGGAACGCCGCCCCTCGAGGAGGCCGTGGCCAATCATCTCTGCCCGCCCTCCACCACCGGATGGAAAGCCAATGGCGGTACTTCAAGTGTTCCAAGCCAAGCTTCTCCGCTCTATGGACGAGTCTGGCCCCGAACCCGAAGCCTTCAGGGACCTACGCAGCGCAACTGATAGCTCTGCGAGCCACGAAGGCCACCGCCCAGTCTATTGGCCGTGCTATGGCTAATTTGACTGTTCTCGAGCGCCATCTGTGGCTGACTCTGACTGAGATGAAGGACGCGGATAAGGCGCCATTTCTCGACGCGCCTATCTCCACCAGCGGGCTGTTTGGACCGGCGGTTAAAGGTTTCGCCGAAGAGAGGCCCAGAACGCTTCACAAGCTATGCGTCATTTCCTGCCAAAGCGCTCCAGCTCATCGCAGAGCAGACAGAGACCGCCACAGCCGCAGCGGGCTAGAACAGCTCCCATCGCCTCTCAGCCCGCGCCTCAGGCTGACGCTCGACGCCGCTCGCGCTCTCAAAAACCGTCCTAGCCACAGAAATGAGAAGAGAGAGTGCGTGTCTCGCAAAAGCCGGACCACTCTCTCTGCAAAAGCTCAAACATTACCCAGTCCCCTTACAGGCGGCTGGATATGTCCATACAGCAGTCAATGGGCCAGTTACAGAGCTCGCTCATCTGCAAACAAACGCCGTTTTTACGGCGACGCACAGAAAACACAAAAAATAGTCTTTTTCTGCCTGCGTCACTAAGGGTTAACATGTCCACAAAGTGTGCATTCCCAGATACTGTCAAAACAGTGCCAAATTCATTCCCAGCTCAGGCTGCGCTTCCCATGAATGTAGATCACGTGCCTACGGTCATGTACGCACCACTACACACAAGCACTGTTCACACAGTTATAAATTCATCCCCAGTAAAAGCGGGAAACATTATAAAGGTGACGCGTGTACCTACCACTGTTTATGCACCCCCACTTATAAACACTGTCCTTACAGTGTCAAACACAACCTCAGCTCAGGCTGCGAGTTTTACAAACACAGCGCGCGCTGTTGTAATCACACACGCGCCCATTCACTCAGCTGCTCAGCGCGCGCCCGCGCCTCTGAGAGCTGCAAGCTCAGGCGATTCGCTGGCCAGGTCCCTACGTCACAGCGGCCCGCCCCTAGCCTGTATTCAGCCCATATCTGTACACGCAGCGGCATGGGAAAACATTCCAGATATGCCGAAATGGGTATTGAATATAGTAAAGCACAGATACTCGCTCCAGTTCGCTCGCAGACCACCACGTTTTACGACTGTGGTCGAGATGAAAGTGAGAAAGGAGTGTTCACATGTTCTATGCACCGAGGTGCGCAAACTAATAGAAAAGGGTGCTGTGGAAACTGTTTTCCCCCTCTCTGAGCGGGAGAGGTTTTTACAGCCGCTATTTTCTCGTCCCGAAAAAGGATGGCGGTCTCCGCCCCATCCTAGATCTCAGACACCTGAACAAAGCACTAATGATTCGCTCGTTCAGAATGTTAACAACCAAGCATATCCTCGTGCAAGTACGCCCAGGAGATTGGTTTCTCTCAGTGGATCTGAAAGATGCTTACTTTCACATTCCAATAACGCCTCATCACAGGCCGTTTCTGAGATTCGCTTTCAAGGGACAGTCATACCAGTACACAGTACTTCCGTTCGGCCTGTCCCTGGCTCCCCGTACATTCACGAAATGTATGGATGCAGCACTTTCCCCCCTAAGACGAAGGGGAGTGCGAATACTGAATTATCTCGACGATTGGCTGGTTCTAGCACAATCAGAGAGTCAGTTAATAACACACAGATCTTGGATTATCAGCCATTTAGAATGCCTGGGTCTAAGAATCAATTTTGCAAAAAGCATACTATCTCCCAGCCAGAGGATTGCTTTCCTGGAAATAGTTCTAGACTCGATGCAAATGACAGCGCGTCTCTCATCAGAGCGCGCGCTTACCATCCGGCGCCTTGCAACATCATTCAGGGCGGGCGCGCGCGCCCCCGTCAAACGGTTTCAGAGGATGCTCGGTCTCATGGCCTCAGCATCGGCCGTACTCCAGCTAGGATTGTTGCATATGCGCCCTCTCCAACGCTGGCTCAAAGAGCCGCGTCCCTACTCACGCGTGGCGTTCGGGCCACTTTTTAATCAGAGCGAACCACGGCTGTATAAAAGCCCTGACGCACTGGAAAGCCGCCGACTGCTACCAGTCAGGCGTGAGTCTGGGTGTGAACACAAGGAGAAAGATGATAACGACAGATGCCTCCAAAATAGGTTGGCGGGCCCTTTACGAGGGCAGGCCTGTCTCCGGCTTTTGGTCAAACCCGGAGAAGCGCCTACACATAAACTGTCTGGAAATGAAAGCGGTCGCTTTGGCTCTCAGAGCCCTGCTCCCACATCTAAAAAAAAAAAAAAAAAACGAACACGTCCTGGTCCGAACGGACAACATGACGGTAGTGTCGTACATAAATCGCCAGGGTGGACTCAGGTCGAGCTCCATGCATTCAATGGCCAGGAGACTCATTTTATGGTCCCAGCACAACTTGCGCTCGCTGAGAGCAGCGCATGTGCCAGGCGCCCTGAACCAGGGGGCAGACATGCTATCCAGAGACAAGATTCTCCCAGGAGAATGGGCTCTCAACCCGCTGACGATTCAGTGGTTATGGAAAACCTTTGGCAAAGCGGAGATCGACCTCTTCGCCTCCAAGGAGAACGCGCACTGCTCTTTTTTCTTCACAAAAAGCACGGACGCGCTCGCCCAGAGCTGGCCGAGCCGCCCCTTATATGCCTTTCCCCCGATCTCGATGCTGCCACAGGTCATCAGTCGGGTCAGAGAGGAGAAAAACGCAGTGCTGCTGATAGCCCCACTCTGGAAGAACCAAACATGGTTTCCAGATCTGATGCAAATGCAATCTGCACCACGGCCGATTCCACTGAGGCCAGACCTCCTCAGTCAGGCCAGCGGGATGATATTTCATCCCCGCCCCGATCTGTGCGCCCTTCATGCATGGCCCCTCAACGGGTTCCCAGGAACCTCGCGAGCGGAGCACTAAAAACCATTGCTGAGGCGCGGGCGCCCTCCACGAGACGCTTATATGCCCAGAAATGAAAGTGTTCAGTGACTGGTGTAATGCCAAGGGCCTGAACCCTGAGACATGCGAGATTACGAATGTACTCGTTTTTCTACAAGGGCTTCTGGAGGCGGGCCGCACCCCCTCCACGCTCAAAGTATATGTGGAGACCATCACAGCGTCACACGACCCTGTAATGGAACGTCCATTGGGAAGAAACGACCTAATTATTCGTTTCCTAAAGGGCGCTAGGAGGATGAACCCTTCACGCCCCCCCCTCAGTGCCAATCTGGGACCTAGCTACTGTCCTAGACGCTCTTAAAGGGCCCCCGTTTGAACCACTCCGAACCGTGCACCTTAAACAGCTCTCGCTCAAGACTGCGCTCTTGCTGGCACTCGCCTCGGTCAAGAGAGTGGGCGACCTGCACGCGCTTTCGACAAGCGTTGCCTGCCTAGAATTCAGTCCTAACGACTGCAGGGTCGTCCTTAGGCCGAAACAGGGGTATATTCCTAAAGTGCTCACCACTCCCTTCAGAGCACAGGTTATCTCCCTAACTGCGCTTTCGTCTCCAGCAGACGAACACAACGCTAATCTACTCTGCCCCGTTAGGGCTCTCAGAGTGTATTTGGAGCGTTCTGCCCTATTCAGACAGAACAACTGTTTGTATGCTTTGGCGACCGTACGAAAGGTTCCGCCGTTTCAAAGCAGAGAATCTCTCACTGGATAGTTGAAGCTATAGCGCTGGCTTACGAAGCTAAGGGACTTCAATGCCCCTGGGGAGTCAAAGCACACTCCACCAGGAGTGTGGCTTCTTCCTGGGCATGGTCGAGCGGGATACCGATCGAGGATATTTGTGCGGCGGCAGGCTGGGCCTCACCGTCCACATTTATCAGGTTCTACAACCTACAGGTCCCGACATTGCATTCCAATGTGCTATCAGCATGATGCTAGTTGAACTGCGAGTTCGCATCTAGATTATGTATGTTCTTGTGTCACACTGAGCGCCTTCTAGCCGCTCTGTATTTTTTCCCACATATAAAGCTCGCCTCTGCCGGCTAGTTGGATGATAACTTTGCTTTTTAGCTCAGGCACCTGCCTCTGGCTATCATAAGGCGAAGTTCAGCACGCATGGCGTTTTGCATGGTGTTCCCATAGCGTAAGCTACTTACGCAATAGGAGAGACCTCTCGAAAGGGAACGACTCGGTTACTAACGTAACCTCGGTTCCCTGAGAGGAGGGAACGAGTATTGCGTAAGTAGCTTACGCTATGGGAAAACTCCTTTTCAGGAGTTTTTGGGAAAACTCCGGTTTTGGGAAAGTTTTTGGGAAAACTCGAGGTTACGTTAGTAACCGAGTCGTTTTTGTTACTCAAATATGCAATCTAAAATAAGGATTTTTTTTCCGTTCATGCATATTTAATAAGGAATGAACCGGATATTTTCTTATTACCACTTCCACCCATCACTATCACACTTCCCAATGTTATATTAAACCCCGGTTTAGAAGCCTTTCCCTCTTATTACACAACAATAGGCTAATCAACTAGCATGCTTTAATACACAAGTTCATTTGAGTCGGATGTACTTAGTCTTTAAATGTCTTACCTTTTAAAAGTGCATCACAAACGGTCTGTTCTGCTGTAACTCTACGGCACGGCTGCTACTTCCGGGAACTAGTGAGAGGCGCCATTGCTATAAAAAAAAAACTTTCCATTGGAGTGAATGCAGTTGTCGCAACTCTATCTCTATATGGCTCTGCCTTAAGCCTAACATATTCATACTTAAAGTTAAAAAACTTAAATTTTGATTTCAGGGGGCCTTTAAAGAGCGTGATGGATTTTAAGGCAATAGAAGATCAGTTAAAATACACATGAGCTAAACCATTTAGGGCCTTATTGGTCGGTAGCAATACTTTGGTTACCTATTGTCACGGGTTGGTTCAGGGAAGACAGACGATGAACGTAGATTCAATACTTTCTTTAATGAATGATGCATGGAAGACAGGCAGACAGGTGTGACAGCGTGTAAACACGTAACATGAAGCGTTTAACACAAACAATACCGGACACTGAACAGAAGACAGGCAGGAATGTCCTGGTTGCGTATGCAACCCACCGTTCCCTGAAGGAGGGAACGGAGGACAGGACGTAGTCGACGTCGACTGAATGGGGAGAAATTGAAAACGCCACGAAATCTGCCACCTTCCAGTGCCTAGGCAAAAGCCTCCTGATGCCCCTGCAATTTTAAGGCGGGGAAGGACAGGGCATAGGCCAGGGTCACCTTGCTGTTCCTACAGGACCACTGGGAAAGCGTTCCCTGTACATTGGAAAGAAGGGACGCTACGGAAGCCACATCCTACCCGAAGGGAGGTAATGTGGAGAATACACATATGAACTGGGCGGATGACCGGGCAGTATGACATATGGAATGTTACTGGGGTGGCTCCAGCCTAAGACGGGGGGAGACTTACCGGACAGTGACGGCAGAGGGAACTCATTTCTGCGGGCCCCCGGGGCAGCTGAGAGCCAGTGTCTGTACAAGGGTTGTCCGCTCGGACAGAATAAATGCAACTGGCATAGAGACGATACCGGAGAGGCAACTGTGTGGCCCCGGAGTGGCCATGACCCAGCTGAACCGCCAGGGGATGGAGTATCCACTCACCCTGGCCATAACTGTTGTGAGGCTCGTCGGCGGCACGATTGAGTAGGCCAGGAAAATTGTGGAATGAAGTGTCCTCAGAAGCTTCTGACTCCAAGGAGGAGGTGACAGGAGAGTTGTGACATGCGAGGTAAGCTTACGCAACGGCCGCAATGTCAACACTCAAGGCACGAATGCCCGTGCAGTCGGAGATCGCCCAGGCCTCCGTTAAAGCACGCCCTTTGCAGCACACCCTGTGTGGCAACAGTTCACCCTGTCTGCTGCCAAACCTTCACTGACTGAAGGGCCATGTACCCCTTCAGTCAGTGAAGGTTTGGCAGCAGGCAGGGTGAACTGTTGCCACACAGGGTGTGCTGCTCTGCCACGGTCACCTCGGGACTCGATCTGAAGCTAGCGCTGAAGCGGTCTTCATATGGAGGAAGCCTAACGGCTGCATCTGCCATATGCCCCAGGAGCCTCTGAAAGTTTCTTTCAGTGGGACCCTTTCTCACTTCAATACACACACCAGCTGAACAGACTCTCGTGGAGAGAAGTGTTGGACTGAGTCCACCTCCAAACTGAAATAGAGGTACTCAACCCGTGGGCGAGATTGCTCTCTCCCAGTTGACCTGAAAACCCAACTGGCTATGGAGCACTCGAAGGGAAGGACTCTGTACTGATACTTCACACTCTCACACGCAACACACAGGATGGCCTGCGGTATGGAAGGTAGAGATCTGAAGCACATGTCATTCAGGTCAAATGCTGCAGACCAATCTTGGGCCAAGATGGTCATGACCCACCACCTAGTAGCATGAATAACGAGTTTACAACTGCTGGCCTTCATACCGGTTGGAGGAGCGGCTGTATCAAATCCTTCACCAGCAGGATAAGATAAGCGCGCACAAGTCAGGAGCACTGCTCAACACTGGGTGTGATGAATATCACTGGATTTTCAGGAGCACGTCTGCTCAACACATAATGTGATGATTATCACCGACTTGAGCGGGATAGCCGAGCCTGAGGTGGGGCAGCAAAGTGGAGAGTGTGGTGTTAGTGTGCTGTGCAACACTTACCTGTCTCCACTAGCGGCAGGGGGTGCGTGAGAAGGCGGATGACCGGGTCCTCGAACGCACCAAGCTGCTTGCTGGCGACCAAGGGGGGGCTGAGGGGTGTAAGGCTATATAGGGTCACACCCGCCAGACTGGCCCTCTTGGGACCCAGGAACAGATGAATTTGCTCTCTCTTTGACGTGTGGGTACTGCTTGCTCCGTTTTTTTGGGAGCCAGTGGCAGAACAGGCACACACACAAACAAAGACTCCACCCGGCCCTCACCCGGGGGGAGGGAGTGATCGTGACCAACTCCAAGAGCATCCTCATCCATCCCTGTGCGGCCCGCTGAAACAATCTGGCAATCTGGCAAAATCATCCCCTGCAACTGAGACAGAAGGGCCCTCCTATTCGGTTTCGAAGATCCTAAGAAACAAACTCTGGTCAGCCAATGTGGCGCTATCAGCAAGAGGCATGACCCTTGCTGATGTTCCTTGGACAGGACTTACGGAAGCAGAGCGATCGGTGGAAAAGCATAAAGCCATTGGCTATGCATGGGCCATGGTGTCCAGACCCAGGGGGGCTGGAGGAGTCAGCGTGAAGTAAAGGGGACATTGTGCTGTTTCTTGTGAAGCGAAAAAGTTCCACCTCTGCTTCGTAAAATCTTTCCCAGTTTCCTGTGAAGCTAAGAGGTCCACCGTAAAATCTTCGTAAAATCTTTCCAAGATCTGACTGACTACATTGGGATGGAGCTTCTAATCCCTGTGAGTCACCTCCCATCTGGACAGTAAATCTGCTCCCACATTCCTGCTTCCAGGAATGTAAATTGCCCTGAGGGTCAGGAACTTGTCCTGAGCCCAAAACAGAACCTGCTACACTAGTTTGCTCAAACGGTGCAAAAGCAGTCCACTTTGATGATTTAAATATATAAGTGACCTCGGTGTTGTCCACCCGCACCAGGAAATGGTAGCCCCTTATCTGCCGTAGGAAGTATTTCAGGGCCAGAAATACAGCCATCCATTCTAGGCAATTAATGTGCCAATCGAGATGATGACCTCTCCAGACCCCTTGGGCTGGATTCGACAACACGCACCTAGAGTGGGAACCAGGGTGAGAAACCGGGGTCTGATCCACATAGAAAGGCTACGATGCCGACAGCACGTAACCCTTATTCGCCTTTGGGGATTGGCCCTTGGATGAAATCCTCTGGCTCTGAGTCAAAATTGAAATGGTCTCATATACAGAAGGCCCAAAGGTATAACCGTGGACGCAGCTGCCCTAAGACCCAGAATTCTTTGAAAATTATGGACTGTAATCTCCTGACCTAGCCTGATATTGTCCAGGGTGCTTAAGATGGACTCTACATGTGCGGGAGACAACTATGCCTGCATGGTGACCGAGTCCTATACAACCCCCAAATACATTGTTCTCTGGGCCAGAGAGAGAACGTTTTTCTTGGCGTTGAGTCTCAACCCCAGAGTTTGAAGATGAGCTAGGACGATATCTCGATGTCGAAGCAAACTCTTGAGACTGGGCCAGTATCAGCCAGTCATCTATGTAATTTAAAATGCGGATGCCTTGGAGTCGCAGCGGAGGCAGAGCTGCATTCATGCATTTTGTGCACAAGGCTAGGGTGAATGGAAGAACCCAAGAGTGGTAAGCTTCGCCCCAGAAAGCAAACCTCAGGAACTTCCTGTGTTGTGACAGAATTTCTATATGAAATTATGCATCCTTGAGGTCGATTGTGACAAATCAGTGTTTGTGTTGAATTTTAGACACAATCATTTTGACTGTCAGTATTTTGAACTTGAATGCTCTGAGAGAATGGTTCAGACCGCAAAGGTTTAGAATCAGACGCAACCCCCCACCCCAGGTTTTTTTTTGGGAACCAGAAAATACCGGCTGTAATAGCATGACTGTCTCTCTGGGAGGGAACATGTTCTATGGCCCCTTTGTCCAGTAGAGTTGGCTGTTTTTGTACCAGAAAATGTGCCTGCTCCGGTTTCATGGTTGTGGAGACCACACCATTGAAACACAGAGGATGGTGCGCAAACTGTATTCAGTAGCCTTTTTCTACAGTTCTCAAAGCCCAAGGAGGTATGTTTGGCAGTAGTTTCCACACTGCCAACTTCTTTGAAAGGGGCACTAATTTTCACACAAAGTCTTGTGACGCAACATCTTGTTGGGGGAATGTTCAATTTCCTATGTCCTGGAGAACAGCAGGAAGCAACTGAATATTTAAAGTGCCCCTATTATGCTATTTTAAAGTTTTAAAAAACACCAGAGGTGGCGGGGATGAAACTGCAGTGTGATGGTGTCGGGAATGGAACTTGCTTTAGATGTTGTATTTTTTATGCACCCTCTGTACTGGGTGCAAAAGCCTCAGGACTTTTTCTTTTTAGCTGAGATCAGCAAATCTTAAGTCCAGTTTCTTCTTTGGTGGTGGAGCGTGGTGCACTGGTCCCCAGTCTCTTTGAGTGGGAGAATGACTCACCACGCTCTGTTTCTGAGGCTTCTCTTTGAGAAGCTGGACCTGGTTGGGGCTGGGTGGCTGACAGCGCCAACCCTTGAGGTCTGCAGGGGAGGAACTTATAAAACGCCCCCTCGAGTCTTTTAGCCTCCAGAAACCTACTGACCTACTGAGTTGGAAAATCACTTATATTACACTGCTCACTTGTATTACACTGCTCACTTACATCACATTGCATATAATTGATTAAACCTGCTACATTTACATAAAAAACTGTCAACATTCAAACATAATCAAAATTTTTAAAAAATCAATCAATTTAGTAATTTAAACATTACCAATGTTGTTGTTTATAAAATGTATACATATTTTTATATTCATTGTGCAGTCACCATAATTTTTATAACATAGATCTTTGTGAGATCGTAATGAACTATGATTAATGATTTAGTGATGAACTTTAGTGATCATAAAGGGACGGCTCTTTGCGTGCTTTCTGCCATGCCAAATCCCGCATACAGTATGCTTGATAAAGTTGCTGTGGGATGCTGATAAAATTAACAGTGGTTTGTGAACGTAAACGCTTTAATAAAATTTAATTTATTAGGAGCATTTATGATGGGAGGTGTAGGTTGTGTGGCGAGAGGTAAATTTAAACTATTACAGAGCAATTGTGTTTTTAAATTATGTTTTTTCACTTTAGTTAGTTCACAACTTTAGTTGGTGTGCAATGTTGCTGTTTGGACAAAGCTCTAAGTCCACTCCAAAAGGAGATATTCTCTTTAACAGAAAACACTTCACAAGAACTAAAACAAACGGCTTGGGACTACAATACACTTAGTCTGATCCTTTGAAGTCAAGTCAAGTCACCTTCATTTATATAGCGCTTTTAACAATATAGATTGTTTCAAAGCAGCTTTATAGTGATAATAGGAAATTAAAGTGACAGACATTGTTTTGGCTTTACAGCAGCTCTAGAATAAAGTTATAGTCCAGTTAGTTTTGATTGATTCACTTCCGTTGCAAAGATCATTATTTATTACTTAGACACGACACTGTTCCAGCAGAAAACCCTTACGGCTGTTTCACACCGCAAGCGTGAGCGGCGCTTGAGCAGCGCGTCAGCGTAACTACATCGTCACTGCAGCAGCAGACGCGTAAAAGTATTCACACTGGAAGCGTTTGTACAGTGTCATAGTAGCGGCTCCAAAGCTACATATAAGCGAACAATTATTTACAAAGACACCTATAAATTTGATTTTAGAAGTTGGTAAACCATATAAATGGTAAACAACAAAACAACCAAGAAAACAGCTCCAATCTTGTCATTTCAGTCATAGCATATTTTCGATACGTTTACAAGAATACAAACTCCGCGGATAAAACACACACACACACACACACACAAATCCGCACACTCGGGTTTGATTTGGGTTGTGCTAGCCTATGTAGCTGTCTGTGTATTTCATAAACTAAAAAGTTTACTTTAGTTTTTTTTTTTTATATAATACACCATACTTTCACCCAAACTGAATAATTAAAAACAAGTGTGTAGCTTAAATCTTCTATAAATTTTTTGAGTCTTCATTTTCTTTTTTTGCCTACTCCAGTTCTTGTTAAAACTCACTAGACATGCTTATTCTGTGCATTTTGGGCACTTTTTGTGTGAAATCAAATTTATTTTGTCCATCAAAAAGTGTGCTTTCACTTTAATTGAGCTTGAGCAGCGCAGAAAAAATAGACTTGGCGCCGAATCCCCTACTTTACTGCTGCTCACGGGACGCTCACGCGCTGCTCATGCACTCATTGATTAACATGCACGCCGAAAAAAATATCCGCTGCTCACGTGCCGCTGACGCCTGCGTTGTGAAACGGCCGTTAACGCGCATTCGCACAAAACAGTGCCCGGCGGCTCGAGAACGCAAACCCTGAAATAGGTTCCAAGGTGCAAGCCCTGAAAAAAAAAAAGAATAATAATTTGTATCTCTGCGCAAGCTTTGAAAACGCTGATGGCGTGCACATGCGTATTACGTGTTCAGTCTATAGGTATGCGCGTTTGAATATATAGGTGTGCAAGCGTGTAGTCTTTCTTTATAACTTGACCTGATTTGAATTCTATTACATTAGAGTAGATGTTAAAACTTCATGCTGATTTGTACTTGGCTTTCGCCAAGATCTCGGCCGTCCCCCACTCAACTCAGCCCAGCTTACTGACCTTTACATCCCTCCTGCTGCTGAGGTTGCTCCTTCCTCGTAGTTCACATGTGACCTAACCACAATCTCTCAATCTGGATAAACCCAGACTCTCCATCCTCGCTGTTCTGCTTCAGTGGCAAGCTGAGCATACCGCAGTTTCTTCCTCTCATATGCCTCATCTACAGCATCCTCCCATGGCACTGTTAACGCTATCAGTTGAACAATGCGTGCTGATCCAGACCACAAAACAATATCTGGTTGGAGGTTAGTGGTGGCAATCTCAGGTGGAAAAATAAGCCGTTGATCAAGATCAGCCAGCATTTTCCAGTCCCTAGCAGCTTCCAGTTGTCCTGGGCGAGAATTGGTTTTAACCCTCTGGGGTCTAAGGTGTTTTTGGGGTCCCTGAGATGTTTTGACATGCCCTGACATTTGTGCTTTTTTCAGTTGCTAATAAACATATTAATGGCAAAGGTGTAATTACACTCTATTTAGCACAAACAGGGCTACCATAATATGTGAGCAACATGTATGTACATGTTTGTATTTTTGAGAGAATATTGTTTATGCATGGTTATTGATAAAACTAAAAATTAAAGTTTCTGAAATAAGGCCACAAAACACATACTAAATATGTGTCCACAATACTTTTGACTAATGGCTGTTGTGGCCTAGAGTTTTTGCTTCAAAATGATCTGATAATCATCCTGCCTAATCATTCACATAAAACAATACATTGATTTAAATTTTGTAAAAACACTTTTTGTTAGGAAAGGCAATATGCGTGTGGGCGT
The DNA here is from genome assembly GCA_026230005.1 of Gila orcuttii. Classification (NCBI taxonomy): domain Eukaryota; kingdom Metazoa; phylum Chordata; class Actinopteri; order Cypriniformes; family Leuciscidae; genus Gila; species Gila orcuttii. The sequence goes on along the minus strand of JAPDVR010000005.1, from coordinate 37,244,270 downwards.
GAACGGCCCAAACCCCTTATCATGAATAATTCACACCTGAGAAGACAATGACTCGCATAATCAGCCTTTCATTCAGGTGTGTCACACAAGAAAGAATGTGAGGAGAGAAAAAAAAAAAAAAAAAAAACTGTTTTCGATTTTAATATATTTTAAAATATAATTTATTCCTGTGATTTTAAAGTTGAATTTTCAGCATCATTACTCCAGTCTTCAGTGTAACATGATCCTTCAGAAATCATTCTAATATGATGATTTGATGCTCAAGAAACATTTCTCATTATTATCAATGTTGAAAACAGTTATTTACATTTTTATTTCAGGATTCTTTGATAAATAGAAAGTTCAAAAGAACAGCATTTATCTGAAATAGAATCTTTTGTAACATTAAACACTACCGTTCAAAACTTTGGGGTCAGTAAGTATTTTTATTTTATTTTTTGGGGGAAATAAATAAAATAAATCAATACTTTTATTCATCAAGGAGGAAATCAATTGATCAAAAGTGACAGTAAAGACATTTATAATGTTATAAAAGATTCTATTTCAAATAAATGCTGTTGTTTTTAACTTTATGTTGATCAAAGAATCCTGAAAAAATGGTACACAATAAATGGAGTTGGAAACATCTTGAAAAGAAAATGATCTTTTCCCATAAATGTCTTATAAAGTATTCATTCTAAAAGTAGGCCAATACATTTTATCATACATAAAGTTAAGGATTCATTAGTTTGATATAGCTTACATTGGAACAAACACTATAATAACATCTTAGTTGATGAGTTTATTTTTGACAGAACATACTGTCACGGATCCAATCATCGATGACACCACCCCATCAATCTCAACTCAGCGCACCTGGTCATGCTCATCATCCCCGGAATTCTAATCACTCCCACCTGCTCTTCGTCACCACTCACCTTGATGCACGCTGTTCATAAGCCGCAGACAATCTTCACTCGGAGTCCGGTCTCGTCTTTCCAATACCTAGGACTCACTGGTTCCTTGATCTCGTTGTCTGGTTCCAGATATTACTCTACTTCAAGTGGTTTACGCAATATTCTAACGTCCTTTGTGTATCTCCTCTGCAGCGTCAGTGAGGTGGTTGTTCCGGAGATTCCTCATCACCTTCCCTGCGTCTCTCCAGTACTGATCTCCACTAGTTACAAGCATGCAACAGTAAGACACGGCGGATCCTATCAAGCTCTTCCTGTACCGGCCCCATTCACGGATCCCCTGGGGCTAAAGACTTTCCTGTGGCATCACGAGTCTTCCAGTATCGTGGAGTTGCTTATCCTTGTTAAATAAATCATTGTCACTCTACCTTTGTGTCTTCGTTCCTCGATATAACCGTGACAGAAGACCGGACCCACACAATGCAAGCTCCATCGGCTCATGATGTCCCGATTTACGGAACAGAGATCGCTCAGGGTGCCACCGCATCGGCCGCCACCGTTCATCCGCCTCTCACCGCCGTTGCCGCTGCGTCATCCATTCAACCAACTACGCTCCAAGAAACCCTCGCTGAACTCAGTCGCACACTACAGAGCCTCAGACCTGCCACCAGTAGCCCCATGGCCCGACCATCATCATATTCGGGAGAGGAGGAGTGCAGTGGATTCCTCTTGCAGTGTCGACTTTACATGGAGATCCACGCCCACCATTTCATTTCTGAAAGAGCGAAGATATCCTTTGTTATTTCCTTACTCACGGGTCGCGCATTGAGTTGGGCACAAGCTTTATGGAATTCCAATGCACATGCACTACTATCACTGAGTTGCTTTATGGAACATTTTCAAGTTGTCTTCGCTCAAACCTCGAATGCTGTTTCCGTCCACGATCAGCTGGTACGCTTGCGTCAGGGCCGATCTACGGTGTCAGAGTATGCCCTGCAGTTCCGCACTATCGCCGCTAACAGTGGATGGAATGAAGTTGCATTAATGACCGCGTACCGACGTGGATTGAATCCAGACATCTGCCTGCAGCTCGCCATTTATGAAGACTCGATTGGGATTGAGAAACTAATTCTGTTCCAGCTAACACCCTTATAGACTTCGGCGCGGCGGGGAATTTCATCTCAGCATCGTTGCTCAACCGCCTCCAAGACCGCCGCCGACGATTAACACGACCGTTGAGCATCCTTTCCATTCTGGGCAAACCACTGGGGAGAGGAAGCATCCAGTATTACAGTCCAGTTGTAGATTTGTCAGTGGGTTATTTACATGGTGAGGAGTGTTCTTTTTATGTCCTGGAGGACTCTACAGCAGACCTCGTTCTGGGACGCCCGTGGCTCATTCAGCATTCACCTGTCATCTGTTGGGCCACCGTGGAGGTATGTCAATGGAGCGAATCCTGTAAAGAATGCTGCCTTCAGTCAGTTAAGAGGAAACCGTCCTAGCCCACGACTCCAGTGTTCCTGGGATCCACCTCTGTTGAAAGTCCAGTCACTGATTCTGTCCCGAGCGTTCCATCTGAATACCGGGCATTCCAGGACATGTTCAGTAAACAAATGGCCACCACACTTCCGCCTCACCGACCTTGGGATTGCGCTATTGAGTTACTGCCTGGGGCTACCTTACCGTGGGGGAAAGTTTACCCCTTGTCCATTCCAGAGCATAAAGCCATGGAGGAGTATGTGGAGGAGGCGTTACAACAGGGGTATATCCAACCATCTACATCCCCAGCCGCGTCTAGCTTTTTCTTCGTCGGAAAGAAGGATGGTGGCCTTCGTCCTTGTATCGACTACCAGGTACTGAATGCATCCATGATCAAATTCAGATATCCTTTGCCATTGGTACCCGCTGCCCTTGAACAACTACGGTCTGCGGTAATCTTCACGAAGCTCGACCTACGGAGCGCCTATAACCTAGTCCGCGTGCGCAAGGGAGATAAGTGGAAGACGGCATTCATTAGCCCCGCCGGCCACTATGAATACCGGGTCATGCCCTTCGGTCTGTCCAACTCACCATCAGTTTTCCAGGGTTTTATGAATGAGATCTTCCGGGACTTCCTTAACCGGTTCGTCATAATCTACATCGACGACATCCTCATCTACTCCACCAGTCTCGAGGAGCACGTACGCCATGTACATCAAGTTCTGAAACGTCTTCGTGAGCACCAGTTATATTTAAAACTCAAGAAGTGTGAATTCCACCAGACAACCATTCACTTTCTGGGTTACGTCATTCGTCCAGAGGGTATCTCCATGGATCAGACCAAGGTGAAAGCTGTCCTCAACTGGCCCAGACCTCAGACTTTAAAGGAACTACAGAGGTTCCTTGGCTTTGCTAATTTTTATCGTCGATTTATCAAAAACTACAGCAAAACCTGTGCTCCTGTAACATCCATGGTACGGAAGGGTGTCAAACGTCTCACCTGGTCTCCGGAAGCCACCGCAGCCTTCGAAAGACTAAAGAAAGCATTCTGTTCCACTCCCATGCTCGGCCATCCGAACCTAGATAAACCATTCATCGTGGAAGTCGACGCCTCTACCAACGGTGTTGGAGCAGTACTGTCCCAGTGGCAGGGGACCCCTCTTCAACTTCGACCGTGCGCCTTTTTCTCACGCAAGTTAACACCGGCGGAACAAAATTATGATGTGGGCAATCGGGAGCTGTTGGCCATTAAACTGGCTTTAGAAGAGTGGAGACATTGGCTGGAAGGAGCAAACCACCTATTCCAAGTAATCACAGATCATCGCAACCTAGAATACTTTCGAGTCGCCAAGAGGTTGAATCCTCGCCAAGCCCGATGGGCATTGTTCTTCACTCGCTTCAACTTCTCTGTAACCTATCGCCCCGGAACCAAGAACCTCAAGGCCGACGCACTGTCTTGTGTGTTCCAACCTGAAACCTCTCCGAAAAGTAACGAAACCGTCCTCCCTCCAGCCCTGATAATGAGTCCCATTTGTTGGAACTTCGACGACCTCATCGCCGAGGCCACCCTGTCTGAACCTGCTCCGCCGGGGGGGCCCGAGGGTAAGATCTTCGTTCCACCCCGACTCCGGATACCCCTCGTGGACTCGGTGCATACTTCTCCGGGATCCGGACACCCAGGTAGCCATCAGACCCTTACACTTCTCCAAGAACGCTACTGGTGGCCCAGGATGTCCCAGGATACCTCCCGGTACGTGCAAGGTTGCACCGCCTGTGCCATGAGCAAGGTGCCCCGACGTCTACCAGAGGGAAAGCTGATGCCTCTCCCCATACCGAATCGACCCGGTCACACATCGCTGTCGATTTCATAACTGATCTACCCTCCTCTGATGATAAAACCTGCATACTTGTCGTCGTTGACAGATTCTCTAAATCCTGTAAACTACTAGCACAAAACACGCCAAACTCCTGTTCACAGAAATATTTCGCCACTTCGGCATTCCAGAAGACCTTGTCTCTGATCGAGGACCCCAATTCATATCTCACGTCTGGAAGTCCTTCTTTAAGTTATTGGGAGTGTCGGTCAGTCTAACGTCGGGGTATCATCCTCAATCTAACGGTCAGGCGGAACGTAAGATTCAGGAGATCGGGAGGTACCTGCGGACCTATTGTCACGAGACACTGGACCATTGGAACAGATACCTGCCATGGGCTGAGTATGCTCAAAACTCCCTCCGTCAGTCCTCCACTGGTCTAACACCTTTCCAGTACGTCCTAGGCTACCGACCACCACTGTTTCCTTGGTCTGGGGAACCATCTGACGTCCCAGCAATTCAGCATTGGTTCGTCGAGAGTGAGAGGGTCTGGGACCCAGCCCATGTCCATCTCCAAGGGGCAGTTCGGAGGCATCAATTGCAGGCAGATACCCGTCGCAGGGCTACTCCTCTCTACACTCCAGCACAGTTGGTGTGGCTCTCGACCCGGGACATACACCTCCGGCATACACATAGGCTACTATATATTTAACATATGAGCAGAAACTGGCTAACAAAAGCTTATTTGATATTTTAGAATAAAAACTTTATAATCTATCCAAAACTACGAAATGTTGTCTTTCATATTTCATCTGTAACATAGTAAACATAAACAACAGCGCCCATCTGTGCCGTTAATTCATTCACACACAGAAACCTGATTCAAATTTAAACAGTCTTTTTGCGTTTACAGACACTATTCCATATCGCGATTAGAACAAAGCACAAGAATAAAAAACTTACTCACAATTCTCGGCTTGATCCGTCACTCCTCGAAATGAAAATAAACTAGCACATGTTCTGAGGTAAATGTCGCAGGATTATTCCACACAGCCTCGCAAGACGAAATAGTACATTAATCTGATGATTAAATTTGTTGTGTTATCGCGTTTATGAGGGGCTTTTACACGTTTGCATGTGTTGCTTCTGATCATTTGCGTTTGAATAGCACGCGCTCTCCGTGGGCGTGTCACATTAGCAGAATAATGAGCTGAGAGAACGATAATGAGATCGGCTGACACTTCTCTCTTTTTTTATAGATTACATAAACAGAGAATATTTATTTTAGTTTTGAATTCGATATTTTAAAAGTACAAACTTAAATGATTATAAAGATATATTGCTCATGCCTGGTTCAATAGTATTTTCTGAGTTTTGTTTAAGTTTAGAGACGTGCTCCAGAAAAAAGGTTAACGGAGATGGAGAGACAGAAAGCACACCCTGTTTATTTTCTTTATTTTACAAAAGCACAATGTTTTATTTCGATTGTAAATGGACACATAAAAAAGTAGACATTCAACAGTTTCTTTTTTTATATTTCTTAAGTCTGTATGACCAAAAATGACAGAGTATTTTAAGTCTATATTCCTGCTATGTGAAAAAAATCGAGCAAAACGCGTTTGCCGACCTCAGAGTGTTAACTCCTTTTCTTGGTGGTTGCTCGCCTGGGCGGAGGAATATTGTCTTCTCTGTGTAATGTTTTGCTAGAATAGGTGGCAACTTATTGGTCATGTTACGCTTGTCTTCCAATGCTAAAGCCAAACATCGGAGTACTTGGTCATGGCGCCAAGTAAACCGACCTTGGCTAAGAGCCACCTTACATCCTGTCAAAATGTGCCTTAATGTGGCAGGTGATGAACACCAAGGACAAGAGGGATCCTCTCCTACCCAGAGGTTTAGGTTCTGTGGTGATGGGAGAACATCATATGTTGACCTGATAAGTAAACTGATCCTACTCTCTTCCATTGACCAAAGGTCTTGCCAGCCCATCTTGCGTTGTTCCACACTCTCCCATCTCATCCACTCTCCCTGCTTGGCCTGGGTAATGGCCTTTATACACCTCATCCTTTCCTCCTGCTTTCGCACCTCGTTGACTACCAGCTTCCTCCTTTGAGCTGGGGCTTCCTTGTGCCATTTAGGAGGAGCTAAACTGAGCCCAAAACCCCCTCTTCCATGCTGTACCTGTCCCACGATATCACCAATTTGAAGGGCAGCCTTTGCCTCTTCCACAGATTTCTTTGATGACCACTTTCTACCAGTTTTTAACACAGGTGCTGCCTCCCTTACACATTTGTCGCGTGACTCTACTAAGGTCATTTCCAGTCTGACCTTGGCGCACTTAAACTCCTCGGTTAAAGCAGAGACTGGCAGCTGCAATATTCCTTTACTATAAAGTCCCACTCTGCTGAGGTAGCGTGGAACTCCCAACCATTTCCTGATGTATGAACTTATTAACGCTCAACAAATTACTTGTCTGGCTTTAATTTATAATACAGAATTGTTTATCGCTTCCGCGTAGCCATGTGAACAGGAACTATTATGACAATGTTTTATCTGTACAGAGGTAAAGAGAAGGGAAGGAGGCCTTCACAGGGGAGAGACTAGTTGACACTTCAGGAATGCGTTGTCGTCGTGTCCAGGCGCGGGTCCTTCATCAGATCTGGATACGGCCTGGATCCGGCAGACTGCAGTATACCTCGGAATAAACAGAGAGACTAATATTAGCGTAGACGCTATTCTTCTTATGATGTAAGAAGTACATCTTATCGATAATTTCGATGTTCTGTGCCTTACTGAAACCTGGCTTAAACCAAATGATTATTTCGGTCTAAATGAGTCTACTCATTTGAGTCTACAGCGTGTACAGAGTGAACAGCAACGGTCCTAGTACTGAGCCTTGTGGTACGCCATACTGAACTTGTGATCTATAAGACATCTCTTCATTACTGCTACAAACTGATAACTGTCAGGAACCAATCAGACACCACATCCTTCACCACACAGCGATCACTCTCCCCAGAATATTAATCACCTGCACCTGTTCACAATCAGTAAGCCTCATCAACCCCTGCATAAAAACACTCACCACAGCCTCACTCACCGTCAAGCCTCCAACAGGAACAGACCATTTCCCGTTGTCCTACAAAGCCTCTAAAGAAGTCCAGTTCCAGCCAAGTAAAGTATACTCACCTGTGAATTACTAACCTCTGCATTCCTGTTCCACTGCCTCCAGACATCCTGTCCGAGTCCTTGCTTCCTGAAACCCCATCTGGATCCCTGTCCCCTTAAATCCTGGATCTTCCTGAGTCCCGGTGTTCACGCTGAGTTATCTCTCCCACGACGACATCTGAAAGAGAAAAGACACGTATGAAAGATCTGCAACCGCTTGACATAAAGTAACCTGAAGAGGATCTGCTCACCTGTAATCTGCCCCGCACGTAGTGATCCACCTCGTATCTGCACCTGCACTCTGAGAATACTCACCCTTGCACTTGTGTCACATTTAATAAAGCTGTGTTTGGATTCACTTACCTCTGTCTCCTTGCCTGTATCCTGACAGAAGGCTTGACCAACTATCGCTATGGATCCAACACAACCGCCAACCGCAGCCATTCCAGGGCAACCAGCAACCGATGCGGTGAGTTCGCTTCCACAGCCCACCTCCACTTCCGCGAACCTCACTTCCACGATGGTATGCATTGCTAGCCCCACGTCCCGACCAGCGCCCTTCTCCGGTCGGGCGGAAGATTGCAATGGCTTCCTGTTGCAGTGTTCGCTCACCTTTGAACAGCAGCCTCATCTGTTTCCCACAGACCGTTCACGAATCTCTTTCATCATTCAGCAGTTATCTGGAACAGCATTAAGATGGGCTGAGTCGCTGTGGGTACAAGAGACTGAGGTTACCAGGTCACTACAAAATTTCATTCACCATTTCAAGGAGGTTTTCGGCCAACCAGTCAGTGATTCCACCATCAGTGATAAGCTTATGCATCTTCGACAGGATAAGAGATCCGTTTCAGAGTATTCCATTGAATTCCGAACTCTAGCTTCAGTGAGTGGTTGGAACGAAAAGGCTCTCCTGGCTGTTTATCGCGGCGGTCTCAATCCTGCACTTCCTCTCCAAATCGCGATCTACGATGACAACCTGGGGCTCGGAAAATTCATACAGCAAACTCTCCGTATTCATCAACGGTCCCAGAGCTGCTATCGAGATACTCGAGTTTCTCACGCCACATCCCCTCACGTCCTCACGAATCATGAGTCTGAAAAAGCCCCAGAAGAAATGCAAGTTGATACTCACCGGCTCACCCAGGCTGAACGCTCTCGTCGCAGAGAAATGAAGTTATGTCTGTACTGTGGTGTGAAGGGTCATTTTCGACTTCAGATGACGGTAAGCTCCGTTCTGGCTCACCACGCCGTATCGACACCACTCACAATTCCAGTAATCCTGAAAATTCGAACTTTCCATGTATCTGTAGCAGCCATTGTCGATTCCGGATCAGCGGGGAACTTCATATCAGGGCAACTCTGCAAGAAACTTAACCTCAGGAAGGTCGACATCCCAAAGCCATATTCCATTCATGCAGTGACCGGCAAACCCATTAACAAGGGGTATGTTACTTCGCAAATCACACCCATCCAACTGTGTATTGAAAATCTTCACCACGAAATGTTCGAACCTTTCATTCTTCAGAATAGCCAAGCAGACATCATTCTCGGCCGTCCATGGTTAATTCGTCACCAACCTACCATAAATTGGCAGTCCGGTAAGATAACCAGTAGGGGATGTCATTGTCCGCTTAAGCAATGCGCACATTCTGCTCCACCAGCTGCAGAACTCGAGAAAATGCTCACTGTGAGTTCCACCTCCATCGAGAGCCCCACGGAGAATCTGTCTACAAACATTCCCTCTTGCTATTCCTCGTTCTCTGACATATTCAACCCGGTTACTGCCTCCAACCTGCCACCTCATAGACCCCGGGATTGTGCCATTGACCTGGTCCCCGATGCCTCGATTCCCAAGGGTAAGATTTACTCACTCTCCATTCCTGAACAAGAATCTATGCGGAAGTACATCGAGGAAGCATTACAACAGGGGTACATTCGTCCCTCTACATCCCCTGCTGCCGCTAGTTTCTTTTTTGTCGCCAAGAAGGATGGAGGATTAAGACCTTGCATTGATTACAGAGCCCTGAAAACAGCTTTCATCACGCCTGCAGGGCACTATGAATACTTGGTCATGCCCTATGGGTTAGTAAACGCTCCTTCCGTGTTCCAGAGCTTCATGGACGAGGTACTCCGAGACTACCTGGGGAAATTTGTGTTGGTGTATATTGATGATATTCTGATTTATTCCAAGAACCCTGTTGAACATCAACATCATGTGGTCCTGGTACTCCAACGACTCAGGGAATTCACCCTCTTTCTAAAGGCAGAGAAGTGCACGTTTCACCAGACCGATGTCGAATTCCTGGGATACCAACTCAGTGAAAGAGGTGTGGAGAGGGACAAACGGAAGACCGAAACCATCACGTCCTGGCCAACCCCACAGTCGGTGAAAGAGCTCCAGAGGTTCCTTGGCTTTGCTAATTTTTACCGACGGTTCATACACCAGTACAGTTTCTTGACTGCTCCTCTTACCTCCCTGTTAAAGGGGAAACCGAAAGTGTTGCTTTGGACCCCAGAAGCTGAGCGTGGCTTTAACGCCCTCAAGGCCGCTTTCACCACTGCACCCTTGCTCCACCATCCAGATCCAGAGAAGGTATTTGTGGTGGAAGTAGATGCCTCCACTACCGGGGTAGGAGGGATTCTGTCCCAGTACTCAGGCTCATCCTCCAAGACCGTACCTTGCGCATTCTTTTCCAAGAAATTATCCACAGCGGAAATCAACTACGACATTGGGAACCGAGAGCTTTTAGCTGTGAAACTTGCCTTGGAGGAATGGAGGCATTGGTTAGAGGGGGCGAAGCATCCATTCTTGGTACTTACGGATCATAAGAACCTCCAGTACTTAAGAGATGCGAAAAGACTGAATCCACGTCAGGCGCAATGGGCGTTGTTCTTCACCCGGTTCCATTTCAAGATTTCTTATCGTCCAGGCTCCAAGAATACTAGAGCGGATGCCCTCTCTCGCATCCATGCCCCAGAAATCCCTAAGGAGGAACCCGAGACCATTTTGCCCAAAAAGTTGTTTGTCAATCCCATCCAGTGGGAGATCAACGAGCAATTATTGGAACTGTCACGACAACAACCTCGAATCCCAGGGTGCCCCCCCGAGAAGATTTACGTCCCAGAGGACTTCCGCAACTCTCTCATTGCTTCAGCTCACTCCTCCGTAGGCACAGGTCATCCCGGAATAAATAAAACGTTCACTACTCTCCAAGTCAAGTACTGGTGGCCCAATATGCAGCATGACATCACGACATTCATACAAGGTTGTATCCCCTGTGCCATGTCCAAGGTTCCCAGAAATCTCCCTGTGGGTAAACTCGTCCCGCTTCCAGTTCCACATAGACCTTGGTCCCACATTGGAGTGGATTTCGTCACGGACCTGCCTGCCTCCGACGGTAACACCTGTATCCTCGTAGCCATTGATCGGTTCTCCAAGGCATGTAGGCTGATTCCTCTGAAAGGGCTCCCCACGGCTTTTGTCACTGCTGAACTTCTGATGGAGCACGTCTTCCGGAACTACGGCATCCCAGAGGACATCGTGTCTGACAGGGGACCCCAATTTATCTCCCGAGTTTGGCGAGACTTTTTCACCCTCATGAACGTGACCGTAAGCTTGTCATCAGGATACCATCCACAAACAAATGGCCAAACCGAACGTAAAATCCAAGATGTAGGGCGATTCCTGCGTACCTTCTGCCACTCCAACCGAAACATCTGGAGTCGTTACCTCATTTGGGCAGAGTACGCACAAAACTCCCTCAGACAGTCATCCACTCAACTGACTCCTTTCCAGTGTGTGCTGGGTTACCAACCCCCACTGTTTCCATGGTCCGGCGAACCTTCAGAAGTACCAGCAGTAAATAAGTGGTTTCAAGAGAGCGAGGGAGTGTGGAACCAAACTCATCATCATCTTCAGCAAGCAGTAAATCGCCAACGACATTTTGCAGATGCTCACCGCCGTCAAACTCCCGAATACCAACCCGGACAGTTAGTCTGGCTCTCCACTGAAGACATCCGTCTATGCCAACCTTGCCGCAAACTCAACCCCAGATACATCGGACCGTTCCCCATCGTAAGACAAGTAAACCCAGTCACTTATCAACTTCGCCTACCTCCAGAACATCGGATCCATCCCACGTTTCACGTCTCCCTCCTGAAACCTCACCACCCACCTGTACCCCACTCAGCCACAGAACCGGTCCCTGAGGATAACCCCCCGATACCACCTATTGAACCAGAGCCCATCTATTTGATTAATGAGATTTTGGACTCCCGATGTCGAGGTGGTCATATTGAATATCTCATAGAATGGGAGGGGTATGGACCAGAGGAAAGATGTTGGGTACCCCGGAACGACGTCCTTGATCCAGATCTGCTCCGAGAGTTTCACGCTCAATATCCAGACAAACCTGCACCACGGCCAAGAGGTAGACCACCACGACGTGGAGGTAGACCACCACGACGCTGGCGCGGACCCTGGAGGGGGGGGTAATGTCAGGAACCAATCAGACACCACATCCTTCACCACACAGCGATCACTCTCCCCAGAATATTAATCACCTGCACCTGTTCACAATCAGTAAGCCTCATCAACCCCTGCATAAATACACTCACCACAGCCTCACTCACCGTCAAGCCTCCAACAGGAACAGACCATTTCCCGTTGTCCTACAAAGCCTCTAAAGAAGTCCAGTTCCAGCCAAGTAAAGTATACTCACCTGTGAATTACTAACCTCTGCATTCCTGTTCCACTGCCTCCAGACATCCTGTCCGAGTCCTTGCTTCCTGAAACCCCATCTGGATCCCTGTCCCCTTAAATCCTGGATCTTCCTGAGTCCCGGTGTTCACGCTGAGTTATCTCTCCCACGACGACATCTGAAAGAGAAAAGACACGTATGAAAGATCTGCAACCGCTTGACATAAAGTAACCTGAAGAGGATCTGCTCACCTGTAATCTGCCCCGCACGTAGTGATCCACCTCGTATCTGCACCTGCACTCTGAGAATACTCACCCTTGCACTTGTGTCACATTTAATAAAGCTGTGTTTGGATTCACTTACCTCTGTCTCCGTGCCTGTATCCTGACAATAACGGTCAGATAAGTATGATTTAAACAATGCTAATGCAATTCCACTAATGCTAACATAATTGAGTCTATTCCAAAGTATGTTGTGGTCGATGTAAAATGAGCCGTTTTAACATTTAATCATTTAAACCTACTAGTCTCTATTTTCATGCTACTAGTACTTCTTTTTTAGATACTAGTATCTATTCCATTAAGTACTAGTACCTATTCACTAGCTACTAGTACTTATTATTAGATACTAGTACTTATTCATTAGATACTAGTACCTATTAAATAGATACTAGTCCTTATTTATTAGATACCAGTGCTTATTCATTAGTTACTACTACTTATTCATTAGATACTAGTACCTATTAAATAGATAATGGTATTCATACATTAGATACTAGTACTTATTTCTATGGGGATCTGTCATTCAGATATCAACTATTCAATTCTGACTAGTATGTATTCCAATTGTGACTAGTACAGATATATTTAGGGGCCAAGCACCGAAGGTGCGGAGGCACCTATTGTATCTGTTCCGGTTCTTATTAGGGGCCAAGCACCGAAGGTGCGGGCACCTATTGTAATTGTTCCGGTTCTTATTAGGGGCCAAGCACCGAAGGTGCGGAGGTACCTATTGTATCTGTTCCGGTTCTTATTAGGGGCCAAGCACCGAAGGTGGGGGCACCTATTGTTTCTGTTCTGGTTCTTATTATTATTAGGGGCCAAGCACCGAAGGTGCAGAGGCACCTATTGTGTCTGTTACGGTTCTTATTAGGGGACAAGCACCGAAGGTGCGGAGGCACCTATTGTATCTTTTCCGGTTCTTATTAGGGGCCAAGCACCGAAGGTGCGGAGGCACCTATTGTATCTGTTCGGTTCTTATTATTAGGGGCCAAGCACCGAAGGTGCGGAGGCATCTATTGTATCTGTTCCGGTTCTTATTAGGGGCCAAGCACCGAAGGTGCGGAGGCACCTATTGTGTCTGTTCCGGTTCTTATTAGGGGCCCAGCACCGAAGGTGCTGAGGCACCTATTGTATCTGTTCCGGCTCTTATTAGGGGCCAAGCACCGAAGGTGTGGAGGCACCTATTGTATCTGTTCCAGTTCTTATTATTATTCTTCCTTCTTCCGACTGGGCGTCTATGGCAGTACGATGCCCTGAAGGAGTCTGAGAAGCTTCAAAACAGCGCCACCTAGTGGTAAAATTACATTTTCAAATGCTTATAACTCTGGGTGTGGTTGACTTATTTTCACGGGAGTCATCTCTTTAGGTTCCTGAATCCTTGCCGAGTCCACAGATACCAAACATGCTAGGTTTTGCCTTACGGTTTGTGTAGCGTTGTGATTTAGCGCTTAGAAAACATTTGCAGATATCTTCAAAACCGTTAGTCCGATCGAGACGAAACCACCATCAGAAGTTTGAAATCATAGCTTGTTAACCAAATGTCATAGCCCAAATGCCAAAATATTTATAGTAAGGGGTAGTAAAATTAAATCAAAGTCACGTGTGTGTCATTTTTGACGCGTTTTTTCATATAAATGTCTATAACTCCGAAGCGAATTGAGATATTTTCACCAAATTTGGCACACACATGTATGGGCTCATTCCAAGGACACATGAAAAAAAATTGTGAGATTTTGCCTCTTGGTGGCGCTATAATAGAACAAAACATGAAAATCCCATTGACTTCAATACAGTTTTGTGATGTAAAATGCTATACTTAACAAATGCATTACTGTAACATTATGAAACTCAGAATTTGCCACCAGCACCATCCTCTGAAGGTACTCAAAACATTTCGAGACAGCACCACCTGTTGGTCAAAAGTAAAAATTATATTTCCAAAAATGGTAATAAGTTTTTTAAAAATATGCCTATTGTAATGATACTGGTCTTAATTGATTCCTTGGGTCATGCCGAGAACATAGATACCAAGTTTGACGTATTTGGACGAACTTCCTGTCCGCCATCTTTATTTACTTTCAAAACCTTCTTTTTCGAACTTCTCTTAGACCATTCGTCCGATTTTCACCAAAATCGAATCATATCATCTCCAGACCATGCCGACTAAAAGTTATGGATTTCGTGACGATAGACGAAACCGTTTTCGTATACCGCAGCAGCAAAGTTGAGGCATGCTGCCAAAATTACTATTAAATCTTTATCTCTGCAATGCCTTCACATTTTGACACCAAACTTTGTATGTGTCATTGTCACCTCACTCTGACCACATCACATCAATTTCATAACTGCGCCACCTATTTGTCGAAAGTGATAAACCATTAAAACATCTTAAAAGTTACTGTATATATGATTTTTCAGCCATTTTGCCAAATTCTCTTACTGTCTTTAATTGCTCCTTGCTGCAGTTGGTCTGCCACTCCCACCTGTAATGGCATCTGTTGCTGCTTCTTGCGCTTGGCCCCGGTAATGGCTGCTTGCAGCTATATTTAGGGACCAAGCACCGAAGATGCGGAGGCACCTATTGTATCTGTTCCGGTTCTTATTAGGGGCCAAGCACCGAAGGTGCGGAGGCACCTATTGTGTCTGTTCCGGTTCTTATTATTCTTCTTCTTCCTTCTTCTTCTTCTTCCGACTGGGCGTCTATGGCAGCCCATAGAACCGCTTACGGGAAAGTTGTGAAATTTGGCACACTGATAAAGGACAGTCTGAAAAGTCAATAGAGCAAATTTGGCGTCTCAAAATCAATCCCTCTAGCGCCACCACCTGTCCAAAGTTTCACTCATATTAAGTCTAATAACTTTTGAACCATAATGGGTAGAAACAAAATTCTTTTTTCCTCTGATTCCTGAGCTCATGCCAATTCGATTGCATTCCATGACGTCATTTTACGTCATACAAATATGTCCGCCCTTTTGAATTGTCTAACAAACCTACTTTTGCAAACTCTTCCTAGACGTTTTGTCCAATTTGCACCAAAATTGAACCAGATCATCTTCAGGCAGTGCTGACAAAAAGTTATGGAATTCAAGTTGATTCCTCAAACTGTTCTCAAATACCGCACAAATTAATTTTACGTAGTGCTTGCAAAAACAGAAATAAGGCTGTATCTCCGCAACGCTTTATCGTATTCAGACCAAACTTGGTCCATGTCATCACAAGCATGACCTGAGGCTACATGCTGCGTTTCGGCGCAGCACCACCTACTGGTCCGGAGATACGAAAAATGCCTATTTTTGCTTATAAGTACTGAACTATTTGTCCAAAAATCATAAAATTGGTCTCGTTAGATTCAGGGCATCATGCCGAGTCGACTGATATCAAATTTTCCCAGATCGGCCATTTTGGCTGTCGGCCATTTTGAATTATGTGCTAAAATGCTGTATTTTATGAACGCATGAACCAATTGTTACGAAACTCGGTATGGGTCATCAGGACGATGCTCTTAAGGAGCCTGAGAAGTTTCAAAACAGCGCCACCTAGTGGTAAAATTACATTTTCAAATGCTTATAACTCTGGCTGTGGTTGACTGATTTTCACAGCAGTCATCTACTTGGGTTCCTGAATCCTTGCCGAGTCCAACAATACCACCCATGCTAGGTTTCGCCTTGAGGTTTGTGTAGCGTTGTGATTTAGCGCTTAAAATACATTTGCTAATATCTTCGAAACCGTTAGTCCGATCGAGACGAAACCACCGTCAGAAGTTTGAAACCATAGCTGGTTAACTAAACGCCAATGCCCAAATGCCAAAATATTGATAGTAAGGGGTAGTAAAATTCAATCAAAATCATGTGTCAGTCATTTTTGACGTGTTTTTTCATATAAATGTCTATAAATCCGAAGCCAATTGAGATATTTTCACCAAATTAGGCACACACATGTATGGGCTCATTCTGAGGACACATGAAAAAAATTGTGGGATTTTGCCTCTTGATGGCGCTATAATAGAACAAAACATGGAATTCCCTTTGACTTCAATACAGTTTTGTGATGTAAAATGCTATACTTAACAAATGCATAGCTGTAACATTATGAAACTCAGAATTTGCCACCAGCAAAATCCCCTGAAGGTATTTAAAAGATTTCGAGACAGCGCAACCTGTTGGTCAAAAGTTATAATAAAATGTACAAAAATGCTAATAACTTTTGAATAAATCTGCCTATTAAAATATCAGTGGTCTTAATAGATTCCTTGGGTCACTCCGAGAACATAGATACCAAGTTTGCCGTGTTTGGCTGAACTTCCTGTCCGCCATCTTGATTTTTATTCAATACCTACTTTTTTAAACTCCTCCTAGACCGTTTGTCCGATTTTCACCAAAATCGAATCGTATCATCTCCAGACCGTGCCGACTAAAAGTTATGGATTTCGTGACGATAGACAAAACCGTTTTTGTATACCGCAGCATCAAAGTTGAGGCATTCTGCCAAAATTGCTATTCAGGCTTTATCTATGCAATGCTTTCACATTTTGACACCATACTTTGTATGTGTCATTGTCACCTCACTCTGATCACATCAGTTTTGTAACTGCGCCGCCTATTGGTCGAAAGTGATAATCCATTAAATCATATTTTTAGTTACTGCATGTGATTTTTTTAGCAATTTTGCCTATATTCATCTTAAAATGTCTTTAACTGCTCCTTGCTGTAGTTGGTCTGAAACTCCCAGCCATATTGGCATGTCTTGTCGGCTGCTTTTGCACTTGGCCCCGGTAATTGCTGCTTGCAGCTATATTTAGGGGCCAAGCACCGAAGGTGCGGAGGCACCTATTGTATCTGTTCCGGTTCTTATTAGGGGCCAAGCACCGAAGGTGCGGAGGCACCTATTGTATCTGTTCCGGTTCTTAGTATTAGGTGTTCAAGCACTTTAGTGCTGAAAACCTATTGTAATTGCTATTTGAAAAAAAAAAATCCCATAAAACGCATCGTGCAGCCCAAACCGTAAGGCCTAAAGACTTGAAACTCGGCCAGATGGTAGGCCACACTTTTGGGGAGAACCTATCAGAGTATGACCCCGATTGGCCCATAGGTGGCGCTACAGCAACCAAAAGTACTAAATTTCTCATAACTCCTAGACCGTTGGTCCTAGCCTCAAGCTTTTTACACCACTGTGATCCTTGGCTCAAGGCGGACAAGATGTATATCTCCGATTTCGATTTAAGCAAAAAAAAAATTATGTCGGATTTTGTCCAAAACCTACTTTTGCGAACTAGTCCCTGGTTTTTCGCCCGATCGGAACCAAACCAGACTAGGCCTATTCTCTGGACTCTCTAGATCAATACTTATCGAAAAAAAGTTGAAATTTTGCATTTGGGTGGCTGTAACAGGGTCATTTAGAAAAGGGGCGGGGCAAAATACGGTCAAAAGCCTATAAATCCTAAACGAAAAAGTCAAAACTTCACAAAAATGTATGCGCATATGTGTCATAACATGGTGAAGAAGCATGCAAAGTTTCATGGAGAGCGGACCATAGGTGGCGCTATAACTGTCAAAAAGGTCTCATTATTATTAGGTGTTCAAGCACTTTAGTGCTGAAAACCTATTGTATTTGCTATTTGAAAAAAAAAATTCCCCTAAAACGCATCATGCAGCCCAAACCGTAAGGCCTAGAGACTTGAAACTCAGCCAGATGGTAGGCCACACTTTTGGGGAGAACATATCAGAGTATGAACCCGATTGGCCCATATGTGGCGCTAGAGCAACCAAAAGTACTAAATTTTTCATAACTCCTAGACCGTTGGTCCTAGCCTCAAGCTTCTTACACCACTGTGATCCTTAGCTCAAGGCGGACAAGATGTATATCTCCGATTTCGATTTAAGCAAAAAAAAAAAGTTATGTCGGATTTTGTCCAAAACCTACTTTTGCGAACTAGTCCCTGGTTTTTCGCCCGATCGGAACCAAACAAGACTAGGCCTATTCTCTGGACTCTCTAGATCAATAATTATCAAAAAAAAGTTGAAATTTTGTATTTGGGTGGCTGTAACAGGGTCATTTATAAAAGGGGCGGGGCAAAATACGGTCAAAAGCCTATAAATCCTAAACCAAAAAGTCAAAACTTCTCAAAAATTGATGCGCATATGTGTCATAACATGGTGAAGAATCATGCAAAGTTTCATGGAGATCGGACCATAGGTGGCGCTATAACTGTCAAAAAGGTCTCATTATTATTAGGTGTTCAAGCACTTTAGTGCTGAAAACCTATTGTATTTGCTATTTGAAAAAAAAAATCCCCTAAAACGCATCATGCAGCCCAAACCGTAAGGCCTAGATACTTGAAACTCAGCCAGATGGTAGGCCACACTTTTGGGGAGAACCTATCAGAGTATGACCCGATTGGCCCATAGGTGGCGCTACAGCAATCAAAAGTACTAAATTTTTCATAACTCCTAGACCTTTGGTCCTAGCCTCAAGGTTTTTACACCACTGTGATCCTTGGCTCAAGGCGGACAAGATGTATATCTCTGATTTCGATTTAAGCAAAAAAAAAAAAGTTACGTCGGATTTTGTCCAAAACCTAATTTTGCGAACTAGTCCCTGGTTTTTCGCCCGATCGGAACCAAACCAGACTAGGCCTATTCTCTGGACTCTCTAGATCAATAATTATCGAAAAAAAGTTGAAATTTTGTATTTGGGTGGCTGTAACAGGGTCATTTAGAAAAGGGGCGGGCAAAATACAGTCAAAAGCCTATAAATCCTAAACGAAAAAGTCAAAACTTCACAAAAATTGATGCGCATATGTGTCATAACATTGTGAAGAATCATGCAAAGTTTCATGGAGATCGGACCATAGGTGGCGCTATAACTGTCAAAAAGGTCTCATTATTATTAGGTGTTCAAGCACTTTAGTGCTGAAAACCTATTGTATTTGCTATTTGAAAAAAAAAAAATCCCCTAAAACGCATCATGCAGCCCAAACCGTAAGGCCTAGATACTTGAAACTCGGCCAGATGGTAGGCCACACTTTTGGGGAGAACCTATCAGAGTATGACCCGATTGGCCCATAGGTGGCGCTACAGCAATCAAAAGTACTAATTTTTTCATAACTCCTAGACCGTTGGTCCTAGCCTCAAGCTTTTTACACCACTGTGATCCTTGGCTCAAGGCGGACAAGATGTATATCTCTGATTTCGATTTAAGCAAAAAAATAAAAAAATTATGTCGGATTTTGTCCAAAACCTACTTTTGCGAACTAGTCCCTGGTTTTTCGCCCGATCGGAACCAAACCAGACTAGGCCTATTCTCTGGACTATCTAGATCAATAAGTATCGAAAAAAAGTTGAAATTTTGCATTTGGGTGGCTGTAACAGGGTCATTTAGAAAAGGGGCGGGGCAAAATACGGTCAAAAGCCTATAAATCCTAAACGAAAAAGTCAAAACTTCACAAAAATTTATGCGCATATGTGTCATAACATGGTGAAGAAGCATGCAAAGTTTCATGGAGATCGGACCATAGGTGGCGCTATAACTTTCAAAAAGGTCTCATTATTATTAGGTGTTCAAGCACTTTAGTGCTGAAAACCTATTGTATTTGCTATTTGAAAAAAAAAATTCCCCTAAAACGCATCGTGCAGCCCAAACCGTAAGGCCTAGAGACTTGAAACTCGGCCAGATGGTAGGCCACACTTTTGGGGAGAACCTATCAGAGTATGACCCCGATTGGCCCATTGGTGGCGCTACAGCAACCAAAAGTACTAAATTTCTCATAACTCCTAGACCGTTGGTCCTAGCCTCAAGCTTTTTACACCACTGTGATCCTTGGCTCAAGGCGGACACGATGTATATCTCCGATTTCGATTTAAGCAAAAAAAAAAAGTTATGTCGGATTTTGTCCAAAACCTACTTTTGCGAACTAGTCCCTGGTTTTTCGCCCGATCGGAACCAAACCAGACTAGGCCTATTCTCTGGACTCTCTAGATCAATAATTATCGAAAAAAAGTTGAAATTTTGCATTTGGGTGGCTGAAACAGGGTCATTTAGAAAAGGGGCGGGGCAAAATACAGTCAAAAGCCTATAAATCCTAGACGAAAAAGTCAAAACTTCACAAAAATTGATGCGCATATGTGTCATTACATGGTGATGAAGCATGCAAAGTTTCATGGAGATCGGACCATAGGTGGCGCTATAACTGTCAAAAAGGTCTCATTATTATTAGGTGTTCAAGCCCTTTAGTGCTGAAAACCTATTGTATTTGCTATTTGAAAAAAAAAATTCCCCTAAAACGCATCGTGCAGCCCAAACCGTAAGGCCTAGATACTTGAAACTCGGCCAGATTGTAGGCCACACTTTTTGGGAGAACCTATCAGAGTATGACCCGATTGGCCCATAGGTGGCGCTACAGCAATCAAAAGTACTAAATTTTTCATAACTCCTAGACCAATGGTCCTAGCCTCAAGCTTTTTACACCACTGTGATCCTTGGCTCAAGGCGGACAAGATGTATATCTCCGATTTCGATTTAAGCAAAAAGAAAAGTTATGTCGGATTTTGTCCAAAACCTACTTTTGCGAACTAGTCCCTGTTTTTTCGCCCGATCGGAACCAAACCAGACTAGGCCTATTCTCTGGACTCTCTAGATCAATAATTATTGAAAAAAAGTTGAAATTTTGCATTTGGGTGGCTGTAACAGGGTCATTTAGAAAAGGGGCGGGGGAAAATACGGTCAAAAGCCTATAAATCCTAAATGAAAAAGTCAAAACTTCACAAAAATTGATGCGCATATGTGTCATAACATGGTGAAGAAGCATGCAAAGTTTCATGGAGATCGGACCATATGTGGCGCTATAACTGTCATAAAGGTCTCATTATTATTAGGTGTTCAAGCACTTTAGTGCTGAAAACCTATTGTATTTGCTATTTGAAAAAAAAAATTCCCCTAAAACGCATCGTGCAGCCCAAACCGTAAGGCCTAGAGACTTGAAACTCGGCCAGATGGTAGGCCACACTTTTGGGGAGAACCTATCAGAGTATGACCCCGATTGGCCCATTGGTGGCGCTACAGCAATCAAAAGTACTAAATTTTTCATAACTCATAGACCGTTGGTCCTAGCCTCAAGCTTTTTACACCACTGTGATCCTTGGCTCAAGGCGGACAAGATGTATATCTCCGATTTCGATTTAAGCAAAAAGAAAAGTTATGTCGGATTTTGTCCAAAACCTACTTTTGCGAACTAGTCCCTGGTTTTTCGCCCGATCGGAACCAAACCAGACTAGGCCTATTCTCTGGACTCTCTAGATCAATAATTATCGAAAAAAAGTTGAAATTTTGTATTTGGGTGGCTGTAACAGGGTCATTTAGAAAAGGGGTGGGCAAAATACGGTCAAAAGCCTATAAATCCTAAACGAAAAAGTCAAAACTTCACAAAAATTGATGCGCATATGTGTCATAACATGGTGAAGAAGCATGCAAAGTTTCATGGAGATCGGACCATATGTGGCGCTATAACTGTCAAAAAGGTCTCATTATTATTAGGTGTTCAAGCACTTTAGTGCTGAAAACCTATTGTATTTGCTATTTGAAAAAACAAATTCCCCTAAAACGCATCGTGCAGCCCAAACCGTAAGGCCTAGAGACTTGAAACTTGGCCAGATGGTAGGCCACACTTTTGGGGAGAACCTATCAGAGAATGACCCCGATTGGCCCATAGGTGGCGCTACAGCTACCAAAAGTACTAAATTGATCATAACTCCTAGACCGTTGGTCCTAGCCTCAAGCTTTTTACACCACTGTGATCCTTGGCTGAAGGCGGACAAGATGTATATCTCTGATTTCGATTTAAGCAAAAAGAAAAGTTATGTCGGATTTTGTCCAAAACCTACTTTTGCGAACTAGTCCCTGGTTTTTCGCCCGATCGGAACCAAACCAGACTAGGCCTATTCTCTGGACTCTCTAGATCAATAATTATCGAAAAATGTTGAAATTTTGCATTTGGGTGGCTGTAACAGGGCCATTTAGAAAAGGGGCGGGGCAAAATACGGTCAAAAGCCTATAAATCCTAAATGAAAAAGTCAAAACTTCACAAAAATTGATGCGCATATGTGTCATAACATGGTGAAGAAGCATGCAAAGTTTCATGGAGATCGGACCATAGGTGGCGCAATAACTGTCAAAAAGGTCTCATTATTATTAGGTGTTCAAGCACTTTAGTGCTGAAAACCTATTGTATTTGCTATTTGAAAAAAATAATTCCCCTAAAACGCATCGTGCAGCCCAAACCGTAAGGCCTACAGACTTGAAACTTGGCCAGATGGTAGGCCATACTTTTGGGGAGAACCTATCAGAGAATGACCCCGATTGGCCCATAGGTGGCGCTACAGCAACCAAAAGTACTAAATTGATCATAACTCCTAGACCGTTGGTCCTAGCCTCAAGCTTTTTACACCACTGTGATCCTTGGCTCAAGGCGGACAAGATGTATATCTCCGATTTCGATTTAAGCAAAAAAAAAAAGTTATGTTGGATTTTGTCCAAAACCTACGTTTGCGAACTAGTCCCTGGTTTTTCGCCCGATCGGAACCAAACCAGACTAGGCCTATTCTCTGGACTCTATAGATCAATAATTATCGAAAAAATGTTGAAATTTTGCATTTGGGTGGCTGTAACAGGGTCATTTAGAAAAGGGGCGGGGCAAAATACGGTCAAAAGCCTATAAATCCTAAATGAAAAAGTCAAAACTTCACAAAAATTGATGCGCATATGTGTCATAACATGGTGAAGAAGCATGCAAAGTTTCATGGAGATCGGACCATAGGTGGCGCAATAACTGTCAAAAAGGTCCCATTATTATTAGGTGTTCAAGCACTTTAGTGCTGAAAACCTATTGTATTTGCTATTTGAAAAAAAAAAAATCCCCTAAAACGCATCGTGCAGCCCAAACCGTAAGGCCTAGAGACTTGAAACTCGGCCAGATTGTAGGCCACACTTTTGGGGAGAACTTATCAGAGTATGACCCCGATTGGCCCATAGGTGGCGCTACAGCAACCAAAAGTACTAAATTTCTCATAACTGCTAGACCGTTGGTCCTAGCCTCAAGCTTTTTACACCACTGTGATCCTTGGCTCAAGGCGGACAAGATGTATATATCCGATTTCGATTTAAGCAAAAAGAAAAGTTATGTCGGATTTTGTCCAAAACCTACTTTTGCGAACTAGTCCCTGGTTTTTCGCCCGATCGGAACCAAACCAGACTAGGCCTATTCTCTGGACTCTCTAGATCAATAATTATCGAAAAAATGTTGAAATTTTGCATTTGGGTGGCTGTAACAGGGCCATTTAGAAAAGGGGCGGGGCAAAATACGGTCAAAAGCCTATAAATCCTAAATGAAAAAGTCAAAACTTCACAAAAATTGATGCGCATATGTGTCATAACATGGTGAAGAAGCATGCAAAGTTTCATGGAGATCGGACCATAGGTGGCGTAATAACTGTCAAAAAGGTCCCATTATTATTAGGTGTTCAAGCACTTTAGTGCTGAAAACCTATTGTATTTGCTATTTGAAAAAAAAAAATTCCCCTAAAACGCATCGTGCAGCCCAAACCGTAAGGCCTAGAGACTTGAAACTCGGCCAGATGGTAGGCCACACTTTTGGGGAGAACCTATCAGAGTATGACCCCGATTGGCCCATTGGTGGCGCTACAGCAATCAAAAGTACTAAATTTTTCATAACTCATAGACCGTTGGTCCTAGCCTCAAGCTTTTTACACCACTGTGATCCTTGGCTCAAGGCGGACAAGATGTATATCTCCGATTTCGATTTAAGCAAAAAGAAAAGTTATGTCGGATTTTGTCCAAAACCTACTTTTGCGAACTAGTCCCTGGTTTTTCGCCCGATCGGAACCAAACCAGACTAGGCCTATTCTCTGGACTCTCTAGATCAATAATTATCGAAAAAAAGTTGAAATTTTGTATTTGGGTGGCTGTAACAGGGTCATTTAGAAAAGGGGTGGGCAAAATACGGTCAAAAGCCTATAAATCCTAAACGAAAAAGTCAAAACTTCACAAAAATTGATGCGCATATGTGTCATAACATGGTGAAGAAGCATGCAAAGTTTCATGGAGATCGGACCATATGTGGCGCTATAACTGTCAAAAAGGTCTCATTATTATTAGGTGTTCAAGCACTTTAGTGCTGAAAACCTATTGTATTTGCTATTTGAAAAAAAAAATTCCCCTAAAACGCATCGTGCAGCCCAAACCGTAAGGCCTAGAGACTTGAAACTTGGCCAGATGGTAGGCCACACTTTTGGGGAGAACCTATCAGAGAATGACCCCGATTGGCCCATAGGTGGCGCTACAGCTACCAAAAGTACTAAATTGATCATAACTCATAGACCGTTGGTCCTAGCCTCAAGCTTTTTACACCACTGTGATCCTTGGCTCAAGGCGGACAAGATGTATATCTCCGATTTCGATTTAAGCAAAAAGAAAAGTTATGTCGGATTTTGTCCAAAACCTACTTTTGCGAACTAGTCCCTGGTTTTTCGCCCGATCGGAACCAAACCAGACTAGGCCTATTCTCTGGACTCTCTAGATCAATAATTATCGAAAAAAAGTTGAAATTTTGTATTTGGGTGGCTGTAACAGGGTCTTTTAGAAAAGGGGGCGGGGCAAAATACGGTCAAAAGCCTATAAATCTTAAACGAAAAAGTCAAAACTTCACAAAAATTGATGCGCATATGTGTCATAACATGGTGAAGAAGCATGCAAAGTTTCATGGAGATCGGACCATAGGTGGCGCTATAACTGTCAAAAAGGTCTCATTATTATTAGGTGTTCAAGCACTTTAGTGCTGAAAACCTATTGTATTTGCTATTTGAAAAAAAAAAATCCCCTAAAACGCATCGTGCAGCCCAAACCGTAAGGCCTAGAGACTTGAAACTCGGCCAGATGGTAGGCCACACTTTTGGGGAGAACCTATCAGAGTATGACCCCGATTGGCCCATTGGTGGCGCTACAGCAATCAAAAGTACTAAATTTTTCATAACTCCTAGACCGTTGGTCCTAGCCTCAAGCTTTTTACACCACTGTGATCCTTGGCTCAAGGCGGACAAGATGTATATCTCCGATTTTGATTTAAGCAAAAAGAAAAGTTATGTCGGATTTTGTCCAAAACCTACTTTTGCGAACTAGTCCCTGGTTTTTCGCCCGATCGGAACCAAACCAGACTAGGCCTATTCTCTGGACTCTCTAGATCAATAATTATCGAAAAAAAGTTGAAATTTTGTATTTGGGTGGCTGTAACAGGGTCATTTAGAAAAGGGGTGGGCAAAATACGGTCAAAAGCCTATAAATCCTAAACGAAAAAGTCAAATCTTCACAAAAATTGATGCGCATATGTGTCATAACATGGTGAAGAAGCATGCAAAGTTTCATGGAGATCGGACCATAGGTGGCGCTATAACTGTCAAAAAGGTCTCATTATTATTAGGTGTTCAAGCACTTTAGTGCTGAAAACCTATTGTATTTGCTATTTGAAAAAAAAAATTCCCCTAAAACGCATCGTGCAGCCCAAACCGTAAGGCCTAGAGACTTGAAACTCGGCCAGATGGTAGGCCACACTTTTGGGGAGAACCTATCAGAGTATTTCCCCGATTGGCCCATTGGTGGCGCTACAGCAATCAAAAGTACTAAATTTTTCATAACTCCTAGACCGTTGGTCCTAGCCTCAAGCTTTTTACACCACTGTGATCCTTGGCTCAAGGCGGACAAGATGTATATCTCCGATTTCGATTTAAGCAAAAAAAAAGTTATGTTGGATTTTGTCCAAAACCTACTTTTGCAAACTAGTCCCTGGTTTTTCGCTCGATCGGAACCAAACCAGACTAGGCCTATTCTCTGGACTCTCTAGATCAATAATTGTTGAAAAAAAGTTGAAATTTTGCATTTGGGTGGCTGTAACAGGGTCATTTAGAAAAGGGGTGGGCAAAATACGGTCAAAAGCCTATAAATCCTAAACGAAAAAGTCAAATCTTCACAAAAATTGATGCGCATATGTGTCATAACATGGTGAAGAAGCATGCAAAGTTTCATTGAGATCGGACCATATGTGGCGCTATAACTGTCAAAAAGGTCTCATTATTATTAGGTGTTCAAGCACTTTAGTGCTGAAAACCTATTGTATTTGCTATTTGAAAAAAAAAATTCCCCTAAAACGCATCGTGCAGCCCAAACCGTAAGGCCTAGAGACTTGAAACTTGGCCAGATGGTAGGCCACACTTTTGGGGAGAACCTATCAGAGAATGACCCCGATTGGCCCATAGGTGGCGCTACAGCTACCAAAAGTACTAAATTGATCATAACTCATAGACCGTTGGTCCTAGCCTCAAGCTTTTTACACCACTGTGATCCTTGGCTCAAGGCGGACAAGATGTATATCTCCGATTTCGATTTAAGCAAAAAGAAAAGTTATGTCGGATTTTGTCCAAAACCTACTTTTGCGAACTAGTCCCTGGTTTTTCGCCCGATCGGAACCAAACCAGACTAGGCCTATTCTCTGGACTCTCTAGATCAATAATTATCGAAAAAAAGTTGAAATTTTGTATTTGGGTGGCTGTAACAGGGTCTTTTAGAAAAGGGGGCGGGGCAAAATACGGTCAAAAGCCTATAAATCCTAAACGAAAAAGTCAAAACTTCACAAAAATTGATGCGCATATGTGTCATAACATGGTGAAGAAGCATGCAAAGTTTCATGGAGATCGGACCATAGGTGGCGCTATAACTGTCAAAAAGGTCTCATTATTATTAGGTGTTCAAGCACTTTAGTGCTGAAAACCTATTGTATTTGCTATTTGAAAAAAAAAATTCCCCTAAAACGCATCGTGCAGCCCAAACCGTAAGGCCTAGAGACTTGAAACTCGGCCAGATGGTAGGCCACACTTTTGGGGAGAACCTATCAGAGTATGATCCCGATTGGCCCATAGGTGGCGCTACAGCAACCAAAAGTACTAAATTGATCATAACTCCTAGACCGTTGGTCCTAGCCTCAAGCTTTTTACACCACTGTGATCCTTGGCTCAAGGCGGACAAGATGTATATATCCGATTTCGATTTAAGCAAAAAGAAAAGTTATGTCGGATTTTGTCCAAAACCTACTTTTGCGAACTAGTCCCTGGTTTTTCGCCCGATCGGAACCAAACCAGACTAGGCCTATTCTCTGGACTCTCTAGATCAATAATTATCGAAAAAAAGTTGAAATTTTGTATTTGGGTGGCTGTAACAGGGTCTTTTAGAAAAGGGGGCGGGGCAAAATACGGTCAAAAGCCTATAAATCCTAAACGAAAAAGTCAAAACTTCACAAAAATTGATGCGCATATGTGTCATAACATGGTGAAGAAGCATGCAAAGTTTCATGGAGATCGGACCATAGGTGGCGCTATAACTGTCAAAAAGGTCTCATTATTATTAGGTGTTCAAGCACTTTAGTGCTGAAAACCTATTGTATTTGCTATTTGAAAAAAAAAATTCCCCTAAAACGCATCGTGCAGCCCAAACCGTAAGGCCTAGAGACTTGAAACTCGGCCAGATGGTAGGCCACACTTTTGGGGAGAACCTATCAGAGTATGACCCCGATTGGCCCATTGGTGGCGCTACAGCAATCAAAAGTACTAAATTTTTCATAACTCCTAGACCGTTGGTCCTAGCCTCAAGCTTTTTACACCACTGTGATCCTTGGCTCAAGGCGGACAAGATGTATATCTCCGATTTTGATTTAAGCAAAAAGAAAAGTTATGTCGGATTTTGTCCAAAACCTACTTTTGCGAACTAGTCCCTGGTTTTTCGCCCGATCGGAACCAAACCAGACTAGGCCTATTCTCTGGACTCTCTAGATCAATAATTATCGAAAAAAAGTTGAAATTTTGTATTTGGGTGGCTGTAACAGGGTCATTTAGAAAAGGGGTGGGCAAAATACGGTCAAAAGCCTATAAATCCTAAACGAAAAAGTCAAATCTTCACAAAAATTGATGCGCATATGTGTCATAACATGGTGAAGAAGCATGCAAAGTTTCATTGAGATCGGACCATATGTGGCGCTATAACTGTCAAAAAGGTCTCATTATTATTAGGTGTTCAAGCACTTTAGTGCTGAAAACCTATTGTATTTGCTATTTGAAAAAAAAAATTCCCCTAAAACGCATCGTGCAGCCCAAACCGTAAGGCCTAGAGACTTGAAACTTGGCCAGATGGTAGGCCACACTTTTGGGGAGAACCTATCAGAGAATGACCCCGATTGGCCCATAGGTGGCGCTACAGCTACCAAAAGTACTAAATTGATCATAACTCCTAGACCGTTGGTCCTAGCCTCAAGCTTTTTACACCACTGTGATCCTTGGCTCAAGGCGGACAAGATGTATATCTCCGATTTTGATTTAAGCAAAAAGAAAAGTTATGTCGGATTTTGTCCAAAACCTACTTTTGCGAACTAGTCCCTGGTTTTTCGCCCGATCGGAACCAAACCAGACTAGGCCTATTCTCTGGACTCTCTAGATCAATAATTTTTGAAAAAATGTTGAAATTTTGCATTTGGGTGGCTGTAACAGGGTCATTTAGAAAAGGGGCGGGGCAAAATACGGTCAAAAGCCTATAAATCCTAAACGAAAAAGTCAAAACTTCACAAAAATTGATGCGCATATGTGTCATAACATGGTGAAGAAGCATGCAAAGTTTCATGGAGATCGGACCATAGGTGGCGCTATAACTGTCAAAAAGGTCTCATTATTATTAGGTGTTCAAGCACTTTAGTGCTGAAAACCTATTGTATTTGCTATTTGAAAAAAAAAATTCCCCTAAAACGCATCGTGCAGCCCAAACCGTAAGGCCTAGAGACTTGAAACTCGGCCAGATGGTAGGCCACACTTTTGGGGAGAACCTATCAGAGTATGACCCCGATTGGCCCATTGGTGGCGCTACAGCAATCAAAAGTACTAAATTTTTCATAACTCCTAGACCGTTGGTCCTAGCCTCAAGCTTTTTACACCACTGTGATCCTTGGCTCAAGGCGGACAAGATGTATATCTCCGATTTTGATTTAAGCAAAAAGAAAAGTTATGTCGGATTTTGTCCAAAACCTACTTTTGCGAACTAGTCCCTGGTTTTTCGCCCGATCGGAACCAAACCAGACTAGGCCTATTCTCTGGACTCTCTAGATCAATAATTATCGAAAAAAAGTTGAAATTTTGTATTTGGGTGGCTGTAACAGGGTCATTTAGAAAAGGGGTGGGCAAAATACGGTCAAAAGCCTATAAATCCTAAACGAAAAAGTCAAATCTTCACAAAAATTGATGCGCATATGTGTCATAACATGGTGAAGAAGCATGCAAAGTTTCATTGAGATCGGACCATATGTGGCGCTATAACTGTCAAAAAGGTCTCATTATTATTAGGTGTTCAAGCACTTTAGTGCTGAAAACCTATTGTATTTGCTATTTGAAAAAAAAAATTCCCCTAAAACGCATCGTGCAGCCCAAACCGTAAGGCCTAGAGACTTGAAACTTGGCCAGATGGTAGGCCACACTTTTGGGGAGAACCTATCAGAGAATGACCCCGATTGGCCCATAGGTGGCGCTACAGCTACCAAAAGTACTAAATTGATCATAACTCCTAGACCGTTGGTCCTAGCCTCAAGCTTTTTACACCACTGTGATCCTTGGCTCAAGGCGGACAAGATGTATATCTCCGATTTCGATTTAAGCAAAAAGAAAAGTTATGTCGGATTTTGTCCAAAACCTACTTTTGCGAACTAGTCCCTGGTTTTTCGCCCGATCGGAACCAAACCAGACTCTCTAGATCAATAATTATCGAAAAAAAGTTGAAATTTTGTATTTGGGTGGCTGTAACAGGGTCTTTTAGAAAAGGGGGCGGGGCAAAATACGGTCAAAAGCCTATAAATCTTAAACGAAAAAGTCAAAACTTCACAAAAATTGATGCGCATATGTGTCATAACATGGTGAAGAAGCATGCAAAGTTTCATGGAGATCGGACCATAGGTGGCGCTATAACTGTCAAAAAGGTCTCATTATTATTAGGTGTTCAAGCACTTTAGTGCTGAAAACCTATTGTATTTGCTATTTGAAAAAAAAATTCCCCTAAAACGCATCGTGCAGCCCAAACCGTAAGGCCTAGAGACTTGAAACTCGGCCAGATGGTAGGCCACTTTTTTGGGGAGAACCTATCAGAGTATGACCCCGATTGGCCCATTGGTGGCGCTACAGCAATCAAAAGTACTAAATTTTTCATAACTCCTAGACCGTTGGTCCTAGCCTCAAGCTTTTTACACCACTGTGATCCTTGGCTCAAGGCGGACAAGATGTATATCTCCGATTTTGATTTAAGCAAAAAGAAAAGTTATGTCGCATTTTGTCCAAAACCTACTTTTGCGAACTAGTCCCTGGTTTTTCGCCCGATCGGAACCAAACCAGACTAGGCCTATTCTCTGGACTCTCTAGATCAATAATTATCGAAAAAAAAGTTGAAATTTTGTATTTGGGTGGCTGTAACAGGGTCATTTAGAAAAGGGGTGGGCAAAATACGGTCAAAAGCCTATAAATCCTAAACGAAAAAGTCAAATCTTCACAAAAATTGATGCGCATATGTGTCATAACATGGTGAAGAAGCATGCAAAGTTTCATTGAGATCGGACCATATGTGGCGCTATAACTGTCAAAAAGGTCTCATTATTATTAGGTGTTCAAGCACTTTAGTGCTGAAAACCTATTGTATTTGCTATTTGAAAAAAAAAATTCCCCTAAAACGCATCGTGCAGCCCAAACCGTAAGGCCTAGAGACTTGAAACTTGGCCAGATGGTAGGCCACACTTTTGGGGAGAACCTATCAGAGAATGACCCCGATTGGCCCATAGGTGGCGCTACAGCTACCAAAAGTACTAAATTGATCATAACTCCTAGACCGTTGGTCCTAGCCTCAAGCTTTTTACACCACTGTGATCCTTGGCTCAAGGCGGACAAGATGTATATCTCCGATTTCGATTTAAGCAAAAAGAAAAGTTATGTCGGATTTTGTCCAAAACCTACTTTTGCGAACTAGTCCCTGGTTTTTCGCCCGATCGGAACCAAACCAGACTAGGCCTATTCTCTGGACTCTCTAGATCAATAATTTTTGAAAAAATGTTGAAATTTTGCATTTGGGTGGCTGTAACAGGGTCATTTAGAAAAGGGGCGGGGCAAAATACGGTCAAAAGCCTATAAATCCTAAACGAAAAAGTCAAAACTTCACAAAAATTGATGCGCATATGTGTCATAACATGGTGAAGAAGCATGCAAAGTTTCATGGAGATCGGACCATAGGTGGCGCTATAACTGTCAAAAAGGTCTCATTATTATTAGGTGTTCAAGCACTTTAGTGCTGAAAACCTATTGTATTTGCTATTTGAAAAAAAAAATTCCCCTAAAACGCATCGTGCAGCCCAAACCGTAAGGCCTAGAGACTTGAAACTCGGCCAGATGGTAGGCCACACTTTTGGGGAGAACCTATCAGAGTATGACCCCGATTGGCCCATTGGTGGCGCTACAGCAATCAAAAGTACTAAATTTTTCATAACTCCTAGACCGTTGGTCCTAGCCTCAAGCTTTTTACACCACTGTGATCCTTGGCTCAAGGCGGACAAGATGTATATCTCCGATTTTGATTTAAGCAAAAAGAAAAGTTATGTCGGATTTTGTCCAAAACCTACTTTTGCGAACTAGTCCCTGGTTTTTCGCCCGATCGGAACCAAACCAGACTAGGCCTATTCTCTGGACTCTCTAGATCAATAATTATCGAAAACAAGTTGAAATTTTGTATTTGGGTGGCTGTAACAGGGTCATTTAGAAAAGGGGTGGGCAAAATACGGTCAAAAGCCTATAAATCCTAAACGAAAAAGTCAAATCTTCACAAAAATTGATGCGCATATGTGTCATAACATGGTGAAGAAGCATGCAAAGTTTCATTGAGATCGGACCATATGTGGCGCTATAACTGTCAAAAAGGTCTCATTATTATTAGGTGTTCAAGCACTTTAGTGCTGAAAACCTATTGTATTTGCTATTTGAAAAAAAAAATTCCCCTAAAACGCATCGTGCAGCCCAAACCGTAAGGCCTAGAGACTTGAAACTTGGCCAGATGGTAGGCCACACTTTTGGGGAGAACCTATCAGAGAATGAACCCGATTGGCCCATAGGTGGCGCTACAGCTACCAAAAGTACTAAATTGATCATAACTCCTAGACCGTTGGTCCTAGCCTCAAGCTTTTTACACCACTGTGATCCTTGGCTCAAGGCGGGCAAGATGTATATCTCCGATTTCGATTTAAGCAAAAAGAAAAGTTATGTCGGATTTTGTCCAAAACCTACTTTTGCGAACTAGTCCCTGGTTTTTCGCCCGATCGGAACCAAACCAGACTAGGCCTATTCTCTGGACTCTCTAGATCAATAATTTTTGAAAAAATGTTGAAATTTTGCATTTGGGTGGCTGTAACAGGGTCATTTAGAAAAGGGGCGGGGTCAAAATACGGTCAAAAGCCTATAAATCCTAAACGAAAAAGTCAAAACTTCACAAAAATTGATGCGCATATGTGTCATAACATGGTGAAGAAGCATGCAAAGTTTCATGGAGATCGGACCATAGGTGGCGCAATAACTGTCAAAAAGGTCCCATTATTATTAGGTGTTCAAGCACTTTAGTGCTGAAAACCTATTGTATTTGCTATTTGAAAAAAAAAAATCCCCTAAAACGCATCGTGCAGCCCAAACCGTAAGGCCTAGAGACTTGAAACTCGGCCAGATATTAGGCCACACTTTTGGGGAGAACCTATCAGAGTATGACCCGATTGGCCCATAGGTGGCGCTACAGCAATCAAAAGTACTAAATTTTTCATAACTCATAGACCGTTGGTCCTAGCCTCAAGCTTTTTACACCACTGTGATCCTTGGCTCAAGGCGGACAAGATGTATATATCCGATTTCGATTTAAGCAAAAAGAAAAGTTATGTCGGATTTTGTCCAAAACCTACTTTTGCGAACTAGTCCCTGGTTTTTCGCCCGATCGGAACCAAACCAGACTAGGCCTATTCTCTGGACTCTCTAGATCAATAATTATCGAAAAAAAGTTGAAATTTTGTATTTGGGTGGCTGTAACAGGGTCTTTTAGAAAAGGGGGCGGGGCAAAATACGGTCAAAAGCCTATAAATCCTAAACGAAAAAGTCAAAACTTCACAAAAATTGATGCGCATATGTGTCATAACATGGTGAAGAAGCATGCAAAGTTTCATGGAGATCGGACCATAGGTGGCGCTATAACTGTCAAAAAGGTCTCATTATTATTAGGTGTTCAAGCACTTTAGTGCCGAAAACCTATTGTATTTGCTATTTGAAAAAAAAAATTCCCCTAAAACGCATCGTGCAGCCCAAACCGTAAGGCCTAGAGACTTGAAACTCGGCCAGATGGTAGGCCACACTTTTGGGGAGAACCTATCAGAGTATGACCCCGATTGGCCCATTGGTGGCGCTACAGCAATCAAAAGTACTAAATTTTTCATAACTCCTAGACCGTTGGTCCTAGCCTCAAGCTTTTTACACCACTGTGATCCTTGGCTCAAGGCGAACAAGATGTATATCTCCGATTTCGATTTAAGCAAAAAGAAAAGTTATGTCGGATTTTGTCCAAAACCTACTTTTGCGAACTAGTCCCTGGTTTTTCGCCCGATCGGAACCAAACCAGACTAGGCCTATTCTCTGGACTCTCTAGATCAATAATTATCGAAAAAAAGTTGAAATTTTGTATTTGGGTGGCTGTAACAGGGTCATTTAGAAAAGGGGTGGGCAAAATACGGTCAAAAGCCTATAAATCCTAAACGAAAAAGTCAAAACTTCACAAAAATTGATGCGCATATGTGTCATAACATGGTGAAGAAGCATGCAAAGTTTCATGGAGATCGGACCATATGTGGCGCTATAACTGTCAAAAAGGTCTCATTATTATTAGGTGTTCAAGCACTTTAGTGCTGAAAACCTATTGTATTTGCTATTTGAAAAAAAAAATTCCCCTAAAACGCATCGTGCAGCCCAAACCGTAAGGGCTAGAGACTTGAAACTTGGCCAGATGGTAGGCCACACTTTTGGGGAGAACCTATCAGAGAATGACCCCGATTGGCCCATAGGTGGCGCTACAGCTACCAAAAGTACTAAATTGATCATAACTCCTAGACCGTTGGTCCTAGCCTCAAGCTTTTTACACCACTGTGATCCTTGGCTCAAGGCGGACAAGTTATGTCGGATTTTGTCCAAAACCTACTTTTGCGAACTAGTCCCTGGTTTTTCGCCCGATCGGAACCAAACCAGACTAGGCCTATTCTCTGGACTCTCTAGATCAATAATTATCGAAAAAAAGTTGAAATTTTGTATTTGGGTGGCTGTAACAGGGTCTTTTAGAAAAGGAGGCGGGGCAAAATACGGTCAAAAGCCTATAAATCCTAAACGAAAAAGTCAAAACTTCACAAAAATTGATGCGCATATGTGTCATAACATGGTGAAGAAGCATGCAAAGTTTCATGGAGATCGGACCATAGGTGGCGCTATAACTGTCAAAAAGGTCTCATTATTATTAGGTGTTCAAGCACTTTAGTGCTGAAAACCTATTGTATTTGCTATTTGAAAAAAAAAATTCCCCTAAAACGCATCGTGCAGCCCAAACCGTAAGGCCTAGAGACTTGAAACTCGGCCAGATGGTAGGCCACACTTTTGGGGAGAACCTATCAGAGTATGACCCCGATTGGCCCATTGGTGGCGCTACAGCAATCAAAAGTACTAAATTTTTCATAACTCCTAGACCGTTGGTCCTAGCCTCAAGCTTTTTACACCACTGTGATCCTTGGCTCAAGGCGAACAAGATGTATATCTCCGATTTCGATTTAAGCAAAAAGAAAAGTTATGTCGGATTTTGTCCAAAACCTACTTTTGCGAACTAGTCCCTGGTTTTTCGCCCGATCGGAACCAAACCAGACTAGGCCTATTCTCTGGACTCTCTAGATCAATAATTATCGAAAAAAAGTTGAAATTTTGTATTTGGGTGGCTGTAACAGGGTCATTTAGAAAAGGGGTGGGCAAAATACGGTCAAAAGCCTATAAATCCTAAACGAAAAAGTCAAAACTTCACAAAAATTGATGCGCATATGTGTCATAACATGGTGAAGAAGCATGCAAAGTTTCATGGAGATCGGACCATATGTGGCGCTATAACTGTCAAAAAGGTCTCATTATTATTAGGTGTTCAAGCACTTTAGTGCTGAAAACCTATTGTATTTGCTATTTGAAAAAAAAAATTCCCCTAAAACGCATCGTGCAGCCCAAACCGTAAGGGCTAGAGACTTGAAACTTGGCCAGATGGTAGGCCACACTTTTGGGGAGAACCTATCAGAGAATGACCCCGATTGGCCCATAGGTGGCGCTACAGCTACCAAAAGTACTAAATTGATCATAACTCCTAGACCGTTGGTCCTAGCCTCAAGCTTTTTACACCACTGTGATCCTTGGCTCAAGGCGGACAAGTTATGTCGGATTTTGTCCAAAACCTACTTTTGCGAACTAGTCCCTGGTTTTTCGCCCGATCGGAACCAAACCAGACTAGGCCTATTCTCTGGACTCTCTAGATCAATAATTATCGAAAAAAAGTTGAAATTTTGTATTTGGGTGGCTGTAACAGGGTCTTTTAGAAAAGGAGGCGGGGCAAAATACGGTCAAAAGCCTATAAATCCTAAACGAAAAAGTCAAAACTTCACAAAAATTGATGCGCATATGTGTCATAACATGGTGAAGAAGCATGCAAAGTTTCATGGAGATCGGACCATAGGTGGCGCTATAACTGTCAAAAAGGTCTCATTATTATTAGGTGTTCAAGCACTTTAGTGCTGAAAACCTATTGTATTTGCTATTTGAAAAAAAAAATTCCCCTAAAACGCATCGTGCAGCCCAAACCGTAAGGCCTAGAGACTTGAAACTCGGCCAGATGGTAGGCCACACTTTTGGGGAGAACCTATCAGAGTATGACCCCGATTGGCCCATTGGTGGCGCTACAGCAATCAAAAGTACTAAATTTTTCATAACTCCTAGACCGTTGGTCCTAGCCTCAAGCTTTTTACACCACTGTGATCCTTGGCTCAAGGCGAACAAGATGTATATCTCCGATTTCGATTTAAGCAAAAAGAAAAGTTATGTCGGATTTTGTCCAAAACCTACTTTTGCGAACTAGTCCCTGGTTTTTCGCCCGATCGGAACCAAACCAGACTAGGCCTATTCTCTGGACTCTCTAGATCAATAATTATCGAAAAAAAGTTGAAATTTTGTATTTGGGTGGCTGTAACAGGGTCATTTAGAAAAGGTGTGGGCAAAATACGGTCAAAAGCCTATAAATCCTAAACGAAAAAGTCAAAACTTCACAAAAATTGATGCGCATATGTGTCATAACATGGTGAAGAAGCATGCAAAGTTTCATGGAGATCGGACCATATGTGGCGCTATAACTGTCAAAAAGGTCTCATTATTATTAGGTGTTCAAGCACTTTAGTGCTGAAAACCTATTGTATTTGCTATTTGAAAAAAAAAATTCCCCTAAAACGCATCGTGCAGCCCAAACCGTAAGGCCTAGAGACTTGAAACTCGGCCAGATGGTAGGCCACACTTTTGGGGAGAACCTATCAGAGTATGACCCCGATTGGCCCATTGGTGGCGCTACAGCAATCAAAAGTACTAAATTTTTCATAACTCCTAGACCGTTGGTCCTAGCCTCAAGCTTTTTACACCACTGTGATCCTTGGCTCAAGGCGAACAAGATGTATATCTCCGATTTCGATTTAAGCAAAAAGAAAAGTTATGTCGGATTTTGTCCAAAACCTACTTTTGCGAACTAGTCCCTGGTTTTTCGCCCGATCGGAACCAAACCAGACTAGGCCTATTCTCTGGACTCTCTAGATCAATAATTATCGAAAAAATGTTGAAATTTTGTATTTGGGTGGCTGTAACAGGGTCATTTAGAAAAGGGGTGGGCAAAATACGGTCAAAAGCCTATAAATCCTAAACGAAAAAGTCAAAACTTCACAAAAATTGATGCGCATATGTGTCATAACATGGTGAAGAAGCATGCAAAGTTTCATGGAGATCGGACCATATGTGGCGCTATAACTGTCAAAAAGGTCTCATTATTATTAGGTGTTCAAGCACTTTAGTGCTGAAAACCTATTGTATTTGCTATTTGAAAAAAAAAATTCCCCTAAAACGCATCGTGCAGCCCAAACCGTAAGGCCTAGAGACTTGAAACTTGGCCAGATGGTAGGCCACACTTTTGGGGAGAACCTATCAGAGAATGACCCCGATTGGCCCATAGGTGGCGCTACAGCTACCAAAAGTACTAAATTGATCATAACTCCTAGACCGTTGGTCCTAGCCTCAAGCTTTTTACACCACTGTGATCCTTGGCTCAAGGCGGACAAGATGTATATCTCCGATTTCGATTTAAGCAAAAAGAAAAGTTATGTCGGATTTTGTCCAAAACCTACTTTTGCGAACTAGTCCCTGGTTTTTCGCCCGATCGGAACCAAACCAGACTAGGCCTATTCTCTGGACTCTTTAGATCAATAATTTTTGAAAAAATGTTGAAATTTTGCATTTGGGTGGCTGTGACAGGGTCATTTAGAAAAGGGGCGGGGCAAAATACGGTCAAAAGCCTATAAATCCTAAACGAAAAAGTCAAAACTTCACAAAAATTGATGCGCATATGTGTCATGACATGGTGAAGAAGCATGCAAAGTTTCATGGAGATCGGACCATAGGTGGCGCAATAACTGTCAAAAAGGTCCCATTATTATTAGGTGTTCAAGCACTTTAGTGCTGAAAACCTATTGTATTTGCTATTTGAAAAAAAAAAATCCCCTAAAACGCATCGTGCAGCCCAAACCGTAAGGCCTAGAGACTTGAAACTCGGCCAGATATTAGGCCACACTTTTGGGGAGAACCTATCAGAGTATGACCCGATTGGCCCATAGGTGGCGCTACAGCAATCAAAAGTACTAAATTTTTCATAACTCATAGACCGTTGGTCCTAGCCTCAAGCTTTTTACACCACTGTGATCCTTGGCTCAAGGCGGACAAGATGTATATCTCCGATTTCGATTTAAGCAAAAAGAAAAGTTATGTCGGATTTTGTCCAAAACCTACTTTTGCGAACTAGTCCCTGGTTTTTCGCCCGATCGGAACCAAACCAGACTAGGCCTATTCTCTGGACTCTCTAGATCAATAATTTTTGAAAAAATGTTGAAATTTTGCATTTGGGTGGCTGTAACAGGGTCATTTAGAAAAGGGGCGGGGTCAAAATACGGTCAAAAGCCTATAAATCCTAAACGAAAAAGTCAAAACTTCACAAAAATTGATGCGCATATGTGTCATAACATGGTGAAGAAGCATGCAAAGTTTCATGGAGATCGGACCATAGGTGGCGCAATAACTGTCAAAAAGGTCCCATTATTATTAGGTGTTCAAGCACTTTAGTGCTGAAAACCTATTGTATTTGCTATTTGAAAAAAAAAAATCCCCTAAAACGCATCGTGCAGCCCAAACCGTAAGGCCTAGAGACTTGAAACTCGGCCAGATATTAGGCCACACTTTTGGGGAGAACCTATCAGAGTATGACCCGATTGGCCCATAGGTGGCGCTACAGCAATCAAAAGTACTAAATTTTTCATAACTCATAGACCGTTGGTCCTAGCCTCAAGCTTTTTACACCACTGTGATCCTTGGCTCAAGGCGGACAAGATGTATATCTCCGATTTCGATTTAAGCAAAAAGAAAAGTTATGTCGGATTTTGTCCAAAACCTACTTTTGCGAACTAGTCCCTGGTTTTTCGCC
Source organism: Gila orcuttii (assembly GCA_026230005.1). Classification (NCBI taxonomy): domain Eukaryota; kingdom Metazoa; phylum Chordata; class Actinopteri; order Cypriniformes; family Leuciscidae; genus Gila; species Gila orcuttii. The sequence goes on along the minus strand of JAPDVR010000005.1, from coordinate 37,204,995 downwards.
CGATCGGAACCAAACCAGACTAGGCCTATTCTCTGGACTCTCTAGATCAATAATTATCGAAAAAAAGTTGAAATTTTGTATTTGGGTGGCTGTAACAGGGTCTTTTAGAAAAGGGGGCGGGGCAAAATACGGTCAAAAGCCTATAAATCCTAAACGAAAAAGTCAAAACTTCACAAAAATTGATGCGCATATGTGTCATAACATGGTGAAGAAGCATGCAAAGTTTCATGGAGATCGGACCATAGGTGGCGCTATAACTGTCAAAAAGGTCTCATTATTATTAGGTGTTCAAGCACTTTAGTGCTGAAAACCTATTGTATTTGCTATTTGAAAAAAAAAATTCCCCTAAAACGCATCGTGCAGCCCAAACCGTAAGGCCTAGAGACTTGAAACTCGGCCAGATGGTAGGCCACACTTTTGGGGAGAACCTATCAGAGTATGATCCCGATTGGCCCATAGGTGGCGCTACAGCAACCAAAAGTACTAAATTGATCATAACTCCTAGACCGTTGGTCCTAGCCTCAAGCTTTTTACACCACTGTGATCCTTGGCTCAAGGCGGACAAGATGTATATATCCGATTTCGATTGAAGCAAAAAGAAAAGTTATGTCGGATTTTGTCCAAAACCTACTTTTGCGAACTAGTCCCTGGTTTTTCGCCCGATCGGAACCAAACCAGACTAGGCCTATTCTCTGGACTCTCTAGATCAATAATTATCGAAAAAAAGTTGAAATTTTGTATTTGGGTGGCTGTAACAGGGTCTTTTAGAAAAGGGGGCGGGGCAAAATACGGTCAAAAGCCTATAAATCCTAAACGAAAAAGTCAAAACTTCACAAAAATTGATGCGCATATGTGTCATAACATGGTGAAGAAGCATGCAAAGTTTCATGGAGATCGGACCATAGGTGGCGCTATAACTGTCAAAAAGGTCTCATTATTATTAGGTGTTCAAGCACTTTAGTGCCGAAAACCTATTGTATTTGCTATTTGAAAAAAAAAATTCCCCTAAAACGCATCGTGCAGCCCAAACCGTAAGGCCTAGAGACTTGAAACTCGGCCAGATGGTAGGCCACACTTTTGGGGAGAACCTATCAGAGTATGACCCCGATTGGCCCATTGGTGGCGCTACAGCAATCAAAAGTACTAAATTGATCATAACTCCTAGACCGTTGGTCCTAGCCTCAAGCTTTTTACACCACTGTGATCCTTGGCTCAAGGCGGACAAGTTATGTCGGATTTTGTCCAAAACCTACTTTTGCGAACTAGTCCCTGGTTTTTCGCCCGATCGGAACCAAACCAGACTAGGCCTATTCTCTGGACTCTCTAGATCAATAATTATCGAAAAAAAGTTGAAATTTTGTATTTGGGTGGCTGTAACAGGGTCTTTTAGAAAAGGGGGCGGGGCAAAATACGGTCAAAAGCCTATAAATCCTAAACGAAAAAGTCAAAACTTCACAAAAATTGATGCGCATATGTGTCATAACATGGTGAAGAAGCATGCAAAGTTTCATGGAGATCGGACCATAGGTGGCGCTATAACTGTCAAAAAGGTCTCATTATTATTAGGTGTTCAAGCACTTTAGTGCCGAAAACCTATTGTATTTGCTATTTGAAAAAAAAAATTCCCCTAAAACGCATCGTGCAGCCCAAACCGTAAGGCCTAGAGACTTGAAACTCGGCCAGATGGTAGGCCACACTTTTGGGGAGAACCTATCAGAGTATGACCCCGATTGGCCCATTGGTGGCGCTACAGCAATCAAAAGTACTAAATTGATCATAACTCCTAGACCGTTGGTCCTAGCCTCAAGCTTTTTACACCACTGTGATCCTTGGCTCAAGGCGGACAAGTTATGTCGGATTTTGTCCAAAACCTACTTTTGCGAACTAGTCCCTGGTTTTTCGCCCGATCGGAACCAAACCAGACTAGGCCTATTCTCTGGACTCTCTAGATCAATAATTATCGAAAAAAAGTTGAAATTTTGTATTTGGGTGGCTGTAACAGGGTCTTTTAGAAAAGGAGGCGGGGCAAAATACGGTCAAAAGCCTATAAATCCTAAACGAAAAAGTCAAAACTTCACAAAAATTGATGCGCATATGTGTCATAACATGGTGAAGAAGCATGCAAAGTTTCATGGAGATCGGACCATATGTGGCGCTATAACTGTCAAAAAGGTCTCATTATTATTAGGTGTTCAAGCACTTTAGTGCTGAAAACCTATTGTATTTGCTATTTGAAAAAAAAAATTCCCCTAAAACGCATCGTGCAGCCCAAACCGTAAGGCCTAGAGACTTGAAACTCGGCCAGATGGTAGGCCACACTTTTGGGGAGAACCTATCAGAGTATGACCCCGATTGGCCCATTGGTGGCGCTACAGCAATCAAAAGTACTAAATTTTTCATAACTCCTAGACCGTTGGTCCTAGCCTCAAGCTTTTTACACCACTGTGATCCTTGGCTCAAGGCGAACAAGATGTATATCTCCGATTTCGATTTAAGCAAAAAGAAAAGTTATGTCGGATTTTGTCCAAAACCTACTTTTGCGAACTAGTCCCTGGTTTTTCGCCCGATCGGAACCAAACCAGACTAGGCCTATTCTCTGGACTCTCTAGATCAAGAATTATCGAAAAAATGTTGAAATTTTGTATTTGGGTGGCTGTAACAGGGTCATTTAGAAAAGGGGTGGGCAAAATACGGTCAAAAGCCTATAAATCCTAAACGAAAAAGTCAAAACTTCACAAAAATTGATGCGCATATGTGTCATAACATGGTGAAGAAGCATGCAAAGTTTCATGGAGATCGGACCATATGTGGCGCTATAACTGTCAAAAAGGTCTCATTATTATTAGGTGTTCAAGCACTTTAGTGCTGAAAACCTATTGTATTTGCTATTTGAAAAAAAAAATTCCCCTAAAACGCATCGTGCAGCCCAAACCGTAAGGCCTAGAGACTTGAAACTTGGCCAGATGGTAGGCCACACTTTTGGGGAGAACCTATCAGAGAATGACCCCGATTGGCCCATAGGTGGCGCTACAGCTACCAAAAGTACTAAATTGATCATAACTCCTAGACCGTTGGTCCTAGCCTCAAGCTTTTTACACCACTGTGATCCTTGGCTCAAGGCGGACAAGATGTATATCTCCGATTTCGATTTAAGCAAAAAGAAAAGTTATGTCGGATTTTGTCCAAAACCTACTTTTGCGAACTAGTCCCTGGTTTTTCGCCCGATCGGAACCAAACCAGACTAGGCCTATTCTCTGGACTCTTTAGATCAATAATTTTTGAAAAAATGTTGAAATTTTGCATTTGGGTGGCTGTGACAGGGTCATTTAGAAAAGGGGCGGGGCAAAATACGGTCAAAAGCCTATAAATCCTAAACGAAAAAGTCAAAACTTCACAAAAATTGATGCGCATATGTGTCATGACATGGTGAAGAAGCATGCAAAGTTTCATGGAGATCGGACCATAGGTGGCGCAATAACTGTCAAAAAGGTCCCATTATTATTAGGTGTTCAAGCACTTTAGTGCTGAAAACCTATTGTATTTGCTATTTGAAAAAAAAAATCCCCTAAAACGCATCGTGCAGCCCAAACCGTAAGGCCTAGAGACTTGAAACTCGGCCAGATGGTAGGCCACACTTTTGGGGAGAACCTATCAGAGTATGACCCCGATTGGCCCATTGGTGGCGCTACAGCAATCAAAAGTACTAAATTTTTCATAACTCCTAGACCGTTGGTCCTAGCCTCAAGCTTTTTACACCACTGTGATCCTTGGCTCAAGGCGGACAAGATGTATATCTCCGATTTCGATTTAAGCAAAAAGAAAAGTTATGTCGGATTTTGTCCAAAACCTACTTTTGCGAACTAGTCCCTGGTTTTTCGCCCGATCGGAACCAAACCAGACTAGGCCTATTCTCTGGACTCTCTAGATCAATAATTTTTGAAAAAATGTTGAAATTTTGCATTTGGGTGGCTGTGACAGGGTCATTTAGAAAAGGGGCGGGGCAAAATACGGTCAAAAGCCTATAAATCCTAAACGAAAAAGTCAAAACTTCACAAAAATTGATGCGCATATGTGTCATAACATGGTGAAGAAGCATGCAAAGTTTCATGGAGATCGGACCATAGGTGGCGCTATAACTGTCAAAAAGGTCTCATTATTATTAGGTGTTCAAGCACTTTAGTGCTGAAAACCTATTGTATTTGCTATTTGAAAAAAAAAATTCCCCTAAAACGCATCGTGCAGCCCAAACCGTAAGGCCTAGAGACTTGAAACTCGGCCAGATGGTAGGTCACACTTTTGGGGAGAACCTATCAGAGTATGACCCCGATTGGCCCATTGGTGGCGCTACAGCAATCAAAAGTACTAAATTTTTCATAACTCCTAGACCGTTGGTCCTAGCCTCAAGCTTTTTACACCACTGTGATCCTTGGCTCAAGGCGAACAAGATGTTTATCTCCGATTTCGATTTAAGCAAAAAGAAAAGTTATGTCGGATTTTGTCCAAAACCTACTTTTGCGAACTAGTCCCTGGTTTTTCGCCCGATCGGAACCAAACCAGACTAGGCCTATTCTCTGGACTCTCTAGATCAATAATTATCGAAAAAAAGTTGAAATTTTGTATTTGGGTGGCTGTAACAGGGTCATTTAGAAAAGGTGTGGGCAAAATACGGTCAAAAGCCTATAAATCCTAAACGAAAAAGTCAAAACTTCACAAAAATTGATGCGCATATGTGTCATAACATGGTGAAGAAGCATGCAAAGTTTCATGGAGATCGGACCATATGTGGCGCTATAACTGTCAAAAAGGTCTCATTATTATTAGGTGTTCAAGCACTTTAGTGCTGAAAACCTATTGTATTTGCTATTTGAAAAAAAAAATTCCCCTAAAACGCATCGTGCAGCCCAAACCGTAAGGCCTAGAGACTTGAAACTCGGCCAGATGGTAGGCCACACTTTTGGGGAGAACCTATCAGAGTATGACCCCGATTGGCCCATTGGTGGCGCTACAGCAATCAAAAGTACTAAATTTTTCATAACTCCTAGACCGTTGGTCCTAGCCTCAAGCTTTTTACACCACTGTGATCCTTGGCTCAAGGCGAACAAGATGTATATCTCCGATTTCGATTTAAGCAAAAAGAAAAGTTATGTCGGATTTTGTCCAAAACCTACTTTTGCGAACTAGTCCCTGGTTTTTCGCCCGATCGGAACCAAACCAGACTAGGCCTATTCTCTGGACTCTCTAGATCAATAATTATCGAAAAAATGTTGAAATTTTGTATTTGGGTGGCTGTAACAGGGTCATTTAGAAAAGGGGTGGGCAAAATACGGTCAAAAGCCTATAAATCCTAAACGAAAAAGTCCAAACTTCACAAAAATTGATGCGCATATGTGTCATAACATGGTGAAGAAGCATGCAAAGTTTCATGGAGATCGGACCATATGTGGCGCTATAACTGTCAAAAAGGTCTCATTATTATTAGGTGTTCAAGCACTTTAGTGCTGAAAACCTATTGTATTTGCTATTTGAAAAAAAAAATTCCCCTAAAACGCATCGTGCAGCCCAAACCGTAAGGCCTAGAGACTTGAAACTTGGCCAGATGGTAGGCCACACTTTTGGGGAGAACCTATCAGAGAATGACCCCGATTGGCCCATAGGTGGCGCTACAGCTACCAAAAGTACTAAATTGATCATAACTCCTAGACCGTTGGTCCTAGCCTCAAGCTTTTTACACCACTGTGATCCTTGGCTCAAGGCGGACAAGATGTATATCTCCGATTTCGATTTAAGCAAAAAGAAAAGTTATGTCGGATTTTGTCCAAAACCTACTTTTGCGAACTAGTCCCTGGTTTTTCGCCCGATCGGAACCAAACCAGACTAGGCCTATTCTCTGGACTCTTTAGATCAATAATTTTTGAAAAAATGTTGAAATTTTGCATTTGGGTGGCTGTGACAGGGTCATTTAGAAAAGGGGCGGGGCAAAATACGGTCAAAAGCCTATAAATCCTAAACGAAAAAGTCAAAACTTCACAAAAATTGATGCGCATATGTGTCATGACATGGTGAAGAAGCATGCAAAGTTTCATGGAGATCGGACCATAGGTGGCGCAATAACTGTCAAAAAGGTCCCATTATTATTAGGTGTTCAAGCACTTTAGTGCTGAAAACCTATTGTATTTGCTATTTGAAAAAAAAAATCCCCTAAAACGCATCGTGCAGCCCAAACCGTAAGGCCTAGAGACTTGAAACTTGGCCAGATGGTAGGCCACACTTTTGGGGAGAACCTATCAGAGAATGAACCCGATTGGCCCATAGGTGGCGCTACAGCTACCAAAAGTACTAAATTGATCATAACTCCTAGACCGTTGGTCCTAGCCTCAAGCTTTTTACACCACTGTGATCCTTGGCTCAAGGCGGACAAGATGTATATCTCCGATTTCGATTTAAGCAAAAAGAAAAGTTATGTCGGATTTTGTCCAAAACCTACTTTTGCGAACTAGTCCCTGGTTTTTCGCCCGATCGGAACCAAACCAGACTAGGCCTATTCTCTGGACTCTCTAGATCAATAATTATCGAAAAAAAGTTGAAATTTTGTATTTGGGTGGCTGTAACAGGGTCTTTTAGAAAAGGGGGCGGGGCAAAATACGGTCAAAAGCCTATAAATCCTAAACGAAAAAGTCAAAACTTCACAAAAATTGATGCGCATATGTGTCATAACATGGTGAAGAAGCATGCAAAGTTTCATGGAGATCGGACCATAGGTGGCGCTATAACTGTCAAAAAGGTCTCATTATTATTAGGTGTTCAAGCACTTTAGTGCTGAAAACCTATTGTATTTGCTATTTGAAAAAAAAAATTCCCCTAAAACGCATCGTGCAGCCCAAACCGTAAGGCCTAGAGACTTGAAACTCGGCCAGATGGTAGGCCACACTTTTGGGGAGAACCTATCAGAGTATGATCCCGATTGGCCCATAGGTGGCGCTACAGCAACCAAAAGTACTAAATTGATCATAACTCCTAGACCGTTGGTCCTAGCCTCAAGCTTTTTACACCACTGTGATCCTTGGCTCAAGGCGGACAAGATGTATATATCCGATTTCGATTTAAGCAAAAAGAAAAGTTATGTCGGATTTTGTCCAAAACCTACTTTTGCGAACTAGTCCCTGGTTTTTCGCCCGATCGGAACCAAACCAGACTAGGCCTATTCTCTGGACTCTCTAGATCAATAATTATCGAAAAAAAGTTGAAATTTTGTATTTGGGTGGCTGTAACAGGGTCTTTTAGAAAAGGGGGCGGGGCAAAATACGGTCAAAAGCCTATAAATCCTAAACGAAAAAGTCAAAACTTCACAAAAATTGATGCGCATATGTGTCATAACATGGTGAAGAAGCATGCAAAGTTTCATGGAGATCGGACCATAGGTGGCGCTATAACTGTCAAAAAGGTCTCATTATTATTAGGTGTTCAAGCACTTTAGTGCCGAAAACCTATTGTATTTGCTATTTGAAAAAAAAAATTCCCCTAAAACGCATCGTGCAGCCCAAACCGTAAGGCCTAGAGACTTGAAACTCGGCCAGATGGTAGGCCACACTTTTGGGGAGAACCTATCAGAGTATGACCCCGATTGGCCCATTGGTGGCGCTACAGCAATCAAAAGTACTAAATTTTTCATAACTCCTAGACCGTTGGTCCTAGCCTCAAGCTTTTTACACCACTGTGATCCTTGGCTCAAGGCGAACAAGATGTATATCTCCGATTTCGATTTAAGCAAAAAGAAAAGTTATGTCGGATTTTGTCCAAAACCTACTTTTGCGAACTAGTCCCTGGTTTTTCGCCCGATCGGAACCAAACCAGACTAGGCCTATTCTCTGGACTCTCTAGATCAATAATTATCGAAAAAAAGTTGAAATTTTGTATTTGGGTGGCTGTAACAGGGTCATTTAGAAAAGGGGTGGGCAAAATACGGTCAAAAGCCTATAAATCCTAAACGAAAAAGTCAAAACTTCACAAAAATTGATGCGCATATGTGTCATAACATGGTGAAGAAGCATGCAAAGTTTCATGGAGATCGGACCATATGTGGCGCTATAACTGTCAAAAAGGTCTCATTATTATTAGGTGTTCAAGCACTTTAGTGCTGAAAACCTATTGTATTTGCTATTTGAAAAAAAAAATTCCCCTAAAACGCATCGTGCAGCCCAAACCGTAAGGGCTAGAGACTTGAAACTTGGCCAGATGGTAGGCCACACTTTTGGGGAGAACCTATCAGAGAATGACCCCGATTGGCCCATAGGTGGCGCTACAGCTACCAAAAGTACTAAATTGATCATAACTCCTAGACCGTTGGTCCTAGCCTCAAGCTTTTTACACCACTGTGATCCTTGGCTCAAGGCGGACAAGTTATGTCGGATTTTGTCCAAAACCTACTTTTGCGAACTAGTCCCTGGTTTTTCGCCCGATCGGAACCAAACCAGACTAGGCCTATTCTCTGGACTCTCTAGATCAATAATTATCGAAAAAAAGTTGAAATTTTGTATTTGGGTGGCTGTAACAGGGTCATTTAGAAAAGGGGTGGGCAAAATACGGTCAAAAGCCTATAAATCCTAAACGAAAAAGTCAAAACTTCACAAAAATTGATGCGCATATGTGTCATAACATGGTGAAGAAGCATGCAAAGTTTCATGGAGATCGGACCATATGTGGCGCTATAACTGTCAAAAAGGTCTCATTATTATTAGGTGTTCAAGCACTTTAGTGCTGAAAACCTATTGTATTTGCTATTTGAAAAAAAAAATTCCCCTAAAACGCATCGTGCAGCCCAAACCGTAAGGCCTAGAGACTTGAAACTTGGCCAGATGGTAGGCCACACTTTTGGGGAGAACCTATCAGAGAATGACCCCGATTGGCCCATAGGTGGCGCTACAGCTACCAAAAGTACTAAATTGATCATAACTCCTAGACCGTTGGTCCTAGCCTCAAGCTTTTTACACCACTGTGATCCTTGGCTCAAGGCGGACAAGATGTATATCTCCGATTTCGATTTAAGCAAAAAGAAAAGTTATGTCGGATTTTGTCCAAAACCTACTTTTGCGAACTAGTCCCTGGTTTTTCGCCCGATCGGAACCAAACCAGACTAGGCCTATTCTCTGGACTCTCTAGATCAATAATTTTTGAAAAAATGTTGAAATTTTGCATTTGGGTGGCTGTGACAGGGTCATTTAGAAAAGGGGCGGGGCAAAATACGGTCAAAAGCCTATAAATCCTAAACGAAAAAGTCAAAACTTCACAAAAATTGATGCGCATATGTGTCATAACATGGTGAAGAAGCATGCAAAGTTTCATGGAGATCGGACCATAGGTGGCGCTATAACTGTCAAAAAGGTCTCATTATTATTAGGTGTTCAAGCACTTTAGTGCTGAAAACCTATTGTATTTGCTATTTGAAAAAAAAAATTCCCCTAAAACGCATCGTGCAGCCCAAACCGTAAGGCCTAGAGACTTGAAACTCGGCCAGATGGTAGGCCACACTTTTGGGGAGAACCTATCAGAGTATGACCCCGATTGGCCCATTGGTGGCGCTACAGCAATCAAAAGTACTAAATTTTTCATAACTCCTAGACCGTTGGTCCTAGCCTCAAGCTTTTTACACCACTGTGATCCTTGGCTCAAGGCGAACAAGATGTTTATCTCCGATTTCGATTTAAGCAAAAAGAAAAGTTATGTCGGATTTTGTCCAAAACCTACTTTTGCGAACTAGTCCCTGGTTTTTCGCCCGATCGGAACCAAACCAGACTAGGCCTATTCTCTGGACTCTCTAGATCAATAATTATCGAAAAAAAGTTGAAATTTTGTATTTGGGTGGCTGTAACAGGGTCATTTAGAAAAGGTGTGGGCAAAATACGGTCAAAAGCCTATAAATCCTAAACGAAAAAGTCAAAACTTCACAAAAATTGATGCGCATATGTGTCATAACATGGTGAAGAAGCATGCAAAGTTTCATGGAGATCGGACCATATGTGGCGCTATAACTGTCAAAAAGGTCTCATTATTATTAGGTGTTCAAGCACTTTAGTGCTGAAAACCTATTGTATTTGCTATTTGAAAAAAAAAATTCCCCTAAAACGCATCGTGCAGCCCAAACCGTAAGGCCTAGAGACTTGAAACTCGGCCAGATGGTAGGCCACACTTTTGGGGAGAACCTATCAGAGTATGACCCCGATTGGCCCATTGGTGGCGCTACAGCAATCAAAAGTACTAAATTTTTCATAACTCCTAGACCGTTGGTCCTAGCCTCAAGCTTTTTACACCACTGTGATCCTTGGCTCAAGGCGAACAAGATGTATATCTCCGATTTCGATTTAAGCAAAAAGAAAAGTTATGTCGGATTTTGTCCAAAACCTACTTTTGCGAACTAGTCCCTGGTTTTTCGCCCGATCGGAACCAAACCAGACTAGGCCTATTCTCTGGACTCTCTAGATCAATAATTATCGAAAAAATGTTGAAATTTTGTATTTGGGTGGCTGTAACAGGGTCATTTAGAAAAGGGGTGGGCAAAATACGGTCAAAAGCCTATAAATCCTAAACGAAAAAGTCCAAACTTCACAAAAATTGATGCGCATATGTGTCATAACATGGTGAAGAAGCATGCAAAGTTTCATGGAGATCGGACCATATGTGGCGCTATAACTGTCAAAAAGGTCTCATTATTATTAGGTGTTCAAGCACTTTAGTGCTGAAAACCTATTGTATTTGCTATTTGAAAAAAAAAATTCCCCTAAAACGCATCGTGCAGCCCAAACCGTAAGGCCTAGAGACTTGAAACTTGGCCAGATGGTAGGCCACACTTTTGGGGAGAACCTATCAGAGAATGACCCCGATTGGCCCATAGGTGGCGCTACAGCTACCAAAAGTACTAAATTGATCATAACTCCTAGACCGTTGGTCCTAGCCTCAAGCTTTTTACACCACTGTGATCCTTGGCTCAAGGCGGACAAGATGTATATCTCCGATTTCGATTTAAGCAAAAAGAAAAGTTATGTCGGATTTTGTCCAAAACCTACTTTTGCGAACTAGTCCCTGGTTTTTCGCCCGATCGGAACCAAACCAGACTAGGCCTATTCTCTGGACTCTTTAGATCAATAATTTTTGAAAAAATGTTGAAATTTTGCATTTGGGTGGCTGTGACAGGGTCATTTAGAAAAGGGGCGGGGCAAAATACGGTCAAAAGCCTATAAATCCTAAACGAAAAAGTCAAAACTTCACAAAAATTGATGCGCATATGTGTCATGACATGGTGAAGAAGCATGCAAAGTTTCATGGAGATCGGACCATAGGTGGCGCAATAACTGTCAAAAAGGTCCCATTATTATTAGGTGTTCAAGCACTTTAGTGCTGAAAACCTATTGTATTTGCTATTTGAAAAAAAAAATCCCCTAAAACGCATCGTGCAGCCCAAACCGTAAGGCCTAGAGACTTGAAACTTGGCCAGATGGTAGGCCACACTTTTGGGGAGAACCTATCAGAGAATGAACCCGATTGGCCCATAGGTGGCGCTACAGCTACCAAAAGTACTAAATTGATCATAACTCCTAGACCGTTGGTCCTAGCCTCAAGCTTTTTACACCACTGTGATCCTTGGCTCAAGGCGGACAAGATGTATATCTCCGATTTCGATTTAAGCAAAAAGAAAAGTTATGTCGGATTTTGTCCAAAACCTACTTTTGCGAACTAGTCCCTGGTTTTTCGCCCGATCGGAACCAAACCAGACTAGGCCTATTCTCTGGACTCTCTAGATCAATAATTATCGAAAAAAAGTTGAAATTTTGTATTTGGGTGGCTGTAACAGGGTCTTTTAGAAAAGGGGGCGGGGCAAAATACGGTCAAAAGCCTATAAATCTTAAACGAAAAAGTCAAAACTTCACAAAAATTGATGCGCATATGTGTCATAACATGGTGAAGAAGCATGCAAAGTTTCATGGAGATCGGACCATAGGTGGCGCTATAACTGTCAAAAAGGTCTCATTATTATTAGGTGTTCAAGCACTTTAGTGCTGAAAACCTATTGTATTTGCTATTTGAAAAAAAAATTCCCCTAAAACGCATCGTGCAGCCCAAACCGTAAGGCCTAGAGACTTGAAACTCGGCCAGATGGTAGGCCACACTTTTGGGGAGAACCTATCAGAGTATGACCCCGATTGGCCCATTGGTGGCGCTACAGCAATCAAAAGTACTAAATTTTTCATAACTCCTAGACCGTTGGTCCTAGCCTCAAGCTTTTTACACCACTGTGATCCTTGGCTCAAGGCGGACAAGATGTATATCTCCGATTTCGATTTAAGCAAAAAGAAAAGTTATGTCGGATTTTGTCCAAAACCTACTTTTGCGAACTAGTCCCTGGTTTTTCGCCCGATCGGAACCAAACCAGACTAGGCCTATTCTCTGGACTCTCTAGATCAATAATTTTTGAAAAAATGTTGAAATTTTGCATTTGGGTGGCTGTGACAGGGTCATTTAGAAAAGGGGCGGGGCAAAATACGGTCAAAAGCCTATAAATCCTAAACGAAAAAGTCAAAACTTCACAAAAATTGATGCGCATATGTGTCATAACATGGTGAAGAAGCATGCAAAGTTTCATGGAGATCGGACCATATGTGGCGCTATAACTGTCAAAAAGGTCTCATTATTATTAGGTGTTCAAGCACTTTAGTGCTGAAAACCTATTGTATTTGCTATTTGAAAAAAAAAATTCCCCTAAAACGCATCGTGCAGCCCAAACCGTAAGGCCTAGAGACTTGAAACTCGGCCAGATGGTAGGTCACACTTTTGGGGAGAACCTATCAGAGTATGACCCCGATTGGCCCATTGGTGGCGCTACAGCAATCAAAAGTACTAAATTTTTCATAACTCCTAGACCGTTGGTCCTAGCCTCAAGCTTTTTACACCACTGTGATCCTTGGCTCAAGGCGAACAAGATGTTTATCTCCGATTTCGATTTAAGCAAAAAGAAAAGTTATGTCGGATTTTGTCCAAAACCTACTTTTGCGAACTAGTCCCTGGTTTTTCGCCCGATCGGAACCAAACCAGACTAGGCCTATTCTCTGGACTCTCTAGATCAATAATTATCGAAAAAAAGTTGAAATTTTGTATTTGGGTGGCTGTAACAGGGTCATTTAGAAAAGGTGTGGGCAAAATACGGTCAAAAGCCTATAAATCCTAAACGAAAAAGTCAAAACTTCACAAAAATTGATGCGCATATGTGTCATAACATGGTGAAGAAGCATGCAAAGTTTCATGGAGATCGGACCATATGTGGCGCTATAACTGTCAAAAAGGTCTCATTATTATTAGGTGTTCAAGCACTTTAGTGCTGAAAACCTATTGTATTTGCTATTTGAAAAAAAAAATTCCCCTAAAACGCATCGTGCAGCCCAAACCGTAAGGCCTAGAGACTTGAAACTCGGCCAGATGGTAGGCCACACTTTTGGGGAGAACCTATCAGAGTATGACCCCGATTGGCCCATTGGTGGCGCTACAGCAATCAAAAGTACTAAATTTTTCATAACTCCTAGACCGTTGGTCCTAGCCTCAAGCTTTTTACACCACTGTGATCCTTGGCTCAAGGCGAACAAGATGTATATCTCCGATTTCGATTTAAGCAAAAAGAAAAGTTATGTCGGATTTTGTCCAAAACCTACTTTTGCGAACTAGTCCCTGGTTTTTCGCCCGATCGGAACCAAACCAGACTAGGCCTATTCTCTGGACTCTCTAGATCAATAATTATCGAAAAAATGTTGAAATTTTGTATTTGGGTGGCTGTAACAGGGTCATTTAGAAAAGGGGTGGGCAAAATACGGTCAAAAGCCTATAAATCCTAAACGAAAAAGTCCAAACTTCACAAAAATTGATGCGCATATGTGTCATAACATGGTGAAGAAGCATGCAAAGTTTCATGGAGATCGGACCATATGTGGCGCTATAACTGTCAAAAAGGTCTCATTATTATTAGGTGTTCAAGCACTTTAGTGCTGAAAACCTATTGTATTTGCTATTTGAAAAAAAAAATTCCCCTAAAACGCATCGTGCAGCCCAAACCGTAAGGCCTAGAGACTTGAAACTTGGCCAGATGGTAGGCCACACTTTTGGGGAGAACCTATCAGAGAATGACCCCGATTGGCCCATAGGTGGCGCTACAGCTACCAAAAGTACTAAATTGATCATAACTCCTAGACCGTTGGTCCTAGCCTCAAGCTTTTTACACCACTGTGATCCTTGGCTCAAGGCGGACAAGATGTATATCTCCGATTTCGATTTAAGCAAAAAGAAAAGTTATGTCGGATTTTGTCCAAAACCTACTTTTGCAAACTAGTCCCTGGTTTTTCGCCCGATCGGAACCAAACCAGACTAGGCCTATTCTCTGGACTCTTTAGATCAATAATTTTTGAAAAAATGTTGAAATTTTGCATTTGGGTGGCTGTGACAGGGTCATTTAGAAAAGGGGCGGGGCAAAATACGGTCAAAAGCCTATAAATCCTAAACGAAAAAGTCAAAACTTCACAAAAATTGATGCGCATATGTGTCATGACATGGTGAAGAAGCATGCAAAGTTTCATGGAGATCGGACCATAGGTGGCGCAATAACTGTCAAAAAGGTCCCATTATTATTAGGTGTTCAAGCACTTTAGTGCTGAAAACCTATTGTATTTGCTATTTGAAAAAAAAAATCCCCTAAAACGCATCGTGCAGCCCAAACCGTAAGGCCTAGAGACTTGAAACTTGGCCAGATGGTAGGCCACACTTTTGGGGAGAACCTATCAGAGAATGAACCCGATTGGCCCATAGGTGGCGCTACAGCTACCAAAAGTACTAAATTGATCATAACTCCTAGACCGTTGGTCCTAGCCTCAAGCTTTTTACACCACTGTGATCCTTGGCTCAAGGCGGACAAGATGTATATCTCCGATTTCGATTTAAGCAAAAAGAAAAGTTATGTCGGATTTTGTCCAAAACCTACTTTTGCGAACTAGTCCCTGGTTTTTCGCCCGATCGGAACCAAACCAGACTAGGCCTATTCTCTGGACTCTCTAGATCAATAATTATCGAAAAAAAGTTGAAATTTTGTATTTGGGTGGCTGTAACAGGGTCTTTTAGAAAAGGGGGCGGGGCAAAATACGGTCAAAAGCCTATAAATCCTAAACGAAAAAGTCAAAACTTCACAAAAATTGATGCGCATATGTGTCATAACATGGTGAAGAAGCATGCAAAGTTTCATGGAGATCGGACCATAGGTGGCGCTATAACTGTCAAAAAGGTCTCATTATTATTAGGTGTTCAAGCACTTTAGTGCTGAAAACCTATTGTATTTGCTATTTGAAAAAAAAAATTCCCCTAAAACGCATCGTGCAGCCCAAACCGTAAGGCCTAGAGACTTGAAACTCGGCCAGATGGTAGGCCACACTTTTGGGGAGAACCTATCAGAGTATGATCCCGATTGGCCCATAGGTGGCGCTACAGCAACCAAAAGTACTAAATTGATCATAACTCCTAGACCGTTGGTCCTAGCCTCAAGCTTTTTACACCACTGTGATCCTTGGCTCAAGGCGGACAAGATGTATATATCCGATTTCGATTTAAGCAAAAAGAAAAGTTATGTCGGATTTTGTCCAAAACCTACTTTTGCGAACTAGTCCCTGGTTTTTCGCCCGATCGGAACCAAACCAGACTAGGCCTATTCTCTGGACTCTCTAGATCAATAATTATCGAAAAAAAGTTGAAATTTTGTATTTGGGTGGCTGTAACAGGGTCTTTTAGAAAAGGGGGCGGGGCAAAATACGGTCAAAAGCCTATAAATCCTAAACGAAAAAGTCAAAACTTCACAAAAATTGATGCGCATATGTGTCATAACATGGTGAAGAAGCATGCAAAGTTTCATGGAGATCGGACCATAGGTGGCGCTATAACTGTCAAAAAGGTCTCATTATTATTAGGTGTTCAAGCACTTTAGTGCCGAAAACCTATTGTATTTGCTATTTGAAAAAAAAAATTCCCCTAAAACGCATCGTGCAGCCCAAACCGTAAGGCCTAGAGACTTGAAACTCGGCCAGATGGTAGGCCACACTTTTGGGGAGAACCTATCAGAGTATGACCCCGATTGGCCCATTGGTGGCGCTACAGCAATCAAAAGTACTAAATTTTTCATAACTCCTAGACCGTTGGTCCTAGCCTCAAGCTTTTTACACCACTGTGATCCTTGGCTCAAGGCGAACAAGATGTATATCTCCGATTTCGATTTAAGCAAAAAGAAAAGTTATGTCGGATTTTGTCCAAAACCTACTTTTGCGAACTAGTCCCTGGTTTTTCGCCCGATCGGAACCAAACCAGACTAGGCCTATTCTCTGGACTCTCTAGATCAATAATTATCGAAAAAAAGTTGAAATTTTGTATTTGGGTGGCTGTAACAGGGTCATTTAGAAAAGGGGTGGGCAAAATACGGTCAAAAGCCTATAAATCCTAAACGAAAAAGTCAAAACTTCACAAAAATTGATGCGCATATGTGTCATAACATGGTGAAGAAGCATGCAAAGTTTCATGGAGATCGGACCATATGTGGCGCTATAACTGTCAAAAAGGTCTCATTATTATTAGGTGTTCAAGCACTTTAGTGCTGAAAACCTATTGTATTTGCTATTTGAAAAAAAAAATTCCCCTAAAACGCATCGTGCAGCCCAAACCGTAAGGGCTAGAGACTTGAAACTTGGCCAGATGGTAGGCCACACTTTTGGGGAGAACCTATCAGAGAATGACCCTGATTGGCCCATAGGTGGCGCTACAGCTACCAAAAGTACTAAATTGATCATAACTCCTAGACCGTTGGTCCTAGCCTCAAGCTTTTTACACCACTGTGATCCTTGGCTCAAGGCGGACAAGTTATGTCGGATTTTGTCCAAAACCTACTTTTGCGAACTAGTCCCTGGTTTTTCGCCCGATCGGAACCAAACCAGACTAGGCCTATTCTCTGGACTCTCTAGATCAATAATTTTTGAAAAAATGTTGAAATTTTGCATTTGGGTGGCTGTGACAGGGTCATTTAGAAAAGGGGCGGGGCAAAATACGGTCAAAAGCCTATAAATCCTAAACGAAAAAGTCAAAACTTCACAAAAATTGATGCGCATATGTGTCATAACATGGTGAAGAAGCATGCAAAGTTTCATGGAGATCGGACCATAGGTGGCGCTATAACTGTCAAAAAGGTCTCATTATTATTAGGTGTTCAAGCACTTTAGTGCTGAAAACCTATTGTATTTGCTATTTGAAAAAAAAAATTCCCCTAAAACGCATCGTGCAGCCCAAACCGTAAGGCCTAGAGACTTGAAACTCGGCCAGATGGTAGGCCACACTTTTGGGGAGAACCTATCAGAGTATGACCCCGATTGGCCCATTGGTGGCGCTACAGCAATCAAAAGTACTAAATTTTTCATAACTCCTAGACCGTTGGTCCTAGCCTCAAGCTTTTTACACCACTGTGATCCTTGGCTCAAGGCGAACAAGATGTTTATCTCCGATTTCGATTTAAGCAAAAAGAAAAGTTATGTCGGATTTTGTCCAAAACCTACTTTTGCGAACTAGTCCCTGGTTTTTCGCCCGATCGGAACCAAACCAGACTAGGCCTATTCTCTGGACTCTCTAGATCAATAATTATCGAAAAAAAGTTGAAATTTTGTATTTGGGTGGCTGTAACAGGGTCATTTAGAAAAGGTGTGGGCAAAATACGGTCAAAAGCCTATAAATCCTAAACGAAAAAGTCAAAACTTCACAAAAATTGATGCGCATATGTGTCATAACATGGTGAAGAAGCATGCAAAGTTTCATGGAGATCGGACCATATGTGGCGCTATAACTGTCAAAAAGGTCTCATTATTATTAGGTGTTCAAGCCCTTTAGTGCTGAAAACCTATTGTATTTGCTATTTGAAAAAAAAAATTCCCCTAAAACGCATCGTGCAGCCCAAACCGTAAGGCCTAGAGACTTGAAACTCGGCCAGATGGTAGGCCACACTTTTGGGGAGAACCTATCAGAGTATGACCCCGATTGGCCCATTGGTGGCGCTACAGCAATCAAAAGTACTAAATTTTTCATAACTCCTAGACCGTTGGTCCTAGCCTCAAGCTTTTTACACCACTGTGATCCTTGGCTCAAGGCGAACAAGATGTATATCTCCGATTTCGATTTAAGCAAAAAGAAAAGTTATGTCGGATTTTGTCCAAAACCTACTTTTGCGAACTAGTCCCTGGTTTTTCGCCCGATCGGAACCAAACCAGACTAGGCCTATTCTCTGGACTCTCTAGATCAATAATTATCGAAAAAATGTTGAAATTTTGTATTTGGGTGGCTGTAACAGGGTCATTTAGAAAAGGGGTGGGCAAAATACGGTCAAAAGCCTATAAATCCTAAACGAAAAAGTCCAAACTTCACAAAAATTGATGCGCATATGTGTCATAACATGGTGAAGAAGCATGCAAAGTTTCATGGAGATCGGACCATATGTGGCGCTATAACTGTCAAAAAGGTCTCATTATTATTAGGTGTTCAAGCACTTTAGTGCTGAAAACCTATTGTATTTGCTATTTGAAAAAAAAAATTCCCCTAAAACGCATCGTGCAGCCCAAACCGTAAGGCCTAGAGACTTGAAACTTGGCCAGATGGTAGGCCACACTTTTGGGGAGAACCTATCAGAGAATGACCCCGATTGGCCCATAGGTGGCGCTACAGCTACCAAAAGTACTAAATTGATCATAACTCCTAGACCGTTGGTCCTAGCCTCAAGCTTTTTACACCACTGTGATCCTTGGCTCAAGGCGGACAAGATGTATATCTCCGATTTCGATTTAAGCAAAAAGAAAAGTTATGTCGGATTTTGTCCAAAACCTACTTTTGCGAACTAGTCCCTGGTTTTTCGCCCGATCGGAACCAAACCAGACTAGGCCTATTCTCTGGACTCTTTAGATCAATAATTTTTGAAAAAATGTTGAAATTTTGCATTTGGGTGGCTGTGACAGGGTCATTTAGAAAAGGGGCGGGGCAAAATACGGTCAAAAGCCTATAAATCCTAAACGAAAAAGTCAAAACTTCACAAAAATTGATGCGCATATGTGTCATGACATGGTGAAGAAGCATGCAAAGTTTCATGGAGATCGGACCATAGGTGGCGCAATAACTGTCAAAAAGGTCCCATTATTATTAGGTGTTCAAGCACTTTAGTGCTGAAAACCTATTGTATTTGCTATTTGAAAAAAAAAATTCCCCTAAAACGCATCGTGCAGCCCAAACCGTAAGGCCTAGAGACTTGAAACTCGGCCAGATGGTAGGCCACACTTTTGGGGAGAACCTATCAGAGTATGACCCCGATTGGCCCATTGGTGGCGCTACAGCAATCAAAAGTACTAAATTTTTCATAACTCCTAGACCGTTGGTCCTAGCCTCAAGCTTTTTACACCACTGTGATCCTTGGCTCAAGGCGAACAAGATGTTTATCTCCGATTTCGATTTAAGCAAAAAGAAAAGTTATGTCGGATTTTGTCCAAAACCTACTTTTGCGAACTAGTCCCTGGTTTTTCGCCCGATCGGAACCAAACCAGACTAGGCCTATTCTCTGGACTCTCTAGATCAATAATTATCGAAAAAAAGTTGAAATTTTGTATTTGGGTGGCTGTAACAGGGTCATTTAGAAAAGGTGTGGGCAAAATACGGTCAAAAGCCTATAAATCCTAAACGAAAAAGTCAAAACTTCACAAAAATTGATGCGCATATGTGTCATAACATGGTGAAGAAGCATGCAAAGTTTCATGGAGATCGGACCATATGTGGCGCTATAACTGTCAAAAAGGTCTCATTATTATTAGGTGTTCAAGCCCTTTAGTGCTGAAAACCTATTGTATTTGCTATTTGAAAAAAAAAATTCCCCTAAAACGCATCGTGCAGCCCAAACCGTAAGGCCTAGAGACTTGAAACTCGGCCAGATGGTAGGCCACACTTTTGGGGAGAACCTATCAGAGTATGACCCCGATTGGCCCATTGGTGGCGCTACAGCAATCAAAAGTACTAAATTTTTCATAACTCCTAGACCGTTGGTCCTAGCCTCAAGCTTTTTACACCACTGTGATCCTTGGCTCAAGGCGAACAAGATGTATATCTCCGATTTCGATTTAAGCAAAAAGAAAAGTTATGTCGGATTTTGTCCAAAACCTACTTTTGCGAACTAGTCCCTGGTTTTTCGCCCGATCGGAACCAAACCAGACTAGGCCTATTCTCTGGACTCTCTAGATCAATAATTATCGAAAAAATGTTGAAATTTTGTATTTGGGTGGCTGTAACAGGGTCATTTAGAAAAGGGGTGGGCAAAATACGGTCAAAAGCCTATAAATCCTAAACGAAAAAGTCCAAACTTCACAAAAATTGATGCGCATATGTGTCATAACATGGTGAAGAAGCATGCAAAGTTTCATGGAGATCGGACCATATGTGGCGCTATAACTGTCAAAAAGGTCTCATTATTATTAGGTGTTCAAGCACTTTAGTGCTGAAAACCTATTGTATTTGCTATTTGAAAAAAAAAATTCCCCTAAAACGCATCGTGCAGCCCAAACCGTAAGGCCTAGAGACTTGAAACTTGGCCAGATGGTAGGCCACACTTTTGGGGAGAACCTATCAGAGAATGACCCCGATTGGCCCATAGGTGGCGCTACAGCTACCAAAAGTACTAAATTGATCATAACTCCTAGACCGTTGGTCCTAGCCTCAAGCTTTTTACACCACTGTGATCCTTGGCTCAAGGCGGACAAGATGTATATCTCCGATTTCGATTTAAGCAAAAAGAAAAGTTATGTCGGATTTTGTCCAAAACCTACTTTTGCGAACTAGTCCCTGGTTTTTCGCCCGATCGGAACCAAACCAGACTAGGCCTATTCTCTGGACTCTTTAGATCAATAATTTTTGAAAAAATGTTGAAATTTTGCATTTGGGTGGCTGTGACAGGGTCATTTAGAAAAGGGGCGGGGCAAAATACGGTCAAAAGCCTATAAATCCTAAACGAAAAAGTCAAAACTTCACAAAAATTGATGCGCATATGTGTCATGACATGGTGAAGAAGCATGCAAAGTTTCATGGAGATCGGACCATAGGTGGCGCAATAACTGTCAAAAAGGTCCCATTATTATTAGGTGTTCAAGCACTTTAGTGCTGAAAACCTATTGTATTTGCTATTTGAAAAAAAAAATCCCCTAAAACGCATCGTGCAGCCCAAACCGTAAGGCCTAGAGACTTGAAACTCGGCCAGATATTAGGCCACACTTTTGGGGAGAACCTATCAGAGTATGACCCGATTGGCCCATAGGTGGCGCTACAGCAATCAAAAGTACTAAATTTTTCATAACTCATAGACCGTTGGTCCTAGCCTCAAGCTTTTTACACCACTGTGATCCTTGGCTCAAGGCGGACAAGATGTATATCTCCGATTTCGATTTAAGCAAAAATAAAAGTTATGTCGGATTTTGTCCAAAACCTACTTTTGCGAACTAGTCCCTGGTTTTTCGCCCGATCGGAACCAAACCAGACTAGGCCTATTCTCTGGACTCTCTAGATCAATAATTATCGAAAAAAAGTTGAAATTTTGTATTTGGGTGGCTGTAACAGGGTCTTTTAGAAAAGGGGGCGGGGCAAAATACGGTCAAAAGCCTATAAATCCTAAACGAAAAAGTCAAAACTTCACAAAAATTGATGCGCATATGTGTCATAACATGGTGAAGAAGCATGCAAAGTTTCATGGAGATCGGACCATAGGTGGCGCTATAACTGTCAAAAAGGTCTCATTATTATTAGGTGTTCAAGCACTTTAGTGCTGAAAACCTATTGTATTTGCTATTTGAAAAAAAAAATTCCCCTAAAACGCATCGTGCAGCCCAAACCGTAAGGCCTAGAGACTTGAAACTCGGCCAGATGGTAGGCCACACTTTTGGGGAGAACCTATCAGAGTATGACCCCGATTGGCCCATTGGTGGCGCTACAGCAATCAAAAGTACTAAATTTTTCATAACTCCTAGACCGTTGGTCCTAGCCTCAAGCTTTTTACACCACTGTGATCCTTGGCTCAAGGCGGACAAGATGTATATCTCCGATTTTGATTTAAGCAAAAAGAAAAGTTATGTCGGATTTTGTCCAAAACCTACTTTTGCGAACTAGTCCCTGGTTTTTCGCCCGATCGGAACCAAACCAGACTAGGCCTATTCTCTGGACTCTCTAGATCAATAATTATCGAAAAAAAGTTGAAATTTTGTATTTGGGTGGCTGTAACAGGGTCATTTAGAAAAGGGGTGGGCAAAATACGGTCAAAAGCCTATAAATCCTAAACGAAAAAGTCAAAACTTCACAAAAATTGATGCGCATATGTGTCATAACATGGTGAAGAAGCATGCAAAGTTTCATTGAGATCGGACCATATGTGGCGCTATAACTGTCAAAAAGGTCTCATTATTATTAGGTGTTCAAGCACTTTAGTGCTGAAAACCTATTGTATTTGCTATTTGAAAAAAAAAATTCCCCTAAAACGCATCGTGCAGCCCAAACCGTAAGGCCTAGAGACTTGAAACTTGGCCAGATTATAGGCCACACTTTTGGGGAGAACCTATCAGAGAATGACCCCGATTGGCCCATAGGTGGCGCTACAGCTACCAAAAGTACTAAATTGATCATAACTCCTAGACCGTTGGTCCTAGCCTCAAGCTTTTTACACCACTGTGATCCTTGGCTCAAGGCGGACAAGATGTATATCTCCGATTTCGATTTAAGCAAAAAGAAAAGTTATGTCGGATTTTGTCCAAAACCTACTTTTGCGAACTAGTCCCTGGTTTTTCGCCCGATCGGAACCAAACCAGACTCTCTAGATCAATAATTATCGAAAAAAAGTTGAAATTTTGTATTTGGGTGGCTGTAACAGGGTCTTTTAGAAAAGGGGGCGGGGCAAAATACGGTCAAAAGCCTATAAATCTTAAACGAAAAAGTCAAAACTTCACAAAAATTGATGCGCATATGTGTCATAACATGGTGAAGAAGCATGCAAAGTTTCATGGAGATCGGACCATAGGTGGCGCTATAACTGTCAAAAAGGTCTCATTATTATTAGGTGTTCAAGCACTTTAGTGCTGAAAACCTATTGTATTTGCTATTTGAAAAAAAAATTCCCCTAAAACGCATCGTGCAGCCCAAACCGTAAGGCCTAGAGACTTGAAACTCGGCCAGATGGTAGGCCACTCTTTTGGGGAGAACCTATCAGAGTATGACCCCGATTGGCCCATTGGTGGCGCTACAGCAATCAAAAGTACTAAATTTTTCATAACTCCTAGACCGTTGGTCCTAGCCTCAAGCTTTTTACACCACTGTGATCCTTGGCTCAAGGCGGACAAGATGTATATCTCCGATTTTGATTTAAGCAAAAAGAAAAGTTATGTCGGATTTTGTCCAAAACCTACTTTTGCGAACTAGTCCCTGGTTTTTCGCCCGATCGGAACCAAACCAGACTAGGCCTATTCTCTGGACTCTCTAGATCAATAATTTTTGAAAAAATGTTGAAATTTTGCATTTGGGTGGCTGTAACAGGGTCATTTAGAAAAGGGGCGGGGCAAAATACGGTCAAAAGCCTATAAATCCTAAACGAAAAAGTCAAAACTTCACAAAAATTGATGCGCATATGTGTCATAACATGGTGAAGAAGCATGCAAAGTTTCATGGAGATCGGACCATAGGTGGCGCTATAACTGTCAAAAAGGTCTCATTATTATTAGGTGTTCAAGCACTTTAGTGCTGAAAACCTATTGTATTTGCTATTTGAAAAAAAAAATTCCCCTAAAACGCATCGTGCAGCCCAAACCGTAAGGCCTAGAGACTTGAAACTCGGCCAGATGGTAGGCCACACTTTTGGGGAGAACCTATCAGAGTATGACCCCGATTGGCCCATTGGTGGCGCTACAGCAATCAAAAGTACTAAATTTTTCATAACTCCTAGACCGTTGGTCCTAGCCTCAAGCTTTTTACACCACTGTGATCCTTGGCTCAAGGCGGACAAGATGTATATCTCCGATTTTGATTTAAGCAAAAAGAAAAGTTATGTCGGATTTTGTCCAAAACCTACTTTTGCGAACTAGTCCCTGGTTTTTCGCCCGATCGGAACCAAACCAGACTAGGCCTATTCTCTGGACTCTCTAGATCAATAATTATCGAAAAAAAGTTGAAATTTTGTATTTGGGTGGCTGTAACAGGGTCATTTAGAAAAGGGGTGGGCAAAATACGGTCAAAAGCCTATAAATCCTAAACGAAAAAGTCAAATCTTCACAAAAATTGATGCGCATATGTGTCATAACATGGTGAAGAAGCATGCAAAGTTTCATTGAGATCGGACCATATGTGGCGCTATAACTGTCAAAAAGGTCTCATTATTATTAGGTGTTCAAGCACTTTAGTGCTGAAAACCTATTGTATTTGCTATTTGAAAAAAAAAATTCCCCTAAAACGCATCGTGCAGCCCAAACCGTAAGGCCTAGAGACTTGAAACTTGGCCAGATGGTAGGCCACACTTTTGGGGAGAACCTATCAGAGAATGAACCCGATTGGCCCATAGGTGGCGCTACAGCTACCAAAAGTACTAAATTGATCATAACTCCTAGACCGTTGGTCCTAGCCTCAAGCTTTTTACACCACTGTGATCCTTGGCTCAAGGCGGACAAGATGTATATCTCCGATTTCGATTTAAGCAAAAAGAAAAGTTATGTCGGATTTTGTCCAAAACCTACTTTTGCGAACTAGTCCCTGGTTTTTCGCCCGATCGGAACCAAACCAGACTAGGCCTATTCTCTGGACTCTCTAGATCAATAATTTTTGAAAAAATGTTGAAATTTTGCATTTGGGTGGCTGTAACAGGGTCATTTAGAAAAGGGGCGGGGTCAAAATACGGTCAAAAGCCTATAAATCCTAAACGAAAAAGTCAAAACTTCACAAAAATTGATGCGCATATGTGTCATAACATGGTGAAGAAGCATGCAAAGTTTCATGGAGATCGGACCATAGGTGGCGCAATAACTGTCAAAAAGGTCCCATTATTATTAGGTGTTCAAGCACTTTAGTGCTGAAAACCTATTGTATTTGCTATTTGAAAAAAAAAAATCCCCTAAAACGCATCGTGCAGCCCAAACCGTAAGGCCTAGAGACTTGAAACTCGGCCAGATATTAGGCCACACTTTTGGGGAGAACCTATCAGAGTATGACCCGATTGGCCCATAGGTGGCGCTACAGCAATCAAAAGTACTAAATTTTTCATAACTCATAGACCGTTGGTCCTAGCCTCAAGCTTTTTACACCACTGTGATCCTTGGCTCAAGGCGGACAAGATGTATATCTCCGATTTCGATTTAAGCAAAAAGAAAAGTTATGTCGGATTTTGTCCAAAACCTACTTTTGCGAACTAGTCCCTGGTTTTTCGCCCGATCGGAACCAAACCAGACTAGGCCTATTCTCTGGACTCTCTAGATCAATAATTATCGAAAAAAAGTTGAAATTTTGTATTTGGGTGGCTGTAACAGGGTCTTTTAGAAAAGGGGGCGGGGCAAAATACGGTCAAAAGCCTATAAATCCTAAACGAAAAAGTCAAAACTTCACAAAAATTGATGCGCATATGTGTCATAACATGGTGAAGAAGCATGCAAAGTTTCATGGAGATCGGACCATAGGTGGCGCTATAACTGTCAAAAAGGTCTCATTATTATTAGGTGTTCAAGCACTTTAGTGCTGAAAACCTATTGTATTTGCTATTTGAAAAAAAAAATTCCCCTAAAACGCATCGTGCAGCCCAAACCGTAAGGCCTAGAGACTTGAAACTCGGCCAGATGGTAGGCCACACTTTTGGGGAGAACCTATCAGAGTATGATCCCGATTGGCCCATAGGTGGCGCTACAGCAACCAAAAGTACTAAATTGATCATAACTCCTAGACCGTTGGTCCTAGCCTCAAGCTTTTTACACCACTGTGATCCTTGGCTCAAGGCGGACAAGATGTATATATCCGATTTCGATTTAAGCAAAAAGAAAAGTTATGTCGGATTTTGTCCAAAACCTACTTTTGCGAACTAGTCCCTGGTTTTTCGCCCGATCGGAACCAAACCAGACTAGGCCTATTCTCTGGACTCTCTAGATCAATAATTATCGAAAAAAAGTTGAAATTTTGTATTTGGGTGGCTGTAACAGGGTCTTTTAGAAAAGGGGGCGGGGCAAAATACGGTCAAAAGCCTATAAATCCTAAACGAAAAAGTCAAAACTTCACAAAAATTGATGCGCATATGTGTCATAACATGGTGAAGAAGCATGCAAAGTTTCATGGAGATCGGACCATAGGTGGCGCTATAACTGTCAAAAAGGTCTCATTATTATTAGGTGTTCAAGCACTTTAGTGCCGAAAACCTATTGTATTTGCTATTTGAAAAAAAAAATTCCCCTAAAACGCATCGTGCCGCCCAAACCGTAAGGCCTAGAGACTTGAAACTCGGCCAGATGGTAGGCCACACTTTTGGGGAGAACCTATCAGAGTATGACCCCGATTGGCCCATTGGTGGCGCTACAGCAATCAAAAGTACTAAATTTTTCATAACTCCTAGACCGTTGGTCCTAGCCTCAAGCTTTTTACACCACTGTGATCCTTGGCTCAAGGCGAACAAGATGTATATCTCCGATTTCGATTTAAGCAAAAAGAAAAGTTATGTCGGATTTTGTCCAAAACCTACTTTTGCGAACTAGTCCCTGGTTTTTCGCCCGATCGGAACCAAACCAGACTAGGCCTATTCTCTGGACTCTCTAGATCAATAATTATCGAAAAAAAGTTGAAATTTTGTATTTGGGTGGCTGTAACAGGGTCATTTAGAAAAGGGGTGGGCAAAATACGGTCAAAAGCCTATAAATCCTAAACGAAAAAGTCAAAACTTCACAAAAATTGATGCGCATATGTGTCATAACATGGTGAAGAAGCATGCAAAGTTTCATGGAGATCGGACCATATGTGGCGCTATAACTGTCAAAAAGGTCTCATTATTATTAGGTGTTCAAGCACTTTAGTGCTGAAAACCTATTGTATTTGCTATTTGAAAAAAAAAATTCCCCTAAAACGCATCGTGCAGCCCAAACCGTAAGGGCTAGAGACTTGAAACTTGGCCAGATGGTAGGCCCCACTTTTGGGGAGAACCTATCAGAGAATGACCCCGATTGGCCCATAGGTGGCGCTACAGCTACCAAAAGTACTAAATTGATCATAACTCCTAGACCGTTGGTCCTAGCCTCAAGCTTTTTACACCACTGTGATCCTTGGCTCAAGGCGGACAAGTTATGTCGGATTTTGTCCAAAACCTACTTTTGCGAACTAGTCCCTGGTTTTTCGCCCGATCGGAACCAAACCAGACTAGGCCTATTCTCTGGACTCTCTAGATCAATAATTATCGAAAAAAAGTTGAAATTTTGTATTTGGGTGGCTGTAACAGGGTCTTTTAGAAAAGGAGGCGGGGCAAAATACGGTCAAAAGCCTATAAATCCTAAACGAAAAAGTCAAAACTTCACAAAAATTGATGCGCATATGTGTCATAACATGGTGAAGAAGCATGCAAAGTTTCATGGAGATCGGACCATAGGTGGCGCTATAACTGTCAAAAAGGTCTCATTATTATTAGGTGTTCAAGCACTTTAGTGCTGAAAACCTATTGTATTTGCTATTTGAAAAAAAAAATTCCCCTAAAACGCATCGTGCAGCCCAAACCGTAAGGCCTAGAGACTTGAAACTCGGCCAGATGGTAGGCCACACTTTTGGGGAGAACCTATCAGAGTATGACCCCGATTGGCCCATTGGTGGCGCTACAGCAATCAAAAGTACTAAATTTTTCATAACTCCTAGACCGTTGGTCCTAGCCTCAAGCTTTTTACACCACTGTGATCCTTGGCTCAAGGCGAACAAGATGTATATCTCCGATTTCGATTTAAGCAAAAAGAAAAGTTATGTCGGATTTTGTCCAAAACCTACTTTTGCGAACTAGTCCCTGGTTTTTCGCCCGATCGGAACCAAACCAGACTAGGCCTATTCTCTGGACTCTCTAGATCAATAATTATCGAAAAAAAGTTGAAATTTTGTATTTGGGTGGCTGTAACAGGGTCATTTAGAAAAGGGGTGGGCAAAATACGGTCAAAAGCCTATAAATCCTAAACGAAAAAGTCAAAACTTCACAAAAATTGATGCGCATATGTGTCATAACATGGTGAAGAAGCATGCAAAGTTTCATGGAGATCGGACCATATGTGGCGCTATAACTGTCAAAAAGGTCTCATTATTATTAGGTGTTCAAGCACTTTAGTGCTGAAAACCTATTGTATTTGCTATTTGAAAAAAAAAATTCCCCTAAAACGCATCGTGCAGCCCAAACCGTAAGGCCTAGAGACTTGAAACTCGGCCAGATGGTAGGCCACACTTTTGGGGAGAACCTATCAGAGTATGACCCCGATTGGCCCATTGGTGGCGCTACAGCAATCAAAAGTACTACATTTTTCATAACTCCTAGACCGTTGGTCCTAGCCTCAAGCTTTTTACACCACTGTGATCCTTGGCTCAAGGCGAACAAGATGTATATCTCCGATTTCGATTTAAGCAAAAAGAAAAGTTATGTCGGATTTTGTCCAAAACCTACTTTTGCGAACTAGTCCCTGGTTTTTCGCCCGATCGGAACCAAACCAGACTAGGCCTATTCTCTGGACTCTCTAGATCAATAATTATCGAAAAAATGTTGAAATTTTGTATTTGGGTGGCTGTAACAGGGTCATTTAGAAAAGGGGTGGGCAAAATACGGTCAAAAGCCTATAAATCCTAAACGAAAAAGTCAAAACTTCACAAAAATTGATGCGCATATGTGTCATAACATGGTGAAGAAGCATGCAAAGTTTCATGGAGATCGGACCATATGTGGCGCTATAACTGTCAAAAAGGTCTCATTATTATTAGGTGTTCAAGCACTTTAGTGCTGAAAACCTATTGTATTTGCTATTTGAAAAAAAAAATTCCCCTAAAACGCATCGTGCAGCCCAAACCGTAAGGCCTAGAGACTTGAAACTCGGCCAGATGGTAGGCCACACTTTTGGGGAGAACCTATCAGAGTATGACCCCGATTGGCCCATTGGTGGCGCTACAGCAATCAAAAGTACTACATTTTTCATAACTCCTAGACCGTTGGTCCTAGCCTCAAGCTTTTTACACCACTGTGATCCTTGGCTCAAGGCGAACAAGATGTATATCTCCGATTTCGATTTAAGCAAAAAGAAAAGTTATGTCGGATTTTGTCCAAAACCTACTTTTGCGAACTAGTCCCTGGTTTTTCGCCCGATCGGAACCAAACCAGACTAGGCCTATTCTCTGGACTCTCTAGATCAATAATTATCGAAAAAATGTTGAAATTTTGTATTTGGGTGGCTGTAACAGGGTCATTTAGAAAAGGGGTGGGCAAAATACGGTCAAAAGCCTATAAATCCTAAACGAAAAAGTCCAAACTTCACAAAAATTGATGCGCATATGTGTCATAACATGGTGAAGAAGCATGCAAAGTTTCATGGAGATCGGACCATATGTGGCGCTATAACTGTCAAAAAGGTCTCATTATTATTAGGTGTTCAAGCACTTTAGTGCTGAAAACCTATTGTATTTGCTATTTGAAAAAAAAAATTCCCCTAAAACGCATCGTGCAGCCCAAACCGTAAGGCCTAGAGACTTGAAACTTGGCCAGATGGTAGGCCACACTTTTGGGGAGAACCTATCAGAGAATGACCCCGATTGGCCCATAGGTGGCGCTACAGCTACCAAAAGTACTAAATTGATCATAACTCCTAGACCGTTGGTCCTAGCCTCAAGCTTTTTACACCACTGTGATCCTTGGCTCAAGGCGGACAAGATGTATATCTCCGATTTCGATTTAAGCAAAAAGAAAAGTTATGTCGGATTTTGTCCAAAACCTACTTTTGCGAACTAGTCCCTGGTTTTTCGCCCGATCGGAACCAAACCAGACTAGGCCTATTCTCTGGACTCTTTAGATCAATAATTTTTGAAAAAATGTTGAAATTTTGCATTTGGGTGGCTGTGACAGGGTCATTTAGAAAAGGGGCGGGGCAAAATACGGTCAAAAGCCTATAAATCCTAAACGAAAAAGTCAAAACTTCACAAAAATTGATGCGCATATGTGTCATGACATGGTGAAGAAGCATGCAAAGTTTCATGGAGATCGGACCATAGGTGGCGCAATAACTGTCAAAAAGGTCCCATTATTATTAGGTGTTCAAGCACTTTAGTGCTGAAAACCTATTGTATTTGCTATTTGAAAAAAAAAATCCCCTAAAACGCATCGTGCAGCCCAAACCGTAAGGCCTAGAGACTTGAAACTCGGCCAGATGGTAGGCCACACTTTTGGGGAGAACCTATCAGAGTATGACCCGATTGGCCCATAGGTGGCGCTACAGCAATCAAAAGTACAAAATTGTTCATAACTCATAGACCGTTGGTCCTAGCCTCAAGCTTTTTACACCACTGTGATCCTTGGCTCAAGGCGGACAAGATGTATATCTCCGATTTCGATTTAAGCAAAAATAAAAGTTATGTCGGATTTTGTCCAAAACCTACTTTTGCGAACTAGTCCCTGGTTTTTCGCCCGATCGGAACCAAACCAGACTAGGCCTATTCTCTGGACTCTCTAGATCAATAATTATCGAAAAAAAGTTGAAATTTTGCATTTGGGTGGCTGTAACAGGGTCATTTAGAAAAGGTGTGGGCAAAATACGGTCAAAAGCCTATAAATCCTAAACGAAAAAGTCAAAACTTCACAAAAATTGATGCGCATATGTGTCATGATGTTATAACATGATGAAGAAGCATGCAAAGTTTCATGGAGATCGGACCATAGGTGGCGCAATAACTGTCAAAAAGGTCCCATTATTATTAGGTGTTCAAGCACTTTAGTGCTGAAAACCTATTGTATTTGCTATTTGAAAAAAAAAATCCCCTAAAACGCATCGTGCAGCCCAAACCGTAAGGCCTAGAGACTTGAAACTCGGCCAGATGGTAGGCCACACTTTTGGGGAGAACCTATCAGAGTATGACCCGATTGGCCCATAGGTGGCGCTACAGCAATCAAAAGTACAAAATTTTTCATAACTCATAGACCGTTGGTCCTAGCCTCAAGCTTTTTACACCACTGTGATCCTTGGCTCAAGGCGGACAAGATGTATATCTCCGATTTCGATTTAAGCAAAAATAAAAGTTATGTCGGATTTTGTCCAAAACCTACTTTTGCGAACTAGTCCCTGGTTTTTCGCCCGATCGGAACCAAACCAGACTAGGCCTATTCTCTGGACTCTCTAGATCAATAATTATCGAAAAAAAGTTGAAATTTTGCATTTGGGTGGCTGTAACAGGGTCATTTAGAAAAGGGGCGGGGCAAAATACGGTCAAAAGCCTATAAATCCTAAACGAAAAAGTCAAAACTTCACAAAAATTGATGCGCATATGTGTCATGATGTTATAACATGATGAAGAAGCATGCAAAGTTTCATGGAGATCGGACCATAGGTGTCGCAATAACTGTCAAAAAGGTCCCATTATTATTAGGTGTTCAAGCACTTTAGTGCTGAAAACCTATTGTATTTGCTATTTGAAAAAAAAAATCCCCTAAAACGCATCGTGCAGCCCAAACCGTAAGGCCTAGAGACTTGAAACTCGGCCAGATATTAGGCCACACTTTTGGGGAGAACCTATCAGAGTATGACCCGATTGGCCCATAGGTGGCGCTACAGCAATCAAAAGTACTAAATTTTTCATAACTCATAGACCGTTGGTCCTAGCCTCAAGCTTTTTACACCACTGTGATCCTTGGCTCAAGGCGGACAAGATGTATATCTCCGATTTCGATTTAAGCAAAAATAAAAGTTATGTCGGATTTTGTCCAAAACCTACTTTTGCGAACTAGTCCCTGGTTTTTCGCCCGATCGGAACCAAACCAGACTAGGCCTATTCTCTGGACTCTCTAGATCAATAATTATCGAAAAAAAGTTGAAATTTTGTATTTGGGTGGCTGTAACAGGGTCTTTTAGAAAAGGGGGCGGGGCAAAATACGGTCAAAAGCCTATAAATCCTAAACGAAAAAGTCAAAACTTCACAAAAATTGATGCGCATATGTGTCATAACATGGTGAAGAAGCATGCAAAGTTTCATGGAGATCGGACCATAGGTGGCGCTATAACTGTCAAAAAGGTCTCATTATTATTAGGTGTTCAAGCACTTTAGTGCTGAAAACCTATTGTATTTGCTATTTGAAAAAAAAAATTCCCCTAAAACGCATCGTGCAGCCCAAACCGTAAGGCCTAGAGACTTGAAACTCGGCCAGATGGTAGGCCACACTTTTGGGGAGAACCTATCAGAGTATGACCCCGATTGGCCCATTGGTGGCGCTACAGCAATCAAAAGTACTAAATTTTTCATAACTCCTAGACCGTTGGTCCTAGCCTCAAGCTTTTTACACCACTGTGATCCTTGGCTCAAGGCGGACAAGATGTATATCTCCGATTTTGATTTAAGCAAAAAGAAAAGTTATGTCGGATTTTGTCCAAAACCTACTTTTGCGAACTAGTCCCTGGTTTTTCGCCCGATCGGAACCAAACCAGACTAGGCCTATTCTCTGGACTCTCTAGATCAATAATTATCGAAAAAAAGTTGAAATTTTGTATTTGGGTGGCTGTAACAGGGTCATTTAGAAAAGGGGTGGGCAAAATACGGTCAAAAGCCTATAAATCCTAAACGAAAAAGTCAAATCTTCACAAAAATTGATGCGCATATGTGTCATAACATGGTGAAGAAGCATGCAAAGTTTCATTGAGATCGGACCATATGTGGCGCTATAACTGTCAAAAAGGTCTCATTATTATTAGGTGTTCAAGCACTTTAGTGCTGAAAACCTATTGTATTTGCTATTTGAAAAAAAAAATTCCCCTAAAACACATCGTGCAGCCCAAACCGTAAGGCCTAGAGACTTGAAACTTGGCCAGATGGTAGGCCACACTTTTGGGGAGAACCTATCAGAGAATGACCCCGATTGGCCCATAGGTGGCGCTACAGCTACCAAAAGTACTAAATTGATCATAACTCCTAGACCGTTGGTCCTAGCCTCAAGCTTTTTACACCACTGTGATCCTTGGCTCAAGGCGGACAAGATGTATATCTCCGATTTCGATTTAAGCAAAAAGAAAAGTTATGTCGGATTTTGTCCAAAACCTACTTTTGCGAACTAGTCCCTGGTTTTTCGCCCGATCGGAACCAAACCAGACTCTCTAGATCAATAATTATCGAAAAAAAGTTGAAATTTTGTATTTGGGTGGCTGTAACAGGGTCTTTTAGAAAAGGGGGCGGGGAAAAATACGGTCAAAAGCCTATAAATCTTAAACGAAAAAGTCAAAACTTCACAAAAATTGATGCGCATATGTGTCATAACATGGTGAAGAAGCATGCAAAGTTTCATGGAGATCGGACCATAGGTGGCGCTATAACTGTCAAAAAGGTCTCATTATTATTAGGTGTTCAAGCACTTTAGTGCTGAAAACCTATTGTATTTGCTATTTGAAAAAAAAATTCCCCTAAAACGCATCGTGCAGCCCAAACCGTAAGGCCTAGAGACTTGAAACTCGGCCAGATGGTAGGCCACTCTTTTGGGGAGAACCTATCAGAGTATGACCCCGATTGGCCCATTGGTGGCGCTACAGCAATCAAAAGTACTAAATTTTTCATAACTCCTAGACCGTTGGTCCTAGCCTCAAGCTTTTTACACCACTGTGATCCTTGGCTCAAGGCGGACAAGATGTATATCTCCGATTTTGATTTAAGCAAAAAGAAAAGTTATGTCGGATTTTGTCCAAAACCTACTTTTGCGAACTAGTCCCTGGTTTTTCGCCCGATCGGAACCAAACCAGACTAGGCCTATTCTCTGGACTCTCTAGATCAATACTTATCGAAAAAAAGTTGAAATTTTGTATTTGGGTGGCTGTAACAGGGTCATTTAGAAAAGGGGTGGGCAAAATACGGTCAAAAGCCTATAAATCCTAAACGAAAAAGTCAAATCTTCACAAAAATTGATGCGCATATGTGTCATAACATGGTGAAGAAGCATGCAAAGTTTCATTGAGATCGGACCATATGTGGCGCTATAACTGTCAAAAAGGTCTCATTATTATTAGGTGTTCAAGCACTTTAGTGCTGAAAACCTATTGTATTTGCTATTTGAAAAAAAAAATTCCCCTAAAACGCATCGTGCAGCCCAAACCGTAAGGCCTAGAGACTTGAAACTTGGCCAGATGGTAGGCCACACTTTTGGGGAGAACCTATCAGAGAATGACCCCGATTGGCCCATAGGTGGCGCTACAGCTACCAAAAGTACTAAATTGATCATAACTCCTAGACCGTTGGTCCTAGCCTCAAGCTTTTTACACCACTGTGATCCTTGGCTCAAGGCGGACAAGATGTATATCTCCGATTTTGATTTAAGCAAAAAGAAAAGTTATGTCGGATTTTGTCCAAAACCTACTTTTGCGAACTAGTCCCTGGTTTTTCGCCCGATCGGAACCAAACCAGACTAGGCCTATTCTCTGGACTCTCTAGATCAATAATTATCGAAAAAAAGTTGAAATTTTGTATTTGGGTGGCTGTAACAGGGTCATTTAGAAAAGGGGTGGGCAAAATACGGTCAAAAGCCTATAAATCCTAAACGAAAAAGTCAAATCTTCACAAAAATTGATGCGCATATGTGTCATAACATGGTGAAGAAGCATGCAAAGTTTCATTGAGATCGGACCATATGTGGCGCTATAACTGTCAAAAAGGTCTCATTATTATTAGGTGTTCAAGCACTTTAGTGCTGAAAACCTATTGTATTTGCTATTTGAAAAAAAAAATTCCCCTAAAACGCATCGTGCAGCCCAAACCGTAAGGCCTAGAGACTTGAAACTTGGCCAGATGGTAGGCCACACTTTTGGGGAGAACCTATCAGAGAATGAACCCGATTGGCCCATAGGTGGCGCTACAGCTACCAAAAGTACTAAATTGATCATAACTCCTAGACCGTTGGTCCTAGCCTCAAGCTTTTTACACCACTGTGATCCTTGGCTCAAGGCGGACAAGATGTATATCTCCGATTTCGATTTAAGCAAAAAGAAAAGTTATGTCGGATTTTGTCCAAAACCTACTTTTGCGAACTAGTCCCTGGTTTTTCGCCCGATCGGAACCAAACCAGACTAGGCCTATTCTCTGGACTCTCTAGATCAATAATTTTTGAAAAAATGTTGAAATTTTGCATTTGGGTGGCTGTAACAGGGTCATTTAGAAAAGGGGCGGAGTCAAAATACGGTCAAAAGCCTATAAATCCTAAACGAAAAAGTCAAAACTTCACAAAAATTGATGCGCATATGTGTCATAACATGGTGAAGAAGCATGCAAAGTTTCATGGAGATCGGACCATAGGTGGCGCAATAACTGTCAAAAAGGTCCCATTATTATTAGGTGTTCAAGCACTTTAGTGCTGAAAACCTATTGTATTTGCTATTTGAAAAAAAAAATCCCCTAAAACGCATCGTGCAGCCCAAACCGTAAGGCCTAGAGACTTGAAACTCGGCCAGATATTAGGCCACACTTTTGGGGAGAACCTATCAGAGTATGACCCGATTGGCCCATAGGTGGCGCTACAGCAATCAAAAGTACTAAATTTTTCATAACTCATAGACCGTTGGTCCTAGCCTCAAGCTTTTTACACCACTGTGATCCTTGGCTCAAGGCGGACAAGATGTATATCTCCGATTTCGATTTAAGCAAAAAGAAAAGTTATGTCGGATTTTGTCCAAAACCTACTTTTGCGAACTAGTCCCTGGTTTTTCGCCCGATCGGAACCAAACCAGACTAGGCCTATTCTCTGGACTCTCTAGATCAATAATTATCGAAAAAAAGTTGAAATTTTGTATTTGGGTGGCTGTAACAGGGTCTTTTAGAAAAGGGGGCGGGGCAAAATACGGTCAAAAGCCTATAAATCCTAAACGAAAAAGTCAAAACTTCACAAAAATTGATGCGCATATGTGTCATAACATGGTGAAGAAGCATGCAAAGTTTCATGGAGATCGGACCATAGGTGGCGCTATAACTGTCAAAAAGGTCTCATTATTATTAGGTGTTCAAGCACTTTAGTGCTGAAAACCTATTGTATTTGCTATTTGAAAAAAAAAATTCCCCTAAAACGCATCGTGCAGCCCAAACCGTAAGGCCTAGAGACTTGAAACTCGGCCAGATGGTAGGCCACACTTTTGGGGAGAACCTATCAGAGTATGATCCCGATTGGCCCATAGGTGGCGC
This sequence comes from Gila orcuttii, assembly GCA_026230005.1. Classification (NCBI taxonomy): domain Eukaryota; kingdom Metazoa; phylum Chordata; class Actinopteri; order Cypriniformes; family Leuciscidae; genus Gila; species Gila orcuttii. Next base: position 37,168,518 of record JAPDVR010000005.1, on the reverse strand, counting down.
TACAGCAACCAAAAGTACTAAATTGATCATAACTCCTAGACCGTTGGTCCTAGCCTCAAGCTTTTTACACCACTGTGATCCTTGGCTCAAGGCGGACAAGATGTATATATCCGATTTCGATTTAAGCAAAAAGAAAAGTTATGTCGGATTTTGTCCAAAACCTACTTTTGCGAACTAGTCCCTGGTTTTTCGCCCGATCGGAACCAAACCAGACTAGGCCTATTCTCTGGACTCTCTAGATCAATAATTATCGAAAAAAAGTTGAAATTTTGTATTTGGGTGGCTGTAACAGGGTCTTTTAGAAAAGGGGGCGGGGCAAAATACGGTCAAAAGCCTATAAATCCTAAACGAAAAAGTCAAAACTTCACAAAAATTGATGCGCATATGTGTCATAACATGGTGAAGAAGCATGCAAAGTTTCATGGAGATCGGACCATAGGTGGCGCTATAACTGTCAAAAAGGTCTCATTATTATTAGGTGTTCAAGCACTTTAGTGCCGAAAACCTATTGTATTTGCTATTTGAAAAAAAAAATTCCCCTAAAACGCATCGTGCCGCCCAAACCGTAAGGCCTAGAGACTTGAAACTCGGCCAGATGGTAGGCCACACTTTTGGGGAGAACCTATCAGAGTATGACCCCGATTGGCCCATTGGTGGCGCTACAGCAATCAAAAGTACTAAATTTTTCATAACTCCTAGACCGTTGGTCCTAGCCTCAAGCTTTTTACACCACTGTGATCCTTGGCTCAAGGCGAACAAGATGTATATCTCCGATTTCGATTTAAGCAAAAAGAAAAGTTATGTCGGATTTTGTCCAAAACCTACTTTTGCGAACTAGTCCCTGGTTTTTCGCCCGATCGGAACCAAACCAGACTAGGCCTATTCTCTGGACTCTCTAGATCAATAATTATCGAAAAAAAGTTGAAATTTTGTATTTGGGTGGCTGTAACAGGGTCATTTAGAAAAGGGGTGGGCAAAATACGGTCAAAAGCCTATAAATCCTAAACGAAAAAGTCAAAACTTCACAAAAATTGATGCGCATATGTGTCATAACATGGTGAAGAAGCATGCAAAGTTTCATGGAGATCGGACCATATGTGGCGCTATAACTGTCAAAAAGGTCTCATTATTATTAGGTGTTCAAGCACTTTAGTGCTGAAAACCTATTGTATTTGCTATTTGAAAAAAAAAATTCCCCTAAAACGCATCGTGCAGCCCAAACCGTAAGGGCTAGAGACTTGAAACTTGGCCAGATGGTAGGCCACACTTTTGGGGAGAACCTATCAGAGAATGACCCCGATTGGCCCATAGGTGGCGCTACAGCTACCAAAAGTACTAAATTGATCATAACTCCTAGACCGTTGGTCCTAGCCTCAAGCTTTTTACACCACTGTGATCCTTGGCTCAAGGCGGACAAGTTATGTCGGATTTTGTCCAAAACCTACTTTTGCGAACTAGTCCCTGGTTTTTCGCCCGATCGGAACCAAACCAGACTAGGCCTATTCTCTGGACTCTCTAGATCAATAATTATCGAAAAAAAGTTGAAATTTTGTATTTGGGTGGCTGTAACAGGGTCTTTTAGAAAAGGAGGCGGGGCAAAATACGGTCAAAAGCCTATAAATCCTAAACGAAAAAGTCAAAACTTCACAAAAATTGATGCGCATATGTGTCATAACATGGTGAAGAAGCATGCAAAGTTTCATGGAGATCGGACCATAGGTGGCGCTATAACTGTCAAAAAGGTCTCATTATTATTAGGTGTTCAAGCACTTTAGTGCTGAAAACCTATTGTATTTGCTATTTGAAAAAAAAAATTCCCCTAAAACGCATCGTGCAGCCCAAACCGTAAGGCCTAGAGACTTGAAACTCGGCCAGATGGTAGGCCACACTTTTGGGGAGAACCTATCAGAGTATGACCCCGATTGGCCCATTGGTGGCGCTACAGCAATCAAAAGTACTAAATTTTTCATAACTCCTAGACCGTTGGTCCTAGCCTCAAGCTTTTTACACCACTGTGATCCTTGGCTCAAGGCGAACAAGATGTATATCTCCGATTTCGATTTAAGCAAAAAGAAAAGTTATGTCGGATTTTGTCCAAAACCTACTTTTGCGAACTAGTCCCTGGTTTTTCGCCCGATCGGAACCAAACCAGACTAGGCCTATTCTCTGGACTCTCTAGATCAATAATTATCGAAAAAAAGTTGAAATTTTGTATTTGGGTGGCTGTAACAGGGTCATTTAGAAAAGGGGTGGGCAAAATACGGTCAAAAGCCTATAAATCCTAAACGAAAAAGTCAAAACTTCACAAAAATTGATGCGCATATGTGTCATAACATGGTGAAGAAGCATGCAAAGTTTCATGGAGATCGGACCATATGTGGCGCTATAACTGTCAAAAAGGTCTCATTATTATTAGGTGTTCAAGCACTTTAGTGCTGAAAACCTATTGTATTTGCTATTTGAAAAAAAAAATTCCCCTAAAACGCATCGTGCAGCCCAAACCGTAAGGCCTAGAGACTTGAAACTCGGCCAGATGGTAGGCCACACTTTTGGGGAGAACCTATCAGAGTATGACCCCGATTGGCCCATTGGTGGCGCTACAGCAATCAAAAGTACTACATTTTTCATAACTCCTAGACCGTTGGTCCTAGCCTCAAGCTTTTTACACCACTGTGATCCTTGGCTCAAGGCGAACAAGATGTATATCTCCGATTTCGATTTAAGCAAAAAGAAAAGTTATGTCGGATTTTGTCCAAAACCTACTTTTGCGAACTAGTCCCTGGTTTTTCGCCCGATCGGAACCAAACCAGACTAGGCCTATTCTCTGGACTCTCTAGATCAATAATTATCGAAAAAATGTTGAAATTTTGTATTTGGGTGGCTGTAACAGGGTCATTTAGAAAAGGGGTGGGCAAAATACGGTCAAAAGCCTATAAATCCTAAACGAAAAAGTCCAAACTTCACAAAAATTGATGCGCATATGTGTCATAACATGGTGAAGAAGCATGCAAAGTTTCATGGAGATCGGACCATATGTGGCGCTATAACTGTCAAAAAGGTCTCATTATTATTAGGTGTTCAAGCACTTTAGTGCTGAAAACCTATTGTATTTGCTATTTGAAAAAAAAAATTCCCCTAAAACGCATCGTGCAGCCCAAACCGTAAGGCCTAGAGACTTGAAACTTGGCCAGATGGTAGGCCACACTTTTGGGGAGAACCTATCAGAGAATGACCCCGATTGGCCCATAGGTGGCGCTACAGCTACCAAAAGTACTAAATTGATCATAACTCCTAGACCGTTGGTCCTAGCCTCAAGCTTTTTACACCACTGTGATCCTTGGCTCAAGGCGGACAAGATGTATATCTCCGATTTCGATTTAAGCAAAAAGAAAAGTTATGTCGGATTTTGTCCAAAACCTACTTTTGCGAACTAGTCTCTGGTTTTTCGCCCGATCGGAACCAAACCAGACTAGGCCTATTCTCTGGACTCTTTAGATCAATAATTTTTGAAAAAATGTTGAAATTTTGCATTTGGGTGGCTGTGACAGGGTCATTTAGAAAAGGGGCGGGGCAAAATACGGTCAAAAGCCTATAAATCCTAAACGAAAAAGTCAAAACTTCACAAAAATTGATGCGCATATGTGTCATGACATGGTGAAGAAGCATGCAAAGTTTCATGGAGATCGGACCATAGGTGGCGCAATAACTGTCAAAAAGGTCCCATTATTATTAGGTGTTCAAGCACTTTAGTGCTGAAAACCTATTGTATTTGCTACTTGAAAAAAAAAATCCCCTAAAACGCATCGTGCAGCCCAAACCGTAAGGCCTAGAGACTTGAAACTCGGCCAGATGGTAGGCCACACTTTTGGGGAGAACCTATCAGAGTATGACCCGATTGGCCCATAGGTGGCGCTACAGCAATCAAAAGTACAAAATTGTTCATAACTCATAGACCGTTGGTCCTAGCCTCAAGCTTTTTACACCACTGTGATCCTTGGCTCAAGGCGGACAAGATGTATATCTCCGATTTCGATTTAAGCAAAAATAAAAGTTATGTCGGATTTTGTCCAAAACCTACTTTTGCGAACTAGTCCCTGGTTTTTCGCCCGATCGGAACCAAACCAGACTAGGCCTATTCTCTGGACTCTCTAGATCAATAATTATCGAAAAAAAGTTGAAATTTTGCATTTGGGTGGCTGTAACAGGGTCATTTAGAAAAGGGGCGGGGAAAAATACGGTCAAAAGCCTATAAATCCTAAACGAAAAAGTCAAAACTTCACAAAAATTGATGCGCATATGTGTCATGATGTTATAACATGATGAAGAAGCATGCAAAGTTTCATGGAGATCGGACCATAGGTGGCGCAATAACTGTCAAAAAGGTCCCATTATTATTAGGTGTTCAAGCACTTTAGTGCTGAAAACCTATTGTATTTGCTATTTGAAAAAAAAAATCCCCTAAAATGCATCGTGCAGCCCAAACCGTAAGGCCTAGAGACTTGAAACTCGGCCAGATGGTAGGCCACACTTTTGGGGAGAACCTATCAGAGTATGACCCGATTGGCCCATAGGTGGCGCTACAGCAATCAAAAGTACAAAATTTTTCATAACTCATAGACCGTTGGTCCTAGCCTCAAGCTTTTTACACCACTGTGATCCTTGGCTCAAGGCGGACAAGATGTATATCTCCGATTTCGATTTAAGCAAAAATAAAAGTTATGTCGGATTTTGTCCAAAACCTACTTTTGCGAACTAGTCCCTGGTTTTTCGCCCGATCGGAACCAAACCAGACTAGGCCTATTCTCTGGACTCTCTAGATCAATAATTATCGAAAAAAAGTTGAAATTTTGCATTTGGGTGGCTGTAACAGGGTCATTTAGAAAAGGGGCGGGGCAAAATACGGTCAAAAGCCTATAAATCCTAAACGAAAAAGTCAAAACTTCACAAAAATTGATGCGCATATGTGTCATGATGTTATAACATGATGAAGAAGCATGCAAAGTTTCATGGAGATCGGACCATAGGTGGCGCAATAACTGTCAAAAAGGTCCCATTATTATTAGGTGTTCAAGCACTTTAGTGCTGAAAACCTATTGTATTTGCTATTTGAAAAAAAAATTCCCCTAAAACGCATCGTGCAGCCCAAACCGTAAGGCCTAGAGACTTGAAACTCGGCCAGATGGTAGGCCACACTTTTGGGGAGAACCTATCAGAGTATGACCCGATTGGCCCATAGGTGGCGCTACAGCAATCAAAAGTACAAAATTTTTCATAACTCATAGACCGTTGGTCCTAGCCTCAAGCTTTTTACACCACTGTGATCCTTGGCTCAAGGCGGACAAGATGTATATCTCCGATTTCGATTTAAGCAAAAATAAAAGTTATGTCGGATTTTGTCCAAAACCTACTTTTGCGAACTAGTCCCTGGTTTTTCGCCCGATCGGAACCAAACCAGACTAGGCCTATTCTCTGGACTCTCTAGATCAATAATTATCGAAAAAAAGTTGAAATTTTGCATTTGGGTGGCTGTAACAGGGTCATTTAGAAAAGGGGCGGGGCAAAATACGGTCAAAAGCCTATAAATCCTAAACGAAAAAGTCAAAACTTCACAAAAATTGATGCGCATATGTGTTATAACATGATGAAGAAGCATGCAAAGTTTCATGGAGATCGGACCATAGGTGGTGCTATAACTGTCAAAAAGGTCTCATTATTATTAGGTGTTCAAACACTTTAGTGCTGAAAACCTATTGTATTTGCTATTTGAAAAAATAATTCCCCTAAAACGCATCGTGCAGCCCAAACCGTAAGGCCTAGAGACTTGAAACTTGGCCAGATGGTAGGCCATACTTTTGGGGAGAACCTATCAGAGAATGACCCCGATTGGCCCATAGGTGGCGCTACAGCAACCAAAAGTACTAAATTGATCATAACTCCTAGACCGTTGGTCCTAGCCTCAAGCTTTTTACACCACTGTGATCCTTGGCTCAAGGCGAACAAGATGTTTATCTCCGATTTCGATTTAAGCAAAAAGAAAAGTTATGTCGGATTTTGTCCAAAACCTACTTTTGCGAACTAGTCCCTGGTTTTTCGCCCGATCGGAACCAAACCAGACTAGGCCTATTCTCTGGACTCTCTAGATCAATAATTATCGAAAAAAAGTTGAAATTTTGTATTTGGGTGGCTGTAACAGGGTCATTTAGAAAAGGGGTGGGCAAAATACGGTCAAAAGCCTATAAATCCTAAACGAAAAAGTCAAAACTTCACAAAAATTGATGCGCATATGTGTCATAACATGGTGAAGAAGCATGCAAAGTTTCATGGAGATCGGACCATATGTGGCGCTATAACTGTCAAAAAGGTCTCATTATTATTAGGTGTTCAAGCACTTTAGTTCTGAAAACCTATTGTATTTGCTATTTGAAAAAAAAAATTCCCCTAAAACGCATCGTGCAGCCCAAACCGTAAGGCCTAGAGACTTGAAACTCGGCCAGATGGTAGGCCACACTTTTGGGGAGAACCTATCAGAGTATGACCCCGATTGGCCCATTGGTGGCGCTACAGCAATCAAAAGTACTAAATTTTTCATAACTCCTAGACCGTTGGTCCTAGCCTCAAGCTTTTTACACCACTGTGATCCTTGGCTCAAGGCGAACAAGATGTATATCTCCGATTTCGATTTAAGCAAAAAGAAAAGTTATGTCGGATTTTGTCCAAAACCTACTTTTGCGAACTAGTCCCTGGTTTTTCGCCCGATCGGAACCAAACCAGACTAGGCCTATTCTCTGGACTCTCTAGATCAATAATTATCGAAAAAATGTTGAAATTTTGTATTTGGGTGGCTGTAACAGGGTCATTTAGAAAAGGGGTGGGCAAAATACGGTCAAAAGCCTATAAATCCTAAACGAAAAAGTCAAAACTTCACAAAAATTGATGCGCATATGTGTCATAACATGGTGAAGAAGCATGCAAAGTTTCATGGAGATCGGACCATATGTGGCGCTATAACTGTCAAAAAGGTCTCATTATTATTAGGTGTTCAAGCACTTTAGTGCTGAAAACCTATTGTATTTGCTATTTGAAAAAAAAAATTCCCCTAAAACGCATCGTGCAGCCCAAACCGTAAGGCCTAGAGACTTGAAACTTGACCAGATGGTAGGCCACACTTTTGGGGAGAACCTATCAGAGAATGTCCCGATTGGCCCATAGGTGGCGCTACAGCTACCAAAAGTACTAAATTGATCATAACTCCTAGACCGTTGGTCCTAGCCTCAAGCTTTTTACACCACTGTGATCCTTGGCTCAAGGCGGACAAGATGTATATCTCCGATTTCGATTTAAGCAAAAAGAAAAGTTATGTCGGATTTTGTCCAAAACCTACTTTTGCGAACTAGTCCCTGGTTTTTCGCCCGATCGGAACCAAACCAGACTAGGCCTATTCTCTGGACTCTTTAGATCAATAATTTTTGAAAAAATGTTGAAATTTTGCATTTGGGTGGCTGTGACAGGGTCATTTAGAAAAGGGGCGGGGCAAAATACGGTCAAAAGCCTATAAATCCTAAACGAAAAAGTCAAAACTTCACAAAAATTGATGCGCATATGTGTCATGACATGGTGAAGAAGCATGCAAAGTTTCATGGAGATCGGACCATAGGTGGCGCAATAACTGTCAAAAAGGTCCCATTATTATTAGGTGTTCAAGCACTTTAGTGCTGAAAACCTATTGTATTTGCTATTTGAAAAAAAAAATCCCCTAAAACGCATCGTGCAGCCCAAACCGTAAGGCCTAGAGACTTGAAACTCGGCCAGATGGTAGGCCACACTTTTGGGGAGAACCTATCAGAGTATGACCCGATTGGCCCATAGGTGGCGCTACAGCAATCAAAAGTACAAAATTGTTCATAACTCATAGACCGTTGGTCCTAGCCTCAAGCTTTTTACACCACTGTGATCCTTGGCTCAAGGCGGACAAGATGTATATCTCCGATTTCGATTTAAGCAAAAATAAAAGTTATGTCGGATTTTGTCCAAAACCTACTTTTGCGAACTAGTCCCTGGTTTTTCGCCCGATCGGAACCAAACCAGACTAGGCCTATTCTCTGGACTCTCTAGATCAATAATTATCGAAAAAAAGTTGAAATTTTGCATTTGGGTGGCTGTAACAGGGTCATTTGGAAAGGGGCGGGGCAAAATACGGTCAAAAGCCTATAAATCCTAAACGAAAAAGTCAAAACTTCACAAAAATTGATGCGCATATGTGTCATGATGTTATAACATGATGAAGAAGCATGCAAAGTTTCATGGAGATCGGACCATAGGTGGCGCAATAACTGTCAAAAAGGTCCCATTATTATTAGGTGTTCAAGCACTTTAGTGCTGAAAACCTATTGTATTTGCTATTTGAAAAAAAAAATCCCCTAAAACGCATCGTGCAGCCCAAACCGTAAGGCCTAGAGACTTGAAACTCGGCCAGATGGTAGGCCACACTTTTGGGGAGAACCTATCAGAGTATGACCCGATTGGCCCATAGGTGGCGCTACAGCAATCAAAAGTACAAAATTTTTCATAACTCATAGACCGTTGGTCCTAGCCTCAAGCTTTTTACACCACTGTGATCCTTGGCTCAAGGCGGACAAGATGTATATCTCCGATTTCGATTTAAGCAAAAATAAAAGTTATGTCGGATTTTGTCCAAAACCTACTTTTGCGAACTAGTCCCTGGTTTTTCGCCCGATCGGAACCAAACCAGACTAGGCCTATTCTCTGGACTCTCTAGATCAATAATTATCGAAAAAAAGTTGAAATTTTGCATTTGGGTGGCTGTAACAGGGTCATTTAGAAAAGGGGCGGGGCAAAATACGGTCAAAAGCCTATAAATCCTAAATGAAAAAGTCAAAACTTCACAAAAATTGATGCGCATATGTGTCATAACATGGTGAAGAAGCATGCAAAGTTTCATGGAGATCGGACCATAGGTGGCGCAATAACTGTCAAAAAGGTCCCATTATTATTAGGTGTTCAAGCACTTTAGTGCTGAAAACCTATTGTATTTGCTATTTGAAAAAAATAATTCCCCTAAAACGCATCGTGCAGCCCAAACTGTAAGGCCTACAGACTTGAAACTTGGCCAGATGGTAGGCCATACTTTTGGGGAGAACCTATCAGAGAATGACCCCGATTGGCCCATAGGTGGCGCTACAGCAACCAAAAGTACTAAATTGATCATAACTCCTAGACCGTTGGTCCTAGCCTCAAGCTTTTTACACCACTGTGATCATTGGCTCAAGGCGGACAAGATGTATATCTCCGATTTCGATTTAAGCAAAAAAAAAAGTTATGTTGGATTTTGTCCAAAACCTACGTTTGCGAACTAGTCCCTGGTTTTTCGCCCGATCGGAACCAAACCAGACTAGGCCTATTCTCTGGACTCTCTAGATCAATAATTATCGAAAAAATGTTGAAATTTTGCATTTGGGTGGCTGTAACAGGGTCATTTAGAAAAGGGGCGGGGCAAAATACGGTCAAAAGCCTATAAATCCTAAATGAAAAAGTCAAAACTTCACAAAAATTGATGCGCATATGTGTCATAACATGGTGAAGAAGCATGCAAAGTTTCATGGAGATCGGACCATAGGTGGCGCAATAACTGTCAAAAAGGTCCCATTATTATTAGGTGTTCAAGCACTTTAGTGCTGAAAACCTATTGTATTTGCTATTTGAAAAAAATAATTCCCCTAAAACGCATCGTGCAGCCCAAACCGTAAGGCCTACAGACTTGAAACTTGGCCAGATGGTAGGCCATACTTTTGGGGAGAACCTATCAGAGAATGACCCCGATTGGCCCATAGGTGGCGCTACAGCAACCAAAAGTACTAAATTGATCATAACTCCTAGACCGTTGGTCCTAGCCTCAAGCTTTTTACACCACTGTGATCATTGGCTCAAGGCGGACAAGATGTATATCTCCGATTTTGATTTAAGCAAAAAAAAAAGTTATGTTGGATTTTGTCCAAAACCTACGTTTGCGAACTAGTCCCTGGTTTTTCGCCCGATCGGAACCAAACCAGACTAGGCCTATTCTCTGGACTCTCTAGATCAATAATTATCGAAAAAATGTTGAAATTTTGCATTTGGGTGGCTGTAACAGGGTCATTTAGAAAAGGGGCGGGGCAAAATACGGTCAAAAGCCTATAAATCCTAAATGAAAAAGTCAAAACTTCACAAAAATTGATGCGCATATGTGTCATAACATGGTGAAGAAGCATGCAAAGTTTCATGGAGATCGGACCATAGGTGGCACAATAACTGTCAAAAAGGTCCCATTATTATTAGGTGTTCAAGCACTTTAGTGCTGAAAACCTATTGTATTTGCTATTTGAAAAAAAAAAAATTCCCCTAAAACGCATCGTGCAGCCCAAACCGTAAGGCCTAGAGACTTGAAACTCGGCCAGATTGTAGGCCACACTTTTGGGGAGAACTTATCAGAGTATGACCCCGATTGGCCCATAGGTGGCGCTACAGCAACCAAAAGTACTAAATTTCTCATAACTCCTAGACCGTTGGTCCTAGCCTCAAGCTTTTTACACCACTGTGATCCTTGGCTCAAGGCGGACAAGATGTATATATCCGATTTCGATTTAAGCAAAAAGAAAAGTTATGTCGGATTTTGTCCAAAACCTACTTTTGCGAACTAGTCCCTGGTTTTTCGCCCGATCGGAACCAAACCAGACTAGGCCTATTCTCTGGACTCTCTAGATCAATAATTATCGAAAAAAAGTTGAAATTTTGCATTTGGGTGGCTGTAACAGGGTCTTTTAGAAAAGGGGGCGGGGCAAAATACGGTCAAAAGCCTATAAATCCTAAACGAAAAAGTCAAAACTTCACAAAAATTGATGCGCATATGTGTCATAACATGGTGAAGAAGCATGCAAAGTTTCATGGAGATCGGACCATAGGTGGCGCTATAACTGTCAAAAAGGTCTCATTATTATTAGGTGTTCAAGCACTTTAGTGCTGAAAACCTATTGTATTTGCTATTTGAAAAAAAAAATTCCCCTAAAACGCATCGTGCAGCCCAAACCGTAAGGCCTAGAGACTTGAAACTCGGCCAGATGGTAGGCCACACTTTTGGGGAGAACCTATCAGAGTATGATCCCGATTGGCCCATAGGTGGCGCTACAGCAACCAAAAGTACTAAATTGATCATAACTCCTAGACCGTTGGTCCTAGCCTCAAGCTTTTTACACCACTGTGATCCTTGGCTCAAGGCGGACAAGATATATATCTCCGAGTTCGATTTAAGCAATAAAAAAGTTATGTTGGATTTTGTCCAAAACCTACTTTTGCAAACTAGTCCCTGGTTTTTCGCTCGATCGGAACCAAACCAGACTAGGCCTATTCTCTGGACTCTCTAGATCAATAATTGTCGAAAAAAAGTTGAAATTTTGCATTTGGGTGGCTGTAACAGGGTCATTTAGAAAAGGGGCGGGGCAAAATACGGTCAAAAGCCTATAAATCCTAAACGAAAAAGTCAAAACTTCACAAAAATTGATGCGCATATGTGTCATAACATGGTGAAGAAGCATGCAAAGTTTCATGGAGATCGGACCATAGGTGGCGCTATAACTGTCAAAAAGGTCTCATTATTATTAGGTGTTCAAGCACTTTAGTGCTGAAAACCTATTGTATTTGCTATTTGAAAAAAAAAATTCCCCTAAAACGCATCGTGCAGCCCAAACCGTAAGGCTTAGAGACTTGAAACTCGGCCAGATGGTAGGCCACACTTTTGGGGAGAACCTATCAGAGTATGACCCCAATTGGCCCATAGGTGGCGCTACAGCAACCAAAAGTACTAAATTGATCATAACTCCTAGACCGTTGGTCCTAGCCTCAAGCTTTTTACACCACTGTGATCCTTGGCTCAAGGCGGACAAGATATATATCTCAGATTTTTATTTAAGCAAAAAGAAAAGTTATGTCGGATTTTGTCCAAAACCTACTTTTGCGAACTAGTCCCTGGTTTTTCGCCCGATCGGAATCAAACCAGACTAGGCCTATTCTCTGGACTCTCTAGATGAAGTTGAAATTTTGCATTTGGGTGGCTGTAACAGGGTCTTTTAGAAAAGGGGGCGGGGCAAAATACGGTCAAAAGCCTATAAATCCTAAACGAAAAAGTAAAAACTTTACAAAAATTGATGCGCATATGTGTCATAACATGGTGAAGAAGGATGCAAAGTTTCATGGAGATCGGACCATAGGTGGCGCTATAACTGTTAAAAAGCTTTAGAACCATACATTTCCTATGGTAAATTGACTGTATTGGCTGTAAATGCTTTTTGATGCTTTTGTGCTTAACGGCCTTAAAGGCCTTAACTGCTTGAACACCGCTAAATGCTGCTTGCAGCTTTAATTATTAGGGGCCAGGCACCGAAGGTGCGGAGGCACCTATTGTGTCTGTTCCGGTTCTTATTATTCTTCTTCTTCCTTTTTCTTCTTCCGACTGGGTGTCTATGGCAGCCCATAGAACCGCTTGCGGGAAAGTTGTTAAATTTGGCACACTGATAAAGGACAGTCTAAAAAGTCAATAGAGCAAATTTGGCGTCTCAAAATCTATCCCTCTAGCGCCACCACCTGTCCAAAGTTTCAATCATATTAAGTCTAATAACTTTTGAACCATAATGGGTAGAAACCAAATTCTTTTTTCCTCTGATTCCTGAGCTCGTGCCGATTCGATTGCATTCCATGACGTCATTTTATGTCATACAAATATGTCCGCCATTTTGAATTGTCTAACAAACCTACTTTTGCAAACTCGTCCTAGACGGTTTGTCCGATTTGCACCAAAATCGAACCAGATCATCTCCAGGCAGTGCTGAAAAAAGTTATGGAATTCAAGTTGATTCGTCAAACCGTTCTCCAATACTGCACAAATTAATTTTACGTAGTGCTTGCAAAAACAGACATAAGGCTGTATCTCCGCAACACTTTATCGTATTCAGACCAAACTTGGTCCATGTCATCACAAGCATGTCCTGAGGCTACATGCTGCGTTTCGGCGCAGTGCCACCTACTGGTCCGGAGATACAGAAAATGGCTATTTTTGCTTATAACTTCTGAACGGTTTGTCCAAAAATCATAAAATAGGTCTCGTTAGATTCAGGGCATCATTTCGAGTCGAGGGATATCCAATTTTCCCAGATCGGCCATTTTGGCTGTAGGCCATTTTGAATTATGTGCTAAAATGCTGTATGACTTATTATAAATAATGACTTATTTTCACGGGAGTCATCTCGTTAGGTTCCTGAATCCTTGCCGAGTCCACAGATACCAAACATGCTAGGTTTTGCCTTACGGTTTGTGTAGCGTTGTGATTTAGCGCTTAAAAAACATTTGCCGATATCTTCGAAACCTTTAGTCCGATCGAGAAGAAACCACTGTCAGAAGTTTGGAACCATAGCTGGTTAACTTTTTATCATTGCCCAAATGCCAAAATATTGATAGTAAGGGGTAGTAAAATTCAATCAAAGTCACGTGTCAGTCATTTTTGACATGTTTTTTCATATAAATGTCTATAACTACAAAGCGAATTGATATATTTTCACCAAAATAGACACACACATGTATGGGCTCATTCTGAGGACACATGAAAAAAATTGTGGGATTTTGCCTCTTGGTGGCGCTATAATAGAACAAAACATGGAATTCCCATTGACTTCAATACAGTTTTGTGATGTAAAATGCTATACTTATCAAATGCATAGCTGTAATATTATGAAAGTCAGAATTTGCCACCAGCAAAATATTTCGAGACAGCGCCACCTGTTGGTCAAAAGTTAAAATAAAATGTACAAAAATGCTAATAACTTTTGAATAAATCTGCCTATTAAAATGATACTGGTTTTAATAGATTCCTTGGGTCACTCCGAGAACATAGATACCAAGTTTGCCATATTTGGCTGAACTTCCTGTCCGCCATCTTGATTTTTATTCAACACTTACTTTTTCAAACTCCTCCTAGACCGTCTGTCCAATTTTCACCAAAATCGAATCGTATCATCTCCAGACCGTGCCGAATAAAACTTATGGATTTCGTGCCGATAGACAAAACCCGTTTTTGTATACCGCAGCATCAAAGTTGAGGTATTCTGCCAAAATTACTATTTAGGCTTTATCTATAAAATGCTTTCACATTTTGACACCAAACTTTGTATGTGTCATTGTCACCTCACTCTGATCACATCAGTTTTGTAACTGCGCCGCCTATTGGTCGAAAGTGATAATCCATTAAATCATATTTTTAGTTACTGTATGTGATTTTTCAGCCATTTTGCCTAAATTCATCTTAAAATGTCTTTAACTGCTCCTTGCTGTAGTTGGTCTGAAACTCCCAGCCATGTTGGCATTTCTTGTCGGCTGCTTTTGCGCTTGTCCCCGGTAATTGCTGCTTGCAGCTATATTTAGGGGCCAAGCACCGAAGGTGCGGAGGCACCTATTGTATCTGTTCCGGTTCTTATTATTATTAGGGGCCAAGCACCGAAGGTGCGGAGGCACCTATTGTATCTGTTCCGGTTCTTCTTCTTCTTCTTCTTCTTCTTCTTCTTCCGACTGGGCGTCTATTGCAGCCCATAGAACCGTTTCCGGGAAAGTTGTTCCGGTTTGACATTCTCATAGAGGACAGTCCCAACAGTAATTGCACCAATTTTGGTGTCTCTAATTCCCTCTAGCGCCACCACCTGTCCAAAATTTCACTTTTATTATGCTAATAACTTTTGAACCGTTAGGTCTATTAACAAAATTCTTTTTCCCTCTGATTCCAGAGCTCATGACAACTCGATTGCATCCTATGACGTCATTTTCCGTCATAAAAATATGGCCGCCATTTTGAATTGTTCAAAAAAACTACTTTTTCGAACTCGTCCTAGACGGTTTGTCCGATTTTCACCAAAATCGCACCAGATCATCTTCAGGCAGTGGGGACAAAAAGTTATGGAATTCAAGTTGATTCATCAAACGGTTTTCGAAAAAGGCACGAAAACATTTTACGTAGCGCTTGCGAAAACGGACGTAAGGCTGTATCTCCACAACGCTTTATCGTATTAAGACCAAACTTGGTACATGTCATCACAAGCATGACCTGAGGCTACATGCTGCGTTTCGGCACAGCGCCTCCTACTGGTCCGGAGATACAGAAAATGGCTATTTTTGCTTATAACTTCTGAACGGTTTGTCTAAAAATCATAAAAGCTGTCTTATTAGATTCAGGGCGTCATGTCGAGTCGAGCGATATCCAATTTTCCCAGAACGGCCATTTTGGCTGTCGGGCATTTTGAATTATGTGCTTAAATGCTGTATTTTCTGAACGCATGAACGAATTGTTACGAAACTCGGTATGGGTCATCAGTACGATACCCTGAAGGAGCCTGAGAGGTTTCGAAACAGCGCCACCTAGTGGTAAAACATTTTTTTCAAAAGCTTATAACTCTGGGTGTGGTTGACTTATTTTCACGGGAGTCATCTCCTTGGGTTCCTGAATCCTTACCGAGTCCAGAGATACCAAACATGCTAGGTTTCGTCTCACGGTTTGTGTAGCGTTCTGATTTAGCGCTTAAAAAAACATTTGCCGATATCTTCGAAACCGTTAGTCCGATCGAGACGAAACCACCATCAGAAGTTTGCAATCATAGCTTGATAATTAATCACCAATGCCCAAATGCCAAAATATTGATAGTAAGGGGTAGTAAAATTAAATCTATCACATGTCAGTCATTTTTCACGCGTTTTTTCATATAAATGTCTATAACTCCGAAGCGAATTGAGATATTTTCACCAAATTTGGCACACACATGTATGGGCTCATTCTGAGGACACATGAAAAAAATTGTGAGATTTTGCCTCTTGGTGGCGCTATAATAGAACAAAACATGAAATTCCCATTGACTTCAATACAGTTTTGTGATGTAAAATGCTATACTTAACAAATGCATTACTGTAACATTATGAAACTCAGAATTTGCCACCAGCACCATCCTCTGAAGGTACTCAAAAGATTTCGAGACAGCGCCACCTGTTGGTCAAAAGTTAAAATGATATTTCCAAAAATGCTAATAAGTTTGAAAAAATATGCCTATTGTAATGACACTGGTCTTAATAGATACCTTGGGTCATGCCGAGAACATAGATACCAAGTTTGAAGTATTTGGACGAACTTCCTGTCCGCCATCTTTATTTACTTTCAAAACCTTCTTTTTCGAACTTCTCCTAGACCATTCGTCCGATATTCACCAAAATCGAATCATATCATCTCCAGACCATGCCGACTAAAAGTTATGGATTTCGTGACGATAGACGAAACCGTTTTCGCATACCGCAGCAGCAAATTTGAGGCATGCTGCCAAAATGACTATTAAGTCTTTATCTCTGCAATGCCTTCACATTTTGACAACAAACTTTGTATGTGTCATTGTCACTTCACTCTGACCACATCACATCGATTTCATAACTGCGCCACCTATTTGTCGAAAGTGACAAACCATTAAAACATCTTAAAAGTTACTGTCTATATGATTTCTCAGCCATTTTGCCAAATTCTCTTAAAATGTCTTTCATTGCTCCTTACTGCAGTTGGTCTGCCACTCCCACCCATGATGGCATCTGTTGCCGCTTCTTGCGCTTGGCCCCGGTAATGGCTGCTTGCAGCTATATTTATTATTAGGGGCCAAGCACCGAAGGTGCGGAGGCACCTATTGTATCTGTTCCGGTTCTTCTTCTTATTATTATTCTTCTTCTTCCGACTGGGCGTCTATGGCAGCCCATAGAACCGTTTGCGGGAAAGTTGTTTTGGTTTGACATTCTGATAGAGGACAGTCCCAACATTAAATGCACCAATTTTGGTGTCTCTAACTCATTGCCTCTAGCGCCACCACCTGTCCAAAATTTCACTTTTATTATCCTAATAACTTTTGAACCGTAAGGCGTATCAACAACGTTCTTTTTTCCTCTGATTCCAGAGCTCATGACGATTCGATTGCACCCTATGACGTCATTTTCCGCCATCAAAATATGGCCGCCATTTTGAATTGTTAAAAAAAACTACTTTTTCGAACTCGTCCTAGGCGGTTTGTCCGATTTTCACCAAAATCGCACCAGATCATCTTCAGGCAGTGGGGACAAAAATTTATGGAATTCAAGTTGATTCGTCAATCGTTTTTGATAAACCCGCAAACTAATTTTACGTAGCGCTTGCAAAAACAGACGTAAGGCTGTATCTCCGCAACACTTAATCGTATTCAGACCAAACTTGGTACATGTCATCACAAGCATGGCTTGAGGCTACATGCTGCGTTTCGGAGCAGCGCCCCCTACTGGTCCGGAGATATGAAAAATGGCTATTTTTGCGGTTTGTCCAAAAATCCTAAAAGTCATCTCGTTAGATTCAGGGGGTCATGTCGAGTCGACTGATATCCAATATTCCCAGATCGACCATTTTGGCTGTCAACCATTTTGAATTATGTGCTAAAATTATGTATTTTTTTAACGCATGAACGAATTGTTACGAAACTCGGTATGGGTCATCAATATGATGCCCTGAAGAAGTCTGAGAAGTTTCAAAACAGCGCCACCTAGTTGTCAAAAGTTATATAAAAATTTCCAAAAAGGCTAATAACTTTTGAATACATCTGCCTATTGAAATACCACTTGTCTTAATATATTCCTTGGGTCAAGCCGAAAACATAGATACCAAGTTTTTCTTATTTGGCCGAACTTCCTGTCCACCATCTTGATTTTCATTCAAAAGCTACTTTTTCGAACTCCTCCTAGACCGTTTGTCCGATTTTCACCAAAATCGAATCGTATCATCTCCAGACAGTGCCGACTAAAAGTTATGGATTTCGTGTCGATAGACGAAACCGTTTTCGTGTAGCGCAGCAGCAAATTTGAGGTAGGATGTCAAAAGGACTATTCAGTCTTTATCTCTGCAATGCCTTGGCATTTTGACACCAAACTTTGTATGTGTCATTGTCACCTCACTCTGACCACATCACATCAATTTCGTAAGTGCGCCATCTATTTGTCGAAAGTGATAAATCATTAAATTATCTTAAGTTACTGTATATATTATTTTTTAGCCATTTATCCAAAGTTCTCTTAAAATGTCTTTAATTGCTCATTGCTGCAGTTGGTCTGACACTCCAACCCATGATGGCATCTCTTGCCGCTTCTTGCGCTTGGCCCCGGTAATGGCTGCTTGCAGCTATATTTATTCTTTTTCTTCTTCTTCTTCTTCTTCTTCTTCTTCTTCTTCTTCTTCTTCTTCTTCTTCTTCTTCCGACTGGGCGTCTATGGCAGCCCATAGAACCGTTTCCGGGAAAGTTGTTCCGGTTTGACATTCTGATAGAGGACAGTCCCAACAGTAATTGCACCAATTTTGGTGTCTCTAACTCATTCCCTCTAGCGCCACCACCTGTCCAAAGTTTCACTTATATTATGCTAATAACTTTTGAACCGTAAGGCCTATCAACAAAATTCTTTTTTCCTCTGATTCCTGAGCTCATGACGATTTGATCGCATCATATGACGTCATTTTCCGTCATAAAAATATGGCCGCCATTTTGAATTGTCCAAAAAACCTACTTTTGCGAACTCGTCCTAGACGGTTTGTCCGATTTTCACCAAAATTGCACCAGATCATCTCCAGGCAGTGCCGACAAAAAGTTATGGAATTCAAGTCGATTCGTCAAACCGTTTTTGATAAACGCACAAACTAATTTTACGTAGCGCTTGCGAAAACAGACGTAAGGCTGTATCTCCGCAACGCTTAATCGTATTCAGACCAAACTTGGTACATGTCATCACAAGCATGACCTGAGGCTACATGCTGCGTTTCGGCCCAGCGCCACCTACTGGTCCGGAGATATGAAAAATGGCTATTTTTGCTCATAACTTCTGAACGGTTTATCCAAAAATCATAAAAGTGGTCTCGTTAGATTCAGGGCGTCATGCCGAGTCGACTGATATCCAATTTTCCCAGATCGGCCATTTTGGCTGTCGGCCATTTTTAATTATGTGCTAAAATGCTGTATATTTTGAACGCATTAACGAATTGTTACGAAACTCGGTATGGGTCATCAGTACGATGCCCTGAAGGAGCCTGCGAAGTTTCAAAACAGCGCCACCTAGTGGTGATTTTTTTTTTTTCAAATGCTTATAACTTTGGGTGTGGTCGACTTATTTTCACGGGAGTCATCTTTTTGAGTTCCTGAATCGTTGCCGAGTCCAACAATACCAAACATGCTGTGTTTCGTCTCACGGTTTGTGTAGCGTTGCGATTTAGCGTGAAAAAAACATTTGGCTATATCTTCTAAACCGCTTGTCCGATCGAGACGAAACCACCTTCAGAAGTTTGGAACCATAGCTTGTTACTCAACTGTTCTGCCCAAATACGAAAATATTGATAGTAAGGGGTAGTAAAATTCAAACAAAGTCATGTGTCAGTCATTTTTTACGTGTTTTTTCATATAAATGTCTATAACTCTGAAGCGAATTGAGATATTTTCACCAAAATTGACACACATATGTATGGGCTCACTCTGAGGACACATAAAAAAAATTGTGGGACTGAGCCTCTTGGTGGCGCTATAATAGAACAAAACATGAAATTCCCATTGACTTCAATACAGTTTTGTGAAATAAAATGCTATACTAAACAAATGCATTGCTGTAACATTATGAAACTCAGAATTTGCCAACAACACCATCCTCTGAAGGTACTCAAAAGATTTCGAGATAGCGCCACCTGTTGGTCAAAAGTTATAATTAAATTTCCAAAAATGCTAATAACTTTTGAATAAATCTGCCTGTTGAAATGCCACTGGTCTTAATAGATTCCTTGGGTCAAGCTGAGAATATAGATACCAGGTTTTCCTTTTTTGGCCGAACTTTCTGTCCGCCATCTTGATTTTCAGTCAAAACCTACTTTTTCGAACTCCTCCTACACCGTTTGTTCGATTTTCACCAAAATCGAATCATATCATCTCCAGACCGTGCCGACCAAAAGTTTTAGATTTCGTGTCGATAGATGAAACCGTTTTCGTATAGTGCAGCAGCAAAGTTGAGGCATGATGCTAAAAGCACTATTCAGGCTTTATCTCTGCAATGCCTTGACATATTGACACCAAACTTTATATGTGTCATTGTCACTTCACTCTGACCACATCACATCAGTTTTGTAACTGCGCCACCTATTGGTCAAAAGTGATAATCCATTAAATCATATTTTTATTTACAGTTTCTATGATTTTTCAGCCATTTCACCTACAATTGTCTTTAAATGTCTTTAATTGCTCATTTCTGCAGTTGGTCTGACACTTTCAGCAATGTTGGCATGTCTTGTCGTCTGATTGTGCTTGGCCCCGGTAATTGCTGCTTGCAGCTATATTTATTATTATTCTTCTTCTGACTGGGCGTCTATGGCAGCCCATAGAACCGTTTGCGGGAAAGTTGTTTTGGTTTGACATTCTGATAGAGGACAGTCCCAACATTAAATACACCAATTTTGGTGTATCTAACTCATTTCCTCTAGCGCCACCACCTGCCTATCAACAAAATTATTTTTTCCTCTGATTCCGGAGCTCATGACGATTCGATGGCACCCTATGACGTCATTTTCCGTCATAAAAATTTGGCCGCCATTTTGAATTGTTCAAAAAACCTACTTTTTCGAACTCGTCCTAGACGGTTTGTCCAATTTTCACCAAAATTGCACCAGATCGTCGACAGACAGTGGGGACAAAAAGTTATGGAAGTCAAGTTGATTCGTCAAACCGTTTTCGAAAAACGCACGAAAAACTTTTACGTAGCGCTTGCAAAAACAGACGTAAGGCTGTATCTTCGCAACGCTTTATCGTATTGAGACCAAACTTGGTACATGTCATCACAAGCATGACCTGAGATAACATGCTGTGTTTCGGCACAGCGCCACGTACTGGTCCGGAGATACAGAAAATGGCTATTTTTGCTTATAACTTCTGAACGGTTTGTCCAAAAATCATAAAAGTGGTCTCGTTAGACTCAGGGCGTCATGTCGAGTCGAGCGATATCCAATTTTCCCAGATCAGCCATTTTGGCTGTTGGCCATTTTGAATTATGTGCTAAAATGCTGTATTTTCTGAACGCATGAACGAATTGTTACGAAACTCAGTATGGGTCATCAGTACGATGCCCTGAAGAAACCTGAGAAGTTTCAAAACAGCGCCACCTAGTGGTAAATTTTATTTTTCAAATGCTTATAACTGTGGGTGTGGTTGACTTATTTTCACGGGAGTCATCTCGTTAGGTTCCTGAATCCTTACCGAGTCCACAGATACCAAACATGCTAGGTTTTGCCTTACGGTTTGTGTAGCATTGTGATTTAGCGCTTAAAAAACATTTGCCGATATCTTCGAAACCGTTACTCCAATCGAGACGAAACCACCGTCAGAAGTTTGGACCATAGCTTGTTAAGCACATAACAATGCCCAATTGCCAAAATATTGATAGTAAGGGGTAGTAAAATTAAATCAAAGTCATGTGTCAGTAATTTTTGATGCGTTTTTTCATATAAATGTCTATAACTCCGAAGCGAATTGAGATATTTTCACCAAATTTGGCATACACATGTATTGCCTCATTCCGAAGACACATGAAAAAAATTGTGGTATTTTGCCTCTTGGTGGCGCTATAATAGAACAAAACATGAAATTCCCATTGACTTCAATACAGTTTTGTGATGTAAAATGCTATACTTAACAAATGCATTGCTGTAACATTGTGAAACTCAGAATTTGCCACCAGCACCATACCCTGAAGGTACTCAAAAGATTTCGAGATAGCGCCACCTGTTGGTCAAAAGTTAAAATTAAATTTCCAAAAATGCTAATAACTTTTGAAAAAATATGCCTATTGTAATGACACTGGTCTTACTAGATTTCTTGGGTCATGCCGAGAACATAGATACCAAGATTGATGTATTTGGACGAACTTCCTGTCCGCCATCTTTATATACTTTCAAAACCTTCTTTTTCGAACTACTCCTAGACCATTCGTCCGATTTTCACCAAAATCGAATCATATCATCTCCAGAACATGCCGACTAAAAGTTAAGGATTTCGTGGCGATAGACAAAACCGTTTTCGTATACCGCAGCAGCAAAGTTGAGGCATGCTGCCAAAATGACTATTAAGTCTTTATCTCTGCAATGCCTTCACATTTTGGAACCAAACTTTGTATGTGTCATTGTCACCTCACTCTGACCACATCACATCGATTTCGTAACTGGGCCAGCTATAGGTCGAAAGTGATAAACCATTAAACCATCTTATGAGTTACTTTATATATGATTTTTCAGCCATTTTCCAAAAATCCTCTTAAAATGTTTGACATGCTTTAACTGCTCCTTGCTGCAGTTGGTCTGATACTCCCAGCCATGTTGGCATGTCTTGTTGTCTTCTTTTGCGCTTGGCCCCGTAATGGCTGCTTGCAGCTATATTAGATACTAGTAGTTATATTAATTTGGTACTAGTACTTATTTTTTAGATACTAGTACTTATTCATTAGATACTAGAACCTATTAATTAGCTACTAGTACTTATTCAATAGATACTAGTACTTATTCACTAGATACTAGTACCTATTAATTAGATACTAGTACTTATTAAACAAATACTAGTATCTAGTAATAAGTACCAGTATCTAAAAAAATAAGTATTGGTACCTAATGAATAACTACTAGTATCTAATATATATATATATATATATATATATATATATATATATATATATATATATATATATATATATATATATATATATATATATATATATATACAGTACCTTGCGAAAATATTCGGCCCCCTTGAACTTTTCGACCTTTTGCCACATTTCAGGCTTCCAACATAAAGATATAAAACTGTAATTTTTTGTGAAGAATCAACAACTGGTGGGACACAATCATGAAGTGGAACAAAATTTATTGGATATTTCAAACTTTTTTAATAAATAAAAAACTGAAAAATTGGGCGAGCAAAATTATTCAGCCCCTTTACTTTCAGTGCAGCAAACTCTCTCCAGAAGTTCAGTGAGGATCTCTGAATGATCCAATGTTGACCTAAATGACTAATGATGATAAATAGAATCCACCTGTGTGTAATCAAGTCTCCGTATAAATGCACCTGCTCTGTGATAGTCTCAGAGGTCCGTTTAAAGCACAGAGAGCATCATGAAGAACAAGGAACACACCAGGCAGGTCCGAGATACTGTTGTGGAGAAGTTTAAAGCCGGATTTGGATACAGAAAGATTTCCCAAGCTTTAAACATCCCAAGGAGCACTGTGCAATCGATAATATTGAAATGGAAGGAGTATCAGACCACTGCAAATCTACCAAGACCCGGCCATCCCTCTAAACTTTCAGCTCATACAAGGAGAAGACTGATCAGAGATGCAGCCAAGAGGCCCATGATCACTCTGGATGAACTGCAGAGATCTACAGCTGAGGTGGGAGACTCTGTCCATAGGACAACAGTCAGTCGTATACTGCACAAATCTGGCCTTTATGGAAGAGTGGCAAGAAGAAAGCCATTTCTTAAATATATCCATAAAAAGTGTCGTTTAAAGTTTGCCACAAGCCACCTGGGAGACACACCAAACATGTGGAAGAAGGTGCTCCTCAGATGAAACCAAAATCTAACTTTTTGGCAACAATGCAAAACGTTAAGTTTGGCGTAAAAGCAACACAGCTCATCACCCTGAACACACCATCCCCACTGTCAAACATGGTGGTGGCAGCATCATGGTTTGGGCCTGCTTTTCTTCAGCAGGGACAAGGAAGATGGTTAAAATTGATGGGAAGATGGATGGAGCCAAATACAGGACCATTCTGGAAAAAAATCTGATGGAGTCTGCAAAAGACCTGAGACTGGGACAGAGATTTGTCTTCCAACAAGGCAATGATCCAAAACATAAAGCAAAATCTACAATGGAATGGTTCACAAACAAACATATCCAGGTGTTAGAATGGCCAAGTCAAAGTCCAGACCTGAATCCAATCGAGAATCTGTGGAAAGAACTGAAAACTGCTGTTCACAAACGCTCTCCATCCAACCTCACTGAGCTCGAGCTGTTTTGCAAGGAGGAATGGGCAAAAATGTCAGTCTCTCGATGTGCAAAACTGATAGAGACATACCCCAAGCGACTTACAGCTGTAATCGCAGCAAAAGGTGGCGCTACAAAGTATTAACTTAAGGGGGCTGAATAATTTAGCTCGCCCAATTTTTTTGTTTTTTATTTGTTAAAAAAGTTTGAAATATCCAATAAATTTCGTTCCACTTCATGATTGTGTCCCACCTGTTGTTGATTCTTCACAAAAAATTACAGTTTTATATCTTTATGTTTGAAGCCTGAAATGTGGCAAAAGGTTGAAAAGTTCAAGGGGGCCGAATACTTTCGCAAGGCACTATATATATATATATATATATATATATATATATATATATATATATATATATATATACTAGTCACAATTGGAATACATACTAGTCTGAACTAAATAGTTGATATCTGAATGACAGATCCCCATAGAAGTCTATGGCAAAAAATGAAATGTGTTACTAGTAACAAAAGAATAGTTACTAGTCACTATCGAAATAAGTACTAGTATCTAATTATAAGTACTAGTAACTATGAATAAGTACTAGTATCTAATGAGTAAGTACTAGTATCTATTTAATAGCTAAATAGATACTAGTAATAGATACTAAATAGACACTGCAATCTAGAGTAATGAGCTCTGCCATCACAATATATTTTTTTAAACATTAAAATAGAAAACAGTTTATAAAAATATTTCACAATATTACTGTTTTTCAGATAAATGTAGTCTTGGTACCCTACCTAGAACCTTACTAATACTGAACTTTTGAACAGTAGTGTATATATTATTATATCAAAACCAGCACAAGCACACCTTGCAACCAAAACATTAAAAAATAGTGTTACATTATTTTGCCAGTATGTATATTTGTAAATATACTTTTTTTTAGAACATCAAATTGTTTGCTTAATATGTTCCGTAAAAGAATGTTAAGTGTTTTTTTTCCTCATTTACAGTAACCTAGTTGTACCAAATGTAATTTAGCCACTTTTGTCCATACAATTTTGTTTAATCCAAATTGTACTTAAGTATTAAAGCAACACATTAATGCTTGTGTGTGGTCTTAAATGATTTGGCTTATTTAAATGAACAAGAATTTCAGAACAATCACACCAGGATATATTTGTAAAAAAAAGTGTTAGCCCACAGATACATTTATGAGGGTTTATTTAATTTATTGCAATCAACAAATGATAACAATTAGTAAAAGACACAGTTTTAAAGCTTCACAAGGTGCAATTTATACGACGAGTTGAAGATTTCTGTGCTTTATATAGGCCTACACGAAGTGAATATTCATGTAGGCTCCGCCCACTGCCTCTACAGATGCACAACTCACTTTTGCTCCACATTTCACGGTGCAAAAGGGAGAGCATGCAAAACTTGTCACTTGAAAGCGAAAAACAGTGTTTGAGATTCGTCTCAGCAGATTCAAGCAGTTGTAGTTATGTACTTGTGTTTGTGCTAGAAACATTTGTGACATTTGTGACAAGACATTTGTGAGAAAATATTCTACAAGTGTGCAACTCTCATTGGATGAATTCACATACTGATTTGTGGATGAGCAAAAATTTCTCTATGACTTAACATTTTTTGATGCGGGCGTGTAAATGCATTTTGCATCATATTCACTGCAGCAAATGTAGCAAAAATGTGAGCATAACAGTTTCTTAATTTGTGATTTGTAGAATAGAATTTGTCCACCTGCAATGAAGAATTTGAGAAGGTGTAACTGTTGTGTTGTGTTTGTGGAAAAGAAAAAAAGTCTACAAGTTTGCAACTCTTAAAACATTTCTCTCTGTGACCTCAAATTACCTGATACACATGTGTGGCTATTCTCTACAACTACAAATTTCACAGGCGTTCAGTTGATTTGCACCAAATATACCTTCATATAAATCATACTTATCTGACCATTATCAGTTTGTAGCAGTAAATGAAGAGATGTCTTATCGGTAAAAAGCTCAGTATGGTGTACCACAAGGCTCAGTATTAGGACCGTTGCTGTTCACTCTGTACATGCTACCCTATCATTAGGAAACATGGAATTAGATTTCACTGTTATGCCGATGACACTCCGCTCTCTTCACGCCCCGACGAAACTTGCCAATTTAAGAAATTAACAGAATGCATATGTAACGGAGGTATTTTTCTCTATGGGGACTTTTATTTTGACGGGTTTTTCTCTCTCCGGCGCGTTCGCAGGAGACGAAAAGAAGTCTGGGAAGAAGTAGAGTGAACAGTGTTACAAGGCAGAGACGCCATGATCTTTGTACAAGAAGTTGACATTTTTTCCGCTGAAGCTGTAATGTAAGACAGTGGTGCACGGTCAGATTAAGTTTTGTGAGTTTAGTGTGCTTTAACCTTGTTGTGTGAAACTGGAGACGCAGTTAAAGCAGCAGTTCGGTTGATTGCGTCATCGGACAGAGAACAGTGTTGGAGACTGGCTGAGAGCACGAGAGAGAGTTGCTGGAGCCGTGAGTTTCATTCGGAGCACTGTTGTGTTTTGGTATTGTTTTGACTGAAAGCATTTTTGAGAGCATTACTGTTTTTTCAAGTCATTCATGAACTGAGTCGGAGCGAGAGAGATTGATTTCTTTCTGCGAATTGTTTAAGTGCACTTGTTAGTGCGCGAGAATGCGTATGTGAACTGAACGATCGGTTTTGAAGTAGTGATTCCTTTTTTTTGTTGAGTTTTTTTGTTTTTAAAAGACTAACGATCGTCCATGATCAAGATTTGTTTTGAAAGACATTTATTTTTTGTGTGATTCAGACCTTTCCGTCTGTATGCCGCGCGCGAACTGAGCTGCCTCAGTTTGCTCCGGAAAGTTCCTGAGTTCCCTTTCGAGGGAACTCAACACTGCGTCGAGAATCGACACTTTGGGGACGCTCCCTTAGCGTGCGCCTCTGAAGTAAGAATGAAACTAATCCAATCCTGAATGGTGTTGCGTCGTGACGTAACATGTGACGGCACAACCGGATGCATAAAAGTGACGCTGACACACACACACATCAGCTTTAGCTTTCAGCAAGCGCTCTCTGTGAAACTGTCTGTCTTATTTGGTGTTGTTTGTCTGTGCAAAGCTCTGTATTATGGCGAGTGAACAATACACTTAGTGTGTGCACCCCTGCCCAAGATAATATATATGCCACCGGTGGGGACACGCATCAGCTGTGTGTTTGTGCATTGTTCAGGGGCGCAGCACGCACTGTCAGCTCTCGAGAGGGCTGCCTGTGCACACTGTGAAGCACTTCCTATTAGAGTGCTGCGCTCCCGCTTGGCTTTATTATTTCCTGATGATGGCCAGGCTCGCGATCCCCGCGGTTCGGGTCCCGCGTCCATTGAGGCGGCGTGACGGCTTAGATCGGGGAGATCGCAGAAGGATCTCGCGGATGAGAACGAGACTGCTGAGGCACCTTTTCTCTCATCACCCGCAGATTCTATGACACTCGTTCACGACGCAGAAGCTCGCGATGCGGCTTCTTCTGCCCGTGACGAGTGCCCAGTGCTCGAGTTATCTGTTTATAAGGAAGTAGATGTGCTCAGCATCGGGAACGAGCAACATGAGTCACACTCGCCGGCTTATGTTTCTGCTTATGTAGAGCTTGTGGAGGTTGTGATGCGTGCTGTGGCCAGACTAAATAAATATATATATAAAATATATGAGCTGGCCACAAAATAAGCAGGATGATCCCCGTCAAAATGGACTAGACGAGAGATTCCTGCAGCACCGTTCACAACCTCAGAGCCGGGGGTTACTGTTTTTCCCAGATCTTTATAAAAATATAAATACATATGTGTAGATCCTGGGAAAAACCCCACTCTTTACGTATCTCACCACATTCATTATATGTTTATTCGAATGTGGTGGGTGCGAGAGAGTCGGGTTATGGCAAGATGCCGCAGATGGAGGAAGCTTTAGCGATCTATCTTTCTCCTGTTCCAGCATCTTCACTTTAAGCCCCGGCGCTGCCCAACAAACCGTGCAGGGACACCTTTGCACTGGTTGGCTGGGCTTATATGGTGCAGGAAATCGATGTTGCTCTTCCGCCGTTAAAAACGTTTCGGGACACATCGGTTTCCAGCGAACGCAGGCTGCACTGTCCGCCCCACATTTTTGCGGCCAGGCAGCATTCGCGTTCACCAATCGAGAATCATTTTCGGTCCAGCCCTGCCGGAAACCCGCTTCAGGGGGTCGAGAACGAATCCCGATTAATATCCGAAGCCAGGCTCGAGAGCCTGGTTCCTTTGGTAAAATATTTAGAAAAGGTCAGGCTGGTGCGTGCCTGCACTCTATGACGATTTTGCAGGCGTACCAGGCCGATCTTCTTAAAGATCTAAGTGAGGCAAATATTTCCTGTTGGCCGCTCCGCTATCTACTTCTGGCCTGTTTTCCAACGCTGTCACTACCGTCGTTGACAGGTTTCAGGAAGCGAGAAAAAAAAAAAAAAAAAAAAGAGAGCGTTGCCTCTAGAGCCCCTTCTGCGGGAGTTTGCCAAACAGAGGAAGCACTCTCAACCGAAGTTCTCCAGCCAGAAGGGTGACCTGAGGGCCGTCCTTCGGGCGTAGAGGTCCAATCGAGGTTGTTCTAGAAGCAGGTGCCCTCAGGGAAGAAGATGTTGTCACGCCGTCTTTGACGCTTCGGGCCACATCGATTTCCAGCGAACGCACTCCGTGGCGTTCACCCCAAAAGCTTGCAACAGGGCACCGACTATGGTCACAAAATCTGTATCGACTTTTTTCCTGCCGGTCCTCCGCTTCAGGAAGTCGAGAATAGTGCTCGGAAAACACCCGAGGCCAGTCTCGAGGGGCTGGTTCCCTTAGTAGATTTTGTAGAAGAATGGCAACGCCTTCCAAATACATCTATATGGGTCCTGTATATTATAAAATATGGGTACAGATTGCAGTTCGGTCACCGACCTCCCTAGTTTGCTGGGGTGGTACCGACTGCAGTGATTCCAGAACAGGCTCGGGTTATGGAACAAGAGGTACAGACTCTACTGGAATTAAGGGGCCATAGAATGTGTTCCCCTACCAGGCAGGGAGTCCGAGTTTTACAGTCGGTACTTTATAGTTCCAAAGAAGGATGGCGGACTGAGGCCAATTTTAGATCTAGGGCTTTTGAATCGTTCTTTGAGGAGATTCAGGTTCAAAATGCTTACTATTCCCATTATCGTGAGCCATATCAGATCCAAGGACTGGTTTGTCACGATGGATCTAAAAGACGCTTATTTCATGTCTCCATCCTTCCATGTCACAGGAGGTTCCCGAGGTTGCTTTCGGGGGCGAAGCATACCAATATCGGGTTCTTCCGTTCGGCCTAGCACTCTCTCCCCGCACGTTCACAAAGTGTATGGATGCGGCTCTGGCTCCACTGAGGCTTCAGGGCATCCGTATACTGAATTACATCGACGACTGGCTCATATTGTCTCGAGAAATGGCAGTTTGGCATCGAGATGTCATCCTTGGCCACATTCAGAACCGTGGGTTGAGGCTCAACACTAAGAAAAATGTGTTGGACCCAGCTCAGAAGACTACTCTTCTGGGCGTGGTATAGAATTCGGTTACGATGCGGGCACGTATGTCTCCCGCTCGTATCGAATCCATCCTGGCCATGGTGTCCGGGATAAAGCTAGGCCAGGCCATCACTGTAAAGCAATTTCAAAGACTGCTGGGCCTCATAACAGCGGCATCCAACATAATTCCTTTGGGCCTGTTTCACATGAGGCCCCTTCATTGATGGCTCAAAGCCAAGGGTTTTTTCCCCAAGGGGAATCCGTTCCATATAATAAAGGTTACGCGCAGATGCCTTCGTTCCCTATTAATATGGAAGAAACCTTGGTTCTTGTCCCAAGGGCTAGTGGTAGGGGCGTCATGTCGCCGGGAAACTGTTTCGACAGACGCTTCCCTCGCTGGCTGGGGAGCGGTCTCGGACGGCCGCTTTGCCAGGGGTCTGTGGCAGGACCATCATCATTCTTGGCATATAAATTGCCTAGAGATGTTGGCTGTGTTCAGGGCTCTGAGGAGCTTCCTCACAGACATCAAAGGTTACCACGTCTCAGTGGTAGCTTATCTAAACCGACAAAGAACACCCAGATCGCGCCCTCTATCCAGATTGGTGTATCAGATCATTTTATGGCCCCAAGGGAAAATATTATCTATAAGAGCAATATATGTCCCGGGGGTTCTGAATCAGGGAGCAGACATCCTGTCGAGGCAGGGGCTGAGGCCCGGGGAATGGAGACTCCATCCACAGGTGGTGGAGTTCATATGGCAGAGGTTTGGACCAGTGGAAGTGGATCTGTTTGAGTCTCGAGGGACGTCCATCCCACTGTCCACTTTGGTTCTCCCTCACTCATCCAGCCCCGCTGGGGTTGGATGCCATGGTACAGGCCTGGCCGAGGCTTAATTTTCAGACTTAATTTCACTCCTGGTAGCTCCGCCATGGCAGATTCCTCTGAGGAGGGGTCTGTTGTCTCAGGCGGAGGGCACTATATTCCATCCTCATCCAGAGCTGAGGAAATTGTGGGTCTGGCCTCTGAGGGGGCTCAGTACCTAGATGCTGGTCTATCATCTGGGGTGGTCGAAACCATACTTATCTCTAGGGCTCCGTCTACTAGGAGATTATATGGCCTCAAGTGGAATATTTTTCTACTTGGTGTAGAGAACTTGAGTTAGACCCAGTTAACTGCCCAATGGCTTCAGTTCTGGAGTTTCTTCAAGATCGTTTCTCTGCAAATCTCTCCCCATCCACACGTAGGATGTACGTGGCTGCCATTGCGGCGTTCCATGCACCACTAAATGTTGGGCCTTTAGGGAGGCACCAACTGGTCATACTATTTCTCCATGGTATTGGAGGATGAGACCGACAGTCAGGTCCAGGGTTCCTTCCTGGGACCTGGCGGTGGTTCTCGAAGGGCTACCCCTTGGCTCTCTTCGAATACCTCCAGTCGGCTTTGCCTAGGACCTCACGTTCAAGATAGCCTTTCTCTTAGCTATTTCTTTACAGAGACTGGGAGATCTCCAAGCCCTGGCATTATCGCCAGCTTGCTTGGGGTGTGCCCCCTGTGGAGTTAAGGCCATCCTGCATCCGAGACCCAGCTATGTGCCTTAAGTGCAATTTATCATGGCTAGGTCCATGGTCCTGCAAGTATTTCATCCTCCACCTCATGTGTCGGCAGAAAAGGAGAGGTTCCTTGCTCTGCCAGTCAGAGTTCCGAGTATTACCTTGAGAGGTCCTCTTCTTGGAGGAGGTCGGACCTACTGTAGTGTGTTTTGGATCACCTATTGGGGGCTCCCGGCTATACAAACTATAGGTAGGCCTACAAGGTGCTGAATTTCCCTTCACCTTTGGCAGTTAGGGCTTATTCTAACAGAGGCATGGCGTCCTCTAGGGCCCTCCTTTCGGTAGTTCCCATCAAGGAGATCTGTGAGGCAGCCGGTTGGGCTACCCCACACACTTTTGTTAGGTTCTATAGTCTGCACCTCCCTAGTACGCTTGGCGCACACGTGCTTTCGTCCTAGCTGAGTGCCTGAATCAGTTTCACTCCGAGGCAGGCCTGTTTTCGGTGCGTGGCCTAGTGGGCATTCGTTCCCCAAAGTGTCGATTCTCGACGCAGGTTTGAGTTCCCTCGAAAGGGAACGTCTCGGGTTATGACTATAACCCTTGTTCCCTGAGAAGGGAACGAGACACTGCGTCGTCCTGCCACGCCCCTCGAGGCCTTAGAGCGTCTTGCTTCATCGCGGAGCTGATGTGTGTGTGTGTCAGCGTCACTTTTATGCATCCGGTTATGCCGTCACATGTTACGTCATGACGCAACACCAATCAGGATTGGATTAGTTTCATTCTTACTTCAGAGGCGCACGCTAAGGGAGCGTCCCCAAAGTGTCGATTCTCGACGCAGTGTCTCGTTCCCTTCTCAGGGAACAAGGGTTATAGTCATAACCTGAGACGTTTTCCTGGGCCATGCTGAAACTTTTCTTGAGTTTTTTCGTTTATTACCCTGCCATCCATATGACATCTCACTGTCCTGTCTCAACAGTTTATTTTGTCATCACAAGTCATCCCAAGTCATCGAAACTGGTACAACAGTTCGACACACACACACACACACAAACATTTCACTGATATGGAGTGAACCGAACTGAGTGTGAATGAACTGAGGGTTTCAACTGTCAATGTGAACTGTGTTTGTGATAGCTGAGTCGAATGGAAATTGAATCATAAATTGATTCATAGGAATCGTTTAAGCAGATTCAAGGTCATCCATTTGAAATGAGTTATTTGGAATGAGTTATCATATTTGGAATGAGTTATCAACATCCCGTTTTGGTTGTGGATAAGTTTTTGCCCTAGTACTGACATTCATCTTTGGGAAACACTTTTAAGGTGTTAAAAGAGGTTTGTTTGAAAGTGTTAACTATTTTAAGGTCTTTCATGAAACAAGAAATCTCTAAACTGTTTATTTTTATTAATTACTTTTTGTTACTTTTTGTGTCATTTCATTATATTGAAACAGATCCTTCCAGAAGAAATATAATTTACTAAAGGGAAGGAAAATAAATTACCAATTGTTAAAATTGAGAAATTTGGCAGTTA
Source organism: Gila orcuttii (assembly GCA_026230005.1). NCBI lineage: Eukaryota > Metazoa > Chordata > Actinopteri > Cypriniformes > Leuciscidae > Gila > Gila orcuttii. Next base: position 37,135,736 of record JAPDVR010000005.1, on the reverse strand, counting down.
TTTTTTAACTTACCTAGGGGTAGGGGCGTCTCACTTACATTATTAGGATTAGGTTGGTGGGGATGTGAATTTAACTTTGTTTTTCACCACATGAAGACTCACCTGAAGCCTACACTACCTATTCCTGTAGGATATCATGAAATAGTGTAAGGAAACACATATACACATTACGTGCATATTGAGCCTCAAAGCACTAGAGCGGGGACTAAGATCCTTACGCTTTTAAGTCTTCCAGGGTAATGTTTTAATTTTCCCCTACGAGGCGAGACTTACAGTCCCGTTACACATAGCTGATTTAAAAATTTGGATGACTAGTAATTTCCTATTAATTCTGAAAAAACATGATTTCTAATGATTGGACCAAAAACCTCTGGCTGCTCTGTCAAGTTTTCATCGTCGGTTAGGAACCTGGGTGTGCTCTTTGATACCAATCTTTAATTTGAAAGCCACCTTTCTAGCATCTGTAAAACTGCATTCTTCCATCTTAAAAATATATCTAAATTACAACATACACTTTTCAATGAAAAATACAGAAGAGTTAGTTCATGCATTCATGACCTCAAGGCTAGATTATTGTAATGCTCTTATGGGTGGTTGCCCTGCACACATAATAAACAAAATACAGCTGGTCCAAAACGCAGTAGATAGAGTTCTTACTAGAACCAGGAAGTAGGACAATATTAGCCCGGTTCTGTCAACACTCCATTTTCTCCCTATTAAACATTGTAAGTAATCAGCAATATTTTAAAACTTATACAAAGTACTAAATGGTTTAGCTCCCCAGTACTTGAGCAAGCTCTTAATACATTATAGTCCTTCACGCCTATTGCGATCTCAAAACTCTGGCCAGTTGATAAAACCTAGAATATCAAAATCGACTGCTGGCGGTAGATCCTTTTCCTATTGAGCACCTAAACTCTGGAACAGTCTTCTTAACATTGTCTGGGAAGCAGACACACTCTGTCAGTTTAAATCTAGAATTTCCCTCTCGTTTGCCCGTTTTACTGAGGATGGTATCCTGATGAAAGACCGATGGTCACACCTAGAAGTTTGCAAATCCGAGGAAACGTTAGAATTCCTTAATGGTTGAAGGTGTTGGCCAGTTTCGAACAGCATTTACCTTCCCCTTGTCCATCTGGATGCCGTGTTCACTGATGTTATAGCCTAGGAATTTCACAGTGGCCTGATGGAAGGAGCATTTATCAGCTTTCAGGAAGAGCTGGTGTTTTCTGAGGCGTTGAAGGACCTCTGTAACGTGTTGGCGATGTTCGGCCAGGCTCGGGAATATATCAGAATATCGTCTATGTAGACGATCACGAATTGATGAAGGAAGTCTTGGAGCACCTTGTGCATGAAATTCTGGAATACGGAGGGGGCTATTACTAAACCATACGGCATGACCAGGTATTCATAGTGTCCTGTAGGGGTCACGAAGGAGGTCTTCCACTCGTCTCCCTCACGTATACGGATGAGGTTTTATACACACTGCGAAGGTCCAACTTAGTGAACACGGCTGCTCCACGAAGTTGTTGCACGGCCACAAGCTTCTGTCCTCCTTTGCCACGAAGAAAAAGCTAGAAGCTGCAGGGGAAGTTGAAGCACGGATATAGCCTCTTCGACGTACTCCTCCATGGCCTTCTGTTCTGGAAGAGAAAAGGGATATATTTTACTGTGGGGCACTGGGTCATACGGAAGGAGGTCGATGGCGCAGTCCCATGGCCGGTGTGGAGGCAACGACTACACCCGTTTGGGGCAGAATACGTCTCTGAAGGGGGCATAGCATGCTGGGATGTCAATCGATTGCTGTTCTACAGGACTTTCGATGGAGGTGGAGTTGACAGGAAGTATCACAGGTTGAGGTAGATGAGGGAAGCATCCTGGAAAACAGCTATTGCTGTTTATACACTTCAGGACTTCCCCCGTTGTCCAGGAAAGATTGGGGCCATGTTGCACTACCCATGGGTGCCCTAAGATTATACCAGAGGTGAAATTCTCCAGAACCAGAAAGGAGATGGATTCGGTGTGCAACTGTCACACTTGCAACTGGATGGGTCCCACGGTGAATCGAACATGCTTATTGTTGAGAGGTTTGCCAATTATCGAGTGGACCTGATAATGGGTTTCGGAGGACCTCTTCTTAAGGTTGAGCTGGCGGCAGAGGGAATCGGAGATAAAGTTTCCTGCTGACCTAGAGTCGAGGAGGGCATGTACTGGAAGAGAGATGTGGGAAGCAGTAAGGAGGACTTTAGTGGTGAGAGGTTGCATACAGACGCAGAATGTATGACACTCACCATGGGTGGATGAATCAGACAGACAGTGAGGATATGGACACCAGCACCACAGTACAAGCAAAGACCCTGGCTCAGCCGCCTCTGCCGATAGGTGAGGATGAGACGAGCACTGTCCAGTTGCATGAATTCTGGTTCTGGAGAACTGGTATCCTCTGGTTGGCGAAGGTATGAGAGTGAAGGGAAAACAGGGCAGCATACGACGGTCGGTTTGGATGGAAAGATGAATTAGCCATTCGAGACTGAGCATGTCGTCGTATGCTGGGAGATGCAGTCACAATTTTGGATTCAAACCTTGCTAGTAGGTGGTGAGGTGAAAGCGCTCATTCCATCCACTGGCCTTTTGAACCAAGGTCCTGAACTTGAGGGCATAATCAGAAATAGACATTTTCCCTTGATTGAGATTATACAATTGCTCACCGATTGGAATATCGCCCTCAGGGACTCCAAAGACATTGCGGAAATAGGTGGTGAAATTATTCAGTGTCTGCACTCGCCACTTCAGCAGGGAGAGAATGAAGGCGATCTTAGCTCTTTTGGTGTGAAAATCACTGCGACTGCATCTCCAGGGCCAGCGAACATTGGAGGAGAAATCTCTCGCAATCCTCCGCCGAACTGAGTAAGGCGCTGGATTGGCCACTAAACTGGAAATCATGGGTGGTGAAGAAGGAGTGGTGACGAGTGATGCGGAAGTGGTGCCAGAAAGTGCTCTCTTGAGTGCATCCACAGCCTCCTGAAATGGATCCGGGGTACTCATTCTAAAACTGTGTTGGTCTGATCTTCTGTTACAGAACAGAGAATCACAACAAGGATGATAAGGTTAATGAACAGTTTATTTGAGATCGGCGGTGTGGCGAGCAGGATGAGGCCGAGGGCCGTGAGAGAGCATCACGAGGCCGGTGGCATGATTACTGATGAGCGCCACCTGCGTGACGCACCGGTCTCGTATCTCTCACGGAGGAGCGGAAGCATAAAAGTAGGAGCGACGACAGTGGAGATCGAGAGAGGCCAGGCCTGGATTTGTGTTGTGTTTGTTTTGTTATATGTGACAGCAGTCGTCCGTGAGGGGCTGCTGTATTTTACTTTCGTTTTGTATTTGTTCCCGCCTCCTTCTTCCCGTAACATCTGAACTACGTTACAGGCGGGTATACAGACATAAAACAGGTAGGTATCACTGATGTTGATAAACAGGAATGATGAATGTGATACTGACAGTTTCTTTGTGATGTAGATGGATGAGGAGGCAGTGGATGAGGTGGATGACGGCAGCTGGTCCACACACAGAAGATGGGAGAGAGATAAGTAGCCGTTGTACGAGAGGGAAGACGAGGAATCCACGGAAGACCAGGGAGACGATGAAGACACGGAGGATGCAGGTAGACAAAACAGTAAATGTAACATACACTAAACTGAAGGTAAGTGATTAACGTAAATGAGAGTCCTTACTCAAACGAGACCAGACAATGTGACAGAGTGATGTGTGTGCTTATATGCTGCCTGTGGTGATGAGATGATGATGTACAGGTGATCATGAATGACGTGCAGGTGCGAGTGATTAGTATTCAGGTGATGGCGATCTCTGTGATTGGTTGATGGTGGAGCCTGACTGATCCCTGACACAACTATGATTCTTAACCTTTTTATATATACAACATTTGTCATTAAAATGTTTATATTTTTACTTATATGTCCATATTAATACATTTTTGGCAGTAATTTGTTAAGTAATTTATGTACAGTTCCTGGACACCACTTCAGTAAATGAACATCAGTGCTTTTACATTTTTTTCTCAGCTGGGTATGAACAGGATTTCTGCATTCTATTGATCCATTATCGTCATATTATGTTTTGCAGTGCAGTACCTCAAATATGCACCAATACACAAATCAGCTGCAAGTGGAAGTGAAAGAGACAAACTACTAAGCAGAAAACAATAGTGAATTTCTTCTCTCGAATTGTATACTTATTTTTCAATAAATATAAGAACAGTATTTATGATTTGCAAACTGAAAGCATTATGTTACAGCAGTAATGTAAACATCAGCAACATGTAGAAGATACAGACAGTTGAGTAACTTTTTTTGAAACATTAAAAAAATGTTCTAGTGTGTTTGCTCTTTGACTTTGAATACAAACTTCTTTTACTTTTGTATTTTGCTACAGTCAGCTCCCGACGCAATATCATTCATTGTACGCGCAGAGTCAAAGTGTCTAATCTGGATGCGTCAATGGCACTCGTGTTTCTTATAATAAGCCAGCAAATGATCAATCCTGAAATGACACCAATCGACAGAACAAGTTTATTTTTTTCAGAATACATTACAATGACTCCGAAATAGATGATGGCAACTCACACACCTACATTACGAGCTGCACTTTGCATGCCTGTTTAGCCTTTCACTTCGCAGTTCCCAAAATATGTGTTAGTTTTGGCACCAGTCTTGTGCAGAAAAGTTCGATTTTCATATCTTTTCATACATTCAGAAGGTGGGACCCACTTTTAAACTGTGACATTAATTGTTAATTAATTAATTGTTTCATTTCAGGTAAGTTACAGTTTATCTATATCCAATGAACAAAGAGCCTAGTAGTTTGCTGCCCGTCTTGATTGGTGAACTAACGTTTAGGGGGATGTTACAGCTATGGAGGCCCTGCCCAAGGCAATTGCCTACTCTGCCTATAGGTATATCTCAGGGGAAGTCTCTGTATATTCACCAACTGTCTTAAAGGGGTACTTCAACACTACTGTCTATGCAGTAAAAGGTGCAAAAAATTGAAATTGGTGCTACCAGATTGCAGAAAATAGAGAAAAAAGGCTGTTGTCTTCCCTTTTATAGGTAGGAAAGTGTCATAATGCACTGGTCATTTTTCTATCCAAGGCCACACTCAGTCTGCTACAGATACACACAACCAGAGTCAAATATCGCATTGCTTTGTAAGAAATACTTCTTAGTAAACTGTTGGTCTCTATATCAATGCAGTTGTGATTACTTGTGGCCTTGTGAGGCACAACAGTGCTCTTGGTAGCCTGATATCACTTAATCAAGTCTTTATAATTAAACGGACTGACAGGCAGATAGATACATAGATTGTTTGGTAGCCATTTCTAGGTTTTTGCATCAAGCATATAGCTTGAAAGCTCTTGGAGGTATATTTAGATTATTTTTTTTTTTCAGATGAAAAAGGTTGAAAAAATTTAATTTATAGTTTGAAAAAGCTCTAAATGATATTTTATCTTTGCCAACAGAACAGTTGAGCCTTATTTGGACATTTATGATCTCAGTTACTGCCCTGCATTTATTACAGCACTGTTTCTTCATATACGCATTGAGCAATGATTACTTAGACTGCAGCACATTTACCTCAATCACAGATCTCACTGTTGTCCCCTGGGCTTACTACACACACTCTTCTATCTACTCCCCTCTCTCTGAGTTAGATCTGTCTCTTTTTCTTCCTCTTATTTTCTCCACCCCCTTCCTGCTTGCTGTCGTAGATGTGACGTTGGTCTGTTTGTCGTGGGAAGCGAACAGGAATTCTTGGAGGAGCTTGTAAAGAATCTGTGCCTGGTCATCTCTGGGTCTCCAAAAGGTCCTGCGTGCCTTTCTGCTGAGTCTCTCTAATGCGGGGCCAAACAACAGAAATATATGGATTCAGTTGTTTGTTCACAGGAGTCTCCTAGAGACACATTTCCTGAAACACTCTGAATTAAATATTCTCAAGAGGTGCTTGAATCGCAAGGGAGAATGCTCCACACCCACTATAACGAGCAGCACTGGCAAAGACTGCCCATGTACAATCACAAGTTCAAATCACAACCACAGATTTGTTTTCCATTACTGTGCAGTAATGGACATATAAAAAGAGTACATATAAAAATGTTTACATTCTGTATTGATGGTATTCAGTCAGTCTACCCATCGGAGCAAGCCAGCTTATGCAATTAGCACATGGAAAGCTTTAGAAAGGTATACTCGCTCTCCTTTCCCATTTGGCAGTTTTAAAACTTCTGGCATGTTTAACGTGTGTTGAGTAATCACAGTCTTGCATTTTTTCCTCTATTGCCAGCATGCCACAATGTTTCAATGCCCTGTGAGGTACTGCACACCAATGATATTGTAGTTTCACTTTAGGTTTATTATAGTTTTTAGTAATTTTGTTCTTTTTTTTTATTTATATTTATATTTTACTTTTTATATTGCTATTCAAGTTTAAATTTATTTTTATTTCAGTTTTAGATTTAGTTTTATTTATTCCCAGTTAATAATTTTTGTGCTTCAACTTATTTCCATTAATTGCCAAGGCAGCATTTATAATTTTCACTAACTAATATTTATATTTTAATTTATTTCAGCTTTATCAAAATGAACAAAAAATATTTTGCATAGTTTAAGTTTTAGTTAACAATAATTAGCCTGCTGCACACTGATGGTAGAAACAGTTTGTCACTGGAAGGCCTGGTTTATTCTTAGTAGCCTGTGAACCCAAGCCAAGGCTTTTATCAGTGGACTCCAGCAGTACTGTGGAGCCCCCTCCCTGGAGGGAGAGTTGGAGGAAGTCATAGGATGAAAAAAATGGGCCATTAGAAGGCCTCCACAGGCCCCATGGGTTCATTAAACTGCCTTAATCTTGTATATCAAGGCACTGGCCATCTCAGAACTCAGCTCTGTTAGATAGGGACTGCTGAGTCTTTCCCCTAAATGTCAGATTACGACAGCTCTATTACATCTGCATTTCCTATCTGTTAAAAATACCAGGACTTTGGGAGTCAAGTAAGTGATCTTCAGTACCTAGATATAGCAATAATTAGTAATAAAGGGTTTGGAAAAACAAGCAAACATATGGTGATTGTTTGATTGCACAGCTTGTTTAAATAATATACTGTAGCAACTACTTTAAAATTTAATATAATTAACAAGTAACAACATTTGGATATTCCAGAGTAAAATCCTCTAGTGTGTGTTCACTGATTAAATGTGAGCAGCAAATGAGCTCCATGTTTTTCTGAAAACACTGGTATCCGGGCCCAAACCAAATGACCAATGACATAGAAGCAAAGATGTGACCAACAGCGGAAGGCAAAGTAGTGTGAGAACAACAGCTCATAACAGCAGACCACAGAAAGGCAAAGTGAGAGACATAAGACGAGAGAGAGAGAGAGAGAGAGAGAGAGTGAGGGGATGGGAGGGGGTGGGGTGGGGTGGAGGGGTGTTCAAGAGAGAGAGTGTGTTTAATGTATTGCTATGTGGTTTCTAGGGTGTTGCAAGGTCGATGCTTACTGACCAAAGCCAACCTCCAAGTCTGTGATATTCTAGTCTCTAGATATTTGGGTGTGGAGACCCTCTTTAAATGTAACACAACAAACCACATAATTTGAGGTCACATTCGTGTGCCTAGCGCAAACTGTACAGGACAAGTTACATGCTGAAGTATAATATTAAAGTGGGACAGTGTTTCTTGAATTTGTAATTAAAAAAAAAAATATATATATATATATATATATATATGTGTGTGTGTGTGTGTGTGTGTGTGTGTGTGTGTGTGTGTGTGTGTGTGTGAAGTTGGAGCCCTGCAATACCAGAAAGCATTTAAGAAGTTTAAGAAGATTATCAATAAGTTAGTGTCAGCTCCAGGTTGTAACAGAACAACTCAGTGACATGTTTATGAAGTAAAGCAAGGTAAACAGATGCAGGTGAATAGATCGTAAATCAAGGGAGAGATGATATGATAACAGTATTACTGTTTATGCAGAGGGTGAAGAGATTGTGGAATTCGCAACTGGAGGAAAAGGGAGAGCACACACCTCAAGGAGATACGGGAGAGTTCTGAGGAAGGTAGCACACTTGGAACACACACACACGGAGAAAACTGGGGAGACGTGGAGAACAGATTCAAGAAGAGTTTGTTGGAGAATCTAGTCGTAAATAGTAAGTTGACAGCTCGGATTGCTAAATTTTGTGCTCGGATTGCTCGATTGCTCCTGTCTGCCTGCTGCTGCTGCTGAGTTGGTTTGCGTCTGTAAGCTTCGTATATCTTTCTGTTTTGAATCATTATTTACTATCATTTCCTGTTGTTTATACTGCTAAATATAACTTACTCAACATCACATATTAACCTCACATCGCTAGCCTGTTAGCATGCCATCAGTGCGCTCTTTATTTATTTATTTATTTTGCTCGCGCACTCGCGCCTTTTACAAATCCATCAAACAACTGTGGTGAGTATCAGTCAGTCAAACAAACACGGTGAATCATGTCATCTTCTCCTCTTATTGTCACTTGCACTTCATGCAACATGTATAGCATAGCCTTCTCTGTCAGCTAGGGGTGTCGAAATTAATTGTTTCTACGATGCACCGCGATGCAGACGAGGACGATTCGGTATCGGTTCAGTAATAGACCATAACCGGTTATAATGTACTGACGCTTTTCTGACGTCATTTATCGCGCATGTGCTTTGTCGCGGTAGCCGGTAGCATACACTGGCAGAGGGAGGCGAGACGCGAGTGCGAATTAAACATTCTTTCTTGCATACATTTACATACATACATTACATGCGCATGCAAGTTACATGCGCTTCTTGAGGCACACACACGCAAGGTCTCGCTCTCTCCCTCTCTGCTGTGCGCGCGCTACACGGTTTGAACATACATTCACGTAGCCTTTCGGGAGAGTGGATACATTTCCCGGGACAGGTTATTAAAAGATAAATCGGGACAAACTGAGACAGATGGCAACCCTTCCGCACCCGATGGTCAAATTACAATTGTGTTGTTACGCGTGATTATAAATGGATGATCGTCTTCAACAGCGGACTCAGTGACGGTTGATGCGCGCGTCTCCAGGGTAGCATTATTCACTGATGAATGAGCGCTGCTTTTAAATGAACATTTCTTTAAAACAAAATTGATTTGACAGAATTTTGACACATTTTCTTAATGGCATAAACAGGCTTTAGTCCCATGAAACTTAAACTGGAATGTCTCTGTTTTTGTCACTGCGACTTCCCGAACAGGCGAACACACACGGGCGCGCGCACGCACACATCACTTTTGAAGAAAAATTGAAAATTGAGGATGCGGTGCATCGCAATGCATCGCGATATCGAATTGAACCGAATCGATGACATGATAATCGTAATCGAACCGAACCGTGAGACGAGTGTAGGTTCACACCTCTACTGTCAGCACAGGATTTACATGTGATAAATGCAGGGAGATAGTCAGGCTGACGGGGAAGATTTTAGAACTAGAGACACGCATCCAAACTTTAATTGAGGTTAATTGTAAGAGTGCAAGGGCTTTAGATACTACTTTGGAAGCGATTAGCTTAGAGAACGCTGTACATTGTTCGGTTCCGGCTGTAGTAGAGCCCGGGCAGCAGGGCAATTAGGTGACGTGAGACGCTGTAGTCGCGGGACAAAAGAACGCTCTTCCGTTCCGATTACAACATCAAATAGATTCTCCCTACTCAGTGAAACACCCCCTGAGAATTCTGTTGAAAGTGTTATTTGTGATTCTATTACAAGGAACGTGAAAATAGAGACACCAGCCACCATAGTCACATGTTTGCCAGGAGCCAGAGCGCCTGACATCAAAGCAAATTTAAAAGTGCTGGCTAATGCTAATCGAAAATTCTCTACGATTATTATTCACGTCGGCACTAATGATGTTAGACTTCGCCAGTCGGAGATCACTAAAATTAACGTTAAAGAGGTGTGTGAACTCGCAAGTACGGTGTCAGGCACTGTAATTTGCTCTGGCCCCCTTCCTGTTCGAAGGAGTGATGAGATAGTTAGTAGACTGTCCTCACTCAATGGCTGTGTGGTGTCCGCAAAATAATATAGAATTCATATACAATTGGAAAAGTTTTTGGGGCAGACCTGACGTGTTGAAAAGAGATGGTATTGGAAGGGGTTTCCGGTTTGAACATGGCGACAGCGGAGTGAAGCAGCTCCCCGATAAAAGATCAGAGTCTGCCCCCTAAACCTAAAGCCTGAGTGTAACATAGGTGATTTAAAGAAGACAATATTGGGGGCTCGAGATATGTCAAGAAGGAAAACCAAAAGGAAAGCTGGAAACATTAAGCAACGCGGGAACGAGGACGACGAGCAAGTGAAGTTAGCATTTGAGCTAGCGGAGTTGGAGCCGGAGTCAACGGCAGAGCTAACATCCGGAACAACGCAAATACAAGGGAAAATGTCGGATTTGGAGGCAGTCCTGCGGGAGATAAGGGATTTTAGGCGTGAGACAGCAGATGGTCTAAACGGCATCAGAGAAGATCTTAGAACGACGAATGTAAGGATCGATGAAGCTGAAAGACGAATCGGTGAAACGGAGGAGCGAGTTCTGAGCATTGAGGAAATCACATGTGAGCTCATCAAACTCCACAGAAAGATTGAGGATAAACAAATTGATCAAGAAGGAAGGGCCAGAAGAGAAAACATTCGTTTACATGGGATCAAAGAGGGGGCCGAAAAGGATGCAGAATCAGTGGGGGCTTTTGTGGAAGCTCTACTCAGAGAAAAGCTAGAGTTGCCACTAACGTACCAGCTCAGTCTGGAGCGAGCCCACCGCTCGCTAGGGCCTCCCCCATCCGAAGATGCACCACCAAGATCTATAGTGGTTAAGTTTTCAAGCTACAAATGTAAAGAGGACATTATTAAGAAGGCATGGGAGAAAAAAGGGTTCCTCTTTGAAGGGAGACGGGTGTATGTAGATCACGATTACGCACCTGAAGTGATGAAAAAGAGAAAGGAATACGCCAAAGCAAAGAGAGTGCTGAGAGAAAACAAAATCAGATTTCAAACACCGTTTCCCGCGAAGTTTCGTGTTTTCTATGAGGGAGACACATGCCTCTATAACTCCGCAGCAGAGGTGACTAGAGACATGGTGGACAGAGGATTTCAAGTGCGTATGGTCAAACCAGCGATAGATCCACTGGAGAGGTCCCAGCGTCGGATGTGGAGCTCCACCCGGGGAACAGGCAGACAGGACCAGGCAGGGACTTCTAATTTGGGATACAAGGAGAAACTACAAGCCTTTAGAAGATCTAGGGAGACTGCACAAGAGTAGGCCCATCAAACTACAGTAACCGGCAGTAACGTTATACTAGGGGGTTAAGACATTTTCTCCGCATTATGTTTTCAGCGTTGAATAAAAAGGAACTAGGTGAGCAATTTTTTCGTTTTTCGTTTTCAGCGGACCATAAGTGAGGATTTATTTTATTTTTATTTTTTCTTCTTGAAGTTGTAATTGGGGAATCTGTGTATAGAAGTGACTGATGGGAAAGACCATAAATGGTCATGAGGGCCCCCTAACTTTCAGGGGATTCCCCTCAGAGCTTGGTGTGAGCTCAGGAAAGGTTGAAGACTGTAAAACCTCAGGTTTGGAAACAGTGAGAGTTTTGTTTTGTTCTAGTGTACTTTTTTGTTCACAAAGTTCGTTTTTTGTAGCACAGGGGGTAGAGACATTGATCTTAAACAATAGTGGTTTGGTAAATGACAATACAAAATAGTTCATTAAAAGTAGCTTCGTATAATATTAACGGTTTGGGTAGCCCTGTTAAAAGGAACAAAGTAATTAGTAAAATGAAGAAAGAAGAAGTTGGGATACTTTTTTTACAGGAAACCCACTTAACGGATAAAGAGCATGAAAAGTTGAAGAGAATGGGTTATAATCAGGAGTTTTCATCATCTTATAAATCAGGCCGGAGAAGAGGGGTATCAATACTGATATCAGGTAGAATTAGTTTCGAAATGCTGAAGATAATTAAAGATAAAGAGGGCAGGTATGTTTTGGTGATAGGCAGATTGGAAGGGGAATTAGTAACCTTATTAAACATTTATGCCCCTCCAGGATCAGATTGGGAGTTTTATAAACAATTTTTTGATCTGTTGACAACGGAGGCAGTGGGGATGCTAATTGTAGGAGGAGATCTTAATCAGAGACTTAATGCACAGCTAGACTCATCAGGAAAAGCACAGCAGAAAAACCCTATAGGCAAAAAAATTAAGAAGATAATATCATATCTGGGAATTGTGGATATTTGGAGGGAACTAAACCCATCTAAGAGAGATTATACCTATTTTTCTGTACCACATTCGGTGTATTCAAGGATTGACTATTTTTTTATTTATGGAAGAGATAGATACAAAATAGAAAGCTGTGATATTGGAGTGATGGACCTGTCTGATCACTGTCCAATATTCTTAAATATAATGTTGGGGACAGAAAAGAAAAAAAAACAGTATGGAGGCTGAACTCAAGCCTGCTTAATGGTCAAATGAAGGAGGAAATTGAAAAAGAGATCTGTGAATATGTGGAGCAAAATGACAATGGGGAGGTTTCTCCATCAGTACTGTGGGACGCATGCAAAGCAGTTATGAGAGGGAAATTGATAGCAAGATCGGCATTTAGGAAGAGAAAGAAACAAGAAAGGCTTAAAACTCTACAAAGTGATTTGAAAAGATTGGAAAAAGAACATAAAAACAAAGTAGATAGCAAAATTATGGCTGAAATTAAAATGTAAAAGGCAGAGATTAATGAGATTTTCTCACAAGAAATTCAAAAGAAAATGATTTATACTAAACAAAGATATTATGAAGCTGGGAGTAGATCTGCAAAATTACTGGCATATAGGCTTAAAAAACAGGAGACGGGAAGACATGTTTACAAAATTAAAGATCCACAGACGGATTCTGTGGTTTATAAAACAGAAGAAATTCATAAGAGTTTTGAATTTTACTACAGCAGGTTATACTCCCAGATACATAATGACAATGAATCCCAGGTTGATGAATTTTTAAACAGATTAAATTTACCACAAATAACAGAAGAGCAAAATAATTCTTTGGTGTCAGAAATAACGGCGGAAGAAATAGACTTAGCAATTTCTAAACTCAAAAATAATAAAAGCCCTGGTGCAGACGGATATATTTCTGAATGGTATAAAATGTTTAGAAAAACTTTAATTCCACTATTACACAAGACTTTTAATTGGATATTAAAAGGGGGAGCTATTCCTGATTCATGGAGGGAAGCAATCATATCAGTAATTGCTAAGGAGGGCAAAGATAAAACCAACTGTTCAAATTATAGGCCTATAAGTGTGCTCAATATAGATTATAGATTATTCACAGCAATTTTAGCACGGCGCTTTGAAAAGATTTTACCTGATATTATAAGTTTAGATCAAACTGGTTTCATAAAACATAGACAAACCCATGACAATATCCGCAGAACGTTGCATATTATGCAACATATTAATGATAAGAAGCTAGAAGCCTTAATAATGGGAATGGATGCAGAAAAAGCATTCGATTCCGTAAGGTGGGATTTCTTATTCCGGGTAATGAGGAGGTTTAACTTTCATGAAAGGTGCATTGAGACCATTCGGGCTATGTACACAGGTCCTATAGCAAGGATCAAGGTCAACGGTAGCTTATCTAACATCATTAAGTTAGAAAGGGGCTGCCGTCAGGGATGTTCAGTAAGCCCCTTGCTATTTGCAGTTTTTCTGGAGCCGCTAAGCCAGTGGATAAAACAAAATAATAGCATCAAAGGTATTGTAATGACAGGGTTAGAACAGAAAATAGCTTTGTTTGCGGATGATGTCCTGATTTATCTGGAGAATCCCGATTCATCCTTGCCTATATTGATGGATTCATTTAAGGATTATGGTATGCTGTCAGGGTATACAGTTAATGTCCAAAAAACTCAAGTCATAACCTTTAACTATGAACCTGTCACGGTGTGGGTTTGTCTTGTCATGTTCAGTGGTTCCCTGTCTGTCTATTAGTTTTCCCAGGTGTTTCCCGTTAACCACGCCCCCTTGTTATCCTGTTTAGATCGTTTGCCCCTGTATTTAAGCCTTGTGTTTCAGTCCAGTCTTGGTGAGTTATTGTATTGGTTGTATTGATGTAATGCTGTATGCACGCTGTCCTGTTCCTGAGTCTAGACACCAATAGTGATGGGCAGATCGAGGCTTCGTGAAACAATGAAACAGTCGAAGCAAATGTGCCATTTTGTTTCGAGGCTTCGAATCAATCCGAAACCCGTCTCCACGGTGACACCTAGTGGTCACTTGCAGGTGTTGATCTGAAACAACCTTTACAAAGAGCTAATAAAAAAATGTGTTGTTTTTTTTTTTTTATTATTGTATTTTTGTAATATATAAAGCTTGTAACCTGTAGTCTCTTCACATTGCATAATGTGATTTTGGTCATGAAAAATGAATATTAATAAAAAATAAATCAAGCCACAATGTCTCCCTTTCTTATAGATTTTTATTCAAAAATATTAATTTCTCTGCTGTTGAAGGACTCAGCCTACTTCTTTTTTTACAGATAATTTCTCCAGCCTTTGAAAAAATTCTCTCACAAGGGACACTTGTTGCTGGCATACAAAGATATTTTTTAGCTAGGACATACAAATGAGGAAAGATTACTGCTCTCTCTTTCCAGTAAGTTAGAGGATCATGAGTTCTGGGCAAAAACGCATCGCTGAGGTATTTTTTCACTTCCACTGTGGCATCAGCTGTAGGATTGTGTATCATCTGGGTCTCACGGATACGATTGTCAAAATGTTCCCATAAACTGTCTTGTGTTTCAACTGGTGTTGATGATGATGGGCCTGATGTTGACATTTGTGGTTCTGAATTAAAAGAAAACGGCAATTAGTAACAAATCATAAACTGACAACACATATGAAGTATAAATTTCATGAATCACATTACATAAGATAACATAGACTGAAACTCACCAGGAGTTGTGTTTGAACGCATCAGTGAAGCACACTCCAGTGTGATGTGCTTTTCAGCATCCAGGGCTTTGGCAGGATTTCCAAAAGCCACATTTTTAAACCTTGGGTCCAGCAGTGTAACCTTGGGTCCCCAGTGCCAAGGCTCTAAAAGTCTCGTACCCTCCACATCTGGAGTGCAGACCTTCTTGTAGATGTGAGCCTATGAGCCAACACAAGAGAAAACCATATTAATTAAAATAATGACAACAATATGAGAGTTATGGCCAATTACACGTATGGTCATAGTGTCCTACCTAATTGTACAGTTGATTCCTGCGTTGCATTTCCTTTTTTCTGTGCAAGCTTGTGCTGCAACATCCTGTACAATGGTATGAGCTTTGAAGCAGACACTCTCTGTTCCTCTGACATCTCTGTTGTTGCTAGTTTGAATGGTTGAAGAAGTGTCAATGACTGTTGAATAATGTCATACTCAAGACTTGTCAGGGGAGCAGTATCACTGTTTAAATTGGCAAGTGCAGCACCCACTGGCTCACGTTGCTCATACAAGCGTTGTAGCATGTCGAATGTGCTGTTCCATCTCGTTTCAACCTCCTGTATCATTTTCAGACTTGGTCTGCCCATCAAGCTCTGCATCTCCACAAGCTTGTCCTTTGCTTTGCAGCTGGATCTGAACAACCCCACTATCTTTCTGGCTTTCTGGCGAATTTCATTGATGACTGGGGTTTGATCCAGGGCCTTTTTCACTATCAAATTCAAATTATGAGCAAAACATGGGACATGGCGAAGGTTGAGTAGCTGGGCACTTAGGATCATGTTGGATGCATTGTCAGTCACCATGCAGTGAACTTTGGAGGTTATTCCCCACTCAGCCATTAGCAAGGCTTTAGCCTCCATGAGATGCTGGGCTGTGTGGGTTTGGTAAAACCTCCTTACACCCAGTAAAACAGTTGCCATTGTTGCCTCTGGTGTTATGTAATGGCATGTTACACCAAGATATCCATCCATATTAATGGAAGACCACGTCAGCCGTAAGGCTAACAAATTCCGCCTTTTGTAGGTCCTCCATTGTCTTCTCCTTGGTTGTGTTGTACCTTTCGCTGACCATTGTTTTAAGCACCTTCCGGGATGGGAGGACATAGCTTGGATCAAGCTTGTTCACAAAGGCCCTGAAACCCTCATCCTCCACGATGGTGAAGGGCTGCAGATCCTTCACCACCATGTTCAGAAGAGCCTCATCCAATTCCCTCTGTCTGCCTTTTAAAAGAGAAGATAAAACATACTTTCAGACAAATATATTGGAAAAATAGTAGCCTGCCGTGAAAGTAGTCTACTGGTTCATTTGGAAACCTTCCTAAACAAAGTTATGTTATGAATATTTATGCTCAGTGTGCAGAGAAAGATAAAGTGCATTATAGAAATACAACAATTACAAAAAAACAAAATGATGTCTTGGCTGTAGATTGGGTACTCACATGTAGATATATAAAATGTATATTCACAAAATATAATATTATATTGACAACATTTGTTTTTAAAGTGATTGGCAGTTGTGATTGGGATGTTAGGCATGTCTTAGTCCATGGCCTTTCTAAACAATGGCCCAACACTTAGTTATTATATTTCACTTATAATTAGCCTATATTTCAAACAATGCATACCTTGCTTAGATGGCCCAGCAGTGTCAGTAGCAGGCCTTGGTACAGGGGGAACACTACCATCCTCTGCACCCTGCAGAATGGTAGGATGAATGCTCCTCAAATGGCGCATCATGGATGATGTATTGTTGCAGTAGGCTAGCTGCCGATCACAATACACACATCTCACTTTATTTGGGGTTTCCAAATGGAAATGCTCCCACACCACAGATGTACGGCATCTCTTCTGTGGAGCCTCCATTTCTATCTATCTATCTATCTATCTATCTATCTATCTATCTATCTATCTATCTATCTATCTATTTTATATGTAGCCTATCTATCTAATAATCTATATGTATCTGTAATATATGTATCTATCTATTAATCTCTCTCTCTCTCTCTCTCTCTCTCTATATATATATATATATATATATATATATATATATATCAATGCATCTATTAATGTGTCACCACGATATGAAAATGCGTTGACAAAACTTTTATACTGTGTGATTTGTTCCCAAACCGACCAATCAATGAAACCCTGATTCGGCGGAGCCTGCTCCGCCCTGGCCTGCTCCAGGCTACGACCCCGTAGCTACCCCCAAGAAATTTTTGGGGGGGGGCAGTAGGCCACCACCACCATGGTCTTCTCCACCGTGGCCGCCCGAGGGTCCGACAACTCCGCCCGAGGGTCCGACAGCTCCGCCCTGGCCGCCCGAGGGTCCGACAGCTCCGCCCTGGCCGCCCGAGGGTCCGACAGCTCCGCCCTGGCCGCCCGAGGGTCCGACAGCTCCGCCCTGGACGCCAGAGGGTCCGACAGCTCCGCCCTGGCCACGCCCACAGTCTGCTCCGCCGTGGTCACGCCCACAGCCTGCTCTGCCCTGGTCACGCCCACAGCCTGCTCCGCCCTGGTCACACCCACAGCCTGCTCCGCCCTGGTCACGCCCACAGCCTGCTCCGCCCTGGTCACGCCCACAGCCTGCTCCGCCCTGGTCACGCCCTCAGCCTGCTCCGCCGTGGCCACGCCCTCAGCCTGTTCCGCCATGGACACGCCCACAGCCTGCTCCGCCCTGGTCACGCCCACAGCCTGCTCCGCCCTGGTCACGCCCTCAGCCTGCTCCGCCGTGGCCACGCCCTCAGCCTGCTCCACCCTGGCCGCCTGCACGTCCAGCTCCGCCCACGTTCCATGGCCCAGGTCCGCCCACGTTCCATGGCCCATGCCCGTCATTGCAAGGCCTCGGTCCCGTTCCCTGCGCGGACCTGGCCCTCCATCCCGCCCCCAAGTCCGCCTCCGCTTCTCCGCCCCCCTGAACTTTTTGGTGTTTTATGGGCGTCAGGAGCCGCCCATAGGGAGGGGGCTATGTCACGGTGTGGGTTTGTCTTGTCATGTTTAGTGGTTCCCTGTCTGTCTATTAGTCTTCCCAGGTGTTTCCCGTTAACCACGCCCCCTTGTTATCCTGTTTAGATCGTTTGCCCCTGTATTTAAGCCTTGTGTTTCAGTCCAGTCTTGGTGAGTTCTTGTATTGGTTGTATTGATGTAATGCTGTATGCACGCTGTCCTGTTCCTGAGTCTAGAGACCAAGTCTGTTTAAGTTTCTAGTTTATTTCAATAAAACATTGCTGCACGTGGATCCTGCGTTTGCCTCTGCTTCAGCTGCTTCACAACAGAACCAAATCAAGTTATAAGACAGAGTATCAATGTTAATTGGAATATGACGTCTATGAAGTACTTGGGTGTTAATCTACCAAAAGAGTTGGGAAAATTGAAATCCTCAAACTACGATCAAATAATATCAAAGATTAAAATGGACTTGGGAAGATGGAATTTAATACCGTACTTGAGTTTGGTATCAAGAGTGGAAGTGATTAAGATGAACGTTTTACCCCGGCTGCTATACCTATTTCAAAATCTTCCAATTGAGATGTCAGGAAAAGAATTTAATGAGTTGGACAAAATTATATCTAGATATATATGGCAGGGTGCTAAGCCAAGAATAAAGTATAGAACATTACAATTACCTAAGGGGAGCGGGGGTCTAGCTTTACCTTGTCTAAAAAGTTATTTTCAGGCGGCACAGTTGAGGGTTTTGATTCATTTGTGTGATTCAGAATATTCTGCAAAATGGAAAGACATTGAGGGAAAACTAATTGAGGGGCTCCCGATGCAAGCTTTTCTATGTGATGAAACACTGAGGTCTCATCTGAAACTAAAAATAAATCCATGGTTGGGGGTATCGGTTAAAATTTGGTCTAAAATTGTGAAGAAATACAATTTAACGGGTCATTGTAGGTTTTTGAGGTGGATCGCATATGATATAGATTTTACACCCAATAAATTGGATGGCAGGTTTAAATTGTGGAATAATGGCCCAAAAATGTATTGGGAGGTTATCAAAAATCAAACTGTAATGAGTTTTCAGAAAATGAAGGAGGTCTATGGTCTCCAGAAGCAAGACTTTCATAGATATCTACAGCTACGTCATTATTTGGGAGAAGAATTAAAAAAAGTTAATCTTGGTTCAACATGGCCAGGGATCATAAAAATAATGATGGAAGCATATAGGTCACAGATAGAACGGAAAGATATTTCTAAATTGTACAAGATTCTGGAGGACTTGAAAGCAGACAACACAGTATATGTAAAAGAAAGATGGGAGAGGGAGGCGAACATAGTGTTGTCAGGAGAGAATTGGGGGGAAATAAATAAATATCATTGGAAAACCACAAATTCCTCATTCTGGAGGGAATATGGATGGAAAAATACACTGAGGTTTTTCGCGACCCCAGCACAGAGAAAACATGGAGATACTAAATGTTGGAGATCCTGTGGTGAAACTAAAGCAAATCACTTCCATATCTTTTGGGGTTGCTCCCATATAACACAATACTGGACACAATTAAAAGTGGTAATTGATGAGGTGATAGAAACGAAAATACCAATCAGCTTTGAAATTATGTATCTTGGGATAGCTGAGACTCTAAAATTAAAAAGAAAGGACGATTATAAATTGCTTCGAATTATGCTGTTGGCAAGTAGGAAAGCAATAACGAGAAGATGGCGAAGTGATTTGGTGCCTAAAGTGGAAGAATGGGTAGATGTAATGCTAAGCATTTATAAGATGGAAAAGCTAACTGCGTCATTAAGATTGGAAGTCGATAAATTTAACAATATCTGGAAAGGATGGATTAAATATATTAGGCAACATAGAACGGATTTTGTTTAGAGACTTGAGGTAGGGTCTGAATGTTTTATGAATACCTCTTTAATGTACTATGTAGAAGGATGAAGAAAGCAAATTTACTATGCAAGGATTGTCACGGAGAGTAACACATACCACACCCCAGTTCTAAGCTACAATTTTATTTTTATATTTTGTTTTAGTTTTATGTTTATGTTTGGTATATGTTTCAAAAAACGAATGTCTTATCATTAAGGGAATTCAAGGAAAAACAAGTTTTGACTGTATTTAAATATTGTCAATGATTGCCTTCTGTAAAATTCATATTGTGAAAAGACAATAAAATATAAATGAAAAAAAAGAAAAGAGATTCATCCCTCCTGGGATAGTGCTGCTCTTCTCTCTAGTAATATGGCACACAGTCTTAGAGCTTAAACATGACAATCTGTGGCTCAGGTCAGGAAGCAGACAAACTGGCTAAACCGACCGTCTGCCAGCTGTCTCATGTCACTGAGGTCAGCTAAATCCCATCACATAGAGACTCTTTCACCTAGATATCTTTTACATCCAAGACATCTTTTACATCCAAGATGGCGCCGCAGACGGCTGCCTCTGTGTGGGGCTCTCCAGCTATTGTGTTGTTTTTGTTTGTTTGTTCTGCGTTTAGTCACACCAGATAACTTTTCTACAGTTTTTGATTATTCGACGTCTTGCAGGACATTCTCGTCGGAGGGGCAGCGTTGTTGTTCAAACGCGCGGTCAGACACAAACACGGCGCGCTGGTTAAACTCCGCAAGCGCGGCCTGCGCACTGCACTCCCCAGTATTCATCTCGCGAATCTCCGATTCCTTCCTAACAAAACGGACAAACTTCTTCTCCTCACCCGCACTAACAAGGATTTTTTAAACTCTGCTGCTCTGTGCTTCACTGAAACCTGGCTGAGTGAAGCCATACCGGACAACGCAATACATCTGCCGGGCTTCCAGCTGTTCCGAGCGGATCGCATCGTGGAGCTAACGGGGAAAACAAGAGGTGGTGGATTGTGTTTCTACATTAACGAAAGTTGGTGTTAAGATGTAACAACACTGAAGAAGATGTCCTCTCCTAATTTAGAGGCACATTTCATAAACTGTAAACCTTTCTACTCGCCTCGGGAGTTTTCCTCTTTCATTCTCGTGAATGTTTACATCCCTCCAGATGCGTGCGTGAGCGCGGCGCTACAACAGCTGGCTGATCAAATAGCTGAAACAGAACAAAGGTATCCTGACTCTATTTTAATCATTCTTGGGGATTTTAACAAAGCAAATCTTTCCCGTGAACTACCAAAATACAGACAGCATGTTACATGTCCCACCAGAGACAGTAATATACTGGACCACTGTTACACCACAATAAAAGATGCGTATCACTCCGTTTCATGAGCAGCTTTGGGGCTCTCTGATCACTGTTTGGTTCATCTCATGACAGATGGGTTCATCTCATTCACCTACAGGCAGAAACTGAAATCAGCTAAACCTGTAATAAGGACCGTAAAAAGATGGACTAATGAAGCAGAGCAGAATCTACAGGCCTGCTTTGATTGCACTGATTGGACTGTTTTTGAAGCTGCTACCAACGATCTGGATGAGCTCACAGATACTGTAACATCATATATAAGTTTCTGTGAGGATACATGCATTCCTACCAGGACATTCTTATCATTTACTAATGATAAACCATGGTTTACTGGGAAACTCAAACACCTTCGTCATGCCAAAGAGGATGCCTACAGAAGTGGGGATAAAATCTTGTATAACCAGGCCAGAAACAGACTGACAAAGGAGATCAGAGTTGCTAAAAGAAGCTACTCTGATAAACTGAAAAAACTGTTTTCATCCAACGACCCATCATCAGTCTGGAATGGCCTGAGGAACATCACCAACTACAAGTCACCATCCCCCCGATCTGTGGACAATCAACACCTGGCTGATGATTTAAACAAATTTTATTGCAGGTTTAAAAAGCCCTCATTCACACCACACACCGGCTCTGACCTGCACTTCACACATTCACCATCACCTCCTGCACTCCCATTACTCACCCCTCCTGCCATCCAACATGAGCTTAAGGTCTGTGTGGAGGACGTGAGCCGAGTCTTCAAAAAACAGAAGACTAGGAAAGCCTCAGGCCCAGACGGCATCTCATCTGCTTGTTTAAAAGCCTGCGCTGACCAACTGGCCCCGGTCTTCACGCAGATCTTTAATAGATCATTGGAGCAGTGTGAAGTTCCCTGCTGCTTCAAACGCTCCACTATCATTCCTGTCCCCAAAAACCCAAAATCACTGGACTTAATGACTACAGACCTGTCGCTCTCACGTCTGTGGTCATGAAGTCGTTTTAAAGACTGGTGCTGGCCCACCTGAAGGACATCACTGGACCCCTGCTGGATCCCTTTCAGTTTGCTTACAGAGCAAAGAGGTCTGTGGATGATGCAGTCAACATGGGACTGCATTATATCCTGCAACATCTCGACAGACCAGGGACTTATGCAAGGATCCTCTTTGTGGACTTCAGTTCGGCCTTCAATACCATCATGCCTGGTCTTCTCACAGCCAAACTGACCCAGCTCTCCATACCATCCTCGATCTGTCAGTGGATCACCAGCTTCCTGACGGACCGGCAGCAGCGAGTGAGACTGGGGAAACTCACATCCAGGACTCTCACCACCAGCACTGGCGCCCCTCAAGGGTGCGTTCTCTCCCCACTGCTCTTCTCCCTGTACACTAATGACTGCACTTCTAAAGACCCCACTGTCAAACTCCTGAAATTTGCCGACGACACCACTGTCATCGGTCTCATCCGAAACGGTGACGAGTCTGCTTACAGACTGGAGGTTGAACAGCTGGCTGTCTGGTGCAGTTATAACAACCTTGTGCTGAACACGCTCAAAACAGTGGAGATGATCGTGGACTTCAGGAGGAACAGCCCAGCACTCCCCCCACTCACCATCATGAACAGCACTGTGGAAGCAGTGGAGTCATTCAGGTTCCTGGGCACTTCCATCTCTCAGGACCTCAAGTGGGACAATCACATTGACTCTGAAAAAGGCCCAGCAGAGACTGTACTTCCTTCGCCAGCTGAGGAAGTTCAACTTGCCACAGGAGCTGCTGATTCAGTTCTACTCAGCCACCATTGAGTCTGTATTATGCACTTCCATCACTGTCTGGTTTGGTTCAGCTACCAAATCAGACATCAGGAGACTACAACGGACAGTCCGGACTGCGGAGAGGATCATTGGTGCCCCCCTGCCAACCCTCCAGGACCTGTACTCTTCCAGAGTGAGGAAGAGAGCAGGTAAAATCATCACAGACTCCACTCACCCTGGACACCTCCTGTTTGAACTGTTACCGTCAAGACGGCGACTCAGATCACTGACCACAAGAACATCTCGGCTCAGGAACAGTTTCTTCCCACAGGCCATTTCCCTCCTGAACAGTTAACACTCCTCCCAAGGCATATGCCTTAAGTGCAATACTCCCACTGTTTAGTGCAATACCCTACAACTCAGCTGATACTTATATGTAGATTTATTTATAATATTCAAAACACTGTAAATATGTTCATAATCTGTAAATCTGAAAATGTCTATTCTGACCAAACCCAACTGTGATACTTTTATTCTCATATATTTATATTTTTATTTTTTATTCTTATAATTTGTAGTATTATGTTTCTTGTTGTATTTGTATTTGTATATGTCCACTGGAAGCCTCAGTTCCAAAAACAAATTCCTTGTGTGTGCAAGCACACTTGGCAATAAAGCTCTTTCTGATTCTGATTCTGATTCTGATTCTGATCATCATATAAAGACTGTGTCTGTTCCCCGAATTAGGAAATACAAAAAACTTCCGAACCCATCTAAGGGTAAAAATTTAATTGATGTTCAACAAATAAACAATAGCTATAATACAAATGAACAAATGATAAAGCTCGGGTTGCTGAATATTCAATCCCTTCAAAAGCACTTATTGTTAATGATATGATTACAGACTATAACCTAGATGTGCTCTGTTTGACAGAAACCTGGCTAAAACCAAACAATTACATTACTTTAAATGAGTTCACCCCCCAAGATTACAGTTATAAACATGAACCTCGTATGAAAGGCAAAGGGGGAGGTGTTGCTGTAATTTATTAGCCTGACGTCGTCATACTCAGTTTCTAGTCAGAATGCGAGCCTGATACTGCTCCATTAGGCTGTGATTATGGGGCGTGTTTCAACCGAACCAGGAAAAAAAAATGAACTCAATTGGATAGACCGAATCTCGTAGGAAGGATGGAAAAAACATCTTTTCGATCGATAAATGCCTTGATCGCGGTTCTCTGTTCCTCTTTTAAACTGAATGCGCTGTCTACATCTTCTATAACAGACGCGATGGCTGAATCTACACATAAATTCTCCAGCGGCAGCCATTCTTTGTTGTAAACGAATTCAACCCAAGCGCTCTTTGGTGATGTGGATGATTACGTTAACTGTTGATCATCTGTACATCATCGTATAAAGCCCGCCCTGAGAAATATGATTGGTCCGAACAGCTTTGGTTCAGGCATACTTGCTTCACAACGGATCAAGTCCAGACCGAACTTCCCATCCTCAAATGTTGTGGGCAGGGCTAAGTTCGGCTGGCAACCAGGCTAGTAATTTATAGTAATATTATCAGAATTACTAAGAAGTCTAGTTTCAAATATAATTTGTTTGAAGTGTTGGTGATAAATGTAACAATATCTAGTGTAAATGATAAATCACATTTGAGATTTGTTTTGGCTACTGTATACAGGCCACCAGGGCACCATACAGACTTTATCAAAGAATTTGCTGACTTTTTATCAGAGTTAGTACTGGCTGCAGATAAAGTCCTAATTGTTGGTGATTTTAAATATACATGTTATAAATATACACGTTCTGTCACAGTGTCTGGTTGTGTTCCCTTGTCTATCACTAGAGGTCCTCATTCTCACGGTGTCCTTCACATTTGACTTCAATTCCCAGCATTCTGTCTGTCACTGTCACTCATCAGTTCATTGCACTCAGCTGTTCCCCGTATCATTGTTCCCAGCTGTTCTGTGTTAGTCTTGTTAAATATGTGTATATAACTCTGTCTGTTTCAGTGTGTGTCACGGAGTCCTTGTATATTGTCACACCACTTCTGGTTGCCTGTTTTTGCCTGTTCGTGTTTGTTTTCTTGTTTTTGGATTGCCTTTTGGATTTGACCCTTGCCTGGACTGGATGTACGATTATGGATTTCCCTATTAAATTCTTACCTGCTATTGGATCTCTCTCTCCTGTGTGTGTTCCGTGACAGAAGGACTCCGTCAATAGAGATCCAGCGGTATGTTTTGCAACATCTCTTCCCCAGCCACCGAGCGGGAGAGAAGGGAGTTGTTTAAGGGGACCCGGTTGGTAAAGTTCCGTGGGACCCGTGGAGGTCGCCGTAGAGGTGATAGAGAGATGTATCACGTCCCGTCTGCCCAGTCAGAGACTGTTCACGTCCCGTCTGCCCAGTCAGAGACTGTTCACGTCGCGTCTGCCCAGTCAGAGACTGTTCACGTCGCGTCTGCCCAGCGAGAGACTGTTCACGTCACGTCTGCCCAGTGAGAGACTGTTCACGTCTGCCCAGCGAGAGACTGTTCACGTCACGTCTGCCCAGCGAGAGACTGTTCACGTCACGTCTGCCCAGCGAGAGACTGTTCACGTCACGTCTGCCCAGCGAGAGACTGTTCACGTCACGTCTGCCCAGCGAGAGACTGTTCACGTCCCGTCTGCCCAGTCAGAGACTGTTCACGTTCCGTCTGCCTTCATGGACCTGGACTATCTGGAGCGTCTGGCTCGGATCCTGGACATGCCCGTGTCTGCTGTCCCAGAGCCGGAGCCAGTGTCTCCTGTCCCAGAGCCGGAGGCAGAGCCAGTGCTCGTTCCAGAGCCGGAGGCAGAGCCAATGCCTGTTCCAGAGCCGGAGGCAGAGCCAATGCCTATTCCAGAGCCGGAGGCAGAGCCAGTGCCGTCTGCCTTCATGGACCTGGACTATCTGAAGCGTCTGGCTCGGATCCTGGACATGCCCGTGTCTCCTGTCCCAGAGCCGGAGCCAGTGTCTGCTGTTCCAGAGCCGGAGACAGAGCCAGTGCCCGTTCCAGAGCCGGAGGCAGAGCCAGTGCCCGTTCCAGAGCCGGAGCCGGAGGCAGAGCCAGTGCCCGTTCCAGAGCCGGAGCCGGAGGCAGAGCCAGTGCCCGTTCCAGAGCCGGAGGCAGAGCCAGTGCCCGTTCCAGAGCCGGAGGCAGAGCCAGTGCCCGTTCCAGAGCCGGAGGCAGAGCCAATGCCTGTTCCAGAGCCGGAGGCAGAGCCAGTACCCGTTCCAGAGCCGGAGGCAGAGCCAGTGCCGTCTGCCTTCATGGACCTGGACTATCTGGAGCGTCTGGCTCGGATCCTGGACATGCCCGTGTCTACTATCCCAGAGCCGGAGCCAGTGTCTCCTGTCCCAGAGCCGGAGGCAGAGCCAATGCCTGTTCCAGAGCCGGAGGCAGAGCCAATGCCTGTTCCGGCTGTTCCAGAGCCGGAGGCAGAGCCAATGCCTGTTCCAGAGCCGGAGGCAGAGCCAATGCCTGTTCCAGAGCCGGAGGCAGAGCCAATGCCTGTTCCAGAGCTGGAGCCAATGTCTATTCCAGAGCCAGTGCCTGTTCCAGCGCAAGAGCCAGTGTTTGTTTCTATGTTTGTGTCTGTTCTTGTGACTGTTACAGTTCTTGTGTCGGTTCCTGAGCCGGTGTCTGCTGTTCCTGAGCCAGTGTCTGCTGTTCCTGAGCCGGTGTCTGCTGTTCCTGAGCCGGTGTCTGCTGTTCCTGAGCCGGTGTCTGCTGTTTCAGAGCCAGTGTCTGCTATTCCTGAGCTGGTGCCAGTGTCTGTTCCAGAGCCTCTGCCATGGCTGCCCGAGGGGTCTTCACCGCCCTGGCCGCCCGAGGGGTCTTCACCGCCCTGGCCCCCCGATGGGTCGTCTGCTTCGCCCTGGCCACCCGATGGGTCGTCTGCTTCGCCCTGGCCACCCGATGGGTCGTCTGCTTCGCCCTGGCCGCCCGACGGGTCGTCTGCTTCGCCCTGGCCGCCCGACGGGTCATCTGCTTCGCCCTGGCCGCCCGACGGGTCGTCTGCTTCGCCCTGGCCGCCCGACGGGTCGTCTGCTTCGCCCTGGCCGCCCGACGGACTGTCTGCTTCGCCCTGGCCGCCCGACGGACTGTCTGCTTCGCCCTGGCCGCCCGCTTCGCCCTGGCCGCCCGATGGACTGTCTACTTCGCAGTGGTCGCCAGCTAAGTCGTTATTTCCCGTTTTTGTTCCCCTGCATGGACCTGGCCCACCATCCCTCCCCCTGATCCTCCGCCATTCCACCTCCCTCCCGAACTCTTGTGTTGTGTGTTAGTTGTCTTGGAGCGTCTGGTAGCCGCTCCGTAGAGGGGGGGTTATGTCACAGTGTCTGGTTGTGTTCCCTTGTCTAACACTAGAGGTCCTAATTCTCACAGTGTCCTTCACATTTGACTTCAATTCCCAGCATTCTGTCTGTCACTGTCACTCATCAGTTCATTGCACTCAGCTGTTCCCCGTATCATTGTTCCCAGCTGTTCTGTGTTAGTCTTGTTAAATATGTGTATATAACCCTGTCTGTTTCAGTGTGTGTCACGGAGTCCTTGTATATTGTCACACCACTTCTGGTTGCCTGTTTTTGCCTGTTCGTGTTTGTTTTCTTGTTTTTGGATTGCCTTTTGGATTTGACCCTTGCCTGGACTGGATGTACGATTATGGATTTCCCTATTAAATTCATACCTGCTATTGGATCTCTCTCTCCTGTGTGTGTTCCGTGTCACGTTCGCTTGGTTTTTACATTCAAAAACATCAAAATGAATAAGTAATAGGCTATTTTCTACCCTAGTTTTGAGCCTTGCTCAAAAACGCTCGGTTTTTATGGGTGTCTCGCATTGAAGACTTGGAAGTAAACGCCCACTGCTGTGAGTGGATAACAGTTTTGCATATTATAAGGAGTTTCAACTCACTCGTCAGTAACGATTAGACTGATACACATGTACACATAATTATTAAATATCAAACGATCTGTAACAATGCAATACTAGCCTATCAGATTATTATTATTTTTTAAATAAAAATTTTACTCACATAAGTGTGTTGCACCATTCCTGTCGGATCCAATATAGAAGGCACAGCACCGTTTTCTAATCTTAATCGGTCTGCAAATCCAGTCTCGACCTGTGTCTTGTTTACAAAACAATCCTCAGTGAAATGAAGCGAACAAACAGACAATGTTTTACCCACATCAGCCGGAACGTCATTAAAAATAAAGTTTAACCAAACATTCCTATTGGAATCCAGAGGAAGCTTATGCAGCGACTGTCTTCTTCCACAACCAGGCACTGCACAATATTTTGTAAATGTCATGTTTATTGCTCGGTAGCTCGATCAGGTTTGTCATCACGAGGTAGGCCCATGTTATTTAGCTTTGCGTGTAATGCGCGAATCGGTGGGCGGGGCTAAAGTAGCCGTGTTGAAGTAGGCGTTTATCTTCTTCAGCGGGGGTGGTGTTTTATCCTCTTTGACGTCATAGTTCCCCACTTTGAAAAACGAGTCGTTTGCTGAGCCTGGTGTCAATAAAAGCATTTATTGGACTAACAAGGATGTTTTCAGTTCTGAAATTTACAGGATATCCTTATAATATGATGACCTCTTAGATGTCAAAAGCTCAAGGAAAATTTGATTTCTCAGTTCATCACCCCTTTAATTTAGCCAAGGCTGCAAAGCCGACTCCGTGTTACAAATATGTTTAGACCTATCACTTCTGCCACTAAAGAGTGCTTTATTAATAATCTTCCTGATCAGTTTCATCATCTCAGCATCCCAGATAGCTTAGAAGAACTCGATATTGCGCCAGAAACTTTTAACTCTCTCTTTTCCAGCACTTTAGACACAGTTGCTCCTTTGCGCTTAAAGAAGATTAAAGAAAATAGTCCAACGCCATGGTACAACGAGCACACTCGGGCCCTTAAGAGAGCAGCCAGAAAAATGGAGCGAAACTGGAAGAAAACAAAACTAGAGGTATTTCGCATTTCATGGAAAGAGAGCACGATTGCATACAGAGAGGCCTTAAAAACTGCTAGATCTGCTTATTTTTCAACCCTAGTAGAAGAAAATAAACAAACCCTAGGTATTTATTTGAAACCGTGGCTAAACTAACGAAAAATAAAGCTTCAAGCCCAGATGTTTCCAAGCATAACAGCAGTAATGACTTTTTTACTTACAAGATTGTAAATATCAGGGAGAAAATTATTACTTACAAGATTGATAATATCAAGGACAAAATTATAACTATGTAACCGTTTAATACAGTATCGCATCAGACAGTGCAGTGTAGTCTCACTGACGAAAAATTTGATTCATTCATTGCTATAGGAGAGGGTGAATTTTAAAAACTCATTAAATCATCTAAATCGACAACATGCATGTTAGACCCTATACCGACTATACTAAAGAGATGCTTCCAGAGGTCATAGATCCTCTTCTTAATATCCTCTTCTTAATTCATCTTTGTCATTAGGATACGTACCAAAAGCTTTTAAGCTGGCTATGTTTAAATCGCTTGTTAAAAAAACGCAACTTGATCCTACAGAATTAGTCAATTACAGGCTAATCTCAAATCTACCTTATCTGTCAAAGATACTAGAAAAGGCAGTATCTTCACAACTATGTTCCTTTTAAGAAAGAAGTGGTATCTGTGAGAATTTTCAATCAGGATTTAGACCATATCATAGTACTGAGACAGCTCTTTCCTTATCATCCGATCGTGGTTGTATCTCTCTATTAGTGCTACTCGATCTTAGTGCTACATTTGACATTATCGACCACAACATTCTTTTAAATAGACTCAAAAATTATGTTGGCATTAGTGGATTTGCACTAGCATGGTTTAAATCACACTTATCTGACCGTTATCAGTTTGTAGCATTAAATGAAGAGATGTCTTATCGGTCAAAAGTTCAGTATGGTGTACCACAAGGCTCAGTACTAGGACCGTTGCTGTTCACTCTGTACATGCTACCCTTAGGAGATATCATTAGGAAGCATGGCATTAGTTTTCACTGTTATGCTGATGATACTCAGCTCTATATTTCTTCACGCCCTGACGAAACTTACTAATCCACAAAATGAACGGAATGCATAGCTGATATAAAAAACTGGATGACTAGTAATTTCCTACTACTTAATTCTGCCTGGGGGGCACACACCTCAAGGGTGGCTGTTCCTGTGTTTGAGCCGGCATCTGTTCCTGTGCCTGAGCCGGCGTCTGTTCCTGTGCCTGAGCCGGCGTCTGTTCCTGTGCCTGAGCCGGCGTCTGTTCCTGTGCCTGAGCCGGGGTCTGTTCCTGTGCCTGAGCCGGTGTCTGTTCCTGAGCCTGAGCTGGTGTCTGTTCCTGAGCCTGAGCCGGTGTCTGTTCCTGAGCCCGAGCCGGTGTCTGTTCCTGAGCCCAAGCCGGTGTCTGTTCCTTAGCCCAAGCCGGTGTCTGTTCCTGAGCCTCCACCCTGGCCGCCCGAAGGGTCATCACCACCCTGGCCGCCCGAAGGGTCTTCACTGCCCTGGCCGCCCGAAGGGTCTTCACCGCCCTGGCCGCCCGAAGGGTCTTCACCGACCCTGGCTGCCCGAGGGACCTTCACCGCCCTGGCCACCCGAAGGACTGTCGTCTGCTCCGCCCTGGCTGCCCGATTGACTGTCTTTTCCGCCCTGGCCGCCCGATGGACTCTCCGTTTCGCCCTGGCCGCCAGCTAAGCCGTCACCCCTTGTTCCTGTTCCCCTTCACGGACCTGGCCCACCATCCCTCCCCCTGGTCCTCCACCGTTCCACCTCCCTCCTGGACTCTTGTTTTGTGTGGTGTCTTGGAGTGTCTGGTAGCCGCTCCGTAGAGGGGGGGTTATGTCACAGTGTCTGGTTTGTGTTCCCTGGGTTTTCACTAGAGGTTTCTTTCCCTGATCGTCACCTTCTATCATGAACTGCATTTCCCATAACCCTTTGCCTGAACTCATCACTGATCATTGCATACAGCTGTTTCTCGTCACCTTGTTAGCACTTGTGTATATATACCCTGTCTGTTTCAGTGTTTGTCACGGAGTCCTTGTCTAATGTCCCCACACTTCCGTTGTTATTTCAAGTCTGTTCCTAGTGTTTATCTTTTATGTTTTTGGATTGCCTTTTTGGATTTTGACCTTTGCCTGGACTGGTTGTGAGTACGGATTACCCTTTAATGAACACTGCATCTATTCCCTGTGTGTGCATGTTGTGACACCTCGTCATCGGTTAGGAACCTGGGTGTGCTCTTTGATACCAATCTTTCATTTGAAAGTCACGTGTCTAGTATCTGTAAAACTGTATTTTTTCATCTTAAAAATATATCTAAATTACATCATATGCTCTCAATGAAAAATGCAGAACAATTGGTTCATGCGTTCATGACATCAAGACTAGATTATTGTAATGTTCTACTGGGTGGTTGCCCTGCACGTTTAATACATAAACTACAGCTGGTCCAAAATGCAGCCGCTAGAGTTCTTACCAGAACCAGGAAGTATGACCATATTAGCCCGGTTCTGTCAACACTGTAAGTAATCAGCAATATTTTAAAATGTATATGATGTTTCATAGAGAGCCAATGCAAAGCACTAAATGGTTTAGCTCCGCAGTACTTGAGCGAGCTCTTAATGCATTATAGTCCTTCACGTCTATTGCAATCTCAGAATTCTGGCCAGTTGATAATACCTAGAATATCAAAATCGACTGCTGGTGTCAGGAGTCTAGTTTTATTCCTCTGCTTGTTTCTCTTCTCCCTTTTCTTCACGTGCGCTCTCGCACAGCTGAGCTCATTCTCAATCAGCGTTTGCGCTCCTGCTCTTCTCACACCTGTTTCTCCTTTGCCCTGATTTTCTGGCTATTTAGATCTCGTGTTCTTTTCCCTTCTTTGTTGGTTTATTGTTTGTTTGTTCATGCCCGTTGCAGACACATCATCTTTGAGTATTACTGCTGCTTATTCTTGTCCTGTGTGTATATGTCAGACGAGAGATTTCACCTGCTATCCTGAGTCAAGCCAGACAGTCTGTGCTGCGGTTGCTGCCTAGTGGAGTTTGCACTCGTTATTTCCAGCGTGCACTTCTTGACCGCAACTACCTGTGCCTTTCATCCTGCCTGGTTGCAGCCTGGACTTTGGGTTTTGTTATCCTGTTCTGCGTCCGCCAAGACGGCTGGTGATCGGCAGACAGCACTGCATGAAAAGTGGGATTTTCGTCAGTAAGCGACGAAAGTCGCTTAGATTGTCTAGATTGTCGTGGAAGTTCAGGTTTACGACTGCACACGGCAATTTGCAGGCAACACCCAAAACTGCAGTGAATTGTCGGAAATTGACGTGGGCCTTGCTTGGCAGTTGTCCCCCCATGACCCCCCTCCTCGTAATTCTAGGGGAGGCTTTAACATGTAAATGAAAATGCTGTGAGCTATACAAATGCAAATGAGGGTAGCAGGGGGAGTTTTACCCCAGGTGACATTTTTCTAAAAGGTATAACTTAATTCTAAGAAAATCTCTGGTAGAAATAGATCAGGCTCAGTATAGCGTAATTATAGACTCTTACATTTCGGATTGATTTTAAAGTATTATTACTGGTATATAAATCATTCAATGGGCTAGGACCTCAATATATTGCAGATATGCTCACTGAATATAAACCAAACAGATCACTTAGATCATTAGGATCACATCAGCTAGAAATACCAAGGGTTCACTCAAAGCATGGCGAGTCCGCTTTTAGCTATTATGCCAGCCGTAGCTGGAACCAGCTTCCAGAAGAGATCAGATGTGCTCCTACAGTCACATTCAAATCCAGACTCAAAACACTTCTGTTTAGCTATGCATTTACTGAATGAGCACTGTGCCACTGTTCGTCCGACTGTTACTGTATTTTATTTTATTCTAAACTGTTTTAATTATTTACTGTATTTTATTTTATTATTCTAAATTGTTTTAATTATTCTGATTTATTTTGATTATTTTAATTTATTCTATGTAAAGCACTTTGAATTACCATTGTATATGAAATGTGCTATATAAATTAACTTGCCTTGCCTTGCCTACATTTTAAATGTATATATTTAATGAAAGTATGCTAGATTAATTACTGCATGTCATTAGCAATGGCAAATATTGTGTAAAAAAGATACACAAAACAATTTATTTCAACAATTAATTTTATTCAGGCTTTGCCACAAAGGTAAAATGTGCATTCCATGCAAACAACATCAGTCTCCTAGAGCTCAACCACTGTGCATAGTGACCTAGCCCTTTTGGATTTTTTCTCCCAAACTCCATTTTTGAAATAGCGCTTTCTGTGGTCAAAATATTGTGTATGACAGAGTTCAGTCACAATGTTCACAGAGGCGCCGAGGTCTTTTCTTTAGTCTTGGGACTTCCATCTTTCAACTGACGGCACCCCGTGACAGTGTTTATATCATAGGCATGCAAGCTTGTCTCGCGAGTTCTTCCGTATAACAATGACCTCACATGTGATTGGAGGAGCCCGACGAGCCTTCTAGACCTCGTCCAATCAGCTGCGAGGTCATGATGACGCATACGGCAGTACTTGCAAGACGAGCATATAAACAGACAGGAATACAACCTAGGGGGGGGAGTCCAAGATGGCGTCCTGCTAACTTAACTTTCGCCGAGCTCTGCTGACAAACTTTAATAACGGCATAAATATCACTTTTTAAAGTTACCTTTATGCAAAATCACCCACATCTATCTTTCTGCTTTCTCCGATATTCGAAATATGAAGTCGACCGCTGACAAAAGGAAAGATATGTCGCGTGTTTCGCGGCAATCTGACAAGATGGACTTTCACAACTATGGATCTGTGGATGAAACTCTGCCTGGGGCCAAAACTCCACTTCCAGATAGCCCAGCTAAACCTCCATCTAAGAAAGGCAAGGCAGATGATGATATCTCCTCTATTGTTTCGATGCTTTTTAATTTGATTAACACTCGCTCTGACGCCATAGAGAAAATGGTGAGTGAAAATGCCCTAAAAATTGAAGGTTTAAAAAAAACAGTGGACTTTGTATGTGCTGAACTAAACGACATCAAAGGCCAAGTCATTCACTTAGAGAAAAGATTGAACACTGAAGAGAAAAAGATGGGATTCTGTGAACAGCGTCTCACTGACTTGGAAAGATACTCCCGTCGCTGGAATCTACGTTTACACGGTGTTACCGAGAAGGAAAGAGAAGACGTCAGGGCAGAATCCATCCGTATCTGTGAAGCCATTTTCCCTGAGGGAGGAAGCAACCTAGCAGACAAAATCGATACAGTTCATCGCATTGGAAGGAGGCCCCAGAATAGCTCACGACCGCGATCAATCATCATTCAATTTTCTTCGCGAGTTACGAGAGACGGAGTGTGGAAGGCAGCGAGGACGTCGGAGTTTCTTCGTGCCAATCAACTTCGCTTCACGGAGGATCTCATCGCGACTGATCGAGAAAGAAGACTGCTGCTTTGGCCTGCTGTAGATAAGGCTCGAAAGGAGGGAAAGAAAGCTCACTTCATTGGAGGTCGTGCCTTTGTTGATGGATCTGAAATTTATTCACCTTAAGCATGGTAAACCAGGTTAATTTTAGTGGGTGTAATATTTCATTTTTAAGAAAGCTCACTAATTTGACTGAGTTTATGCCGAAGATTGGATTTACCTGACTCTGTTAGTCAGCTACCGATGCACCTTTTTCCCTAGAGGGTTCTACTACTGGTACCTTTGTTCTATTATCTCTTGTTCTGTTCTTTTGAATGTCTATTTCAATTGTTTCTCTCAATGCCAGGGGGTTGCGTGATAATGTAAAGCGTAAAGCGTTGTTTTTGTACGCTAAGTCTTTCAAAAGTGACTTTTGTTTTTTCCAGGAGTCTCACTCTGCTTCAAATGACATTACTTTTTGGAAAAACCAATGGGGTAATGAGGTTTGGATGGCTCATGTTTCAGAACATTCTGCTGGTGTTATGATAATGAAAAACCATTTTGCAGGTTCAGTGTTACAGAGTTATATAGATCCTAAGGGGCACTTTCTTATGTTGGTAATTTGTATTAATAATATATTTGTTTTGTTGGTGAACATTTACGGATATAATACCTCTCGAGAAAATGACTTGTTACTTGATGAGATAGGAGACCAAATTTTAGTATGGTTTAATAAATTTCCTGATGCTGTATTTTGTATCGGTGGTGATTTTAATGTCACTCCTGATAACATTCTTGATAGATTTCCTCCTAGGCAGTCTACTTCTCCTAATTCAAAATTGAAAATGTTCATGGAAAAGTTGGATTTAGTTGATATTTGGAGGGAGAAGTTTCCAAATACTAAATCTTATACATGGGGTAACAAGAATCGCTCAAGACTTTCCCGTTTAGATTATTGGCTTGTACCAAACTCTTTCAAAGATTATAATGTTTCGGTTAGTATTCTTCCCTCTCCTTTAACAGATCATCACACTATTCTCCTTTCTACTCCTCTATCCACAGGACACTCAAATATAAATTCTAGAGCCTCTTACTGGAAACTGAATTCATCTCTACTTAAGCATGATGAATTGAAAAAAAGAATTTCCTTTCTGATTCGATACTACTGGGTAAAAGCTTCTTCTGAAAAAATGTTTAGTCTAAATTGGGAATTGTTAAAATATGAAGTAGGAATGTGTATTAGACATTTTAGCAGCAATTTGACAAAACAGAGAAGGAATGAAGAGGAGAAGGTCATATCAAAGATCATAACACTTCAGAGCAAAATTCAGGGAAGCTTATCGGAAACTGTTCTAACAGAACTTACAGAGCTCCAATCTAAATTATACAATATTTATAAATACAAAGCTGAAGGCTGCTATGTTCGTTCAAGGAGGAAATGGCTAGAACAAGGTGAACAGAGCTCTGCTTATTTTTTTAGAATGGAAAAACCCAACTCTAGGAATCTTTCCATTAGTTCGCTACAAATTAATGGCATTTTGACAGATAATTCTAAGGAAATTGCCTCTTTTTGTAGCAACTTTTATTCTAAACTATAACAATCTAATTACTGTAAGGACTCAGCCTCTCTTTTCTTTCAGTCATTAAAGGAGGTTAAATCTATATCTAAAGATGAGCAGCTTGCCTGTGATAAAACTATAACTATCACTGAGGTAATTGAGGGGATTGAGGGCCTTAAAAATAACAAATCTCCTGGAACCGATGGCCTAACGGCCGAGTTTTATAAAAACTTTGCTGAAGAATTAGCACCGTTCCTGCTAGAGATGTTTTTGGAGAGTAATCAGTCAGAAACTTTGCCTTCTAGTTTAACACAAGGGCTTTTAACTCTGATACCTAAACCTAAAAAAGATACAACTTTGATAGATAATTGGCGACCTATTTGTCTTCTTAATAACGATTATAAAATATTAGCTTGGGCTTTGGCCAAAAGACTTAAGTGTGTTCTGAGTTCAGTTATTGATGAGACTCAATCAGGATTTATGCCAAAAAGACATATAGCAAACAATATCCGACTTGTTCTAGATTTATTGGACTATAGCGAATTAGTTGATGATGGCAGTTTTATTATTTTTCTAGATTTGTACAAAGCTTTTGACTCTCTTGAACACGAGTTTATTTTTCTAGCTCTCCAAAAGCTTGGGTTTGGTGATCCATTCAGCAAGTTTATAAGAACTCTTTATAACAATGCCAACTGTTCCATCAACCTTAAATCAGGGACCTCGCCTAGATTTCAATTGTCAAGAGGAGTTCGTCAGGGTTCCCCTATATCCCCTTATTTATTTCTTGTGGCTGCACAACTTCTTTCCTCCTTTCTTCTGAGTAGCCATCTGCAAGGTATTACTATTGCCAACAAACATATACTTATTAGTAAGCTAGCTGACGACACTACCCTGTTTCTAAAGGATGAATTACAGATTCTGATTGCAATCCAACACATTACATTTTTCTCTAAAGCTTCCGGTTTAAACTTAAATCTTAATAAATGATTTCTATCACCTAATTTATAAACACAATTTTAGTCCTCACCGGTACTTTATTTGGAATAACTGTGATATTACTTATAAAAATAAGTCGTTGTTTTTCCCAAACTGGGTTAAAAATAATTTTATTTTGGCTTCTCAATTAATCAATTCTGATGGATACCTGTATTCATATTCAGAGTTTTTGAACAAGTACAATATACCTGTCACTCCTGGAGAATTTGCTATTGTAATGGATGCCATCCCTTATGGAGCAATAACTCTTCTTAGAGACTCAGCTAGATCCCAGATTTCTATGTCGGTAGCTCATCCCTTTGATACAATGATTGGAAATATTTGTTTTTTATCTAACTCTTCTAGTCGGAACAGAAGAATTAGACAGCTATTTCAAAATGAGATTGTCTCTCTCCCATACATTGTGTCATACTGGAATGGCCAGTTTGTCAATATTCCATGGAAGAAAGTGTGGACTTTGTCTTCTAAATATTTAATAACCAATAAGGTTAAGGATGTGTCTTACAAATTACTTCATCTTTTTTATCCTGTGAAGCTTTACTTGAAAAAGATGTTTCCTGATATTGACACTTTATGTTCTTTTTGTGATACTGAACACGAATCTATTTCCCATCTCTTCTGGGAATGCACATATACATGTCTGTTCTGGAAGGATTTCTGTATCTTTGTTCGCACATTTTCATTACAGAGTTTTTCTTTGTCATACAAAGATGTTCTATTTGGTCAGCACAACTTTGAAAAAGATGTAAAGGACCAATATTTTTTTGATAAACCTATTTATTTTTCTTGCGAAATTTTTTTTACACAAATGTAAATTTCAGGGTGCTAAGCCCTACTTTTTTATTTTTTTTAAGGAACTTAAATCCTACCAGGACACTCTCAGTACATCCAGCAACTCCAAAGCTCTTAAAACCATCTCTCTGTGTCACTTGCATGATACTCTTATGAATTTATAACATGTAATTGTACTCTCAATTATATTTACCCCATGGCATTGATTTTGTATGTTCTAAGAAATGCAATAAAAAAAAAAAATAAAAAAAAAAAAATATATATATATATATATATATATATATATATACAGGCAGATGTTTTTACTCCTTTACTCGGACATTTTCCTACATTTCCTACGTTTTTGTTGCTTTCCTGTTCTACAATGACTGGACGGCGTCTTCCCTTCAACTCCCCTTCAACTCCTCTTTATGGACGCGATCATCCCCTTTCAGACAGTCCGCAGACCGGCGAGAAGAAACTGTTAAATGCTATCAGTGGGCTGTCTCGTCAGCTTTCTCAGCTTGCTGCCGTTGTAAATGAGCAGTTCACTGTAGTAAATTCCAGATTGCTGTCCATGGAGGATAGGTTGGCTGCTTTGGAGTCGAAAAACTGTGTGGAAGAGACTACGTCTAGGAAGAGAAGACGGGTGCACAATCCTAAGATTGCGGTAAGATGCTAACTAAGCTAAAGTACCCTAGAAGCAGCACAAGCTAAAAGTAACTTATCCTTGTAAAAGAACAAGTGTAAGTTGCTTTATAAAAGTGTATTTTTTGGTCATGTCATTTTCAGGAAGCAGTACGCCGTCTTCACAACTCCGAGACAAATTGTAGGCGCTACGAACCGGAGCAAGGGTAAGATTAAAACATATACTTTCATTCTCCTGAATAAGGAAGTAGATCCGTTAATACCGATCTTAACCGTACATTTTGTTTTCTCAGACTAACCTCGCCTCATAACGAGGCCGTGACCTCATATTTGCTCGGAGCTATGTCTGCAAGTCCAGATTTACATGATACTGATAATGACGACATTGTGTGTAAGTAACTTTTAATATTTTCTCCTTTATTGTTTAATTTTACTGTGACTTGCATTGTTTTTTATTCATTTCACTCTCATTTAATCGTTTTCCAGCTGCCTGTAAAACATATTACGAGACCGTGCGCAGGAGCTTCAGGTACAAACAACCAGATCTTGCATCGCAGGCAGAAGCTGTGAAGAGTTCAGCTCGGAGTCGAGCGAGAAGAAAGAGGGTAAGATTTATTTGATTAGATATGTTTTTGGTCAATGTGACTATTTTGCAAGTGCATTAATAGATGTGTTGTGTCCATACGCAGTGCATCGCGCAGTACTGATTGTCTTTATTGGTTGTTTTCACAGCTGCTAGAAGCGAGACACAGTGTGCTGGCTGAGGATGAGGTGGGCCTTTGGAAGTGCGCTATAGACCTAATGTCGGATGAAGAAGACTGCATCGTTGGCGGGGTGTCTGGATGGATTGTGCGACCTCCGTCTTTTCGCAGCCAGGAGCTCACAGAACTCTGTGCCACACTGCAGTCTAGATTAGAGGCGATGCCAAAATACAGGGCAACGCACCACAGACGTCTGCAAAATGGACCAAATTCGGACAGAATTACCTACAGCTCCGAAGCTGAACACAGACACTTCATGGTGCTGTAGGATTTTGGGCTTCTCGTGAGCTTCCAATTTGTTGTGTGGGCAGATCTCATATGTTTGTATAGTTTGTGTGTTTGTGCAAATAAAGCTCTTTCTTTGAATAAACAGCATGTCCCTGGCAATTTATTTTCCTCAAATTCATTTATGTCCTTGATGGTAGTAATAATGTTGTCCATAGTATAA
Organism: Gila orcuttii; assembly: GCA_026230005.1. Lineage (NCBI taxonomy): Eukaryota > Metazoa > Chordata > Actinopteri > Cypriniformes > Leuciscidae > Gila > Gila orcuttii. The sequence continues at coordinate 37,096,123 of JAPDVR010000005.1, read as the reverse complement.
CAATATGAATATACAACATAATAGCATATGATATGAATATATTAATTTATATATAAATAATTATAATTAAATATAAATAATTTATATATTTGTATATAAATAATTTATATATATATAATTATTATTATAATTTTGGGGTTTAAATTTATAATGAGGCAGAGGAACCAATAGCAACAGAGCTGCCAACCAATCACGAGTGATTTTTTCTTGTTTAAATGTAGTGGTTCAACCAATACTGAGTGAGGAAATTCAAGCCATTCTCTGGCAAGGCGCGCGGCGCTGCTATTCATATGCTAATTAGAGCCATTCACACCTCCCGCGAGCTCTCCACATACGTCATGGTTCGTTTCCGTCAATATGTGGCACAGACGAACGCGACGTTCACATGCTGTAAATTGTCGTTAACTGACGAAAATTATGGAGATTTCCGGCCGTTTACGGGGACGAAAATCCCACTTTTCATGCAGTGCAGCCTGTGTTGACATTTATTCTATTTCCAATAAACCTGTTAACCAGCTTTCGCTTTAGGGTCTTTCTCGAACTGTGACAGCTGGCAGTAGATCCTTTTCCTATTTAGCACCAAAACTTTGGAACAATCTTCCTAACATGGTCTGGGAAGCAGACACAGTCTGTCAGTTCAAATTTATACTAAAAACACATCTCTTTGGCTTAGCTTACACATAACACATTATAGACTTCTATAATTCAATGTTAGGCAGCATAGTTTAGATCAGTTTTTTCTCCATTCTGTCACCTGATGGAGTTTTGGTTCCTTGCCACTGTCGCCTTTTTCGCCTTTGTTGCCATTGGCTTTTGGCTTGCTTAGTTGGGGACATTTAATTTTATATTTAAAGGGCCCCTATTATGGATTTCTGAAAATTACCATTCATGTAGTGAGTAACATAGCTCTAATTGAATGAAAACATCCTGTAAAGTTTTAAATCTGAAAGTGCACCGTACATAAAGTTATTGCCTTTCAAAAGAGTCGACTCTGAGTCAATGCAATGAATCGTTTTTCAAATGAGTCATAAGCCGTTTCGTTGTGACATCAAGACGGAACATTAGTATATTGCCCGCCCACTTATTGTCACGGTTCATGGATTCATTGACTCACTCTCGCTATGTGTGTGCGTGTTGAGTGAATGGGCGCGGCTTATCAGCACGGCTCGTTATCTCAGCTGATGAGCCGATCAGCGCCAGCTGTTCTGAATGAGGATGTCCTATATATTGTTTGTCATTTCGTCTTGTCTTTGTCAGATGTTTGTGGAGGTCTCTGGTTCTCGCTGTCATTTCTCCTCGCTCCAGTTCCTGTTTCCTTTGCTGTGGAATCTACCCTGATCGGAGGATACTGTCACGTTCCTGTTTCCTTTGCTGTGGAATCTGCCCTGTTCGGAGGACTGTTGCTTTCCGGTCTCGTCGTCTGCCCACTGAGTCCCGCGTTGCCTAGCCTGGAGATCTGCCTGTCTGCTTTTGGACCTGAACTACCTCTTTTTGTGTGTTAAATAAACACCAGTACTCACTTGCTATTGAATCCTTGCTTGTTCCTTTGTGCCGTAACAGAACCATCTGACCAGACCATGGATTCAGCGAGTGCTGCCGAACTCGGGCATATATTTTCAGAGAATCGTGCTCGTATGGATCGTCAAGATGAGCAGATCGGAGCCTCGGGTCAGGCAATACAGGCTTTGGTAACGCAGGTGTCTGAGCTCACCTCTCAATTACAACGGCTGAGAAGTCCCACTGCGCCAGCTCCACCCCCGCCTGTTCCCCCGGAACTTCCCAACTTCAATCGACCAGAGCCGCGCATTCCCACGCCCGAGAGATATTCGGGAGAACCGAACATGTGCAGAGCTTTTCTAACTAAGTGCTCAATTTTCTTTTCTCTACAACCTGTGACGTTTTCCTCCGAGGAGAATAAAGTAGCACTAGTGATGACGCTACTGTCTGGACGCGCGGCTCAGTGGGGAACAGCGGTGTGGCGGAATCAACACGACTGCTGCTCCTCGTTCCAAGCACTCGAGCAGGAGATGGGACGCGTATTCGACTGCGCGGTCGCCGGACGCGAGGCGGCTCGTCAACTGGCCGATGTCCGACAAGACAACAACTCCGTTTCTGACTACTCCATCCAGTTCCGGACGTTGGCCGCCGAGTGCAAATGGAACGAGGAGGCGCAGTGGAACATGTTCCTGCATGGGTTGGCTGACCGCGTTCAAAGGGAGATATATGAACTGGAACTACCCAAGACGTTTGATGGACTGGTTGATTTGGCATTACGAGTCGATGCACGCCTACAACAAAGAGAGAGACGACCATTCCAGACTCCAGCTGTTGATTTCGTTGAGTTTCCTGGGCTCAGAGGTGCGAACATGGTCAGCCCCGCGAACGATCCTGAACCCATGCAGGTAGGTCGAGCTCGGCTCTCCCGGGAGGAGAGAGGACAACGCTGCTCGAGGGGTCTGTGTCTCTACTGTGGAGAGCCTGGCCATTTCGTCTCCACCTGTCCTTTAAAAGGCCAAACCCGGCGGTAGGATGGAGACTACTGTCAGGCGGACTTTCCATGACCAGACCCTCGAGCGCCGTCCTCCGGCCGGTGAGACTCCAGTGGGCAGACAAATCCTTCAACGGCCAGGCAGTGGTGGATTCAGGAGCGGAGGGTAATCTGTTGGAATTTTCCTTGGCTAGGAAACTTCACATCCCCATCACGGCTCTCGAACACCCCATCACCATCCATGCACTGAATGGACAGGAACTCCCAGGCATCACTCACACCACTGGACTCTTATCACTTCGGGTAACCACACTGAGAGGATCTCACTCTACCTCACCCAGTCACCCCACGCTCCTATTGTCCTGGGTCATCCGTGGTTGGCTAAACACGGACCCAGGATAGAATGGGGTCATAACTCTGTGTCCAGTTGGACTGATCAATGTTATGCCTCATGTCTTTCGTCTGCGTCCCGTCTGTTTCTCGTTTTGTGTTGCAGGAGGAGCCAGTGAGAAGATTGAAGAGTGCTTCTCTCGTGTGCGCGCACACTGAGTAGTGAACAACTGAATTTGTGGTCGAGTGGTAGACCTGAAGCTTTAAGCAGTATGAAGACATGGGTTTGAAACCCGAATAAACAAGGTTTTTATATAATTACCATGCATTTCCATTTTACACTAATGAACAAATCTCATCCAACAGATTGACTGAATTTACGTCTTCAAAAACAGTTCTGTTAAAAAAAATAAAAAAAATAAATAACTTCACGGTGTTCCATATATGCAGAAAGAATTTTTAAAAACATGGTTGCTAAGCAAGGTGCGATTGGCCGGTGGGTGATTTTCCCCCTCCACAGTAGCGAATCAATGCTATAGGCCTATCCAGAGTCTAAATATACCATATCAAATATATATATATATATATATATATATATATATATATATATATATATATTTTTTTTTTTTTTTTATATACAACATGCACGTTTAAACAACAAACAATAAAATCTGAACCAGCGCTTCTGCTCCTGTATTAAGAGATAACATGCAGCGCGTTTCAGTTACGATCCTGGTTCCAGTGGCCTTGATACATTCACGGCTTTTTAAAATGTCACAAAGCGTTTTGAGGTGGTTTTGAACAAAATATTTAAGTTTATAATAAAGTATTTTGACACACCACGAGTGCGTATTCTAAAATGGGGTTTTATTCTGGCATTGAATTAGAGTTCGACAAACGCAGCGGCGCGTTCACTTGAATTTATTTTTCTGCTAAAATAACTTAGTAGGCTATAGCCTACTTCGTAATTTTTGGTAATACAGATAGGATATCATATTTTAAAACTGTAAAAGGTCTACTTTTATCCATGTAAAGTAGGCTACACTCACAATCGGCTAACAATAAAACATTTTCTCACTCATTTGAGCGAACACACACTGGAGAAACAAACGTTCGGCCATTTCTCAGTGACCTACGACATGGTCGAGTGGTAGAGGGTAGCACTGACGGTTCGATCAATCAGAAGACATGGGTTCAAATCCCGAACAAACTTGGACTACTGTAACAAAATTTTATTTTTAGGCTATTAATGCAGATTTGTTTAGTTCTAAAACTCTGTTACACCATATAGTTTTTTGCTTATATTTATAAAATAAAATTACCATGCATTTCCATTTTACACTAAGGAACAAATAGTATCCAACAGAACGACTTTACATCTGTAGATATAATAATACCAATCGTTCAAAAGCAGTTTTGTAAAAAAAAAAAATTATATATAGGCCTAGCCTATATATATATATATATATATATATATATACATATGTTTTATTCCCTATAGCCTACATAGAGTTTTTAAAAACATGGTTTTAAGTAAAGTTTTCGACAAACGAGGCGGCGCGCGTTCATTTGATTTATTTTTCTCATAACAGCTAAAATAACTTAATAGGCTATACGTGATTTTTTTGGTCATACAGATAAGAGTAGAGTAGCCTACATCGTTCAAAACTGTAAACTTTTTTTAGGCTAACGACAAAAGTTTATCTGTCGTCTCGGTCTCCGGGAACTGCGCGTCACAAAAATGAACCGAAAGTCACTTGCCTCAGTCACGATAAGAAATCGGCTATGTCTAAAGCCTTTAAATGTCTAAATATTTAGGCTAATAAATGTTATCTGATTATGTAGGCCTAATCCATATGAAAACGAGAGGTACAGAGAATCTGCTCAAATATGTTTATGATGTGAGCGCCTCCCAATGAGAAAATGACTAGGTGAAAATCTCGCTCTAATTAAATGTAGAGAATAAATCGCCCTGAATTAAAATGTAAAAACAGATCAAATCATTTATTTGTCGAAGTGTTGCTATATTGTTTCATTTAAAGTTCATACCGGTAATTATTATCTAAATGTTAGCCTATTTAGTTTGTTAGCAGTACCACGAAGCACCGAGATTTATTTGAATAATAATAATTAAAAAAATAACTAATTCACAATTTGCATGCCTGGTTGGATCCAAAGATCCCTGTAGAATTTAATATTGAGTTGAGCATTTTGTTCATGACAACAAAATGAACATGCGTTTGAAGATTATATTTAGTTTTGCTTGGAAAAAGCTGGCCCAAACCAGTTTTATTTCTTAAATTATTTAAATAATGAAATACTTAGTAATAAACTTTTATGACAGAAATATCACTACATGTATCTTAAATCATTTAATTCCTTCATTATCAACACTTTAATAGCCTAATGCTAATGTATAGAAGAGCGATTTAAGTGTGAATTGCGACTTCTCTTTATTTTAAGTCAGTCTCAGACTCAGAGAGCCTGTGGGGGGTTTGGAGGGACAGTTCAGCGTGATGCAGGACAATAGGTGTTAATGTTCCTCTTTCATATGGAGAGTGTCGGATAGACAGCCTGATGAGCAGGCAAAGGCAAAATTATTTTAAGGATAAATCTCTCGATGTGTCCCCATATTTTATTAAATTATAAATATTGTAGTATTTATTGTAGCCTATTTAAAGTTTTTTCACACACAAATTTAAATTGAAGTGTTCAATCCAGTTGTTTCAACTGGTTTTGTAGAGTTTAAGAATGTTTGAGCAAGGGGGACTAAATAAACTTGCTGAGATCCAGCGAGAGAGGCAAAACTCATGTTTTTAATTTATGTTGCTTTGGACTATTTTCGATTTGTAGCCGACTGTTTCGTTTAATTTAGCTGCAATTTATTTGGCAAAACAAATTTAAAATGTCGCAAGAATAAGATTCTGTTTCTTTTTTGCATGGAAATAGTCTAAATGCAACCCTGTTTTAAATTTAAAAAAAAAACTGTCCCGCCACTTTATTTAAACCTTGAATTGTTCGATGGGATTCCAAATGTAAGTATTTTAGTGTTTTTTACATAACACAATAATTTAGCAGACTAAAGACGAGCTTCTTCATTTTAATTTTATGACGCAATCGGCTAACAATCTTCCTTCAACAGTTTTGTTGTCAGTTCAGCGGCTCTACAGGAATGTAGCAATGTTGTAATGTGCCATTGATAATTAAACAAAACGCTTGACTTTAAATAAATAAACAGTTAATAAACTAGCAAATAACTAGTTACCCATTTAAGCATCAAGAACGGTTAAAGATTAATGCTGTCGGCCAACATCATGTTACAATGAGATTAGATCTCGGGTTTGTTGAAGCTCTACGAGCCTCATGTCGATGCGTTAACCACAGAGCTACCGCCTGAACGCTGTTTCATTAACGTCTTATACTGTTACAAAGCCTCATTGATGTAGCCTAATATGTTTCTATTGCAATGTTTTATATGGAAATGTTTTCATTATTTATTCAATTTAATTTCAGTATTGTGATGAATTATTTTAACTTGAATTCATCTGTTACCAGCTTTCAATCGCTCTGAATGAGCCGCGGCGCAGTGGCAGATTACGCAATAGAGAGAATAAACGGACACTTTTCAAAGTCTGTGATTGTAGCGCCTCTTAGCGGTTAAAGGCAGCAAATACACCCCGAATTTTACCGCCGTGGTAGAGCGGCGGCGGTAAAAGTATTATTCTGGTTGGTAACCTACTGTATATGTTTACCTGGATGACATATTGATTTTTTCTTCGTCTCTCCAGGAGCACGTTCAACACGTCAGATGAGTGCTTCAGAGGTTGCTAGAGAATGGACTTTTTGTCAAGGCGGAGAAATGCGCTTTTCATGCACAGTCTGTTCCTTTCCTAGGGTACATCATTTCGTCTGAGGGAGTACGGATGGACCCTGAGAAGGTTAAGGCTGTGGTGGAGTGGCCAAGTCCAGATTCCCGTAAGGCCCCACAGAGGTTTCTGGGGTTCGCCAACTTCTACCTGCGTTTTATTCGCAACATCAGCCAACTAGCCGCGCCTCTGACTGCCTTGACCTCCCCCAGAACGACGTTCAGGTGGTCAGACACAGCTGAGGCTGTGTTTGCTAAACTAAAAGGCCGCTTCGTTTCAGCCCCTATCCTTATTGCCCCTGATCCATCACGTCAGTTCGTGGTGGAGGTCGATGCGTCAGAGGTGGGGGTAGGAGCAGTGCTGTCTCAACGTTCTCCCACAGACGACAAGATGCATCCTTGCGCGTTTTTTTCCCGTCGTTTATCGCCTGCCGAACGTAACTATGACATTGGTAACAGAGAGTTGTTGGCAGTCAAGTTAGCGTTGGAAGAATGGCGTCATTGGTTAGAGGGGTCGGGGGTACCTTTTATCGTCTGGACTCATCACAAGAACCTGGAATATATCAGAACAGCCAAAAGATTGAACTCCAGGCAGGCTCGGTGGGCACTTTTTTTGGTCGTTTTGATTTTTCTCTCTTGTACCGCCCGGGTTCCAAACCAAGATTTGGAGAGAGTGTTGCGATGTTTGGTCTCCAAGAATCCTTCCTCATGGAGCAACAACTGTCAATGGTGGAGTACGCCCACAACGGGTTACCAGTGTCGTCCACAGGCCTTGTAGTTTAAATGTAGTTTAGGTTACCAGCCACTGCTCACGCCTTCGTCCAGAGGTGTCACCGCACTTGGACTAGAGCCCGTGAGACTCTACTCCAAGTGGGGGCTCGCACCAAGGCCAAAGCCGATCGCCACCGGTTTAAGCCTCCCGTATACGTCGTTGGTCAAAAACTGTGGCTTTCAACCAGGAATATTCCTCTCCGCTCCGTTTTTTAATACACTTGCTCCCAAATTCATTGGCCCGTTTACTGTCACCAAGATCATTAGTCCGGTGGCAGTCCGCCTCAACCTTCCTCCAGCATACAGGAGGATTCATCCCGTCTTTCATGTGTCTAAAATTAAACCAGTGTTTCATTCTCACATTAATCCGCCTGCCCCGGTTCTCCCCCCGCCACGACTCGTAGATGGGGAACCCACGTATTCGGTTAACCGTATTCTGGACTCAAGATGGAGGGGACGCGGATTCCAGTACTTGGTGGACTGGGAGGGTTACGGTCCGGAAGAGAGAAGTTGGATTCCTGCCAGGGACATCCTGGACCACTCCCTTATCGATGATTACAATCGACAGGTAAGGGTGTCTGGGAATGCCAGGCGGCGTTCCTAGGAGGGGGGGTACTGTCACGGTTCATGGATTCATTGACTCACTCTCGCTATGTGTGTGCGTGTTGAGTAAATGGGCGCGGCTTATCAGCACGGCTCGTTATCTCAGCGTTATCTCAGCTGTAGCACCGTAACACTTATTGCGCGCGCAGACAACAGGGAAACTTGAACCTCAAACCGGCAGCTGATTCCTGTGGATACTGGATAGCATCATGTCGAGAAGACGCTGTGCTCTATAATGTGAAGGTAAAGCCAGTTTTTTTGTCACTGTCCAAGGACGAGCATGTGAAGAATCAGTGGTTAAAATTAATCTTTACCATGATACTACAGCAGTATAATCCTAAACTTTAGCTGTGTTCCCTTTATTTTACTGACTGCAGGTCAATGCAGGATTCGCAAACCACTTACTCTTGATCAAAATACTTAGTTTTGAGTTTTATATTGTGTAGGTCTCCTGCTAACTGGCTAACTCACGTTATCACTGTCTTACTGAAATACTTCTGCTAATCAGCTGTGGGCCACTAATACTATTACCTATAATTGTGTCTATTAATGCAGATTGTCTGTCATTCTCACTACTTTGAGGAAAGATTAAGCATGGAGCAAGATTTGTTTTACCAACGTTTATGTTACATCAGTCATTCAGGCTTTTGCTCGGCTAATGTATACATTGCATACATGCACTGTTATTGATACAGTTTCCACGTGTTCACCGCAATATATTAGAAAAAAATACTCAGTAAATAAAATTAGTACAAGTAAAATAATCGGTTGATGGACATGCACTTGTTAATGCTGATTAATGCTGATAGAGTATCAGTGAGAAATGAGTCGTGCTTGCGATGGAGGTTCGGGTTGAATGAATAGTTCTTACAGTGTTTCATCATTGGACTCACTCTCATTGATACGGTAAAATCGACATCATTGTTCATTACTGTGTTTAGTTTACGGTGTAGGAAGCCTCAGGACACGCAGAGCTGACGTTGTTATGGCAATGGGCGTTTTTGTTTTCGACGCGCGCGCTGTACGCGGTTTACCAATCACAACAGACTGAGCTGTCTGGCCAATCAGAGCAGAGTAGCTCGTGGAAAGGAGGGATTTAGAGAGATTGATTAATCTGACGAGTCGTTTGAGAATCATTGAAAATGTGTATATTAAAATCACCAACAATTAGGATTTTATCTGCAACCAGCACTAACTCTGATAAATTCTTTGATAAAGTCTGTATGGTGCCCTGGTGGCGTGTACACAGTAGCCAGCACAAATCTCAAATGTGATTGATCATTTACACTAGATATTGCTACATTAAGCAGCAACACTTCGAACAAATTATATTTGAAACTAGACTTAGTAATTCTGAAAATATTACTATAAATTACAGCAACACCTTCCCCTTTGCCTTTCATACGAGGTTCATATTTATAACCGTAATCTTGGGGGGTAATGTAATTACCCCTGTAATCTTTAAAGTAATGTAATTGTATGGTTTTAGCCAGGTTTCTGCCAAACACAGCACATCTAGGTTATAGTCTGTGATCATATCATTAACAATAAGTGCTTTTGAAGTAAGGGATCGAATATTCAGCAACCCAAACTTTATCGTTTGTTCATTTGTATTACATCTGTTTTTTATTTGTTGAACATCAATTAAATTTTTACCCTTAGATGGGTTTGGAAGTTTTTTGTATTTCCTAATTCGGGGAACAGACACAGTCTCTATGTGATGGGATTTATCTGACCTCAGTGACGTGAGACAGCTAGCAGACGGTCGGTTTAGCCAGTTTGTCTGCTTCCTGACCTGAGCCCCAGATTGTCATGTTTGAGCTCTAAGACTATGTGCCATATTACTAAAGAGAAGAGCATCAGGAAGGATGAATACCATCTCTTTTCAACATGTCAGGTCTGCCCCAAAAACTTTTCCAATTGTCTATGAATTCTATATTATTTTGCGGACACCACTTAGACAGCCAGCCATTGAGTGAGGACAGTCTACTAACTATCTCATCACTCCTTCGAACAGGAAGGGGGCCAGAGCAAATGCCTGACATTGTACTTGTGAGTTCACACACCTCTTTAACGTTAGTTTTAGTGATCTCCGACTGGCGAAGTCGAACATCATTAGTGCCGACGTGAATAATAATCTTAGAGAATTTACGATTAGCATTAGCCAGCACTTTTAAATTTGCTTTGATGTCAGGCGCTCTGGCTCCCGGCAAACATGTGACTATGGTGCCTGGTGTCTCTATTTTCACATTCCGTGTAATAGAATCGCCAATAACTAGGGCACATTCAACAGGATTCTCAGTGGGTGTTTCACTGAGTGGGGAGAATCTGTTTGTTATGGCAATCGGAAGGGAAGAGCAGTGTTTTTTCCCGAGACTACAGCGTCTCACCATCACCCAATTGCCCTGCTGCACGGGCTCTACTACAGCCGGAACCGAACAATGTTCAGTATTCCCAGATCCCACTGGATAGCGTTTAATAAGATGGCTGGAGGGAGGATTGGTTCTGGAACTACAGGTTGTGCCTCAGGAGTGTGAGACTGGAAAAACTGGAAGATAGCGCAACTCTCTGAGAGAACAAAGCAAATTAACATTTGAATTTCTGTCTTGTGCACCATTCGAGACACAAGTCTCACCTAAGCAATCCTAATCTACATCTTTTCCCTTGACCCCCCATTATCCCCCCACTCCTTCTCCCTCATGCTGAGATCATCTGAAATTCACCCAAGAATCTATATAGTCTAATGTGAATAATTATCATACAGTATCACACATGTTTGATATCATTTGAAATGTCTCAGTGTGACTGGTACAAAGGTCTCATTCTCAAAGAAGTAAACCAGAAGGTAATAAGGTATTTAAGAGTTTAGAAATAATTCACATACATAGGAGGTGTGTCTGCCAGGCATATGGCCTCATGTTCTCAGAAGGTGTTAACTCAATTTAAATTCCCACTGTTAGCAAATGGTTTCAATGTAAATCAATTTCTGCCCCCAGTAAGTCTGGGACGGTGATTAATGTGAATTCCCACTGTGAACTCATGTTTACATATGAAATGAGGTCTGTCTATATAATGAAATGCAACTAGAGCTTGTCGCGTTTTCTGTAACCAGATTAGCCCGTGATGCGAAGTGTACCAAAACACTTCGCATAATGTAGTTTTGATAATGAAAAAGTATTGCATCTTCCCTCTTTATTCTAGAGCATTTGATGTTTGTATCTATGTATCTTTGAACTGATTATGCAACTGGCGTGATACATTTACCTGACACAATAAATTGTAAACATCTGATTTTATTCTAATCGACTCTGACTTTATTTTCAGTAAAGAGTTAAAAAGAATAGTCAAACATTAACACACACTTAATGATGTAGATTAAAACCTTTTTCATTTATGGAGTCAGAGGAAATAACGAGTTAATACATATGAGAAAATGTGTTTCATTTAATCAAATTACTTTGTCACGCGTTAAGACGGGAACGCGCAGAGACATTCATCCGTTGATCGGAAAACCTTCTTTGGGCCGATCCAGCCGGGCTTTACAGGAGAATGTAAACTGGATAACGTGTCAGCCTTATTTTGGGGATTTGGATGTGTCAGTGTGGGGGCGGTAGTGAAAGCTTCCTTGAGTTAATGGAATGAGGCCGCGACAGTAGGTGTCCAGGACAGAGACTCGGGTTTATTGTGGAGCATAGTGGTGAGGAAATCTTCCTGAAATCTGCAATGACTCGATGGTAGAAGTTAGCAAATCCCAGGAATCTCTGCAAATCTCTATAAGAGGATGGTAGTGGCCAATCTTGAACTGCAATTACCTTTCCCTGGTCCATCTTGACTCCTGATGCACCAATGATGTAGTCCAAGATCTGAACAGATGCTTTATGGAACTCATAATAATAATAATAATAATAATAATAATAATAATTAAAGCTGTGAGCAGCATTTATCGGGGTTCAAGCGGTTTAAGGCCTTTAAGCACATGCGTAAAAAGATAATATGTTTATTTAGCAAGCATGTAAACACTTAGAAAACTAAGGAAACCAAAAGTAGTTTATAAAAGATCATATAAGAGATTCAGTCAAGAATAATTTTGTAAAGACGTAAATAATGTATGTTGGATGGAAGTTTATAAGGAAGTTCATCCTGATAATGCATCGTCAGCATTTGAAAGATTATTTTACCCTTTGGTGGACAAACATGCACCTATGAAAAAATGTACAGTGAAGAATGTTAGGGCACCATGGATTGTTAATGAGTTGAAAAACATTATGTTTGAGAGAGATGTGGCAAAGGGTACAGCAAACAGAACTGGGAACAAGGAGGATTGGGACGTCTATTGCAAATAAAAAAAAAAGAAGTAACAATATTAAAGATAACAAAATTAAAATAAGTGAATGTAAATATGATTGTAAAATAATGTGGAGTACACTCAATGAAATAATGGATAGGAAATAAAGTCAAATTCCTTCTTTTATTGATACAGGTGACTCATTTTTAACTATTTTTAAACCATATGAAATTGGAAATAATTTTAATGATTTTTTCATAAATAAAGTTGATCAATTAAGAGAAGAAATGTTGTTTGGGAGAACCAGTTTGCCACATCTTTAATATCAGTATTGAAAAAGGGATTTTTCCTTTAGCTTGGAAAGATGCAAAGGTTATTCATCTTTAGAAAAATGCAGCACTGGGTTTTAATGGTCTTAATAGTCTACCAATAACTTTGCTACCAGTTATTAGCAAAGTATTGACAATTACAGTTTGTGAGCAAATTCAATTATTCTTTAAGGAGAATAATTTGCTCTCTAATTTTCAGCATGCATATGTTGAAGACAATAACTTAGTAGGAGCAGTATTGTTAGATTTTAGCTCAGCTTTTGATGTACTGGATCATACATTATTGCTGGATGAACTGAAATGTTACAAAAGTTGGCCTAACTGTCTGGACAATGTTTATTTTATAATGGAAGTTATTCAGATGTGAAAGAGTTGCAATGTGGTGTGCCTCAAGGAAGTTGTTTAAGACCAATGATCTTCCTCTTGTTTTAAAGTGTTAATGGACAGTCATAAATGCAGATGATAAAACATATTTACCTGCAACATCAATTAAGCAGTTGTCAACTGCTTTGGATGAGGAAATACAACTGGTCATAAAGTAGGTATGGAATAATTGGTTCTAAACTTCATAAAAACCAAAAGCATTGTGTTTGCATCAAATTCCATCAAAAGTTGATTGCATTAAAAGTTAAATTTGTCTGTAAAGAGTGTGCCTACTGAACAGGTAGAGGAAATAAGACTTCTTGGAGTTATATTAGAAAGTAGGCTGAAGTGGTCAAAACAGATAGAAAATATGGTAACAGGTATGGGAAGAGGTTTGTCTGTTATTAAGTTATGTGTAAACTGTTTACCACCACACTGTATTTCTAAAATTGTGCAAACAATGGTTCTTGCTTAAATTATTGCCCAGTGGTGTGGTCGAGTGCATCAAGTAAAAAAATTGAACTAATTTAAAAATTACAATTGACACAAAATGTTTTTTTTTTATTTCCTGTTTCGAAAACCACTGCAAAACAGTGGACTGTAATGTAGGTTCCATTTTTCAGTCATTTAAATGTCATTCTGCATAGGATAATATGGAGCACTTTTCACCTTTATAACAGTTAAAGCGCCATCAATGGCCCTAAGTCCATAAAAGTTTCCAGTCTTCTGGAATGTGTGTTCTTCTGGAACGTGTGTGTGATCTCTTTCCAGATCACACACACGATGCAACATAAAAGTAACACATCCAGCAACACAGCATAACATATCCACAAGAACCGACAAGGACTAACAAAACAGAAGGAAAGTAAATACAGACACAAATCAACCATAACGAGGTGAGCACAGGTGACACGGATGATGATGACGATGAACAGGTGTGTAATTGAGGGAGTGAGTGCAGGTGTGAAGACACGAGGGATTCTGGGAAGTGTAGTGCAGACGAAGACAGAGTGGTGCAGACGAAGACTGTGACAAGTAGATTGATGTGAAAATAATTAAACACAAAAAGTGCTACATAAGATGTAGAAAAAGGGGGCTGAATAGTTTATTAATCCACTGTATTTTGGGGGCTGAATTTGTTAATTTTATTATAGTTTAACAAGTTGATCCAAAAGTATTTCTGTGCGTAAAGCCACCGTTTACTTAAGAAAGGAAGAGGGAGGTGTGTGTGTGCATGTGAATGTGAATCAGGTGTCTTTGAGTGTGTAACAGGCCTTATAAGGTAGCACTGGAGTTTAGCGCTTGAGCAGCTGTGACTTCTGCTCAATGCAAACAGGGTACACTAGGGTAGTCGACTAGTTGTCATTCAGTAGTGCAGAAATTAATTGTAAACTCTGTTCTGTGATTTATCAATAAAATAGCTTAGAAACTGAAAAGTTCTAGCATAATATTTCTTAGTAACTAAAACCCACAGTTTCACTATTAGAAGAGAGACGCACCAGATGTATATACGCAATTGCTCTCTCTCACACTAAATGCATTCATATAAATGTAATCTTTACCTACTTTATCTATATCTGATTTAGGAGCAGAAATTTGTGTATATAATATATAATATATAAAATATAACGACCCAAAAACAAAATGCAGAATGTTTTCTGTGAGGGTTGTGTTCAGGGTTAGAGGATAAAATATACAGTTTGTACAGTATAAAAATAATTATGTCTATGTCCAAATAACATGCAACCCAACATGTGTGTGTATATATGGTTTGACCTTAAATATCAGGAGCCTAAAGTATTAAAAATGTAAATGTAATTATTAAAAATGTAAAAAATAAATAAAATAAATGTCATTAGCTCATTATATAAACCATTATGCATATGGAATGTCCTTATGATGATATGTGTACCAACATGTGTGTGCATGTGCATGTGCAAGTTAGACTCCTATTTTGCTCAATCTTTGTCTGTCCAGTAGAAGTAAATGCTGCTCTTACAGATCAGCCAGGCTCTCACACCAGCCAATCACAGCGCACTCCCTCACCTGAGTTCTAATCACACACACCTGCACCTCATCATCACCATCATCACCACCACTATAAAGACACACTCTTCACCTCAGTTCACTCTCCGGTCTCGTTCATTCGAAGAGGATTACTTACCCTGCTATCACTTACCTGCATTCTGTCTCCGCTCATTGTTGTCAATAAACTTCTGTTAACGTCATTATCCATCTCTTGAGTATGCTTCCATAACAGCTGCCCATCTGCCCTGATGAGTTTCTAGCCTTTATTGTTATTAGTTATAAATCATACATCGTCAGCATATTCTCCTTTACTAATCTAATCTATCTATTAGCATGATCACTTATCTAATTTTATACCGCACAATTTGTTTTTGTCCTGTAAATCACAGTCAATTTTACACAGTCTTTGAATTTTTATAGTCACTCCAGAAGGATGATGTGATAGTATGGCAAGCCATTTTAACATTTAATCTTTTAAGCCTAGTCTCTATTTTCATGCTACTAGTACTTATACTTTTTAGATACTAGTATCTATTCCATTAAGTACTAGTACTTATTCATTAGCTACTAGTGCTTATTCTTTAGGTACTAGTGCCTTTTCTTTAGATACCAGTGCTTATTTTTTAGGTACTAGTACCTTTTTAAAGATACTAGTCCTTATTCATTAGATTCTAGAGCCTATTAAATTGGTACTAGTACTTACTTATTAGATACTAGTACTTATTCATTAGATACTAGTATCTATTAAATAGATACTAGTACTTATTCATTAGATACTAGTACTTATTTCAATAGTGACTAGTGTAGGATTACAAATTTTATTTAAATGTTTAATTTAGACTACAGTAAAATACTATAGTATTTTAAATTGAGAAAGTTTATAAATGATGAGACCAGGAAATCTCTGCAAATGGTAGGAGTTCCCAGCGGGATATTCCTGACTGTCCCGCTCGTGTCTCAACGGGTGAAACTCATGCTGAGCAAGTTTGAACACCTGCTATTTTATTACTGAGACCGTTTGTCTTGGAGTTCTCATCTCAGTACGAGAAGTCTATGCCTTTCCTGTTCTCGTGTCTCACCGGGTGAAACTCATGCTGAGCAAGTTTGAACACCTGCTATTTTATTACTGAGACCGTTTGTCGTGGAGTTTTTGTCTCAGTACGAGAAATCCTGCACCGTCCTTTTCTCGTGTCTCATGCTGAGCAGGTTCCAAAATCTGTATACCTTATTTACATTTGCTTTGTTTCAGAGAAGTCTCCACCTATATGTAATCCCTCCCCCTTGAAATGTATATAAACTACAATGAAAAGTTCCCTTAGTTAGACTTGACTTGATGACTGCAGCTACCGACAGCTCGTGTTCTCAATAAAGAATCCTGCTGAAGAAACTATCAAGTCTCCTGGTCTTTCGCTTCTAAGTCTTCTACACTGAAGAAGAAAAAGGTTTACAACACTAGTAACTAGGGTTGTAACGATACATGTATTCGTATTGAACCGTTCGGTACGAGGCTTTCGGTTCGGTATTTGGTATGCATTCGAACGAACCGAATGATTCGTTGGACCATTTTTCCTGCTGACCAAAATCCACCATCACAACGTTGCGCAACATCAAATGGCAAACGTAATGAAAGCAGAACGAAACTGCGCTACTCATTATTTTGTGCTTCACGGATCGTTTATCAGTTCGGACCATCAACATCAGTGCAGCGCGAGCTATGAGCGTGAGCCGATCATGATCAAGCGACACTTTTACACAGCGCTGGGAGATCCGGTAAACAAAGCATTTGAATTCGCCACTTCAGTAATAACATGACTGCGAGATCTAGTGAGAAGCATTAAAATTTCTCCGTTATTAACGGATCAAACAGCGCTGACGTGGAAACCAGGAGAAACATTGTTCCATGAATGAATTAGTTATAGGTTTTAAGTCCACAGATCAGCAACATTCACCATGGATTTAACGTTACTGTAGTAACACTCACTGTAACCATGGAAGTTTGGCAGAAATAGTAAAATGCTTTCAAGTACATCACACAACTTTTTTTCAGCACTTAAAAACTCAAATATTATCATATTATTTAAATGTTATTTTTAATGTGATGACCAAAACATTATTTGTTCATCCTTCAAAGATTACACCCATTTATAAAACTAAAAGTTTCAAGACGTAGGAAAACTCACACTTATTTAAAAATAATTTTTCTTTTAATAAATAGGAAATTTCTCTGGCATTTTTCTTTTTGCTGTATTGTATCGAACCGAACCAAACCGTGACACCACTGTATCGTATCGAACCGAACCGTGAATTTTGTGAACCGTTACACCCCTACTAGTAACTATTATTTTGTTACTAGTAACAAATTTATTTTTTGCCATTGACTTCTATGGGGATCTGTCATTCAGATATCAGCTATTCAGTTCTGACTAGTATGTATTCCAACCGTGACTAGTACATATATATCAGATACTAGTGGTTATTTATTAGGTACTAGTACTTATTTTTTAGATACTAGTACCTATTCAATAAATACTAGTACTAAGTCATTAGATACCAGTACCTATTAAATAGATACTATTACTTATTCATTAGCTACTAGTACTTATTTAATAGATACTAGTACTTATTCATTAGATACTAGTACTTATTAATTAGCTACTCGTACTTAATAGATACTAGTACCTATTTATTAGATACTAGTATTTATTCAAAATGTTTCTAGTAAGATTTTTTATTTTACTCTTAAGATTTTTAATTGAACCCTACAGTGGCCGTTCTGATTGGTCATAACATAAGACTAGTAAAAATGCAGTTGTGACTAGTAATATAAGAATAGTTACTAGTAACAATTACAAAAGATACTAGTGTCTAATAAATAGTACTAGTATCTATTGAATAAGTACTAGTAGCTAATTAATAAGTACTAGTATCTAATTAATAGGTACTAGTATCTAATGAATGAGTACTAGTGTAACGGTCATTAGCTGGAGTGCCATTGAGAGCCACCAGAGGGCACTCCACTTCAGTTTTTTGTTTTTCCCTCACAACTACATTTCCCATAACTCACTGCCCGGACTCATTATCACTGATCACATTCACCTGTTTGTCATTACCTTGTTTAGCTCACCCCTTATAAGCCTGGTTTTCACATTCAATCACTGCATAGTTTTGTATGTTGTTGCACTGCATCTCTGAGCATTTCTCTGGTTCCCTGTATTTCGGTTTTTGGACTCTCTGCCTGCCTCTGGATTACCCGTTTGCCTTGTTCCCTGCCTGCCTCTGGATTACCCATTTGCCTTGTTCCAAACCTTGCGTGTTTTGTTTGTTTGGACTGCCTTCATGTACTTGACCCTTTGCCTATGTTTTGACCACGATTATGGATTACTCTATTAAACTGCATTTGGATCCTCAACCTTGTCTCGGAGCAGTTTGTGACAACTAGTATTTATTGAATAAGTACTAGTAGCTAATAAATAAGTACTAGTAGCTAATGAATAAGTACTAGTATCTATTTAATATGTACTAGTATCTATTTAATATGTACTAGTATCTATTTAATAGGTACTAGTATCTAATGACTTAGTACTAGTATTTATTGAATAAATACTAGTATAATAGGTACTAGTATCTAATAAATAAGTACTAGTACCTAATGAATAACTACTAGTATCTAATATATATGTACTAGTCACAATTGGAATACATACTAGTCAGAATTGAATAGTTCAGAATCTGAATGACAGATCCCCATAGCAGTCAATGGCAAAAAATTTAATTTGTTACTAGTAACGGTAACACTTTACAATAAGGTTCATTAGTTAATGCATTAACTAACATTAACTAACCATGAGCAATACATTTGTTACTGTATTTGTTCATCTTTGTTAACGTTAGTTAATAGAAATAGAGCTATTCATTGTTTGTTCATGTTAGTTCACAGAGCATGAACTAATGTTAACAAGATTTTAATAAAGTATTAGTAAATGTTGAAATTAACATGAACAAAGATTAGTAAATACCAAAGAATGCGAGGACAAAAGAAATTATATAGCCTATATAAATATATATATATATATATATATATATATATATATATTACAATTAGAAATTGTAACTAATTACAAATAGGTTACAATTACAACAACAATTACAATTTTAACAATATTGTTTTCAAAGTGTATTCTTTCTTTGTAAAAAGTATACATTTTATCATACGTATTTCAAAGGTAAGGATTCATTAGTTTGAATATTGGAACAAACACTATAATCTTAGTTGATAATTCAATATACCTACTTAATTTTTGACAAAACATCCCATACTATATATTTAACATTTGAGTAGAAATTGGCGAACAAAAGCTTCCCTATTTAATGTGGCAGTAGTCTTTTTTTACAGTAAAAACATTATAATCTATCCAAAACTAATCTACGAAATCTTGTCTAAACATTCATATTTAGTCTGTAACATATCATGTTTATGATATATAGCATATACATGTTAATTTGCAGTTTGTTGCTTATACAGACATTTTATTTCAACATATTTCATTCTATTTTTACTCTCTCAGTAGGCTATGGCAATATAGTTTGGATGTGTTCATGTAAAAATAACATGTTTACTAATGTAGGTGTGAGAGTGAATGAACGGCACAGACACGCACTGTATAACTGTAGTAAACAACAGCAAGCGCGCGCCTGCCTGTGCCGTTCATTCATCATTCACACACAGACACGCAATTCATATTTAAACAGTCTTTTTGCGGTTTACAGACACTATTCAATATCGCGATTAGAACAAAGCACTTAATAATAAATAACTTACTACATCAGCTGGATCAGTTGCTCGAAATGAAACTACCAGCACTTCTGGTACATTTTCCAGGATTATTAGATAGTATTATTCCTCACAGCACAGCAAGACGAGGTAAAGTGCAAGATTCTTATTAAACTTGATGTGTTATTCAGCTGATGTGGGCGTAGGCATGTTTGCATGGCTTGCCTCAGATCATTTGCGTTTGAAAGGCGCGCGCTCTCCGTGGGCGTGTCAAATTAACACGTAATGAGATATAATGAATTGAAAAGAAAATGAATGACACCTCTCTCTTTTCATACAGATTACATAAACTGAGAATATTTGTTTTCTATATAAATTACTTCATTTAAAAGAAGAGAGTTCAAGATTCATAAAGAAAAATCTCTCGTGCCTGTGTGACAAGTATTCGCGCAGTTACAGTTGATTTTCGGACGCGTTTCAGAATGGACTTCACTGACAGAGAGAAGGCAAAACTCGCATCATGTTTATTTTTCTTTATTTGACAAAAAGCACAACACTTTGTTTTTATTGTGAGTATACACAAAAAAATAGACACTTACCAGGATCTAATGATGTATAACACTTATATGTAAGATCAAAATCAACAGAGTATTTTGAGTCTCTTTTGCACTGATAAGAAAAAAAGCGAGCTGGTCACGCCGGCGTGACTGCTGACCCCAGGGGGATAAGTACTAGTATCTAATGAATAAGTACTAGTATCTAATGTATAAGTACTAGTACCTAATAATAAGTACTAGTACCTAATGTATAAGTACTAGTATCTAATGAATAAGTACTAGTACCAATTTAATAGGCGCCAGAATCTAATGATTAAGTACTAATGAATAAGCACTATTATTTAATAAATAAAGACTAGTATCTATTGAATAAGTACTCGTATCTTTAAAAAGATACTAGTACCTAAAGAATAAGCACTAGTATCTAAAGAAAAGGCACTAGTACCTAAAGAATAAGCACTAGTAGCTAATGAATAAGTACTAGTACTTAATGGAATATATACTAGTATCTAAAAAATAAGTACTAGTAGAATGAAAATAGAGACTAGTAGGTTTAAATGATTAAATGTTAAAACGGCTTGCCATAGTGATACTGGTATGATAGTGATTTCATCCTTGCACCTAATTTCTAAGTGATGACAGGGGGCATTACAACTGACCCTATATTATCATCCCCGGTCTCCTATTTGTCAAAAAACATTAAAGTGAAAGTGAAATTGAAAAGTGAAAGTGACATGTGATGGCCAAGTATGGTAACCCATACTTGGAATTTGACCTCTGCATTTAACCCATCCAAGTAAGTGGACACACATTAGGAGCAGAGTAGTGAGTAGTGAACACACACACACACTGCAAACGTGGATACACACACCCAGAGCAGCGGGCAGCCTTGAGTGGCGCCCGGGGAGCGATTGGGGGTTAGGTGCCTTGCTCAAGGACACCTCAGTCATATTCCTGCCGGTACTGGAATCGAACCAGCAACCTTTGGGTCACCAGTCCAACTCTGTTACCATTAGGCCATGACTGCCCCAAACTGACAAATAAACGTAATACACTGCCATCACATTAGATAAAAAGCTCTAATATAAACTTACAGGAATACTGACACATATAATCTTTAATGGCAGGTAAAGACATTAAAAGCCCTGTTGAATAATTTGAGAAAAACTTGACTTCTGAGAAGTGTGGAATGCCCAAATGTGTTCTGACACTCATATTAGCATCACAAAATATACATTTTTTTATGCAAACCATGGCAGCCTGTGTAGAACAACAAATGTTTGTTGGACAGTAGGAAAGCTCTCTTTCTAAAAGCAAATCTTTTGAAAAATAATCAAATGCACAAAAACCTGACTAGTATATGTCCACACAAGCAGGAAAACAACATTTGGAAGTGCACAGTCAAATGATGCCCTAACCTTCAGCCTTCAAACATTTTTGCTCAGTTTCTAGAGAGATTTATTTACTATGTCAAGCAAGCATGTCAAGCATGCAGAGTGGGAAACAAAACACTCAGACTTATTCCTTCCAATCCATTTATACCTTTTATTTCACATCTCTTTTCTTTCCATGTCAATGGAAACTTATTTTCTTTTATTCTTTCAAGCTACATAATACTTAAAATTCTTTAGTATATTTTAGCAAAACATGAATATATTCAGTATCAATGTATTTAAATTTATAAAAAAGATAATTCCAACTAAATTAAGTACAACCCCAAATCAGAAAAAGTTGGGACATTTTGTAAAATGCAATAAAATCAAGAATCTGTGATTTGTTCATTCTATTTGACCTTTTATTAGCTGACAAAAGTACAAAGAAACGTTTTCCAATGTTTTCACTGACCAACTTAATTGTATTTAGTAAATATGAACAAATTTTGATGGCTGCAACACACCCCAAAAAAGTTGGGACGGAGACCAAATAAAACTGATAAGATTATCCAAATTAGATTATCCAACTATTTTTAAACAGTCCACAATGAACAGGTGAATTGGTAATAGTTGAGGGTATCATGTTTGGGTGTAAAAGTGCTTCTCAGTCTTTTTAAGCAAAGATGGGTCATGGCTCATCACTTTGTGCCAAATATCTTGAGAGAATTGTCAAACAATTAAAAAATCACATTTCTCAATGCAAGATTGCAAAGAATTTATGCCTTTCATCATCGTCCATACATAATATTGTCACAAGATTCAGGGAATCCAGATAAATCTCAGTCTGTGTTGGGTAAGGCAGTAGACCTCTGTTGAATGTGCGTGACCTTTGAGCTCTCAGATGGCATTGCACAAGATACCATCATGCTACTCTGTTAAATACAGCCACATGTGCTCAGGAGTAATTTGGAAAACCATTTTCACTGAACACAGTCTGAGGCTGCATCAAGAAATGCCACTTGAATCTCTGTTACGCAAGGAGAAAGCTTTACATCAGTTCTATGTGGAGATGCCGGCAAGTTCTCTGGGCCTGAGCTCATCTCAGATGGTCTAGAAGACAGTGGAAATGTCTGCTGTGGTCAGATGAGTCCATGTTTCAGCTTGTTTTTGGGAGAAAATGGACATCGAGTTCTCAGTCCCAAGACGAAAGGGACCAACCAGACTTTCACCAGCGACAGGTGCAAAAGCAAACATCTGTGCTGGTATTGAGGTGCATCATTGCAAACGGTATGGGTAACTTGCATTATTGTGAAGGTACCATTGACATGGAGGTATGTATTTGGATTGTACAGAGACAAAAACTGCCATCAAGATGACATCTTTCCTGGGAAGCAAGACAATGCCAGGCCTCATTCTGCACATGCTAAAACTGAGTGGTTTCAAGACACTCTGCACCATAGAAGGGATGTGCCTGCCTGTTTACTGCAGTCCAGATATGTCTCTTATGGAAAATGTATGACCCATCATGAAAAGGAAAATCAGGCAATGATGACCACAGACTGTTGAGCGGCTGTCTTGTATCAGACCAGATTGGGCAAATATTCCACTAGCAAAACTCCAACAATTAGTATCCTCAACTCCCAAATGATTAAAAAGTGTAATTAAAAGGAAAGGTGAAGTGACACAGTGGTAAACATGTCTCTGTCGCAACTTTTTTGGGGTGTGTTGCAGCCATCAAAATCAAAATTTGTTCATATTTACAAAATAAAATTATGTTGGTCAGTGAAAACATTGGAAAACTTTTCTTTGTACTTTTGTCAGTTAAAAAAAGGTTAAAAAGAATTAAAAAATAAAAGATTCTTGATTTTATTGTATTTTACAAAATGTCCCAACTTTTTCTGATTTGGGGTTGTATTATTATAACTATTAGATTGTATTGAAAATTGGTGTATTTTATCATATTATTGTGACTGCTAATTTATGAATGCAATAAACCACTCAAAATGTTGCACAGTTGTTGCAAGGGAGTTTAGGCACTCTGTTGCTTATACCTCTTCCCTGTGATAACATCAGTGTAACGCATGGTCCAGGGGTGGCTTACAGCTTTAATCTAAATCATTCTGATTGTCAGGGTGATCTGAGCCACAATCCACATCAGCCTTGCTCTGGGACATCTCACAGTCACAATGACTATATGGAAAGCCAGCTAATAGCAACAAATGGCTAGAGTCACAACAGGGCTATAGTGTGGGTTTCTCTTGAGAGGCATTTAACCCAGAGAGAGAGAGAGAGAGAGAGAGAGAGAGAGAGAGAGAGAGAGAGAGAGAGAGAGAGAGAGAAGTAGGGGGAGAGAGAGAGAGTGATTACTACCATCAATGATTGTCCATTTGAGCCTGTTATGTCCTCATTGGGTGCTGTCGTTCGGCCGGGGCAGGCGGTTGGATGGATGAGGGAGGTGGAGTGTGTTTACATGGAGTTGCATGGAGAAAGACCACCAGGTCAGACCCCACATGTAGTCTCAATAGAGCGCAGGGTGTTCAGGCCAGGCCATAAGCGCTGCTGTGTATGTGACTGGTTAGACCAGTGTTTCTCAACCTCTCCTGCAGGGACCCCCTGACAGGACATGTTTTTGTTTTAACCCTGAAATGGCACACCTGATTCAATTAGTCAGCTACACATTAAGCCTTTGAGCCTTTAATTAATTGAATCAGGTGTGTCTTTTCAGGGTTAAAACAAAAACATGTCCTGTCAGGGGGTTCCTGCAGGAGAGGTTGAGAACCACTGGGTCAGATAGACAGAAACTCTGAAAAATATTATTTTTTAATGATATTCTGTCATCATTTCATCCCTTATGTCATTTAGATCTCATATTATTTTCTTTCTGAATGAAATTGTGCTGATGTCTAAGTTCTGAAAGGATTTAAAATGTGTCACACTTATTTATTTATTTTTTAGTCTTATTTTCTATTCTTTTACTCTGCCTCAGCCCTTAAGTTCAATGGCACCTTTAGATGTGTTGCACTCGGTTTGACATAACTGACGACAAATGCCAAATGGTTCTCGCCTGTCACGTGACTAATCAGAACCTAGAAAGTTTGAAAATTGTGACCACAGATAAGTTTAGAAAGTTCCAGCAGAGGGGAAAACAAGATCTGCAAACAAAAAAATATATTGTATGGCTTCAGGAGACATGAATCATAAGGGCTACTATTATGATATATGTATGGTGCTCTGTTAGAGCTTGCCTATAAATCACCATTCAATGTCCTTGTATGTACAGAATCTCACACAATTTACCTTACATATTCCATTGTGTTTCATAAAAAATAAATTTATACTGGGTTGGAACAATATGCTGTTGACTAAATGGCAGCCTGTGTAAAACAGTGAATGTTTGTTGGACAGTAGGAAAGCTCTCTTTCTAAAAGCAAATATTTTGAAAAATAATCAAATGCACAAAAACCTGCCTAATATATGTCCAGACAAGCAGGAAAATAATATTTAGAAGTACACATTCAAATGATGCCCTCACCTTCAGCCTTCAAACATTTTTGCTCAGTTTCTAGAGTGAATATCTTTATTTACTATGTCAAGCATGCAGAGTGGGAAACAAAACACTTATTCCTTCCAATCCATTTATACCTTTTATTTCACATCTCTTTTCTTTTTATGTCAATGGAAGCTGTCAATAGGCTAGATTGTTCTAGTGGGCAGTGGCTACACTCAAAACCAGAGTTCAAGAGGGTTGACAGGGTTGACCACAACATACCTTGGAATCAACCCTTCCCATCATCCTTTGCACTAAGAACTGTAAGCAAATTAAACAAGGGTTCTTGAAACATTTTCCAAAAACCTGGATTTTGTACTGCCGTACCTTCTGCCCGTTTTGGCCGTAAAGCTCTCAATGAGTGGGGAGTGAGTGGACATGTTCTCTCTGTTTGCCAACACATGATATTACAGCACTCAGAACCTCCATTAGCATCTAATAAATGAGGGTCTAAAGAGGCAGACGTGTGTAAAATGGATTAGGGGAGGTGGAGGTTATTGGGCTCACCTCCATCAGTTCCATCAGGAGAGACATGAGATGCAGGAGAAAGCTCTTGTAGCCCATTAGAAAAATTAGACTGAAAAACTTCTAAAAACACAGCGCTGTGCAGCCAAATCTCCCTGATGTAAACAAAAGGTGGGTGGCAGCCCCCAGAGCACAGTTCTGACGGCCAGCAGCAGCAGTGATGAATTTGTGGAGTTATCTAATTTTCCACTGTTTTAATTAGAGGCCAGGTTCCATGAGGCCTGACAGCTGGCTTCTTTATACCAACTCCTGCGAGCCTGACCGAGAAAAATGTCCGTGGCCACTACCACCAAGCTCTGCGTCTGGCCTGAGCACGAACTGCTCACGTCCATAAACACAGCTTGCTTTTATCATCGCTCATTGTTTCACTTGTTTCAAAAAGATTGCGCTCAGAGCAATCTCAGAATATGTAGATATTTCTGAAAGGACTTCAACGGCACTTTTACATAAATTTAGGCCTGAAATTAAAGACTCCACTGTGCAAGTGGCTGAAATTGTTTTATTTAATCTACCCATATTATGTTTATTTTTAAAAGGCGCATCATGTTACAAGTTAGAAAGACCTAGATTTTATTTTGACAAACAAATGAATATATATATATATATATATATATATATATATATATATTTTAAGCTAGCATTTTTTTAATGCATTTCAGCAGCCTCCCTAAAACTGAGTGAGGGTCTATCCCTATTATCATTTCTCAGCTCTTTTTTTGGTATTTTCAATTTTAATCAAACAACCCTGGTGTAACAATCACCAGTGAAAGTGCCCGGGATAACCATCAGAGGGCACTCCAACCCGGACAATCACCACACATCCACATACTCCATTCCCCATAATCCTTTGCCCAGACCATCATCCATTATCACATTCACCTGTGTCTCATTATCCTGTTTAGCTCCTGGTCTTTTTGCCCGTTTTTTTGCCGCTTTTCCGGTTATTAGTTTTAACTGAGTGCTCTTTACATACTGGATGTGTCCACTACAGTAATAAATGGACTGTAAGTATACCAGTTTATATCCTTTGGACTGCCATGAAGTTTTGATGCCTACCTGCCGTCCTGCTATGGCGAGGTTATAGTGGTAGTGGGGCTTTCTCGAGCTTCTTGGTTCCTGCAATACCTCTGCCTTTAAACGGATTTCTGCAAAGAAATAATTTTTCTCCTGACGCCGTGGATTATGCTGTGGACTATCCTGGTTGTGTGGGTGACTATTATACCTTATTGCCCTCTTGGATTTTGGCTAACCGCGAGTAGCGGTGCCCAACCCGGCACTGTGTTGACGACCGACATCCTAATGGAACAACATAGGATTTACAGCGGTACTGAAATCCATTCGCAACAGGATCTTCTACCACGCCGAGCCCGGTATATCCATAGAGGGTCGGGTCGCCGGTTTGTTGTGTACAAACACGGTGACCACAGCAACATTGCATCTCTCTGGACGGCCTTACGCCACGTCGTACCTGGATTACGTCATCAGAGCGCCGCCACTGGAGGAACATTTAACTCCGATTGGTACAACAGAAAACCCGGAGTGGATCACAGCGTCCTACGTCCTTGTAATAAACTGGATCTCAAAACTTACATTACTATTGAACAATTTAATGTGCAGTCATTGTCAAATAAATCTGGACTCATACACGATCACATTTTGGACAAAGGGATAGATATTCTCTGCTTAAGTGAGACCTGGCAGCAGCCTGATGTCTATTCCTCTCTTAATGAGGCCTGCCCACCTGGGTATTGCTATCTTTCTAAGCCCCGCACAACTGGCCGGGGTGGGGGGCTTGCTGTAATACATCGCAGCAATCTGGTGCTATCACCCGTGGCCATTCCCAATATGGACACATTTGAAAGTCTTATTTTTAATTGTAAACATCCGTTTTCTGCAACAATAGCTCTTATTTATCGCCCGCCTAAAACACATTCAACATTCATCTCTGACATACACAGTTTTCTTATTTGCCTTTGTACAATATACTCCAACATTTTAGTTATTGGTGATTTTAATGTACATATGGGCTCCCAGACTTGCCGACTGGCATCTGACTTCAAATACACATTAGACTGTATTAATCTCCATCAGCTTGTTGATGTCCCAACACATACTAAAGGCCATATACTGGATTTAGTGATTACTGACTCTCTTACAGTTACTGGCCTTGAGGTGTATGATGTTGGTGTCTCTGACCATCTGGCAACATTATTCAAAATTCCATTGTCATTTTCTTTTCATAAACCAAAACGTCAGATGATTTTTCGAAATATCAAAAACATCGACTCCATCTCTTTTAGTAAGGATTTACATCTTCTCTCCCCTTCCCCAGATTTGTCAATGGATGAACTTGTGAATTTTTACAACACCAGCCTTAGCTCCATTCTGGATAGTCATGCCCCAGTTAAAAGCCGGACTGTCACTTTCTCTAGGTCCGCATCCTGGTTCACAGGAGAACTTAGAGAGATGAAGCAGTCTGGTCGTGTCCTGGAGTGGACCTATAAAAAATCTGGTTTGATGGTGCATAAATTGGCTTATCGACAGCATCGTAGGGCCTATGCTAGAGCTCTTTCAAAGGCTAGGTCACAGCATTATTCCATGCTGATTAACAACAATGCAGGTGACTCCAAAAAATTGTTCTCCACAATTCACCACATTCTCAAACCACAGACTCCATCATTTTATCAGCCATACCGACTCAAATTGTAATACATTTATGAACTTTTTCACTTCCAAAATAGACTGTATCCGTTCAGCTCTCTCTCCTCTCACATGTTCCACTCCTGACACCCCTACAGTACTGATCACGCAAAAACTGTCACATTTTTCGTCTCCAACGCAGCAGGAGGTCGAGAAAATTATCCGTAAATCTAAATCATCCACTTGTTCTCTTGATCCCCTTCCCACCGCTCTGCTCAAAACCAACCATTTGTCCATTAGTCGTCTTATAACTAAACTGATAAATCTTTCACTGCAAACAGGAAATGTTCCAATAGTTCTAAAAACAGCTATTATTAAACCTCTTCTTAAAAAACCAACCCTAGATCCTGAACCTCTGTCAAATTACAGACCCATCTCTAACCTCTCATTCATCTCAAAAGTGTTAGAAAAAGTGGTTTCCTCCCAGCTTCATACCCATCTCAGTTCCAAAGGTTTGTAAGATAAATATCAATCTGGTTTTCGCTCTCAATACAGCACAGAGACAGCCCTCCTCAGAGTGGCTAGTGACCTCCTTATGGCCTTTGACTCTGGTTCCACTTCTCTGCTTATCCTCCTCGACCTCTCTGCTGCGTTTGATACTGTTGATCATCGTATCCTTCTTCACAGACTTCAGCACTATATTGGTCTCTCCGACACTTCCCTAAAATGGTTTCGCTCCTATCTTACAGATAGGACTGAGTGTGTAGCCTTGGGGGAGGCAAAATCCTCACCTCACATTGTTACCTGTGGGGTCCCCCAGGGCTCCGTACTCGGTCCAACCCTTTTTACTATTTACACGCTTCCCCTTGGTCGTGTCGTCAGCAGGCATGGAATTCGCTACCACTGCTATGCTGACGACACACAACTTTATCTTCATATCACTCCCTCCGGTTCCCCCTCTGCCATCATTTCCCGCCTTACCTCCTGCTTGGAGGAGATCGGGGCATGGATTAATCAAAATTTTCTGCAGCTGAATGGCTCTAAAACAGAATCCATCCAAATCAGAACGCCTCACCAATTACGTTCGTCTCCTTTCACACTTGTTTCTTTTCTTGGCAATACTATTTCTCTCTCTCCCTCCGTTACTAACCCTGGGGTCAAGTTTGACCCATACCTTTCTTTTGACAATCATGTCACCTCAATCTGTAAAACCTCGTTTTTTCATCCCCGTAATATTTCCAAACTGCGTTCCTCTCTTTCCTTCTCAGCTGCAGAGAAGCTCGTCCATGCCTTTGTCTCCTCCAGGCTGGATTACTGCAACGCACTGCTGTGGGGAATCCCTGGTAGGAGCCTCCAAAAGCTCCAGTTTGTGCAGAATAGTGCTGCCAGGGTCCTAATGAGGGTGCGGAAACATGAGCACATTACTCCTATCCTAAAATCCCTTCACTGGCTCCCTGTTCACTTCCGCATAGAATATAAGATCCTCTTGCACACTCACTACTGTCTGCATGGTGCGGCCCCCACATACCTCACTGATCTCCTTTCCCGAAATACCTCCACCCGGACCAGAGCAGGCAAACGGCATCTCCTGGTTATACCTAGGACACGGCTCAAGACTATGGGCGACAGGGCTTTTAAAGCATCCGCTCCTCGTCTGTGGAATGCCCTTCCAGAACAACTCAGAGCTCCCAAGACTACGGATGTTTTTAAAAAAGAACTGAAAACTTATCTTTTTAGAAAAGCGTATTTTTAAGTATTTTTAAGTATTTTTAAATGTCTGCGTATTTGTTTTTTGATTCTGTAAGCACTTTGAGATTTGATGTCAAATGTATAGTGCATTATAAATAAAATTCATCATCATCATCCAGTGTTGTGCCTGAACGCGTTCATTGAACGATAGTTCATGAACTCGTTCATATTTTGGGCGAACGTGAACTGAACGTACTGTATTACTGCCTGATGAATGTTATTGTGAACGCGTTCATTCTGGTGTCTGAGAACGCACGCTCTCTCAGTTTAACTTCGTTCAATAGGGTGCCAGATTTCTATAGAGTCTTCCAGGTGAAAACCCGGATAAAACACACGTAAACAGGCCTTAATATGTAGCGAAAAAAACACCCAATCTGGCAACACAAGCACCAGTGTTGCACCGCGGAGGCCGCATGCGTCATCAAAACAAAAAGCAGCATGTAGTCGACAAAGCAGCGAGGAGGCGTCGTATCGTATGATCAGTTTTAAGACAAGGTCGGTGAGGATGGGAAAAATCGTATATTTCTGTGCAAACTTTGCCCGCCGATAAAATAATCGCTGTCTGTGGTTGTATATGGGTTGTGGCAATAATTAAAAATAATAATAATAGCTCGCAGCAACATATGGAAAAAAAGAACTATGAACTAGTTCATTTTTTGGAACCGTGAACTTAGTTCAAAATTGTGAAGTATGAACTATGAACTGAACTAGTTCATTTTAAATTTGTGAACTGAACTTTGAACTAGTTCATGTAGAAAGTGAACTTTCCCAACACTGTCATCATCAGCTCACATTATAAAAGCCTGGTTCAATCTGTTAGTCTCTGCAAAGTCTTGTTAGTTGTACATGTAACACGGCATTTCTGAATGTTTCCACTCTTTTCCATGTTCCTGGGTTTTGATATCTGCCTGTGTCCTGGTTTTCCAGTTCCTGTCCCACCCTCTGGATTTGTTTGTTTGATTGGACTTACTGTGCTCTGACCTCTTGCCTGTTTTTTGACAACGATTGTGGATTACCCTTTCAATAAAACTGCATTTGGATCCTCTACCTTAGTGTCTCGGAGCAGTTCATTACAGAAGACTTCACCTATATGGAACCAGCAGTTGAGTTAGTCCGCCCTCATCGACTTTTTCTGTTACGGGCTTAACCATCCGCTCAAGGACAAGTTAATCCACAATGCTCCTCTAGAGTCGTTCAGTGACTTTTTGTATTATGCCCTGCTTTTGAGTGGTTCCTCCTTCACTGTTGGGGAGGTTGAGGAGGACATGTCCCCTAAACGTTTTTGGGGGTGGGGCATCACACTCCAAGATCCAGTGGCCACGGAGCTTGGCCCATCACAGTCACCAGCATGCCCAGGTCTGATGATTGCTAGTCCTGTGTTTTATGTACCTCCCTGTGCTTTGGTTCCCACACCAAAAGCTTCGGTGTGAGCTTCTTCACGTCATGCCTGCCGAGCCTGAGCTTCTTCACATCAAGCCTGCTGAGCCTGAGCTTATTCCCATCAAGCCTGCCAAGCCTGAGCTTATTCATGTCATGCCTGCCGAGCCTGAGCTTCCTCACGTCAAGGTCGCCCTTCCAGAGTCCTCGAACAAGATGGCCGCCGTGCCTGAGTCAGCTCCGGATGATACAGCGCTGATCATCATGGCCACGGCTATTGTGTGTGTGTGGGCAGCACAGACATCAACTCCATCCTGTGACACCTCAGCCAAGATGGCCGCTGCTGTTCCAGAGCTATTCCTTGGGGGAAGCTCAGTAATTTGGTTCATACATGTGAGCATCCCTAACAAACTCCAATATCTCCAGTATCTTCCAGACCAGTGGTTCTCAACCGGTGGGGCCCGCCCGAGCGCGAGTAGGTTACAGGATAGGAGGGGGGGAAAAAATCAGGAAAAAAAAATATAAATAATAAATAAAATAATGAAAATTCCCCCCATGTTGAAATGCAAATGGTTGGACTATTATAACACACACAAATCATCCTCCTGGCGACTTTTTTCTGTCAAATACGACTAGTGACAAATCCAGCGACTTTTACTGGTGTTATTGGAGACTTTTGTGGTGTTTAGAGACTTAAAAGCACGTATCACTCTGCAGTTATTGTGCTCAACAAGCAGCGGGTGCTACCGTGAGCCTCTCCTCCGTCCAAAAGCACTCACAGGCGGTCAGTCTTATTTATTTATTTTTAATTTATATTTGCACCTTTAAAATTACATACAAATGACAATAATAATAATGAACAAAACATACAATATAAAACAAAATAAGACAAATATTATCAATATATATGATGTGCAGGAAGAGGCAAAAAAACCCAAATGGGCTTATTTAACGCCTCCACTTATAGATATAATTGCAATAAAACCAAAACCAAGAACATAAAAAAAACATATTACTACATAAAAGTAATAACAAACTAGTGATACATATATTCATAACACACACACAAATACACACATGCACCTACATGTATACATACACATAACATCAACAAATTTTAATGACAATGACAGTAATAGAAATATACAAACAAAAAATATGATCATAACATAAAGGTAAGATAATTTCTATATTAAAATTTTAAAACGGCAGTTAAATGGGCTTTTAAATATCTTTTGTAACATTTTAATGAGGAGGAGTTTGTTGCTAGGTGGGAAAAGCTGTTCCATAATTTGGTACCCCTAAATCTGATAGTAAATTGACCTCTGCACGTAAGAAACTTTGGAAGATGAAGATCTAAGGATTGAAGAGTTGAATAAGAGTGAACCTGTGAGTTAAATTCAAAATAAGTCTTGAAGTGCTCTGGAATATTTTCATAATTAGAATATACCTTATAAATAAAAACACATATTTGAATGATATTAATATCATGTCAATGTCAATGTCAATGTCAAGTTTATTTCTATAGCACTATTTAAAACAACTCAAAGTTGACCAAAGTGCTTTACAATCTCATAATAGCACCATTTACACAAGAAAAAAAACCACACAACAATAAAAGAGCTTTTGCCGTCTCTATACTACATTAAAAGCCAAAGAAAAAAGATGAGTTTTTAGCTTGGATTTAAAATCAGAAAGTGTCTGAGCAGTTCTAATACACAGTGGGAGACTATTCTACAGTTTGGGGGCAGTAACAGAGAAGGCCCAATCCCATCTCATTTTTAGTCTTGCCCTTGGAACAGTCAACAGCCTGTGTTCTGAAGATCTGAGAGATCTCGATGGCTTATGAACCGACAGGAGACTTGACAAATACGTAGGCGCCAACCCGTTTAAGGATTTAAAAACCAATAAGAGAATTTTAAAATTAATTCTATATAGAACAGGGAGCCAGTGAAGAGACATTAAATTAGGAGTAATATGATCACGCTTACGTACCCCCAGCAAAAGTATAGCCGCAGAGTTTTGCACCATTTGAAGTCGGGAGATCGATCTTTGGTTAATTCCCACATAGAGGGAATTACAGTAATCAAGTCGGGTAGAAACGAATGCATGAAAAATTTTATACATCATTTAAGGAGATTTTAAAGAAATTAAATACTCTTGGTAAAGAAGTAATTGTACTAGGGGATTTCAATGTAAATTGGATTGATAAAAACAGTAGGAAAAGGTTAAAGGAAATAAAAGGACTTTATGATTTTGAACAGCTAATAAAGGGACCGACAAGGATAACCAAAACATCTAAAACACAAATCGACCTGGTATTTTCAAATAAATCAGACAGAATAATAAAATCTTTTAATTTTATCACAGGTATATCAGATCATAATTTAGTTCTTATAGCAAGGAAATTAAACAAAAATAGATTTACATTTAGAACAAATATGAAAGAGGATTTTTATAAAATACCCAATAAAGATTTGGCACATTTTGACCAAGAGTTGGAGAAGGTAGACTGGAATATTTTGAACTCTAATGATGAAATAGGCTCATTTTGTGGGAGCTTTTTAGATCTAATCGATAACGTTAAGGCGAAATTTATTAAAAAGTGTGTTAACTTGAACAAAAAGGCACATTTACCCTGGTTGACAAAAGATATTTGGAATTTGATGAGGATAAGAGATTATCTACTTAAAAAGGCTTTAAAATCAAACATTGACAATGATATGCGTCTATTCAAGGATTATCGGAATAAAGTAGTGAAAGAACTAAGGACTTCGAAAGCAAACTTTTTTATTGTTTTGATAACACAAGCTAAAGGAAACAATCACTTAGTCTGGAAGCACATTAATACTATTTCTCGGAAAAAAACGTCTCAAAAATGTTATGAAATTAAAATAAACAATGTTTTAACACAAGAAGAATCAAAGGTAGCTAGTGCTTTTAATAGTTTTTTCAAAGATTCTGTTAATGATTTGGTTGTTGTTTTTGGTAACAGGGAAATGAAATATGTAGATTCAACTAAACCAGTGTTTCACTTAAGCAAGAAGTCCTTAAAATTGTACAAGGACTTAAAATTTCAAAGTCACAGGATGGTTATGGTTTAGATTCGTGTATGGTTAGAAGGAATGCTTCCACCCTATGTCGACCTACTACTCAGCTAATCAATCGATCCATCAGAGAAGCGGTCTTCCCCGACTGTCTAAAAAAGGCAGTGGTTACACCTTTGCATAAGGGAGGAGATAAAGCTGAGCTGGCCAACTATAGACCAGTGAGTATCCTACCTATAATATCTAAGGTTGTCGAGAAAGTAGTGGCCATGCAACTGATGGATCATTTGAATTATTGAGAGCACCCCCTGAATCCTCTTCAGTTCGGTTTTAGAAAACACCATTCAACTGAAACGGCACTTTGTTATTTTGTTGAACAACTCAAAGCCATGTTGGATAAAGGGGGGGTGGTGGGTGCCATATTTTTAGATCTGAAAAGAGCATTCGACACGGTAAACCATAACATCCTGTTATCTAAATTGTCTGCTCACAATATTTCTGACGAGACATTACGATGGTTTAAATCTTATTTAGAGAATAGGATGCACTGCAATAGAATTAAGAGCACTATGTCTTCGTTTTTAGACTGCTCAGTTGGGGTGCCACAAGGCTCCATTTTGGGCCCTCTCTTATTCAGTGTTTATATAAATGATCTTCCAGCTATTTGTCCTGAAGTTCACGTACAAATGTACGCCGATGACGCTGTGATATATGTCCATGCAAAACTAAGACAGAAAGCAGCAGCTGTGCTCCAGGGAGCGATGGAAAAAATTTCAGATTGGATGGTGCAATCATGCTTGACACTAAATTTGAGCAAAACTGTCAGCACGTTTTTTTTTCAATAAGGAATACTTCTCACTCTGCGCCGGAAATTATTGTAAAAGGAACAAGGATTCACGAAGCAGAGTCTGTCAAGTATTTAGGCGTAGTGTTCGACAGGACACTGTCATTTAAAAAGCATGTTTCAAAACTGATAAAAACTGTAAAATTTAATTTAGCGCAGTTCAGATATATTCGCCCGCAAATGAGCACAGATGCAGCCAAGCTTTATTTGCATGCAATGATATTGTCACATTTTACATATTGCATCACAAATTGGTCTTTATCAACCAACTCTGCGTTACAGCCGCTTCAAAGCTTGTACAAACAGGCACTCAAAATTTTAGATAAAAAACCTGTTTCATACCATTACTGTAACATTGTGAAGAAATATAGATTATTAACGTTTGAAAATTTTGTTTTGTTTTCGAATGTTACTTTAGTATATAAAATTTTAAATGATTCGGCACCACAGGCCCTGAGTATGTTTGTGAAATCGTGTGAAGAGGTAGGACTTAGAACAACGCGAGCCTCCTCCAGAGGAGACTGTTATGTCAACTTTAGGTCCTCTGCTTTTGGACAGAATTGCTTCTCTGTGAAAGCTGCAGGGATGTGGAACTCGTTGCCTTTAACTTTGTGAGAGAGTAGCACCTTGCAACAGTTTAAACTTAACCTGAAGAAATGGTTGAAAGACGGTCAGATTTGTGATCATTAGCACAAAACTGGTTAATTGGGGTTTGGTTAAAAATGTAAGAAGGTAAATTTAAAAGGGAACTGTAAATAGTTGTAAATACTACTGGTAGTGCAATTGCATGTTTTGTTGAGATGATCCTTTTGCAGGTGTTTTATCTGTATTTTGTATTGTGAAAGGACTCATAATTGGGAATGCTCATTGTCCACTGTATTAACCTGCTGTCACCTTGCCTCTGTCCAGGGACTACAGATGAAAATTAGCTTCTAGCTATTTCTGGTCTGTGCAACACATTTTTTGTGCAATGTCCCTGTTAAATAAACAAATAAATAAAAATAAAAAAAATCTTGTGATCTATAGTATCGAATGCTGCGCTCAAATCCAATAACACCAGAATAGCATGATCACCTGTGTCCACGGTTAAAAAAATGTCATTTAGAACTTTCAGCAGGGCAGACTCTGTGCTATGATATTTCCTGAAACCTGACTGAAATATTTCCGAAATGTTATTCATGTTCAGATAGCTCTGTATTTGTTGCAGTACTGTTTCTCTATAATTTTCTAAATAAAAGGTAGTTTAGAAATTGGTCTAAAATTTGACATGTCAGAAGGATCAAGATTTGGTTTCTTGATAAGGGGTTGGACAATGGCATGTTTCAGACCCTCTGGCATGGTCCCTACAGTAAGGCACTTATTAATCATGGACCGTAAACGTCTCGGGTTACGTATGTAACCCTTGTTCCCTGAGAAAGGGAACGAGACACTGCGTCGGTGACGACACTAGGGGAACGCCCTTCAGTGTAGCGCGTCTGAATTTATGAATGAAACCGAATCCAATCCTATTGGCGTTGCGTGATGACGTAGCGTGTGACGGCATAAGCGGATGTATACAAAAGCACGCCGGCACACAGAAATGTCAGCTTTTGCTATGAAGCAAGTGCTCCAAACGGGCTGAGGTGTGGCGAACCGACGCAGTGTCTCGTTCCCTTTCTCAGGGAACAAGGGTTACATACGTAACCCGAGACGTTCCCTTTCGAGGGAACTCGAACTGCGTCGGTGACGACACTAGGGGAACGAGATACCCACTTTACCACAACGAACCCCGCTCATCCTAGTGTGAAGCTGTCTTCAGGCACAACTTAGGACGAATCTCGGGGTCGAGGGTGGAGAACTAAGCCTTCCGCCTGGGACAACAAGTCCCTCCTCAGAGGGATCTGCCATGGCGGGCCTGCCAGGAGTGAAATGATGTCCGAGAACCATACTCGGGCCGGCCACAATGGGGCTACTAAGAGTAGACTGACCCCGTCTCGACGGACCCTTTCCAGAACTGCTGGGAGCA
This sequence comes from Gila orcuttii, assembly GCA_026230005.1. Classification (NCBI taxonomy): domain Eukaryota; kingdom Metazoa; phylum Chordata; class Actinopteri; order Cypriniformes; family Leuciscidae; genus Gila; species Gila orcuttii. The sequence goes on along the minus strand of JAPDVR010000005.1, from coordinate 37,058,626 downwards.
GAGCGATCGGGGGAAAAGCGTACAGACGTAGCCTCGGCCACGTCCGCACGATGGCGACCTCAGACCCCCCTGGCGGTTCAAATAAGACACCACAAACATGTTGTCGGTTCTCACGAGGACATGGCAACCATGGAGGTCTGGCAGGAAGCTCCTCAGAGCCCGGAACACCGCCAACATTTCTAGGCAATTATGTGCCAAGAGGAATGATGGTCCTGCCAGAGACCTCTCGTAAAGCGGCCGTCCATGACCGCGCCCCAGCCCGTGAGGGAGGCGTCTGTCGAAATAGATACTCGGCGACATAACGCTCCCAAATTGGGACCCTGGGACAGGAACCAATTTCTTCCAAATTTGTAGGGAACGACGGCATCTGCGCGTAACCCTTATCAAGCGGAATGGATTTCCCCTCGGGGAAAACCCCTTGGTTCTCAACCACCACTGTAAAGCTCTCATGTGTAGCAGGCCAGAAGGTATCACGCTAGACGCTGCTGCCATGAGACACAACACTCTCTGAAAGTGTTTGACAGTGACGCCTGGCCTAGCTTTATCCTGGACACTGTGGTCAGGATAGACTCGATCCGAGCAGGAGACAACTGTGCTCGCATCGTGACCGAGTCCCACACCACTCCCAGGAACGTGGTTCTCTGGGCTGGTGTCAACACGCTCTTCTTCGTGTTGAGTCTCAACCCCAGGCTCTGGATGTGGGCGAGGACGACATCTCGATGCCGAATCGCCAGCTCTCTCGACTGGGCCAATATAAGCCAGTCGTCGATATAATTGAGCACCCTGACGCCCTCGAGCCTCAGGGGTGCTAGAGCTGCATCCATACACTTGGTAAAAGTGCGAGGGTAGAGTGCTAGGCCGAACGGAAGAACCAGATATTGGTAAGCTTCGCCCCCGAAAGCAAACCTCAGGAACTTCCTGTGAGTTGGAAGGATGGAGATGTGGAAGTAGGCGTCTTTTAGATCTATCGAGACAAACCAATCCTCGGATTGAATTTGACTCACGATGATGGGAATAGTGAGCATCTTGAACCTGAATCTCCTCAGAGACCGATTCAGATGCCTCAGATCTAAAATTGGACGCAACCCTCCATCCTTCTTTGGAACTATGAAGTACCGGCTGTAGAACCCGGACTCCCTGACTGGTGGGGGAACACGCTCTATGGCCCCTTTTTCCAACAGCGACTGAACTTGGGTCTACTGCAGTCCAAACCACCCCGTTGATACTTACCTCGGTGGGCGGACCCGGAACTGCAGCCTGTATCCAATTTCAACAGTGCGCAGGACCCATGGAGAAATACTGGGGAGACATTGCCATGCCTCCACAAAGTTCAGCAAGGGAATCTTCTGGCCAGAGAAATAGCTTCTCCTGAAAGTCTATAAAGTAGTATAATTTTGTGAGATTTGATTGAGATCGAATGATCAGGTTTTTGCTGGACAAAAATATGATTCGGTCACAAATTAATCCCCTTAAAGATTATCCCGACGATCGATCTATGATAGGCATAATTGATATATTGAATATCTAATTATAATCCGTTTTGATTAAGTATTGATATACAATTGAACTAATTTTAACCTGTCTGTAAAATATCTACAACAAAATATCAAAAATCCACGAGCTTACTCAGCAGAGACACGATCTAAAAAAAAACGAACTTGACATTGTTCACAGAGAGCTGAAACACTCTTATAGACTGCAGAATGACCGGGAAGGGGAAACACACACCACAAAGTTTCCCCTAACCAGCCAGTCCGTACCTTTCAGCCACAAACTCAGAGCTGAAAGGGGGGTTAAAAGCCCATTGCTCAAAATGTCACCAGCCAGCTTCCAGACAACCCCTGCCGCTAACCATGGCATGGCCCCCAAAGAACTCAACAAACTGGCCAGAAACATCCCTATGTTCACTCCGAACCCTGCAGGAGGCCACAACATGCATGCCTACCTGCTAGACATTGACTTTCATTTACAGACTGTCGCCAATGTAACTACTTAGGACAGATTTTACCTGCTAAGAATTACGTCTAGCCGTGACGTGCGCAGCTTCCTAGACCGTCAAACAAAGACTGTCAAAACTGACTACCAGCAGCTGCGACAAGCTTTGATCCGAGAATTCTCTGATCCAGAATCAGACCAAGGGCTCATCATCGCCATGGACCTCAAGCAGACAAGACTTGAAACCCCACAGACATACTACGGCCGATTCCGACAAGCCTACTTCGGAGCACGGAACGAGCCAGGTATGGAAGAGGATTTCAACTTCAGAACTCTGTTTCTCCGAAATCTGCATCCCACAGTGAGTCATCACCTGGCCTGTTCACGGACCATGTCTGCCCAACAGCTACGAGACTTGGCCCACAAAGCGTATGTCAAGCAAAAGACTGTGTCCGAAAAGACTGTGAAAAACCACACAATCTTCCCTGTCTCTGAACACTATTCAGAGCTGACTCTAGAGGGCGCCCCACAACACCACAGACCTTTGTACAGAGAGTCAAGACAGTTCCAAGCCAGCAGACGGCAGCACAACCGCAATGGTGCTCGTCCGAAGCACCAGAGCGGGCGCTCTGAAAGATTCTGGGACCGGCAACACCCATCCAACAACCAACAACCGCCAACAATCTGGCCACCCAGAAATAGCCGATCCCCATCGTCCGGAGCATCAAGCCCAGAAAGCCGGCATCGGAACCCCTCTCAACGTGCCACTGGTAAGCCCAAGTCTGAGCCCACATAAGATCAAAACAGTGCAGCCACGTCAGAGAGAGCAGAGATCCTGAAGGTGCTGAAAGAGATTCTGCACAGAAAATCTCACAAGGAAGACAACAGGAAGGATGAGCCTGATATCCTATGCCTAAGCGTAAGACCAAGCACCCAGAACACTGCTTATCAGCCACAGACCACAGAGCTAACTGTCACGTCACAAAGTGACAGCATCACCCAGCCACCACAGCTGACAGCTGCACAGCCTGAGCAAAACAGCACAATTTCCTACAACTGGGACCAAAATCCCAAAGGACCAGGAACTGCTGCCCTGGCTATCACTTTGGAAAATGAGGTGAGCCTTGAAGCCCTGCTAGACACTGGCTCAGACCTTATTTTAATGTCAGCTCAACTCTTTGAAAGACTCAGTGCTAAAGCTAAGAGACAACATCGAACTCTGACATTTCAAAAGTGTGAGCTGAATGTACAGTCGTACAGCCAGAACGACATCCGGCTCGAACAGGTAGCTCCCATTCACCTGACAATTGGTTCTATGAGTCTGATCCACCCAGTGTACACCTCAAAAATGAACACTTACCCACTTCTAATTGGCAAAGACCTGCTAGATCGCTTTGAACCTTTACTGGACTTCAAACAACTGAAAGTTTGGGCTCAAGTGCGCGAACCCCTCCCCCTCCAGTCACACAGGCCAACCGAGCCAGACTGTCAGGTCACAGAGGTCACGAGAATTCCCGCAGAGCCAGACTGTCAGGTCACAGAGTTCACGGGAACTCTCACAGCCAGCCACGGGGACACAGTTCCAGCACCAGACCAAGATTCAAGTTCACCACTCTGCACATTTCAGCTCACCAAAGCCTCTGATTCCTTCTGCCCCAAGGTCACAACTGACCTGCAGTTGAATTATGTAACCACTACTGACATTGTACTTGCACTATAGGCAGACAACACAGCCATCAGTGTCTCACTATTCAATGCTCTCATTGAGGACAAACCAGACCTTCCTTCTGCCAGCAAGGGCACCCGTTTTCCTTTAAACACGTGCCCATCAACCATGATGACGGCCAAAGGTGTCTGCGCTTTGAACTCGAACTGGAACCACCGGTGTCTGAACCATTACTTCCTGGTCCTTCCGGACCCGCCCCATGATGTCTACATTGGAACAGACATCCTGACTCACCTCAAGGCTCCTGTGGACATCATTAATGAGGTAGTGTGTGCCCCATTGACTTTACAGCCCCTTGTTGTTCCTACCAACACTGAGAACCTCATGTCAGGTCAGACCACTCCTGAGGTTCTCACCCTAATCAACAAACAAGAAACTGTGATACCAGCCTACACCAAAGGGGTCGCCATCCGGCTCAACATGCGTTGTGGTCAAACCCTAAAACCACACACTAGGCTTCTTTCAACCGTCACCAGAATGTGTTGAATTTGGACTCACGCTGGAAGCCACACCCCTTACCGAAGTGTCATCTCGTGTAGTCTACATCCTTTTCAACAACTGCATGGCAAGGGACATCACAATTCCCAAGGCCTACCGAGTGGGATGGCTAGTGAGCCACGACTTCCATGACTTTGAACTCACACTACCAATCATTGGGCCCATCCCATCTTCAATGATACCCGAAGGGAGCACAAACCACACAGTGTTTACAGCACCCTTCAAACTCATCTCCATCACTTCGGAACATTGGATATTGTTGCACCCATTAGATTAAAAAAGGTCAGAGAAAAAAGTATAGCACCATGGTACAATAATACTACTTATGTTTTAAAGAGAGAAACCCGTTTTTAGAGCGTAAATGGAAAAAAACAAATTTAGAGGTCTTTAGCCACGGCCTGGCAGCCTGCCAAAACTGCTCTGATAGCACACCAGCTGCGACGGTGGATGTAGAAGAACCCCAACAGCAACAACTGACCTGTCACAGGTACTTTGAAGAGTATGCGTGCCAAGGTATGCCCACAGCCTACATCGATGGATGTTCCTACCACCATGAGGGCACTCGCCAAGAAGGTGCGGGCAGGCTGTGGGTAAATGACATACCGTGCCCACCACAATACTTCAAGTTGGGCCCGCAGTCATCACAATATGCTGAGGTAGCAGCCATTTTCATAACGCTGCAAATCGTGTTGACACATAACATCAAAGAACTCCTTATGTGCACAGACTTTAACTATGCCAGACTCAGTTTCACATGCCACCTTCCAGGCTGGAAACAAAATGGCTTTAAGACTTCAAATAACATGCCTGTCACACACCAACACCTGTTCCAGGCATGCGATGACATCACAAGAACACACAACATGATTTTCTACTGGAAAAAGGTGAAAGGACACTCAAGGCAACCGGGCCTTGACAAAGACTTGAATGACCAAACTGATGCCCGTGCCAAGATTGGCGCACTGCACGGCACTCTATGGTCACCCCCAACCCACCCACCTACCTTTAACGTTGCAGTGGTAACCCGTAGCAAACGAACCTTTCCTGCAACAGTGCCAACCTCACAGCCTCTAACGCTAGCTCCAAGGATGCCAAACAACGACATAATGGACATGCAAACCGCTGACACATCCATAAAGACTATTCTGAACCACCTCTCAGACCCCTCCAACCACTCTATCGCACCGTCTGAACTCAAAGATAACCCGTGCCCCAGACGTCTACATGACATCAACCACATGATGCGTGTGACGCACAACATTCTGTGGTATACACCTGATGACATCACTGCGCCAAAGCTTGTGGTGCCACAGTGCCTGGGGGGGGGGTCATGCTGATGTATGCCCACGACGCACCATGTGCCGGACACCACGGCACCAGCCCCGCACTGGCCCTGCATGCAGAAAGACGTGGCAGAATATGTCAGAGAATGCCTGGTTTGCTGCCAGTTTCAACCGGCAAACCCAAACCACAGAGGTCCACTGCAACGCGGAAGGAGTCACGTTTCCATGGTCAGACCTCCAAATCGACCGGGTAGGACCTCTGCCCAGGTCAACGAGGGGCAACAAGAACTTCCTCATGGTTGTGTGCCAGTTCACAAAGTGGGTAGAGCGTCTTCCAGCACCCAACAACACTGCCCAGACCACGGCATACCTCCTGATGAACCACCTCTTCTCCAGGTTCGGACTGCCACTGAGAGTCAACTCGGACCGAGGTACTCACTTTACAGCTGAGTTAGGCGGACACGACCGCCACACCAAACGGTTCCTGGGAGCTTTGCTCGGAGCTGCAGCTGCTGTCTGAACCCGTTTTAACATTGGTATGTCCAGTGTCAACACAGTAAGCCTAGCCACCGTGAGGCGGCATGTGGCTGAAATTCAGACTGAGATCCCACAGCTAAAACAGCAACTCACCACACAGAGTGCATCCCTGCAGACAATCGGCAAGACATTGAAGGGAACTGTTGTAATTCTCAACACTCACAGTGTTCTGCTGAACCAGACAGTGAACTCCATGAAACAGCTGTTTACTGTCATGACTTTGCTCAAACCCAGCTGTTCACAGCCCTGATGAGAGACATACTGCGGGAGGTGAACTCCTCCATTGACAGCTTAGCCATGGGTAGAATTACACCGTACCTTATACCCTTAAGCCTTGTGCAAACCGTGCTGGCTTCCGCCAGCACCATGCCAACTGACCCTCTACAAATACACCTTGCCTACTCCCTGGGTAGCGCCATCCCAACACGACAGGGACACACAGCTGTACCAGGCCCCGAACCTGCACATGCGCACCCTAACCAAAGACATTCACTATCTCTGCCCTAGCAAAACCTTCCTCAGAGACAACACTGACGGAATCTGCGGGTTGCAACCCATGGTCAGCGACACACGCTGCCCTGCCGAAGCCAAGCCTCGCACTCAAGTCACTGAGACACGAGCAGAGATTGTAGGCGACAGGTAGCTCGTTAACACTCCTGTGCGCACAGCTACACTCACCTACGACGAGCATGACACGGCCACCCGTGTCACCTTGCTCAACCAGAGCATGTGGATTCAAGTACTGAAAGGTGCCATCCTCCAAGAGCCCTCCACAGAATTGTCGTCCGATGATATCCACACAGGGACTTCATCCGACGAAAAGGGGGACTGTAGCGTATCTGGACAGTCTCACATGACAACCATTCTGAGTCTCAGGAAGGCTTGTCAATTTAGCTTATTTGTCTAAGTTTTGTTACTAGCTTAAGCGCCAGAAAGTCTGGGGTGGGATTGGTTTTCTGACATCATTTACGACTCTGCGATACTCCCCAGAGACCATCGCACCCTCCTCTCGACTCACTTTGGATGCTTCAAAGGAATTCCAAAGGAATTGGATGCTTCAAAGAAACCCCCCCGCCCCGGCTGTGTGCTCAATGCACGCAGATTCAAACACACACACACACGAACCTTTCTCCAATATCCTCACTGAAAGACTTTTACTATGATGTATTTGATGTGTTTTTATGTGTGTCTGTTTGTCCATGTCACATTGGAATAACTATGATTTTATCGTAGCATAAAATGAATTATAAATACCTTCATTATGCATTTTAAATATAACTGTATATTCCGTTAACTTTTACATAGCGTTCTTACTACCTGTAGAACACTCGTGGCGTGGACAACGCGAATATGCATAAAAATATAAAGTAAAGTGTATTTTTGATAGGTTATACTATCACTGAAGATCGAAATGTCTTTCGACTGTAACCCCTCCCTCCCCACACACACACACACACACACACACACACCTAAGGAGCTTGCGCTCTTAGACAAAGAGTAATAAAAACTAAATTCCCGTCTGTGACTTCCAACTCTCCGATTGGCCAAGCCGACTGGAAGAGGCTGGATTTCTCCAAGGTGATAAATGTTGGCGCGCTCCACTCTCTCTCTCTCTTACTCTCTCTCCTCCTCCTAGCATCATGTAACGGATCCGCGATTCCCCCTCAGGGGATCTTTTCCTTTGTTTCTTTAAGTTTTTATTTTCCATTTTCGAATTCTCCTTTGTTCATTTACACCGAAGAGTGAAATGAATTTAGCCTGAATCATCAACCGGCAACTTCACCTCAAACGGACATTCAAAATCGCCGCGCTTGGCCCGCTCTGGAAGAGCGAGTGAACGTGACGCTCCCAGGATCGAGACACACACGCCTTCTTCATATCAGCCACACAACAGAGCTAATGTGCAAGTATTTTCGTTTACTAAGCTTTCATAGCAGTAAGATTGGTTTACCCCCGTTTAGGATGATATTGTGGTCTCTCAGAGGGTTTTGTCCAGGTGAATTTTGCAAAACTGTGATCCTTAAGAATCTCTCTCTCCCTCTCTCTCTCTCTCGCTCTCTTACTTTTCCTCTCTTCGCATTATCATGTAACTGCTCCACGTGATCCCCCCTCCGGGGATCTTTTCTTTTGTTTGTTTAAGTTTTATTTTTCCTTTATACTTTGTTCATTTCCTCAGACGAGTAAGTGAACTTAGCTTGAATTGTTTCTTTGGTAATTTTACGTCTGAGACCTTTGAACCTTCGTTCGAAAGTGCGCACTCCAGACCATCTGCAGATCACGTGACGCTCCGACAACACACACACACGAAACGAGGCCGCACACCCACGCAGCCGTTTCCAGCAACAAAGAGAACCATGTGCAAGTATAGTCGTTTTTCGAGTGTTCAGAGCATTAAGATGTTTTTCCGCGTTGTTTCTCAAAGGTTTTAAGGTCTGTAATTTGCCACTGATCCTTCCAGATTCTCTCTCTCTCTCTCATTCTCTCTCTCTCTCTCTTTATTGATGCATTCTTTTCCATTGTTGTTGCCATTATTGTGTTTGTAAATACATTTATTGTAACGTTAGTAACTGTATACGTAGTTTTCCTTTATTAAATGCATTATATTCATTTATTGATTCTGTCTCTATTGCTCATACAAGTCACTTTAATGTTATACGATCCAAAGCTACGTGCTTTACAAATTTATTGATAGCCTACTTAAAGAATCGTTATAAAACAGGAAGGCTGTTTCTTCTGGCCAGAGAAATAGCTTCTCCTGAAAGTCTATAAAGTAGGATAATTTTGTGAGGTTTGATTGAGATCGAATGATCAGGTTTTTGCTGGACAAAAAGATGATTCAGTCACAAATTAATCCCCTTAAAGATTATCCCGACGATCAATCTATGATAGGCATAATTGATATATTGAATATCTAATTATAATCCGTTTTGATTAAGTATTGATGTACAATTGAGCTAATTTTAACCTGTCTGTAAAATATCTACATATGCAATTAATTATAATCATTTGTGTTAATTGCCTAGGTACATATATGAATGCAGATGCAGGGAAATATTATCCCTTTTAGGGAGATTTAACATGTATGATTATCTGGGTCAACCCGTATGAATAATTATTAATTAAAAATTACAAATTTTTTAATACACATCCCCAAAGCCGACCCAGGTTTCCTTACAAATTGTAGAAGGAAAAGTGCCTGCCCAAACTATATTACAATATGAAAGATATGGATAAATTAAACTGTCATAGAGTGTAAGAAGACAAATTGTGGTAATAAGATTGCTAATCCTCCTAATTATACCAATAGATTTATTTATTTTCTTGCTAACCCAGTCAATTTGTGTTTTCCAATTCAAATTCTCATCAACAAAAATTCCAAGGAATCTTGTTGTTGAAACTTGGGATATCTCCACAGTCTCTATTTTGACTTTTGAGAGGTCCTTAGAATATTATTTTTTTCCACTAAAAATTATATAATTTTAAATTATATAATTATATAATTTTTTTGTATTCAGCGATAACTTATTTAATCTGAACCATGTAGCATATGCAGTTAAACCAGTATTTACATTTTTAATCAGAGAATTAAAATTTGAATGAGAATAAACTAAAGTTGTGTCATCTGCAAACATTATTGGAAAAAGAATATTTGACACATTTGATAAATCATTAATATAAATAAGAAATAATAATGGTCCAAGAATGGACTCCTGTGGGACCCCACAAGGTAGTCTGGCTTTGTTGGAATAGAATCCATTAATACAAACAAACTGTTGTCTGTTTGAAACATAGTTTTTTAACCATTCAAGAGTAACATCATGAAAACATCTCAGGTTCCCTTTCGTTGTCACTCCGAGTTACGTCGGATGACGACGAATGGGGTTTCGCTTAGAAAGCCTATCAACTTCGAGTATTACAAAACGAGCCAATGGCAAAGAAATGCCATGGGTCTGCGGAATTTGCATGACGTAACTCCGCCCCCCCCCCCTCGTGGGTATAAAAGGAGAAAGTCAGCACCAGCAGTTTATGTTTTCGCTTCGGAGCCAAGGTTATTCTTCTCTCCACAAGCCATCTCTGAATTGTCAGCTTCACAAACGAGTACCTCGAGTGTTGGTGTGACGGCGATCTACGGCGAGCGCGTGCTTCCTGCTGATCTGTTGCAGTGGTCTGCCAGTCGGTGCGTGTCTCCCCGGGTGCTTCAACACTTGAGTTTTCTCTCACTTAAAGAGCTCGTTCGCGGCACGTCTTTTTAAAGACGGCTCGCCCGTGCATTTAAAAAAAAAAAAAAATGAATGGTGCGGCAGCTTGGTATCGGACTCTGATGGGCACGAGCGTTGTCTAGTATGTTTGGGCTTAATCATGCCAGAGCAGCGCTCGTGGATGACTCATGTTTTCTCCATGGAAACATGATCATCGCGTCATTAAGGTCGAGACTCGGTGAACGATCTTTTGCTGGTGGCCAGGGTGACCTGAGGGTTAGGGTCTGGAACAAGGCGCCGACTATGTGTCCGCGACCCCAGCCCCCCTCTTCAATGACGGTGCCCGCTAGTGAACAGGTGATTCCCACGGGTCTACCCTCTGGTGGCCCGTGTGTTTCATTTGAAGCTACAGAGGATGATATTATGTTTGTAGCAGCTTCACTAGGTGGGTTTGATTTTCCTGGAAGTGACGACTCGTCGAGTCTGATCCAGAGATGACGGCCATGCTTTCCCGGGACGATTGGTTTTTGGGTAAGGCCGCCGACCCTCGTCCACGGCAAACCCCAATACCATTCTTCCCGGACATGCATGATGAGATCAGGGACCGCTCGCTGATCTCATCCGCCTTTCCTCCCCTCGATGGGGCCGCTGCCCATGGGTACACTGGGGTTCCCCCGGCTGAACGCTCTGTTGCGATGCTATGTGTCCTCAGAGTGCTTCTTCTCAGCGCAATCCTAAGCACCCGTCCGTGGCCTGTAGTTTTTCGTCTACGCTTGTGGCGAGATCCTATAGCGCCACGGGACTGGCGGCCGCCTCACTGCATGCCATGGTCATTCTGCTGGTCTACCTGACCCAGATGTTCATGGTCCTGCACGAGGGCGGGACTGACCCAGGGCTCTTCACTGAGCTGCGCGCCGCCACTAACCTTGCTCTCCGAGCGACGAAAGTGGCCGTACGCTCCCTGGGTCAGGTGAGGCTCACCATTCTGTGGCTGAACCTGTCTGATGTGCTGGATGTCGCGCAGACCCGTCTGTCCGACATTCCCATATCCCAGGTCGGCCTCTTCGGCGGTGCGGTTGAGGGCTTGCCCAACAGCTCTCGGCCGCCCATGAGCAGACTGATGTTGATTCTGTCCCGACGGCCCCGCCGTCCGCTCAGATCCCTCGGTCTGCCCACCGCCGAAGGCGCCCTCCCGCGGCTCCCACCCCGCCCGTTCACCCGGGACATGCGCGACATCCAGCACACTCTAGGGGCCGCGGGCGGACGCCACAGCCCTCTCCAGCCCCGCCCCCCGCTACACGCCGGGTTAAGCGGCGCTCCTGAGATGGGCTCCTCGGGGATGTAGCAGGCTGAGGTTGACTCTGTCCCGACGGCCCCGCCGTCCGCTCAGGTCCCTCGGTCTGCCCACCGCCGAGGGCGCCCCCCTGCCCGTTCACCCGGGCCGGCTCTGCAGGCCGCGGTCGGACGCCACAGCCCTCTCCAGCCCCGCCCCCCGCTACACGCCGGGTTAGGCGGCGCTCCTGGGAGGGGCTCCCCAGAGATGGGACTCAGTTCTTTCCAGGAGTTGGTAGCAGGACCACTCCTTTCCCCGGAGTCTGGGCCAGTTACTCCGCTCCACTGCCCCTCCGGGGGGACGCCTGTCGTCTGCGTGATCCCGCTGGTTCAGTTCCTGGGAGTCTGGCTAGAGCTTCCCTGTCTGTGTCGCTGGATCGCGCGTACCGTCAGGCTCGGCTATGCGATTCAGTTCGCACGGTCTCCTCCCCGCTTCAGGGGAGTCCGCTCCACTTTGGTCGGTGGCAATGCCCCCATCATGAGAGCACAGATTGCCACCCTGCTGGCGAAGGGTGCAATCGAGACTGTCCCTCCAGCCGAGATGAGGTCCGACTTCTACAGCCCTTACTTCATTGTCCCCAAGAAAACCGATGGGTTACGGCCAATCCTGGATTTACGCGTGCTGAACCGCTCCCTTCACAGGCTGCCGTTCAAGATGCTCACCGGCAAACGCGTTTTCGAATGCATTCGGCCCCAGGATTGGTTTGCAGCGATCGACCTGAAGGACGCCAACTTTCATGTCTCCATTCTACGACCTGGTCATCAGGTTCCTGAGAGGAGCGAGGAGACTAAATCCTCCTCGCCCTCCTCTCGTTCCCTCTTGGGACCTCTCAGTGGTTCTAACTGCCCTGAGGAGTGCTCCCTTCGAGCCCCTGCAATCAGTCGAGCTTAAGTTCCTGTCAATGAAGACAGCGCTCCTGGTTGCACTGGCCTCCATCAAGAGGGTAGGGGACCTGCACGCATTCTCCGTCGACGAAGCGTGCCTGGAATTCGGGCCGGCCTTCTCTCACGTGGCCCGGATATGTGCCCAAGGTTCCTACCACTCCCCTTCGGGACCAGGAGGTGAACCTGCAAGCACTGCCCCCGGAGGAGGCAGACCCAGCCTTGGCACTGCTCTGTCCAGTACGCGCTCTTCGCGCCTATGTAGACAGGACGCAGTGTTTCAGGACCTCAGACCAGCTCTTGTCTGTTATGGTGGGAAGCTGAAGGGAAAGGCTCTCTCCAAGCAAGGTTGTCTCACTGGATAGTGGACGCCATTGCTTTGGCATACCAGCAGCAAGGTCGACCGTGCCCCCTTGGTGTGACAGCCCACTCCACCCGGAGTGTGGCATCCTCTTGGGCTCTCGCGCATGGCGCCTCGCTAACAGACATCTGCAGAGCTGCAGGCTGGGCGACACCTAACACATTCGCCAGATTCTATAATCTCCGAGTGGAGCCAGTGTCCTCTCATGTACTCGCTTCAACTAGCTAGTACCGGACACGCTCCTTTCCCCGGTGAGGGCCGGGGAGGAATCCTTGTTCTCCAAAGAACTGACTCTCCCGTCTCTGAGCACACAGAGTTCTCGGACGACACAGAGTGCCGCTCACTAGCCGTGCTCTCCTTGTCCCCCTCTGTCCCAGAGGCGGTTGACACGGCGTGCCGTCCACGGACCGCTTCGCCCCTGTCCCCCTCTGTCGCCAGACCCCTGGCAGAGCAGGCCCCCGCGGGACGACCAGCCTGGTCCTCCCCTGGCCCCCTCTGCCAGGGTGCGGTTGATAACTGTGCCCCCACACCGGGCCGCTATGCCGTCCACGTCTGGGCCAGTTACTCCGCTCCACTGCCCCTCCGGGGGGACGCCTATCGTCTGCGTGATCCCGCTGGTTCAGTTTCTGGGAGCCTGGCTAGAGCTTCCCTGTCTGTCCCGCTGGATCGCGCGTACCGTCAGGCTCGGCTATGCGATTCAGTTCGCGCGGTCTCCTCCCCGCTTCAGGGGAGTCCGCTCCACTTTGGTCGGTGGCAATGCCCCCATCATGAGAGCAGAGATTGCCACCCTGCTGGCGAAGGGTGCAATCGAGACTGTCCCTCCAGCCGAGATGAGGTCCGGCTTCTACAGCCCTTACTTCATTGTCCCCAAGAAAACCGATGGGTTACGGCCAATCCTGGATTTGCGCGTGCTGAACCGCTCCCTTCACAGGCTGCCGTTCAAGATGCTCACCGGCAAACGCGTTTTCGAATGCATTCGGCCCCAGGATTGGTTTGCAGCAATCGACCTGAAGGACGCCTACTTTCATGTCTCCATTCTTCCTCGGCACAGACCGTTCCTTCGGTTTGCTTTCGAGGGGCAGGCATACCAGTACGCGGTCCTCCCTTTCGGGCTGGCCCTGTCTCCTTGCATCTTCACGAAGGTCGTCGAGGCTGCCCTTGTTCCCCTTCGGGAGCACGGGGTTCGCATCCTGAGTTATATCGACGACTGCCTGGTCTTAGCTCACTCTCGAGTTCAGGTTTGCGAACACAGGGACCTAGTGCTCCGGCACCTAGCTCGTCTGGGCCTTCGGGTCAACTGGGAGAAGAGCAAACTTTGCCCCGTGCAGAGGATCTCTTTTCTCGGTATGGACATCGACTCGGTCGCCATGTCCGCACAGCTTACTAGCGAGTCACTGCTGACTTGCCTGAGACAACTCGAGGGCAAGAGTGCGGTTCCACCGAAACACTTTCAGAGGCTCCTGGGGCATATGGCATCTGCAGCCGCGGTCACGCCGCTCGGATTGCTTCATATGAGACCGCTTCAGCTTTGGCTTCGCGACCGAGTCCCGAGGTGGGCATGGCAACAAGACACGCTCCGAGTACCAGTTACTCCGACCTGCCGTCAGTTCCTCACCCTGTGGTCGAACCTCAGTTTTCTCAGGGCGGGTGTCCCCCTGGAACGAGCTTCCCGGCATGTTGTTGTCTCAACAGATGCCTCCACCACGGGCTGGGGCGCCATGTGCAATGGACATGCTGCTGCGGGCTCCTGGACAGGACCCCAGCGGCTATGGCATGTCAATTGCCTCGAGTTGTTGGCAGTACGTCTTGCCCCGCACCGCTTCCGGGCGTTGCTCCGGGGTCAACACGTACTAGTCCGTTCAGACAATACCGCGACTGTAGCGTACATCAACCATCAAGGTGGTCTACGCTCCCGCCGTATGTCACAACTCGCCCGCCACCTCCTCCTATGGAGTCAGAAGCATCTGAGGTCGCTTCGAACCATTTTCATTCCCGGAGCGCTGAACTGTGCAGCCGACGAGCTCTCACGGCTTCAGCCCCTCCCTGGAGAATGGCGACTCCATCCCCAGTCAGTTCAGCTGATTTGGGACCAGTTCGGGGACGCACAGATCTGTTTGCCTCTCACGACTCGACCCATTGCGCTCTGTATTTTTCCCTGACCGAGGGCACTCTCGGCACGGATGCACTGGCGCACAGCTGGCCGCCGGGCCGCAAATATGCGTTCCCCTAGTGAGCCTTCTTGCGCAGACCTTGCGCAGGTCAGGGAGGACGAGGAGCAGGTCATTCTGGTCGCGCCGTATTGGCCCAACCGGACCTGGTTCCCCGAACTTGTACTCCTCGCAACAGCACCTCCCTGGCCCATTCCTCTGAGGAAGGACCTTCTTTCTCAGGGACGGGGCACCCTGTGGCACCCTCGCCCCGATCTCTGGAGCCTGCACGTGTGGCTCCTGGACGGCTCGAGGTAGGTTTGAGTATCCTTCCACCAGCGGTGGCGGCTACCATCACTTCCGCTGAGCGTCGTCCACGAGACACGCCTATGCGTTGAAGTGGAACCTCTTCGTCGACTGGTGCTCTTCTCACCGAGAAGACCCCCGGAAATGCTCCATCAGCGTTGTGCTTTCCTTCCTTCAGCAAGGGTTGGAGCGAAGGCTGTCTCCCTCCACCCTTAAGGTCTATGTTGCCGCCATTGCCGCACACCATGACCTGGTCGAAGGTAAGTCGGTAGGGAAGCACGACCTGGTCATCAGGTTCCTGAGAGGAGCGAGGAGACTAAATCCTCCTCGCCCTCCTCTCGTTCCCTCTTGGGACCTCTCAGTGGTTCTAACTGCCCTGAGGAGTGCTCCCTTCGAGCCCCTGCAATCAGTCGAGCTTAAGTTCCTGTCAATGAAGACAGCGCTCCTGGTTGCACTGGCCTCCATCTAGTGTTAATTTCGTCAGACGAGACGAGACTAAATATGTTCGTCAACGAGCTTTTTTTCCATGACTAAGACGAGACGATGACGAGACTGCACCAATGTCCAAAAACGATGACTAAGACTAAATTAACATGCATTATTGTTGACGAAAAAAGACGAGACTAAAATGTTTTGCAGAAAATAAAAACTAAGATAAAATCTCTCTTCATTTTCGTCTACAATCGTCTTTTTCATCATGAGATAGAATATTCAGCGGTTACTAGGGATGAGTCACGATTTTCGAATATTCCATTAGTCGCAGTAGTGAACGCGCCTATAGAGAGAAATACACACTTCATAGCCTACGGATTAGCCTACATAAACAGAGAGCAGCCCATTTCTTTTCGTTTTGAATTGTTTTGTTAAAAAGTAGGCCTACACATTTCAAGCTTTCTATAGATATTCTTCTCAGGTCTGTGAGGCAAGTATCTTATAAGCTGAGTTTCAGTTCATTTATGAGACGCGCTCCAGTTCACGCGCCCGCGCCTTCGTGTCCGGATTATATTGTGTACTATTTGCTTCTTCTCGTTTATTAATCCAGGCAATTTGTTGATGAAACATTTATTAAAAGGAAGATACAATTTATTCAAAACGAAATTCACTTTAAAGAAAGGCTTTCTACAAAACAAAACTTAATAAGTGGTCAAAATCATGTGTCATAACTGACGGGAAGCACTGCGGACGGGGGAAAACATCTACGCTGTAAATCAACCAGTCACCTAGCAGAAATATTAATTGTTAAGCCTTGCAAAATCTAATTTGTTTGTTATTTCTCAAGACCAACCTAGAATGTAAATAGGTTGTATTTTAGGCCTACAGTAGGCTACAGTAGGCCTATTCTTCTCAGTTTTTCTGGGTATATACTTATTTTATTTCTGCTCTGAACAGAAAAATGAGACACAAGGCAACCAAAAACAGTTTTAAAAACCTTTGTAACTTGTCAATAGGAGTCTGTTGGGCCCCAGCTTTTGAATTGTGTTAGTTCAAAATAACATACTTTTCAGAACAACTTTAGAAAACCAGACACGTTTAACAAAGTTGCATTCAACAAAAATCCTTAAACAAGTGTATTTTGTCAGGTAATTGTGACATTTAACCAATATTTGAGAAGCGTGAAACACTATTTGACTGAAATGGTTATCAGAAATAATCTCAGAAATGATTTGTTATTTAAAAAAAAGACTAAAATGTTTTGACTAAAACTTGACTAAGATATATTGAGTTTTCTTTTGACTAAAACTAGACTAAAATGACGAGACTTTTAGTCGACTAAAACTTGACTAAAAAAAAAGATATGTGAATGACTAAATATGACTAAAACTAACAAGGACATTTGGCACAAGACTAAGACTAAGACTAAATTAAAAATAGGTGACAAAATTAACACTACCTCCATCAAGAGGGTAGGGGACCTGCACGCATTCTCCGTCGACGAAGCGTGCCTGGAATTCGGGCCGGCCTTCTCTCAAGTGATCCTGAGACCCCGGCCCGGATATGTGCCCAAGGTTCCTACCACTCCCCTTCAGGACCAGGTGGTGAACCTGCAAGCACTGCCCCCGGAGGAGGCAGACCCAGCCTTGGCACTGCTCTGTCCAGTACGCGCTCTTCGCGCCTATGTAGACAGGACGCAGTGTTTCAGGACCTCAGACCAGCTCTTGTCTGTTATGGTGGGAAGCTGAAGGGAAAGGCTCTCTCCAAGCAAGGTTGTCTCACTGGATAGTGGACGCCATTGCTTTAGCATACCAGCAGCAAGGTCGACCGTGCCCCCTTGGTGTGACGGCCCACCCCACCCGGAGTGTGGCATCCTCTTGGGCTCTAGCGCATGGCGCCTCGCTAACAGACATCTGCAGAGCTGCAGGCTGGGCGACACCTAACACATTTGCCAGATTCTATAATCTCCGAGTGGAGCCAGTGTCCTCTCATGTACTCGCTTCAACTAGCTAGTACCGGACCCGCTCAGGTGTCTTCACTTGCTCGCCATTCCACTCCACGGACTGGATACGTGCGATATTTTCCTCAGGTGAGCTTCCTCGAAAGCCCTGAGCTCCTCCAGCACTCCTGACGTCGGCGCCAGTGTCTCGAAAGGAATATTCCTGGAACACATTATAATTCTGAAATGCTGATTAAATGTAAAGCATGTTTATCTTATGTGACTTTAACTTAATGCTTACTTATATATATATATATTTTTTACTCATAACAAAACACTCCCCGCCTGACGTGGAGACACGTCACCCCACAGTCCATGCACAGTCCATTTTTTTTTTTAAACAGTCCATTTACTAAACAGTCCATTTACTAAACAGTCCATTACTGTGCCTCTGGAGGTAGGAGGAGAACTATTTCATTGACTGGCCTGAGAAAGAGGCTAGTCCCGCCTGGTTTGATGATCTTCACCTCAACCTGGCGCACTTTCCCATCTTTGCTAGGGAAGGCCTGTGTAATCAGTCCAAGAGGCCATTCATTCCTAGGTGCTTGGCTGTTCTTAAGGAGAACAACGCTTCCAGACTAAATGTTTGGCTGAGTGGACTGCCAATTCTTGCGGGCCTGCAGTGTTGGGAGGAATTGTTTCCTCCAGCGGTCCCAGAAGGTGTTGGACAGGTGCTGAACCTGCCGCCACTGGGACTTGTAGAGGTCTGCAACTCCAAACTCACCAACAGGAGCAGGCATGATGTTCGTCTTTTGTGAGAGAAGAGCAGCTGGCGTGAGTATGAACGAGTTATCATGGTCCGTAGTCACTGGAACAAGTGGCCTGGCGTTAATGATTGCTGCGACTTCTGCCATGAAAGTCACCAGTACTTCATGGGTGAGCTTGTCTTTCAGCTGGAGGAACATTGCGTCCAGAATCCTCCTCGCCAGCCCTATCATTCTCTCCCATGATCCACCCCAATGGGATGCATGTGGGGGATTAAAGGACCAGATACAGCCCTTGTCTGAGAGGTAAGTTTTTACGGCAGTGCTGTCAATGTTTGAGGCTATCTTCAGTTCCTTACAGGCACCAATGAAGTTCGTGCCGCGGTCGGAACGAATGTACTTGACCGGCCCACGCATTGAAATGAAACGCCGTTGCGCGTTGATGAAACTAGAGGTGTCGAGGGATTCTATGACTTCAATGTGCACAGCTCTTATGCTCATGCACGTAAAGATCACTGCCCACCTTTTACTTTGAGCGAAGCCGCCTCTGGTCTTGCGTGAGGAGACGTTCCATGGGCCGAACACATCAAGACCTACGCTGGAGGATCTGTTGAAAGAAGATCGGCTGGCAGGTTAGCCATTTTCTGGAGGCTGAGTGGAGCTCTGAGCCTTCTGCATGTTATGCATTGGTGGATGATGCTGCTTACTCTTTTTTTCCCTCCGACTATCCAAAGGCCAGCTGAACGGACCGCCCCCTCAGTAAAGTGACGGCCTTGATGATGGATTTGCTCATGATGGTGTCTGATGAGCAAAGTGGCGATGTGATGCTGGCCAGGAATTATCAGGGGAGTCTTTTCACTCCGATCGAGACTTGAATGATGAAGACGGCCTCCAACTCAGAGAAGGCCGTGTGTGTCAATGAACGGGTCCAGATTTCTGAGAGGGCTTGTTTTTGGCATCCCTTCCTGTTTCTGAATGCACTTTATCTCTTGGATGTAAACCTCCTGTTGAACTGCTTGGATGATTGCAGCTGACGCTTTCTCTGATTCCTCAACTGTGATTACAGCTTTGCAGTAATGGCAGCCCTTGCACGCTCTGTTCTCTCTTTGAGCTGTCTTGAAATGACTGGCTATGTGAATTAGGCGAGTTACTGCACAAGTTAATGACTTCCAGGTAGAGAACTTAGCAAAGCGTTGTGAATCCAGCTGCTTGTTTGAGGCTGTAGTGCTCAAGGCAGACACCAGAGGGCGGATGTCTGAGTCTGTGCTCGGGTCAACAAGGTCATAAGTGCTCTCAGAAATGCTGGGCTCCGGCTTTAAGAGAAATTTGGGCCCACTCAGCCAGTTGGTGTGTTTCAGTTGGCCAGCAGGGATGGAACGTGTTGCGTGATCTGCAGGGTTCAGGTCTGTTGGCACGTAGCGCCACTGGTCTGGTCGGCTGGATCTTCGGATGCGTAACTCCGGTTGCTGACATAGACATAAAAGCGCCTGGTCTCATTGCAAATATAGCCCAAGACTACTTTATTGTCTGAATAGTAGGTTACAACATCAAACTGTAGGTCTAGTTCTGCTGAGACCAGGTCTGCTAAGTCAACAGCAAGCACTGCTGCGCAGAGTTCAAGTCTTGGGACTGTGTGTTCAGGGCGGGGGGCCAGCTTGGCTTTGCCCATTACAAATCCAATCTGGTTGTTGCCATTACTGTCTGTCACTTTCAGGTAGCACACAGCGCCGATAGCTTTGACTGACGCATCACAGAAAACACACAGTTCTCTTCTTACCGCTGCTGACGGTGAGGCCTCTGTGTAGCGCCTTGGGATGGAAAGCTCAGCGAGCTCGGATAGAGAGGCTCTCCAAGACGTCCAGGCATCTTCCATGGCTGAAGGTAAGGGTGCGTCCCAGTCACCGTTCTC
The DNA here is from genome assembly GCA_026230005.1 of Gila orcuttii. Taxonomy (NCBI): domain Eukaryota; kingdom Metazoa; phylum Chordata; class Actinopteri; order Cypriniformes; family Leuciscidae; genus Gila; species Gila orcuttii. The sequence goes on along the minus strand of JAPDVR010000005.1, from coordinate 37,038,376 downwards.
CGCCGTGAGCTCTCGCAGGATAGCCTTGCCTTGGACTGTGACGGGCGCAACAAATCCAAGTGGGTCGTAGAGGCTATTGATAGTGGACAAGACACCCCCCCGGGTGTAGGGCTTGGTCTCACTGGAGACATTAAAAAGGAAACAGTCTGTCTTGAGATTCCAGTCAAGCCCGAGGCTGCGCTGCAATGGCAGCGCATCTGCGTCGAGGTCAAGGTCTTTGAGGTCACTCGCGTGGTCACTGGATGGAAATGCGTCCATGACCTCCTTGTTGTTCGCTGCAATCTTGTGAAGTCTCAGATTCGACTTGGAGAGCACATCCTGTGTCCTTTTTAACAGGCTGATAGCAGCTTGAACTGTGGGCAGGGACTTCAGCCCATCATCGACATAGAAGTCATGCAACACAAAGTGCTGCACGTCTGGGTCGACCGGGAACTCTTTGCTTTGAACAGACTTGTGTAGACCGTGAATAGCCACCGCAGGTGAAGGGCTGTTGCCGAAGACATGGACGTTCATGCGATAATCCACGATGGCCTTGGAGAGGTCATTGTCCTGGAACCAGAGAAAACGTAAGAAGTCACGGTCTTTTTCTCTTACCAGGAAGCAATAGAACATCTGTTCTATGTTGGCTGTGACGGCGATGGCCTCTCTTCTGAACCGAATCAGCACTCCCAGTAGTGTGTTATTCAGGTCAGGTCCCGTTAACAGCACGTTGTTGAGTGATACTCCGTCATATTGGGCACTGGAATCGATTAACACCCGAATTTTCTTTGGTTTCTTCGGATGATACACCCCGAATGTTGGCAAGTACCACTTCTCTTCATCCGGGCCGAGAGGGGGGGCTAACTCTGCATGACCGTTCCGAAACATGTTGCCCATGAAGGCTAGAAAGTGGTCTCTCATCTCAGGCTTTTTCTCAAAGTTACGCTTGAGACACATGAGACGCCTCAGCGCCTGTAGCCTGTTGTCAGGGAGCCGTGGGCGTGGGCTCTTGAAGGGTAATGGCGCCACCCAACTGTTGTTTAAGTCTTTTTGTAGTCCTTCATCCATTATCTCCATGAACTTTGTATCTTGAATGGAGGGAGCCACCTGGTTGTCGTCCCTGGTCCGCCTGAACACCGAGCATCCAAGGTGGTCGGTTTCACAGATAGGTTGGTCCTCAGGATAAGGTTGAGGCTCACTGGTGGCCTGGGTATCGCTGAACCTCTCCTTCACATGGAACACGTTGGGGCACGCGTCAAAGAGAGTGGGCCGTTGCAGCTCCGTGGTGTTCGTGTGGAACGTGCTAATTGTCAGTGGCCTGTGAACATTACCTAAGCACACATTTCCAACAATGACCCACCCCAGGTCCAACTTCTGTGCGTAAGGCAGGTTGTGAGGGCCATTCACCTGTTTGCGGACTTTATGCGCTCTGATAATGTCCCGTCCTAAGAGAAGCATAATGGGGGCTTGCGGGTCAATGTCTGGAATGAGGTGTGCCACTGACCTTAGATGAGCATGATGAAGGGCTACTTCGGGGGTCGGAATCTCCTCTCTGTTGTTCGGTATGTCGTTGCACTCTATGAGGCTTGGCAACGCAACGCGAACAGTTCCATCCAGAGACTCCACTTCATAGCCACTGGCCCTTCTGCCTGCTGATTGCTTCACTCCAGCACATGTTCTCAGTGTGTAAGGAGCGCTGGGACTTTGGTCGTTGAACATGTCGAAGAACTGTGAGCGAACCAGTGACCTGTTGCTCTGCTCGTCCATGATTGCATACAGTTTCACGGCTTTTTCTCTGTGGCTGGCTGGGAACACTTTGACACAGCATATTTTCGAGCATGAGCGATCGGTGAGTTCCCCTCCGCAGACTTTCGTGCATTTGCTGGTGACCTGAGACTGCGGTGAAGGTTCATCCTCCTCCCCGCCATGCTCAGAAACAGGGCCAGCCTCCTGCTGCCATGGTGCGGGTCCAGGGTGAAGTGCTGTGTTGTGCCTGTTGCTCTTACATTCAAAACACTGGACATTGAGCTTGCAATGCTTTGCTATGTGAGACGAAAGACATTTAAAGCACACATTGTTTTCTTTGAGGAGTGTATTGCGCTCATCAATGTGCTTCTCTCTGAATGCCCGGCACTTACGGAGAGGGTGTGGCTTTTTATGCAACAGACAAAGTTTGTCGCCATCGCCGGATTTTGTTGGAGGCTCACCCGTGTCAGATGTGGCTCTGGGTGACACCTCTGTCTTGTGGACGGAAACTTCCCGCTTACTGTTCGGCTTCCACGCTGTCCTCTCTGTCCTGAGGGTCATGTCTGTGTTACCGATGAGGTTGAAGCTTGGGTCATTTGCAATGCGTGCCTCTTGGCTGACAAAGTTGACAAAGAAGCCAAAGGGAGGATAGTTCACCTGGTTTTGAATCTTGAAGGCTGCACCAGCTATCACCCACTTGTCCTGGAGACAAGACGGGAGTTTCTGTACAATTGGGTTGACGCCTCTCGCTGTGTCAAGGAAAGCCAGGCCTGGTAAGTCTCCCTCAGCCTTAGCGGCCTGCAGTTCCATTAGCAGATCACCCAGCTTAGTCAGCTTCGGTCCATCTCGGTTTATTATTCTTGGAAAGCTGTCGATGCGTTTGAACAGAGCATTTTCTATTGCTTCAGCGGAGCCATATGTTAGCTCGAGCCTTTCCCATGCCATGGCCAGTCCTGCTTCTGGCCGATTGATGTGTATTGCTCTTATCTGTTCAATATGCTCTGCTGACTCCTTTCCGAGCCACTTTAGCAGAAGATCCATCTCCTCACTCGGTTCCAGGTTTAGGCCTCTGATGACGGTCAAAAAGGAACGCTTCCATGCTCTGTAGCTTTGGGGTTTGTCGTTGAATTGAAGCAAGCCTGTAGCCACAAGCTCACTGCGGGCTAGATACCTGACAAAGTCATTTATGTATGAGCTGCCGTCATTTGAGTCTGGCGCTATGACATGGTGTGCAGTGATGCGCAGGAGAAGCATGCTCACCACTGGACTTGATGTGAGGTAGACGAACGTCTCCAGGCGTCATGTTGAATGGCTTGTGGCTGTCCTCGTATGTGCTGATGTAAGGCTGCTGTGAGATGAGACGATGTGGATCAGTATTGTTCTGGTGCAGATAGAAGGGACTGGCTTCAGGCTTTAGTGGTGGAGGTGACACGTTGTGATTAGGGACCGGCGCAGTCTTTGCTTGTGTGTCACTGTTTTCACATGACTGGAATTCTGAATCCCTTTCTCTTAGTTGATCAAGCACATACTGCTTTGTGCGTTGTGAGGCTTCAAAAGGAACAGGAACAGAGTCTATGTTCAGGTCATTGCTATTTATCTCACTCTTTACATCAGCAGCAGCTTCAAATGCCTCTGCTTCGGCAATGGCTGCTGCAGCCTCTTTTTTATGTTTTAGCATTTCTAAAGACACTTCCAACTTAGCTTGTTGTAGCCTCAGATTAGCTTCCTCTTCAGCATAGCATAGGCGTGTCTTTGCTGCTTCCGCTCTCGCTCTTGCTCTGACTGCTGCAGACCCCAGTGACGATGAACTGGATCTCACTGAACAACACACTTGCGAGCGCGTCCTTAACGATGCACAGTGTGGGTTCTGCTGTGCTGCTGTACTTCCATGCGCACTCTCCTCAGTAGCCTGAAGCTCGGTGGTGCGCGCTGCTCTGGTAACACTTGACTTTAGAGTATGATCCGCTGGTCGTCCACTGGATGCATGTGACGACATGTCGGCTAGCTTCCAACTCGCTCTGCTTTATCTCGCTTGCTTGATAGCCGTCGTTTCACTGTGCCGTCCTCGTATGTTTACTTAATATCCTGAAGGCCAGATAAACTTTTTCCCCACACCAAGACTCTGAAGATTAATTCGTAGTTCAACAGGTTTATTGGAGTTAGAGAAATTTGTGAAACTGCAACACAGAGCAAGGACAAATTAGAGTCGCGCCAATTTCATTCAACCTAAATACCACATGAATAAAGGCTAATTTACACTATTCCCGTTGCATCTCGTTTGTACTCATTTTACATTAATAAGAGCAGAAATACATGTGAACAACATTCAGGTCCTTATAGCACATTTAAAGTACAACAAAGACACACGCGAGAGCTAGCATTAACATAACCACACATTTAGACTATCACCAGATTACACTCTACGACTTAAATTATTGTCAAAAATAATAAAGAATAACTCCAGACAATCTCACAAAACAAGATATACATACCGACGATGCTACGCCAGACACAAGAAGTAGACAGATACGGTGGAAAAGCAGAGTTTTTAAACAGACTTGAAACGCGAGTGAAGTGCCAGAGTTTTCCTAGGACTACGGGTCACGAGATAGGACATTTAGAACCATGCGAACTTAAAGTGAACATGACCTAAATAGAAACGCATAGGAAAGGAATATTCCTGGAACACATTATAATTCTGAAATGCTGATTAAATGTAAACCATGTTTATCTTATGTGACTTTAACTTAATGCTTACTTATATATTTATATATTTTTTTTTTTACTCATAACAAAACAGTGTGCACATCATCTTGGAAGGGAGCTTAGTAATGGAACCGGAAAACCCGCCTCAGGCCTTCTGTCTTCTCTTCGGACTCATTTATGCCCTGCACTTGGACTATGAAAAACACTTTCCACTTCATCCAGCAGGTATTTCTTAACTTGGGAAAGGGTGAGCTGACACCTAAAATTTAATCTTTAAAAAATCAGCTGAAAGTTACAGTGTAACGGTGCTTCCTCTACACAAGACATCTGAATGTCTACTTTTTCTTTTCTATTTTGAATGTAAGTGAATGCAAACTATGTCGTTTTAATTATATCTGTATACATATACAGTTGTTTTATGGAAAAAAAAAATTCTCAGGAGAATTGTTTTCACATTTTGCCTGTTTCAAGCATTTCATTAAAGGTTATTAGCTCTACTTGTTTCTAAGTTGAGACACTCTTATTACTAAAGTTAGAAACCTCTTAAACATGAAGGCAAGGAATGATGTTTCTTCACTGTGTTGTATTTTGAAATGAAAAGATTTCAATTGAAATGAGAAGAGGGGAAAAAATGTTATGTTGTTTGCTTGCTTTAAGTTATCAAGTACACATTACTTATTTTTTAGGGCAACCAGTTTGCTGCAATTTTTTAAGTATCCAGGTTAGTACATTGAACTTAAATATACTATTTGTAATAACTGCAAAGTAATTGACATTAAAAAACATTTTAAGTTAAATTAACTTATGTTAAATTACTTAATTTTTTTAGGGCAACCAGTTTGCTCCATTTTTTTAAGTAGACTCAACTTGTCCGGGCTAACAGTGGCTCTTCATTACTACTGCTGTACCTATGCTGACTTGACTGAGCCTTTTCACTGCTGCTGGTAGAAGCTGTGGCTGGCTCTGACTCTTTTCTTTTTTGAAGAAGAAGAAGCTCTGAATATCTCTGCTTCTTTTCATAACTATTCTCTTAACCCTAACCCTGGGGGAAATGTAATTCAATCAATCAATCAGTCAGTCAATTCACTTTAAAGTAATACAGTAGCTATAACTACAAACGTCAAGCAGGATCATTGTCAAATTGGGGTAGAATCAGTGTGCAAAATACAGGTGTCTGTGGGGTTCTGGAACCACTTAAATTACAGCTTTGACTCCATTAAAATTTAAAAAAGAAAGGAGGTGTCAACAATGTGCCTAATTATGTCTATTTATAGGATCTACAAAGTTTTATTTTTACATAACTACCACTCTTACCACTCACTTTTAATAACACAATTAACACATATTCCATCTCAAGCATTTGTGGCATTTGAATGCAATTTGCTCTGCCTCTGCCTATTTAAACGTCTAAAAATATGTGAACTGTGAAGATGAACTAATTGATACAAATAAAAAGTCCTTTATCTCCAAGAGAAAAAAGTCTTTAAACAGCCCTTAAATCACAGAGCAAATAAATAAGTCACAGCTTGTTCTTGTGTTATAGCTACTTAAATCTAGACTGTCACACTATAGTTCACACACTGGTTGGCCAAAAATATACAACATTAGCTCTATTGAACACACACATCTGCAAAAAACACCCTCAGTCTTCAGTCCAGAAAATAGCGTTTCATATAATGCTTAACGTGGTTTGCAGGCTGCTAAACTAGCTAGTGCAGTGTAGTTCGACTTTTAGCTGCTACTTAGTGCTAGATAAAGTTTTCCTACACATTCAGAGGGAACTCTAAATCGAGAGATTCCAGCGTTTTTTATTGTTTTTGTATTGTTGCTGTTGTAACTGTGACCGTCCTCCTGTTTCACGGACCAGCAGCAGGTGCAGCGTGCTCATCTCATGGCTCACCTGAACTGCGTAGCCAAACGTCCGCTGAGCAGAAATCAGCTCTCACAGCCTCAGTACGACCATTACTGTGTTAGTTAAAAATGTAAAACTGGCCCTAAATCAGTTGATCAGCTGTCATCATTGATTGACTGCATTTCTCTTGTTTCTTGTGTTGATGAACTTGACCAACTACCTGTCAGATCTGGGGTGGCCACAGGGGTGGCCAATGAGCTTTCAGGGGTGGCCCCAGCCACCCCAGGCCACCCCCCAGAATCGCCATTGACTAGACGGCATGCCTTTGAAAATCGGTCCATGACCAGCAGAATCCATGCGAAGTCAGTTACAAACTCCACACTGATGGGGCACCAGGGTCTACGTGGGATTGGTAGTGGAACTAATTTACCTTCTGGCAGATTTTAGGGGGTCTTAGACATGGCACAGGTGGGACAGCCTTGAATATACAGAGTGACATCCTGGGTCATACTGGGCCACCAGTAGCAGTGGCAAATAAGTGAGAGGGTCTGCTGGGTGTCCAGCAGACCTGGAGAGGAATGTACTGAGTCCATGAGGGATAGACGCAAGGCGGATGGTACATACGCAAGTCCCTTAGGACCTCCCGGCGGAGCTGGTTCAGGTAAGTGAGGCTTCGATGATTTGATTCTCCAGAGCCCACTGAATAGGACTGGCAATGATGGCTGGAGAGAGAATGGGTTCCGGTAGTGCAGAGTTGGTGTTAGGATGGTACCAACGGGATAGAGCATCAGCTTTGAGATTCTTATGACCAGGTCGGTAGGTGACAGTGAAATTGAATCTAGTAAAGAACAGTACCCAACGCACTTGACAGGGATTAAGCCTGCATGCTTCACAGAGATGTTCTAAATTCCTGTAATCACTTCTAAGGGATGCTTTGCTCCCTCAACCTGTGCCTCCACTCTTCAAGAGCCAGTTTAATAGTGAGCAGCTCACTATTACCGATATCATAGTTCAATTCAGAGAAATTGTCCCCGGTGGAGCAGAAGGCGCATGGATGGAGTTTCGGTGGTTTCCCCTGCCACTGGGAAAGGACAGCTCCTACCCCTATGGTTGATACGTCAACTTCCACAATGAATGGGAGATTTGGTTTGGGATGAGCAAGGGTAGGAGTGGTGCAAAAAGGCATTCTTCAGCTATTGGACGGCTTCTGTGGCAGATGGTGTCCAGAATAGAGACGAGGGTCGATCTTTGAGCATAGACGTCAAAGGAGCACTGACCTTGCTGAAGTTGGCAATAAATCAGTGGTAAAAATTTGCAATTTGGAAGCGTTGCAATTCCTTGATGTTGGATGGTGTTAGCCAGTCTCTGACAGCTCTCACCTTCCACTTGTCCATTTGGATATAATGATATGATTGAGCTAATTATATTGCCCAAGAAGTGGATGGTGGATTGGTGGAACTCACACCTCTCTAATTTAAGGTACAGATGATTCTCCCTGAGCTTTTGCAGGACCTGTGTAACTTGATGGCGATGGTCAACCTCGTTCCGGGAGTGTATGAGAATATCGTTGATATAGATGATAGCAAACTTGTTGAGGAATTCCCAGAATGCCTCATTCATGAACACCTAGAATACGAAAGCTAAACATTACACACATATACTGCGGTAGATGGCGCTGAGATGTTTGGCTGGCCGTCTGTCGCTCCACTTTGTCTTTGTTTTATATCTATTAATATTTTACCTATGTTGCCAAGGCGTACTATCGTTTCTCACTTATGATCGCCAAACTCTGCTTGAGATTGGAGTCTTCTGCAATCAGTTTAAACCTGACCTGCTGAAAAGCTCACCTCCACCTCCATGCCTCGAGGAAATTCCGGCCTTCCTGAGGCGCCCTCCTCTCTACCATGCTTCCAAGAAATGGTGCAGAAGACGTGGTAAACGCGGAGGTGTCCGGGTAAGGTTAAAGGCTATTCTGTGGACTATTCGTGTTTGGTCGCTGGACTGAGCTGTATCTGTTGGACGACGCTGTTCTGCACTCGGGGGTGTTCAGGGACAGATGGATTCGGCCGGTGTTCCCTGACGCTGGTGGCTTAGGCGGTGTCGGCCGCTCGGTGGACCCCGATCGGCTGGTGCTTCCCCCTGCCAGCTGGCGTGTACCGACTAGGAGAAGAGGTGTGGATCGTCGGAGCCTTCGATCCCTGAAGCATGTCCTGTCCGTATCTGACACTCTTACTTTAAATCTGGCTCTGCTGAATGTGAGATCTGTCACAAACAAAACGTTTTTACTGAACGATTTCTTTATCGCACTTAATTTGGATTTTATGTTCCTGGCTGAAACCTGGCTCCGTGAAGGTGATCTTACTCCTTTATCGGAGCTTCTTCCCCCTGGATGCAATTATTTTAACTCCCCTCGTATTACCGGTTAAGGTGGAGGACTGACATCCATTTTTAAATCTACTTTTTGCTGTCAACAATCTTCAACTGCAGGCTACTCCAGCTTTGAGCTGCAACTCTTTGAGGTAAAGCTTTCGGAAACTTTTCTCTGTGCGGTGGTCTATCGGCCACCAAAATTTAACAAAGACTTTGTTCGGGACTTTGCAGACTTTGTATCGGGTGTCACTCTTAAATATGACCACTTTTTGATTGTTGGCGATTTCAATATACATGTGTGTTGTGAGAACAGACCTCTGGTCAAAGACTTTATGAATGTAATTGACTCTTTTAACCTTATGCAGTCTGTTCGGGAGCCCACGCATGAAAAGGGTCATATTTTGGATCTTGTGCTGTCATATGGGCTGGACATACAGATAACTGAGATCGGCCACACACTTTTATCTGACCATTTACCTGTTTTATTTTCCATCTCTGTGCCTGCTCCCTCTCTAAGCACAGCTCCTCTGCGCCGTCTTCGTGTTTTTAATTCTGGAACACCACAGTTGTTTTGTGCTATTTTTAAAGACTCTTTTTTACATTCTTTGGATGATCTTAATGACCGCAATGTGGATGAATGGATAGCAATGTTTGATTCTTTTTGTACTAAGATTTTAGATCCGATTGCACCCATGATTTTAAAGCGCATAAAGCCGCAGAAGGAGCCCTGGCTGAATGAGTCCACTCGTACGCTCAGGCGCACATGTAGACAGGCGGAGAGAAAATGGAAAAAGGACAATCTTCAAACTTCTTCAGGACAGTCTTATTAATTGTCAGCAGGCTGTAAAAACTGCAAAAACTGATTATTTCTCCTCATAAGCCTAAGGTTTATTTTTAATTTTTTTGATTCACTACCTGTCTTTGACAGCTTTGAACCGGTCACCCTCACTGAACTGAATGAGATAGTTGCACATTTACGCCCTGCTAACTGTCAAACAGATAGTATTCCATCATGTCTGTTTAAGGAGGTCTTCTGTTCAGTGGAGTCTTTTATTTTGAAATTTATTAATTTGTGTCTTAGTTCTGGCTGCGTTCCATCTTCTTTTAAACATGCCATAGTTCAGCCTCTTCTGAAGAAGAAGATCTTAGACCCTATGGTTTTGTCTAATTTTAGACCCATTGCTAAGCTCCCTTTTATTTCAAAGGTTTTAGAAAGAGTTGTGTTAATTCAGGTCCAAGAATTTTTAAAAACAGCTGATGTTTACGAACAGTTTCAGTCTGGCTTTAGGTCTCGTCACAGTACGGAGACTGCTCTATTAAAAGTTTTTAATGATCTGTTCTTACACCTTGATACTGGCAACTGTGCCATTTTAATTCTGCTTGATTTGACTGCAGCCTTCGACACAGTTGATCATAAAATTCTTCTGTGTTGGCTTAAAAGGCACTGTCCTAAAGTGGTTTGAGTCGTATTTAACAAACATCAATTTCAGTACAAATGGGACAGTTTTCATCCTCAGTGGCCCCTCTGACCTGTGGGGTACCGCAGGGGTCAGTTTTGGGTCCACTCCTATTTACCCTGTATATGCTACCATTGGGATTAATTTTCAGGAAGCATGGCATCTCCTTCCACTGCTTCGCTGATGATGTGCAGCTGTATCTACCGCTAAAGGTTCCAGCTAAAGAATCTTTGCAGGCCGTGATAAACTGCATGAGCGATATTAAGACATGGATGGACCTAAACTTTTTAAAACTTAATGAGAATAAAACGGAGGTTGTCTTGTTTGGTCGTCCAAAGTTGGTTCAGGTTCTTACCAGCGCCCTTGGCCAACTAGCACCTCACTTAAGATCCCATGCCAGGAATCTTGGAGTGATTGTTGATAGTGCTTTTAAACTGGATAAGCAGGTCAGTGCTGTGGTTAAGGCTAGCTTTTTTCAGCTTAGACTGATAGCTAAAGTCAAACCGTATCTTAGACAGGCTGATCTAGAAAAAGTCATTCATGTTTTTATTACCTCTCGCCTGGATTACTGTAACTCCTTGTATACAGGCATTGGGAAGTCTGAGCTCTATCGTCTGCAGCTTGTACAGAATGCAGCACCTCGTCTTTTAAGTGGCAGGAAGAAGCGGGAGCACATTACTCCAGTGCTCTCATTGCTTCACTGGCTTCCAGTAAAGTATCGGATTGATTTTAAGGTTATTCTATTTGTTTTTAAATGTATCAATGGGTTAGCCCCAGAGTACCTTACAGACCTTGTCACGTTGCATAGGCCCTCCAGAGACCTTCGTTCAGCCAGTCTGATGGTCCTGGAGGTTCCTAGATCGAAACGGAGATCCAGTGGTGATCGAGCCTTTTCAGTGGCAGCTCCCACTCTCTGGAACTCACTGCCTGTAGCTGTGCAGACTGCTAGTAGCCTGTCCACTTTTAAATCATTGCTGAAAACTCATTTGTTTGAAGTAGCTTTTGGCACAGGGGAGCTGCCTTGATGAATGTTATATTCTATGTGTACCTTTATTTTTAGCATTTGTTATTTTATTGTGTTTTTATTGTATCAGTCTGTGACTAATATCTTTGTGTTTTTTACTGTGAAGTACTTTGGTAGGCCTTGGCCTTGGAAATGTGCTATATAAATAAATGTGACATTGACATTGACATTGACGAAAGCGGAGTTGGCTGGCCCGTATGGTATGACGTGATATTCATATTGGCCTGATGGAGTTATGAAAGCTGTCTTCCACTCATCATCATTCCATATCCAAATGAGGTTATAGGCTATATGCAGGTCCAGCTTGGAGAAGATGCAGGGCGCCACAGAGTTGTTCTAAAGCCGCCGGGACCAGGGGAACGGATACTTGTACTTGATGGTTTGGCATATCAGTGCTCTGTAAAATGATGCAGGCCCTCAAGCCTCCATGCTTCTTGGCCACGAAGAAAAATCTGGAAGCAGCAGGTGAAATAGAAGGATGTATTCCTGTAATTCCTGCTTGAGTGCTTTTGCGATATACTCCTTCATGGCCTTCTCCTCCGAGATGGACAGTAGGTAGATCTTGACCTAAGGAAGGGTTGCCCCGGGCAGCAGGTCGATGACACAGTCCAATGGCCTGTAATGCTGCCTGAATTATAATCATGCACTGTTTCGTTTTTTGGCCAGAGGAGAACTGGCCCCCTGACTGAGCCTAGTTTCTCCCAAAGTTATTTTTCTCCATTCTTTCACCTGATGGAGTTTGGGTTCCTTGCCACTGTCACCACTGGCTTGCGTAGTTGGGGACACTTAATATTCTCAATATTATTGATCTGCCTGCTTTGACAACATTGTATGTGAACTGAACTGAGCTGAACGATGATAGTGCTTTACCGGAGAGTAAAGAAATGATGTACACAATCTTTGAGCATTCAGTGGGGAATTCGTGGGGCTGCATCTCAAAAAACAGCGAACGCTGTTGTATAAATCTTCTGCAATCCCCCGCTCCGCCACTATATGCCACTGGTTGGGCCCTGGGACTGGCGGTGAAGTCTATCGAAGGAATGGTGACTGGTGGCAGGAGAGATTGTTCCTGTTCAGCAAACGGATCAGCCGGTTGGCGTGCTGTAGCGCCGAGCTCCATAATTCACTTGTGGTCTGGTCTTCTGTCATAAAAACCAGAAGAGGAGACGAACTTGTTAACTCTAGTTAACTTGTGTTTATTGAACAGATCTATGTATAACCACAACACCGTAGAGCGGAATGTTAGAGTGAAGGTGGAAGTCACCACTTAACTAAACAGAGTCTCTGATGCAGGCAGACAGGGATCGATACTAAGCCGGAGGGACATAGATGAAGAAAAGATGATGATCGTAGCAGATGAAGTTGAAGAAGCATCATCTTGGCAGGTAAGGAGTCAGGTACGTAAGCTAACACTGTGGTAAGAACGAGACCAGACACTGAACTAAGGCTGAGTGGATGCTTATATGGGAGTCCTTGATTGGATGCAGCAGGTGTGTAGAATCAGAATTTGGGTAACAGAGAACGAGTGGGAGGAGTAGAGGGATCTGGTGCTGAAGGTGTTGCTGAATCTGTGACAATATTGTTACTAATGTAAAAGTTATATTAAATTATTATGGGATCTCATTTAATGCTTTCTGAATCTCTATTTTTTTAAATAATTTTCTGTATAATTAAAGTTTTTATATTACCATATTTAATGACAAAAATGAATTATTTTATCAAAATAAACAGAAACTGGTACAAACTTTGCTAAAGTGATTGTTTTGAACAAGTATTAACCCTCTGGGGATCAAGGGGTTTTTGGGGCCCTTGGGATGTTTTGACATGCACTGACATTTGTGCTTTTTTCAGTTATTTATAAACATGTTAATGGAAAAGGTGTAAATTCACTCTATATAGCACAAACGGGGCTACCATAATATGTGAGCAACATGTATGTACATGTTTGTATTTTTGAGAGAATATTATTTATGCATGGTTATTGAAAAAACTAAAAATAAAAGTTTCTGAAATAAGGCCACAAAACACATATTGATTATTTCTTCACAAGACTTTTGAAAATTGTATCACATAGTCTAGAATATTTGCTCCAAAACTATGTGAGAATCATCCTGACTACTCATTCAGATAAGTCAATAAAGTCTTTTAGAATGTGTATGACGTGTTTTGTTTGAGAAAGCTTTATGCGAAGGGGCGTGATCTCTCATTAATATGTGTGGCATTTCACACCTGAGAAAGACAAAGACCCACCCATAATGGCCCTATTAGGTGTGCTATCAGGCCATATCATTATGAGGAGCCTTGCACAAAGAATGAGGAGATTTAAAAAAGAATGGCTTTTAGATAGTTTGGATTTATTTACAACACACACACACACACACACACACTGCTTAGAATAAGTGAACACACTCATGCTATAGTTGACTAAAAAGAGGAATAAAAAATCTTAAAATACAGGGTGCATACGTCTGGACACTTCTATCACACACCCTTCACCATATAGACATGGTTTTATTTCAGTTCAAAGTTCAAAGTTAGAGTTGGAAACATCTTGAAAAGAAAATTGTCTTTTTCCATAAATGTCTTAGTTTGATCATACATATTTCAAAGTTGAGGATTCATTATTTTGATATAGCTTGCATTGGAACAAACACTATAACATCTTAGTTGATTAGTTTATTGACAAAACATACTATATATTTAACATATGAGCAGAAACTCCTAACAAAAGTTATTTGATGTCTATTTTAGACTAGTCAACGAAATGTTGTCTTTTATTTCATCTGTAACAGTGCGTATTTGTGTGTTCATTCATTCATTCATTCATTCATTCACACACACACACAAACACACACACACACACACACACACAAACACACACACACACACACACACACACACACACACAGAGAAACATGATTCACATTTAAACGGTATGCTATTTTTCAGTTTACAGACACTAACGTTATTCTATATCGCGATTAGAACAAAGCACAAGCATAAAACACTTACTTCTCAGCTGAATCTGTTGCTCCTCCTCGTGGTGAAAATAAACCAGCACTTGTTCTGAGGTAGGTAAATGTCCCAGGATTGTTCCTCATATAGCCGCGCAAGACGACAGTAGATTAATCTGACTAAAAAATATAGTGTGTTTTTAGAGTTTATGGGCGTTAACGCGTCTCAATGTGTTGCTTCACATATTTGCGTTTGAATAGCGCGTGCTCTCCGTGGGCGTGTCACATTACCAGAATAATGAGCTGAGAGGAAGATAATTAGACCGGCTGACACGTCTCTCTTTTTATATAGATGACATAAACGGAGAATATTTATTTTAGTTTTGAATCGGATCATTTAAAAGTACAAACTCAAATGATTTAAAATATATATTCAATTCAATTCAATTCAAATTTATTTGTATAGCGCTTTTCACAATACATATTGTTTCAAAGCAGCTTTACAGAAAGTGCATTTCAGAAATGTACGTAAAAAATACAGTTAGTTAATCATCATGTATTAATTTAGGGCATAACATATCGCCGGCGTTGAGTCGTCTCTTCACAGGCGTCGAGTCGTCTCATCGCAGGTGTTGGGGACTCTGAAGTCTCCGTGAGAGGCTGGATACAGACTGTAGCTGAAGAACGCTATTTACCTCGGGACTAGCGTCCCGAGATAACAGCAGAAAAGCAGATGGGAAATAATTAGCGTAGCTGCTGTTCATAATATTAATGCATTCGATCTGATTCAACAGTAGTATAAGAGGCAAGCATTATGTGAATGCTTGGCTGAAGAGATGCGTCTTTAATCTAGTTTTGAACTGGGAGAGCGAGTCTGAGCAACGAACAGTATCAGGAAGGCTATTCCAGAGTTTAGGAGCGAAATGCGAGAACGCCCTCCCTCCTTTAGTGGATCTGGATATCCTAGGAATGACCAGAAGCCTCGAATTTAGGGATCTTAAAGAACGCGATGGATTGTAGGGCGATAGAAGGTCCATTAAATATACAGGAGCTAGACCATTTAGGGCTTTATAGGTCAGTAATAGTACTTTGTAATTGATACGGAACTTAATAGGTAACCAGTGCAGAGATGATAAAATTGGTGTTATATGATCATATTTTCTTGACCTAGTAAGAACTCTAGCAGCTGCATTTTGCACTAACTGTAGCTTGTTTATTGAGGATGTAGGACAACCAGCTAATAAAGCGTTACAGTAATCTAGTCTTGAGGTCATGAATGCATGAACTAACTTCCCTTACGAAGGGAACTCAACGATGCGTCGATCGACGCCATGGGAACGCCCCCAGCGTGACTGCGTCTGAAGCATCTATGTCAACTAGTCCAATGGAAAGAATGAGCGTCACGGGCGGGTGACGTCATGACCAGGAAATGATAAAAGCACATCCGGTGCAAACCGGCATTAGCTTCTGTTGCCTCAGCAAGCGATCTGTGTTATACTGTCTCTGTCTATTTATTGTTGTCTGTTGCAATTTATTCGGAAACGTTATGGCGAAACAAATGTACAAACAGTGTGTTCCTCCCTGCCCGCGTTATTTAACGGGTGGGGACACACACGAGCTTTGTGTCATTTGTTTGGGAGTGGAGCATGCGGTCTCAGCCTTCGAGGAGGCTGAGTGTCAACACTGTGAAATGCTACCGCTCCGCATGCTCCGCTCTCGCCTGTCACTCTTTGATGTAAAGAGTGGGCAGGCTCGCGATCCTCAGGGATCAGGACCCGCGTCTGCCGAGGCGGCGCGGAGAATGCATTCCTGGGGATCGCAGAAGGATCTTTCGGAGGGGTTGGAGACGGGTCCCTTGGCCTTTTCTCCTTCCTTACCCGGAAGATCCAGCGCTCTCCCCCCGGTGTCGGAAGCACGCTCTGCGGTTTCTTCCGCCCGGGGAGAGAGCACTCCATTACTTCAATGCTCTTCCTCCGAGGAGGTCGATGTTATGAGTATGGAGAGTGAAAGCACACACATGGGGGAAAAAGATTCACAATTTATTTCCCCAGCATATGATGAGCTGGTGGATGTTATGTCACGGGCTGTAGAAAAATTAAATATTGTATGGCCATCTGAGAATAAAAGCGCTCGTCCTAAAAGTAAATTAGATGAGCGCTTTTTATCGTCCACGACATTATCTCCACCACGAGAGCTTCCCTTTTTTCCCGATCTCCACAATGAAATATCAAAATCGTGGAATAAACCGTACTCTTCACGACTTTTTAGCCCTCAAGTTAAAACTTATTCGAGAATAAGAGGGCTAAAAGAGTATGGTTATGAGGCGATGCCCCAGGCGGAACAGAATTTAGCTAGCTATCTTTCGCCTGGTCCCGCATCGTCCCTGAAAGCCTCGGCTTTGCCCACTAGACCGCTTAAAGCCACCTCGGTTTTAGTGGGCAAAGCTTATACGGCAGCAGGTCAAGCTGGAGCATGTCTGCATACAATGGCAGTGCTACAGGCGTATCAAGCTGACCTGCTGGGGGATCTGGATAGTAGTGAGGGAATTTCTCATGACGATATTCAAGAACTTCGTCGTGCTACCGATCTTTCTCTCAGGGCTACTAAGGAGACCGCCAGAGCAATTGGGCGGTCTATGGCAGCCTTGGTAGCTACTGAGAGACATTTATGGTTAAATCTGTCAGAGATTAAAGAAAAAGATCGAGCTTTTTTATTAGATGCTCCGCTTGAACCTTCTGGTCTCTTTGGTGACGCAGTCCACGCGGTCGTCGAGCGATTTCAGGAGTCTAAGAAACAAGCTGACGCTTTTAAAAAGTTTATCCCTCGCCGTGTCCAGCCCCCTGGGGCTGCTGGGCGTGAGCAGCCCCAGCCGTCGAGCTCATCATATCATGTGCAACAGAAAGAGAGTGTTGCGTCTCGTGCACCTCCACGTAGACACTGGAGACAGACGCAACCCTCTCAGCCGAAGTCGTCTAAGTCGAAGCCGGATCTGAGGACCGTTCTTCAGGCGAAGAAGACTTCGGCTCAGAAAAAAAAAAAGGTCCTGATGTTCATGCGTCAGGCCTGTGAGGACAGCCCCGACCGAAGTAGAGCGGTGTACACCTCATTATACGGTGCCCGTTCCATTTCGGGGTCCTCACGAGACCGTTCTGCCAACCCTGCCACCCTTGGTGCTTCAGGGCGCAGCGGTCTCCAGCGAGTCGCTGATGCTATGCTGCGGCACAGCATCGGTTCCGCGCCCTCTGAGGGGGGCGTTAGAGCAGCCAGTTCAGGTAGTTCCTGCCATGATGTTTCAGGCTCCAGAATTAGCTGTCTCAGTAACACCAGAGACCAGCCTCGAGAGGCTGGTTCCCTTAGTAAATTTTCTGGCAGCGTAGAAGCTTCTGCCGAATATTTCTCGTTGGGTCCTGCAGATTGTAGAAAAAGGATACAGAATCCAGTTTGGTTCTCGTCCTCCTCGTTACAACGGGGTGTTGCCCACAGTGGTGCATCCCGAGCAGGCTCTGGTAATGGAGCAAGAGGTAAAGGCCCTGTTAGCGAAAGAAGCTATAGAACAGGTGTACTCACCCGACCGAGAGTCGGGTTTTTACAGCCGTTATTTCATTGTTCCAAAAAAGGATGGAGGGTTGCGTCCTATTTTAGATCTTCGTTGGTTGAATCGGTCAGTTCAGAAACTAAAGTTCAAAATGCTGACACTCAAACAGATCGTGACTCAAATCAGATCCGAGGACTGGTTTGTCACGATAGATCTGAAGGACGCCTACTTCCATATCTCCATCCTCCCTCAGCACAGGAAGTTCCTAAGGTTTTCTTTCGGGGGCAAAGAATACCAATATCGGGTTCTTCCGTTCGGTCTAGCTTTATCACCCCGCACGTTCACGAAATGCGTGGATGCAGCATTAGCCCCTCTCAGGCTTCAGGGCATACGTATTCTGAACTACATCGACGACTGGCTGATTCTAGCGGAATCAGAGCAGTTGGCGGTTCGGCACCGAGGTGTCGTTCTCGCTCATATGCAGATGTTGGGGTTGAGGCTCAATGCCAAGAAGAGTGTGCTTTCTCCAGTACAGAGAACCACTTTCCTTGGTGTGGTATGGGATTCAGTGACAATGCGGGCCATCCTATCGCCCGTTCGTGTAGCTGCTATCCTGTCAGCCACAAAAGAGCTGAAGCTAGGCCAGTCACGCACTGTAAAACAGTTCGAGAAACTGTTGGGTCTTTTGGCAGCAGCGTCCAACGTGATACCTTTTGGCCTGCTGTACATGAGGCCTTTACAGTGGTGGCTCAGGACCAGAGGGTTCTCCCCGAGGGGAAACCCACTTCGTATGATCAAGGTCACGCGGCGTTGCCTTCGTGCCTTAGTTATATGGAGGAAGCACTGGTTCTTAACCCAAGGTCCGGTGTTGGGAGCTCTTTGCCATCGAGTTACTATCTCGACAGATGCTTCCCTCACCGGCTGGGGAGCGGTAATGGAAGGCCGCTCGGTTCAGGGTCTGTGGAAGAGTCATCATCTCTCGTGGCACATAAATTGCCTGGAGATGATGGCTGTCTTCAATGCGTTGAGGCAGTTCCTCCCAGACCTGAGGGGCCATCATGTGCTCGTACGAACAGACAACACATCAGTGGTCTCTTATCTGAACCGTCAGGGGGGCCTGCGTTCGCGTCTGCTTTGCAAACTGGCGCACCAGATCCTCCTGTGGTCTCTGGGGAAGGTACTCTCTCTGAGGGCAGTGTATATTCCTGGGGTCCAGAATATAGGAGCAGACATCCTGTCGAGGCAGGAGCTGAGGCCAGGGGACTGGAGACTCCACCCCGAGGTGGTGGAGAAAATCTGGGAGTTTTACGGCCAAGCACAAGTGGATCTGTTTGCGTCTCAGAATACGACGCACTGTCCTCTGTGGTTCTCCCTTACTCACCCAGCCCCTCTGGGGCTGGATGCTATGGTGCAGACGTGGCCGAGGCTACGTCTGTACGCCTTTCCCCCTGTTGCTTTGCTCCCAGGAGTTCTGGAGCGAGTCCGCCGGTATGGAATAAGCCTACTGCTAGTAGCACCACGCTGGCCAAGTCGGATCTGGTTTTCGGACCTGATCCATCTCCTAGATGGTCCTCCCTTCGAGATCCCGATCAGGAGAGACCTTCTGTCTCAGGCCGGGGGCACAATATTTCACCCTCGACCAGAGATTTGGAACCTGTGGGTTTGGCCTCTGAGGGGGCCCAACTCATAGAGAGTGGTCTTTCAGCCGAGGCTGCTGAGACCATTCTAAGCTCCAGAGCCCCAGCTACTAGGAAACTATATGCGCTTAAATGGAGAGTTTTCTCTTTATGGTGTTACCAACATCAGTGGGATCCAGTTAACTGTTCTGTGAACACAGTACTCGAGTTCCTGCAGGAGCGCTTTACGTCAGGCCTATGTCCTTCCACGCTCAAAGTCTACGTGGCGGCCATTGCGGCTTACCACGCCCTGGTGGGGGGTACATCGTTGGGTCGAGACCCCCTGGTTACACGTTTCCTTCGTGGCACTTTAAGGCTGAGGCCTGCAACTCGCACTAGGGTGCCAGCTTGGGATCTTGCTATAGTACTAGAAGGCCTTTCTAGGGCTCCATTTGAGCCCTTAGATTCGGTTTCAGATAAGTTTCTTACCTTTAAGACGATCTTTCTGCTAGCTATTTCGTCCCTTAAGAGAGTTGGAGACCTTCAGGCCCTTTCGGTTTCCCCCACTTGCCTTGAGTTTGCACCGGGGATGGTCAAGGCATTCTTATATCCAAAACAGGGGTACGTCCCTAAGGTGCCGACCTTGACTCCGAGGCCTATTGTGCTGCAGGCTTTCTGTCCTCCTCCTTTTGCATCTGCAGACCAGGAAAGACTGAACCTCTTGTGTCCAGTGCGAGCACTGGACACTTATGTGCATCGGACTTCTTCATTTAGGAAGTCCGACCAATTACTGATTTGCTTCGGATCACCTAAGAAGGGTCTTCCTGCTTCTAAACAGACGGTCAGTAGGTGGATAGTTGAGGCTATTTCACTTGCATACGAGTACTCGGACCAGCCATGTCCTTTGGTGGTCCGAGCTCACTCTACTAGGAGTATGGCGGCTTCTAAAGCCTTACTATATGGGGTTTCTCTTCGGGACGTCTGTGATGCGGCGGGCTGGTCCTCTCCGCTCACATTCGTTAAATTTTACAGTTTAGACCTGGATGCTGCCCCAGGTTCTCAGGTGCTTAGTGCTTAGTTACAACAGACTAACACTCAGGTACTTGGAATTCTGGCGCTTTGGGTATTCTCGTTCCCATGGCGTCGATCGACGCATCGTTGAGTTCCCTTCGTAAGGGAACGTCTCAGGTTACTATTGTAACCATAGTTCCCTGAGAACAGGGAACGAGACGATGCGTCACCCTGCCATACTTCCTGCATCCCTGTGATCGGCTTGCTTCGGCAATTTTCGAAGCTAATGCCGGTTTGCACCGGATGTGCTTTTATCATTTCCTGGTCATGACGTCACCCGCCCGTGACGCTCATTCTTTCCATTGGACTAGTTGACATAGATGCTTCAGACGCAGTCACGCTGGGGGCGTTCCCATGGCGTCGATCGACGCATCGTCTCGTTCCCTGTTCTCAGGGAACTATGGTTACAATAGTAACCTGAGACGTTTTCTGCATCAGAAACAGATAGCATGTTACGTAGCTTAGCAATATTTCTAAGGTGGAAGAAGGCTGTTCTTGTAACATATGAAATATGATTTTCGAAAGACAAGTTGCGGTCTAGTATAACACCCAGGTCTTTTACTGTAGTGGATAAAGTAACTGGACATCCTTCTAAATTAAAGTTGTATTGTACGAGGTTTTGTGGGTAGTTTTTTGGACCAATAAGTAATACCTCCGTTTTATCTGAATTTAATAGCAGGAAATTACACGTCATCCAGCATTTTATATCTTTAAGACACTCTGTCAATTTAGATAAGTTAGTGTTTTCATCTGGTCTTGATGAAATATATAATTGAGTGTCATCAGCATAACAGTGGAAATTAATTCCATGTTTTCTTATAATATTACCCAGTGGCAGCATATATATTGAGAATAGCAGAGGGCCTAACACCGATCCTTGCGCCACTCCATAGTCTACTGACGTTATCTTCGATTTTTCACCATTTAAACAGACAAAATGGTAACGGTCTGATAAGTACGATCTAAACCAGCTTAATGCCTGTCCCTGAACACCAGTGTAGTTTTGTAGTCGATCTAAGAGTATTTTATGATCTATAGTGTCGAACGCAGCGCTAAGATCGAGTAGAACTAGTATTGAGATACAGCCTTGGTCAGAAGCTAAAAGTAAATCATTTGTAATTTTAACTAGCGCAGTTTCTGTGCTATGATGCGGTCTGAATCCTGACTGAAATTTTTCATAGATATCATTTTCTTGCAAGAAAGAGCACAATTGAGCGGACACAATTTTTTCTAGTATTTTAGATATAAATGGAAGATTTGAAATGGGTCTGTAATTTGCTAAGTTATTTTGATCTAATTGCGGTTTCTTAATAATAGGTTTTATTACTGCCAGCTTAAATATTTTTGGAACATGACCTAAAGATAAAGACGAGTTAATAATATTGAGAAGAGGCTCTTCCACTACAGGTAACACTTCTTTCAGTAGTTTAGTGGGTATTGGGTCTAATAAACATGTTGTTGGTTTCGCTGCAAAGATAAGTTTATTTAGCTCTTCCTGTCCTATAGTTGTAAAGCGGTGTAGTTGTTCTTGAGGGGCGATAATTGTGGCTGAATCATAAGACACCATAGAGGATTGTACATTTACAATTGTATTTCGGATGCTTTCTATTTTCTCATTGAAGTAATTCATAAAATCATTACAACTATACTGTAACGGAATATTTTGCTCTGGTGATGTCTGTTTATTTGTTAGTCTAGCCACGGTGTTAAATAAAAACCTTGGATTATTTTGGTTATTTTCTATTAGTTTGCGGAGATGCTCAGCCCTGGCTGCTTTTAGAGCCTTTTTATAACGTGACATACTGTCTTTTCACGCGATTCTAAAGACCTCTAAATTAGTTTGTTTCCATTTACGCTCTAAGTTACGAGTTTCTCTCTTGATAACATGTGTAGTACTATTGTACCATGGTGCTTTAGTTTTCTCTCTAACCTTTTTTAATCTAATTGGTGCAACAATATCTAATGTACTAGAGAAAATGGTGCTCAAACTGCTAGTCATTTCCTCTAGTTCATCTGTTTGATGGGGTTCACTGAGCAGCTGAGATAGATCAGGTAAGCTATTTGTGAATCTATCTATAGTGGTTGGAACGATTGTTCTGCCTGGTCGATAACGTGGCGCAACATGGCAAATTTCAGCAGTACGTAATATGCACGTTACCATACAATGATCAGTGAGATCGTCACTTTGCGCTATAATATCTATATCGGTTGGATTGGTTCCATATGATATAATTAAATCTAGTGTATGATTTAGACGATGAGTGGGACCACTGACGTTTTGCTTGACCCCAAATGAGTTTAATAAATCTGTAAACGCAGCCCCTAACGCATCATTTGTGTTATCTACGTGTATGTTAAAATCTCCAACAATTATTACTTTATCGGCATTGACCAATAGATCTGAGAGAAAGTCTGAAAACTCTTTTAGGAAATCAGCATAGGGCCCTGGAGGTCTATATACGGTCGCTAAGGCTAGAGATAATAGGGATTTCTTTCTTACATCTAAGAGCGTAACATTTAGCACAAGTACTTCGAACGAATTAAACCTGTGACCTGTTTTCTGAGTAACATTTAGGATATCTCTATAGATTGTTGCAACACCGCCGCCACGACCGATCGGACGGGGCTCATGCTTATAACAGTATCCTGGTGGAGTAGACTCATTTAGACCGAAATAATCATTTGGTTTAAGCCAGGTTTCAGTAAGGCACAGAACATCGAAATTATTATCTGTGACCATTTCATTTACAATAACCGCCTTAGGTGTGAGCGATCTAATGTTTAGAAGACCTAGTTTTAGAAATTCTTTTTGTTCACTGAGATTTAGATTTTCTGGTTTAATTACAATAAGATTTTTCCTAGATCCTAAACTATATTTATTGTTTGGCCTCACTAGACGAGGAATAGACACAGTTTCTATATAATGTTCTACACTACTTGTATCAATTAAGTTGGGACAGCAGAGATTGTGATTTGGACTTTGACTTACTAGTCAGATGGTGTGTAACGTCTTGGAGATGTTGTCCGACAGCACAGCCGCTCCGATTCTGCTGGGGTGCAGGCCATCAGCACGGTAGAGCCTAGGTCGCTCCCAGAACAGATTCCAATTATTTACAAAGAGCAGTTTCTGTTCATTACACCATGATATTAACCATTCATTTAGAGCAAATAGTCTACTGAACCTTTCTTGTCCTAGTCGGTACGTGGGAAGCGGTCCAGACACGATGATCGTTGCCTCAGGCGCTGTGCTGCGTACCGTCTCGATCAGGCTCCTGTAGTCCTTCTTCAGAACCTCCGTCTGCCGCAGCCGGATGTCGTTCGTTCCCGCGTGCAGCACCACAGCTCCGACGCGCTCGTCACCGTTCAGGATCTCGGGAACATGTGCAGCGACATCTAGAACACGAGCACCAGGAAAGCAGTGAGTGCGCACATTACCCTTACCTGAGGTAGCGCGGACATGACGGACGATGGAACTGCCGATGATCACGGCGTCGTCACGTTCCGACTCGCGAAGAGGGGAGAAGCGGTTCCGGGTGGAGATCTCGAAGACCGGGAGCGGTGGAGAGGTTCTTGGTCTGGTCCTGGCTCGTGTCTTCCGCTGAGGGATCACCCAGGGTCCATGGCTTTGTGTCGGTGCCGGAGTGAATGAAGCCAGAGATGATCGCGTCCTCCTGGGCAGAGAAACGCACGGAGTAGACGAAGTCGGAGTCAAAAAGTTACTAACCACTGACTTGTGAGCATCAGCGCGTGATGTTTCAAGCGCTGATCGCCGATCTCGCAGCTCGGCTTGCCTCTCTAGCAGACCACGGATCTGCTTCTCCACGGACTCCAGCTCCAACAGCACCGAATGCAGCTCGAATGTGTCCTCACCTGCACTCAGAGGTAGCGTTAGACACACATCCGATATATTCGCCATTATAACAGATGAACAGTAAATTAGAAGTGATACTACCAATATCACTACTAATTTAGGACTGAAATCCTGGATATAACCCGTATCCTTTTAGTGAAACGGGTGTAAAATCCGACGGTCGATTGGCGCGAGGCCACGCGTGAAATGCTAGTGGTCTAAAAGGCTAGTAGCTGGGATTCGCAAAGTTGGATCTAAGTAGCGATATCAAAGCAATCCGATTGTTTTTTATAGGGAATAGTATCGAGGATAAGTTCACACGATATAAAAATAGAAAGTACTTGTTTATAAATGAGTGGTAAAGAAGAAAATCAAGGATTAATGAATCAATTCGACGGAGCTCCAAACACAAACAATCACCGCACGCGCACGCGCATGCGCTGTATAAACTATATATTGCTTATGGCTGGGTGAATAGTATTTGCTGAGTTTTGTTGAAGATTAGAGACGTGCTCCAGAAAAAAAGTTCACGGTGACTGAGAGGCAGAACGCACACCCTGTTTATTTTCTTTATTTTACAAAAGCACAATATTTTATTTCGGTTTTATGTGGGCACATAAAAAAGTAGACATTTAACAGATTATTTTCTCATATTTCTTAACTCTATATGAACAGAAATGATGGTAGTACTTTAAGTCTATTTTTCTGCTATGTGAAAAAAAACAAGCAAAACGCGCTGGCGCGTTCTTGGTCCCCAGAGGGTTAACTTAAATATTAGTCCAAATGTAACACTTTACAATATACTTTCATTAGTTAACATTAGTTAACTACTTTAGTTAACATGAACCAACAATAAACAATACTTATACAGCATTTATTAATCCTAGTTAATGTTAATTTCAGCATTTACTAATACATTATTAAAACCAAAAGTTGTATTTTTTAACATTAGTTAATGCACTGTGCACTAAAATGAACAATGAACAACTGTATTTTTATTAACTAACATTAACCAAGATTAATAAATACTTTAACAAATGCATTGCTCATTGTTAGTTCCCCCACCTTGCCTCCTCATACTTTATAAGATTTTTAAACAAGTTAAAACACTTTTATGATTTATTTTCACACAATATGTTGCTCCATCAATGTTCAATAAAAACATACATAATTTTTTTCTGAAATAATACACAATGGAAGTAGTGAAAAACATTTTTTTCTTAAGGTGTGCCTTTAGCCCTATTGTAGCCTACATTATAACTCATTCACCGCCCAATCAGTAGATGGCGCCTGAGCGCTCCTGTGAAGTACATAGAAATTAGACCTGCATTTCCTGTCAAGTCAGGGCTTTCAACCTGCATGGGCTAATAGCCTCGGACCTGTAGCACTGAGCCCAAAACCATGCTGTGTTTTCACCGTCGAACCAGAAGCTCTGAAGCGCTTCACTTAAACCCGCCCGTAACACGCTTCTCTGGAACAACGTCACACAAACCCATCACCAACAAATTGAAGTTTTATCAGAAAACTAATTAGACAGAAATTACTGGAATTTTTTACTAAAAATACAACCTGAGGACACCTTAGCACTCTCTCCAGTGACAGTCTGTTACGGAATCGGACTCAGACTCAGAGGATGGGTGATAAACAGGGTGTTTATTGATAACAACAAAGGGAGACGAAGATGGTTGATATGGTGGGTGATGAGGCAGAAGAACACAGGTTGGA
Organism: Gila orcuttii; assembly: GCA_026230005.1. Classification (NCBI taxonomy): domain Eukaryota; kingdom Metazoa; phylum Chordata; class Actinopteri; order Cypriniformes; family Leuciscidae; genus Gila; species Gila orcuttii. The sequence goes on along the minus strand of JAPDVR010000005.1, from coordinate 37,012,491 downwards.
ATGGAGACACTGTGGTAGGACGAGACGCTGGAGACAGGGAGATTGATGGAGATATCAGGTAGTACAGGTCCTTCTAAAAAAATTAGCATATTGTGATAAAGTTAATTATTTTCCATAATGTAATGATAAAAATTAAACTTTCATATATTTTAGATTCATTGCACACCAACTGAAATATTTCAGGTCTTTTATTGTTTTAATACTGATGATTTTGGCATACAGCTCATGAAATCCCAAAGTTCCTATCTCAAAAAATTAGCATATCATGAAAAGGTTCTCTAAACGAGCTATTAACCTAATCATCTGAATCAACTAATTAACTCTAAACACCTGCAAAAGATTCCTGAGGCTTTTAAAAACTCCCAGCCTGTTTCATTACTCAAAACCGTAATCATGGGTAAGACTGCCGACCTGACTGCTGTCCAGAAGGCCATCATTGACACCCTCAAGCAAGAGGGTAAGACACAGAAAGAAATTTCTGAACAAATAGGCTGTTCCCAGAGTGCTGTATCAAGGCACCTCAGTGGGAAGTCTGTGGGAAGGAAAAAGTGTAGCAAAAAACCCTGCACAACGAGAAGAGGTCACCGGACCCTGAGGAAGATTGTGGAGAAGGACCGATTCCAGAACTTGGGGGACCTGCGGAAGCAGTGGACTGAGTCTGGAGTAGAAACATCCAGAGCCACCGTGCACAGGCGTGAGCAGGAAATGGGCTACAGGTGCCGCATTCCCCAGGTCAAGCCACTTTTGAACCAGAAACAGCGACAGAAGCGCCTGACCTGGGCTACAGAGAAGCAGCACTGGACTGTTGCTCAGTGGTCCAAAGTACTTTTTTCGGATGAAAGCAAATTTTGCATGTCATTCGGAAATCAAGGTGCCAGAGTCTGGAGGAAGACTGGGGAGAAGGAAATGCCAAAATGCCTGAAGTCCAGCGTCAAGTACCCACAGTCAGTGATGGTCTGGGGTGCCATGTCAGCTGCTGGTGTTGGTCCACTGTGTTTTATCAAGGGCAGGGTCAATGCACCTAGCTATCAGGAGATTTTGGAGCACTTCATGCTTCCATCTGATTTCATTTTTCAGCACGACCTGGCACCTGCTCACAGTGCCAAAACCACTGGTAAATGGTTTACTGACCATGGTATTACTGTGCTCAATTGGCCTGCCAACTCTCCTGACCTGAACCCCATAGAGAATCTGTGGGATATTGTGAAGAGGAAGTTGAGAGACGCAAAACCCAACACTCTGGATGAGCTTAAGGCCGCTATCGAAGCATCCTTGGCTTCCATAACACCTCAGCAGTGCCACAGGCTGATTGCCTCCATGCCACGCCGCATTGAAGCAGTCATTTCTGCAAAAGGATTCCTGACCAAGTATTGAGTGCATAACTGAACATAATTATTTGAAGGCTGACTTTCTTTTGTATTAAAAACACTTCTTTTATTGGTCGGATGAAATATGCAAATTTTTTGAGATAGGAATTTTGGGTTTTCATGAGCTGTATGCCAAAATCATCAGTATTAAAACAATAAAAGACCTGAAATATTTCAGTTGGTGTGCAATGAATCTAAAATATATGAAAGTTTAATTTTTATCATTACATTATGGAAAATAATGAACTTTATCACAATATGCAAATTTTTTGAGAAGGACCTGTAGTTGCTAAGGGTAAGTAGTCCTCTTCATACAAACGAGACCGGACAATGAGCTGGGGTGATGTGTGTGTATATGTAATCAGGGTGATGATGAGGTGCAGGTGTGAGTGATGGTGAATGATGTGCAGGTGGGAGCCAAGGAGGGTGAAGGGAGATGTAGTGCAGATCTGTGACACAGTCCCAATTAAGTTACATTTTCATCAGAGAAACAGAGGAAGCGCCTGAAAAACGGGACTTACTTTATTTTATGACATGTGCAGAGCTAAATATGAATATCAGACAGTCCGGTATAAAGAGACGAGACGTACTGACAAATAAAATAAATACAAGATTGTGATAGCTTGTATGATTTGTCTGATTTCTTCGAGTGGTCATATTTACCATGTTTACTATGGTAATGATATATAGTCTTTTGCATCGCATATAAATATTTCTGCCTTATACGGTGACTAGAATCTACATCGGATCACAAACAGAAGTTATTTCAAACACCCGCTACTGTCTGTGAGTTTTGAGCTAAAATTATTTCAAAAGACTTTTGGGTAAACACCGCCTCTGTTCATGACAACTCCTCAAGCCCGTACTGGCCCGCTTTGGACCAAGGTAGTCGGTGGGCCAAAAAACCCTGGCTGTTGGCCCCAAGGAAACCCAGAGGAAGCCCCAACGAGGCCCTATCAAGCCCAGTAAGTGACAGTGGAAACGCGACTGCCCCAGGCACGCACTAGCACGCCCACTTTGTGGACCGACAGTGGAAACGCGGCTAATAGCTCCCTATCTTCCAAGGTCATGAATCAGTATATCGTGTGCATGAATGTGGACGACTCCTTGATCAATGCCCTGACTACTGAACTAGGGAGCTGATTGAGATGCACAAGGTGCAATATGGCAATCTCAGTAACTGACGCGCTAAGGGAGCGACACTCATTTTATCTGCCTCTTTTATTGTTTCACAGGTATGGTAATATACACATTTTCAACATTCTTCTTTCAGTAACATGAAAATGGGAGGATAATAGAAAGTAACTGTGAAGTGTTTTAAGTTTTTGCCATATAAGAATTTAATTTAGCTGAAGGTCACGAATGCAAAAGATTAATTGCTTATTAAATGCATTCAAGAGTATCGAAGCTATACCTACAGCATTATTGTAATGTTTGAACACTTTGCCGATGTGACTTGCTTATTTTTTTTGTTTAGTTGAATGAATAGTTGTATGTTGCATTAACTGTAGGATTGTAGACTATATCGTGTAGGCTATCGACTATAGTTAGAGATATCTCTGTTGCCTTTGACGATATCAAGACCATAATTTACTAGTTTTTCCATTAATGTATTAAATTATTGTTAAAGTTTTTGTTGTTATTGTTGTTATCATTATCAGGCTAGTATTATCAAATTAATAGTATTAATTTGCCTTCCCTGCCATTACCACATAGGCCTACCTACTTGCGACACCGACACACACGTATGAGGACTGATGACTCCTCAATGAAAATGTTTTTAAAACATATAACAAAACTACATCCCGGATCGAAATTGAATTGTAAGGTGATCTATTCACAAATTATAAAGAGTGCTTGTTATAAAGTTCTTATACAGTTGTTGTTTAAGCCAAGAAGAAAACAGCATTGTTTTGTTGTTTCCATAGCACATTAACAAAACATTTTAATGATACTAATAACAATAAAATTGGCCAACAAATGAATAATAATAATAATAAAATTATATAGGCCTAATAACAGTCTTTAGGTCCGAACACAGCACAATAATCAGTCTTTGATGAAAATTCTTAAAAATAAAGGTTCTTTATTGACATCTATGGTTATCATTAATGTATGGTCTACAAGAAAAATATTCATTTTAATTATTAATATTAATGGTGTATTGCTTTTATCTGTATCGGGGGGGGGGGGGGGGGGATCCACCAGAAGTTCTGTCACTGAAATCTGTTTATTCTTGGTTTTGTGACAGATCCCTGACGCTTATGTGTTGTCTTTGTCTGTGCGTGTTCTAGTGTGCTCGAGCCGTGCGCTCTCTTGTCTGTGTGTCTTGTTTCATGTTCGGAGTGTGGTGTTTAGATTCCGGCACTCATGTAAAGTTTAATTTTGGTTCGGTGTCGGGGTTTGGACACTCACGCTGCATTTCTTGTCTTTCGTGTGAGCGCACGGGTTTTGTTCATTCACTCGCTGTGGGCTCTTGTCTTGTGTCAGCGTGCGGTTTCGAGTTCCAGCTATGCTATTCTGTCTGCTTGTGTTGTTGTGTTTTGTGTAGCACGTGGTTCGTGTACATGCTTTTATGTTTTGTTTTGTCTTGTGCTGTGTTGTACGCCGCTTGTGTTTTTCACTGGCTCCATGCTTTCATCCTCAACAAACCCTGATAGGATATTATATTGAGCACAATTTACCAATATAAAAAGTATTATTATGTATTATTTTTAAACACCCTTTTTGAATACATTTTATTTCATGTAGATTCTTAGCCTGGGTTGCCCCATGCTGCCTTGCGCGCAGCGCAATTTTATTCACGCTGCTAGGCAGCCTGGATTCCATGGACCAGATTTTCGCCTCAGCGAAGGGACCAATCACAGAACGGGGAGGGAGCAGCAAGACGATGACGACTCTGTGGTTTTTTCGATAAAAACATGTCTGTAGAGTGTCCATATATACCTTCTACCCTCATGTTTGTCTTGCACAAACGGCAATAGTCGCTGAACGCCATCATGTACACATAAATCTCTGACCCATCGTCTTCTTCCTCGTCTAATTTCTGTCACTCTACATACGTCATCTGGTATAATTGAAACGATTGGCTATGAGCTACATACAGGTGCATTTGATAGACATTCGTAGCACCCAATAAACGGCTCTGGGCATTCGTAAACCACGCCTCAAATACGAGAAAATTAACATGTGGTTCCCAGACCCACGTCTCAATGAGACTAGGTCTGACGTTAGCCAGGCTAGTAGATTCTGATATGGAAGGAACTTATTTTTTATCTTCTAAAACACACATATTGACAACAAAACAGCTTGAGGCTATTAAAGGGGTGATTCAGGATTTTGGACATCGGACCTCATTTCCAAGTTAGCCTGGGTGTTATTTATCAGTGGAGACAGTTTTCAAAAATTTTCATCCAGTCCTTCCAGTTGCATAGTTCGCCGGTGCTAGGCTAGCGCGAGTCAGCGGTATCTGCTAGCCTGCCATTAAAAACAGTTTTACCTACTCCACAGTACACCAAAAGCAAATAAATTATAGCGCCAGACTATCGATGTAAATGTCTGTTGAGAGAATAATGTTAGAAATCAAACTACTCTTGCATCTCAATGATAGCATTACATTTACAGGAACTAGTTTCTCAGCAGCGGCGGAATTTTACTTTGCTCCGGTAAGTAGTACTGCGCCGAAAAGAAAACATAGAACAGAATCGCACTACAGTCGGGACTACTAGCTAGCTAGTAGTAGCCTTCAACAACGATATTGAAACATTTGATTGTAAACGAAGGAATTGGCAACATGGTGATATACTCTGCTTCTGTAGTGATGAATGTTAGTGGCAGGTAAATACGTGATTGTCATGTGTACCGGCTCTCTCGGTTGCCTAGGTAACTTAATATCACTCCGCGGCTGCTGTAGACTGTGCTAATAAATACAAAGAACAAAGTATAACTATTGCAATGCGATGAAAGGGTAGTTTGATTTCTAACATTATTCTCTCAACAGACATTTACATCGATAGTCTGGCGTTATAATTTATTTGCTTTTGGTATACTGTGGAGTGGGTAAAACTGTTTTTAATGGCAGGCTAGCAGATACCGTTGACTCGCGCTAGCCTAGCACTGGCGAACTATGCAACTGGAAGGACTGGATGAAAATTTTTGAAAACTGTCTCCACTGATAAATAACACCCAGGCTAACTTGGAAATGAGGTCCGATGTCCAAAATCCTGAACCACCCCCTTCAATAATTTTTAATAATAAAAAAAATAAAAAATTAATTGGCTCTTTTTAGGGTTGAAAGTTAAATGGACAATAATGTAAAATAATAATAATAACCAGCACTGAAATTATTCACATCAATTCCCCATAATAAACATACTTAAATAAACTTGACAGCTCTTAATTATGTTTAATGAAAAAAGTATCAGCCCATATAACGGTGAGCAGATTCTTTTGCGGAGTGGCTGGTTCGGACAGGACCTCATGACCCCACCACTGTAATTAATACCCATCTCAGCCTTCGCCTTAAATTGTCCTTCCTGTCCAGCTGCCTCAGGAACTTGTTTTTACCATGCAATAGAATGACTGGACACTGTCTTCAGGTTCAAACTATTTTTTTATGTTCCCAAAACCAAAAGGCAGCTTTCTTGTTGTATGGTCCCGATTATGGCCACCAGAGTGAGATAATTTCCAAGGCCCCAATAACATCACGTCTAGAACACACACAAGTGAATTCAAATTAAAAAAACTTTGAAAGAGTTACAATGCTTATTTCTTGGATAAATAAATAAAAATACGTAAAAAAATATGTTTCAATTGCTGTCAGATGCCATTTTTATTCTTTTCACCAACCAATAAACCTTGTTCACATAGGCAGTGAAGGTTACATCTTCCACATGCTACTTTCAAAATGTTAACATATGAAGTTCCTTTTAGCAGACAGATTTCACAGGCCTATATAAGATGATTTGCTAACCCTAAATTCAGGTGTGACTTCTGCAAAGGCAGAATTTGTCAGACACAGTCTATGAACACAATAACAAACCACAGGCCATCCTGTGATCATCTGTGTCTTTGTGTTTAGACAGCTCAACTGCAGGTCTTCTCCCTATGGATTTTACCTTTGCTGTGCGTGAGCTCATGGCTGCAGATGGTGCTGTTGTTGTGGTTGGCTGTAAGGCTGAGAGAAAAAGAAGACAGCAGCCTATGCAGGAGCTGGTGGTCTCTATCATGCTGCACTGTTGGTAGACGGTGGGCCGAGGGTCCGTATCTGCTTTACTTTTCGAAATGGATGATCCCCATGGAGGGAGAACCTGAATTTGTAAAGTTGGGAGGGTTGTTTTATTCTCAACAATATGAAAAGTGTTGCCACTCCCATTTATTGCACATTTTCCCCGAAATCATAGTACACGACCCGTAAATATGCAGGCAAACGCGGCTGCCTACTATATCAGTCGAGCCAATAGCGTGGCAAGATACTGACATAGGATTATTATTAACCAATCAGATGTAGCTTATTTAGAACGGCTGTTACACGGATGATTCAGCTGTCCGACACGAGCAGCAGCAGCAGCAGCACATTGACCATCGCCAAGGACAATGTTTGTTTTGTACACTGTGTTATTCAAACGTATGTAAGCGTCTCATTAGTGTCGTTTTAAGTAGGGTAGTTTCAGCTGGTTAACTAGCAGTAGCTAGCATCATGTTATTACATATTTGATTTGGTGTAAACATTCCATTCTAGCGGTAACACTTCGTCCAACTCGCATAGGCAACAGCTCCACTGTATGTTCGCGGATAATTACCTCAAACGTTCGCCAAAAACTCACTCTGGTTAAATGTTGGTTAATCTCTGTTGGTTGGTCTCTGTTGGTTAAATGTCAGTTTTAATGATCAATAATGTTTCATATTTTTAAAATGAAAACAAAAAGAAGCAGTTTTGTGTTGTTATAAATATATGCAGTGAAGATAATCAATGCGCGTTGCCTGAACCACATTTGTGTGGCCATTAACATGTTTAAGATTTTTTTTTTAATGAAAAGAGGCAGAGTGGTGTTTTATTACATATTTAGTTTTATTGTTGATGAAAAGAGGCATGGTTGTATTTTATACCATATTTCGTTTTATTGTTGCCTAAAATATACATAAAGAGATAACCGGAGTAGCCAGAGCGTGCTAAGTGACGCGATCAAAATGCCGCTGTTCCATTTGCAGAATAACCGGACTCGCGTCCTCTCGTCCTCGGGAGTTCGTTCTCCTGAGTTGAACTTGGCAAATCTGAACTACCAAGGACGCAAGTCCGAAGTTTGCGTACTTGGTATTGAGAAACGGCCACTGTGTGTGTGTGTGTGTGTGTGTGTGTGTGTGTGTGTGTGTGTGTGTGTGTGTGTGTGTGTGTGTGTGTGTGTGTGTGTGTGTGTGTGTGTGCGTGCATGCATGCATGCATGCGAGGGAGAGTGAACAGGGGGCAGCTGACAGCACTGCGAGGGTAACAAGCTTACTAACACACCTCACAGTGCTGTCAGCTGCACCCCGTTCCTCACTGCACTTTCTGTGTGAATGATAAATAACCTATTCCGCTCAGTGCTAGCTGTTAGCCAGTCATAGCGGTCATAGTTACCCTCAGTGAAGTGCCGCACAAAACCTTTTCCGGCCTTGGTCAGTCCATCCAGCTTAGGTGTAGATCTTCCTTTTAAAATGATCTCTTTCTTCTCTCCAAACATACGCCTTGAAAAAGGCACACGAAGGAGATTGTCAACAGGATCGGTAAGAGGTGTGAAGGCAGCGGCCATAGCTCAGTTCACTGACATTGCTCACAACCCGCCAAAATTTCAAACGGTTGATGACATCAGCGGGGGCTAGCGCCGACACATCGCTGGGCCCCTGAGGGCGTTCTGTCACTGCGCATCAAAATTTGATTGGCTAATGATACACGTCAGTCAAAGTTATGATCAAATGGGAAATCGCAGCTTCAACGGAAGGGTAGCTATACTACTAGTGCTGGTCCACGGAGCTGTGATACGTTTAGATGACCATATGGAAAATCCAGCTCAGCCTCACAAAAAATAACCATATTCTTTATGGAAATATATTTAAATATAAATATATATAAAATATATTTTACATATTATATTATATTATATTATATTATGTTATATTATATTGTATTTATATTTTAGATTTTGACAGGGCCAGCAGAGAAGGCCCTGATGGCCCTGACAGCCCACCTCTGGCTGTAGTAAGGGGTAAAACGAGTTTTCTGCCGTGTTCGTGCGTGAAGCTGGGCAAAAGGCCTGTTTTCAGTAAGTTAGTCGCGTAGGAGTTGAATTTGTAGTATTCTCATGCAGTGTTGAAACTCTGACTAAACACCAAGTAAAACCATTTAGACTCTCCTGGCCATTATGCCAGGATTCTATTTGTAGACTTTAGCTCTGCCTTCAATTCAATTCAACGTCACACCATGATAACAAAACCTCACCACCTTCATGTGCCACCTCTCCTCATTCGCTGGATCCATAATTTCCTCAGTGATAGACCACAGGCAGTGAGGGTGGGAAGCACCACATCCATCATCATTACTGTCAATACGGGAGCCCCCCAAGGCTGCGTCCTGAGCCCCTTTCTTTACACTTTGTACACCAACGGCTGTATTAGCCCTTCTCCCATTACAAAATATTTCAAATACTCTGATGACACAGCTATACTCGCCCTCCTTTCTGACACAGAATCAGTTACAGCATATCACCAATCCATTACACACTTCACACAATGGTGTAAGGACAGTCACCTCATCCTCAACGTCACCAAAACGAAGGAACTCATCCTGGACACACTTCGTAAACTTTTGACTCCTCACTGCCCCATTTCTATAAACAGCCAGCCAGTGGAAATTGTTGACAGCTTCAGGTACCTTGGCATCACTATGGACAATAAACTGAGTTTTGATCACCACATCACACACATCCACAAGCAGTGTCTACAAAGACTTTTTGTCATTCGTAAACTCAGGACTCTCTCAGTCAAACCACATCTACTGCTTCTTTTGTACCGTAGTATCATTGAACCCATCCTCTTGTATTGTGCTGTCTTCTACTTCACCATGCTCTCTCTCACCAATAAGAACAAGCTTCTTAAAATTACTAACACTTCCGCCAAAATAATAGGTCTTCCCACTCCCAACCTGCCAGCCCTCATTAATTCTGCCACTGCTCGTAGAGCAACTACCATAGTACAAAATCCCAGCCACCCTCTTAATTCAAGCTTTACGCTTCTCCCATCTGGCCGTAGATACCGACAGCTGCTCTATAAAAAAACACGCTTCGGAAAAAGTTTTGTACCCTCGGCTATAAGGGCGTTAAACTTACAGACAAGGTAATGATGTCACTTTTTGTCTTATGTGTGTATTGTCCACATATCTGTATAGTTTGTGTCCAGAATTCATACTGATAGTGTTGTTGTACAGACTGTGAAAACAAATTTCCTCCACTGAGGACAATAAAGAATGAATCTGAATCTCAATCTGAAACCGTGCAAATGAAGACAGAGTCATAGGAAGTTTGATACTTTACTGTCACTCTTCCTCATTTACATGTAGTAGTAAAAAGGCAGTGCCTCTATGATGCTTTAAGGTGGATGCAAGTGGATTAACACCAAGAGCACACCATGTCTGTCTCATTGTTTTCATGCAGTACCAGGAAGGACAAACAGGAAGTGACTTAATAGGCAGTGTAAGACCCAGGTATGGTTCTATTATTCTGAAGACATTTTTTGGTCACTTACGGTAATTAAGGCACCTGGTGGTGGTGGCGAAGGAAGTAAGAGCTCTGTCACGGCAATAATGGCAAGGAAGCAATATGCAAGTGAAAAACTCTTCTCTTTATTTAACAATGAGTAGTATCAGATGAATCCTGGACACGGGGAGTGGCGCAGGGACATCGATGGTCAACAGCGTGCAGGTGGAGTGAAGAGAAGAGGTGATGATGAAGACGGTGAATAATCCAAAACACGGAGACGAAGACACGACCGGAAACCAGGAACAGGAACAAGGCACAGAACTGGACGCCAACCGGGATCAGGAAACACACACGCGACAAACACCAAACAACGATCTGACAAAGGAGAGGACAAAACGGTGAGTATATGAAGGGTAAGGTGAATGAGCTGCAGCTGGTGATGAGAGTGAAACCAGCTGCGCACTGATCAGTGCTGATGGGTTGGTCACGCCCTCTACTCACACACCCACACACGAATAACAACAAAGACACGAGACAAGAAGGAAACAGTGAATTCATGAATCGTGACAGTACCCCCCCTCCTAGGAACGCCTCCTGGCGTCCCCAGACTCCCTTACCTGGCGATTGTAATCATCAATAAGGGAGTGATCCAGGATGTCCCTAGCAGGTACCCAACTTCTCTCCTCCGGACCGTAACCTTCCCAGTCCACCAAGTACTGGACTCCGCGTCCCCTCCGTCTTGAGTCCAGAATACGATTGACCGAATATGATGGTTCCCCATCTACGAGTCACGGCGGTGGGGGAACCGGGGCTGGCGGATTAATGCAAGAATAAAACACGGGTTTGACTTTGGAAACATGGAACACGGGATGAATTCTCCTGTACGCAGGAGGAAGGTTAAGGCGGACTGCAACCGGACTAACGATCTTGGTGACAGCGAACGGGCCAATAAATTTGGGAGCAAGCTTATTCGAAACGGACCGGAGAGGAATGTTCTTTGTTGAAAGCCAGACTTTGGAACCGACGACGTATACGGGAGGCTTACGCCGGTGGCAAACGGCTTTGGCCTTGGTGCGCGGGGGTGAAACCCTGAGGACAGACTGACAGTCGCCCCCAGTAACCTACAAAACTCTCGCCAGAATTTGGACACAAATTGGGGTCCCCTGTCGGAAACCACGTCAATCGGGAGGCCATGTAAGCGAAAGACGTGGTTGACGACGGTCAATGCTGTCTCCTTGGCTGAGGGTAATTTGGGCAAGGGAATGAAATGGGCCGCCTTCGACAACCGGTCCACCACGGTCAAAACTACCGTGTACCCCTGAGAGGGTGGGAGGGCGGTAATAAAATCTAGCGCTATATGGGACCAGGGTCTCAAAGGGACCGGCAGCGGTTGAAGTAACCCATCAGGAGGTCGATTGGAAGTCTTACCAGTGGCACAAACTGAGCAAGCCAAAACAAAACTGTGAATGTCACGAGCCATAAGTGGCCACCAGAATCGTTGCTTGACTAAAAATCTAGTACGACTAACTCCTGGATGACAAGCCACATTGGAACAATGCCCCCACTGAATAACGTCAGACCGTAATCCCTCCGGCACAAATAAGCGTCTCGGTGGACACCCGGGCGGAGGCGTTACCCCTTCTAAGGCCGTCTTGACCTTCGATTCGAGCTCCCATGTGAGTGTGGAGACGAATAGGGTCTCGGGTAAAATGCACTCGGGAGTAGACGGGCGTTCGGAACGATCAAAAATGCGCGATAAAGAGTCAGGTTTTACATTTTTGGAACCCGGGCGGTACGAGAGAGAAAAATCAAAGCGACCTGGAGTTCAACCTTTTGGCAGTTCTAATATATTCCAGATTCTTGTGATCGGTCCAGACAATAAAAGGTACCCCTGACCCCTCTAACCAGTGACGCCATTCCTCCAATGCTAGCTTGACTGCCAACAACTCTCTGTTACCAATATCATAATTACGTTCAGCAGGAGATAACCGATGGGACAAAAACGCGCACGGGTGCATCCTGTCGTCTATGGGGGAACGTTGGGATAACACTGCACCTACCCCCACCTCTGACGCATCGACCTCCACCACGAACTGCCGTGAAGAGTCAGGGGTAACCAGGATGGGGGCTGAAACAAAGCGGCCTTTGAGTTTGGCAAACGCGGCCTCGGCTGCGTCTGACCACCTGAACGGAGTTCTGGGGGAGGTCAAGGCGGTCAGAGGTGCGGCTAGTTGGCTGAAATTGCGAATGAAACGCCGGTAAAAGTTGGCAAACCCCAGAAACCTCTGTAGGGCCTTACGGGAATCTGGACTTGGCCACTCCACCACAGCCTTAACCTTGTCAGGATCCATACGTACTCCCTCAGACGAAACGATGTACCCTAGGAAAGGAACAGACTGTGCATGAAACGCGCATTTCTCCGCCTTGACAAAAAGCCCATTCTCTAGCAACCTCTGAAGCACTCGTCGGACGTGCTGCACATGTTCCTGGAGAGAAGAAGAAAAAATCAATATGTCATCCAGGTAGACATATATGAACTGATCGACCATATCTCGCAGCACGTCATTGACGAGTGCCTGGAAGACCGCTGGGGAGTTCGATAATCCGAACGGCATTACCGAATATTCAAAGTGACCCCTGGGGGTATTAAAAGCGGTCTTCCACTCATCCCCCTTCCTGATGCGGACCAAATGATAAGCATTACGTAAATCCAATTTTGTGAAGACCGACGCTCCCTGCAACCTCTCGAAGGCTGAAGACATCAACGGCAAAGGATAAGTATTCTTTACCGTGATGTTGTTCAACCCTCGGTAATCAATACAAGGTCGCAGGGACCCGTCCTTCTTCCCCACAAAAAAGAACCCCGCCCCCGCTGGAGAAGAAGAAGGGCGGATGAACCCGGCTGCTAGAGAATCAGAAATATATTTCTCCATAGCCTCCCTTTCTGGAGCAGAAAGCGAATATAACTTGCCCTTAGGCGGAGACTTACCTGGCAGTACATCTATGGCACAGTCATAGGGACGATGCGGAGGAAGAGAAGCAGCACGAGACTTACTGAACACTTCCTTCAGGTCGAGGTACTCTGCGGGCACGTTTGACAAATCCACTGTCTCCTCCTGAAACATAGGAACAGAAACAGACGAACAGGCAGACACAAGACAAGACTCATGACATTGATTGCTCCATGACACAGCGGTACACTGCTGCCAGTCCACACGGGGGTTGTGTTGTATGAGCCACGGGTGACCGAGAACGATGGGTGCAAGAGGTGAGTCCATGATGTAGAATGAAAGTCTTTCAGTGTGATTGCCAGACGTGGTGAGAGTGATGATTTCAGTGGTGAATTCGATGGTTGGGAGCTCTTGGCCATTAAGTGCACGAACTGAGATCTTGTGTGTGAGGGGTTTGATGGGAACATGAAACTTGAGTGCAAACGAATAGTCCATAAAATTACCTTCGGCTCCCGAGTCCAACAGTGCACGGTCGTGGTGGGTGTGTGTTGACCATCTAAGTCTTACCGGGAGGAGCGTAGATGTTGATGAGGTCTTCTCGGCGGAGATCCCACCCGATAGTAGCCTCATAGTTACTATCGGGCTTGGCCTTTTACCGGACAGCTGTAAGCGTGGTGACCGGTCCCACCACAGTAAAGGCACAGTCCCTGGGATCTCCGCCTCTCCTTCTCCTCCCGGGAAAGCCGAGCTCGCCCCACCTGCATGGGCTCATGATCGTGAGCGGGGCTGACCGCATCCGCACCGCTGAAACGCTGATTCTCAGCTCCACTGGAAAACCGACTGGGCAGAGCCCGTCTCTCGACTCTGGTCAAACGTGCGTCAACTCTTAAAGCCAGTTCAATAAGTCCGTTGAGGGATGTGGGTAGATCCAGGGTGTAAATTTCTCTCTGGATGCGGTCAGCCAGCCCATGCAGGAACATGTCCCACTGCGCCGCCTCGTTCCATTGACACTCCGCCGCTAATGTCCGGAATTCGATGGAGAAATCTGACACGGACCTTTCTCCTTGGCGTAGATCAGCAAGAATTCTAGCCGCTTCTCTCCCGGCCACTGCCCGATCAAAAACTTGTTTCATCTCAGCGGCAAGTGTTTGGAACGAGGCACAGCATGGGTCTTGGTTCTCCCACACCGCCGTCCCCCATAGTGCTGCCTTCCCAGACAACAACGTTAGAACAAACGCTACCTTGGATTGTTCCGTACTGAAGGTTCTGGGTTGTAGTGCAAAGTGCATAGAGCAACGAGTGATAAATGCCCTGCAAAAACTGGGCTCACCTGAATATGGTTCGGGCACTGGTAGTCGAGGCTCTGTCTGGGAGGGATTCGCTGGTGGTGTGGGGGGAACAGGCGGCGTGGGTGGCGCAGTGGGAGCTCGCAAAAGTTGGATCTGCTGGGTGAGCGCGGACACCTGCGCCACTAGAGCTTGAACTGCTCTCCCCGTGTCGTTGATGTTTCTCTCACAGGAATCCATCCTCTGCATGCTGTTATCGACGAACGCTTGAAGAGACGCTGACGATTCACCTGCTGCTTCCATGATGGTCAGATCGTTCTGTCACGGCAATAATGGCGAGGAAGCAATATGCAAGTGAAAAACTCTTCTCTTTATTTAACAATGAGTAGTATCAGATGAATCCTGGACACGGGGAGTGGCGCAGGGACATCGATGGTCAACAGCGTGCAGGTGGAGTGAAGAGAAGAGGTGATGATGAAGACGGTGAATAATCCAAAACACGGAGACGAAGACACGACCGGAAACCAGGAACAGGAACAAGGCACAGAACTGGACGCCAACCGGGATCAGGAAACACACACGCGACAAACACCAAACAACGATCTGACAAAGGAGAGGACAAAACGGTGAGTATATGAAGGGTAAGGTGAATGAGCTGCAGCTGGTGATGAGAGTGAAACCAGCTGCGCGCTGATCAGTGCTGATGGGTTGGTCACGCCCTCTACTCACACACCCACACACGAATAACAACAAAGACACGAGACAAGAAGGAAACAGTGAATTCATGAATCGTGACAAGCATATCATCTGTTTACCTGTGTGTTCATGAGGGAGAGGGGGTGACGGGGGAAGCCTTATTTTTGTTGAGCGCTGTAGAAAGCATTTCTAATGCTGTTTAATGCCATTTGGACACCATTTCGTATGCCAGTGAAACAATTATGGAATGTATTGGATACACAACCTTGTTTGTTTCTCACGCAAATAAATCTACAAAACGCAATCTTTGGATTCATGATCATTGAGCAAGCGCGTCTGGCAAATTAGTTTCCCCTACTCAGCCTCTCAGCCGACAAATTGTTTTGGCTTTCAGATTGTCGCCCACATTTGTCAACAAAAATTCACGATAAACTTGGAAAAGAAGCCACGCTCATTGAAGGCCATAATCACTCACGGAGATACGGGATCATCGGCCATTGAGACCACACACACGGATCCGCCTGAATATCCTGGAGAATGGTGTTATGGCTTGTTTGGAAGGTAGTTTGAATGGGTTACTGTCACTTGTTGAAGTTTGGTGTTGCTGTTGTTTGGAGCGGGTCGATTGCCGCTGATCGGGTTTGTGTTTGGAGCGGGCAGCTGGCTTATGTGTGTGTGGTGTGGCTTCAGCGCGTTGGTTATTATATCATGCCTGCATCTAATTGCTGTGGCTATTGGTGTTGTTGGTTTTACGTTGGATTCATACTGCAATGTTCAGTTGCATCTGTCTGTATGCTCAAAATGAGTGGATCGAGGGCCGGTTCAACTTCATCTAGCCAGATATTGTCTCTCAAAGAGCTCATGAGAGATGATAAAAATGCTTTTACAAGTTAAAGCACAGTTTGATGTTCTGCTGCTATTGTCTGAAAATGCCACTGCATTGCACTAATCTTTAATGCCTTTAATCCCTTCTGATGAACAAGAAAGACAAAATTCATGGTTCACAAGCATCATTGAATACAGTCAAGGCTTTATTAAGGATGCCAAAGTGTGGATTTCAGAAACCAACAGGCCTCGTTCAGAGCTAACTCATAACGTTGAGTGTCACCAGGAAGTTCAGTCAGGGGATGAAATTGGGATTCATGAGGATGTTAAAACGGGACAACCGCATCCATCTTCTCAACATGATGACCAGGATGATATATTGCCATGTGACAGTATATCAAACCTGAGCAGTAGAAAACAAGGTTCAAAATCAAATGTTTCCACTACTTCATCTGTACGTCTAAGAGCAGAGGCTGAAATGGCTGCTCTGCTTGCCAGTCAAAGTTTGCTGAAGGAAAAACATTCTTTTGAGGAACAGGAAGAGAAATTAAGACAACAAAAGGAACAACTTCAGCTTAAAGCCGATATAGCTGCATCAGTGGTAAAAGTGAATGTTTTAAGGACCTCTGGATCTGGTGTGCGGAGTGCTGCTTCTCATCGATCTAATGGCATGGAGTCATATTTTAAGAAAAGGGGAAATACGGTTGAAGCTCTTAACATTGATGCAGAGACTTTAGTTCCACATAAACTTGAAAAGGGAAAAACAGCAATGGGTAATGCTGATTTACAGTTTGGAAGGCCAAAACAGAAAAGGGCAGACAATACCATCCATCTCCAGCAGAGGCCCTCAGAGCTTATGAGACAGAGCACATTTCCAAATACTACAGCGCCTCCGGTGTCTCATTATAGAGATATCCATACACCCTTTTCCATGAACATTAACAGTGACCAGAACCACATGTTGTCTATAATGAAAAAACAGAATGAGACAACATCAATGCTGGTGCATCAGCAATGTCTTTTATCGCTGCCTAAAATAAATATCCAAATATTTGATGGCGAACAATACCATGCTTTCATGCTGTCTTTTGAACAAGTAATTGAGGAAAAGACTGTTAATGCTGAAGATGGCCTGCATTTTTTGGAACAGTACACCAGGAGGCAACCACAACAACTTAGCCTGAGCCATCAACCAAATGTTGACAGCTCCTGACATGCAAAGGCAAAGACTTTACTGCATGAACACTTTGAAAACTAGCATATGATAGCATCTGCCTATTTGGATAAGGTCTTTTCATGACCAGTGATTAAGCCAGAAGATGGAAGGCTTTACATGCATACAGTCTGTTCTTGCGTGGATGTTGCAATGCCATGGATGAGGTTCATAGTCTGTGTGAATTGAATACACCTGCCATTATGATCACCGTGATTAAAAGATTACCCTACAAACTAAGAGATAGGTGGCGAAGAGTGTCATGTGACATCCAGGAAACGCATCGCCGGAGAGCTATGTTTGTTGATATTGTGACTTTTATGGAGCGTCAAGTGAAGATCATGACAGATCCTGTGTTTGGAAATCTACAGGACGTACCAGTGTTGGTGGCAAATAAAGAAGGCAGCAGGACAAAATTCCTTTTCTCAGGGGCTAAAGGAAGTGGCCACTGCTTTGCCACTGCTGCTACTACAGTTGAAAAGACACTAACTGAACATAATGTTAAAGATGGAGATTTACCTGAAAGGACTTGCCTGTACTGCAAAGGTGGACACATGCTGGAGTTTTGTACTCTGCTGGAGAAGAGAGCTCAAAGTGAGAAGATTGATTTCCTGAAAAATAATGGAGTTTGTTTTGACTGTTTGTGTACTGGTCACATCAGTAAGGAGTGCAGGAAACGTCTCTCTTGGAAAACATGTGGCTCAAGGCTCCCTAGTTTGCTTCACATCCACTACAAGGACAAGGGATCAGATGAAGAGAAAGGTAAGAGCAACTCAGGGAGTGCAGTGGGCAGTTCTTTGGTTTAGTTGCAGTCCAAACCAGTGGTCTTACTGGGGCCGGCAAACAAGATTTTAAGCTTTCCATCGTACCAGTAAAGGTCAAATCAAAGAGTGGTCACAGGACAGTGGAGACCTATGCTTTTTTGGACCAGGGAAGTTCAGCATTCTTCTGCACAATGGGTTTGATAGATAGATTGAATCTCTCTGGGAGAAAAACAAAGATTATTTTGCGTACCATGGGCCAAGAGAGAATTGTGGACAGTTGTATTGTGTCGGACTTGGAAGTGGCTGGATTGGACTGTGGCTGGTACTGTGAAATGCCAGATATCTTCACACAACCTGGGATGCCTGTGAATAGGAGTAACATCCCGTAACAGGAAGATTTGCATAAATGGCCTCATTTGAAACATGTATACTTGCCTGAGATAGATGCAGATGTGGAGCTTCTGATAGACATGAATGTACCCAGAGCTTTGGAACCACTTTAAATCATCTGGAGTGTGGACGAAGGGCCGTACGCCATCAAGACAATGCTTGGTTGGACGGTAAATGGACCCCTTGGTGGAGAATGTTGTGTTGGACCTGATGTGTATCAGTCTGCATTTACCATCAACAGAATTTCTGCCGTAACACTTGATGAACTCTGGAAACAACAGTTTAAGACAGAGTTTCTAGAGTGCAGTCAGGAGGAACAGCTAGGACTTTCAAGGGAGGACTGCAGGTTCTTAGAAATGGCTAACAATACTGTGAAATTAGTTGATGGCCATTACAATATTGTTTTACCTCTGAAGAACAGAAAGATAAGCATGCCTAACAACCGTAACATTGCAGAACAACGCACCCTTAACCTGAAGAGAAGGTTTATCAGAGATGCATTATTCCATAAGGACTACACTGCTATGCAAAGAGAGTGCCAACCACAGATCTGGAACACAGTGACAGAAAGGTTTGGCATATCCCACACCACGGGGTATACCATCCGAAGAAAAGAAAGATCAGAGTTGTCTTTGATTGTGCAGCATCATTTCAAGGCGCATAACTCCTGAACGGTCCTGATTTGACTAGTACGTTGATTGGAGTCCTGACCAGGTTCAGGTAAGAGCCTGTTGTTCTGATATCTGACATTGAGGCGATGTTTCTTCAGGTTCAAGTTCCAGAGGAGGACGCAGACCTGTTGAGATTTCTTTGGTGGTCCAGTGGATACATGAGTCAGTGTATGGAGGAGTACAGGATGGTTGTCCATTTGTTTGGGGCAACGTCTTCTCCAAGCTTCGGTAACTTTGCTCTACGAAGGTGCGCAGAAGACAACAAAGACTTCTTCAGCCATCAAGTGATTGAGACCATCATGTACATGTGGATGACTGCCTTGCTTCTGTAGCCTCAGAACAAGAAGCTATATCCCTCTATAAAGGCCTTAAGCGAGTGTTCAGCTGCAGAAACATTTAAATCTAAGATTCTTCTGGCAATGCCGATCATACACTCCCACGAGCCTCCCATGTGAGAACTGTGTGGTGGATTGAATTCCCAGCTGCATCCTTGCTCAATGAGGTGACTCTGCACCTTTTTGTCCATTCCAAGCTCCTTGCATGCTCCAAAGAAATTGCTATCACAGTCGGAACGGAGCTCTTTTACAGGGCCTCTGAGTGCGAAGAATCGCTTGAGAGCATTTATGCAGCTTGACGTGTCCATAGACTCGATAACCTCGACATGCACAGCTCTCAAACTCATACAGCAGAACATGATCGCCCAACACTTGCTTTCCGCCTGTCCTCTACTGGTGTGTCTGGTTGTAACGCACGAGGATCCAAATACATCAAGCCCCACATATATAAAGGGAGGGCAGGTTTTGAGGCGTTCAGATGACAAGTCCGCAATGCGTTGTTCTTCTAGCTTTCAACGTAGCTTGCGAGTACTCAATTGATTAGTGCTTTGACTCCCAAGATCCACAGTCCTGCTGCCCTGATCGCTCCTTCTGTCAAGTGACGGCCCTGATGTTTCACTTGCTCATGGTGATGTCGAGTGAGCAGTAGGGAGATGTGGCTATCTTTGGGCAGAATTATTGGGTTCTTTTCAGCAGCTGCAACCTGAGAGTGCTTTAGACGTCCACCAACACAAATTAAATTGTCCTCCAAGATTGGACTGAGTTTCCGCAAGCGGCTACTTTTGGATCCTGCCTGGTTAGCTTGGAAGGCTGACAGTTCTTTTGAAAACGTAGCTTTTTGTGTTGCTTGAAGGATAACATTCCTTGCTTGGTCCATTTCATCTGGAGTACGAAGTAAGTCACATCTGTGCCAACCTTTGCATTTTCTGTTTTGGTTTGTGTGTTTGCAAGACTTTGCCATGTGAACTAGAAATGCTACTCCTCTTACTAGGGATGTGAAGGTAGAGAACCGTTGGAATCGGTCAGAGCTCTGGCTCTTCCAGGTTAGTAGCACAGCTTTGTACTTAAGGTCTGATTTCTGAGTCTTTTTCAGGTTCAATTAGCTGAAGTGTCTCACTCGTTTGTATTTTCTCTGGAGGTGGCTGATGCAGGAAGGAGGGACCGGTGAACCAAGAAGTCTGCACCAGGCAAGATGCAGGTAAGGATCTCGACGCATGATCTGCAGGATCTGCATGATCTGCACAGCTAGTGAGGCCTGTGTTCGTTGGAGCAAATCCATTTCCTCAGCTTCAGATGGTACGGATATCATCAACATAGAAATGTCTTTCCACAAACCTGACGTTGTCAGCACCATACTCCTGTGCGCCTTATCTGATAGCTCTTCACAGTCCGTAAATTGCCACAGAAGGAGATGGCCCATTGCCAAAGACATGGACGTTCATTCGATAATCACCAATTTCCTTGTTGACATCATTGTCCTTATGCCATAGAAAACGGAGGAAGTTGCGATGGTCTTCATGCACCAAGAAACAGTGGAACATCTACTGAATGTCCGCTAGGATTGCAACCTTCTCTTTCAAAAAGCGTAGCAGAACGCCCACAAGGGAGTTGTTGAGGTCGGGGCCTGTGAGGAGCACGTCGTTGAGAGAAACACCTGAGTATTGAGCACTGGAATCAAAGACCACCCTGATCTTATTGGGTTTTTGTGGATGGTAGACCCCAAATGTTGGAAGATACCAACATACATCCTCTTTTCTCAGTGGTGGTGCTACCTCAGCATGTCCGTTAGTGAAAATCTTTTCCATGAATGCCATATGCTGTTGCTGCATCTCAGGTTTCCTCTTCAGGGTACATTGCAGGGATGTGAATCGGTTCACTACTCGCTTTGTGTTGTTTGGCAAGGGCTGGCGTTGTTCTTTGAACGGCAGAGGAGCTACCCAGCTGTTAGCATTGTCTCTGTAGACGTTTTTGTCCATTATTTTCAGGAAAGCTAGGTCTTCCACTGATGGAGCAGGTTTGTTGTCATGCTCAGTTCTGTTGAACACTGACTGTCTCAGCGTCTTCTCAGTTACTCTGGCAGACATGTTACAGCTTGGCTGCATCTCCTTGACCTGCATGAAGCTTGTGCAGGGTTGAAAGATTGAAGGTCGTTTCGCTTCTTTGCCTCAGAGCACAAAAAGTTACAGAAATACTCAAAGAGCAGAAAGTTACCGTGATTGTTTTCTTTTTACAATGACCCAGAAGTCATCCACTTGTCCTGAAGCCCATATGGAAGTTTGTCTACAATAGATCCAATTTCACATGAGGTGTCGAGGTATAACAGACCTGTTAGATAACCATCTTCTTTAGCACCTTTTCATTTCCATTACCAAATCTCAGAGTTCATGTAATTTAGTGTGATCTTTAGCTGAAATCCTAGGAAAACTGTCCAACCGCTGAAACCGTGACTTTTCAATGACTTCTGGCGCAGCATAGCACTCACATAGTCTGTTCCATGCTCTGTATAAAGCGAGATTGGGATTGCTGACATGCACAGAGCAGATGCGTTTCACCTGTTCGCCAGATTCCTTTCCCAGACATTTAGTCATGAGGTCCAATTCTTGAGTTGCTGTGAGGTGAACTTCACGAGCTGCACTGGTGAATGAGGAATACCATGACCAGTAATTCTCTGGCTTATCATCAAATTGGTACAGTCCTGAATTAACAAGGTCTCGTCGTGCTAAATACTGTGCCAAAGGCTCTGCATGAGGTGGCGTGACAGCTGGAGGAATGTATCGAGGAACACATGACTTAGCATGTGTGTTCATGATGGGGTCTGTCCTTCTGACTTCATCGCACATGCAGACAAATCATTTAAGTTTGCTGAAGGTAAGTGCATACTATCAGCTTTCTCAGACTTCGGCTTGTTGTTGATAGACTGTGTACGTGAAATGTGTTTCGCAGGCGGGCTCCATGTTATGAAGCTGTTATGTGAGTCAGCGTGGAATGGAGGAGCGACAGGTAGGGCTGATAAGAGTGGAGAGGGAGAATGACTCTGAAGGTTGATTTGAGAATTGACATATTAAAACTTTATTAAACGATTTGACGATAAAAACTTTAATAGAGGATAGTAAGAGTGCAAGGGCTTTAGATACTGCTTTACATGCGACTAGCTTAGTGAACTCTGTACATTGTTCGGTTCCGGCTGTAGAGCCTGTGCAGCAGGGCAACTAGGTGATCGTGAGACACTGTAGTACAAAACACAGCTCTTCCGTTACGATAACAACATTAAACAGGTTCTCCCCTCTCAGTGAAACACCCACTGAGAATCCTGCTGAAAGTGCCCTAGTTATTGGCAATTCTATTACACGGAACGTGAAAATGGAGACACCAGCCACCATAGTCACATGTTTGCTGGGAGCCAAAGCACCTGACATCAAAGCAAATGTAAAAGTGTTGGTTAATGCTAATTGTAAATTCTCTAAGATTATTATTTACGTCGGCACTAATGATGTTCAACTTCGCCAGTCGGAGATCATCAGAATTAATGTTAAAGAGTTGTGTGAACTCGCTAGTATGATGTCAGGCACTGTAATTTGCTCTGACCCCCTTCCTGTTTGCAGGAGTGATGAGGTGCTTAGTAGACTGTGCTCACTCAATGGCTGGCTGTCTAAGTGGTGTCCACAAAATAATATAGAATTCATAGACAATTGGAAAAGTGTTTGGGGCAGACCTGACCTGTTGAAAAGAGATGGTATTCATCCCTCCTGGGATGCTGCCTTGCTTCTCTCTAGTAATATGGCACATAATCTTAGAGCTCAAACATGACAATCTGGGGCTCAGGTCAAGAAGCAGACAGACTGGCTAAACCGACTAACTGCTAGCTGTCTCACATCACTGAGGTGAGATAAATCCCATCACACAGAGACTCTTTCACCTAGATATCATCATATAGAGACTGTGTCTGTTCCCTGAATTAGGAAATACAAAAAACTCCTAGACCCATTTAAAGGTAAAAATTTAATTGATGTTCAACAAATAAAAAGTAAATATAATACGGATGACTAAATGATAAAGCTCGGGTTGCTGAATATTCGATCCCTTACTTCAAAAGCAATTATTGTTAATGATATGAATACAGATTATAACCTAGATGTGCTGTGTTTGACAGAAACCTGGCTAAAACCACATGATTACATTACTTTAAATGAGTCCACCCCGCAAGATTACTGTTATAAACATGAGCCTCGTCTGAAAGGTAAAGGGGGAGGTGTTGCTGTAATTTATAGTAATATTTTTAAAATTACTAAGAAGTCTAGTTTCAAATATAATTCTTTTGAAGTGTTAGTGCTTAATGTAATCATATATAGTGCAAATGATAAATCACATTTAAGATTTGTGAAAGTAAGGGATTGAATGTTCAGCAACCCGAGCTTTATCATTTGTTCATCCGTATTATATTTGCTTTTTATTTACACGTGTCAGGACCTACTCATTGTCGTAATCATACTCTAGATCTAATACTATCACATGGAATCGATGGTTACGTCGTTGAAATTCTACAGCAGAGTGATGACATTTCAGATCATTATCTAGTCTCGTGTATACTTCATTTAGCCAAGGCTGCAAAGTGGACTCCGTGTTACAAATATGTTAGAGCTATCACTTCTGCCACTAAAGATCGCTTTATTAATAATATTCCTGATCAGTTTAATCTTCTCAGCATCCCAGATAGCTTAGAAGAACTCAATATTGTGACAGAAACTTTTGACTCTCTCTTTTCCAGAACTTTAGACACAGTTGCTCCTTTGCGCTTAAAGAAGATTAAAGAAAATAGTCCAACACCATGGTACAACGAGCACACTCAGGCCCTTAAGAGAGCAGCCAGAAAACAAAACTAGAGTTTTTTTCGCATTTCATGGAAAGAGAGCACAATTCCATACGGAGAGGCCTTAAAAGCTGCT
Source organism: Gila orcuttii (assembly GCA_026230005.1). NCBI lineage: Eukaryota > Metazoa > Chordata > Actinopteri > Cypriniformes > Leuciscidae > Gila > Gila orcuttii. The sequence goes on along the minus strand of JAPDVR010000005.1, from coordinate 36,988,321 downwards.
AGATCTGCTTATTTTTCAACCCTATTAGAAGAAAATAAACAAAACCCTAAGTATTTATTTGAAACAGTGGCTAAATGAACCTGAAAAAGCTAATCAATGTTTTCAGGATTACTAGAAAAGAGTTTTTGTCAGGGTTGGAGCTAAACTCTGCAGGACAGTGGCCCTCCAGGACCGAAGTTGCCCATCCCTGCCCTATACTGACTAAGCTATTGAAAGAGATGCTTCCAGAGGTCATAGATCCTCTTCTTAATATCATTAATTCATCGTTGTCATTAGGATACGTACCAAAAACGTTTAAGCTGGCTATGATTGTAAATTTTTTTTTGTCAATTTCAATTTATTTCTATAGCACTACTAAACACAACACCAGTTGACCAGTGTGCTTTAGATCATTACAAGAAGCAATATATACACAAAAACAACACCAATGTGCTTTACATACAAGAGGCAATAAAAAAAAAAAAAAAAACACAATGAAAAACATTTCATCCTTGACCATATGCTAATTTAAAAAATAAAGTTCCCTTTCGAGGGAACTCGAACTGCGTCGATGAGACACTATGGGAACGCCCTTCAGCGTAGCATGTCTGAATTCATGAATGAAAACTAATCCAATCCTATTGGCGTAGCGTGATAACGTAGCGTGTGACGGCATAAGCGGATGTGTACAAAAGCACGCCGGCATACAGCAAAGTCAGCTTTTTGCTATTCAGCAAGCGCTCTGTGTGTTTGAAAACAGTTTGTCCTATTTGGTGTTGTTCTGTCTGTTACAATATATATCATGGCAAGCGAGCAGTTTAGAAAGTGTGTGTTCCCATTCCCTCGTTTTATTATGGCTCGGGACACACACGAGATGTGCGGTTCAGGTCCCGCATCCACCGAGGCGATGCGGCGGCTTAGATCGTGGGGCTCGCAAAGAGAGCTTTCAGAGGTGATCGGGACTGCCGAGGCACTTTCCCAGTCCTCATCTGAAAGCTCAGATTCCCCTGTCCCCCGTTTGGAAGCCCGCCCTGCGGCTTCTCCCGTTCGGGATTTAGACCCGATGCTGCAGCTGTCTGATTCCGAGTAATTAGACGTGCTCAGCATCGTGGAGGGGGATCTACAAGAGACACAGCATCCCATTCAGTCTGCGGCCAGCTATGATGAGCTTTTGGAGGTTATAATTATATTATATTGGAGGCTGTGGCAAAACTGAATATTAGTTGGCCACAGGAGAGGCAGGAAGCGCGAGTCAAAAGTAAACTCGACGAGCGCTTCCTGCAGCACCGCGCACAGCACCACGCCGGCCTCTACCGTTCTTCCTGGATTTACACAACGAGTTGTGTAAATCCTGGAACAGGCCCTTTTCAGCCCTTGCCCTTTTGGTGGGCAGAGCTTATATGGTGGCGGGTCGGGCTGGTGCGAGCCTGCACACGATGGCTATATTGCAGGCGTACCAGGATGACCTGTTAAGAGACATGGACCAAGGCGGGGGCCCTACAATGGAGGATATTGCTGAGCTTCGCAAAGCCACAGATTTGTCTCTCTGGGTTACCAAAGAGACGGCCCGCGCCATCGGCCCCTCTATGTCAGCACTGGTAACCACTGAGGACAGGGCCTTTTTCCTTGACGCACCCATTGCTACCTCTGGTCTGTTCGGTGAGGCGGTTAATGCTGTCGTCGACAGATTTTAGGACACCAAGAAGCAAAGCGAAGCATTTTATCTCCCTCGCCGGTCAAGGTCTAGGAAGGTGGCTGCGTCATCCAGCTCCTACCGCCAAAGCCAGAAGGGGAGTGTCACTTCTAGAGGTCCCCCTCAAAGAGCTTGGGACTCTAGGCGGCGCTTTCACCCACAGCCTCCCGAGAAGATGGATCTGAGGACCGTTCTCCAGTCTAGGAAGGCAAAGTGAAAGTGGTCCTAGTTCTTATGAGACCTCGGAGGCATCAGGTTCAAGATGCTCACTATTCCCATCATCGTGAGCCAAATCCAATCCGAGGATTGGTTTGTCACGATAGATCTAAAGGACGCATACTTTTATGTTTCCATCCTTCCATCTCACAGGAGGTTCCTGAGGTTTGCTTTTGGGGGCGAAGCATACCAATATCGGGTTCTTCCATTCGGCCTAGCGCTCTCCCCTCACACATTCACCAAGTGCATGGATGCAGCTCTGGCCCCACTGAGGCTCCAGGGCATCCGTGTGCTGAATTACATCGACGACTGGCTCATCCTGGCCCAGTCTCGAGAGTTGGCAGTTCGGCATCGAGATGTCGTCCTTGGCCATATTCAGCGCTTGGGGTTGAGGCTCAACACGAAGAAGAGTGTGTTGACACCCGCCCAATGGACTACGTACTTGGGGGTGGTATGGGATTCGACGACGATGCGGGCACAAATGTCTCCTGCAGGTATCGAGTCCATTTTGACCACACTAACCAGGGTGAAGCTAGGCCACACCATCACAGTGAAACACTTCCAAAGAGTGTTGGGTCTCATGGCAGCAGCGTCCAACGTGATACCTTCTGGCCTGCTGCACATGAGAGCCTTGCAGTGGTGGTTGAAAGCCAAGGGGTTTTCTTTGAGGGGAAATCCATTCCGCTTGATAAGGGTTACGCGCAGATGCCTTCGTTCCCTATCGATACGGAAGAAACCTTGGTTTCTGTCCCAAGGTCCCAAGTTGGGAGCGTTATGTCGCCGAAAAATTATTTCGACAGATGCCTCCCTCACGGGCTGGGGCGCGGTCATAGACGGCCGCTTTACAAGAGGTCTCTGGCAGGACCATTATTCCTCATGGCACATAAATTGCCTGGAAATGTTGGCGGTGTTCCGAGCTCTGAGGAGTTTTCTGCCAGACCTCCAAGGTCGCCACGTCCTTGTGAGAACCTACAATACGTCAGTGGTGTCCTATTTAAACTGCCAAGGGGGTCTGAGGTCGCGCACTCTGTGCAGACTGGCGCATCAGATCCTCCTGTGGTCCCAGCGGAGACTGTCGTCCCTCAAGGCGATGTATGTCCCGGGGGACCAGAACCAGGGAGCAGACATGCTGTCGATGCAGGGGCTGAGGCCCGGGGAATGGAGACTCCACCCCGAGGTCGTGGAGTTGATGTGCAAGAGGTTCAGCCCAGTGGATGCGGACCTATTTGCGTCTCGAGAGATGACACACTGTCCACCGTGGTCCCGCTGGGGCTGGATGCCATGGTACAGACGTGGCCGAGGCTGCGTCTGTATGCATTCCCCCAATCGCTCTGCTCCCGGGAGTTCTGGAAAGGGTCCAGCGAGACGGAGTCAGCCTACTGCTAATAGCCCCGTTGTGGCCAGCCCGAGTATGGTTTTCGGACATCATATCACTCCTGGTAGGTCCGCCTTGGCAGATCCCTCTGAGGAGGGACCTGCTGTCTCAGGGGGAGGGCCTAGTTTTCCACCCTCGACCCGAGCTGTGGAAGCTGTGGGTCTGGCCCCTGAGGGGGCACAGTACCTAGAAGCTGGCCTAACAGCGGGAGTGGTTGAGACTATTCTCAGTTCCAGAGCTCCTTCCAAGAGGAGGTTGTACGGCCTAAAGTGGAATGTGTTTTCCACTTGGTGTAGAGAACATGCGTTGGACCCAGTTAACTGCCAAGTGGCTTCAGTACTGGAGTTCCTCCAAGACCGTTTCTCTGCTGGACTTACCCCGTCCACACTCAAGGTGTACATGGCTGTTATTGCGGCTTTCCATGCTCCTCTGAGTGATGGACCTCTGGAGAGGTCCCTGGGTCTACGGTTCTGCAGGCGTTTCATCCCCCACCTCATGTGACGGCTGAAGATGGAAGACTTCACCTGCTCTGCCCTGTCAGAGCACTGAGCACTTACGCTCAGAGGTCTTCACAGTGGAGAAAAGCGGACCAGTTGCTGGTGTGTTTCGGGTCCCCCAAGAAAGGGCTCCCCGCCTCTAAGCAAACCATCAGCAACTGGATAGTTCAGACTATTGCCCTGGCCTATCAGGTGTGCAGTTTGCCTTCACCTATGGCCGTGAGGGCTCACTCTACTAGAGGCATAGCGTCCTCCAAAGCCCTCCTTTCAGGGGCACCTATCCATGATATATGTGAAGCGGCTGGCTGGGCCACTCCGCACACATTTATGAGATTCTACAGTCTGGACCTTCCCTCTACACCCGGTGCACGAGCGCTCTCGTCCTAATTGTGCCCGGAGACGGCTTCACACTGGGACAACATCAGTCTGTGAGTGTTTACTTTCTCATTTGATTTTAGCGCGGCTCTTCGTTACTGTGTTTACCCAGGTAAAAAGGCGCGTGTGTTTGTTTGTGTGTCGTGACTGAGTTTCGCTGGCCAAATAGTTGGGCGTGGCCAAAGCCAGTTAAAGTACTTATTCTAGGCATTTGCTAACAGTTGTTAGAAGAAGCATTAGAACAACAGGAGAGAACATCAGTCTGTGAGTGTTTACTTTCTCATTTGATTTTAGCGCGGCTCTTCGTTACTGTGTTTACCCAGGTAAAAAGGCGCGTGTGTTTGTTTGTGTGTTGTGACTGACTTTCGCTGGCCAAATAGTTGGGCGTGGCCAAAGCCAGTTAAAGTACTTATTCTAGGCATTTGCTAACAGTTGTTAGAAGAAGCATTAGAACAACAGGAGAGAACATCAGTCTGTGAGTGTTTACTTTCTCATTTGATTTTAGCGCGGCTCTTCGTTACTGTGTTTACCCAGGTAAAAAGGCGCGTGTGTTTGTTTGTGTGTCGTGACTGAGTTTCGCTGGCCAAATAGTTGGGCGTGGCCAAAGCCAGTTAAAGTACTTATTCTAGGCATTTGCTAACAGTTGTTAGAAGAAGCATTAGAACAACAGGAGAGAACATCAGTCTGTGAGTGTTTACTTTCTCATTTGATTTTAGCGCGGCTCTTCGTTACTGTGTTTACCCAGGTAAAAAGGCGCGTGTGTTTGTTTGTTTGTCGTGACTGAGTTTCGCTGGCCAAATAGTTGGGCGTGGCCAAAGCCAGTTAAAGTACTTATTCTAGGCATTTGCTAACAGTTGTTAGAAGAAGCATTAGAACAACAGGAGAGAACATCAGTCTGTGAGTGTTTACTTTCTCATTTGATTTTAGCGCGGCTCTTCGTTACTGTGTTTACCCAGGTAAAAAGGCGCGTGTGTTTGTTTGTGTGTCGTGACTGAGTTTCGCTGGCCAAATAGTCGGGCGTGGCCTGCTGTATTCATTATCAGGGTATTAGGCGTGTATATAACTGGTTAGTGCACCGCGGCAGCGGTCGCGGCTGCCCTCGTGTGAAGCCCTCAGCGTGTGAAGACCAAAGAGTGTAAAGACCAGCGACTCTACCTGTGCGACTCCACCGAGCAAGGACACCGACAAGGCACTTGAGTATTAAATTCTTCTTGTTTATTTATTGTTGTTTCCTTTCTCTTCTACAAACTTTTCTTTGGATCTTTCTGTTTGTGAGCTCCTTTTCACTATGTGTTTTCAAATCTCTACTATTACTAACATACGTAAATCAAACTTCACACGTCAGAGGCGGTGCAATCCTAACAATCTCCGTACCCTTCCGATGTCTTCTAATACTTTATTCTCTTTTCCTATTGGTCTCTGGAACTGCCAGTCCGCTGTTAACAAAGCTGATTTCATTACATCTTTTTCAAGTCATTCAGGTCTCAGTCTATTGGCCCTGACTGAGACCTGGATCAGACCAGATTACACTGTCACACCTGCTGCCCTATCCACTAACTTCACTTTATCACACACCCCCCGTCTGACCGGAAGGGGTGGTGGTACTGGTCTGCTCATCTCAAATGACTGGAAATTTGATCCTTTACCACCTCTATTTGACAACAGCTCATTTGAATCACATTCAATTACCATCACTAGTCCTATAAAAATCCATTTTGTAGTTGTATATCGTCCCCCAGGTCAACTTGGCAGTTTCTTGGAGGAGCTTGATGTGCTACTCTCATCCTTCCCTGAAGATGGTACTCCTCTTGTAATTCTTGGAGACTTCAACATCCACCTAGAAAAACCTCAGGCTGCCGATTTCCACACCCTGCTTGCATCATTCGACCTCAAACGAGTATCTACTGTGGCTACTCACAAATCAGGTAACCAATTGGACCTTATCTACACGCGCTACTGCTCTACGGATAATACACTGGTCACTCCACTGCACACCTCAGATCACTTCCTCCTCACTCTCAACCTCAACCTGCCTCAGAACACAACACACACTCCTCCACAGGTCACCTTTAGACGGAACCTACGCTCACTTTCACCCTCTCACCTATCCTCTTTGGTCTCATCCACACTTCCTCCACCTGATCAGCTCTCAACACTAGATACTAACAGTGCAACTGATACTCTTGTCTCCACTTTAACATCCTGCTTGGACAACTTCTGTCCCCTTTCCTCCAGGCCAGCCCGCGCCACACCCTCTGCCCCCTGGTTATCTGATATTCTTCGCGAACATCGTACTAAACTCATGGGTGCAGAGAGGAAGTGGCGCAAATCGAAAGATCCGACAGACCTGGGTCTCTATCAATCCCTCCTCTCTTCCTTCTCTGCTAATATCTCTACTGCTAAAATGGATTACTATCACAACAAAATGTTCAATTCTTCTGACTCTCGCATGCTTTTCAAAACCTTCTCCTCTCTTCTTAACCCTCCTCCTCCTCCTCCTCCTCCTCCTCCATCAACCCTAACAGCTGATGATTTTGCCACATTCTTCATAGAAAAAACAACCACCATCAGCGGCCAATTTACCAATCCACAAATTGACACACACATTTTACCAACAAACGCACACATTCTACCCTCCTTCTCTCTACTTTCAGAGGCGGAAGTCTCTAAACTCCTCCTTTCCAATCACCCTACTACCTGTCCGCTTGATCCTATCCCCACTAATCTACTTCAAGCCATTTCTTCCTCAGTTGTACCCACACTCACGCACATCATAAACACCTCTCTTCACACTGGTACCTTTCCCACAGCTTTTAAGCAGGCTCGAGTAACCCCACTGCTTAAGAAACCCAATCTAAATCCAGCACATCTAACAAGTTACAGACCGGTATCTCTTCTTCCATTTGTCGCGAAAACACTTGAACGAGTTGTTTTCAACCAGATCTCCTCCTTTCTTACACAGAACAACCTCTTGGACGACAATCAGTCTGGTTTCAAAAGCGGACACTCAACCGAGACTGCCCTGCTCTCAGTAATTGAAGCTCTGAGACTGGCAAGAGCAGCTTCCAAATCCTCAGTCCTCATCCTGCTGGATCTGTCTGCTGCTTTTGACACAGTTAACCACCAGATCCTCCTGTCGATCCTAAAGATGAAGGGCATCTCGGGAACTGCACTCCAATGGTTCGAGTCTTACCTCTCAGGTAGGTCCTTTAGGGTGTCCTGGAGAGGTGTGGCATCTAAGACCCAACATCTAGCTACTGGGGTGCCTCAGGGCTCAGTGCTTGGACCACTCCTCTTCTCCATCTACATGACATCACTAGGATCTGTGATTCAGAAACATGGCTTTTCCTATCATTGCTACGCTGATGACACGCAACTCTACCTCTCATTCCAGCCTGACGATCCGACGGTAGCTGCTCGTATCTCAGCCTGCCTGACAGACATTTCTGGCTGGATGAAGGACCACCACCTTCAACTAAACCTTGCTAAGACAGAGCTACTTGTGGTCCCGGCCAACCCAACACTTCATCACAACTTCTCCATTCAGCTAGGCTCGTCATCCATAACTCCATCAAGGTCAGCTAGGAACCTCGGGGTTTTAATTGATGATCAGTTGAAATTCACAGACCACATTGCTAGAACTGCCCGGTCCTGCAGATTTGCCTTGCACAACATTAGGAGGATCAGGCCCTTCCTTACAGAGCATGCTACACAACTCCTTGTCCAAGCACTTGTTTTATCCAGACTGGACTATTGTAATGCTCTCCTGGCTGGTCTTCCAGCTTGCTCTGTCAAACCTCTACAATTGATCCAGAATGCTGCAGCCAGAGTAGTCTTTAATGAGCCAAAGAGAGCACACGTCACTCCTCTCCTCACAAAATTGCACTGGTTGCCAGTTGCCGCTCGCATTAAATTCAAGGCACTGACGTTTGCCTACAGAACAACCACTGGCACTGCTCCCTCTTACCTAAACTCATTACTTCAGACTTATGTGCCATCCAGAAACCTGCGCTCTGCTAGCGAATGTCGTCTTGTGGTACCATCTCAAAGAGGCACAAAATCTCTTTCTCGGACCTTTACCATGACTGTTCCCTGTTGGTGGAATGATCTGCCTAACTCAACCAGAGCTTCTGAGTCACTAGCCACTTTCAAGAAACTGCTGAAGACGTATCTTTTTTGGCAGCACTTGATTCAGTAGTATTAACACTTTCTCTTCTCCTTTATTCTTAAAAAAAAAAACAAAAAAAAAAAAAACACTGCACTTAAGTTAAACTGAGAGGGGTTATAGCACTTACGTATTGTTGTCCTACTGTTAGTTTTAACTGCTTCTATTGTTCTCATTTGTAAGTCGCTTTGGATAAAAGCGTCTGCTAAATGAATAAATGTAAATGTAATGTAAATGGGACAGGCGGGTTTCGTTGTGGCATAGTGGGTATCTCGTTCCCACAGTCTGGGAGCTGCCACTGAAAACGCACGGTCACCCCTACTTTTCAACTTTGATTTCGGAATACGTAGTAATCTCTGATTAGACGACCGGAGAGACATAACTGGCAGATGTTCTGTAGATCAGTAGATCTGAAAGATAAGGAGGGGACAAACCATTTAAGGATTTAAATACCAAAAGAAGAGTTTTAAAATCAATACGGTATTGTACAGGCAACCAGTGTAAATCACGTAGCACTTGAGTAATATGGTCCTGTTTTCTAGTACCTGTCAGAAGTATTGTCGCCGCATTTTGTACCATCTGTAACCGGGATAAAGCTGATAGGCTGATCCCGTAATACAGTGAATTGCAATAGTCTAGCCTCGATGTTAAAAATGCATGAATTATTCTTTCAAAATTATTAAAAGATAAAACAGGTTTTACTTTAGCTAAAGGCGGAGCTGGAAAAAGCAGGATTTGACCACTGAACTTATCTGCTTTTCAAATTTTAGACCATCATCAAAAACAACACCCAAATTCTTTACCCAAGGCTTTGCAGAAAGTGTTAAATTACCTAGAGTTATTTGACTAAGAGAATCAGATGAGCCAAAAACTATGATTTCAGGTTTATTTTCATTAAAATTGAGAAAATTTAAAGATAACCAAGCTTTCACATCAGATAGGCAGGCCCTAAATGTTTCCAGTCCATCAATATTTGGTTTTAGGGGTAAATAAACTTGAGTGTCATCCGCATAGCAGTGGAACAACAACCCATGTTTCCTAAAAATAGACCCTAATGGAAGCATATATAACGAAAAAAGAATGGGAGCTAAAATGGTTCCCTGAGGAACACAACAAGACAGAACAGCAGCCTCCGACAAATATTCCCCAATATTAACACTAAACTTCCTATTTGACAGATAAGAATTAAACCATTCTAGGGCAGCTCCTTTGTTTCCAACCCAATGCTCCAGGCAAGCAAGAAGAATGATCTACCGTATAAAAAGCCGCACTCAGATCTAGCAGTACAAGTGTGGTAGAAACCCCAGAATCGGCAGCTGTTAACACATCGTTTAGAACTTTCAGGAGTGCAGTCTCTGTCGAGTGATATTTTTTTAAACCTGATTGAAAAAGCTCAAATACCTTATTTTCATCCAGGAAACTCTGCAATTGTTGTAACACTATCTTCTCTAAAATCTTAGAAACCAAAGTCAAATTTGAAACAGGTCTGAAATTGGCCATAACATTTAAGTCTAGGTTTGGTTTCTTTAACAACGGCCGAACTATAGCATGTTTTAACGCTTCTGGTACCATGGAGGTTTCCAGACATCAATTTATGATGTTTAAAAGATAAGGCCCCACGGCTTCAAAAACTTGTTTCAAGAGAAATGGAGGGATGGCATCCATAGAGGAGCCCGACGGCTTTAACTGACCCACTATTTCTTGCAGATGGGCGAGAGAAATAGGTTTGAATTGCTTAAACTCCGCCAAATAAGCCATCGAGAAGGACAAAATATCCCCAATCTAATGTCAGTGATCTTATTCACAAAAAATGCAAGAAAATCATCTGACAAAGTCCTTGATACAGCCGGATACTCATAAACAGGTCCCTTACGAAAATTACCATGGTTTTTTTGTAGTATGTTTTTTTTTGTAGTAACCATGGTTTTAACTATGGTTTTTGTAGTAAAACCATAGTTACTACAAAATTAACCATAGTTTAACTATGGTTTTTGCAGTAAAACCATAGTAACTACAAATGAAGCATGGTTTTACTACGATAACCTTGGTTTAACCATGTTTTTTTTGTAGTAACCATGGTTTAACTATGTTTTTTGTAGTAAAACCATAGTAATTACAAAATGAACCATAGTTTAACTATAGGTCTTACAGTAAAACCATAGTAACTACAAATGAACCATGGTTTTAGTAGTAAAACGTCTCGGTTACGTATGTAACCCTCGTTCCCTGAGTACAGGGAACGGAGACGTGTCGTCGGGGGAGTTCCCTGACGAATTGGGATCACGCTTGGGAGCCAACTGCCTTCGAGAGAATTAAAACGAGCCAATAGACATTGGCATGCAAGGTTTGCATTCCGCGACCCGCCTACCAGCGCGGGTATAAAAGGCGGAAGTAAACATTGCGCAATGCTTTTCGCTGAGGAGCCGAACAGTGTCCAGTCCTCGCGAAGGTACAGCAACATGGCGAAGGGACGACACGTCTCCGTTCCCTGTACTCAGGGAACGAGGGTTACATACGTAACCGAGACGTTCCCTTTCGTCCTGGGAACTCCGACGTGTCGTCGGGGGAGTTCCCTGACGAATTGGGATCCCTAATAAAACGCCATGGTGCTGGCCCCTTCCAGCGCCCGGCTAAGCTACCCTGCAGCAGTTTCTTGAAATAAGTTGCGGGAGCTAGCACGGGAACCACACTGCTGTTCCGCAAGACCCGCACAGTGGAGCATTGGATAACACTGGGAAAGCGTTCCCTCAAGAGAGGAGGGAACGCTGCGGAAGCCCCAGCCTGACTGAGGAAGGCCAGGAATACACATATGTACTAGCCCGAAGGAATAGTGAAACATATGGCAGTCCCAGAGGTAGTCCCAATCCAAGGGAAGTGGGAGCGTACTCAAGGGGACGACGAACGAGTCCGTCAAGAGGAAGATATGGCTGAACTGCACATGGCATCATGGGTCACAGTAGAGACCACTGGGGCACCCAGTCTACTAACAACTCCTTACTAGAGGTAGCAGACCTGGCGCCGGGTGGTCCGCCGCGCCCAGCACCGAGGGGTGAAGGAGGAACTCACGAGGCTCACCGACGTAGGGCGCCAACGGAGCAAAAAGACGCGCGTATCCGGCCGAGGCACGGAGTGGCGTGGCAAGCCGACACAACCTATTCCCTCGACCCACTGGACGTAGCCAGAACTCGGGAGGAAACAGGTTCCACACGAAGGCTATAGAACCTAGCGAACGTGTTCGGTGTCGCCCAGCCCGCAGCTCTACAGATGTCTGTCAACGAGGCGCCTTGAGCCAAAGCCCAGGAAGCGGCAACACCTCTAGTAGAGTGGGCACGCAACCTGGGAGGACAAGGCTCACCCAGAGATTCATACGCTCGGGTGATAGCATCCACTAACCAGTGGGCTAACCTCTGCTTGGAGACGGCCTTCCCCTTCTGCTGGCCTCCGTAACAGACAAAGAGCTGATCTGAGGTTCTGAAGCTTTGCGTTCTGTCAATATAAACCCGCAGAGCGCGGACGGGACAGAGAAAAGCTAGGGCTGGGTCTGCCTCCTCCTGGGGCAGCGCTTGCAGGTTCACTACCTGGTCCACGAAGGGAGTGGTAGGAACCTTGGGCACATATCCGAGCCGGGGTCTCAATACAACATGAGAAAGGGCCGGCCCGAACTCTAGGCACGATTCGTCGACCGAAAAAAGCCTGCAGATCCCCGACCCTCTTGAAAGAGGCCAAAGCTAACAAGAGCGCTGTCTTGATGGACAGGAAATTGAGCTCTACGGTCAGCAACGGCTCAAAGGGGGGACCTTGAAGAGCTCTAAGTACCAGAGCTAGGTCCCAAGAGGGTACAGAGTGCAAAACCCGAGGTGGATTTAACCTCCTAGCACCCTTGAGGAATCTGATGACCAGGTCGTGCTTCCCCAAGGACTTACCTTCTATTGCATCGTGATGCACGGCTATTGCGGCGACATACACTTTGAGGGTGGAGGGGGACAGCCTCCGCTCCAACCCATCTTGCAGGAAGGAAAGCACGACACCGATCGGGCAAGTTCGGGGGTCCTCCTGACGGGAGGAACACCAATCGACGAACAGGTTCCACTTCAACGCGTAGAGGCGCCTCGTAGAGGGGGCTCTAGCGGAAGTGATGGTGTCTACCACTGCCTGTGGTAGACCACCTAGAAGAGACCAGACATGGAGTTTCCAGAGTTCTGGACGCGGGTGCCATAGAGTGCCCCGTCTCTGAGAAAGAAGGTCCTTCCTCAGAGGAATCGGCCAAGGAGGGGCTGTCGCGAGGAGCATGAGTTCCGTGAACCAAGTCCTGGTGGGCCAATACGGCGCCACTAGAAGGACCTGTTCCTCGTCCTCCCTGACCTTGCACAGTGTCTGTGCAAGAAGGCTCACTGGGGAAAACGCATACTTGCGTAGGTCCCGGGGCCAGCTGTGAGCCAGGGCATCCGTGCCGAGGGTTCCCTCGGTCAGGGAGAAAAACCACTGGCAATGGGACGTGTCTGGAGACGCAAACAGATCTACCTGTGCGGCTCCAAAGACACTCCAAACCAGCTGGACCGCCTGGGGATGGAGTCGCCATTCTCCTGGCAGGGGAGGCAACCGTGAGAGCTCGTCTGCCACACGGTTGAGCTCCCCTGGAATGTGAACGGCACGAAGCGACCTCAGATGCTTCTGACTCCATAGGAGGAGGTGGGAGGCGAGTCGCGACATGCGACGGGAGCGTAGACCACCTTGATGGTTGATGTACGCAACGGTCGCAGTGCTGTCCGTACGGACCAGTACGTGCCTGTGTCTGAGAAACCCCTTGAGGCGACGCAGGGCTAGATGTACTGCTTGCAACTCTAGGCAGTTGATGTGCCAATGCAGTTGAGGCCCAGTCCACAGACCTGAAACTGCATGCCCTTTGTACGTGGCCCCCCACCCGGTGGCAGAGGCATCTGTGAAAACCACAGCATGCCTGGGAACCTGGACTAGGGGCACTCCGGCCCGTAGAAACGCAGGATCTGACCACGGGGAGAAGGTTTGGCGACAGTGCGGGGTCACTTTGACCCGGAACGTGCCGCTGCGCCACGCCCACCTCGGGACTCGATCGTGAAGCCAGCGCTGAAGCGGTCTCATATGTAACAGGCCGAGCGGCGTTACTGCGGCTGCGGCTGCCATATGCCCCAGGAGCCTCTGAAATTGTTTCAGTGGAACCGCTGTCCTGCCTCGAAAAGACCTGAGGCAGGTGAGCACTGACTGGACGCGTTCCTCCGTGAGGCACGCAGTCTGGGCGACCGAGTCCAGCTCCATACCGAGATAAGAGATCCTCTGCATGGGGCAGAGTTTGCTCTTGTCCCAGTTGACCTGAAGCCCCAACTGGCTGAGGTGCCGAAGCACCATGTCCCTGTGATCGCACAACACATCTCGCGAGTGGGCTAGAATGAGCCAGTCGTCGAGATAGTTGAGAATGCGAACGCCTTGTTCTCTCATGGGAACAATGGCCGCCTCCGCGACTTCCGTGAAGATACGAGGCGACAGGGCCAGCCCAAAGGGTAGGACCTTGTACTGATACGCTCGACCCTCGAAAGCAGACCGAAGAAACGGTCTGTGTCGAGGGAGAATCGAGACGTGAAAGTACGAGTCCTTCAGGTCGATCGCTGCAAACCAATCCTGGGGACGGATGCACTCGAAAATGCGCTTCTGCGTAAGCATTTTGAACGGGAGTTTGTGCAGGGCCCGATTCAAAACACGCAGGTCCAGGATTGGCCGTAACCCACCGCCTTTCTTGGGTACAATGAAGTAGGGGCTGTAAAACCCAGACCTCATCTCGGCAGGAGGGACCGGCTCGATCACGTCCTTCGCCAGCAGGACATCGATCTCTTTCCTCAAGACAGGGGCGTCCACCGACCGCACACGGGTGAAGTGGACGCCCCTGAACTTGGGAGGCCGGCGTGCACACTGAATTGCATAGCCGAACCGGACGGTGCGGATGAGCCATCGGGACGGACCCGGAAGCGTTTTTTAGCCAGGCTTCCAGATACGGTCTCAACAAACCCACCCGAACCACCGGCGTACCCGCGGAGGGGCAGCGAGGTGGAAGGCAGGGACCTGGCCCTGGTGGCACTGTAGCGACCAAGAGCTGGGTCTGGGCGTTTTAACTTGACACCAACCTGCTTCCACCTGAGGGCAGACGACAGAGAAGGCCCGTGGGCATTCTGCTGCGGGCTGCCCGGTGGCGAAGGGAGGGGGAGAGACGAAGAACGAGGCCCTGACTCCTCGTGTCCTGGTCTCTGCGCCTCCGGGCCCAGCTGCAGACCGGAGCGACGCAGCCGAGGCTGCGTCACTGCTATCTGCAAGCTGGGGAGAGGGGAACGGGAGTGGTGCAGCTAGGGGGTCGGCACGCACTGCCATTCTGACCCTCTCGGACGGAGGAAACTGGTCTTATTATACTGCCAGTCTCGACCGTGAGGGGAAACGAGGAACAAGGCCCGGGGGCATCGAGTCCTGGTTTCCCCTCACCCAGCGAGAGACGAGAGTGACAAGGCCGTAGCCCTCACTGCCATCTGAGAGCTGGGGCCCGTGAACGACTCAGAGGAAATGGACTGCTCAAACTTTGGGTACCGCTGATTACTGGATAACCAGCGGCGGAACAGAAGCGAAATTCTCCACCCGGCCCTCCCCCGGGGGAAGGAGTGGTGATGGCACGCACTCCCAAAGAGCAGATCGTCACATACTCTGGGTCGCTCCTCTCAGGGTTGTTTCCCTTCCCTTTGCTGGGGGGAAAACAAACTCCGAGCGGGCTGGTTGTGAGGTGCTTCTGGACCACCAGTGTGGACATCGTCTAACCGAGGGCCAGCGCTGTGACAAATCACGGTCAGTCACTAAGCACAGCTCAACCCCGAGTTAGAACTACGCACGTGCAGTGGTAGCGAGAGAGGAAAAACTTCTGCAGATTTAGGCATGTTTGGCTTGCCATATTGGCACCAAAATGCTTCCATACTGCCAAAATTCTTCACACACATCCAGGCACTTTAGGACAGCCCAGGAAAGTGTGGCTGTTAAGTCTGAATCTTCAGCATGAGAAACACCATTATAGTAGGAACTCAGCATCATTTTCAGAGTATAACAGCCCTCTCTCCGATGTAGCGATCGACATCTGTCCTCCCTGCGGCCCCGAATGAAATGCTTGGTCCCTCATGAGAAGGACCAGAATCCCATCCGAAAGCCTTGACGGCACACGGCACGCTGAGCGGCTCAAGCCTTTACGAGAAAGGGGAGGCGAACAACGTGCCGACGTGGTCATGCACTCCTGAAAGAACATGAACCACCCACGAACGCAGTCTCAACACACTGATTAGGCATGTGAAACAGTGATCGTGGCCGTCAACCAGGCATGCAAGATAGTGAACGTGGCCATCGCTTCGATGACACACGGCACGCTGGGCGCTCAAGCCTTCAGGCAAGGCGAACAACGTGCCGACGTGGTCATGCTCTCATAAGAAAGAATAAACCACCCACGAACACAGTCTCAGCATGTTTGCGATGCGCTAGAGGAGTGAGTGGTTCGTGCTCACTGAAACCCTCAGATCACCAATGTTATTCGCCAAAGTAGCCCTCTTCTGGTGCACCAGAAGAGAAACTAGATCGGGGAAATAAGCAAAGGGACTCACCTCATAGAGGCACATGAGTCTTGATCTTGACCGCGCATCTTGAGCGCCGAATGACGCGCGCTGGGTTGCCGTGACAACCCGCGCTGTCAGCCGGTGCTCGACGGCACACGGCACGCTGAGCGGCTCAAGCCTTTACGAGAAAGGGGAGACGAACAACGTGCCGACGTGGTCATGCATTCCTGGGAGAACATGAACCACCCACGAACGTAGTCTCACACACTGATTAGGCATGTGAAACCATGAATGTGGCCGTCAAATAAGGACAGGAAACGATCGCATCCAGAAACACACGAGTGAAACGTCGTCCTGAAAAGGACGCGATCTTCACTCGTGTTGCTCTTTTGGACTAAAAGAAATGCTCTTTTATGTGCCGAGGCACAAAGGGACCACCGCGGCAGACACAGCGGGGAAACTGCAAGCCCGTGTGCTGCACTCACCGTTACCAATACCAGCCGTTAAAACAGCTCTTTGTTTGAATAGAGAGAGAGAAACGGCCGGCAACGGGAAGCGATGGCCACTTGAAGCGCCGTCACACCAGCAGCAGAGGATTCCTTTCGCCAAAGAAGACTCGTTTTTCAATATTTCCTCGGAATACAGCAGCTCAGAGAGACACTGAATGGCTCCGAAGCAAAAAGCATTGCGCAATGTTTACTTCCGCCTTTTATACCCGTGCTGGTAGGCGGGTCGCGGAATGCAAACCTTGCATGCCAATGTCTATTGGCTCGTTTTAATTCTCTCGAAGGCAGTTGGCTCCCAAGCGTGATCCCAATTCGTCAGGGAACTCCCCCGACGACACGTCGGAGTTCCCAGGACGAAAGGGAACCATAGTAACTACAAAATTAACCATGGTTTTTAAAATTCACTCTCAGAAAAAAAGGGACACGATGGTACAAATAATGTATCTCAAAGAACAGTTTTGTACCTTTTCAATAATAGTACCTTTAATGGTACAGACAACTGACGATACTGTTTAGTACCTTTTAAGGTACAATTGAAATGGTACATAATTGGGTAGGCTACAGTGATAGGCCAAATTACTGTTTCATTCATGACTGGTTGCTGTATTGAATATTTGGGATAGCAACAAGATGCTGATTGGTCGAAATCCCTTCAGCCGTTATAGAATTTTCGGAACTGACAGCAGAAGCAGGCTACAGACTGCAGCATGGTCCAGGGTTTATTTTAAATATCAAACTTGAAAAAAAACAAATTTAAAGGTGAGTTCTGATAATTTATGTTTATATTTAGTTTACAAGTCGAAAATATAAATGTTTCAGCCATTTAACGTTAATTTAGTGAATTACATTAGCTTTGCATCAAATGCCTTTTAGCCATTTGACTTCTATACACTTTTTAATCTTTTTAATGCAATTATTGACTAGTATTAAGTCATCGAGTGTACATAATATGGAGTTTGTTCACCATTGTCCACTATAACTGTTAACTTTGCTATTAGGCATAGCAACATGAAACTGATTGCCCAAGGTCGCTGCAGCCCTTACTGCATTTTCAAATCTCGGCGAGCGGGAAGCAGATTACCAGCACCAGCACCACCACAACCATGGCTTCGCCCTCTTTATCATCAGAAGAACTTTAGAGGCTGGACTCAAATTACAAGATGAGAAGAAGAGGAAATTCAAAGGTGTGTTTTATGTTTTGTAATTTGCATTACTACACTAGTTTTAACATATAATTTAAACATACATTTGAACATTTTATAAGTTTTTAAAAATTACAATTAAAATGTATTACAGAAATGAGATGTTTAACATGTTCAAGCTAATATTGTAGCAAATTAAGGCATTTGATCCAGTGACTGACAGGGCGGGGCGGGGATGTGATCGGCTCAGAATGCATTTTCAATCCACATGTAATTTTGCTATGTTCATTGCGGTATTTAATGAAAATACAGTGGTAAGTGACTTAACTGAGTGTAAATGCAATTCAGAAAAATAGCATTTAAATGATCATTTTGCTACAATTTTAGCTTGAACATGTTAAAGGGATAGTTCACCGAAAAATTAAAATTCTGTCATTAATTACTCATGTCGTTCCAAACTTTCATTCATCTTTGGAACACGAATGAAGATCTTAATAATGAGATCTGATATAATCTGAGAGCTTTCTGACCCTCCATAGACAGCTAAGCAACTACCACTTTAATGCTTTAAAAGTTCATAAAGTGATTGTAAAATTAATCCATATGAATTTAGTGGTTTAGTTTAAATTACTACATCCTTATGCATTGCTTTCTGTCAGGACTTTTACGTGCTTTTCCAAAATCACTGAAGTGACGTCACCGTCAGGTTAGCAGTAGCCAGAGCCGTCAGTAAAGTGTTATTTAAATAAACTCTTGATGTACTTACAAACTTTCCAATGCCTTGTTTTATGAGTACAGAACCTTTTTGTACTACTGTAGAAGTTTGGTACCATTCTGGGCATTATTAGTGGGGTAATTTACGAGATACAACTTCTGGATCAGTTAGCGCCTGCACTAAGCCATTCGGCTGATATCTCTAAATAAGCTCTAACTTTAATAATGTTCGACCAAGGGAAAAAAGGCTTCTGGGGGGGTGTTTGGCTCGAGGACATGGTGCAAAGGACCCTAGGTTGATTTTACTCCGAACCATCCCTTTAATGAAAGAGTTTTCATTTTTGGGTGAATTATACCTTTAAACATCTCTAATCATTCAGGTTTTGTGGCACACTCTACAACCCGGTTCCTCAGAGACGTCGGATTCAGTGGCCAAGAGTTGCGTCGCACAGTAAAGAACTTATCTGAAGCAGCAGAAAGGAGCAGCAACTGGCTGTGGTTGAGACGGAAAGATTCTAGCTGGCTGTGTACAGGCCGCCACGCTACGGTTTCGTAGATTTCTTGAAAAACTTGAAGAGTCTGTTGGTTTATTTGTATAGGTTGTATAGTATTTACAGTCATTACATTCCTGTGTAAATTGCGTGAATGACGGGTGGTTGGGCAGATATTGTGTTTTTGCGGTAGGTGGTATGCCATACGGAACCGTTGCCACTGAAACTGCATATTAACGCACCAGTGGGGCTCGACAGCCTTAGTCAAACGGGTTGGCGCGTATGGTTGGGTTGCGGAGAGAGATTGTGAGATTGTGGTTAGGTCTCAGCAGCAGGAGGGATGTAGAGGTCAGTAAGCTGGGCTGAGATGAGTGGGGGACGGAGGGGGGTGACTCTGGGACGCCAGAGTCACTGTCGAGCCCTCTTGAGGTGTCGTGGGCTTGAAGGCCCCACTTGAAGACCCTAGAGATGTCCCCTACTCGGCTCAATCCAGACGGTTGTCGTGCTGGTCCACTAGGGAGACCACACTGTAGTTGCAGCCGTCGTGTGTGCTGACGCGCCAAGTACACTGCAGCCGTTAACGCCGGACAGAAGGGGAGTCACACCACCAGATGGAAAGAAGCGTAAATGGATGGAGAAGCATAGTTTACTGTAAAGCTACGTCTTAGTGTTGCTTATCTTGGCGAAAGCCGAGTACAAATCAGCATGAAGTTTTAACATCTACTTTCGTGTAATGGAAATCGTAATACATTTTCATTTTGCAACTTATAAAAATGTTAAATATATGTTTAAATTATATGTTAAAACAAGTGTAGGACATTTCTAAGTTAATTATATTATTAAATTTGAATTGTCACTTTGCCCCAAACATTGCACATATGGTATGGAAAATGTAAATTTGAATAATACATTGCCATTTTGCATATTACATTTCAAATTGTCTTTTCCTGCCTGTATGCTACCATAATAAAGAGATCGTAAAATAATTTGAATCGAGCAGTTTAGTCAAAGTTTTTCTGTAGAGATACAATCGTTTTATATGATGAACAGATTTAATTTAGGCTTTTATTCACATATACAGGGTTTTCACTACACATCATCAATCCGGAAGTCGGCCATTTTGGAGGCACTGAATGTAAACAATGCCACTGAACTGAACGGACTTGCATATTTGGCTGATATTTGCTGCTGAAAAATGGTCGTGTTTTGGTCTGTACTAATCGGTCGCACCGGGTAACATTTCGAGTTCAATAGACTGCCAAAAGTTAAAGAGAAGAGGGCAAAATACAGATGAAAGAAGGCGTTTGTAGTTGAGAGAGGCACAGCATCAGCCACATGTGTAAATGAAGCGTTGACTATGGCTAAAATGTTGACGAAAAGTAGTTAACTATGGCTACATTCACACTGTCAGTCCAAATCCGATTATCTTTGTATCCGATTGGAATCTGATCTAAAATGATGTCCACACTGTGTATCGCAACTGTTCAGATCCGAGTTGTGTGTTCATGCAGCTCTTTGGCAATATGGCAATGACGTTGCGTTGATGGTGGGGTTTGCATTTGCAATAGAGATGTTGTCTTATTTAAATTTTAAAACATGGAAATGTGTAGCCGCCGCGCTGGACTACTGCGTCTTGAACTGCAGAACTGTAGGAGGCTGGTATGCACAGCTTTTTTTCTGCGCTCTTATCTGCGCCGGTTTCAAAATATGTTTCAAAAATAGAAAATTTTCTGCTTGTCCGGCACTTTGCAACAACACAGCCTTGTTTCGGCAGCGACTTTCAGCATGTTCCCTATAACAACGTCTGACGTTTACATTTTACGTGGCGTGAGAAAGTCACATATCACGCAAAATCCGATCAGAGCGTTCAGACTGAAGCAGATTTCCTGATATGTGATTTGAAAAGGATTTCAAACCACATATGGATGTAGCTTGAAACGGATTTCATGTGTTTTTGTTGGACTGACAATCTGAACATAGCCTATGTCGGGATAAGAAATAGAAGGAACAATAGCGGTAAGGGCTAGAGAAGCTAGCTCGTTTGGATCTTTACCACATATTAACTTTAATTCGTCAAAATTCCGCACTCTTTCCTGCTTACTAAGTCCTTCTCTATGTGATTTCGCAGCTTCCATGTGTTTTTTTCCGTGGTTGAGACATCATAAATTAGTGTAACAATGTGTTCAGTAGTACATAAACAGTGCAATCCATGCTGTTGTTTACATCCGAGGATCTCCAATTAGGGCTGGACGATATGGCCTAAAAAAAAAATCCCAGATTCTTTCACAAAAAATCCGATTTACGATTTAAATCGATTTTTTTCTCTCCCTACTTAAAATCAATCTGCAGATGACAAAGAAATTGTTCAAAACAAGTTTTAACTTTATTTTGTTTTAAAGCAACACCAAGGAACTTTTCCTCTGGGGTCGCCCCACAGGTTGGAAGCGGATTTGTCCATTACCGCTGTCGTAAATAATTTAGCCTACCGCAGCCTACTGTCGCACGCACACGCTCGCTGTTTATCCAGCACCGGCTTTGGAATCAACAATGGCCACAGACAAGGTAGAGTATGATGCATGATTTTATGAAAGACGTCACAAACGAAGAAAAACTATGTATGCCGTAAAGTAGTCGAATTTTGTAGTTCTTTTTGTGCTCCGGTTACTACCTGAAACCCGAAGTTACATAGTGCCAGTAAAAGCGATACAGACCACGTCAGGCTATGGCAGACGTGTCATTTTACCTATTGTAAGTCGATGTACCATCACAAGGGTCTTGGAAATATATTATGAAGGTTGAAAAACTACATAGTGTTACTTTAATATTCCCTTTTGGGATTTGATCTCGATTAAAGTGCAATCAGAAACAACAAGCCAAAAAGACAAGAGGACAGGCCCTGTCTTTGAAAACAATGAAAATGTAACAAAATAAAATGGGTGGATTGGGATTGGGGGGATGTGTAAAAAAAAACAAAAAACTTGCATCACAATAAGTGTATTGTGATTGTCAAATTATTTGGTAACTAAACATAATTTTATTAAGTTTACTGGTATGCTACTGTTTTTATTATTGCTTAACACAAATTTCACAATTTCAATTAAATTCTTGTGATTTGATTCTGATCTTGATTCAATATAAATTCCTTTGGATAAATAGGTACAGTAGATACGTTAATGTGTTAATTGTTCTCCAAAAAAAAAAAATCACCTAATTTTAATGATATAGGTAAAAATATAATAAATGTGTAATATAGTTATCATATTTAGCAAAATACTCCTCTCTATAGCAATTATTTTAAGTCCAACTAACATGCGTGCTATGGGTCATTAAAAGGCATCCTGAGGTAAATGTAACGTTACGTGACATATGTTGTTCTCCAGCTGTTTTATGGACATCTTTCCGCGGTTGAAAAACACTGATCGATCGATTTTATTACATTTCGGTAAGTTGGTAGTAAAGAGTAACAGATGATCGGTTCACGTGCCGCTTGAACTGAGATCTGCCAGCGTTCTTTCACGTCACATTTACAAGCGCCAAAACGGTGTTTATTGTTTGAATTTCGTAATAAAATTGGCAGAATCTGAGAGCTGAGAATCTGTTTCATATCGATAGTAACCTGCTCTGTCTTGTCTGTCGGTGTTAGTGTCCTCTTTGCTTCGCGATTTTTCTCTGCGTGAGAAAATGGATGTGTGGCATGAGAGCGTGTAAAAAGTGACAAAATTGCGTCTCTCACAGTGAACTCGTGAGAGTTGGCAGCCCTGCAGATTCAGCTTGTAAATGTGTGCTTCTGCTGCCGCGGTCTTGCTCATTTGCCATGTTGTTTGTGTATCTCTATCATGGCAAGCGCTGAGCCCGGTCGGAACTACGGGAGCCCAGATGGGTGCATCGGCGGTTGTTAAAGAGAAAACCGATTTTCATAAAAAAAAATCGGCGTAAACTACACATTCGAGTTAATCGATAAAATCGATTTATCGCCCAGCCCTATCTCCAATATGGCCACGCATCCGGGTAACTGACCAAATCGTAACGTAGGTGCAAACCCTCTATAAATTTTCATCAATTCACACATCAGTTGTGGTAAACGAAAGCTCAAGCATGTTTGCTTGACGTGCGAAAACTAATGAGGTTCATTCTCCTGTGTTTCGCAGCACGTAAGCTTCTGCAAAAGCCACTGAGGTTTGTCTTGCTTGTCAAAGCAAGTGCGGTTGAGCTTCTGTTTGTTCAATGTTTATAATAATCCAATGTGAATAAAATCCTAAATTCAATCTGTTTATTATATAAAGCAATAGTCTCTTAAAATTTTCTCAATTCAAATAGATTAGTTTTAAAATCTCTATTAACTATTTTGAAGTATCAAAGTGGTAGTTGCATAGCTGTCAATGGAAGGACAGAAAACCTTCCCATTTCATTAAAAGATCTTCATTTGTGTTCCAAAGATGAACTAAAGTCTTAATTTAAATTCTGAAAGTATCAAAAATATTGTCCATGTGACTTGTTCATCTTATTTTTTAGTGAATTGCCTTTCACTATACAGTAGCACGGTGTCCGCGCGGTTGTAAAAAGAATCTACCAAAATTAAGGCCCTTGAAAGGTAGTAAAAGGTAACAAACGCAATTTGACTTGGTAGACTTTGTTTTCATCACCACCTCAATATGAGTTTCCATTTTTTTTTTTTTTGCTTAATATTTGTGTCGCAATGTTTTAACTTCATCTAGCATAGTTTAAAAATACGGTGTTAACAGAACCTGAGTGAGTCGGAGTTGATAGCAATGACGTAGAAGTAAACTGTGTGAGTTCCGTGGTTGATAGCCTATCAGCGATGCCAACAACATTTACTGCCTTTTTACCTTAGTTGATATTAACCACTTGCTTCTATTTTCTACCAAACTTACAGTGTGAAACGGGGAAATGTAAGTTTTCTTAGCTTAAGCCCGTCATGGGGAATGACCGGGATAGTGTCTATCATGTTTTGGGATATTAATTCACTGCTTAAGTCTGCGTGTGTGAGAATGTGTGTTTGTGGGTAAGTGTGTGTGATGTGACACACTTTATTATAATTTTTTTTTAATGTTTATAGTTGTTAAGTAAGGCTGGGTAAAAAATATAGATTTCTCAATATTACTCGATTCTCATTTTTACGAACCAATATCGATTCTTAAATCTCAAGAATCGATTAGTCATCCTGTTTTTATTTGTTGAATGAATGGAACATTGTAGCGCACATCCCATCCAATAAATCGCAATAGTCTTTGTGCTTTGTTACTATTGATATGAAATAAAGTCTCAAATATCAAATTACGTCCATTTTATTACGAAATTCAAAAACATAAATACCGTTTTGGCGCTGTGGCGTGAGATCGCTGTGGCGCAGCTCAAGAGAAACAGCAGCGCGGAGCACATGATCTTCTCTTCCGCCTTAATAATACCAGTTACAGCGCAAAATAAACATGAATGAGCATCTAAAAGTGAGTTAAAAGATAGAGAACAACTTATCGAAATCTGTATCATGTCACATGAAATCGCTCAATCAGTGTTTCAACTGTGGAAATACGTCAGTTAAACAACTTGTAAACAATGTCATGTAACGTCACATTTACCTCAGAAAAAACATATGTGACCATAAACTCGTTAATCACCTAGAAAAATTTACTCTAGAGAGGAGAATTTTGCTAAATATATGCACCATATTATATATTCATTATAATTTTTAATGTTCTTCAATATTTAATGCATGTTTGAATAAATCATGACAGCCACCATTAAAATGTTTATAATTCATATTACTTTCTTATTATAAAAATAAATAAAAGTGTAATTTAAGTGTTTGTATAGCTACAAATCAGTTAATTTTTACCTTCAATATTATAGTAGGCTAATGAACTGACTCCATAGTTTACAGCATAGTTAAGAGATTTGTTTTCCTTGAGAATATTTGCCATGTATTGTACCTGATATCCAAAACAATCAATATCGAATTGAATCCGAATCGAAATCGAATCGAATTGCAAGCCTGTGAATCAAAATCGAATCAAATTGTGAAATTTGTGTCAATACCCAGCCCTATTGTTAAGTGTCATTTGTTTTTAAGAAGTGCCAAGGTTATTATTCACCTTATTAGGGCTAAGGGCTATGGTTAGGATAACTCAAGAGCTAGGGTTAACCCTCTGGGGACCAAGGGGTTTTTGGGGCCCTTGGGATGTTTTGACATGCACTGACATTTGTGCTTTTTTTAGTTCTTTATAAACATGTTAATGGCAAAGGTGTAAATTCACTCTATATAGCTCAAACGGGGCTACCATAATATGTGAGCAACATGTATGTACATGTTTGTATTTTTGAGAGAATATTAT
Source organism: Gila orcuttii (assembly GCA_026230005.1). Taxonomy (NCBI): domain Eukaryota; kingdom Metazoa; phylum Chordata; class Actinopteri; order Cypriniformes; family Leuciscidae; genus Gila; species Gila orcuttii. The sequence continues at coordinate 36,963,214 of JAPDVR010000005.1, read as the reverse complement.
TTATGCATGGTTATTGAAAAAACTAAAAATAAAAGTTTCTGAAATAAGGCCACAAAACACATATTGATTATTTCTTCACAAGACTTTTGTATTTTAGAAATTTTAGAAATTGTATCACATAGTCTAGAATATTTGCTCCAAAACTGTGTGAGAATCATCCTGACTACTCATTCAGATAAGTCAATAAAGTCTTTTAGAATGTGTATGACGTGTTTTGTTTGAGAAAGCTTTATGCGAAGGGGTGTGATCTCTCATTAATATGTGTGGCATTTCACACCTGAGAAAGACAAAGACCCTCCCATAATGGCCCTATTAGGTATGCTATCAGGCCATATCATTATGAGGAGTCTTGCACAAAGAATGAGGAGATTTAAAAAAGAATGGCTTTTAGATTGTTTGGATTTATTTACAACACACACACACACACTGCTTAGAATAAGTGAACACACTCATGCTAAAGTAGACTAAAAAGTGGAATGAAAAATCTTAAAATACAGGGTGCATACGTCTGGACACTTCTATCACACACCCTTCACCATATAGACATGGTTTTATTTCAGTTCAAAGTTAGAGTTGGAAACATCTTGAAAAGAAAATGGTCTTTTTCCATAAATGTCTTAGTTTGATCATACATATTTCAAAGTTGAGGATTCATTATTTTGATATAGCTTGCATTGGAACAAACACTATAACATCTTAGTTGATTAGTTTATTGACAAAACATACTATATATTTAACATATGAGCAGAAACTCCTAACAAAAGCTTATTTGATGTCTATTTTAGACTAGTCAACGAAATGTTGTCTTTTTTTTATTTTGTCTGTAACAGTGCGTATCTGTGTGTTCATTCATTCATTCATTCACACACACACACACACACACACACACACACACACACACACACAGGGTCCGAAATTAACACCAGCCAAGCGCCAAATGCGGGTAGATTTTCCGTTTGGCGAGTAAATCTAAAAAGGCTATCCGCCACACTGGCGGGTGAATGTTCCAGATATCCCAAGTCTCCCGCATATTGATAGCGGCTCCCTGATGCCCGCAAATTAGTTCAAATCTCTCGGAATCTAGAGCGAGCGAGAAAGAGCGCGCACATACTGAGCTTCAAACCGTGTAGCGGGCGCGCGCGCCAGAGAGGGAGAGAGCGAGAGACCTTGCGTGTGTGCCTCATGAAGCGTGTGTGAACCTTCACACCTAAAATAGACCAACACTATATATATATTTTTAACTTAAATAATTAAATTAAGATGACAAAAAGAAAACACTGAATCAGTTTGAAGCTTTTAAAAAACGGCTTTTTTTTTCATCAGACTACGTTTTTTTCGTCAAATAAAAATAGCAAATAAAAAATACAGAGATAACTAGAGTGGCCAACTTCGGGAAGCGCCTTTAATTTGCTTGTGGACGCTAGTGATATTGCATTGTACTTGCACTAGGCCTACTGCTTAATTTTAATACCGCGTAGCATATTTAGCAAGTAACTTCGTCGCTCTTTCTGTCGAAATGGTCCCACAGTAGCTACTTCTTTTCACTCGCTTCATTGTGCTTGCTCAGTGAAATATGTCTTTAGGCGCGTGTGGTTGCACGTGTCGACACGCCCCGTGATTTAACAAATATAGGCTATATACTGTTTTTTTTTTACCATGCAGCAAACAAACAAAAAAGCTAAAAAAAAATATATATATATATATATTTTTTTTTTTTTTTTACTTTTAAATCGTTTAACTGATAGTATTAATAGTTAAATGTTTTACTATCGGTAAAGTATCTGATAGTTTTACAAAACCATCAAATGTACTGTTATGAGCACTAGTTCCATGCTCACATCTTCCATGTCTTACTATTTGTTGCTCTGTTTTGACTTCTATGTACTCTTATTCATTCAACATAATACCTTATCTCAATTAAATGTACTGAAATTAATGTACATATGTGACAAAAAATCTGTTTATTATTTTGGCCGGTAAAAAATATGCTTGGCTGGTGGATTTTTTCATCTACCAGTCCCCATGGCAGGTGAGCAATAAAGTTAATTTCGGACCCTGCACACACACACACACACACACACACAGAAACATGATTCACATTTAAACGGTATGCTATTTTTCCGTTTACAGACACTAACGTTATTCTATATCGCGATTAGAACAAAGCACAAGCATAAAACACTTACTTCTCAGCTGAATCTGTTGCTCCTCCTCGTGGTGAAAATAAACCAGCACTTGTTCTGAGGTAGGTAAATGTCCCAGGATTGTTCCTCATATAGCCGCGCAAGACGACAGTAGAATAATCTGCCTAAAAAATATAGTTTTCAGAATTTATGGGCGTTAACGCGTCTCAATGTGTTGCTTCACATATTTGCGTTTGAATAGCGCGTGCTCTCCGTAGGCGTGTCACATTACCAGAATAATGAGCTGAGAGGAAGATAATTAGACCGGCTGACACGTCTCTCTTTTTATATAGATGACATAAACGGAGAATATTTATTTTAGTTTTGAATCGGATCATTTAAAAGTACAAACTCAAATGATTTAAAAGATATATTGCTTATGGCTGGGTGAATAGTATTTGCTGAGTTTTGTTGAAGATTAGAGACGTGCTCCAGAAAAAAAGTTCACGGTGACTGAGAGGCAGAACGCACACCCTGTTTATTTTCTTTATTTTACAAAAGCACAATATTTTATTTCGATTGTATGTGGGCACATAAAAAAGTAGACATTTAACAGATTATTTTCTCATATTTCTTAACTCTATATGAACTGAAATGATGGTAGTACTTTAAATCTATTTTTCTGCTATGTGAAAAAAAACAAGCAAAACGCGCCGGCGTGTACCTGGGGGTTAAGATAAGGACAACTGAAACTCAACTCGACACTACAAAAAAAACATAATTGACAATGACAATACTTTGACGATCACAAATAAACATTAGTGTACCTAATATGTATGATGGGTGTGACACTGTCACAATTATACCTTACAGTAAGTAGTAAGTGGTGCTTTGCATACCCCTCCCACCCCCCACCCCCCCAAACTCACAAAAAAAGGGCTGCTGCTTGATGTCATGTTGGTAGTAAAAAATATTGTGGAGGTGGTAAAAAAGGTATTAAAGGTAGTAAATTCATCTCTATGATTCCTGCATATACCCTGAGTAGCAGATTACAATTACCAGATTACTTTTATTTTATTAAACAAACTAAATATCCCTTAAGTAATATGTTATTTATCTTATTTCCATGATGGCATGTCTTTTCTGTCTGTGTTTATATCTGTGTCGGGACGATATTTCCCGTCACTATTCTCGGGCCGATATTTCCCGTCACTGTCCTTGGGCCGGGTCGGGCCGGGCCCTTGATCTAGAGACATGCACTGCCAACGCAATAGAGTGCGGTGCGGGACTAGATTTGATGGCCGAGTGCGAGTGCGAGCACGGGCGCGGGCGGTAATGCACTCACTCTGTGTGTGCGTGTTGTGGGAGAATAAAACGATTTGCGGGAATCCCGCAAACTAGAAATATATATGAATAAAACATATAAAAACTAATACATTTTTATTCATCTGTTGCAAAAAGCAACAAGAACAACTAAAACAAAATAGAAACGATTTACAGGCCAGAGTTTCTTTTTATAACATTTTATAACATTAGCTTTAAATGTGGACGGCTCTGACATACAGTTCAAATCTAAATTAAAAAACTTGGGAGTCATTTTTGATTCTAATCTAACATTTGACCTGTATGTACGTAATACTGTTAAAGTCTCATTTTTTCATCTTAGAAATATATCTAAATTGCGACCCATGCTGCCCTTCTCTGTAGCAGAAAAATTAATTAATACTCTGTTTTTTACAAGGATTGATTATTGTAATGCCTTGTTGGCGGGAGCATCGAAATCTATTCTGCACAGACTTCAGTGGGTACAAAATTCTGCTGCACGTATTCTGACCAGGACCAGAAAAAGAGACCATATAAAACCTGTTTTAGAGACATTGCATTGGCTGCCTGTTAAATTTCGTGTTGATTTTAAAATTCTTATGTTGACCTACAAGGCGTTAAATGGACTTGCTCCACAATATCTTTCTGATCTTTTAGTACCCTACGTTCCGACACGTAATCTTCGCTCAGCCGATGCTGGTCTTTTAGTTGTTCCGGTAACTAAAACTTATGTTTGGCGCGTGCCTGAAAACTATGGGTGACAGGGCGTTTTCTTCGGTTGCCCCAAAGGTATGGAATTCACTGCCCTCACAAATTAGAAGTGCTCCATCTCTGAAATTGTTTAAGTCATCCCTTAAAACTTATTATTTTAAAGAAGCTTTTGGGTGAAACGTGATTGTTGTGGTTCTCCATGTAATATATTTTACGGTTTTGTTTAACTTATGTTTTGTTTATTGATTTTAAATTTTTTTTTAGATTTATAATAATTGTTTGTATGCATGCACTGTAATAGTTTGTATGTCATGCTTATTTTATCTATTGTCTATGTTAAGCGCTCTGAGAATTGACTTTTAAAAGCGCTATACAAAATAAAGTTATTATTATTATTAACATGTTTGCAGCGTTGAGCGATGTAGCCAATCACAGACATATGTGTTGTTCCCTTTCGTTGTCACTCCGAGTTACGTCGGATGACGATGAATGGGGTTTCGCTTAGAAAGCCTACCAACTTCGAGTATTACAAAACGAGCCAATGGCAAAGAAATGCCATGGGTCTGCGGAATTTGCATGACGTAACTCCGCCCCACCTCGTGGGTATAAAGGAGGAAGTCCGCAACAGCAGTTTATGTTTTCGCTTCGGAACCAAGTGTATTCTTCTCTCCACAAGCCATCTCTGAATTGTCAGCTTTACAAACGAGTACCTCGAGTGTTGGTGTGACGGCGATCTACGGCGAGCGCGTGCTTCCTGCTGATCTGTTGCAGTGGTCTGCCAGTCGGTGCGTGTCTCCCCGGGTGCTTCAACACTTGAGTTTTCTCTCACTAAAAGAGCTCGCACGCGGCACGTCTTTTTAAAGATGGCTCGCCCGTGCATTTGAATGGAAATGAATGGTGCGGCAGCTTGGTATCGGACTCTGATGGGCACGAGCGTTGTCTAGTATGTTTGGGCTTGATCATGCTAGAGCAGCGCTCGTGGATGACTCATGTTTTCTCCGTGGAAACATGATCATCGCGTCATGTAGGTTGAGACTCGGTGAACTCATATGAGTGAGAGTCCCCTCATCCACCCCCCGATCTTCGGCTGGTGGCCAGGGTGACCTGAGGGTTACAGTCTGGAACAAGGCGCCGACTATGTGTCGCGACCCCAGCCCCCCTCTTCAATGACGGTGCCCGCTAGTGAACAGGTGATTCCCACGGGTCTACCCAAAAAAAAAAAAAAAAAATGGTGGCCCGTGTGTTTCATTTGAAGCTACAGAGGATGATATTATGTTTGTAGTAGCTTCACTAGGTGGGTTTGATTTTCCTGGAAGTGACGACTCGTCGAGTCTGATCCGGAGATGACGGCCATGCTTTCCCGGGACGATTGGTTTTTGGGTGAGGCCGCCGACCCTCGTCCACGGCAAACCCCAATACCGTTTCTCCCGGACGTGCATGATGAGATCAGGGACCATTCGCTGATCTCATCCGCCTTTCCTCCCCTCGATGGGGCCGCTGCCCGTGGGTACACTGGGGTTCCCCCGGCTGAACGCTCTGTTGCGATGCTATGTGTCCTCAGAGTGCTTCTTCTCGGCGCAATCCTAAGCACCCGTCCGTGGCCTGTAGTTTTTCGTCTACGCTTGTGGCGAGATCCTATAGCGCCACGGGACTGGCGGCCGCCTCACTGCGGCCATGGTCATTCTGCTGGTCTACCTGACCCAGATGCTCATGGACCTGCACGAGGGCGGGACTGACCCAGGGCTCTTCACTGAGCTGCGCGCCGCCACTAACCTTGCTCTCTGAGCGACGAAAGTGGCCGTACGCTCCCTGGGTCAGGTGATGCTCACCATTCGGTGGCCGTACCTGTTGGATGTCGCGCGGACCCGTCTGTCCGACATTCCCATATCCCAGGTCGGCCTCTTCGGCGGTGCGGTTGAGGGCTGGCCCAACAGCTCTCAGCCGTCCATGAGCAGACTGACGTTGATTCTGTCCCGACGGCCCCGCCGTCCGCTCAGATCCCTCGGTCTGCCCACCGCCAAGGGCGCCCTTCCACGGCTCCCACCCTGCCTGTTCACCCGGGCCGGCTCTGGGGGCCGCGGGCGGACGCCACAGCCCTCTCTAGCCCCGCCCCCCGCTACACGCCGGGTTAAGCGGCGCTCCTGAGACGGGCTCCTCGGGGATGGAGCAGGTTGAGGTCGACTCTGTCCCGACGGCCCCGACGGCCCCGCCGTCCGCTCAGGTCCCTCGGTCTGCCCACCGCCGAGGGTGCCCCCCCGCGGCTCCCACCCCGCCCGTTCACCCGGGCCGGCTCTGGAGGCCGCGGAGGACGCCACAGCCCTCTCCAGCCCCGCCCCCCGCTACGCGCCGGGTTAGGTGGCTCTCTTGAGAGGGGCTCCTCAGAGATGGGACTCAGTTCTTTCCAGGAGTTGGGAGCAGGACCACTCCTTTCCCCGGTGGAGGGCCGGGGAAGAATCCTTATTCGCAAAGAACTGACTCTCCCGTCTCTGAGCACACAGAGTTCTCGGACGACACAGAGCGCCGCCCTCTAGCCGTGCTCTCCTCGTCCCCCTCTGTCCGAGAGGTGGTTGACACGGCGTGCCGTCCACGGACCGCTTCGCCCCTGTCCCCCTCTGTCGCCAGACCCCTGGCAGAGCAGGCCCCCGCGGGACGACCAGCCTGGTCCTCCCCTGGCCCCCTCTGCCAGGGCACGGTTGCTAACTGTGCCCCCACACCGGGCCGCTATGCCGTCCACGTCTGGGCCAGTTACTCCGCTTCGCTGCCCCTCCGGGGGGACGCCTGTCATCGCGTGATCCCGCCGGTTCAGTTCCTGGGAGCCTGGCTAGAGCTTCCCTGTCTGTCCCGCTGGATCGCGCGTTCCGTCAGGCTCGGCTTGCGATTCAGTTCGCACGGTCTCCTCCCCGCTTCAGGGGAGTCCGCTCCTCTTTGGTCGGTGGCAATGCCCCCGTCATGAGAGCAGAGATTGCCACCCTGCTGGCGAAGGGTGCAATCGAGACTGTCCCTCCAGCCGAGATGAGGTCCGGGTTCTACAGCCCCTACTTCATTGTCCCCAAGAAAACCGGTGGGTTACGGCCAATCCTGGACTTGCGCGTGCTGAACCGCTCCCTTCACAGGCTGCCGTTCAAGATGCTCACCGCCAATCGCGTTCTCGAATGCGTGCGGCCCCAGGATTGGTTTGCAGCGATCGACCTGAAGGACGCCTACTTTCATGTCTCCATTCTTCCTCGACACAGACCGTTCCTACGGTTTGCTTTCGAGGGGCAGGCATACCATACGCGGTTCTCCCTTTCGGGCTAGCCCTGTCTCCTCGCACCTTCACGAAGGTCGTCGAGGCTGCCCTTGTTCCCCTTCGGGAACACGGGGTTCGCATCCTGAGTTATATCGACGACTGGCTGATCCTAGCTCACTCTCGAGATCAGGTTTGCGAACACAGGGACCTAGTGCTCTGGCGCCTAGCTCGTCTGGGCCTTCGGGTCAACTGGGAGAAGAGCAAACTTTGCCCCGTGCAGAGGATCTCTTTTCTCGGTATGGACATCGACTCGGTCGCCATGTCCGCGCAGCTTACGAGCGAGCGCGCGCAGTCACTGCTGACTTGCCTGAGACATCTCAGGAGCAAGAATGCGGTTCCACTGAAACATTTTCAGAGGCTCCTGGGGCATATGGCATCTGCAGCCGCGGTCACGCCGCTCGGATTGCTTCATATGAGACCGCTTCAGCTTTGGCTTCGCGACCGAGTCCCGAGGTGGGCATGGCATCAAGGCACGCTCCGGGTACCAGTTACTCCGACCTGCCGTCAGTTCCTCACCCCGTGGTCGAACCTCAGTTTTCTCAGGGCGGGTGTCCCCCTGGAACGAGCTTCCCGGCATGTTGTGGTCTCCACGGATGCCTCCACCACGGGCTGGGGCGCCATGTGCAATGGACATGCTGCTGCGGGCTCCTGGACAGGACCCCAGCGGCTATGGCATGTCAATTGCCTCGAGTTGTTGGCAGTACGCCTTGCCCTGCACCGCTTCCGGGCGTTGCTCAGGGGTCAACACGTACTAGTCCGCTCAGACAATACCGCTACTGTAGCGTATATCAACCATCAAGGTGGTCTATGCTCCCGCCGTATGTCACAACTCGCCCGCCACCTCCTTCTATGGAGTCAGAAGCATCTGAGGTCGCTTCGAGCCATTTTCATTCCCGGAGCCCTGAACTGTGCAGCCGACGAGCTCTCACGGCTTCAGCCCCTCCCTGGAGAATGGCGACTCCATCCCCAGTCGGTTCAGCTGATTTGGGATCAGTTCGGGGACGCACAGATAGATCTGTTTGCCTCTCACGACTCGACCCATTGCGCCCTGTATTTTTCCCTGACCGAGGGCACGCTCGGCACGGATGCACTGGCGCACAGCTGGCCGCCGGGCCGCAAATATGCGTTTCCCCCAGTGAGCCTTCTTGCGCAGACCTTGCGCAAGGTCAGGGAGGACGAGGAGCAGGTCATTTTGGTCGCGCCGTATTGGCCCGGCCGGACCTGGTTCCCCGAACTTGCACTCCTCGCGACAGCACCTCCCTGGCCCATTCCTCAGAGGAAGGACCTTCTTTCTCAGGGACGGGGCACCCTGTGGCACCCTCGCCCCGATCTCTGGAGCCCTCACGTGTGGCTCCTGGACGGCTCGAGGTAGGTTTGAGTACCCTTCCACCAGCGGTGGCGGCTACCATCACTTCCGCTAGAGCGTTGTCCACGAGACACGTCTATGCGTTGAAGTGGAACCTCTTCGTCGACTGGTGCTCTTCTCACCGAGAAGACCCCCGGAGTTGCTCGAGCAGCGTTGTGCTTTCCTTCCTTCAGCAAGGGTTGGAGCGAAGGCTGTCTCCCTCCACCCTTAAGGTCTATGTTGCCGCCATTGCCGCACACCATGACCTAGTCGAAGGTAAGTCGGTAGGGAAGCACGACCTGGTCATCAGGTTCCTGAGAGGAGCGAGGAGACTAAATCCTCCTCGCCCTCCTCTCGTTCCCTCTTGGGACCTCTCAGTGGTTCTAACTGCCTGAAGAGTGCTCCCTTTGAGCCCCTGCAGTCAGTCGAGCTTAAGTTCCTGTCAATGAAGACAGCGCTCCTGGTTGCACTGACCTCCATCAAGAGGGTAGGGGACCTGCACGCATTCTCCGTCGACGAAGCGTGCCTGGAATTCGGACCGGCTTTCTCTCACGTGATCCTGAGACCCCGGTCCGGATATGTGCCCAAGGTTCCTACCACTCCCTTTCGGGACCAGGTGGTGAACCTGCAAGCGCTGCCCCCGGAGGAGGCAGACCCAGCCTTGGCACTGCTCTGTCCAGTACGCGCTCTTCGCGCCTATGTAGACAGGACGTGGTGTTTCAGGACCTCAGACCAGATCTTTGTCTGTTATGGTGGGAAGCTGAAGGGAAAGGCTCTCTCCAAGCAAAGGTTGTCTCACTGGATAGTGGACGCCATTGCCTTGGCTTACCAGCAGCAAGGTCGACCGTGCCCCCTTGGTGTGACGGCCCACTCCACCCGGAGTGTGGCATCCTCTTGGGCCCTAGCGCATGGCACCTCGCTAACAGACATCTGCAGAGCTGCAGGCTGGGCGACACCTAACACATTCGCCAGATTCTATAATCTCCGAGTGGAGCCAGTGTCCTCTCATGTACTCGCTTCAACTAGCTAGTACCGGACCCGCTCAGGTGTCTTCGCTTGCTCGCCATTCCACTCCACGGACTGGATACGTGCGATATTCTCCTCAGGTGAGCTTCCCCGAAATCCCTGAGTTCCTCCAGCACTCCTGACGTCGGCGCCAGTGTCTCTTGCCTGCGCGTCGACTAGGTGCCTCCCGTGTGCATGGTCCCTCCCCTGAGTGACCCCCACATGTGTATTCCACTGTAAGCCTCTCTGAGCATGTGTCTTTCCCTTGGCAAGCCACCTTGCCACCCCTGGGGTTGAAATATTCCACCTGCTGCTGGACACCCCAGTGTTCTCCATATGTTTCCTTCGGGTCATATGTGTATTCTCTAAGTCCCCCCCCTCTGGGTTGGCATTAATTGCATACTTCCCCTAGTTTGGGATTTGCTTCCCAGTGTACCTTGGTATTCCTGTGTTAAATGGAGTCCTTCGTCCAGTCTATGACAGGGATCTCGATTTACGCAGGGCACTGGAAGACAGCTGAGAAGGTGGCGTGATTAGACTGGTAACCCCATTCGTCGTCATCCGACGTAACTCGGAGTGACAACGAAAGGGAACGTCTCGGTTACGTATGTAACCCTCGTTCCCTGAGTAGGGAACGGAGACGTTACGTCTGCTTGCCACTTTCCGCTGTACCGCGGGGATCGCCTGAGCTCAGTCTTGGCTCCTCAGCGAAGAAACATAAACTGCTGTTGCGGACTTCCTCCTTTTATACCCACGAGGTGGGGCGGAGTTACGTCATGCAAATTCCGCAGACCCATGGCATTTCTTTGCCATAGGCTCGTTTTGTAATACTCGAAGCTGATAGGCTTTCTAAGCGAAACCCCATTCGTCGTCATCCGACGTAACGTCTCCGTTCCCTACTCAGGGAACGAGGGTTACATACGTAACCGAGACGTTTCTTCATTAAAAGTCAAAATCAAAATAGCTGAATGAATGATCCCGTGTTTCACTCCTGCGCTCCACAACTTGTTCCTAACCTCACGGAAACGTGCCCTGGCCTTCGCCGTCTCAGCAGTGAAGTCAGGAAAAATGCGCAGCTTCATCCCACGAATCTCAAACAGCTTTTCTTTCTTGGCTAAACGTAGAATCTCATCTCTCGTATCCAACCTGTGCATCCTTACAATCATTGCGCGCTGACCAGATTTAGCTGCTGAACCGACGCGATGGGCATTTTCCATTTCAGGTGCGCGATGGAGTTTATCCTTAAACAGATCATTAAGCAAAGCGGACACAAAACTCGTTGGATTCCCCTTCTCAATATCTCGAACCAAGCAGAGAATACGGATGTTATATTTCCGACTATGATTCTCCAAACGATCAGCTTTTTCTTTCAAGTCCGTGTTCTCTTTACACAAGCTCTCGTTTGTACACTCCAGCGCCGTGACCCTGATCTCCATATGGTCAAGCGTTTCCTCAATAGCAGCAACTTTATTGGAACAATCAAACATGTCTTTTTTAACGACATCAAGTTGCGGTTGAAGTTTATCAACAGCCGCATTCATTTCTTCCCTTATTATATTTCGAATAAGCTCAGACAGCTCCTGCATGTTGATATCCTTTCCTGCTGCCATATCAATCTCCGGCACCTGTTCAACGTGGCCAAGTCCACTTAACTTTGTTTGCGACCTCATTTTCTTCTTAGACATATCCTAGCTCTCTCATCCGATCACGTCGACCTTTATACTTGACTGACCATCGTTATTAATCAAAAAAGACTTTTAATTACCAGTATTTTCACATATTTGTCTGAGATTGGCGTTCTCCCGATCTGCTCAGCCTTGACGCATGCTCAGTCAACTTACCCTTACCCATGCTCAGTCAACTTGCTCAGTCAACTTACCCCAACTTACTTACACTTACCCTGTAACTACATAAAACAAGAGGGTAACAAGCACCACTTAACCTGTAACTACATGGAACAAAAGTATATTTCCCAGCATTTAAAAAAAATTGCAATAGTTTTAGCTTTACTTTTCCCTTGAAACATATAAGCCCAAACTTAAATATCTGCACTTTTGCTATAAAAAAAAAACTGTTTAAATGCATAGATATGTACCCTGTAATTTTTAAAAAGCCTATACAATATGTATTGGTACACCAATAAAAAGGTACACAGTGTATGTTCTCGCTAAATTGCTCCCAAATGTAAGATTGTTATATCATAATAGTAGAATAAGTTCCCCTTAGTTATATAATACTTACATCATTTTTTAGTTCTCCTGGTTGTTACCCCTTTCTTTAAATTTATTCCCCAAACTTTACATATTGTTCCCTTATACTTACATGTAAATACTTTATAGGTACACTATAATTACCAGAAGTTACACTGTAAATTCTTCTTAATTACGCAGTACTTTCCGGGCTGTAATCTAAAGCGTTACCCAAATTTTTTCTGGCCCAGCTCCGGGCCACACAATCACTTTTCCCTCGGCCCAAGTACCGCAAAGAATGACGGCCCTTAAGTGGCCCAGAACTGGATTAAAGACAAGGGTCACACATGGGCCATAACTGGCCCGAATCTCAGCCAGTTAGTCACCCTTAACTGGCCCTGAACTGGGCCAAAACAGGTTTTATTATTGGTACCAATTCTCAGCCATAAGTTAACCATATCGACACCACCCTTTAACCAGAAACCCCAAAACTGAGACATAACACAGCCTAATCTTACCCAAACCATGTGAACAAATAAGGCACAAGAAAATTCAATTCTCAAAAATAGTTTATAGGCACAAGCCAATAATCCTCGACCCAAGTACTGCAAAGAATGACGGCCCTGAAGTGGCCCAGAACTGGATTAAAGACAAGGGTCACACATGGGCCATAACCGGCCCGAATCTCAGCCAGTTAATCACCCTTAACTGGCCCTGAATTGGGCAAAACATGTTTTATTATTGGTACCAATTCTAAGCCATAAGTTAACCATATCAACACCACCCTTTCAAACCCAAAACTGAGCCATATCCCAGCCTAATCTTACCCAAACCATGTGAACAAATAAGTCACAGAAAAATTCTATATTTTATTCAATTTAAATTTTATTTAACAATAATACCAAAAATAAATATTACACCTAGAATTGTGTAACAGTGCGAAGGCTATTTTATTTTGTACATTCCAAGTGTAACATCTTATTACAACCTGTAAAAGTGCATATAATTTCAAAATGTTCAAGCTTACATACTTTAGTAATGCACAAGCCAAAAAAGAAAAGAAAGGACAGCTAGAGTTGTGCAACTGTGTGAACGCTATATGAGCTAACTAAATGAATCTAAAGGAATCTAGTACTGAAATTTGAACATTATAATCTAATTTACTCTAAACAAACATAGAGCAAATTAAAACAATTTACACATCAGAATGTGTGTGTGTGGGAGAAAGTGATCCTATTTGGGCCTCTTTTCTCCATAAGCGCTCTCTCCTTCCTCCATCTCGATCAGGAGCAAGCTGAAGCCATCTTTGAATGGTTGATTCTATCTCCTGATCGGTGGCATGTTGTGTGAGGCGATTTTTTCTCAAAGCAGCTAAAAGACAAAATACTAAATTAATAATACAAAATGAACATACATATAGAAACATTCATCCACCTACTGTACATAAATGTTGGTAACAAATTAAAATAAGGTTGCTTTGGTTACATTTTATACAGGAAATGATTGCTTATGTGGCACTATTGATTGACTAACTGGCTTGTCAGACTTTGACAACAGTTTTTGACAAACAAGACCATTTTAGCAAGCAAAAACCTTAAAAATGTTTAACTGTGGTGTAAACAGTAACCAATGAACGGTTGAAGTACTTATAATGTAACGCATTCGAAGCATAACATCTTATTTTCACCTAAAAAAAAATCATTTAATAATCTTAAACAGTTGCTTACTTATTGCATTGGTCAATTTAAACTAACAATGACCTCCTACAAATACCAAATGCATGTATTAGTAGCATTATTTATTTGAAATAGTATGCACAAATTAACATGTAAAAAGTATATTATGATAGTTTTAAAATTTGAAGTACTGAAGAAATTGTTTGAAGAAATTGAAGTACTGGGCATACAAAAAAATGTTTTAGACTGTACAATTTTAAATAAATGAATTAGATTTTTTTTTTTTTAAAGTGGTCATGCTCACAACAGACTTACCAAGAACAATGTTTCGTAACTGCAAGCTTTTAAAGCTGATCTTCCCATTAACACCACGCATATTTATATTCTTGGCCATTGAGTTTGTGATTGTTGCTGTCATTATTCTCCAAACTCCATCGCTGGTGTCTGTCCCACCTTTCATTGCCAACATGCTAATCTGTGATCACGACTTCGAGCTTGACCTTTAAGTGATGACGTAGTTCCTGGTCCTTGGAAAAATGGCTCTAGACGAATAATTGCGCTTATAAAGTATATAAATATATATATTTTTTTGTTTTAAATGACCGATCGTTTCGGTAGATAAGCCCCTAATCCTCAGCTGGTTTAGGAAAGAAAGACATGGATATCTTGGATGGCATTGGGGTGAGTAAATTATTAGGAAATTTTCATTTTGAGGTGAACTAGACCAGACAGTAGATGGTAACCACTGGCTTCCATAATATTTTTTTTTTTACCAATGTTACCTTGGACTGTCTGGTTACCAACATTCCTCAAAATGTCTTTGTGTTCATCAAAAGAAACCAACTCATCCAAGCTTAAGTTTTAAATTTTCAGTTTTGTTTGAACTTCCTTTAAAAAACAACAACAGACAAAAAAAAAAAAAAAAAAAAAAAAAAAAAAAAATATATATATATATATATATATATATATATATATATATATATATATATATATATATATGCCTTTAGTAAGCCTAAACAAAACATATATATATCTTGAATATAACTGACTTACCAATTGCTTTTGAAAGTCAGGAAATTTTCTCAATCGCTCCTCCAAGTTTTGCAGAGACTGAAGATCAGCTACTGGCAGTAGGTTTGCTTCAAGGCCTATGTCTTCTTCACTTACAGATTTTAGACCCTGAACTGTCCTATAGATTATCTTCATTTGGTCCATCATGATCTCTTGATTTGTGAGAATGTTACACAGGAGGGCTGAAACAAAAGCAAGAAACTGAAATAAACCCCCTAAGTCCATATGGTACACAATATGTAAAAGTGGTACACGATAGTACACATTTCCCAATAAACAAATACTTACAAGTATCAAGAACAGCTTGATGTCTTAATAGTCCTTGTGGCTGGTGGTAAACATTCCCTCTCTGACGCCGATCAGGGGAAGTGCAGCTTCTTTGCAGTGGGTCAGGGGGAGAGTGACTTCTCTGAAAAGGGTCAGGGAGAGTATAATCTATCTCAAACAAGTCAGGAGAAATACAGCTTCTCTGAAGCAGGTCAGGGGAAGTGTTGCTTCTTTGAAACGGGTCAGCATTTGCATGGTTTCTTTGAAGTGGGTCAGGGGAAGTGTGGACTTTCTGAAACGGCTCAGCAGTTGTGTGGCTTCTCTGAAGCGGATCAGGGAAATTGCGGCCTCTGAAATGATTCTGAAGTTTTGTGGCCTCTTCGAAGTGGATCAGAGGAAGTCTGGACCTTCTGAAACGGCTCAGCAGTTGCACTATTTCTCTGTCGTGAATCAGGGGAAGCGTGGCATCTCTGAAGCAGGTCAGGTGGAGTGCAATCATTGCAGGGTTTCCCGCAGCACTTTGAAACTAAGGCGGCCGCCTAAGCAACACACGCCTGCCGCCTTAACTACGTCGACAAAAAAAAGTATATGAGCGATATCCGCAGAGTTACTCTGTCCTGTTTTCTCCCTTTCAATCTTTAAATATGTGATAAGCCTTCGTGTTCGCTTCAGTCTTGTTATCAGCGTGTTCTTCACGTCAGAAGCACGTCAGAACAAACAGAAGACAGGGGTGTGTGTGTGTGTGTGTATGTGTTCATCTGAGCCTCATTGGTCTGTCACTGCTCGTCAATGTCAGAATATTTGAGATGACCAAATAAATCAAAGTAGGCGGGCTTTATGTTCGCAGCGCGAGCGACTCATAGACAGTAGGAGCGACTCGACGTGCTTCAGTTTAGGGTCGGTCAAGTGCGAGATAAGATGAAAGTTGCTAAACTAAACATTTCCTATTTGACAGTTTTTTTATGTCATAAATGTTAAACGAATCACAAAAATATTCAGGCAAACTAATAAACTTTTGTCTATTTTTGCCATTTTTAACTGAAAATAGACCACTATGTGACGTGACTCATGTAATGTAACGTTAGCCTAATAATTACTTTACTGTCATTGTGAGGGGACAAGACACATTAACCAGGGTACCCGCGGGATCTTAAAAGCATTGAAAAATAATCTCAAATTAAGGCATTAAAAGCCTTGAATTTGGTATACAAAGTCTTGGATTTCGTTACAAAGGTATTATATATTTTTTTTTGCCTTTTCTAGGATTTACTAGGATTAAGTTCATGCCATAACAAAATTAACTGTAACTAAAAATTCATGCAACGTTGAGTGCACCTCGCACTCCACGTCATAGCAGAAAGCGCGAAAGCGTGCGCACCGTTACTATGGTTACTAGGCAAGTGAGTTACAGAACAAGATAGTAACGTATAGCCAAGCGTAGTTTGTCGTCTGAAATAGGAAAGTTTCAGTTTAATCCGCTGTGGCCCCAAATCAGAGCTTTTCTGTTAAAAGAACTTGTTTTCTACCCGGTCTTTTAAATAGTAGCTGGCAACCATGCACGCGCTCTCTACACTGCTCAAGAAGCGCGGATGATCTGAAAACACAGACAAGCTGGAGTTCAGCAATCTTCATTTGAGATTTTCAACTTAAAGGTGCAGTGTGTGATTTTTAGCGACATCTAGCGGTTCGGTTGAGAGTTGCACTAAGGGCTCAGCCCACTGCGCACCCCTCCCTTTCGAAGAAGCTACGGTGCCTGAAACTGGACAAACATATCGTCGTCTGAGACAGCAGAGAATAGCCAGAGTAAGCCAAGAGTGTGTAACATTGTCACTGTTTCTGTACCACAGTCCATTATAAACCACATCATGGATAAAGTTTACAAAGCCATAGTCAGGTGAGGATCAAGGGTCTTAATATATAATATAATAATAGTAATCAGATTGTCTCACAAACGTAACCAGCACATTTCCCCCCACATAGCAAACCCATAATACAGCGAGGGAGAAGAAACACATGAAACTATATGCAACTATATATTTTTAAAAGTTTAGCTGGCTAAATATGAGCTGTTACTGTGGCTGAGCTGGTTAAAGCGTAAAGCCTTGTTTAAACTCGACGTGTCCGCATGAGCCCAAAGGTGCGCGCGGCAAAAATGGCATGATTGTAGCAGCGCGCATGCCTCCGCATCCCCTAGACACCATTTACTACACACAATAGGCTTTTTTTCTCTGATTTTGAAAACTCTTCGCGATCGACTTAAAATGCTTCCAAGATCGACTTGTCGACAGTGATCGACGGGTTGGTGATTCCTGTAACGTTACTGTTTTACGGTCAATGACAAGAGTACTAATCAGCTGTCTCACGAACGTAACCAGCACATTTATCCCCACATAGCAAAGCCATAACACAGCGAGGGAGAAGAACTAAGTTACATGAAACAATCCAACTACATATTTTACACCACTGACAAGGGAAAAGTCACTACTCACGGTGTTTATGGCTAGCTTCTAGCTTTCTGCTGCTTCTCTTTCAAGGTAGTGACGAAACGCGCTCTGTAGCGCTGTTTGTTCGCTGTCGGCTACGGTAGAAACATGACGTCACAATATGTCGACCTTCATAGAAGGGGGTGCCCGCGGTTATGTAGATATAAATGTCTCATTCTAAGGTAATAGAAACATTACGGTTTATAAAGTGAGTTCTTTATACACCACTGAAAACATAGTTATGGATGTCATATTGCATTTCTGTTAATAGATACTCAAAATTTTTACACATTGCACCTTTAAATTGAAGTGTCATTCAGTCGCTTGCGCAGTTTGTGCAAACAAAATGCAGGCTGATATCCAGCAGTGTTGTTAATGTTGATGCAATGTTTCCCGAATATCCACACGATTTCAAATGTGACATTGATTTTATACAACAGTTAAAAAAAAAAAGGGTAACATTAAGTGATTTACTACATTTAAAACAGTATAGTCAGGCTTATTGCTCTATTTTGCAACGAAATCTGTGGCTTTGAATGAATCGTGAGATTCAATGAATGACTCACACATAAAGACAATGAGTTACCGCCACCTACTGGCGATTTTAATATAATATTTTTATTAATATTAAACGGTTTTTAACATTGCCTATTTATTGAACATTGTTTTATTTAAGGAATTATTTATTTTTTAAAGGCATTACAAAGGTAAAAAAATGAAATGGAAAAATTGATTAAAGGGGGCAAATATTACTTATCCCTTTAACCTGTTAAGCTTCACCAGTGCGCCGACACACTGAATCGTTGTTTGTTTAAATAGGTCAAAGTTACTATAAGATGTAATGTTATTACCTTGACAAACTATACATCATTAAAAAGATATAAGACTCAAGTTTCAGTATTTGTCTTAATTTGTGTCAGGAGTTATGCAATTCCAAATCCCCCCCCCCCCCACCCCCCACCACCTTAACTAACACATTTTCTGCGGGAAACCCTGCATTGTCAGGCAAGTTGGGAGAAGTACAGCTTGTGTGGAATGTCTGAAGCTGGTTAGGAGAAGTGCGGCTTCTCTGAAGCGGGTCAGGGTTAATGCGGCTCCTCTCAAGTGGATCAGCAGTTGCATGGTTTCTTCGAGACTAGTCAGAATGTGTGTGGGTCCTCTTAGGTACATTAGAAGTATGATGACTTTGGGAATTAGGAGGGATATTTGGTAAACTATGTGGGGGTTTGAAGAAAGTTAGAACAGAGCATTTTAGGCATTTTCACAAGTTAAAATTAATCAATTACCTTACTCAAAATAACAACTTATACTGCTTACAATTTTGTTGGCTCAGATTTGGCCAACACAGACTTCTGAGTAGATTCAGTCTTCTACATCCTTTGGGAGTCAGAAGAAAATGAGTGAAAGATCTTCGGAGCTCTAAGCAGTTCTTCTTTTCTGTTCAGAGAAAGAGAAATCAGCTATATGTCGTGTAAGAAATAAGTAAACAAAAAAAATAAAATTTATGGAAACTTACCTTTTCTTTGCAATATCTTTTGACTGATCAACACTGATTTCTTCATCCTCATCTTCTCCAGGAAAAAGTAGGTTCTTTGGCCTAAAGAATCACTTTGTTACTTACATATCTGCCACATTTTATAATACACTGACTAAACATAATCATAGATTACAAATAAAGACAACTTACATTCTTCTTCGTTTGGGTTTAATTGGGGAATCCTCCCCATCTGTTGCAAGGTCTGTGTATTCGACAGCTTCAGGTAGTTTTAATCTTGCCTCACTGTAACTGTCTACAAAAGATTACAATAATTACATATATATATATATATATATATATATATATATATATATATATATATATATATATATATGGCCAACGCATCCGAAACATCTCAACACACAATCTATAAAGTAATACTTACTCAATGTAAATATAATTCTGACCCTGTGTGGAGTCCATCCTTCCCCCGGTTGCTCCTTATTTTTGGTGGCTTTTACAACATCCACTTTATTTGGTGGCCACATACATTCATTTTCTTTGACCCAATTGGAAGGCACCACTTCTACTTCATTCGTTTTTTCAAAAATCACAATGTGATACATTGTCTAAACAAAATAAAATTGTAATTTAGTCATTTGTATGCCTTTTCAAAATAATTTGTAGGAACACTTTTGAGTGGATAATGTGAGAAGATAGACTATTTTTGCAAACTGTAATTGCACACAACATTTACCGCAGATACAAAGAAAGCAACAAAATATAAACTGCAGATTTACTGGACCCATAAACAACTGCATGCTACCAAAAAATGTTTAAGTATAATGTAAATCAATAGCTGCCGTGTGGTTTGTTTAAATGCAGCAAAGGTATAACAACAAACTTGTCATGAAATGGCAGTCTGACATATTTTTGCACACTCTCCACTCTCTGAAAATGTTTCACTGTCAAAGACAAGTTAGAAACCATGAAGACGTCCAACTCTGTAGAGTCAAAAGGGCATTCAAAGAATGATTCCTTGCATCTGTAGTCCCTATCGACAAAATATTCCACTCCCCAATCAACAATAATATTTTCAACCAACACAAACGTCTCAGGTTACTATTGTAACCATAGTTCCCTGAGAACAGGGAACGAGACGATGCGTCGATCGACGCCATGGGAACGCCCCCAGCGTGACTGCGTCTGAAGCATCTATGTCAACTAGTCCAATGGAAAGAATGAGCGTCACGGGCGGGTGACGTCATGACCAGGAAATGATATAAGCACATCCGGTGCAAACCGGCATTAGCTTCGAAAATTGCCGAAGCAAGCCGATCACAGGGATGCAGGAAGTATGGCAGGGTGACGCATCGTCTCGTTCCCTGTTCTCAGGGAACTATGGTTACAATAGTAACCTGAGACGTTCCCTTACGAAGGGAACTCAACAATGCGTCGATCGACGCCATGGGAACGAGAATACCCAAAGCGCCAGAATTCCAAGTACCTGAGTGTTAGTCTGTTGTTACTAAGCACTAAGCACCTGAGAACCTGGGGCAGCATCCAGGTCCAGGCAGTAAAACCTAATGAATGTGAGCGGTGAGGACCAGCCTGCCGCATCACACACGTCTTGAAGAGAAACTCCAAGTAATAAGGCTTTAGAGGCCGCCATACACCTCGTAGAGTGAGCTCTGACCGCCAAAGGACACGGCTGGTCAGAGTACTCGTATGCAAGTGAAATAGCCTCAACTATCCACTTACTAACCGTCTGTTTAGAAGCAGGAAGACCTTCTCAGGTGATCCAAGCAAATAAATAACTGGTCGGACTTCCTCATTGAAGATGTCCGATAAACATAAGTATCCAGTGCTCGCACTGGACACAAGAGGTTCAGCCTTTCCTGGTCCGCAGTGTGCCACGAAGGAAACGTGAAATCAGGGGGTCTCAACCCAACGATGTACCCCCCACAGGGCGTGGTAAGCCGCAATGGCCGCCACGTAGACCTAAAGCGTGGA
Source organism: Gila orcuttii (assembly GCA_026230005.1). Classification (NCBI taxonomy): domain Eukaryota; kingdom Metazoa; phylum Chordata; class Actinopteri; order Cypriniformes; family Leuciscidae; genus Gila; species Gila orcuttii. The sequence goes on along the minus strand of JAPDVR010000005.1, from coordinate 36,942,242 downwards.
AGGACATAGACCTGACGTAAAGCGCTCCTGCAGGAACTCGAGTACTGTGTTCACAGAACAGTTAACCGGATCCCACTGATGTCGGTGACACCATACAGAAAAAACTTTCCATTTAAGCGCATATAGTTTCCTAGTAGCTGGAGCTCTGGAGCTTAGAATGGTCTCAACAACCTCAGTTGAGAGACCACTCTCTATGAGTTGGGCCCCCTCAGAGGCCAAACCCACAGGTTCCAAATCTCCAAATATTGTGCCCCCGGCCTGAGACAGAAGGTCTCTCCTGATCGGGATTTCTCCAAGGGAGGACCGTCTAAGAGATGGATCAGGTCCGCAAACCAGATCCGACTCGGCCAGCGTGGTGCTACTAGCAGTAGGCTTATTCCGTACTGGCGAACTCGCTCCAGAACTCCTGGGTGCAGAGCAACAGGGGGAAATGCGTACAGACGTAGCCTCGGCCACGTCTGCACCATAGCATCCAGCCCAGGGGGCTGGGTGAGTAAGGGAGAACCAAAGTGGACAGTGCGTCGTATGCTGAGACGCAAACAGATCCACCTCTGCTTGGCCGTAAAACTCCCAAATAATCCCCTGGCCTCAGCTCCTGCCTCGACAGGATGTCTGCTCCAATATTTTGGTCCCCAAGAATATACACTGCCCTCAGGGAGAGTACCTTCCCCAGAGACCACAGGAGGATCCTCAGACCCCCCTGACGGTTCAGATAAGAGACCACCGATGTGTTGTCTGTACGGACGAGCACATGATGACCCCTCAGGTCTGGGAGGAATTGCTTCAACGCATTGAAGACAGCCATCATCTCCAGGCAATTTATGTGCCACGAGAGATGATGACTCTTCCACAGACCCTGAACCGAGCGGCCTTCCATTACCGCTCCCCAGCCGGTGAGGGAAGCATCTGTCGAGATAGTAACTCGATGGCAAAGAGCTCCAAACACCGGACCCTGGGTTAAGAACCAGTGCTTCCTCCATATAACTAAGGCACGAAAGTAACGCCGCGTGACCTTGATCATACGAAGTGGGTTTCCCCTCGGGGAGAACCCTCTGGTCCTGAGCCACCACTGTAAAGGCCTCATGTACAGCAGGCCAAAAGGTATCCCGTTGGACGCTGCTGCCAAAAGACCCAACAGTCTCCCGAACTGTTTTACAGTGTGTGACTGGCCTAGCTTCAGCTCTTTTGTGGCTGACAGGATAGCAGCTACACGAACGGGCGATAGGGTGGCCCGCATCGTCACTGAATCCCATACCACACCAAGGAAAGTGGTTCTCTGTACTGGAGAAAGCACACTCTTCTTGGTATTGAGCCTCAACCCCAACATCTGCATATGAGCGAGAACGACACCTCGGTGCCGAACCGCCAACTGCTCTGATTCCGCTAGAATCAGCCAGTCGTCGATGTAGTTCAGAATACGTATGCCCTGCAGCCTGAGCGGGGCTAGAGCTGCATCTACGCATTTCGTGAACGTGCGGGGTGATAGAGCTAGACCGAAAGGAAGTACCCAATACTGGTATTCTTTGCCCCCGAAAGAAAACCTTAGGAACCTCCTGTGCTGAGGGAGGATGGAGACATGGAAGTAAGCGTCCTTCAGATCTATCGTGACAAACCAGTCCTCGGATCTGATTTGAGTCATGATCTGTTTGAGTGTCAGCATCTAGAACTTGAGTTCCTGTACTGAACGATTTAACAGACGAAGATCTAAAATGGGACGCAACTCTCCATCCTTTTTTGGAACAATGAAATAACGGCTGTAAAAACCCGACCTCGGTCGGGTGAGTACACCTGTTCTATAGCTTCTTTCGCTAACAGGGCCTTTACCTCTTGCTCCATTACCAGAGCCTGCTCGGGATGCACCACTGTGGGCAACACCCCGCTGTAACGAGGAGGACGTGAACCAAACAGGATTCTGTATCCTTTCTCTACAATCTGCAGGACCCAACGAGAAATATTCGGCAGAAGCTTCCACGCTGCCAGAAAATTTACTAAGGGAACCAGCCTCTCGAGGCTGGTCTCTGGTGTTAACGAGACAGCCAGTCCCGGAGCCTGAAACATAATGGCAGGAACTACCTGAACTGGCTGCTCTAAAACCCCCCTCAGTGGGCGCGAAACCGATGCAGTGCCGCAGCATAGCATCAGCGACTCGCTGGAGACCGCTGCGCCCCGAAGCACCAAGGGTGACGGTGTTGGCAGAACGGTCCCGTGAGGACCCCGAAGTGGAACGGGCACCGTATTCTGAGGTGTACACCCCTCCACTTCGGTCGGGGCTGTCCTCACAGGTCTGACGCCAGTGACATCAGGACCTCTTTTTTTTTTTTTTTTTTTTTGAGCCGAAGTCTTCTTCGCCTGAAGAACGGTCCTCAGATCCGGCTTCGACTTAGAAGACTTCGACTGAGAGTGTTGCGCCTGTTTCCATTGTTTATGTGGAGGTGCACGAGACGAAACACTCTCTTTCTGTTGCACATGATATGATGAGCTCGACGGCTGGGGCTGCTCACGCCCAGCAGCCCCGGGGGGCTGGACACGGCGAGGGATAAACTTTTTAAAAGCGTCAGCTTGCTTCTTAGACTCCTGAAATCGCTCGACGACCGCGTGGACTGCGTCGCCAAAGAGACCAGAAGGTTCAAGCGGAGCATCTAATAAAAAAGCTCGATCTTTTTCTTTAATCTCTGACAGATTTAACCATAAGTGTCTCTCAGTAGCTACCAAGGCTGCCATAGACCGCCCAATTGCTCTGGCGGTCTCCTTAGTAGCCCTGAGAGAAAGATCGGTAGCACGACGAAGTTCTCGAATATCGTCATGAGTAATTCCCTCACTACTATCCAGATCCCCCAGCAGGTCAGCTTGATACGCCTGTAGCACTGCCATTGTATGCAGACATGCTCCAGCTTGACCTGCTGCCGTATAAGCTTTGCCCACTAAAACCGAGGTGGCTTTAAGCGGTCTAGTGGGCAAAGGCGAGGCTTTCAGGGACGATGCGGGACCAGGCGAAAGATAGCTGGCTAAATTCTGTTCCGCCTGGGGCCTCGCCTCATAACCATACTCTTTTAGCCCTCTTATTCTCGAATAAGTGTTAACTTGAGGGCTAAAAAGTCGTGAAGAGTAAGGTTTATTCCACGATTTCGATATTTCATTGTGAAGATCGGGAAAAAAGGGAAGCTCTCGTGGTGGAGATAATGTAGTGGATGATAAAAAGCGCTCATCTAATTTACTTTTAGGACGAGCGCCTTTATTCTCAGATGGCCATACAATATTTAATTTTTCTACAGCCCGTGACATAACATCCACCAGCTCATCATATGCTGGGGAAATATATTGTGAATCTTTTTCCCCCCTGTGTGTGCTTTCACTCTCCATACTCATAACATCGACCTCCTCGGAGGAAGAGCATTGAAGTAATGGAGGGCTCTCTCCCCGGGCGGAAGAAACCGCAGAGCATGCTTCCGACACCGGGGGGAGAGCGCTGGATCTTCCGGGTAAGGAAGGAGAAAAGGCCAAGAGACCCGTCTCCAACCCCTCCGAAAGATCCTTCCGCGATCCCCAGGAATGCATTCTCCGCGCCGCCTCGGCAGACCCGGGTCCTGATCCCTGAGGATCGCGAGCCTGCCCACTCTTTACATCAAAGAGTGACAGGCGAGAGCGGAGCATGCGGAGCGGTAGCATTTCACAGTGTTGACACTCAGCCTCCTCGAAGGCTGAGACCGCATGCTCCACTCCCAAACAAATGACACAAAGCTCGTGTGTGTCCCCACCCATTAAATAACGCGGGCAGGGAGGAACACACTGCTTGTACACTTGTTTCGCCATAACGTTTCCGAATAAATTGCAACAGACAACAATAAATAGACAGAGACAGTATATACACAGATCGCTTGCTGAGGCAACAGAAGCTAATGCCGGTTTGCACCGGATGTGCTTTTATCATTTCCTGGTCATGACGTCACCCGCCCGTGACGCTCATTCTTTCCATTGGACTAGTTAACATAGATGCTTCAGACGCAGTCACGCTGGGGGCGTTCCCATGGCGTCGATCGACGCATCGTTGAGTTCCCTTCGTAAGGGAACTTGTTCTTTATTTTGATGCAGGAATAGTTTTGATAACTGCACCATCCATGGAAAACACTTTAAACTGTTTTCTCCCGTGAAAAATTGTGGTACTGGCCCATCAGTATGTTTTATAATCTTTGGATGTCTGTGCATTAAGATTACAGTTGGAGCTGGCTTCATCAATTTCAGACAACCTGCGGATCACTTGTGTCAAAGGATTTCGTGGGCCTCTAACCAATTTTTTAAGATGACCCAAGAAATTCTCATATGGAAAAGATGAAAATAAATCCAAATTACCATGGATTTTTACATCTTCACAAAGATGGACCAAACCATGAAAATTGTAAACTAAAAATTCTTGTCCATAAAGCTGACCAAAATGTTCAACAAAAGATACCAAAAGAGAATTGGCCAGATTGTTTATCGTCAAGCAATATTCTGAACTCAGTAATATGTGTACGCCAATTGACAAAAGCATGAAATTGTCATATATTTGAGACTTTAACACATCCTTCAGTACAACAGGTCCAGTACACAGCAGGAACTGACGAAATTCTGAGGCCTTCCACCTACTTTTTTCAGCCAGTGTACGTGGTCTTCTAGTGAACTCAGAAAGAATGTAATCCCTCAAAGAAAGTAGTCTCTCTGAAATCAAGGAAGCTTGACTGCTTGACATACGACAACGCAGGGGTCCAGGAGGACCCATCCACAAATCAAGCAGACGCCTCATAACCCCGAAGCATACTAAGTGCATGTAATCATAAGGTTTAACCCACTGCTCAGTGACTTTAATTCACTCACCAGATGTTGCAAATACTCTGACAAAGACTTTGGTTTAGTGTTGCCACAAAAAAGACCAATCAGCACTGGTTTCTCGCTGTACCCCTGCAACATAACAAGAATGGGGGCCAAAACTGAGTACTACTGCTTTTGAACAGGGGTAGGCCGTCAAAATTCAGCTGTAATTTAAATAAGTGTCTATCTGGGACAACAGACCACATCTTATTCAACAGTCCATGAAACGAGCTTAGTATTCCAAAGTAGTGAAACATTCCACCTGATAGAGATTCTATTTTGTATGCTGTTTTTGTTTTAAGTAATGTTCGCCCATCTTTTGGCAGAGAGGGATGGTGAACTTGTAAAATGCAGAGCAGGGCTGATAACGCAATCAGGGGAATGCTAAACTCAGTGGCCCAGTCAGCAAGAGAATCCTTCAAGTCATCATTAGTGTCACTGCATGCATCACTATGATCCATTTCCTCCTCATCAGACAGAAACCTATCCTTTGGAATCTGTTCATTCCCACTATCTCTGCTGCCCTGAAACTCCTCCTCAAACCATACACCTGTTGGCTGTTTCACCATGGCTGTTTCATCATTGAAGCTCTCTGCATAATTTATTTCAAACTCTTGCCTGCTACACTCACTATCTATTGTCTGTATTAGTTCATCAACTTTTTTTAATGCCCTTCTTCTCACATTGCTCCTCTCATTGTAACTCCAATTACCAGCCATATCAACAGTCTGTCAAGTTTTCTTGCCCAAGCACAGTCCTAGGGCTGGGCGAATTTGCAAAAAAAAAATCTTTGATTTTTAAAGAAAAATCCGGGTTTCGATTCGATTTTCGATTTTCGATTTTTTTTCAATGCACTTAAAAATGACTGCAGACATCAGATATAGGGCCCTATCTTGCACCCGGCGCAAATGACTTTGTACACTGACGCATGTATCATTCTTATTTTGCACCCGTGCAAAGCGGACTTTTCCCTCCACAGACACACGTTGGTTGACTAAGAAATACACTTGCGCTCCCCGGGGCGGTTCAGCGCAAAGAGGAGGCGTGTTCCGGCGCAAACTTTCCCTCATGCTATTTCGCTGTTCTATAAAACAATTGCGCCACTGACCAGAAAAAAACCTAGTCTAAAGTCAGTGGCGCGTTGTTCATTATGCTATTTTAAGGGCGCTTGCTTGACCATAATGTATAGCGTGCACACCTCGCATACACTTTGATTCTCTCATCAACACAGATGCAGCAGTTTTTATTTTTGCAAATCATACATTATAACAAGGAAAAATATTACCACACGAGGGAAATCATTGTGGTGTCCATGAAGATGTGAAAAAATAGGCATAAATCTAGCTTATACATTTACCCAAATTTTTCAGGCAAATTGTAGTAATGACGGATCAGAACTGTTTGCCCAATACTGGCAAGACACATATGTATATAAGGACATCTGACAAATTAGTTTGTCCGTCAAAAAAATCTGAAGACTGCGAAATCACCTTTACCATAACGTAAGTACATTAAAACTGTATTGCTATGATTGTCCTTAAGAGTTAAAATGCGTAGAATCCCAAAACAAAAAGTAAATGAGGCTCGGTCATTCAACAATTTCAAGCTTTAACCCAGGTTTAAGCAAAAGTGTAACAACTTCACAGTAGCTTAAATTTTCTGTTCAAGAAATCAGATAATTACCAATTTTGTAACATATAACATTACAATTAAAAAAATAAACTCTTCTCAGTATAGTGTGAATATAAAAAATGAAACATGCCTGTGGCAGACATATAGTCTGCTCAAAGAGTGAACAAATGTAAACTTTTATCTATAACAACAAAACACATGCTTGTTAGATCTCTGAAACATTGTGCATGCTCATTCTAAACATTTTTTGCAAGAAAGATGAGCCTGTCCACAACCTCTGGCTTAAGGCAGGCCCGGTTGCAGGTAACTACTCCCCCACCCACACTAAATGGCTGGAATAGAAAGATATTTTTTAGCCAGTAAGCTTAGCCTTGGAAAGTTGGGCTGATGCAACTTCCACCATTCAAGAGGATCTGTGTCTGGCTCTATGTCTGGAATAAGGAAATATGTTGCAAGCTCAGTCTCAATTTTTGTTTTCTCAGATTGTGGGTGTGGCGTGGTGGATGGTGCACTGTTTTTAAAGAAGGCACCCAGAGTCATTTTCTTTTTTGGTGGGGTGTTCTCTTGAATAGCTGAGGGACCAGCTTCCTCTGTGGTAGAGTTGCAGAGAGCAGAGATCTCAGCTTTTTTGCAGACCCCTATGGCCCGATCGATCCTTGGATCCTTCACACCATTCTCTGTAATAAATGTGAAAAGATATTTAGTATATTTTTTGTCACTCCAAACTATATATTTGATTACGTGAGTTTTCAAAATTGTTTTGTACTTTTATCACAATTTTAGTAGCTGTAACACAGTTTAATACATAATGTATAATGAATGCAGATTAAGGAAAAGTCAGGTTTATTTATGTAAATAAACTAAAATAAACTGTAAATATGAATTTATGTCTGTGTGTAAACCAGTTGAAATATATACCATGTTCTGGCTATTAAATTATGAGCTACGTAAATTATAAATTACGTTGTGGAGTCTGTGGCCAAAACACTGCAAGCTGGGCCACTTGTTGTCCTTAAGGGCTTTTATGATGTTGGTGCCACTATCAGTTGTCATGCAGACGAGTCGTTCCTCTGAAAGTCCCCAGGAGCTGAGAGCGTCTTTTAAGCCATGGGCAATTATCTCACCAGTGTGGTTGTCGGGGAAATACGCTGTCTGAAGGCAGATGCTGCACAGAGTCCAACTAATGTTGATGTAGTGAACCGTCAGACTCAGATATGGCTGCATCGTCCGGCTAGACCACAGGTCCGTTGTGGCTGAGTAAAACTGCATCTCCTCCAGCTCACTGCGGATCTTTTCCCGAGTTGTATTGTACAGGTGAGGCAGCGCTACATTGGCGAAATACTTGCGACTGGGGACAACATACCTCGCATCTAATACTTTCAGCATGTGATTAAAGCCTCGCTTTTCGACAGAATAATTTGGCAGCATGTCTGTGGCAATATAAAACGTGATCGCCTCTGTAATCGCTTTCCATCGCGCTCCGTTCTTATCATAAGGCACACAGTTTGTAAAGCTCTCAGGAAGTGTAGTTTGCTTTTTAGCAGGTGTGCTAAAAAAAAAATTCTTTTTTTTTAAAACAATTGGACATATAATTTTTCACTGACTCATTATAAGTCAATTAATATTATTATTATTAATTATTAAAATTGTTACATCTTTTTCAGAATGGGGGGGGATGATAATCTTGCCTTGAAAATATAGTAGCAGGCTTATAATTGTCCAGTACACAAAGTATGGCCCATAATCGCTACACTGATCTGGGCCACACACCTCCCATGCACAATCGGCCCAAATGTTGTGTGCTGTCATGCAGTGCCATCATTGCCACACTTGGCCCACAGTTGGCTGACATGATCTGGGCCACACACCTCCCATCCACAATCGGCCCAAAGATTGTCTGCCGTCATGCACGCAGTGCCATCATTGCCACACTTGGCCCACAGTTGGCTGACATGATGCATGCCAGTGCCGGCAACACGCCAGCAGTGCCATGATGAGGCCACATTTGGGCCAAGTCTGTTTGCTATGTGGGATACAACTTGTATACAACCTACAAAATGTACAGTTTTTTTGTGATTGTTGCGGGCAAAAATCCTTGATTATGCGGCCCGTTTTCTTTAAAAATGCGATGGAATATGCGGGATGTTTATGCAATTTTATGCGATGAAATTGCGGGAACTTGCAAAAACTGCGGTTTGATGAAAAAGAGAAAAAAAGTGATTCCCCTAACACCCTGTTCTCATTAGGCTACTACCTTAATGTAAAGAGTCATTTCTTATTACTTCCTTTGATAAGCAAGCATACTACATCATAGAAAGTGCTGGGAACATTTAATTTCTCATCTTGTTTTATTTCAGACTGTAACGAGTGTAAATAAGGTGTGGCCCCTTTAAGAGCTGCGCGCTCCCTGTTGAACTGTCTGCAGTGTTATATTATATGTTTATATATTATATATATTATATTATATGAACACCCCATGTGTGCGGGTAATTTCTGTTTGATGCTGCTTCTTTTATCTTGTTTTGTTTATTAAGTAACGATGTGACGGTAGAACGTGTGACAGACAGTTATACGAGTTCGATTTGTGAGATGTCAATCGCCTCCGTGAGTCTGTCTGGCCTCTGCAATAACTTCAGCTGTGAGCTATCCCGTCGCGTAATTGCTTCACTTCATAACGTTCCCATGGAAACGGGGAAATGGCTGCTCTTGTGTGAAGCAAACGCAACATTTTTCATGTGCGAGGATTATGAAATCATGCAAACCCCGCATATTTTGCACTGAAATTGGCAATTTATGCAGCGATAGTGCGGGTTATTTGAAAAAATGCGGCCCCCGCATGAATATGCGGACTTTGGCTGATTATGCATTGAATTCAGCGATCGCATAATCGCGTTTTTCTGGAGGGACTGAATGTATTAACAATATGTTCAATGTCATCAGAATACAAATGAGAAAAGAGCAATGAGCTGAAAACTAAAATAAATAAAAAAAGATAAAGAACATGAAGGAAAGATATTAATCAGTTACACTGTACAAATTGTTTAAATCTTTATAAAGAAAAGTTTCATAAGAAATGTTTGGTAATGTAGGGTAAAGTTGAGACACTGACACACAGATATATAACGTATATTTTAAAAGTTTTTATGTCAAGTAAAAATAAAAAAATAAATTTATTTGCAACAGTTATGTTAACAGCATTGTATTTCTGTCGTCAGAACAGCTATTCAGCTGATGGACAACGTGCTGCGTTATCATGGGAACATCCAGGTGAAAATAATGAGGAAATTACTTGTCTTTCGTTGCTCCCTTCATCAAGTGTGTTCCAAACGGCTACATAATGGCACACTAGTGCCCTGCTCACTCCAAAGTCCCACTTGAAGAGCTCTGCCGTCTGCCCTTCGAAGGGAGTAGGGCATAGGGATGATAAGATACTAGTCTATCTATCTATCTATCTATCTATCTATCTATCTATCTATCTATCTATCTATCTCACGAGCAATAAGCACGTCCCAGCCGGGTTTGTCACTTATTTGGTTCCCCCGGAAACATTTCCGTGTTGGTCTGTGTTATTTGCAGCGCGTTTCTGTATTTGGTTGTGTTGTGAACTTTTGCTGCGCTTTTCTGTATTTTGTTGTGTTGTGAGTATTTGGAGCACATGTGTGTTGTGAAACTGATGAAGATGTTTTCTTAATTTGCAGGTGTTTTTTTCTATTTGCATGCGTTTTTTTCTATTTGCATGCGTTTTCTTCAGTTGCAGCACGTGGAGCTCTCTCGGCCACCGAACTTCGCAACAAATACATTCAAGCCCCAGAAAGGTAGTAATGACATGTGTGACATGATGACAAGTAACCCATGTGACTCCAGTGGTTTAACCTCAATTTTATGAAGCGATGCAAGTGCTTTGTTTTGCGCAAAAAAACAACAACATAATTTACCTCTATATTATACTATATTTACCAAAATAATATTATCTGCACATTCATGGAACAACTTCCGGTCTTGAGTCAACACAATACGCATGTGTTGTAGTGCTCCCCCTACTGGATCAAGTAGGGATAACTGCAGGCTGGATCAATGGGCGTGCCATAAGGTCGGAAAGGAATGGTCTTTACAATTGGACACTAAACCTTCCTGATCTGCATAAAAGCGAGCCATAAACTTAATCACTATTGGCCAACAAATAATTATACAAGACCAAATACCTTTCTTTCACTGCAAAAATAGCAATAATGATATTGAGAATACATTCAAAAGTACGTTACCTTCGAAACCTTCTTTATGGCGCGGGTTACATGACGTCATCACCACAGCGACTTTTTTTGGGCTTATAGTGGATCAATCATTAAAAAACGAATTAAATTATTATTTTAAAGATAAAAATGTCTCCTGACACTATTAAAGTCACACTAGTTTTGCACTTTCATTTAAAGTACACACGAACTAATATTATTTTTATAATAATTTGACAGCAAATGTTTTTCCTGTTTAAAGGCAAATATATATGTATATATACACTCAAACATATAATTATAAAATAGGAGTAAAAACTGTTTAATAACCTTCTTTTAAGTGACATTAATCAATTAAGCAAAACAAAAACCGTTTTATCCACAAAACATTTGTCATTTTTATTCAGCTGTCATTTTTCAACAATTAATTTGTCACGGGTGACAAAAACGCTAGCGAGCGGAACCCCTTGATGAGTCACGAGTTTCCCGAGGGAACGATTTGTGTGCGACACATCCCACTCTGGTTCCGGGTGTGGCAGAATCATTGCCCGGCTTGATTAGCGCTAATGCACTACAGGTGCGAGAGAGAGCGGAGCGGTGTTTACACGGGCTGTTTGCTTCATAAGCCATAGATAAAAGGGCTATTGGGAGAGCGTCTGTGGTCGTGATTTGTGGTCATTGGCCCGTTGTTGGTCCCGTGCTGTTCTGTGGTTCTGGGTTTCTCGGAGCAGTGGTGGTAACAAGCTTATTCTGGGAAACTGTCTGGGTGTGGAAGCCGCCTATTGAAGCTGCTGGATCAGAGTGATCGTCTGTGGGAAATCTGCTGGACCGAGTTATCGATTGGATCTGCACTGAGAGGAGAGCGAGAAGGATAAGTGAATTGATTTCATCTTGCGAACATTCAAACAGTTTGAAGAGGATGCAGTGAGTGTGGATCTGACTGTTGGAGAAGCTATGTGTTTCAGAGTGTGTTGAGGAGGAACTGAAGTTTTAATATTCCCCACGTGAGTGTAACAAACGGATTGAGGCCTCTGAACAGCCCTATCGTGTGAGTGAATTGCAGTGCTTTTGCCTTATTGATACACATTGATTTATGGCTGTGGAATTGAAGTGAACACGAGTGTGGTGTGCTTTTGCTGAGAAGTGGCCCCAACCCATGCTTGCACATTTGTGGAAAGTTGTTACTATATCTGTTCTCCATCAGAAGCCTAGAGTGCTACAGCTGAGCTGAAAAGTACTTTGTACTGTGAAGAATCCTTACCTGTTCTCCTTACTGTCTGAGTCTGGAAGTATGCAGCATCGCTGGTGAAGTAAGCTTTTAAACCACTGTCTCACTATTATGAACCAAAGAAAATACTTTGTATTGTGAAGATCCTTACCTGTTCTCCTTACTGTCTGAGTCTGGAAGTATGCAGCATTGTTGGTGAAGTAAGCTTTTAAACCACTGTCTCACTACTGCGAACCGAAGAGAGTACTTTGTACTATGAAGAATCCTTACTCGTTCTACTTACTGTCTGAGTCTGGAAGTATGCAGCATTGTTGGTGAAGTAAGCTTTTAAACCACTGTCTCACTACTGTGAACCGACGAAAGTACTTTGTACTGTGAAGAATCCTTACCTGTTCCACTTATTGTCCGAGTCTGGAAGTATGTCTCATTACTGTGCACTGACGAAAATACTTTGTATTGTGAAGAATCCTTACTTGTCTACTTACCTTCTGAGCCCCGAAGTGTGCAGTTATTGCTGGAAGAAGAGTGCTTACCTGTCTCTCTACCGTCGAGGCCGTGGAGTGTGTAACATCCCGGGGAAGGAGCCCTCGATCTGCCCAGCTGTTCCAGTGAGAAGGCCCAGCGACCGTTACCATCCCTTTCCTTACTTCCATAAATACAATGCTTAATAAAGATTGTTATTCCTTGAAATTTACCTTTGCCTCTGTCTGGTCCATTCCGTTGCGTACCTGTGGTGTTGGCTCCTCGCGGTGGTGTCTGGAGTCAGTGGCGGTTGGTCATACGAGTCCGCCCCGACCTGTGACATCAAAGTGGCGTAGTCGGCAGGATACACACCGTGAGTTGTAGCGGCCACAGGTACGCGATGGCGGACGAAGAGGCACCAGCGGCTCGTCCACAAGCCATGCCGATCTTCATGGGAGCTCCCTGGGCACAGCGCTATGGAGGATCAGAATCGGAGTTGGGCTTGCATGATTGGAAGGCGCAGACAGAGTATCTGGCCGGATTACAGGGACTGAGTGCATCCCAGAGAGTACAGTTTGTGTTGGGGTCTTTGGAAGGAGAAGCCAAAAGGGAAGTTCTGGCTGCATCGGAAGTCACGCGGGCTACTGCGAAAACCATCTTCGATTTCTTGTTCGGATTATATGGAGACTCTACCCCAGTGGCCACTCTTCGTGCCCAGTTCTTTAATTATCAACAGGGGCCTAAGCAGACACTTCGGGCATACTCCTTGAAATTGCGGGAGCAGTTTGGCCGGCTGAAGGGACGACAGCGCCATGGACTGGGTGAAGGGGATGTCTTGTTACGAGACCAATTTGTCATGGGGCTACATGAAGGGCCGGTACGTCAGGGTATACGACTCCATTTTCGACGAGACCCCACTATGACCTTCGAGGCTCTGCGACAAGAGGCCTTGGCGTTGGAACTGGATCAGGGAGAGATGACTCATACACCGGTTTGTGTGGCAGCAAGTAGTGCCAGTGGACCCGCGCCTGTCGAACCGAGCGGTTGGAAGCAGAAGCTGAGAACTGAACTGTTAGAGGATGTCAAGGGACAGATGGCGGAACTATCCCGGAACCTGCTGGGTGAACTTCGTCGAGGTCGAGTCGAGGGCGGATCAGTGGTGAGAGAGAGGTCGTATTCGGAGGAGGGGCGAGGTCCTGTGCTCCGCCCCCTACGTCCTGTGGGCCCCCGGTTCCAGTGGGATGACCAAGGAAGGCCTATCTGTATCAAGTGCGGAGACCCGGGACATATCAGTCGCCAGTGTGGGCTCCGTCGGGGTTCTCAAGGGGGTTTTTAGTCTCACCGGCCACTGTGGGTCAAATGGCCGGGACCCCTTTGTGTGACCCTCCTTCTATTCCTGTTTTACGAGATGACTGGGTTGGGCGTTGTCCCACCGTAGAAGTTCAAGCCAATGGGGTTACGATAAATTGTCTGGTTGATACAGGTTCACAAGTGACCTTATTTTCCGAGAGTCTGGCCCAAGAGTTGTTCGCCAACCATCGGCTCAAGCAACGGAAGCTTCCGGATTGACCTTGCGGGGGGCGAATGGCCTAGACATCCCCTATACTGGGTACATCATGGTGGACTTCCTGGTCCGAGGAGTACCCTTCCGACAAAAAGGGGTTGTTTTTGTCAGAGACCCTGTCGTCCGCCGCTGCATCCGGCTAGTACTGTCCTGTGGTAAGAGAAGACTCAGTTATTAACTGCTAGATTCTGTGCTCACTATTGTTGTTCTATGAACATAGAAACCCTGTCGTCTGCCGCTGCATCCGGCTATTGCTGTCCTATGGAAGAGAAGACTCAGTTATTAACTGCTGGATTCTGTACTCACTATTGTTGTTCTATGAACAGAGACCCTGTCGTCTGCCGCTGCATCCTGCCATTGCTGGCCTGTGAAAAGAGAAAGTCTACTTATTCGAAAGCCAACACCTTTGTTCCTCCACCCTGCTGTTCTGGACAAGGAGATGACGAACTGTCGGCTGGCCTGAGTCGTTCTTCCACCCAAGTGCGCCACCCGCCCCAGAGGTACCCATGGTAGGGTGGGCTGTGGTCCCGAGGGACCCCGAAGTTGAAGTCAGAGTGGCTCCGCCCTTACCACCCTGATGATCTCAGCGGGACACCCGAGGACAGCCACCCGAGAGGTATGGCGAATGGAATTGAGGAACACCGGTTCTAGGGACTAGAACCGATTGGCAGGGGGGGGGATGTCACGGGTGACAAAAACGCTAGCGAGCGGAACCCCTTGATGAGTCACAAGTTTCCCGAGGGAACTATTTGTGTGCGACACATCCCACTCTGGTTCCGGGTGTGGCAGAATCATTGCCCGGCCTGATTAGCGCTAATGCACTACAGGTGCGAGAGAGAGAGGAGCAGCGTTTACACGGGCTGTTTGCTTCATAAGCCATAGATAAAAGGGCTATTGGGAGAGCGTCTGTGGTCGTGATTTGTGGTCGTTGGCCCGTTGTTGGTCCCATGCTGTTCTGTGGTTCTGGGTTTCTCGGAGCAGTGGTGGTTACAAGCTTATTCTGGGAAATTGTCTGGGTGTGGAAGCCGCCCATTGAAGCTGCTGGATCAGAGTGATCGTCTGTGGGAAATCTGCTGGACCGAGTTATCGATTGGATATGCACTGAGAGGAGGGAGAAAGATAAGTTAATTGATTTCATCTTGCGAACATTCAAACAGTTTGAAGAGGATGCAGTGAGTGTGGATCTGACTGTTGGAGAAGCTATGTGTTTCAGAGTGTGTTGAGGAGGAACTGAAGATTTAATATTCCCCACGTGAGTGTAACAAACGGATTGAGGCCTCTGAACAGCCCTATCGTGTGAGTGAATTGCAGTGCTTTTGCCTTATTGATACACATTGATTTATGGCTGTGGAATTGAAGTGAACACGAGTGTGGTGTGCTTTTGCTGAGAAGTGGCCCCAACCCATGCTTGCACGTTTGTGGAAAGTTGTTACTATATCTGTTCTCCATCAGAAGCCTAGAGTGCTACAGCTGAGCTGAAAAGTACTTTGTACTGTGAAGAATCCTTACCTGTTCTCCTTACTGTCTGAGTCTGGAAGTATGCAGCATCGCTGGTGAAGTAAGCTTTTAAACCACTGTCTCACTATTATGAACTGAAGAAAATACTTTGTATTGTGAAGATCCTTCCCTGTTCTCCTTACTGTCTGAGTCTGGAAGTATGCAGCATCGCTGGTGAAGTAAGCTTTTAAACCACTGTCTCACTATTATGAACTAAAGAAAATACTTTGTATTGTGAAGATTCTTACCTGTTCTCCTCACTGTCTGAGTCTGGAAGTAAGCTTTTAAACCACTGTCTCACTATTGTGAACCGAAGAAAATACTTTGTATTGTGAAGATCCTTACCTGTCCTCCTTACTGTCTGAGTCTGAAAGTATGCAGCATTGTTGAAGTAAGCTTTTAAACCACTGTCTCACTACTGTGAACCGACGAAAGTACTTTGTACTGTGAAGAATCCTTACCTTTTCCACTTATTGTCCGAGTCTGGAAGTATGCAGCATCGCTGGTGAAAGAAGCTTTTAAATCACTGTCTCATTACTGTGCACTGACGAAAATACTTTGTATTGTGAAGAATCCTTACTTGTCTACTTACCTTCTGAGCCCCGAAGTGTGCAGCTATTGCTGGAAGAAGAGTGCTTACCTGTCTCTCTACCGTCGGGGCCGTGGAGTGTGTAACATCCCGGGGAAGGAGCCCTCGATCTGCCCAGCTGTTCCGGGGAGGAGGCCCAGCGACCGTTATCATCCCTTTCCTTACTTCCATAAATACAGTGCTTAATAAAGATTGTTATTCCTTGAAATTTACCTTTGCCTCTGTCTGGTCCATTCTGTTGCGTACCTGTGGTGTTGGCTCCTCGCGGTGGTGTCTGGAGTCAGGGGCGGTTGGTCATACGAGTCCGACCCGACCTGTGACAAATTTTTTGAAACGTCAGTTGAATTTGTCATCAAAGGCTTGTGTTCAAAGTCAAAACTGATTCCTTCACTCATTCATAGCAGTCCATAGAACAGAAGCCATCTAACTCTCTATCTGAATAGAACGCAGTGAAGACTCCCTTCTTTCCATTGCCGCAATACCCAGTGGTGTTTTTATAGAGAAATCCACATGCATCACATCTGGTGAGCTTAAACTCCACTCTGTATTCCTCCCTCACATCCGGACTGACAGACTTCCAGTCAACGATACCTACAAGGCGAAAGAAAAAAAATATTTTTAATGCAAAAAGGAGACAAAGACGCACACTGGACCATCTTTGTGTCACCACTCTGAGGAGACAAAAGCATTGTCTGTTTGACTACTTTGCACATACTTATGTGCTTTATAAAATCAGACTTATTTATTATGGTTTTTGAGCAGTGGAAGCAGTGAAAGTGCTTGCTTTTCCTGCATTCCAAGTGACAGTCAAAGATGATCAAATCTATAAGAATCATAAACAACACAATTTAAAATAGGAAAACTCATGTATAAAGCAAAACATGTTTGACGTAAGTTTCCAATTATGATACGTAACATCATCGTTCACGTTATCTATAACCTTAAGTTATCTGTAGGGTAACAGGCATGCATATCACAACTGAACTTATATATACGTTCATTACGAACCGCGCGAAGTCTGTGGCTTTGCAAATGACTATGTATCTTGTGATATTCACAAGGTTTAAAAACACTGATTGCACAAAACGGACATCGATACAAATCGCCGACTCTGAAGTCTTCAATGCAAATGCAGTCATTAATTCGTCTCACTGTAACGTGTCTGTCAACAACAATTAAATAATTACCAAAGCTGAAAGATGTAAAGCAAAGAGAACAACAAATTGTGATATCGCATACATGCATTACCTCCGCCATCTTCTTTCGGTCTAAGGAAATGCAATATAAAATGCAATAGGAAATGACGTATAACTATGGTTACTGCTGATTGGCCAACGCAGTCAAAGAGTGTACTTCTATACTCTTTGACGCAGTTGCCAGGAGGAAACTCCTTTCACCAATGAGAAACCTTTCGACACGTCCCCTACCTCTTGCCACACCCCTACCTTTCGACACGCCCATTACTCCAAGCTGCAGCTACCCCTGTCTCTACTGGATTGCAGGTCAGTATTTTCCTAAATAAACAAAACACCCGCATCGCTTCATAAAATTGGTTAAACCACTGGAGTCTCATGGATTACTTCAGTGATGTCTTTCCTATCGTTTTGGGCCTTGAATGTTTTAGTTGCATTGCTCCCAATGGAGGGACAGAAAGCCCTCAGAATTTCATTCAAAACATCTTCATTTGTGTTACAAAGGTGAACCGAAGTGGGAGAGGGAGTGCACTGTGATAGGCTGGTGTGAGAACCTGGCAGATCTATAACAAATTCAAATTGAATTTGAATCTAAAATCTTGTTCCGTATTGTTAATATATTTTGACATCCACACAGAATTGTCTATCCCATGCACAGATCTTAAGCATTACATTTAATGACTTGTGACTGGCAAAAATATAATTTCTAATTATCATCTTCTTTAATACAGACAAGAGAGAGTGTGAAACCATCAGCTGTTTGCCAGGTAAATAGTGAAGTCATATTGAATGCCATTAATAAACATATAATGATTATATGGGATGTAGTGTATATCAAATTTTTTTGTCTTTTAAAACCTTTTTTTTTTTATGTTCCCGCAAGTTTGCGTCAGATTAGTGACGACTAATATTTGGCATCAATTCAAGTGTACTTGTTTTGCAGAGATGAGTTATTTCCGTTTAGGGCAGCAAAAATGCTGCTTGACCAACCTAAATCTGGGTGCGTCTGTTTTACCTCTGTTTTAATTTAATGTTACTTTAGATGAGTGTACGTTGGAAACCACGGCATGGCCAATCCAAAGCTATTATAAGAGAAGTAAAGTTGGTTAACTTATATCTGTAATAGTGGCCATAGATCTGCCTGAAGCAAACGTTACTTTAAATTCAAGTGTATACAAATTCAAGGGGGCTATATAAAAGTATTGTTTGTGTAAGGGTGAATCCGACCGTCTAAGATATTAGCCAATTACCTCTGTTTGGTGACCGAAACTGGCGAGATTGCGATCGTGAGACCCCGAGGAAATGACCCCGAGACGCGAGGACCTCTGAGTGACATAGCTTCCTAATCTGAGTGGGTAAAACATAATTAAAGAGTTAAAAAATAATAATCAAACATTCGCTCACTTTTAATGATGCCCAGATATCATTAAAACCTTTTTCATTAATGGAGTCAGATGAAATAACGAGTTAATACATATGAGAAAATGTATTCCATTTATTCTTGTTGTGTTGCGTAAAAGGAAAGACAATAACGCACAGAAACCTTCACCCGTATTATTGGAAGACTGCCATTGGACCGATAGTCGAGCTTACACATGGCTACTCGATAGTGCAACTGACAAATAACAGTTGAGTATTCCAGCAAGCCGTGTGTTAATGTGGTGTGTATTCTTCTCATTTTAGGTCCTGCGTCCATTTGGGCTGAAGGTCAAGACAGAACCAAACCAAAGCCGGACTGTAACCTACTGACCTACATGACAGACTTCATACTGACAACTACTGGCATGGATGCTGCGTCACATGTTTTTGAACAAAAACTTTTTCACCTAGAATTTAAAGTGTAGAGGAGACTCCATGTCTTCATCTCTTGTGAGTGGGTATCATTTAAAACATTCTTAAAAGAACTAGTCATTTCTTCTGAATTTATAGTATTTATTGTTCTTGTTAAGTAATGTTGTTGTAATCCTGTTAATGTGTGTACAGTATAAATTGCAAACATAAATTGTGAAAAATAAGCAGATCTAAAAGTTTTTATGGCCTCTCTTTATGCAATCGAGCTCTCCTTCCATGAAATGTGAAATACTTCTAGTTTTGTTTTCTTCCAGTTTCGCTCCATTTTTCTGGCTGCTCTCTTTAGAGCCTGAGTATGCTTGTTGTACCATGGCGTTAAAAGTTTCTGTCGCAATATGGAGTTCTTGTAAGCTATCTGGGATGATGAGATGATAAAACTGATCAGGAAGATTATTAATAAAGCAATTTTTAGTGGCAGAAGTGATAGGTCTAACATATTTGTAACACGGAGTCGGCTTTGCAGCTTTGGCTAAATGAAGTTTACACGAGACTAGATAATGATCTGAGATGTCATCGCTCTGCTGCAGAATTTCAACAGCATCAGCATTGATTCCATGTGATAATATTAGATCTAGAGTATGATTACGACAATGAGTAGGTCCTGACACGTGATGTCTAACTCCAATAGAGTTAAGAATGTCTTTAAATGCCAATCCCAATACATCTTTTTCATTATCTACATGTATATTAAAATCCCCAACAACTAGGACTTAATCTGCAGCCAGTACTAACTCTGATAGAAAGTCAGCAAATTCTTTGATAAAGTCTGTATGGTGCCCTGGCGGCTTGTATACAGTAGCCAGCACAAATCTTAAATGTGATTTATCATTTGCACTATATATATTGTTACATTAAGCACCAACACCAAAATAATTATATTTGAAAGTAGACTTCTTAGTAATTTTGAAAATATTACTATAAATTACAGCAACCCCTTTGCCTTTCAGACAAGGTTTATAACAGTAATCTTGCGGGGTGCACTCATTTAAAGTAATTTAATCATTTGGTTTTAGCCAGGTTCCTGTCATACGCAGCACATCTATGTTATAGTCTGTAATCATATCATTAACAATAAGTGCTTTTGAAGTAAGGGATTGAATATTCAGCAACCCAAGCTTTATCATTTATTCATTTGTATTATTTCTGTTTTTTATTTGTTGAACATCAATTAAATTTTTACCCTTAGATGGGTTTGGAAGTTTTTTGTATTTCCTAATTCGGGGAACAGACACAGTCTCTATATGATGATATCTAGGTGAAAGAGCCTCTATGTGATGGGATTTATCTGACCTTGGTGACGTGAGACAGCTGGCAGACGGTCGGTTTAGCCAGTTTGTCTGCTTCCTGACCCGAGCCCCAGATTGTCATGTTTTATGCTCTAAGACTATGTGCCATATTACTAGAGAGAAGAGCAGCACCATCCCACGAGGGATGAATACCATCTCTTTTCAACAGGTCAGGTCTGCCCCAAAAACTTTTCCAATTGTCTATGAATTCTATATTATTTTGCGGACACCAGTTAGACAACCAGCCATTGAGTGATGACAATCTGCTAACTATCTCATCACTCTTTCGAACAGGAAGGGGGCCAGAGCAAATTACAGTGCCTGACATCATACTTGCGAGTTCACACACCTCTTTAACATTAATTTTAGTGATCTCCGACTGGCGAAGTTGAACATCATTAGTGCTGACGTGAATAATAATCTTAGAGAATTTATGATTAGCATTAGCCAGCACTTTTAAATTTGCTTTGATGTCAGGCGCTCTGGCTCCCGGCAAACATGTGTCTCTATTTTCACGTTCCGTGTAATAGAATCGCCAATAACTAGGGCACATTCAACATGATTCTCAGTGGGTGTTTCACTGAGTGGGGAGAATCTATTTGATGTTGTAATCGGAATGGAAGAGCGGTGTTTTGTCCCGCGACTACAGCGCCTCACCGTCACCCAGTTGCCCTGCTGCACGGGCTCTACTTCAGCCGGAAACCGAACAATGTACAGTGTTCTCTAAGCTAGTCACATCCAAAGCAGTATCTAAAGCCCTTGCACTCTTACAATTAACCTCAATTAAAGTTTGGATGCGTGTATCTAGTTCTGAAATCTTCTCCGTCAGCCTGACTATCTCCCTGCATTTATTACATGTAAATCCTGTGCAGACGGAGAAGGCTATACTATACATGTTACATGAAGTGCAAGTCACAATAAGAGGAGAAGATGACATGACTTACCATGTTTGTTGACTGATTCTACTTACCACAGCTTTGATGGATTTGTAAAAGGCGCGAAGGTGCGAGCTAAATAAATAAATATAGAGCGCACGGATGGCCCATTAACAGGATAGCGAATTAGTAGCTTGTTGTGCTAGCAACGATTTAGATTGAAGCTAGCGATGTCAGGTTAATATGTGATGTTGAGTAAGTTGTATTTAGCAGTATAAACAACAGGGAATGGTAGTAAATAATGATTCAAAACAGAAAGATATACGAAGCTACAGACACAAACCAACAGCAAGGCAGCAAGGTAGACAGGAGCAATCGAGCCAATCAAGCAATCCCTTTTCAAAGCCTTTTGGTATTTTAACAATGAGTCACTTAATATTTCAAAAGAGACATGAAGCTTATCCTTCTTCCATCTACGCTCTGCTCTTCTGCAGGACTGCCTCAAGGAGCGTATGTTATCATCAATCCACGGGTCAACTCTTGGCTTAGGTTTTAAGGTCTTTACGGGAGCTACTATGTTTAAAACATTCACACATGTAGCATCACACAAAAGCTCCTCTGCACTTAATTCATACTGGTTTGCATCCGAATGTGACGGGTTGAGTGTTTTTAATATTTGTCCTGCTTCACTAAAAGTAGTAGTTTTTTAATAGGATGGCTTAAATGGGAAGACACACCCACTGGCGTTGAGCTGCAGCGCGACATTGAGTGCACCTGTGTGGCTCAATTAGGGAGGTTCGTTGGGGTCCGGTGGCTTTATAAAAAGTTTGTCTAAACGCGCCGTTGTCATTCTTCTCCGTGCTGCGTGTAGTAGAAGGTAGTGATGGGCAGATCGAGGCTTCGTGAAGCAATGAAACAGTCGAAGCAAATGTGCCATTTTGTTTCGAGGCTTCGAATCAATCCGAAACCCGTCTCCACGGTGACACCTAGTGGTCACTTGCAGGTGTTGATCTGAAACAACCTTTACAAAGAGCTAATAAAAAAATGTGTTGTTGTTTTTTTTTTTTATTATTGTATTTTTGTAATATATGAAGCTTGTAACCTGTAGTCTCTTCACATTGCATAATGTGATTTTGGTCATGAAAAATGAATATTAATAAAAATAAATCAAGCCACAATGTCTCCCTTTCTTATAGATTTTTATTCAAAAATATTAATTTCTCTGCTGTTGAAGGACTCAGCCTACTTCTTTTTTTACAGATAATTTCTCCAGCCTTTGAAAAAATTCTCTCACAAGGGACACTTGTTGCTGGCATACAAAGATATTTTTTAGCTAGGACATACAAATGAGGAAAGATTACTGCTCTCTCTTTCCAGTAAGTTAGAGGATCATGAGTTCTGGGCAAAAACGCATCGCTGAGGTATTTTTTCACTTCCACTGTGGCATCAGCTGTAGGATTGTGTATCATCTGGGTCTCACGGATACGATTGTCAAAATGTTCCCATAAACTGTCTTGTGTTTCAACTGGTGTTGATGATGATGGCCTGATGTTGACATTTGTGGTTCTGAATTAAAAGAAAACGGCAATTAGTAACAAATCATAAAACAATGCATACCTTGCTTAGATGGCCCAGCAGTGTCAGTAGCAGGCCTTGGTACAGGGGGAACACTACCATCCTCTGCACCCTGCAGAATGGCATGATGAATGCTCCTCAAATGGCGCATCATGGATGATGTATTGTTGCAGTAGGCTAGCTGCCGATCACAATACACACATCTCACTTTATTTGGGGTTTCCAAATGGAAATGCTCCCACACCACAGATGTACGGCATCTCTTCTGTGGAGCCTCCATTTCTATCTATCTATCTATCTATCTATCTATCTATCTATCTATTTTATATGTAGCCTATCTATCTAATAATCTATATGTATCTGTAATATATGTATCTATCTATTAATCTATATATATATATATATATATATATATATATATATATATATATATATATATTTCTATCAATGCATCTATTAATGTGTCACTATATGTACTCTGTGTGTCTCTAAGTCAATGTGTAAATGTAAATTAAATCCTAAATATAACTAAACAAATCGCACTATAAATGTCACTATATCACCAAAAATCCGCTATCTCAAAACCAAACTCCTCTCACAAAAACCCACGATATGAAAATGCGTTGACAAAACTTTTATACTGTGTGATTGTGTGATTTGTTCCCGAACCGACCAATCAATGAAACCCTGATTCGGCGGAGCACTCCACCTGATGAAACACTTAGACGCTTCATTTAGCCGTTGTCACGTGACGTGGGTGTTTTGAATCACGCTTTGGATCAGTGTTTCGAATCATCTTTGCTTCGGGATCTCGCAAAGCTTCGGAACGTCTGTTTCGCGCCAGCCATCCTTAGTAGAAGGCTATATGTTTATATTTCCTGTTGCTATTCCCTGGTGAGTCGTTTGATTGATTGCTCTTTCTCATAGTTGTAGATCATGGTCTAAATATGTGTTTGTTAGTAGGGATGTGTGCGTGAAGTGGCGAGCGCGGGTAGCATAAAGCTCACTGTAGTTTAAGTTTCACCTACGAGGTAAGTAACTTTATTGTGGGTTTTCCTTTATTCTGTGGGGGGAAATCCTTTGAAATTAATGCACAAGTTGTGCTTTTATTATATTTTTATTGCAGGTGCGGTCTGAGCGCTAGCTGCTGTTTTGTTTATACCTGTTGTGTTGCTGTCTCATTGTCCTGTTCGCACGGCGTAGTGGATGTTCGCGGCTGTGAACCGCGGCTTCGAACCACAGCTCTTTAATGACTTCTGCCCTAATCGGTATTGAGAATGTATTTGCCAGTGTGTTTTCACATGTGAATTATCTGACCTAAGATACTGAGCAGAAGAGGAGAGTATATTTTCTTTTGATATTGTTTCTTTATTTTTTTGTTTATCACTTGCATGAACAACTCTTATTCACTGTTTTGTGTGGTTTGTCTCTGCTTCAGCTAAAGGATCAATTACGGTCTCTTATCAACTGTGGGTATTTAATTGGTAAATGTGTATGAGATCTATTTTTAGGATGTTTTAAACTGAATGTTTCCTGTGTGGAATAAACTTTGGATTTTTGGAAGTCACGTCTCTGTCTTTGACGCAATCCGAACAAGCAGGGTCCTTCATAGTGTTGTAATTCTTTTAGATTTGATTCTTTTTGGGATTTTGTTTATTTTTATACTTTCCTGGGTGGAGAAGTAACCTAGGTGGCATAGTCGTTTTTTTTATTTTAGCCAAAGGTTACACATAGCTTGCATAGTATTGCAAAAAGCTGATGAGAAAACTGTACTAGTATCAGAGATCATTAATCGGGATTTACGGACTAGCCTTTTGAATTGCAAAGAGTTTGATGTAGGAATAGAGAATATGATAACACAAGATCAAGAGTATGTCCACTCTGATGGGTAGGAACATGTACATGCTGATATAAATCAAAGGCATTTATCAAGGTAATAAACTCTTTAGCTAAAGAGTCTGTTGTGCAACACACATGCACATTAAAATCTCCTAAAATTAACAATTTATTATACTTTGGTACAAATTCACTCACGATGAACAAGGTGCCAGACAGGCAAGACTAGAAAACTCAAAAAATAAATAAACTGTCTGCACACTTGAATCCTTAAAGAAAATGTAATTACCTTTCTATCCTCATTAAAAATAAACTGTTGTTAAAACAGACACTGAAAGAATTTGAAGACAACATGTTGACCACTAAACTGAGAAAATACAGGAGAGATGCCTACGATTATCAGACTGGAAAGGTGTACAAATGGGTATTTGGAGAGGTGACCCAACGAGACCCAGTAAGTGGACACCGCTCACAACAGTTTGGCTTTACATCTGATAGTGACTTCCCTAGCGACTCCGACTCCTCCCGCAGTACCCATCGCTTTCAAACACGCCAGTTTACAAAAAACGATCAATGGAACAAGGGAAGGAAGCCACAGAAAAACAAGACAGGAAACCAAGGAAGACGAGGAGAGGTCAAAAGAAATGGACTAGAGATGGGGCCAGTAACACGTCAACAGGTCAGAGTCCGGTCGTGAACCTGTCTGATAAGGTACTTTCTCCTCTACATCTCTCGGCCCTGAGTAAGGGATTAAGTTTTGTTCCCACCAGCCATACAAACTATTTTGAAATTAAGACTGACTTATTTCTCTTTTTCAGAAGGATTAAATTGAGATATCTTTTTGGGACTGTGAATGAAAACCAGGATTTTATTAAACCTATGTTCAAGCCTAAAAGCACATTTGTACCTCATGTAAACCACCCCTCGATTGATACATTCTGTAGGGTTGTTGAACAGGAGATTTTAGACAAGATACAGACTACGCCTTACTCCCATCAGCAGAATTTGTGTCAGGATGAAAGAAATGTCATTAAAGAGCTTGCTAAAGATACAGATATTATAATAAAACCAGCAGATAAGGGAGGGGGCTGTTGTTATCCTTAATACAACTGACTATGTAACTGAGGCATATCGTCAACTGAATGATGAAACATTCTGTAGGAAGCTTAAATGTGACCCCACTATTGATTTTCAAAAAATGATTTGTGAGATGACGACTCAACCCCTAGAACAAAATTGGATAACCAAAGAAGAATTCAGCTATCTTAATAGACAACATCCGGTCATTCCGGCATTCTATATGCTTCCCAAAATACACAAAAGCCTTATCAAACCTAAGGGCAGACCCATAGTTGCTAGTCACTACTAGAACCATTATCAAATTTTGTGGATTATTTCATCAAACCTTTTGTGAAAAATCTGCCAGCTTATGTACAAGATTCTACGGATGTTATTAATAAAATCTCTGAACTCCAGGATCTCCCCCCTGATACTATTTTAGCGACGTTTGATGTAGAAAGTCTATATACTAATATTTCCCATGAACGAGGTATTATAGCACTAGAATACTACCTACAGAATCGTCCTGAGGATGTGAATCCGCCCAACACTTTTATCTGTGATCTAGCATCATTAATCCTCAGATTAAACTTCTTTGCTTTCCACCAGGGTGAATATTATCTCCAAGTTAAAGGCACAAGTATGGGGAGTACCTTTGCCCCCAGTTACGCTAACTTATATGTTGGATTCGTTGAACAACAGTTTATTTTTAATGAGGATAGAAAGGTAATTAAATTTACTTTAAGGATTCAAGTGTGCGGACAGTTTATTTATTTTTTGGAGAATGTGTCTTTAAAAATATAGAGTAATCCGCCACCAGTTAAGCGAGGCGAATTTAAAAACAAACAGTTTGAAGGTAAAAGGTCCGCCAGAGGGCTTGAATCACAGAGGGTAAGCCAGGTTTCCGTAATAAATAAGCAGTCCAATTCACACAAAGTAAAAAAGTAATTTATAATAAAAGTCTTATTTACCACCGATCTTAAATTGAGTAGACCCAGCCTGAACCGAAGCGGACTGTCCGTCAGCTCTTCCGACTGCCGCACTTGAGAAAAAGTGTGAAGATGGCTGAAGCACACTCCTCGACGGCAGATATGGGGAGAGCCATACACACCAGAGGTCACCGTGGCTCGGACCAGGGAAGCACTCCACTCATATGACAGATCCAGGGAATGCTAGCAGACAAAGTAATCGCCGGCCGAACACCTCCCCTGACGTCCCAAAGGCCGCACACCAGACTGCAGAGCCAAGTAGGACTTCAGCCTAACAGCACAGCCACCCCGTTTTCCGCGTTTCTTCCTCTTTCTCTTCACTGGTAACGAGCATGGCCATCGCCGAAGATAACCAGGTATCAACGATAGAAGAGGAGGAGGAGGATAATATGAGCCATTTGAGGCATAGCCCAACAAATTGTTTGCACAGGTCCGCAGACTTAAAATAGCTGACTTGTCATAGACCAATATCGCGCACTGCGTTACCTTCAAAATAAAACAAACAATACTAATACTAGCCTCTGAGACCGACGGATTAAACCGCTTGTTAAAAACACACAACTTGATCCTACAGAATTAGTCAATTACAGGCCGATCTCGAATCCACCTTTTCTGTCAAAGATACTAGAAAAGGCAGTATCTTCACAATTATGTTCATTTTTAGAAAGAAATGGTATCTGCGTGGATTTTCAGTCAAGATTTAGACTGTACCATAGTACTGAGACAGCTCTCATCAGAGTCACAAATTATTTGCTCTTATCATCCGATCATGGTTGTATCTCTCTATTTGTGTTACTCGCTCTTAGTGCTGCATTTGATACCATTGACAACAACATTCTTTTAAATAGACTTGAAAATTATGTCGGCATTAATGGAATTGCATTAGCATGGTTTAAATCATATTTATCTGACCAATATCAGTTTGTAGCAGTAAATGAAGAAATGTCTTATCGATCAAAAGTTTAGTATAGCATACCACAAGGCTCAGTACTAGGACCGTTGCTGTTCACTCTGTACATGCTACCCTTAGGAGATATCATTAGGAAGCATGGCATTAGTTTTCACTGTTATGCTGATGATACTCAGCTCTATATTTCTTCACGCCCAGACGAAACCTACCAATTCACAAAATTAACGGAATGCATTGCTGATATAAAAAACTGGATGACTAGTAATTTCCTACTACTTAATTCTGAAAAAAACAGAGATTCTAAATATTGGACAAAAAACTTCCTCACATACTAACCTAGAATACTGTCTAACACTCGATGGCTGCTCTGTCAAGTCTTCATCGTCGGCTCGGAACCTGGGTGTTCTCTTGATACCAATCTTTTATTTGAAAGTCACGTGTCTAGTATCTGTAAAACCGCATTTTTCCATCTTAAAAATATATCTAAATTACGTCATATGCTCTCAATGACAAATGCGGAACAGTTAGTTCATGCGTTCATGACATCAAGGCTAGATTATTGTAATGCTATTACAATGCTGGGTGGTTGCCCTGCAGGCTTAATAAACAAACTACAGCTGGTCCAAAACACAGCAGCTAGAGTTCTTACCAGAACCAGGAAATATGACCATATTAGCCCGGTTCTGTCAACACTGCATTGGCTCCCTATTAAACATTGTATACATTTTAAAATATTGCTGATTACTTACAAAACACTAAATGGTTTAGCTTCCCAGTACTTGAGCGAGCTCTTAACGCATTATAGTCCATCACGTCTATTGCAATCTCAAAATTCCGGCCAGTTGATAATACCTAGAATATCAAAATTGACTGCTGGTGGTAGATCCTTTTCCTATTTAGCACCAAAACTTTGGAACAGCCTTCCTAGCATTGTCTGGGAAGCAGACACACTCTGTCAGTTCAAATCTAGACTAAAAACACATCTCTTTGACCTAGCATTCACATAACACATTATAGACTTCTATAATTCAATGTTAGGCTGCATAGATTAGGTCAGCAGGAACCGGGAACACTTCCCTTAAATCCTGATGTACTTGTACCTTGGAACCTATTTCATGGTTTGTGTTCTCGAGCCACCAGGCACTGTTTTGTGCAAATGAGCGGCTGGATCACATTAAGGGTTTTCTGTTAGAACGGTGTCGTGTTACCGGCCCCTAAGTTAATAACTAATGATCGTTGCGACAGAAGTGAATCAATCAAAACTAACTTTAGCTAGACAATAACTTTATTCTAGAGCTCCTCTAAAGCCAAAACAATCTTTGTTGCTTTAATTTCCTAGTATCACTGTAAAGCTGCTTTGAAACTATCTATATTGTTAAAAGGGCTATATAAATTAAGATGACTTGACTTGACATATTCACTGATACGTTCAATCGTGTCTTTCTCTGATTCAGATACTGCTCTTTCAACTGCAGCATCTATTGCCAGTTCAGCATCTTCCAGCACTTGTGCTTCCACTATGGCCACATCAGCTTCTCGATGTAGCGTTAACACCTCCAACTCAGTGTCTATTCTTAAGCCCCGTTCACACCGCCATCGACACGCAGCGACAAAGCGACACGATCCCATTCATTTCAATGGAGCGCTGGTGACTTCCGGCAACATTGACCATTGGCGACAAAATGTGGGCGTGTCAAGCAACAAGAGACATGCGACAAAAGTTCTGAAATTTAAACTTTATGCAAATGAGAAGCGATTTTCGCGAGCAACAACCAATAGGAAAGAGGACTTTCAGTGGAGCTCACGTCACCATCTTGAGTGCAGGCAAGGCAGAAGAGTTCGAGGGCGATTTCACAGTTTTATATTATTTGACTGTAACCACATACATGAATATAGTAAAATGATGCATGGAAAAGAAACTGTCGACAGTCTCAGTGAGTTTAATTCATACATTTATAGTTTGAGTGTTCCCTTTCGTAAGGGAAGTCCCGCTGCATCGATACTCGATGCTTTGGGGAATGCCTTCGACATGTAGCATCTAAAGTCAACTTTGGAATTTTTCCAATCTCGATTGGTGTAGCGTCATTACGTCACTCGTAACGTCGCATGTGACGGTGATCCAGAAGCTACAAAGGGTCACAGGAAACAGGAAATGTTTCCCTTGGCGCTTCCCACCAAGCCCTGCCGTACAACATAGGCCTTGGTTGGGAAGGCATATATGGCGGCAGGTTGGGCTGGTAGTTGTCTGCATACGATGGGGCTGTTGCAGGCATACCAGGCCGACCTCCTCAAATAGGTGGACGATAGCGGGGAGGTCGCCTTCGGCGACATCCGCGAGATGTGTCGAGTGGCTGACTTGTCTCTCCAAGCTATCAAGGAGACGGCCCGTGCCATCGGCCGCTCCATGGCAGCACTGGTAGCCACGGAGAGACACCTGTGGCTGAATCTGTCGGGCATTGGGGACAAGGACTCGATGCCCCAGTTTCGCCTTCTGGCCTTTTCGGCGACAGAGTCAATAACGTCGTCGTTAGGTTTCAGGACGCGAAAAGGCAGTCAGCCGCATTTAAAGAACTTATCCCCCGCCATCGCTCCAGGTCTCGTGGGTCTGCTGCCAGGGGGCAGACCCAGGAGACCGCCGCCAGCTCCTCACACCTGCTGAGGCAGAAGGATTGTGTTGCCTCTCGTGCTCCCCGCAAAAGACCTGGAGCCAGAGACAAGACCCTCAGCCGAAGCCTTCTAAGCCGAAAACAGATCTGAGGACTGTGATTCAGGCGAGGAAGGCTTCGGCTAAGAGGCCTTGACGCGATGCTCAAGCCTCTGAGGGCGCTCCCCCCCCACGTGGGCATTATAAAACCTTGCTCCGTGGAGCCCTCAGGAAATCGATGTTGCTTCCCGCCATCAAGTGTGCTTCGGGACGCATCGACTTCCAGTGAATGTATTGCACACAGTGTTTCTCTAACATCTATAGCCCTAACACATTCGCTACCCCTCAAGAGGTCTGTAGAAAAAATTATTCGGTTAGTTCCTGCCAGGAAATTGCTTCAGGTCACCGAAAAAAATAAATAAAACACCTGAGGTCAGCCCTGAGAGACTGATCCCCCTAGTAGATTATTTAGACACCTGGAAAGGTCTTCAAAATATATCTCAATGGGTCCTGAATACAGTTGAGAAAGGATATAGAATCCAGTTCCAGTATAGACCACCAAGATTTAGTGGTGTTACTCACACACTGGTATCTCCTGACCAGGATCAGGTGATGGAACATGAAGTCCAGTCCCTCTTAGCTAAGGGGGCCATAGAATATGTGAATTATCTGTGATATGTCTACTTTTGTATGTGTCCACTTACAACCAAAACACAAGATTGTGCTTTTGTAAAATAAAGAAAATAAACAGGGTGTGCTTTCTGCCTCTCCGTCTCGGTGAACTTTTTTTTCTTGAGCACGTCTATAAACTGAAACAAAACTCAGCGAATACTATTCATCCAGGCATGAGCTATATCTCTTTATAATCGTTTAAGTATGTAATTTTAAATGATCTGATTCAAAACTAAAACAAATTTTCTCTGTTTAAGTAATTTGTATAAAACCAACAAGATGTCCAGTTTCTCAAACGCTTGCTCATTAGTTTTAATTTGACCACGCCCACACGCGCAAAAGAGATTGATATGCAAATCTCCATGTGAAGGAATGCGAACGCGCTCATTACCTCAAAAACAAAGCACCAAACTTCACCAGTCCTCTACTTTTCATCGAGTTTGGAAGACACGCTGTGAGCTTACATTGGATTTACCTCAGAAGAAGAAGAACGCGATTTGAAGACAAGAAAGATTTAAGGTAAGAAATGTATTATGAATTATATTACTTAGTGTTATTGTTGCATAAACCAAGCCAATCTCTAGGTACGGTGAAGGGAATGTGATGATGTGGGATATTTTAATTCCAAAGGCCAAGAGAACTTTATCAGGATGCATAGTATCCTGGATCTATGAAATAACTGGCCTTTAAAAATAAAAATCTGCCTGCCTCTATGGGAATTTAACATAGGGGTGTCCTGACTCATGCACCCTGTATTTTAAGGAAGAACATTTATTTATTTGCGATACATTATTCATTCACAAAGAAAATTGGTGTCCCTAAAGGTTGGAGTTTTCCTCATTTTTTTAATTAAGGCATTAATGTTTTTTATTCCTCTTTTTAGTCAACTTTAGCATGGGTGTGTTCACTTATTCTAGGCACTGTGTGTGTATGTATATATATATATATATAGTCCTGCTGACTTCAACATTCACATGAGACTCTTTACATGAACATGGTAAAATGAAAAATCAAACACCTTGGAAATGACAGGTACTATGTTTCAGGAATGGCACAAAGGTGTGTGACTGTTCAAGTCTCAGTAAGTGTGTTCAATAATGTGTTTTTTTTTTTTTTTGTAATTTGTTGTGTATCTTTGGATTATGTTGTGTTGTAAATAAATCCAAACAATCAAAAAGCCATTCTTTTTTAAGGCTCTCCTCATTCTTTGTGCGTAATGATAGGGCCTGATAGCACCTAATAGGGCCTAGGGGAGGGTCTTTGTTTTTCTCAGGTGTAAAATGCATTCATATTAATGAGAGATTCACGCCTCCTCGCATACAGCTTTCTCACACAAAACGTGTCTTGCAAATTTTAAATCAGTTTATTGTTTTATCTGAATGAGTATGCAGGATGATTTTCACATAGTTTTGGAGCAAATATTCTAGGCTACGTGTTACAATTGTCTAAAGTATTGTGAAGAAATAATCAGTATTGGTTTCATGACCTTTTTTCAGTGACAATTTTTTTTTGTTTTTTAACAAACCACGCATAAACGTCATTATCTCAAAACTACAAACTTTTACATACATGCTGCTGACATATTATTGTAGCAGAGTTTGTGCTGAATACAGTGTAATCAGACTTTAGCTATGAAAATGTCATAAGCAACAGAAATAAGCACAAATGTCAGAGCATGTCAGAACACCTCCAGGGCCCAAAAACACCTTAGACCCCAGAGGGTTAAGTTCAAAATTCTAATTATACCTATGATCGTTCAACAAATCAGATCCGAGGACTGGTTTGTAACGATAGATCCTAAGGATGCATATTTTCATATTTCTATCACCCCACATCATAGGAGGTTCCTTAGATTCGCTTTTGGCGGAAAAGCTTATCAATATAGGGTTCTTCCTTTCGGCCTAGCCTTATCTCCTCGCACCTTCACTAAATGTATGGATGCGGCCCTTGCTCCACTCAGACTTCAGGGGATCCGTATCTTAAATTATATAGATGACTGGCTTATTCTAGCTCAGTCAGAAGAGCTGGCAATTCAACATCGAGATGTTGTTTTGCGTCATTTAAGGTGCTTGGGGTTGAGACTCAATGTGAAGAAAAGTTCCTTCAGAACTTATAATATCAGAGGACTACGTTCCTGGGAGTATAGTGGGACTCAGTCATGATGCTTGGAGATGTTGGCTGTATTCTTTGCCCTGAAGCACTTCCTTGTAGACCTCAGAGGCCATCATGTTCTTATTAGGACAGACAATATGTCGGTGGTCTCTTATATCAACCGCCAAGGAGGCCTGAGATCACGCCCTCTTTCTAGACTGGCTCATCAGATTCTTCTTTGGTCTCAGGATAAATTTCTCTCTGTTAGATCTATTTATATCCCTGGGGTTGATAATGTGGGAGCAGACATCCTGTCGAGGCAGGGGCTGAGGCCCGGGGAATGGCACTTTGTAAACAGTGGGGTGGTACTTCCGCCGGAGCCGGCGACATCAAGCGTGACCTTTTAACGTGATGACGTAGTTCCCGGCACGTTGCAGATCATCTCAATCCGAGCAATTGTTCAAACTTCGGGTTACAAGTCAAGTCAAGTCAAGTCAGTCAAGTCACCTTTATAAATATATATATAGCACTTTTTACAATATAGATTGTTTCAAAGCAGCTTTACGGAGATAACAGGAAAATAATGCAACAAAGTTTGTGTCTAGAAGTCCGACTCTCTGACCATTAGACCACAACTGCCCCCTTGAAAACCTCCCATTTACAGAAAACATTGAAAACCTTGATATGTAAACAAACACTTTTAAGTGATTTTTGAGGGCAAACAACAGGTCAACATACATCTCTGTGTATGATCTCTGTGAAAAATGAGCAAACATAAATCAAAACAAAAAATCTAATTTGCCAAGCAAGCTGAGAAAAATAGCAAAGGTGAAAGAAGTGATTCCATGCCCCTCTGCCTGTTCATGTTCACATTTTCCACATTTACCAGACCTCAATTTTGATGCTCACAGAAGAACAGACCAAGAGAGACACAAACATAAGAGAACAAAACAGTGAGGCCCACAAAAAGAGAGCAGCAGAGTGGAAAGCTTGAGCCAGTGTAATCCTTGCTTCGTTTGCCAGTGTTTTAACTGATTTGGATTAATGCTTTAATTGTGAACCGCACACAAACCATGAACATCTGCAGCCAATAGCGAGAGGACATGAGAATGGCCAAAACAAACCTCCAGTGAATCGGACCACCAGGTTCCTTCAAGAATTCATGGGCATTAAAAAAGCATGTGGAGAAGAGAGTAGACTTAATGATACTGTATTGATAATGATAATTTTGGGCTGCAGTTCATTTGCCAACCCACAATTTGTGGTTAGCCCTCAACCAGACACAAACAGACTCTCACTGTATTATTGAGGTCTACGTTAAGGTACCATCACCCAAATGAATGCTAGCATGTTTAAACATTTGACCTCAATTAAAACTGAAGAACGTACTATTAAATGGGAAAAGATGGTTCACCATTTGCATGTGTATTCTGAAGTGTAAACTAGACTCTCCCCTGTGAAGGCCTCCTTCCCTTCCCTTTACCTCTGTACAGATAAAACTTTATCAAAATAATTCCAGTTTGCATGGATACGCGGAAGTGACTAAAAATTATGTATTATGCAGGCCAGACAAGTAATTTGGTGATGTCAATTTGTAAAGAAGGAATACGCACCTGCGCACATATTCAAATGTGCATAACCTATAGACTAAACATATCATATGCATGTGCATGCCGTTGCCGTTTTCCCAGATTCACGGTTTTGAAGTTTACACCGAGATGAAAACGTTTTTTTCAAAACTTGCACCTTGGAACCTGTTTCAAAGTTTGCGTTCTCGAGCCACCAAACACTGTTGTTGTGCAAATGAACGGCCAGAACACATTAAAAGTTTTCTGTTTTCAGTTAAAACGGTGTTGTGTAAGTCAATAACTAATGATCATTGCAATGTAAGTGAATCAATCAAAAACGAACTTTAGCTGGACAATAACTTTATTCTAGAGCTGTTGTAAAGCGAAAACGGTTAAACCTTTTAACCTTTATATGGTTAAAAGCGCTATATAAATGAAGGTGACTTGACTTGATTTGATTTGACTTGACTTGACTTGTGCATCAACTTGAATGGTGCGGTGCCCAGCAGGAAAGGTGGCAGTGTTCAGAGGTCACACAAACCTTAATTTTTCTGTAAATGTGAGGATTTCAAGCACTATTCGCAGCAAATTCCCTCAGTTGAGATGTCACCAGTAGTACCAGGTGTCTTTGACTGCTGCTGCTTTTGAAACCCGGCTGCTTTTGTGCAGATGTATACTGTCAAAACCTTACTGTTAAATGGACTCCTTTTAAAATTACCCCCCAAATATATTTTTATTTGTATTTCTTTCTTTCTTTTTTTATTATTGTTTTTGCTAAATTATCATCAAATGAGTCTGCACACACAATTCTGTGGTTTCATTCATTCATTGTGGTACATTTATGTTTTTCAGAGAATTTTATCCAAAGCTACTTAAACTGTTTTAGCCTTGTCGTTCACACCAGAGCTAATAAAGGCATAGTTACTTTTTTGCCCATTTTTTTCATTTTTGGTGTACATTATTGTCTTTTGTGTTTCAGAATAATTAATCTTGTCATAATGTCCATTATCAGACTTGTATCATTATATAGGCTAACATTTGAAGAAGACATGATGAAATATGTGCGTATATGATATACAATGCTAGTTAATGTTTGGAGTGGGAGAGTATGTGAAATAGCTGAAATGTCCATAAAAGAAATGTCCATAAAAACTTGAAACATGCGTGCTCCGTTCTATATATGAACTGTGATCCATCTTGCAGGTGTTGTTAAACTCATTGCGGCATTCCTTAAAGAAACCGCTCTCATGCGTGCTCCTATTGGAGCAAGCCAAATCCGGATCCGGCACTTCCGAAATCAGATCCGGAACCTGGGGGATCCCCATCCTCATACATCACTACAAGTATAATTACGATAATGTTACAAAAAACTTGCTATATCCATGTTATAAGTATAAAAGTATTTTTTTTTAGATGGCCTACCCCTAGCCAATGAGGGTTTGGTGGTCTTTTTTGATGTTGAACCGACTGTCAAGTCAAGTCAAGTCAAGTCAAGTCACCTTCATTTATAAAGCGCTTTTAACAATATGGAAAGAATATGGAACCAATATGGAAAGATTGGTCCTGATGTAGCTTTTTGAAAGCATCTGAAGACCATCGCCCAAGAGCTTGAATCTGCTGCTGGGAGAGGCCTTTTCGGGCTGATGAGGTTGCTTCCCTGATGCGAAATTTGCAAAATTATTTGCTGCGATGCCTGATTGCCGTAGGACAGATTTGAGGTGTTTTTGGAAGTAACAGTGTAGAAGAAGTGGGTAACATGTTTTTGTAATCAGGTTCGAAAGGGGATTGTGCATCATAGGGTTATGTCTTCTTGTGTTGCAAGATGATGTTACACCTTTCGAAGATGTATCTCAGAATTTGCTTCACTATTCTGAAAGATACATCTAAAAACAGTTGAATTTGAAATAAATTATTGTTAAATCATGCTTAAATAATTCTAAAATAAAATCTTCATATTCAAGTTATAGTTTGGCTAACTTAAAATTAGCCAATTAGCCTATTTCATATTCTAGCTTGTTATCGTTTTAAAAAAAGGTTTTCATTTATCACACTTCTGAGTTGGCTAGATCAGAAATTTGTATATGAATAAACAAGGTCCAAGATGCCAAGCAAATAGAACACTAATCACCATTATGGTGACTTCAAAACAGTAACAGTGGTAAACAATTAAATTTTGTACAGTGGCATGGTTAAAGGCCCACTGAAGTGCCTTGGAATGCACAGCTTTGTATGATACATTGGCATATTTTCCACTGAAACAGGAAGCTAAGACATATTGATTGGCTCCTCCCCCTTTTCAAATAGCCAATAGCGTTTAGTTTATCTCACAGACTGCAACTCATACTTGACAGCACCATGGAAGCGAATCTGAGCGCTGATGATACGTTAGATTCTAGAGAGCATTTAATTGGACAGAAGATGTGATGAGAAGCTGAAGTCCACGGTGATGTCATAAAAATCTGTGTTCCATTTTAGCGGAAGTGAGAGACTGTATGTTTTGAATGCTTATAACTTATAAATTTTTTTTTTGGAACACTCCAGCTTATTCATAACCTTAAGGCTAACATGTTCATACTAAAAAGCAAAAAACTTAAATTTTTATTTCAGGGGTCCTTTAAAGACAACTTTATAATGTAAATTTACAGAAAAACCGGAGCAGTAAATTACTGTAACTGTAATGAGCATTATTCTACTATTGATTCATAGTCATTTTCAAGAAAATGACCCAGCATTCAATGATTTCACAGTAAATTTCTAAATACAATAATTTATTGTATAAAAAAGTACTCTTTAATCCTATATATTTCTAGCTATTTGTTGTTGTTTTTTACAGTGTGCAGATGTCAGAAAAGCTTGCACAGGAATGTTTCAAGAACAATATGACTGCTGTATTGAAAGAGTGTGGAATGGGCTTGACCATGACAGCAACTGTAATTGAATCATACATGGAACTGAATCAGTGTCATGGAATGGATTAACATTGACAGGGACTAGAACTGGATCAGTAGATCACACAAGAACTGGGACAACTGCAGGGGGCTCAGGGCCTGCATGGGGCTTAGCCATGATAGGACTAGGAATTGGCTGGGGATCAGTCATGAGAGGACTAAAACTGTGAACAGAAGCAACTGTAACAAGACTAGAAATAGTATTAGGAACAGGAACATAGGGATGGCTGTGGAAACAAACTTAGGGATAGCCTAATACGGTCTACCACTGAGGCAGCCTAGACTGGAACCGTCTACAGAAGAAAATAGTGACATTTGGTTCAGGTCAGTTCAGTGTTAATTCAGTTCAATAAGAGTGTAAAGGTAATCAATTATGAAACGTCTACAGAACGTCTACAATCGATTGCTCGATTGCTTGTCGATTGCTCGATTGCTCCTGTCTGCCTTGCTGCCTTGCCGTTGGTTTGTGTCTGTAGCTTTGTATATCTTTCTGTTTTGAATCATTATTTACTACCATTCCCTGTTGTTTATACTGCTAAATACAACTTACTCAACATCACATATTAACCTGAAATCACTAGCTTTAATCTAAATCGTTGCTAGCACAACAAGCTACTAATTTGCTAGCCTGTTAACGTGCCATCCGTACGCTCTTTATTTATTTATTTAGCTCGCGCGCTAGCGCCTTTTACAAATCCATGGAAGCTGTGGTTAGTAGAATCAGTCAACAAACACAGTCATGTCATCTTCTCCTCTTATTGTGACTTGCACTTCATGTAACATGTATAGAATAGCCTTCTCTGTCAGCACAGGATTTACATGTGATAAATGTAGGGAGATAGTCAGGCTGACAGAGAAGATTTCAGAACTAGACACATGCATCCAAACTTTAATTGAGGTTAATTGTAAAGTGCAAGGGCTTTAGATACTGCTTTGGATGCGACTAGCTTAGAGAACACTGTACATTGTTCGGTTCCGGCTGAAGTAGAGCCTGTGCAGCAGGGCAATTGGGTGACGGTGAGGTGCTGTAGTCGCGGGACAAAACACCACTCTTCCGTTCCGATTACAACATTAAACAGATTTTCCCCACTCAGTGAAACACCCACTGAGAATCCTGTTGAATGTGCCCTAGTTATTGGCGATTCTATTACACGGAACGTGAAAATAGAGACACCAGCCACCATAGTCACATGTTTGCCAGGAGCCAGAGCGTCTGACATCAAAGCAAATTTAAAAGTGCTGGCTAATGCTAATCGTAAATTCTCTAAGATTATTATTCACGTCGGCACTAATGATGTTCAACTTCGCCAGTCGGAGATCACTAAAATTAATGTTAAAGAGGTGTGTGAACTTGCAAGTACGATGTCAGGCACTGTAATTTACTCTGGCCCCCTTCCTGTTCGAAAGAGTGATGAGTTAGCAGATTGTCATCACTCAATGGCTGGTTGTCTAAGTGGTGTCCGCAAAATAATATAGAATTCATAGACAATTAGAAAAGTTTTTGGGGCAGACCTGACCTGTTGAAAAGAGATGGTATTCATCCCTCCTGGGATGGTGCTGCTCTTCTCTCTAGTAATATGGCACATAGTCTTAGAGCTCAAACATGACAATCTGGGGCTCGGGTCAGGAAGCAGACAAACTGGCTAAACCGACCGTCTGCCAGCTGTCTCACGTCACCAAGGTCAGATAAATCCCATCACATAGAGGCTCTTTCACCTAGATATCATCATATAGAGACTGTGTCTGTTCCCCGAATTAGGAAATACAAAGAGAACTTCCAAACCCATCTAAGGGTAAAAATGTAATTGATGTTCAACAAATAAAAAACAGAAATAATACAAATGAACAAATGATAAAGCTTGGGTTGCTGAATATTCAATCCCTTACTTCAAAAGCACTTATTGTTAATGATATGATTACAGATTATAACCTAGATGTGCTGTGTATGACAGAAACCTGGCTAAAACCAAACGATTACATTACTTTAAATGAGTGCACCCCGCAAGATTAGTGTTATAAACATGAACCTCGTCTGAAAGCCAAATGGGGGAGGTGTTGCTGTAATTTATAGTAATATTTTCAAAATTACTAAGAAGTCTAGTTTCAAATATTGTATATTGGTGCTTAATGTAACAATATATAGTGCAAATGATAAATCACGTTTAAGATTTGTGCTGGCTACAGTATACAGGCCACCTGGGCACCATACAGACTTTATCAAAGAATTTGCTGACTTTCTATTAGAGTTAGTACTGGCTGCAGATAAAGTCCTAATTGTTGGTGATTTTAATATACATGTAGATAATGAAAAAGATGCATTTGGATTGGCATTTAAAAACATTCTTAACTCTATTGGAGTTAGACTACACATGTCAGGACCTACTCATTGTCGTAATCATACCCTAGATCTAATATTATC
Organism: Gila orcuttii; assembly: GCA_026230005.1. Classification (NCBI taxonomy): domain Eukaryota; kingdom Metazoa; phylum Chordata; class Actinopteri; order Cypriniformes; family Leuciscidae; genus Gila; species Gila orcuttii. Next base: position 36,902,280 of record JAPDVR010000005.1, on the reverse strand, counting down.
ACATGGAAACAATGTTGATGCTGTTGAAATTCTGCAGCAGAGCGATGACATCTCAGATCATTATCTAGTCTTGTGTAAACTTCATTTAGCCAAGGCTGCAAAGTTGACTCCGTGTTACAAATATGTTAGACCTATCACTTCTGCCACTAAAATTGCTTTATTAATAATCTTCCTAATCAGTTTCATCTCCAGATAGCTTAGAAGAACTCGATATTGCGACAGAAACTTTTAACTCTCTCTTTTCCAGCACTGTAGACACAGTTGCTCCGTTGCGCTTAAAGAAGATCAAAGAAAATAGTCCAACGCCATGGTACAACGAGCACACTCAGGCCCTAAAGAGAGCAGCCAGAAAAATGGAGCGAAACTGGAAGAAAGCAAAACTAGAGGTATTTCGCATTTCATGGAAGGAGAGCTCGATTGCATACAGAGAGGCCTTAAAAACTGCTAGATCTGCTTATTTTTCAACCCTATTAGAAGAAAATAAACAAAACCCTAGGTATTTATTCGAAACAGTTCCTAAACTGACGAAAAATAAAGTTTCAAGCCCAGAAGTTTCCAAGCAGCACAACAGTAATGACTTTATGACCTTCTTCACTTATAAGATTGATAATATCAGAGAAAAAATTATAACTATGCAACCGTCTACTACAGTATCGCATCAGACAGTGCATTTTAGTCTCACTGACGAAAAATTAGATTCATTCATTGCTATAGGACAGGAAGAATTTTCTAAACTCGTTAAATCATCTAAATCGACAACATGTACACTCACCTAAAGGATTATTAGGAACACCATACTAATACTGTGTTTGACCCCCTTTCGCCTTCAGAACTGCCTTAACTCTACGTGGCCTTGATTCAACAAGGTGCTGAAAGCATTCTTTAGAAATGTTGTCCCATATTGATAGGATAGCATCTTGCAGTTGATGGAGATTTGTGGGATGCACATCCAGGGCACGAAGCTCCCGTTCCACCACATCCCAAAGATGCTCTATTGGGTTGAGATCATTATCCTGCTGGAAGTAGCCATCAGAGGATGGGTACATGGTGGCCATAAAGGGATGGACCAGGTCAGAAACAATGCTCAGGTAGGCCGTGGCATTTAAACAATGCCCAATTGGCACTAAGGGGCCTAAAGTGTGCCAAGAAAACATCCCCCACACCATTACACCACCACCACCAGCCTGCACAGTGGTAACAAGGCATGATGGATCCATGTTCTCATTCTGTTTACGCCAAATTCTGACTCTACCATCTGAATGTCTCAACAGAAATCGAGACTCATCAGACCAGGCAACATTTTTGCAGTCTTCAACTGTACAATTTTGGTGAGCTCTTGCAAATTGTAGCATCTTTTTCCTATTTGTAGTGGAGATGAGTGGTACCTGGTGGGGTCTTCTGCTGTTGTAGCCCATCCGCCTCAAGGTTGTGCGTGTTGTGGCTTCACAAATGCTTTGCTGCATGCCTCGGTTGTAACGAGTGGTTATTTCAGTCAAAGTTGCTCTTCTATCAACTTGAATCAGTCGGCCCATTCTCCTCTGTCCTCTAGCATCAACAAGGCATTTTCGCCCACAGGACTGCCGCATACTGGATGTTTTTCCCTTTTCACACCATTCTTTGTAAACTCTAGAAATGGTTGTGCGTGGAAATCCCAGTAACTGAGCAGATTGTGAATACAGACCGGCCCGTCTGGCACCAACCATGCCACGCTCAAAATTGCTTAAATCACCTTTCTTCAGGAGATTGTCTTGACCAGGACCACACCCCTAAATGCATTGAAGCAACTGCCATGTGATTGGTTGATTAGATAATTGCATTAATGAGAAATTGAACAGGTGTTCCTAATAATCCTTTAGGTGAGTGTATGTTAGACCCTATACCGACTAAACTATTGAAAGAGATGCTTCCAGAGGTCATAGATCCTCTTCTCAGTATCATTAATTCATCTTTGTCACTAGGATACATACTGAAAACTTTTAAGCTGGCTATGATTAAACCACTTGTTCAAAAAACGCAACTTGATCCTACAGAATTAGTCAATTACAGGCCGATCTCAAATCTACCTTTACTGTCAAAGATACTAGAAACGGCAGTATCCTCACAACTATGTTCCTTTTTAGAAAGAAATGGTATCTGCGAGGATTTTCAGTCAGGATTTAGACCATACCATAGTACTGAGACAGCTCTCATTAGAGTCACAAATGATTTGCTATTATCATCCGATCGTGGTTGTATTGGTGTTACTCGATCTTATTGCTGCATTTGATACTACTGACCACAACATTCTTTTAAATAGACTCGAAAATTATGTTGGCATTAGTGGAATTGAATTAGCATGGTTTAAATCATACTTATCTGACCGTTATCAGTTTGTAGCAGTAAATGAAGAGATGTCTTATCGATCAAAAGTTCAGTATAGCGTACCACAAAGACCATTGCTATTCACTCTGTACATGCTACCCTTAGGAGATATTATTAGGTAGCATGGCATTGGTTTCCACTGTTATGCTGATGATACTCAGCTCTATATTTCTTCAAGCCCTGACAAAACTTACCAATTCACCAAATTAACAGAATGCATAGCTGATATAAAAAATTGGATGACTAGTAATTTCCTACTACTTAATTCTGATAAAACAGAGATTCTAATTATTGGACAAAAAACTTCCTCACGTAATAACCTAGAATACTATCTAACACTTGATGGCTAATCTGTCAAGTCCTCGCCGTCGGTTAGGAACCTGGGTGTGCTCTTTGATAGCAATCTTTCATTTGAAAGTCACGTGAATAGTATATGTAAAACCGCATTTTTCCATTTAAAAAATATATATCCAAATGACGTCATATGCTCTCAATGACAAATGCAGAACAATTAGTTCATGCGTTCATGACATCAAGGCTAGATTATTGTAATGCTCTTATGGGTGGTTGCCCTGCATGCTTAATAAACAAATTACAGCTGGTCCAAAACGCAGTAGCTAGAGTTCTTACCAGAACCAGGAAGTATGACAATATTAGCCCAGTTCTGTCAACACTGCATTGGCTCCCTATTAAACATCATATAAATTTTAAAATATTCCTGATTACTTACAAAGCACTAAATGGTTTAGCTCCCCAGTACTTGAGCGAGCTCTTAACGCATTATACTCCTTCATGTCTATTGCGATCTCAAAATTCTGGCCAGTTGATAATACCTAGAATATCAAAATCGACTGCTGGCAGTAGATCCTTTTCCTATTTAGCACCAAAACTTTGGAACAATCTTCCTAACATTGTCCAGGAAGCAGATACAGTCTGTCAGTTCAAATCTAGACTAAAAACATATCTCTTTGGCTTAGCATACACATAACATATTATAGACTTCTATAATTCAATGTTAGGCTGCATAGTTTAGATCAGCCGGAACCGGGAACACTTCCCATAAATCCTGATGTACTTTGTACATCATAAGAAGGATGGCGTCTATGCTAATATTAGTCTCTCTGTTTATCCCGAGGTTTACTGCAATCCGCCGGATCCAGGCCGTATCCGGATCTGATGAAGGGCCTGCGCCTGGACACAACGACAACGCAGTCCTTAAGTGTCCACTAGTCTCTCCCCTGTGAAGGCCTCCTTACCTTTACCTCTATACTGATAAAACGTTGTTGGGATGATTCCGATTCACGTGGCTACGCGGAAGCAATAAAAAAAATTCTCAGAGCCACGAGGCACTGTTTTATGCAAATGAGTGTCCGGATCGCATTAAAGAATTTTCGGTTAGAACTGTGTCGTGTTAGAAGCCCCTAAGTTAATAACTAATGATTGTTGTGACGAAAGTGAATCAATCAAAACTAACTTTAGCTGGACAATAACTTTATTCTAGAGCTGCTGTAAAGCCAAAACAATCTCTGTTACTTTAATTTCCTATTATCACTGTAAAGCTGCTTTGAAACATATTGTTAAAAGCGCTATATAAATGAAGGTGACTTGGCTTGACTTAAAGAGCCATCTCCCATCTTCTCTCTCACACACATGCACAAATATACATAATTTATTTCTATACAAGGAAATGGACTGTTTAATCAGCTCAAGGTTTTTTTTTACAGCGCATGTCAACTGTTTCGAGAGGCTGCTCACCCATTTGGTTCCGCAGTGAGCACCACTTGACTGTTTCCTTAACCTCCTGCTGTTTCATGACCTTTGCCTTTCTCACATGAGCAACAAAAGGATTGGCTGTTTAACCTTGAGAAACTGGCAAGGCAACAGAACTCAACACATTTAGACAAACATACAGTAGCAATCTACAAAACATTTGTACAATTCTAAATTAACAATGATACATTAGTCATAAATGGCCCATAGTAAAATTTGGTGCATGTGTTCGATTTGTTCACACTTCTCTGTCTCGCTACCTTACACATTCACAAACAAATGCAAGTAAGACAGTTATAACCTCAAAAAATCTGTAAAGGCACAGAAAGCTGGAAAACCAATGGTCTGATGTTGTCCTTCTAATCAGGGTGTTTTGGCATGCAAATTAATGCAGATGTGAAACAGAACAGGATTTCCATTTGATTTACAACTGCATAGATTTTGGAAAATTAGACAAAGCATTTGCTGCACTAAATCAAGACTGAGTCACAGAGACATGACCAGATGACTCGATTCATGATGTTCTTCCACATTAAACTTATGAGAGCTATAACAAGATCTAAGTTTCTCACTCTTATCTTTAGGAAACTTTTGTGTTTGGGACAACACTGGATACTGGACATAAGGTAAAAAACATATTAATACTGTACAGCCAAAAAAAAAACAAAAAAAAAAACAGTGAACTCACTGAGTGCAGAAATGCTCCAGTACCAGCAGCCAGGAATATTTATTCAACCTATTGATGAAAAATATAAACATTATAAAAGAGATTATTATATTATTTTCCCGAGAAGTCACTAACAGAATTCACTCATAATGTATCCGCAGTTCATAGTTTTCACAATAAATAAACTGTAAAATAAACTAAAATAATTATAATATAGATTTTTGCTTTCAAATTAGTGTTGTCAAATAAAGAACTGCAAAAGAACGGATACCAGTTGTTGTTGTTTTTCTCATTAAATCACAAATTTGTTGAAATTAAAACAAATTATAACATACTAATAATGTAGTAAACTTTGAGGTAATGAGGTAATTGTGTGGTGAAAATGTGGCTTATTCTAGGTAAATAAGAATTAGGTCAAATACATCTGAAGTCAAAATCCACAAATGCATATTAACATACTGTCACGACAAGCACACACAAGGAATTCAGTGATCCAATAGCGGTCTTTATTTAAAGGGTAATCCGTACTCACAACAGTCCAGGCAAAGGTCAAAATCCAGAAAAGGTAATCCAATAACAAGAAGACAAACACCAGAACCGACTCGAACAGTAAACGGAAGTGTGGGGACAATAACAAGGACTCCGTGACACATACTGAAACAGACAGGGTTATATACACAGGGAATCGACAATGATAATGGGGAATTGGCTGAGTGCAATGATCAGTGATAAGGAACAGCTGAGTGCAATGATGAGACAAAGGATCGTGGGAAATTCATAAGTGAAGGACACCATGGGAAAGGAGGACATCTAGTGGACATCAGGGGAACACAAACCCAACACTGTGACATAACCCCCCTCTACGGAGCGGCTACCAGACGCTCCACGACAACAACAAAAAACACAGAAAACACAACACAATACAAGAGGTTCAGGAGGGAGGTGGAACGGTGGAGGATCAGGGGGAGGGAAGGTGGGCCAGGTCCATTAAGGGAGACAGGAACAAGGGGTGAGGGTTTAACCGGGGACCAGGGCAAAACAAAAAATCTATCGGGCATCCAGGGGGAAACACAAAGTCCATCGGGAGGCCAGGGCGAAACGCACAGTTCATCGGGAGGCCAGGGCGAGACGCAAAGTCCATCGGGCGGCCAGGGCGAAGAAGACCTCTCGGGCGGCCAGGGCGATGACGACCCCTCGGGCGGCCAGGGCGGTGAAGACCCCTCGGGCGGCCAGGGCATAGAAGACCCCTCGGGCGGCCAGGGCGGTGAAGACCCCTCGGGCGGCCAGGGCGGTGAAGACCCCTCGGGCGGCCAGGGCGGTGAAGACCCCTCGGGCGGCCAGGGCGGTGAAGACCCCTCGGGCGGCCAGGGTGGAGCAGACCCTTCGGGCGGCCAGCGCGGAGCAGACACCGGCTCAGGAACAGCAGACACCGGCTCAGGAACAGCAGACACCGGCTCAGGAACAGCAGACACCGGCTCAGGAACAGCCACAAGAACTGTAACAGTCACAAAAACAGACACAAACACAGAAACAAACACTGGCTCTGGCTCTGGAACAGGCGCTGGCTCTGGAACAGGCATTGGCTCTGGAACAGGCATTGGCTCTGGAACAGGCACTGGAACAGGCATTGGCTCAGCCTCCGGCTCTGGAACAGGCATTGGCTCTGCCTCCGGCTCTGGAACAGGCATTGGCTCTGCCTCCGGCTCTGGAACAGGCATTGGCTCTGCCTCCGGCTCTGGAACAGGCATTGGCTCTGCCTCCGGCTCTGGAACAGGCATTGGCTCTGCCTCTGGCTCTGGAACAGGCTTTGGCTCTGCCTCCGGCTCTGGAACAGGCATGGGCTCTGCCTCCGGCTCTGGAACAGGCATGGGCTCTGCCTCCGGCTCTGGAACGGGCAATGGCTCTGCCTCCGGCTCTGGAACAGCAGACACTAGCTCCGGCTCTGGAGCAGCAGACATGGGCATGTCCAGGATCCGAACCAGACGCTCCAGATAGTCCAGATCCAAGAAGGCAGACGGCACTGGCTCTGCCTCCGGCTCTGGAACGGGTACTGGCTCTGCCTCCTGCTCTGGAACAGGCATTGGCTCTGCCTCCGGCTCTGGAACCAGCAATGGCTCTGCCTCCGGCTCTGGAACCGGCAATGGTTCTGCCTCCGGCTCTGGTACGGGCACTGGCTCTGCCTCCGGCTCTGGAACGGCCATTGGCTCTGCCTCCGGCTCCGGCTCTGGAACAGCAGACACTGGTTCCGGCTCTGGAACAGCAGACACGGGCATTTCCAGGATCCGAGCCAGACGCTCCAGATAGTCCAGGTCCAGGAAGGCGGACGGAACGTGAACAGTCTCTCGCTGGGCAGACGTGACGTGAACAGTCTCTCGCTGGGCAGACGTGACGTGAACAGTCTCTCGCTGGGCAGACGTGACGTGAACAATCTCTGACTGGGCAGACGGGACGTGAACAGTCTCTGACTGGGCAGACGGAACGTGAACAGTCTCTGACTGGGCAGACGGAACGTGAACAGTCTCTGACTGTGCCGACGGGACGTGATACATCTCCCTTTCACCTCCTCTGTGGCGACCTCCACGGGTGCCGCGGAACTTTCCCAACCGGGTCCCCTTAAACAACTCCCTTCTCTCCCGCTTGGTGGCTGGGGAAGAGATGTTGCAAAACATACCGCTGGATCTCTAATGACGGAGTCCTTCTGTCACGACAAGCACACACAAGGAATTCAGTGATCCAATAGCGGTCTTTATTTAAAGGGTAATCCGTACTCACAACAGTCCAGGCAAAGGTCAAAATCCAGAAAAGGTAATCCAATAACAAGAAGACAAACACAAGGAACCGACTCGAACAGTAAACGGAAGTGTGGGGACAATAACAAGGACTCCATGACACATACTGAAACAGACAGGGTTATATACGCAGGGAATCGACAATGATAATGGGGAATTGGCTGAGTGCAATGATCAGTGATAAGAAACAGCTGAGTGCAATGATGAGACAAAGGATCATGGGAAATGTAGTGCATAAGTGAAGGACACCGTGGGAAAGGAGGACATCTAGTGGACATCAGGGGAACACAAAACCAACACTGTGACACATACACACCCACGTAGCTTGGTGAGTGGCCCTCTTATAAGGTTAATCACCGTAATTAGCGTGGGAAATAGGAAACACCAGCAAGGCTTGAGTCATCTCCGACATGCACACGGCCATACTAAATGTGTCTAAGTGTTCAGCACACATAGGGAAAGACCAAAGGTGGATGGTTTGTGAAGTCCACATAGTATTGCAGATAAGAATTGTAAACAATTTTTGAAGTGAACCATTCTTGGGGAACAATAGCACCAAGAGGTTAAGTTTGTGGTAGGGAGTGGGTGTTGAAATGTTTCTGGTTCAGGATGTAGGAGTTTGAATGGGGTTCAGAGGGGAGCAGAGTGACAAGGGCTCTCACAGCTTGGGGAAAGAAGCTGTTGAGCAGTGTGGCAGAGTGGGCTCTAAAGTTCTGGCACCATCTTCCTGATGGCAGGATAAATCTCTTATTTTTGGCAAGTCTGGGTGAGACTGGAGGAGATAAGCATGATGTGATTGTGAAAAAGGAGAGCAATAATGATGCAAGCTGATGAGATGATTAATTGTGCTGTGTATAAGCAGCATTTGATAAATTGAAGTATGTACAAAGAGAAGTAGGTTTGAGCACAATTACAAATATGTTGTTTATAAATAAAATCAAAATGGTATGGTAAGTAAAGTCATTAAGACAAGAGCAAACATTGTGCTGAACATAGATAGAACTCAATAAAGTCAAGTAGTGAAATGCTGTGAAGCATACTTGTCACACAGAAGTGTAGCATGGCTATCCCCCAGTTTAAGCACCCGAAGATTGACTGGGAGGCTGCGGATTTATATCAGGAATTTGATCGTTTTCGGAGCCACGTTACGTTCGTTTTCGATGGACCACTATCCAAACTAACTGCAAAGCAGCAAGCCGGCTGGCTGGGTACGTGGATAGGCGGACAAGGCAGATAAATTTACAAAACGCTCACCTGGGCTGAAGGTGAGAAAGAGGATCCCGAGAAAGCGCTAGAAAAGTTTGAGAATTGTATCAGACCAAGGGAGAACAAAAGGATAGCTTGCCATCGTTTCAAACAGAGGAAACAAGATGTAAGTGAGAGCTTCGACCATTTCGTTAAAGATTTACGGCTACTGTTAATGGATTGCGCATATGCCGACCCTGACGACATGTTGATTGAAGCGATTATTGCTGCCGTGCGTGAAAAACGAGTGCAAGAATGACTACTAGACAAAGGAGAGGAATTAACGCTAGCCAAGGCCATTGAAATCCCTCAGCAATATGAAATGTCTCAGAAACAGTTGAAAATAGTCAGAGATTATGTTACATGCTCTCAGGTGTCTTCTGTAGCAGAAAGTGTTCAACCTAAGCCTTCTGGCCAAAGCTGCGGTAAACATCCCGATCACAAATGGAACGAGGGCAAGTGCCCAGCCAAGGGCTCAACGTGCTCATACTGCCACAGACCCAACCACTGGATGGCAGTGTGCCGTAAACGTGCTGTCCACACACTGAATGTAGAGGCGCGGGAGGGGACTGATGATGAAATACTGAACATTAGCCTAACAGATGTGCTTCCGGCAGCTGCATTACCTGTGGACAAATGGACTGTGCATTTGATGATACTTTCACAGAGAGTCCAGTTCAATATAGATACAGGTGCAAAGTGTAACACTTTGACTCTTGACAGCTACCAGCAACTCGTGCACACTGGTGAATTGAAGCGTTCTAACAAGCTGTTGCGCTCCTACTCTAATCATAAGCTCAAACTGGTCGCTGCCGTAGATTTATCAGCGCACTACAAACAGTGTGCCACAGATGCAGAGTTTGAAATTGTGGATATTGCACAGGAAAGTGTGCTCAGTGGAGCCACAGCTGAAGCTTTAGGTTTGATAGCAAGGCTGAACTCCGTGCAAAATGCTGCTGAAGCTGAGGCTGACTCGCCTGTGGAGGGCATTCTCGAACCAGACATTGTTCCTCAAGGCCTTCTTGACTTTCCTGAGCAAATACACATCACAGGGACTCTACCAGGGAGGTACACAATCAAAATAGAGCCCAATGCTAAAGGTGTTGTCCACCCCGTGCGCAGACAGCCAGCTGCACTCAAGGGACAGATTGTCCAGAAACTGCATGAAATGGAGGAAAATGGCTATATTGCAGCACAGCAGCACGAGCAGCCCACTGAGTGGGTCAGTTCAATGGTGGCGGTCTCTCGGGAGACAAGTTAAGAATTTGCATAGACCCCAGCGATTTAAATAAGGTAATCAAAAGGTAATCAAAAGAGAACATTACCCCATGCGCACCGTTGAAGAAGTCGTGTCATCTATGCCTGGAGCACGAATATTCTCAGTCCTCGAATCCAAGTCGGGATTCCTTCAGATTGAGTTAGATGAAGAATCATCATTCCTTACAAACTTTAACACACCCATTGGTAGGTTTAGGTGGTTGAGGCTACCGTTTGGAATAAAATGTGCCCCCGAGATCTATCTGCGGATCATGGATGGCATGCTAGAGGGCATTACGGGAGCAGTGGCCATTATGGATGACATCTTGATTGTGGCCCTGTAGCGTATGGACAATGTCAGGATGGCTCACTCATTCCAACATGCCAAAAACCTTTTAACCCTTTGAGTTTTGCCTATAACTCAACTAGTGAGCGCCAAAAAGTCTCCATCTAATGGGTCCAAATTGTCCATTGACACTTCTTGTGGCGTGCACGAAGGAAAGCAAACACCCATAAAACCAGCGATGAGCAAGCTTCAAATAGTTGTTTATCAACTGAACTCCCACCCCTTTATGACAGGAAAGAATTCCGGGGTGAAGACTTAACAACGCACACGCACACACAACCAAACTTTCTTGTAGTGAAATGTCCCATTTATCATCCCAAAGTCCCATATATTGGCCATTTACTAACTGCAGACGGTCTGAAGCCTGACCCAGCCAAGGTCCAAGCAGTCAGGAGCATACCGGAACCTGTTGACAAGGAAGGGGTTCGCCGTTTTTTTGGGATTTGTGACTTATTTGTCAAAATTCATACCGAATCTCAGCGAGGAAGATGCACCGCTGCGTCAGCTCCTGAAAAGCAATGTGGAGTTTGCATGGCAACCGGCTCAGAAAAGAGCCTTCGCATTCTCAAAGAACAGTGTTCACACCCCCCTGTACTGAAGTACTACGACCCATCAGAGCCAGTTGAAATTTTCTGTGATGCAAGCAGCAGTGGATTCAGTGGATTAGGTGTTGTGCTTTTGCAGGACAATCACCCTCTGGCGTTCTCCTCCAGGTCTCTGACCGATGCTGAGACCCGCTATGCACAGATAGAAAAGGAGATGCTTTCTATCGTCCATGCATGCACAAAATTTCATCACTATATCTTTGGAAAGTCAGTCACTGTGTATAATGACCACAAACCACTGGGGGACATTTTTAAGAAATCACTGGTTTCCACCCCCATGCGCATCCAATGGTATGATTTGACTGTCAGGTACAGGAAAGGAAAGGATATGGAGCTGCCTGACACACTATCCAGGGCGCAACTGTCACACAATACTCCAGAAATGGAACATTTGGAATGTGTATCCATGCTGAACTATGTGGCTGTAAGTGAAGAGAAGTACGCTGAGCTACAGGAATACACAAAACAAGAACTGAGCTCCTTACAACACATCATCCAGCAAGGTTGGCCGGAGCACAGGAGAGATGCCCCAACTACTGTTCAGCCATATTGGGACTCAAAAAGTCAACTGACCATATGTGATGGAGTAGTGTACAAAGGGCTGCATATAGTTATACCACCCACTATGAGACAGCACATGTTATAATTCATACACCAGTCTCATTTAGGGATTGTGAAAAGCAAGCAGAGAGCACGTGAAGTGCCCTACTGGCCGGGCATGAGTGCAGAGATAGAGGAGGTAGTGAAGAATTGCAGCAAATGTGCCGAATTCCAAAACAAACTACCAAGATTGCCTCTAAAACCAACTGAAACCCCAGAACTGCCATTTGAGCTAGTGGCCTCTGATATCTTTGAATTTGATGGCAAGCACTTCATTCTTCTCGTGGATAACTTTTCAAAATACATTGAAGTGGACGAGCTTAAAGATCACCAAAGCCGTACTGCCATTGAAATACTGAAATCACAGTTCAGTCGTCATGGGATTCCTACTGTCCTACGAACAGACAATGGGCCCCAGTATGCGTCAGAGGAGTTCAGAGACTTCTCACATCATCACCTCACACACCTCACTCAAATGGAGAGGCCGAGCGTGCAGTACAAATAGTGAAAAGACTTTGGAACAAAGCTCCAGACAGACATTTGGCATTGCTGGACTACAGAACAACCCCACTAGTTTAGTTTAGTTTAGTTTAGTTTTTTATATAGCACATTTCTACTGCCTCAAGTGCAGCCCAAAGTGCTGTACAATTCCAACAATAAAACCAAACAGAAAGGATACAAAACACAACAACATAAAATTAATATATTTCGGTCTCTCTTGGGTCGGAGTTAAATGCCAAGCTATGGAAGTGTTTTTTCAAAGCCGAGAGGTAAAGTATTCCATACCCTGGGACCAGCTATCGAAAAGGCTCGGTCACCTTTCCGCTTGAGTCTGGACCGGAGTACCTGGAGCAATAATTTATCTGCCGATCTCAGATTCTTTACTGGCTGGTGCAGAATAATAAGGTCGGATAGATAGGATGGTGCCAGGTCATTTAAACTTTTAAAAATGAATATTAAGGTCTTAAAATCGATCCGAAATCTGATTGGTAGCCAATGAAGGGATTTTAGAATTGGGGTGATTCTATCACTCTTTCTCATGCTGGTCAATAATCTAGCAGCGGCATTTTGAACCAGCTGCAATCGATTCAGCAAAGACTGAGAGAGTCCCAAATATACCATGTTACAATAGTCCAGTCTTGATGATATAAATGCATGGATGATCGTCTCCAAATCCCTAGGTGAGAGCATAGGTTTCATTTTCGCTATTAATCTTAGGTAGTAGAAACTACTTTTCACCACAGCACTCACTTGTTTTGTAAACTTTAATTCAGAGTCAAAAAATACACCCAGATTTTTTGCATATGGGTGGACATTACTGGATAGTGGCCCCAAATAGGAAGAGATGAGTGGTGAAGAGGCAAGAGGGCCAAAAACGATAACATCAGTTTTGCTCTCATTTAAGTGGAGAAAATTCTTAACCATCCAGCACTTTACCTCATCAAGACACTTTACAAGGTTGGAACAAGACTTATCAAGAGGATGTAGTGGGACATACATTTGAGTGTCGTCAGCGTAACAGTGATATGTAATCTCATATTTCCTGAAAATAGAGCCCAGAGGTAACATATACAAGGAAAATAGTATAGTACTTAGTATGGACCCTTGTGGGAGCCCGCATGTTAGTGGTACTGAAGGTGATGAATAGTTACCAATTTTAACTGAAACAGATCTATTTGAGAGATATGAATGGAACCAGCGTAAGACCATGCCGCTAAGCCCAACCTCCTGCTTTAGACGATCTAAAAGAATACTGTGATGGATCGTATCAAAGGCGGCGGTTAGGTCGAGCAAAATTAGAATAGCGGAATTACCCAAGTCCAATGTGCGCAAAAGGTCGTTTGTCACTTTAAGGAGGGCAGTTTCTGTACTATGACGGGTCCTAAATCCCGATTGAAATTTATCAAGAAGATCTTGGTCTGTTAAGAATGCAGAGAGTTGGAGAAAGACAATCTTCTCCAACACTTTAGACAGAAAAGGTATTGTGGAGATAGATCGAAAGTTATTAAACTCAGAAGAATCAAGACTTGGCTTCTTCAAAACTGGCCTAATCACGGTATGCTTAAAACAAGACGGAATAATGCCAGTGCATAATGAGCTATTCATTATAGTCAAAACGGATGGGCCAGTCACACCTAACACCTCTCTAAAAAGACGTTTCGGCATAATATCCGCTGGTGAGATAGTCGGTTTCAGTTTTAAAATTAGCTCTGTCATTTTAATAAGATCAATTGGAGTAAAATGTGTTAGCTGGACATTATCGAGGCTAGAATTGGAAGAATTAGAGACATGATTGGTGGAAGAATTGAGAAAATTGGAGGAGTGATAGGTGGGGATACTCGAGTATAGAACCTCAATCTTATTCCTAAAAAAATCAAGAAATTGTATACACAACTCAGGAGTAGCATGTGGATGTGAGGGAGGATTCGTGTTAACCACATTATCAAAAGTATTAAACAGTACTTTAGGATTATGTGAATTTTTCTTTATAAAATCTGAGAAGTACTCGATTTTAGCTGCTTTAACAGCGCACTGATAGGTAGACAGATGGTTCTTGAAAATCTCAAATGAGACATGTAGCCTATCCTTTTTCCATTTACGTTCTGCTTTACGGCACTCCTGCCTGAGAGCCCGGGTATGATGATTAAACCAAGGGCGAGAGCTGCGTTTAGAATGCTTTGATTTCAGTGGTGCAACCAAATCTAAGATGTTTGTACATGTCTCGTTAAACAACATAATAATTTCCTCAGTAGTGAGGTTAAGCGATGGAGCTTCCAAAACAGACCTTGTTAAAGACTCTGTGTAGGCATTGGAAAACTCAGTTACAGTTGAGGGAGTAATCACACGAGAGAAGTGTACATCCCTCTCGTCTTTGGGGGTAGATATGGCACTATTATATTAAATATGACAGACATATGATCCGACAGGCAGCTTTGCTCAATATCAATGTTACATACTGAAAGACCATAAGTTAAAACAAGATCAATGGTATGTCCATGTTCGTGTGTAGGGCCATTGATATGTTGGATGAGGTCGAATGAGTCTATGAGTTGTAGAAATTCGTTTACCAGGTGGTGGGAAGGACAGCAGACATGAATATTAAAATCACCCAGAATTAGCAATTTATCCACAGTGGGGACTATATTAGAAAGAAATGTCCCGAATTCCTGCATAAAGTCCTTATTATATTTTGGTGGTCTATAAATAAGGGCACAAGTCACCGGGCTGGGTGACTGAATTGTGAATAGTTGCAATTCAAAAGTATAAAATTGGGTGGCAGGCAAAAGTCTACATCTAAAACGTTTATTAAAAACTGTAGCAACTCCTCCACCACGCCCTACTAGCCTGGGAGAGCTGAAATAGACACAATCAACTGGTGATAAATCAGTCAAAGAATCCAGCTCACCAGCATTGAGCCAGGTTTCAGTCAGAAATAGGAAATCCAAGTCATGAGATGTAAAAAAATTGTTTAAAATAAATGATTTGTTACAGATGGATCTTGCGTTTACCAGCTCCAGTTTCACCTGTTGCGGTCCGGTAACCATGAGCACAGCCGGTAGTTTGACGTATTCCAGAGTGCGAAGGTTCCAAATGTCGACACCTCTGTTGACGCGACGTTGTCTTAACGGTTGGCGAAGGGGGGTCCATGAGTCCGAGCAGACTGGAACAGGACCGGTAGGCTGTAGCGCCGAAGTGCTGTTGTATTTAGTCAACCAATAGCTTCCAGGCCAGGCGCGGATAATCCGTGGCGATGAAGCCCCACGTCTCTTTAGCCTAACAAGAAGTCCACTGCGTTTTCCTCGTTTGCTGGCATGCTTTTTACGATGCAAGCAGCAGTCCGTCGAGTGACAACTGATCGCGGGAAAGATAGAGGAAGCCCGTGAGTTGAAGAAGTAATCCTCACCAGGGATGCATCCGCAGCCGTCCGCCGAAGAGAGACGTAAATAAAGAAGGGCTTGACGATCGTAGGTGAGTACAGAAGTGGTTTCAATCACAAACCAACAAATCGATCATATCAATACATATAAAACAAATGACATTGACATCCGACGGCAAGCCAGCAAACAGACCGGCGCCATCTTGGAATGAGACAGTAGAGTTGTCCCCAGCGCAGCTGCTCATGGGCAGAAGTCCCAGAAACAAATTCCCTGCAGCTCAACAACTGCTTGTGCCAAAGGGCTACAACTCTTTGAAAGTCAGACACCTGCTCAATAGACCCCGGCCACTCCAAGTGGTCTCCAGCTGTTGTCATTCAGCAACATAGCAGCACAACCAGGTCTTACATCGTAAACTCTGGTGGCATGGAGTTCCGCCGGAACTGTCAGCACTTTCGCAAAAGCACTGCAAGAGCGAATCAGTCCCGCCACCTCATCCAAGATGAGCCTTGGAAGGAGTTTCCTGATGTCCTTCCAGAACAAGACGAACTGATTCCTACCCTAGTTGGGACTACTGGAAGGTGCCTTGAGGATGGTTTATTTTTGCCTTTAAATTTCCTTAAGAAACCTTCAGTTATTTAGTCTGCTATCTATGGGGTCCCCACAAATAAGCAGAAGAAGGGGAGATGTAATGTATTGTGTTGCTGCTAGAGCTCGCTGTTACGTGAGCTGGGCCAGTTCCTCTTGTGTAAACACCAGCAACAGAGAAGTTCCGAAGTCACTATTCAAGTTCTGTCTTCACAGTCTGTCATTGTTCGGACACGTTTACGTGTAGTTTGTGTTGCTCCTGTCTGTTTGCCTGTTCTGAGTGTAGTGAGGTTTATAATGCGTGTAAAACGTCACAATCAGTAAATGAGTGGCCAATGAGCTATTGCTCTGCTACAGTATATAAGTCTGTTGTTTATGCCTTGTGAGGTGTGTCATGGTTGAAAGCTGCCCCTTCCTTTCGTGGCTGCTCACTATGGAGGTATGGTGTTTTTAGCATGTACCTTAGCTGTTTGATTTCAGTGTTATTTAGTGACATTGTGCGATTTTACTGTTTAGTGTAACGCAGCTCTCACCCAACCCATTGCTCTTTGAGCCACGCTGCTGCTTTGGTTCCAGTCACATCCTCGTCTAATGCCCAAGTGGGCTTGAAGGTTTATTTCTTTGGTCGTGTTAGTATTATTTCTTTGTTTATTTGTTTTTGTGTAGATTTGTTTTGTACTACTGTCACCAACCACTGTCTAATGATTCGTACTGTTTTGCAAAAATCTCCATCAATTGTATCGATTTCCGCCATGCGGTAGTAGTGGTTTCGCCATTTTGCAATATTATGACCTGTAAGTTTTGAGTTTGGTGTGATCTTTATACTTTTGTGACAGTATAATACTTTGTTCCCTTTCGTTGTCACTCCGAGTTACGTCGGATGACGACGAATGGGGTTTCGCTTAGAAAGCCTATCAACTTCGAGTATTACAAAACGAGCCTATGGCAAAGAAATGCCATGGGTCTGCGGAATTTGCATGACGTAACTCCCCCCCACCTCGTGGGTATAAAAGGAGGAAGTCCGCAACAGCAGTTTATGTTTTCGCTTCGGAGCCAAGTGTATTCTTCTCTCCACAAGCCAACTCTGAATTATCAGCTTCACGAACGAGTGCCTCGAGTGTTGGTGTGACGGCGATCTCCGGCGAGTGCGTGCTTCCTGCTTATCTCTGCAGTGGTTCATCAGAGAGTGCGTGCTTCCCCGGGCGCTTCAACACTTGAGTTTTCTCTCTAAAAAAGCTCGCACGCGGCACGTCTTTTTAAAGACGGCTCGCCCGTGCATTTAAAAAAAAAAAAAAAAAACGAATGGTTGCGGCAGCTTGGTATCGGATGGGCACGAGCGTTGTCTAGTATGTTTGGGCTTGATCATACTAGAGCAGCGCTCGTGGATGACTCATGTTCTCTCTGTGGGAACATGATCATCGCGTCATATAGGTCGAGACTCGGTGAACTCGCAAGAGTGAGAGTCCCCTCATCCACCCCCCGATCTTCGGCTGGTGGCCAGGGTGACCTGAGGGTGTTGGTCTGGAACAAGGCGCCGACTCCGTGTCCGTGACCCCAGCCTCCCCTCAACGGCGGTGCCCGCTAGTGAATAGGTGATTCCCACAAGTCTACCCTCTGGTGGCCCGTGTGTTTCATTTAAAGCTACAGAGGATGATACTATGTTTGTAGCAGCTTCACAAGGTGGGTTTGATTCTCTGCGAAGTGACGACTCGTCACAGCTGCCACCCTCTGGTGTGCATACGGCTGTGCCTGAGTCTGATCCAGAGATGACAGCCATGCTTTCCTGGGACGATTGGTTTTTGGGTAAGGCCGCCGACCCTCGTCCACGGCAAACCCCAATACCTTCCCTCCCGGACGTGCATGATGAGATCTCGAAGTCCCAGAAGACCCCCTGGTTTTCTCGGGACCGCTCGCTGATCTCATCCGCCTTTCCCCCCTCGATGGGGCCGCTGTCACGGGTACACTGGGGTTCCCCCGGCTGAACGCTCTGTTGCGATGCTATGTGTCCTCAGAGTGCTTCTTCTCGGCGCAATCCTAAGCACCCGCCCGTGGTCTATAGTTTTCGTCTACATTTGTGGCGAGATCCTATAACACCACGGGACTGGCAGCCGCCTCTCTGCAGGCCATGGCCATTCTGCTGGTCCTCGACCCAGATGCTCATGGACTTGCACGAGGGCGGGACTGACCCAGGGCTCTTCACTGAGTCGCGCGCCGCCACTGACCTTGCTCTCCGAGCGACGAAAGTGGCCGTACGCTCCCTGGGTCAGGTGATGCCTACCATTCTGTGGCTGAACCTGTCTGATGTGCTGAATGTCGCGCGGCCCCGTCTGTCCGACGTTCCCATATCCCAGGTCGGCCTCTTCGGTGGTGCGGTTGAGAACTTCGCCCAACAGCTCTCAACCGCCCATGTGCAGACTGACGTGATTCTGTCCCGATGGCCCGCCGTCCGCTCAGATCCCTCGGTCTGCCCACTGCCGAAGGCGCCCCCCCCGCGGCTCCCACCCCGCCCGTTTAAAGAGACGGGCCGGCTCTGGAAGCCGCGGGCGGACGCCACAGCCCTCTCCAGCCCCGCCCCCCGAGTTAAGCGGCGCTCCTGAGACGGGCTCCACAGAGATGGGACTCAGTTCTTCCAGGAGTTGGTAGCAGGACCACTCCTTTCCCCGGTGGAGGGCCGGGGAAAAATCCTTATTCTCCTAAGAACTGACTCTCCCGTCTCTGGGAAGACAGAGTTCTCGGACGACACAGAGCGCCGGCCACAAGCCGTGCTCTCCTCGTCCCCCTCTGTCCCAGAGGTGCTTGACACGGCGTGCCGTCCACGGACCGCTTCGCCCCTGTCCCCCTCTGTCGCCAGACCCCTGGCAGAGCAGGCCCCCGCGGGACGACCAGCATGGTCCTCCCCTGGCCCCCTCTGCCAGGGCGCGGGTGCTAACCGTGCCCCCACACCGGGCCGCTATGCCGTCCACGTCTGGGCCAGTTACTCCGCTTCGCTGCCCCCCCGGGGGGACGCCTGTGGCCCGCATGACCCCGCTGGTTCAGTTCCTGGGAGCCTGGCTAGAGCTCCCCGTCTGTCCCGCTGGGTCACGCGCGCCATCAGGCTCGGCTATGCGATTCAGTTCGCACGGTCTCCTCCCCGCTTCCGGGGAGTCCGCTCCATTGTGGTCGGTGGCAATGCCCCCATCATGAGAGCGGAGATTCTCACCCTGCTGGCGAAGGGTGCGATCGAGACTGTCCCTCCAGCCGAGATGAGGTCCGGCTTCTACAGCCCCTAGTTCATTGTGGTGGGTTACGGCCAATCCTGGACTTGCGCGTGCTGAACCGCTCCCTTCACAGGCTGCCGTTCAAGATGCTCTCCGCCAAACGCGTTCTCGAATGCGTGCGGCCCCAGGATTGGTTTGCAGTGATCGACCTGAAGGACGCCTACTTTCATGTCTCCATTCTTCCTCGACACAGACCGTTCCTACGGTTTGCTTTCGAGGGGCAGGCATACCAGTACGCGGTTCTCCCTTTCGGGCTGGCCCTGTCTCCTCGCACCTTCACGAAGGTCGTCGAGGCTGCCCTTGTTCCCCTTCGGGAACACGGGGTTCGCATCCTGAGTTATATCGACGACTGGCTGATCCTAGCTCACTCTCGAGATCAGGTTTGCGAACACAGGGACCTAGTGCTCCGGCACCTAGCTCGTCTGGGCCTTCGGGTCAACTGGGGAAGAGCAAACTTTGCCCCGTGCAGAGGATCTCTTTTCTCGGTATGGACATCGACTCGGTCGCCATGTCCGCGCAGCTTACGAAAGCCCAACTTACGCGCGCGCGCAGTCACTGCTGACTTGCCTGAGACATCTCAGGAGCAAGAATGCGGTTCCACTGAAACATTTTCAGAGGCTCCTGGGGCATATGGCATCTGCAGCCGCGGTCACGCCGCTCGGATTGCTTCATATGAGACCGCTTCAGCTTTGGCTTCGCGACCGAGTCCCGAGGTGGGCATGGCATCAAGGCACGCTCCGGGTACCAGTTACTCCGACCTGCCGTCAGTTCCTCACCCCGTGGTCGAACCTCAGTTTTCTCAGGGCGGGTGTCCCCCTGGAACGAGCTTCCCGGCATGTTGTGGTCTCCACGGATGCCTCCACCACGGGCTGGGGTGCCATGTGCAATGGACATGCTGCTGCGGGCTCCTGGACAGGACCCCAGCGGCTATGGCATGTCAATTGCCTCGAGTTGTTGGCAGTACGCCTTGCCCTGCACCGCTTCCGGGCGTTGCTCAGGGGTCAACACGTACTAGTCCGCTCAGACAATACCGCTACTGTAGCGTACATCAACCATCAAGGTGGTCTACGCTCACGCCGTATGTCACAACTCGCCCGCCACCTCCTTCTATGGAGTCAGAAGCATCTGAGGTCGCTTCGAGCCATTTTCATTCCCGGAGCCCTGAACTGTGCAGCCGACGAGCTCTCACGGCTTCAGCCCCTCCCTGGAGAATGGCGACTCCATCCCCAGTCGGTTCAGCTGATTTGGGACCAGTTCGGGGACGCACAGATATATGCAGAGATCTTTTTCTCCCATTCCATATTATACGAACAAAGACGCTTTTTCTTCTCGGGAGCTCCGGATAGATCCATTTTTCTGTTGCAGTTTTTTTTTTTTTTTTGTCTGTGTGTGTGGTATTTTTTTCTCAGTGTTTATAACTGCTTATAACTTGCGCGACACGGGACAAAGCTTCAAATTTCGGGACTACCGAGCAGTGGTACGTCTCTATGTCGAACAGCCGGTCGTGGTTTGGGGCAAAGAACGGGTTGGGTTATCAACGCTACCTGGTGTCAGTGTGGCTGTTGTCCTTCGATGCACACCGTGTCAGAGTCCATCTGCTGTCAAGAGGCTGATCTTGAATGGTCAACCATGTATTGCAACCATGGTTTTGACAAGAGACAGGAATATTTTATTTATTTTATTTATTTTATTTATTTTATTTATTTTATTTATTTTATTTATTTCAAGCAAATAACAAAATAGCTGCTTCCTTCTTCAATAATCTCAAAGAAATAACAAAAAAAAGAGGAAGAGAAAATATATATATGTATAAAATAAAATAAATAATAGTATTAATAGTACCTCTTTGAGAAACAGTATTATAGTTGCACAAGTGCAAGACCACACATACATACTATACATATTCATAATATACAAATATTACCTCAGGTAGAAATGATTATCAAATACCAACAATGGTAGATGGAATACCACAAGAGTACATAACAATAACACACAGCTACCAACAATGGTAGATGGAATACCACAAGGGTAAATAACAACTAATCCAACACTCCACACAACATGAATACAATCAAACCTCATTACCATTGTAATGGGACCAGACCTTTTGTTTATAAAGACGTTTGAAATTGTGAATGCTTTGACATTGCTTTAATTCCGGACCCAGATTATTCCACAAAGTAACCCCACATACAGACATAGAAAAACTCCTCCTGATGGAACCCGCCATTTGGACCACAAAGTTTCCAAATCCTCTCAAACTGTACGACTGCTCTTTATGAGAAAACGTATTTTGAATGTTCACAGGTAATAAATAGTGATACGCTTTGAACATGAACTGTGCCTTATATAATTTTACAAGATCCTGCATTTTTAATAACTTTGATTTGAGAAAGAGAGGATTTGTGTGCTCAAAATAGGCAGCCTTGTGTATAATTCTTACAGCTCTTTTCTGTAGCAAAAAAGTGACTGTATTACATTTCTGTAATTATTGCCCCATACCTCTACACAGTAGGTTAAATATGGCTGTATTAAAGAACAATACAAGGTATGGAGTGCATTATAATCAAGGATATATTTAACTCTACTAATTATAGCAAGGCTTTTGGAGACTTTAGTAGTTATATGTCTGATGTGGGCATTCCAACTTAACTTATGGTCTATCGTTACACCTAAAATTTTTATATCCTGAAAATTTTCAATGTGTACTCCTTCTATCTCAACCTGGTTCTGTAAGTAAGCTTGATACTTTCCAAAAAACATCACTTTAGATTTATCTAGATTTAAGGATAATTTATTACTTTCCATCCATTTTTTAAATTTACTTAGTTCTTTGTTTATAACGCTAATCAGTACCTCCAAACTATCATTACTATAGAAAATGTTTTTATCATCAGCATACAATACACATTTAACCAATTGAGAAACATTAAAAATATCATTAATATACAAATTAAATAATTTGGGGCCCAATACTGATCCCTGGGGGACACCACAAGCAATGTCAAGACATCCAAAAGAGAGCTCACCCATTTGGACATACTGTACTCTGTCGCTCAAATAACTTTTCACCCATTTTCCAGCCACCCCCCGTATTCCATATCGTTCTAATTTCTTAAGTAATATATCATGGTTGATGGTGTAGTGTTACAAATTTATTAAAATGTTTAATTTAGGTTCCACTACAATAGTATTTTAACTGAGAAAGTTCTGCACACTGTTTTCCATTTTGAGGCATAGATGAGATTCAAAGAAGATTAAGTCAAGCAATTTAGGTGTCTGACATTAGCTTTTGTCTGTATGCACTTCCTGGCCATTAATCTCAAGATGCAGCGGTGTCTTTGTCTCTATGATAATGTGAAGGTATGGGTGATACAATCAGGCTGATTGGATTACCATCTGTACATGACACTGTTATGCTGATTGGATTAGGATTGGTAACACTCTCAGTATAGGGCAGGTTCCTAAACCTGTATACTTCATTTACATGCTTTGTTCAGATTGTCAACATCTATATGTAAATCCCTCCCCCTTGAAAAGATATAAACACTGTGTTTTAGCTATTGAGTTCAGACTTGGATGATGACTACAGCATTGCAACAGCAAAGTCCTCAATAAAGAGTAACTTCTGCTTTGAAAGATATCCCAACGTCTCCTGGTCTTTCGCTTCTAAGTCTCCTACACTTAAGAAGAAAAAGGTTTACAACAGATGGTGCCGGGACCCGGATAGAGCTACTCACTTGAATCCAGATTGAAACTTCAAGCTCAACAAAGATCTCAACAAAGAATTAACTTTTCCAGACTGAATCTTGAAACTTCAAGCTCAACAAAGATCTCAACAAAGAATGAACTTTTCTGACTGAGTTTCCAGACGGAATCTTTCCGTACAACCAACGATTTGGTGAGTTTCACTCTATTCAAAGAACCTATGCTGAAGACTAGTACAAATTTGTTATTCCTCTGCGCCGCCAGAGAAAGGTTAACAGACAGCTGTAGAGTTTGGTTAACTAAGTTTATCCTCTAAAGTTTTCTGTTAGAGATTAAAGTTATCCCCTGTTTAGGCAGGGAAGATTAGCATTACATGTTAATATTCGTTTATCCTCTGTGTAGTCAGAGAAGATTCATCCTCTGTTTAACCAGGGAAGGTTAACAACAGCTACAGTGTGTTAACAGTAGTTTATCCTCTGCTTTGCCAGGGAAGTGTTCATCCTCTGTATAGGCAGGGAAGTGTTTCATCCTCTGTCTAATCAGAGAAGGTTGTTTAATGGAATAGTTATCCTCTACATTGCTAGAGAAGGTTTATCCTCTGTAAAGTTAGGGAAGATTAATCCTCTGTTCAACCAGGGATGTTCAACAACAGTTACAACAGTTGAAAGTTTAATGTGTTAACAGTAGTTTGTCCTCTTCTTTGCTTGAGAAGAAGGTTCATCCTCTGTCTAATCTGGAAAATTTACCAACTTTTAAAAGTGTGTTAGCAAATTGGTTCTCCTCTGATTGCCAGGGAAGGTTGAATACATTGTGATGAGTATTCATAACTAGTTATTCCTTTGCTTTGTCAGAGAAGTACTATGTCAGGAAAACATCACAAAATGTTTACGTGGTAATTTGGAAGGTTAACAAGAGTTAATCGGAGTTAACAAGTGTACCCTCTGTTGATCAGAGAAGATTTAGTGTTTGTTTGTGTGGTAACAAAGAAATCCACAAAATGTTTAGGAAAAGTGCTAGACTTATCCCAACTACTGAGAAAGGTGGGCTAGCTACCCCTTTATGGACAGACAGTGAGTTCAAGTCATTGTAAGGGGAGCAGATGGACTCCATAGTGACTGAGTCAGTCAGATTGGATTTGAGAAAGAAATTTGGTATTCACCCAGAAAAAGTATGGTCTATTGAAGAATGCAAGAAGGTGTTGGGTGCATGTATCAGGAAGAGAAACATAAAAGGCATTATCTGCTGCCACAAAGAATTTAGCTTATCCATTGCACAAGAACAAGCTAGGTGTATTGCTAAGTTAAAAGAACAGAACAAACAATTGTTCACTCGAGTTTCCTGTCTCACGAAAAAGGTGGGCCATAACAAGGCCTCAACCAAATGTGACTCAGAAGACCAACAGTCAGATGAGATTTATCCTGACTTACAAGCTTTCTTTGAAACAGATGTAGCTCTCCAATCAGTAACTGATGTGCCTGCAAATTCAGTCAATGTGTGTGGTGCTAGGAAAAGATTGCAGGGAATTGAGGGAATTGAAAGTGTTCCTCCCAACTCTTCTGTTGTCCAAATCCAAACTGTTGCCAAAGCGCTAATACCTAAGGATATAGAGAGACTATCCCAGAGCTTACCCTCAGTAGGCACAAATTTTTCTGAATTTAGAAGGGCATTGATCAGTAAAATGCGTCTCTACGACATGTCGTTAGTAGAAGTCACACAGCTGATGTCACAAATTCTAACTGAATCTGAATTCAACAGTTTTGAGTCTGCTGTTACTTCTGAACTACAACATGCCAGAAAAGACAAATTGAGAGAGGGAGTTCTGAAAGCGTTAAAGAACACTGTTGGACCAAACATGGACTGGTCAAAGATCACTAGTTGTGTACAGAAGAAGGATGAAAATGTTAGTGAGTACACTGAAAGATTTTGTCAGTCAGCTGCAGCATACAGTGGGATAGCTGATACTTCAGAGAAGGTGCTAGATGATAATGGCCCCCAAGTTCGCACATGGTTTGATGGTCTTTTGTCAGAACATAGAAAAGCATTGCCTTTCTTAGACTTCACCTGGTCCACTAGAACCCTGCAAAACAACTTGGAGAGGTTAGCTATTTGGGAAAGAGACTCTGATGTCAAGGCAAGAGTAAAAATTGCAGCAGCATCCTTTAAGGTCAACACAGAGAATCAACAGAAACGCAAATGTCCTAAGAGAGAGGGCAGTTGTTATTACTGTGGTAAACATGGACATTGGGGAAAAGAGTTTAGGAAAAGCAAAAAGAACTTTAGAGAAGTTAACAATGTTGCTCAGCTCCTACTCAGTCTGCTTGCTACTCTGAAGCAACCCCTCCCCTCGTCATTAAACTCGTGGGGCAGCTTGTTGAGGTGTTAACCATTTGGGCTTAATTTCCCCACTTATTTCACTTATTTTTGTTTAATAGAACAAAAGGAAAGTGACTGTCTCAGCCTTCCTTTGGGGGACACTAGTTAAGTAGACTCACAGCCTTAAATGTTATGCTACAGCACAGGCCCTTCATCAGTAATAGTGTTAGGTCAGACTGTAAATGTAAAATGCCCTCATGCAGTGTCCACACTGATGAATCAAGCACAAGAAACTTCTGTCACCTCCTCCCGTTGGGGAAATTGGTTAACTACCCTCCCAACCCCCGAACATTGTTTTACAGCGTGCACATTTCACAAACCCATCCTCATGTATGATGTCTGCAATGACTGAAGTTGTGTTAGAGGATGAAGGAGAAATGACTCATGATTGTGTTATGCTTACATACACACCTATGAGGGAAGTAAAAGAAATTCCCATAGAGAATTCAGAATTTGAGTTGTTTGTTTGACGGTTCAGCTCAAGTAATTGAAAGTAATTCAGAAACAAGCCATTAGAGCCTATGTGGCATGGATCACATTAAGTGATGTTGATTACAGCAGCTGCAGTATTGTGTCAGGGAAGAAAAAAAACTGGACTAATGTGTCACACTGTAAAGTTGTTCCTCCATCTACAGGGATAGGATATAGGACACGGAACAAAGTGAGGAGCCATGAGAAGAACCGAACGCAACAGGCTTCGGGGGTCAAACTCTGCGGTGAAGACTCCCTCATAGGTTTTCCCCATCCACTAGTCCATCCTTACCTCACTGTTCCTTAGGTGTCAAAGGGATTAAGAAATAGGGAAAGACGGAACTAAAATAGCAGACTCGGAAAAGTTTACAACCCTAGTGTTTGAACAAACACTGCTCTCCTGTCTTTTGTTTTCTTTCTTACTCTGTGCAGATACCACTTGATGGCTGTCCCGAGACCCATACGCACCGACCTCCTCATCTGTGTATGAAGCCACAAGAAAACCTCAAGAAAATGGCTAGACCCACTGCCGAACCAACTATCGCAAAAGAAAAAAATACACAACGCAGAGACTAACATACGAAACCTTCAGTCATCTATCAACATGATCAAGATTGTCGTACTACTAACCATCATGGACATTGCACAAAGTGTGGACTCCAGAAACAACATATTCTTAGAGCTAATGGATATGTCAAGAAATGCCTTGTTTGCTGGAAAGAACGTTTGCATGCCACAAGCAGATGGCTGCATTCCAGGACTCACTTGTGCACAAACCTGGTGGTCCAACAAGACATTCTTGATCTTTCAGCAAAATTACACCAGATGACTGAAGATAATTCTTCATGGTTCGGAAACTTGTTAGGGAAACCGTGGATATGGATAAAGGAAATAGCAATTCTGCTGTTGTTTCTTCTACTGGCGTCCTATCTATGCGTCCACAATATCAAGTGTTTCATTCAACAAATGACTCACGCCCCTCACGAAGAAATGACAGTTCCAAACAGAAAAGACAATTACCCTTAAGAACTTCACGGCTCATCATTGCATGTTTGTTTCTGTGTCAGCATGCAATTACTGTTTGTTTCTGTGTCAGCATGCAATTACAGAAAATCAATCACAGAACATGCGCTATGTGCCTGTAACGATCAAAAGTTACAAGAACGAATTTTTCGTCTAAATTTGTCAAAATTTTTTGTCTAAATTTGTATTTTGTGAGAGTTATTAGAACTCTAAAAGGAGGAAATGTAGTGTTACAAATTAATTAAAATGTTTAATTTAGGTTCCAATACAATAGTATTTTAACTGAGAAAGTTCTGCACACTGTTTTCCATTTTGAGGCATAGATGAGATCCAAAGAAGATTAAGTCAAGCAATTCAGGTGTCTGACATTAGCTTTTGTCTGTATGCACTTCCTGGCCATTAAGCTAAAGATGCAGCGGTGTCTTTGTCTCTATGATAATGTGAAGGTATGGGTGATACAATCAGGCTGATTGGATTACCATCTGTACATGACACTGTTATGCTGATTGGATTAGGATTGGTAACACTCTCAGTATAGGGCAGGATCCTAAATCTGTATACTTCATTTACATGCTTGGTTCAGATTGTCCCCATCTATATGTAAATCCCTCCCCATTGAAAAGATATAAACACTGTTTTTAGCTATTGAGTTCAGACTTGGATGATGACTACAGCATTGCAACAGCAAAGTCCTCAATAAAGAGTAACTTCTGCTTTGAAAGATATCCCAACGTCTCCTGGTCTTTCGCTACTAAGTCTCCTACACTTAAGAAGAAAAAGATTTACAACAATGGTATCAAAAGCTTTTTTGAGATCAATAAAAATTCCTATTGCATGTTTTTTATTTGTTAAAGCCTTCGATATTTCTTCGGTGGCATCAATTATGGCCATTGAAGTGGATCTATATGGTCTGAACCCATATTGTCCTTCATTAATTAGCTTATACTTATGTATGCAATTTTCTAACCGTTTCTCAAAAACCTTTTCAAGGATTTTTGAAAACTGGGGAAGGAGTGAAATGGGTCTGTAATTAGTGAAGTGATTCCTATTTTTATTTTTGAACAATAGTATGACCTTAGCAATTTTCATTTTTCTTGGGACACAGCCATTATTAAGCGACAGGTTACAGATATCTGTTAGAGGCTTTATGATACTTTTAATTATCTTTTTATTAGTACCATATCGATGGAGTGACAGTCTGTAGATAACTTGTTTTTTGATTTTTGCACAATATTCATTATTTCACACTCACTGACAGAAGAGAGGAAAATAGTACAATTGTTTCTTTCAGAGTACAGCTCCAGTTCTTGGTTAGGAACTTTGGCTGCTAACTCAGGGCCAACATTTACAAAAAAATTATTGAAATCATTTACTAGTTTATTCATGTCTTTGTTTTCTCCATTAGAGTCAACAAAATATTCCGGATAATCCGTTATATTAGATCCTTGCTTAATGATACTATTTAATACTGCCCAGGTTCTTTTTATGTTAGATTTATGAGCAAGTAATAGGTTTTCATAATATTGTTTTTTTCGCCATTCTCATTATAGCTGTCAATTTATTTTTGTACAGCTTATATCTGTCCTCAGCTTCTTTGGTTTTCGATTTGACAAACAATTTATAAAGGTTTTTCTTTTTTCTTACATGCATTCTGCAGGCCTTTGGAAATCCAAGGGCATTTTAGATTTTTTTTTTCTTTTTACTAAATACTCTGATGGGACAGTGCTTGTTGTACAAGGAGGTAAATATTTCTATGAAATTATTGTAAGCCACATCAGTCTGCATCTCTCCATAAATAGTGTTATGAA
This sequence comes from Gila orcuttii, assembly GCA_026230005.1. Taxonomy (NCBI): domain Eukaryota; kingdom Metazoa; phylum Chordata; class Actinopteri; order Cypriniformes; family Leuciscidae; genus Gila; species Gila orcuttii. The sequence continues at coordinate 36,873,534 of JAPDVR010000005.1, read as the reverse complement.
TCTTTATTAAATCCATTAATAGTTTCCTCAGTTCGTACTCATCTATAATTCGCATTGCAAGTTATATTACGTTTACAAACATTACAGTCATATATAGTAAAGACTGGTAAGTGGTCGGTGATATCACAGATCAATAGACCATTTACAGTATTGTTTAAAAAGTTGTTAGTAAAGATGTTGTCAATTAAAGTTGCACTGTGCGAGGTAATCCTACTGGGCTTTGTGATTGATGGAAATAAGGACATACTATACATCCTATCAACAAATTCACAGGTAGGTTTGTGGTTGTTTGCGTTCAAAAGGTCAATATTGAAATCCCCACATACAAATAAGGGCTTATTTATAACTTCAGAAAACAATTTCACCATCCATTCAATGAATAAGTCTACACTTGATCCAGGTGACATACAGACACAGCTTATGATAATATTCTTTTGTTTTTCATTTTTTAGTTAGATATTTACACATTACATTACATTATCAAGTGCTATTGACAAACTATTTACTATTGAAAATGTTATTGTTTTGTGGATGTACAGTGCTACGCCACCACTTGTCTTGTTTTGTCTATTGATGCGGTTGAGGTCATAGTCATTTATTTCAAAGTTGATTCCTTTATCATCATTAAACCAAGTTTCGGATATTGGTATGACACTAAAAGGATGACTAAATGACTCTAAATAGTCACGAATTTCACTGTAATTGGAGTACATACTTCGACTGTTGAAATGAATAATAGATAATTTACCCTTTGCGATCAAGTAAGTATTATACTGTGCATTAGTATAATACTTGCAATTAATATTAGCAGAGGAAAGAATTTTTTTTCCGGGTCAATGTCTCTGTCTCTGTGTCATTATTATTGTATTCTGTATATCTAAACATATTCAAGTCCAGCAGTTGGAGTTCATGGATTCTGTGCAATAGTTCAGTATCATTGTCCTTTGGATTGGACATATTGTATAGTTATCACTGTTCAACAGTAAGTCAGAAGTTACCTTGATGTATTCACGTCAGCATGTGCGTTGACTCCTTGCATTCACTGATACTTGTCTAGTTCCTCCAAATGTCTCACGGTGAGAATCTTGGCTTCCTCCGCTGAACAATTCAACTTGATAAAGATTTTACAGTTGGTTACCCATGTGTGTTGGATTTTATGTAGTTTCTGGAGGTCTCTTGCTTTCCTGGCTATTTCGGCATTCTTCTTTGTCAAGTGTTCGTTCAAGTAAACGTCTCGGTTACGTATGTAACCCTCGTTCCCTGAGCTACGTCGGATGACGACGAATGGGGTTTCGCTTAGAAAGCCTATCGACTTTGAGTATACAAAACGAGCCAATGGCAAAGAAATGCCATGGGTCTGCGGTATCTCCGCCTTACCTCGTGGGTATAAAAGGAGGACGCTGGCAACATGCAGATATGTTTCTTCGTTGAGGAGCCGAGACTGAACTCAGGCGATTCCCGCGGTACAGCGGAAAGTGGCAGGAAGACGTAATGTCTCCGTTCTCTACTCAGGGAACGAGGGTTACATACGTAACCGAGACGTTCCCTTTCGTTGTCACTCCGAGTTACGTCGGATGATGACGAATGGGGTTACCAGTCTAATCACGCCACCTTCTCGGCTGTCTTCCAGTGCCCTGCGTAAATCTGAGATCCCTGTCATGAGACTAGCACGGACGAAGGACTCCTATTTAGCACAGGAATACCAAGGTACACTGGGGAGCATATCCCATAGGTTTAGAGGAAATATGCAATTATTGCCAACCCAGAGTGGGGGGACTTAGAGAATACACATATGACCCGGAGGGATGTATATGGGAAAACACTGGGGTGTCCAGCCGCAGGTGGAATATTTCAACCCCAGGGGTGGCAAGGTGGCTGGCCAAGGGAAAGACACATGCTCAAAGAGGCTTACAGTGGAAATACACATGTGGGGTCACTCAGAGGAGGAAATAAACACTGGCGCCGACGTCAGGAGTGCTGGAGGAACTCAGGGGTTTCGGGGAAGCTCACCTGAGGAGAATGTTGCACGTATCCAGTCCGTGGAGTGGAATGGCGAGCAAGCGAAGACACCTGAGCGGGTCCATTACTAGCTGGTTGAAGCGAGTACATGAGGGGACACTGGCTCCACTCGGAGATTGTAGAATCTGGCGAATGTGTAGGTGTCGCCCAGCCTGCAGCTCTGCAGATGTCTGTTAGCGAGGCGCCATGCGCTAGAGCCCAAGAGGACGCCACACTCCGGAGGAGTGGGTAGTCACACCAAGGGGGCATGGTTGGCATTGCTGCTGGTATGCCAAGCAATGGCGTGGAGAGAGCCTTTCCCTTCAGCTTCCCACCATAACAGACAAGAGCTGGTCTGAGGTCCTGAACACTGCATTCTGTCTACATAGGCGCGGAGAGCACGTACTGGACAGAGCAGTGCCAAGGCTGGGTCTGCCTCCTCCAGGGGTAGCGCTTGCAGGTTCACCACCTGGTCCCGGAAGGGAGTGGTAGGAACCTTGGGCACATATCCAAGCCGGGGTCTCAGGGTCACGTGAGAGTAAGCCGGCCCGAATCCCAGGCACACTTTGTCAACGGAGAATGCGTGCCGGTCCCCTACCCTCTTAATAGAGACCAATGCAACCAGGAGCGCTGTCTTCATTGACAGGAACTTAAGCTCCACTGATTGCAAAGGCTCAAAGGGAGCACTCTGCAGGGCAGTTAGAACCACTGAGAGGTCCCAAGAGAGAACAAGAGGAGGGCAAGGAGGATTCAGTCTCCTCGCTCCTCTCAGGAACCTGACGATCAGGTCGTGCTTCCCAACAGACTTAACTTCTACCGTATCATGGTGTAATTCCATTCTGTGTGTGATAAGTGTGATACTTCTATAATTCAATGTTAGGCTGCATAAATATGCCGGTCAGCCGAACTGGGAACACTTCCCATTAATCCTGATGTACTTGTTACATCATAAGAAGGATGGCGTCTACACTAATATTAGTCTCTCTGTTTATCCCGAGGTTTACAGCAGTCCGGCGGATCCTGGCCATATCCGGATCTGATGAAGGACCTGCACCTGGACACGCCGACAACGCAGTCTTGAAGTGTCAACTACTCTCTCCTCTGTGAAGGCCTCCTTCCCTTCCCTTCCCTTCCCTTCACCTCTGTACAGATAACACGTTGTGGGGATAATTCCGGTTCACGTGGCTACGTGGAAGCAATAAAAAATTCTGTATTATACATTTTTCTAGGCTTGTACCTTGGAACCTATTTCATGGTTTGCATTCTCGAGCCACCAGGCACTGTTTTGGGCAAATGAGCAGCCGGATCGCATTAAGGGTTTTCTGTTAGAACGGTGTCGTGTTAGCGGCCCCTAAGTTAATAACTAATGATCGTTGCGACGGAAGTGAATCAATCAAAACTAACTTTAGCTAGACAATAACTTGATTCTAGAGCTTCTGTAAAGCCAAAACAATCTCTGTTACTTTAATTTCCTATTATCACTGTAAAGCTGCTTTGAAACAATCTATATTGTTAAAAGCGCTATAGAAATGAGGGTGACTTAATAATAATAATAAGAAGAAATTGAATTTATATAGCGCTTTTCACGAACTCAAAGTCGCTTTACATGGCAGGTAAGATAATAAAAAAATAAAATAAAAAGATTCAGGCACAGATTAAATTGGAGGGGGCGTGAGGCTACGGATAGGCAGAGGTGAAAAGATAGGTCTTGAGGCAGGACTGGAAGATGGTGAGGGACTCGGATGTGCGGATGTCTTGGGGGAGGGAGTTCCAGAGCCTGGGAGCTGCCCTGGAGAAGGCTCTGTCCCCAAAGCTGCGGAGGCTGGACTTGTGGGTGCAGAGGAGACTGACTGAGGTGTATCTGAGAGACCGTGAGGGTCGGTAGGGGGAGGTCAGTGAGATATGAGGGGGCCAGATGGTGGAGGGCTTTGTAGGTGATCCGGTGGGAGATAGGAAGCCAGTGTAGTTGTTTTAGGGTGGAAGTGATGTGGTGCCAAGATTTGGAGCAGGCGATGAGTCGGGTAGCTGCGTTCTGGACCAGTTGGAGTAGTTTGATGCAGGTAGAGTTGATGCCAAGGAGAAGTGAGTTACAATAGTCCAGTCAGGAGGAGATGAAGGCGTGAATGATTCTTTCAGCGGGGGGGGGGGGGGGGGTCTGATTTTGACAATGTTGCGGAAGTGAAAGAAGGAGGTTTTAATGACATGACGGATATGGGGCTCAAGGGAAAGAGTGGAATCAAAGATCACACCAAGGTTGCGGACCTGGTGAGATGGGGAGACAATGGTGCCGTCGATGGTGAGAGTGGGGTTATTGATTTTGCTGAGTGTGGATTTGGAGCCTATGAGGAGAAATTCTGTTTTATCACTGTTGAGTTTGAGGAAGCTGTGTTGCATTCAGGTTTTAATAGCTTACAGACAGGAGTTGATGTGGGAGAGGGGAGGATTGTGGGGGGATTTAGTGCTAAGGCAGATCTGGGTGTCATCTGCGTAACAGTGGAAGTCCAGTTTGAAGTGACAGAGTATCTGACCAAGGGGAAGGATGTAGATGATGAAAAGGAGGGGGCTGAGTACGGAGCCTTGGGGAACTCCATGGGTGACAGTGGCTGAGGCAGAGGTGTGATTATGGAGAGAGATGAAGTGTGATCTGTTTGAAAAGAAGGAGCGGAGCCAACTGAGTGCAGTACCTTCGATACCAAGGTCTTTGAGTCTGGTGAGCAGGATGTTATGGCTCACGGTATCAAAGGGTGCTCTCAGGTCAAGGAGGATAAGGATGTTGAGGGAACTGGTGTCAGCGGAGGTGAGGAGGTTGTTGAGGACTTTGAGGAGAGCGGTTTCTGTGCTGTGGAGGGGGCAAAATCCAGATTGGAGAGGTTCAAATTGGTTATTAGCATGAAGATGAGTTTGTAGTTGTGAGGCGACTATACGCTCTAGGGTTTTAGACAGAAAGGGGAGGTTGGATATTGGGCGGTAGTAGTTGAGGGCGGAGGGATCCAGACCAGGCTTTTTAAGGATTGGGGTGACAGTGGCAGTTTTGAAGGCAGAGGGGACAATTTCAAGGGACAGCGAGGAGTTGAAGAGGTTAGGTAGGGGCAAAGGACGGGGAGGCAAGACTTCAGGAGTGGAGTATGGAGGGAATCAAGGGAGCAGGTAGTGCGTTTGGAAGAGCTGATGAGTTTAGAGATTTTAGGAGAGGTGACCGAGTCAAACTGAGTGTGGAGGAGGTGGAGGGAGGTCAGAAGGGATGGGGAGAAGAGGGGCCATGGTAGGTGCTGGAGTAGATACTGGGAGGTCAGGTACGGGTGATAGAGATTGGTAAATGATGTTGATTTTGTCAGCGAAAAAGTGGAGGAATAGAGGTAGGGGAGGTGTTAGTCCGAGGCTTGATGAGGTTGTTCATTGTGGAGAAGGTGTGTACCAGGGTGAAGAGGTGGTAAAAGTGACGGTTTTTGTTTTGAGGAGGGCCGGAATGTTGAGGGAGATAGACAAGGTGGAGTTGAGGTGGTTTGTGAGATCATCAGGTGAGGTGCGGGTTGAGTCCAGATGAAGAGTGGTGGTAAGCAGGTCAGAGAGATGGTGGGGATCGATAGATTTAAGGTTACGGAAGGTGATTTCTCTGAGGAAGCGAGGGTGTGGGGTCGGAGAAGGGATGGTGAACCGTATCACTTTGATCAGAGAGGAGAAAGAGACATGGATAGAGGTCGAGCACCAGTTGGTTTGTGGAGCAGACCAGGTCATGGATGTGTCCTTTTTTATGGGTGGGGAATGTGACATGTTGGGTGAGAGTGAAGTTGTCCAGTAAGAAGGTGAATTCTGATGACAGCTTGCAGGTGGGGGAGTCTATATGGATGTTTAAGTCACCAAGTAGCAGCAGACGTGGAGAAAGAGAAGAGGCTAGTGTGAGGAGTTCAGTGAGATCAGAGAGGAAGGATGGATTTGGTTTAGGTGGTCGAAAAATTAGGTTGACTAACATAGAGGAAAGAGCTTTGAAGGTGAGATATTCAAACAATGATACTGAGAGAAGGGTGAGTTCTGTGATCCGGAAGTTCTGATTGAAAATAACGGCGAGGCCACCTCCACGGCGGGAGAGGCGGGGTTTGCAGATGTAGATGTAGCCGGGGGGATGCTTGGTTGAGGGAGAAGTCATTAGGTTGTTGCCAAGTTTCGGTGAGCAGAAGGAAGTCCAGAATGTTATTGAGTATTAGTTCATTGAGGAAAGGGGCTTTATTGTTGAGCGATCGGGTATTGAGGAGGGCAAATTTGGCATGGTGAGAGGGTGGTGGGATGGGGGCAGGCTGGAAAGATCTAAGGTTGTCGCGGTTATCAGTGCGTGTGGTCGATGTGGGGGGGGGGTAATGCGGAGAAAAAAAATCTTCTTGTATGCGTGCCGCAACACGTTTACAAACTGCCGTAACCTGCTGCCATGCTTGTCGTTCTCTGGTACTCTGAAACAACGGTGAAGAATGCCCCTCATTCTGAAAGAAATGACATTCATACAAATTATTAAAGGGTTCATAGAAAATTAATCTTTCACAATGACAACAGCCCGCTCTGAACTTGGACTCCAGCAACTTAAAAATCAAACACAGCATATCCAATATAGGGGATTTCAAGGCCATTTGCAGCTCTTAGAGTCAAAACAGGGGCTTGGCCCAACTTGTACTGAGGAAAATTCTCCTCAAACATACTCTGTTGCATCATACTCTGAGTGACTTGAGAGCCGGTGTCCAACAGTCCTGTACACTCAATGTCCTCAATCATGACACTCACCATTGGACAGCCACCAATAAAAGAAGAAATGGTCCTTGAATTTTCTGATGGTCTTGCTGGCCCCACCGCCTGGACCTCTGCAGTAGGGTAAACTATTTTAAATCCGCATTAGGCAGCACACTTTCCTTGCAATACCTCGCTATGTGTCCTGACTGTTTGCAGATCGGCCTCCCCTCTGCATCCCACAAATTCGAGGAAGGCTGCCCCCTTCGTCGCCTAGAAGAAATATTTTGTGGCTGAAAATGTACATAATTAGGTTGTGCATGATTTGATTTTGCGACTGGACTAGACAACTTCAGCTCCTTTATCACCTCCTGTGTCAATTCTCGCATCTGCCCTTTAATTCCTCCAGGATTTCTCACTTTAATTCAGCTTTCCAGTCAGTCCCCTGTGAGTGTGAATCAATCCTACCAGGCCCACTAACGGCAGCACAAGCTAGTTCATAACTTGGTTGACTGTATTCTGCTTCCAACAGTAAAGCCTCTTGATGCAGATCTGCAAACGTTCCTTCTGGATTTTGGTGGGCATACGTTCTCAGGGCTCTCAAGAAAGGTCCATCCTCCAACCCCAACAGCAACTGCTCTTTCAGTTGATCTGCAACAAGGGTCCCTTCTGGACTACACCACCGCAACCTGCAATAAAGCTTTTGTAATCGCAACACAAACGTCTTAAAAGACTCATCGTGCCTCTGTCTGCAACTGAAGAAATGTGATCTAAGGACAAGAAGAGGTATTTCTCCAGCATACAAGATGTCTAAATGCTCAAAAATCTTATTGGCTTTATCCCTATCTCCATCAGCCAAAACACTTATTTCTGGCTTTGCATCCCCACCCAGGGCATCCATTACAATTTTAACTTTCTTTGCTTCAGGTACTTCTTGGGCTTCTAAAAGCCCTTGCATTTGTTCTTTCCAGTCTCCATACTTCAAATCCCTATCTGTACCTGTAAAATTGGGCACCCAAGGGGCACCAGGAAACACTGGCATCATCATCTTTGGAGATTTTAAAATATTCTATCAAGTTCTGTTCCACCGTTCCCGTACCTGATCCTGCCGACTGCGCCAAATTAATTTATATATAAAATGTATATTTAAAAACTTTAGTAGCCGACTATGCCACCTAGAGTTGAAACTGAGACCCCAGGAACTCACTATTAAAACAGGTTCTTTATCAGGGGAAGGAACAGTGGAAAACAACACCCAGCAATAGCTGTAGCAAAACTATCTTATTACAATAAAATTGATGGAGAAAAGGATGAAAAATAAAAAACAAGAAAGTCCAAAAATCCAAGCTCAGGGAACAGTCAAAGTTCAACACAGTCTCTGCTGGGCATCTGAATTGCAGCTGACGTCCATTTATTCTAAGTCCCACATAGAGGCCATATAAGCACGATGCTGGAACACAGAGAAGAAAAACAATTGCCAGCATACAAATTCTAAACTCATATCACTTCATATCCACACAGTTTGTAAGTTTATTAAGTAAAACTAGCATCTCCTTAAAAAATATCAACCAATTCAAAAGTCACTCGTAAAAAATTATTCAAAGCAGGCTCGTTCTCTTCACTGGATTGGATTTAATAGGCACACCGCTAGATGAAACTCAGTCGTACTCAGAGCGTGCAACCCTGCTATCCAGTCCAATGTATTCACGGGCAGAAGAACCACCTCAGTGTTCACTCGTCTCCTCAGCACTCACGGTAGTCTCTCGCAGCCGGTCATCAACCCGTCTAACACGCTCCTACTCCAACAGTGCTCCACGAATCACAGACTCTGTGTTTAATCGTCTACAGTGCACTGCAGTCTCTCATAGCCATAAGCCATCTCACCGCATGTGAAACACTCACTTCCAGACGCAGACGCAAACGTAATTCCTCTCTTACTCGTTCTTGTTCTCATTGTGTCGACTTCAGTTACAAATGCACGGTGCTGCCACCTCGTGTCCCAGTCACAGTTGCCCTTTTATAGGGGAACATATTCACCGCCTAGCAGGAGAGTTAGTTAAAATGGACGTTTAGTTTGTTTTTATTCACTCTCTTGTGTTCCTTTGTTTGATTTTCACGCCACTCCTTTGTTTCCATGGTCACTATCATTATGTCAATAATAATAAATAGTCTCGACTTCCGGTTTGGTAATGCGGTGTTGAGAAGCACGGTGTTGAAGCTCTGCATTATTTAAGCCAAGTCAAGTCACCTTCATTTATTTAGTGCTTTTAACAATATGGACTGTTTCAAAGCAGCTTTACAGTGATAATAGGAAATTAAAGTAACAGAGATTGTTTTGGCTTTACAGCAGCTCAAGAATAAAGTTATTGTCCAGCTAAAGTTAGTTTTGATTGATTCACTTCTGTCGCAATGATCATTAGTTATTAACTTAGGGGCCGCTAACATGACACCGTTCTAACAGAAAATTCTTTAATGCGATCCGGCCGCTCATTTACATTAAACAGTGCCTGGTGGCTCTGAGAATTTTTTATCGCTTCCGCGTAGCCACGTGAATCGGAATTAGTGTTCCCGGTTCCGGCTGCTCTAAACTATGCAGCCTAACATTGAATTTAAGAAATCTATAATGTGTTATGTGTATGCTAAGCCAAAGAGATGTGTTTTTAGTCTAGATTTGAACTGACAGACTGTGTCTGCTTCCCGGACAATGTTAGGAAGATTGTTCCAAAGTTTTGGTGCTATATATGAAAAGGATCAACCGCCTGCAGTTGATTTTGATATTCTAGGTATTATCAACTTGCCAGAATTTTGAGATCGCAATAGACGTGAAGGAGTATAATGTGTTAAGAGCTCGCTCAAGTACTGGGGACCTAACCGACGACGAGGACTTGACAGAGCAGCCATCAAGTGTTAGACAGTATTCTAGGTTATTAGGTGAGGAAGTTTTTTGTCCAATAATTAGAATCTCTGTTTTTTCAGAATTAAGTAGTAGGAAATTACTAGTCATCCAATTTTTTATATCAGCTATGCATTATGTTAATTTGGTGAATTGGTAAGTTTCGTCAGGCCTTGAAGAAATATAGAGCTGAGTATCATCAGCATAACAGTGAAAACTAATGCCATGTTTCCTAATGATATCTCCTAAGGGTAGCATGTACAGAGTGAACAGCAACGGTCCTAGTACTGAGCCTTGTGGTACGCCATACTGAACTTTTGATCGATAAGACATCTCTTTATTTAATGCTACAAACTGATAACGGTCAGAGAAGTATGATTTAAACCATGCTAATGCAATTCCACTAATGCCAACATCATTTTCGAGTCTATTTAAAAGAATATTGTGGTCAATAGTATCAAATGCAGCACTAAGATCGAGTAACACCAATAGCGAGATACAGCCACGATCGGATGATAAGAGCAAATCATTTGTGACTCTAATGAGAGCTGTCTCAGTACTATGATACGGTCTAAATCCTGACTGAAAATCCTCGCAGATACCATTTCTTTCTAAAAAGGAACATAGTTGTGAAGATACTGCCTTTTTTTAGTATCTTTGACAGAAAAGGTAGATTTGAGATCGACCTGTTATTGACTAATTCTGTAGGATCAAGTTGCGTTTTTTTAACTAGTGGTTTAATCATAGCCAGCTTCAAAGTTTTCGGTTTTGTTTTCTTCCAGTTTCGCTCCATTTTTCTGGCTGCTCTCTTTAGGGCCTGAGTGTGCTCGTTGTACCATGGCGTTGGACTATTTTCTTTGATCTTCTTTAAACGCAACTGTGTCTAAAGTGCTGGAAAAGAAAGAGTTAAAAGTTTCTGTCGCAATATCGAGTTCTTCTATCTATCTATCTGGGATGCTGAGATTCTGAAACTGATCAGGAAGATTATTAATAAAGCAATTTTTAGTGGCAGAAGTGATAGGTCTAACATATTTGTAACACGAAGTCGGCTTTGCAGCCTTGGCTAAATGAAGTTTACACGAGATTAGATAATGATCTGAGATGTCATCAGCTCTGCTGCAGAATTTCAACAGCATCAACATTGATTCCAACATTGTGATAATATTAGATCTATAGTATGATTACGACAATGAGTAGGTCCTGACACGTGTTGTCTAACTCCAATAGAGTTAAGAATGTCTTTAAATGCCAATCCCAATGCATCTTTTTCATTATCTACATGTATATTAAAATCACCAACAATTAGTACTTTATCTGCAGCCAGTACTAACTCTGATAGAAAGTCAGCAAATTCTTTGATAAAGTCTGTATGGTGCCCTGGTGGCCTGTATACAGTAGCCAGCTCAAATCTTAAACGTGATTTATCATTGCACTATATATTGTTACATTAAGCACCAACACTTCAAAAGAATTATATTTGAAACTAGACTTCTTGGTAATTTTGAAAATATTACTATAAATTACAGCAACACCTCCCCCTTTGCCTTTCAGACGAGGTTCATGTTTATAACAGTATTTTTGCGGGGTGCACTCATTTAAAGAAATGTAATCGTTTTGTTTTAGCCAGGTTTCTGTCATACACAGCACATCTAGGTTATAGTCTGTAATCATATTATTAACAATAAGTGCTTTTGAAGTAAGGGATCGAATATTCAGCAACCCAAGCTTTATCATATGTTCATTTGTATTATTTCTGTTTTTTGTTTGATGAACATCAATTAAATTTTTACCCTTAGATGGGTTTGGAAGTTTTTTGTATTTCCTAGTTCGGGGAACAGACACAGTCTCTATATGATGATATCTAAGTGTAAGAGCCTCTATGTGATGGGATTTATCTGACCTTGGTGACGTGAGACAGCTGGCAGACGGTCGGTTTAGCCAGTTTGTCTGCTTCCTTACCCGAGCCCCAGATTGTCATGTTTGAGCTCTAAAACTATGTGCCATATTACTAGAGAGAAGAGCAGCACCATCCCAGGAGGGATGAATACCATCTCTTTTCAACAGGTCAGGTCTGCCCCAAAAACTTTTCCAATTGTCTATAAACCCTATATTATTTTGCGGGCACCACTTAGACAGCCAGCCATTGAGTGATGACAATCTGCTAACTATCTCATCACTCCGGCGAACAGGAAGGGGGCCAGAGCAAATTACAGTGCCTGACATCGTACTTGCGAGTTCACACACCTCTTTAACATTAATTTTAGTGATCGCCGACTGGCGAAGTCGAACATCATTAGTGCCGACATGAATAATAATCTTAGAGAATTTACGATTAGCATAAGCCAGCACTTTTAAATTTGCTTTGATGTCAGGCGCTCTGGCTCCCGGCAAACATGTGACTATGGTGGCTGGTGTCTCTATTTTCACGTTCCGTGTAATAGAATCGCCAATAACTAGGGCACATTCAACAGGATTCTCAGTGGGTGTTTCACTGAGTTGGGAGAATCTGTTTGTTGACTGATTCTAATTACCACAGTTTTGATGGATTTGTAAAAGGCGCGAGCGTGCAAGCTAAATAAATAAATAAAGAGCGCACGGATGGCACGCTAACAGGCTAGCAAATTAGTAGCTTGTTGTGCTAGCAACGATTTAGATTGAAGCTAGCGATGTCAGGTTAATATGTGATGTTGAGTAAGTTGTATTTAGCAGTATAAACCAATAGCAAGGCAGCAAGGCATTTGATGTAATCTCTTCAGAATACACCCTATTTTATCAGCACATCGTATTCATTTAATCCTTTTTGTATGTTTGAAACATTCTGCCTTCGGAATTTTTTACTTAAAATGAGCAAGTCTATGCGGACAGGAGGTAAACAACAGTTAACCAACAACTCAAGTTAAACATGCACAGGCCTGCCAAGAAAGCAGCAAAATGGCGGAAAACGAGCCCATATCTGCATAGCTCACAATCGAATCTCTAGTCAAACAGCTAGAAAATTTCAGAAAAGACATGACTGGAGAGTTCGTTGCACTTCTAAATAGCTCTCTGGAACCAATCCGATCTTCAATCGAATCGATTGGTGCGACCCTGACAACACAGGCAGTGACCATAAGCGAGATGGAATCGGGTCTCTCAGACCATAGCGACCGAATAACTCAGCTTGAGCATGATGTAAACGCTCTTCAAAAACTGACGACCATGGAAAAGGAAAACACGGCACTTAAAGCTAACGTAGAAGTTCTGATTTCTCGCTCGAAGCACCATAACATACGAGTGGTAGGCCTTCCGGAGGGCCTTGAGGGGAAAAAAAAAATCCAGAGGAATCTCCACGTCCGCTGATTATCAGATTTCGCAGATACATCGTTAAGGAAACTGTCATGAGTTGTGCTAAATCTCACAAAGACATTTCTTACAAGGGCCACAAAATCAAGATGTATGCAGACTTCAGCACTGAGTTGGCGAGGAAACGAGCGACATTCAACAAAATAAAGAGCCTACTTTACAAACAAGGAGTGCGTTTTGAAATGCTGTACCCTGCTCGCCTCCAAGTGAGTTGTAACCGCGTGGAACAAATCTTCAATTTCCCTGAGGTAGCGGAGAAGTTTTACCATCAGAACTTTAATAATTAAGTCGTGGACTAATACTCATTTCCAAAACGAGATGGTAAATTCAACAGGTACAAGCTGCTGTAAATAATTTAAGGACAGTATTAAGCTCTCACGCTACTTATGATTGACCTTGAGAGAAAATTAGACTGTCAAACTACGAGTGCCTCTGTCTGCTTTATTTTGATGTTATTCAAACATCCCCAAATTATATAGTTTATGGGTTGCACATTAATGAAGCTATTCGGTTGATGATTTTAAATGTCATACCACTTGATCCATGTTGGCAGTGCCGTCTTATCGCTTAAATATAACTTGCCAACTTTAACTATTTTTTGTTTAATGTTTTCTTATCTACTAGTTTTTTTTCCTTCTCATAGTTTCTCAGCACATATTTAAAGGGACATTGTGTAGGAATTTTTCCCATCTAGCAGTGAAATTGACCTGTGGCTAAGCCACGCCCCCTCCACTCACTCGGACAAACAGTCAACATTCGGTGACAGGCGCTATGGCAGCTGTCACAGTAGGAGACATTTCACAGGAGGCAATTGATGATTTTTGGAGACAGAAAGATTATATAGATATATATTTTGGTAGAAAGTTGTCTAAAATATTGTGCTTTAATATGTAATTAAGGATTCATGATCAAATTAAATATGTACAGGTCTAAGTTGCATACGTTTCCAGGATAAGCCTTTTTACCATCTTTACCAAGAGTAACGTTACCTTTCCGTTAGGTTGGTGCTACAGTATTTACATGAATCATTCAGCACAACATTGCTAACATTTGTTATCTCGGTTATTTACAGATACGTTAATGAAGCTAAGTGACAGGATGTACAACGCAGCTAGAAGCTAACGTTAACGTTTTCTAATGTTAGGCTAACGTTACGTTAGAGATGTTAAAGATAACATTCAAATACGTTGTTGACTTATCTTAGAACAGATGTAGACATCCTTGTTTAATTTATCCACGTTTAGTTGGTGTTTTGGTCTACCGCATAACTTAATCCAGACACATATCTCGGTTGAGATGTGGCTTTGGAAAGGGTAAAAAATACACACCGTCGCCCAACCTCTCGGGATACCTAGTGTCGGAGTTGCATGTACGCCATGCATACCGTTTGACCATTTTAAACTTAAAATGACAAGAAAAAACATATAAAAACTAATGAAAACTGACTAACTGCAATGCATTTCAATGGACGAGGAAGCAGAGAATGTCCGAGTGTATGGGTTAGCTATGCGCACTGTGATTGGCTCATCGCCAACCTTTTGGGGGCGTGGCTTAGCCATAGGTCAATTGTATTTTGCATTCAAACGAATTGTGCTCTCCAGCGCCTCGCTTTTTCAAATGCATGTTGCATCTACGGTAGCTGTTATGTACCAAAAAGCTATGACAAACAATGCAAGAACAATCATATGCTCTATTAAAATATATTCTTACAAAAAGTAAACTTACAAACCTTGTTTTTAGCGCCTTCTCAACTTTATTCAATAGCTGCTATTCATCAAAGAGCCTGTTTAACTTTTAACTATAAATGTTCTACTGTCTATATAATAAAGTACACAACCAAGCAATTAAAAAAAAGCATGTCATTGAGACCTGTCGAGGAGAAAGCAGGCAACTTCAGCGTCTCTTTTGAAATGTTTCTCCTGCATTGGCTCTTTCCACCTGGAAAAATTTTGGACTTTTTTGGCGACGAGGATTTCTTCTCCTGTGGCTCGGCATATGGATGCCATTTAAAATAACAGTGCAATGCAGCCTTTTAAACTTGCCGGGGCAGTGACAAGCGCCTCTCACTGCTCTGCTCCTCCGTTTCTGCTGCTTTCAGTTACGTGACGCTGGCTCTGAACGAAAACGCGTTGTGGAAACGCGTTGGCCTAGTACTTTTTGGCTGTTTTGCGTGTATATTTAAGTTTTAGGATTTGACGTGTTCTACGTGATTAATTGGTTGTGTGATTCGGTGTTCTGGCTACTCGTCATGTTCAAAAAGACGAGCATCAGATTTGTAAATATAGGTTTGTATCCCCCTCCCCCTTTTTTTCTTTTTTTTTTCTCTTTTTTCCCTCCCCCTTCCACACCCTTCAATTTATCCATCTGAAGCCCCGTTCACACTACACGCGACCAAGCGACGCGATACCATTCATTTCAATGGTGAGCGGGCGACTTCCGGCGACACATGCGACAGCGACCGTTGGCGACTAGATGGGGCGTGTCTGGCGACGCAACAAAGTTGAGAAATTTTTAACTTTATGCAAATGAAGAGCGTTTTTCGCGAGCGACAACCAATAGGAGTGGAGCGCACGTGATCCTTCTCCTCAGCCCCTGGGCCTGCAGTGATGGATGAAAAATTTATCCTTGCGGTTAGCAATTTTCCAGTTTTATTTGATATGTCTCTGCCCACGTACAGGGACATAAATAAAAAAAATGATGCGTGGAAAGGAGTTTCGGTGATTGTGGGGATTCCAAGTAGGTTTAAATGATTGAATAGTCTGTACAATTAACTATATTTTTTTTGACAGAGACAGTAAACAAAACCTAACGTACTATAGTGGCCTTTCTAATATTTTAGTGCTGTTTACACTCTCCATTTACACGTGTATATAATGTACTCCATAATGTTATTGAAATCAATGTATACTAGATATAAATAACCTATTACTGTACTGTACAACCTATTACATCAGTACTGTATACTGATGGACACATATTAATATTATATGTATTCTATTAAATATTCAGTATATCTTGTATCTGTATAAAGATATTAATATTGTATTGCAACATATCACAGAATAAAATAGGCCCATACTATGCTTACTCATTGCATCTGATCATACTTTGTTATACATTTTCATAAAAGTAATATTTGTGTCACATTTGTGTGCTCATACATATATGTGTTTTTTTTTTTAGTTGAAGAATGCAAAAAAAAAAATGGAAAAACCTCCGTGATGTATACAGGAGGGAAATAAATAATTGTATTGTCCTTGCAAATCAGGGGACCAACCCTCCGCAGCAGCACATCAAACTGGGTCCTGTCCAGCCTGAAGTACTGCTGGAACCGGACTTCATCCAGCCGCAGTTCCTGCACCAGCCGGTGGTACTCGCCGTGCTGTCTCCGAGCCCGAATGGTCTTGTGAACCCATTTGCGCTTATGCCGTAGATAAACGGCCGCAACGAGAAAAATCGACTTCTGTGTCTCGTTCATCTTCATGCTTCACTACAGACGTTTTTATGTACGGAGCATATTTATATTTAGTATTTTCCCTCCAGAAATTGTGTTTTTTAGCGGCAAGAAAGCTGATTCGCTGTCTTTTGGATGTCATACTAGTCAACCAGTAGTGGGAACGCCCACTAGCGACCTCATCGCCAGCGACTGGCGACTTGCAGCGACAAAGTCGCGTGTAGTGTGAACGGGGCTTCAGACTTTTTCCTTTTCTTTTATCTTCACAATAACATAAATGATTATTCCTAAAGTGAACACGGATGGGCTGGTTGGTCATACTGTCAAATCTATTACTTGGAATGTGAGGGGTCTAGGTGGTCAAATTAAAAGATCAAGAGTGTTCTCGTACATAAAGAGCCTGTCTACGGATATTGTTTTATTTTACAGGAGACTCACCTCAGGATTAGTGATCATGTAAGCCATGGATTGGTCAAGTTTTTCATTCAAACTTCAATTGTAAATCTAGAGGGACCGCAATCGTAATACACAAACGTATAAAGTTTGTCCCACACAATGTAATCTCTGATCCTGATGGGCGTTACGTTATAGTATCTGGAATTCTGTACCAAACACCAGTTATATAACAATCTTATTACCGATCCGGTTAAAATAAACTCAGAGTTCTCTTCTTTCTATTCTAATCTTTACAATTCAGAAGCTAGCGTGGATATTGCTGATATTCAGTCTTTCCTTTCTCATTTAGAAATACTTAAGAAAAGTCCTGATGTAGACTATTAGCCCAACAGACCTATTAGCCCAATTAATAATGACATTAAATTACTGGCTAAAGTATTGACCAAGCATTTAGAGACTCATATCCTGTCCATTATATCAGATGATCAAACTGGCTTTATACTGGGTCATCAGTTGTCATCCAATATACGTAGACTCCTGAATGTAGTCTTTACTCCATCTAAGTCATCAAGGCCAGAAATGGTTATCTCGCTAGACGCGGAGAAGGCTTTTGACCGGGTGGAGTGGGATTATTTATTCATGGTCTCACAAAAATTTGGGTTCGGACCTAAAATAATATCATGGATTCGTCTACTGTATTCCACTCCATCAGCTTGTGTGAAAACAAACTCTGAAACGTCCCCTTATTTCTCTCTTTCTCGTGGCACCCATCAAGGTTGCCCACTCTCACCTCTCCTCTTTGCCTTAGCTATAGAGCCTCTCTCTATAGCATTAAAATCGTCTTCAGTGTTTTCAGGTATTTACTGTATAGAGGAAGGGAGCATCGTGTCAAGTCAAGCACCTTCATTTATATAGCGCTTTTAACAATATGGACTGTTTCAAAACAGCTTTACAGTGATAATAGGAAATTAAAGTAACAGAGATTGTTTTGGCTTTACCGCAGCTCTAGAATAAAGTTATTGTCCAGCTAAAGTAAGTTTTGATTGATTCACTTCCGTCGCAACGATCATTAGTTATTATCTTAGGGGCCGCTAACACGACACCGTTCTAACAGAAAACCTTTAATGTGTGTCACAGTTAATAATCAGAAGATTCAATTGCAAGTAAAAGTTATATGTATTAAGTCCAGGCAGAATTAAGGAGAGAGTGAAGTATGTCAGTGTGCAGAGTCATGCACTTGGTAGCGCAGGGACGCTTAGGAACAACCCAGTCCCAAGATGGTGAAGGAATGAAGGTCAGGTGAAGCAGAGAGGACTCGAGGACCGGATACCAGGAATGCGGCGTGAGATGACTGCAAACTGGCTTTCGAAACCAAACAGGAAGCTCGAAGACAGGCAGAATACAAAACACACGAGGAACATCCACAACGATCTGACGAAGACAAGACGAACACAGTGAGAATAAATAGTGATGCAGCTGGCCAGCTGATCAGCGGTAGTGATCACGGGTCACACCCACACGTACACACAACAACACAAGACTAGAAAGGATACAGTGAATTCATGAACCGTGACAGTACCCCTCCTCCTAGGAACGCCTTCTGGCACTTCCAGAAGAACTTACCTGTTGATTGTAATCATCAATAAGGGAGTGGTCCAGAATGTCCCTAGCAGGAACCCAACTTCTCTCCTCCAGACCGTAACCCTCCCAGTCCACCAAGTACTGAAACCCTCGTCCCCTCCGTCTCGAATCCAGAATACGATTGACCGAATAGGTCGGTTCCCCGTCTACGAGTCGCGGTGGTGGGTGACCCGGGGCCAGCGGATTAAGGTGAGAGTGAAACACAGGTTTTATTTTGGAGACATGAAAAGCGGTATGAATTCTCCTGTACGCCGGAGGGAGTTTGAGTCGGACTGCCACCGGACTAAGGATCTTGGTGACGGAACTAGCTGATGAATTTAGGAGCTAGCTTATTAGAAACGGAGCAGAGCGGAATGTTCTTGGTTAAAAGACACACTTTTTGACCCACAACGTATACCGGAGGCCTTGACCATTAATGGCCACCAGAATCGTTGCTTTACTAAATGGCTAGTGCGGTTTACTCCTGGATGACAAGCCACGTTGGAGCAATGACCCCATCGAATAACGTAGGACCGTTACCTCTTCTAAGGTTGCTTTGACCTTCTATTCAACCTCCCATGTGAGTGTGGAGATAACTAATTTCTCGGGTAAATTGCACTAGGGAGTAGACGGGCGTTCGGATGGATCAAAAATATGAGATAAAGAGTCGGGCTTGATGTTCTTGGAACCCGGGCGGTATGAAAGGGAAAAATCAAAACGTCCGAAAAAAAGGGCCACCGAGCCTGCCTGGAGTTGAGTCTTTTGACAGATCTAATATATTCAAGGTTCTTGTGATCGGTCCAAACGATAAAAGGTACCCCAGACCCTTCTAACCAATGGCGCCACTCCCCCAACGCCAACTTGACTGCTAACAACTCTGTTACCAATGTCATACAGTAGTTACGTTCGGCAGGTGATAAACGGTGGGATAAAAACGTGCAAGGGTGCACCTTGTCGTCTGTGGAAGAGCGTTGGGAGAGAACGACGCCTACCCCCACCTCTGACGTGTCAACCTCCACCACGAACTGATGTGAAGGATCAGGGGCGATTAAGATGGGGGCCAAAACAAAGCGACTCTTGAGGTTGGCGAATACAGTCTCAGCTATATCGGACCACCTGAACGTCGTTCTGGGGGAGGTCAAGGCGGTCAGAGGCGGGGCTAGTTGGCTGAAGTTGCGAATGAAACGCCGATAGAAGTTGGCGAACCCCAGAAACCTCTGTAGGGCCTTACGGGAATCTGGGCTTGGCCAATCTATCACAGCCTTAACCTTGTCCGGATCCATATGCACTCCCTCAGACGAGATGATGTAACCTAAGAAAGGAACAGACTGTGCATGAAAAACGCATTTCTCCGCCTTGACAAAAAGCCCATTCTCTAGCAACCTCTGAAGCACTCGTCTGATGTGTTGAACGTGTTCCTGGAGAGAAGAAGAAAAAATCAATATGTCATCCAGGTAGACATATATGAACTGGTCGACCATATCTCTCAACATGTCATTGACGAGTGCTTGGAAAACCGCTGGGGAGTTGGATAGCCCAAACGGCATAATCAAATTTATTTGTATAGCGCTTTTCACAATACACATTGTTTCAAAGCAGCTTTACAGAAAGTGCATTTCAGAAATGTACATAGAAAAAATACAGTTAGTTAATCATGTATTAATTTAGGGCATAACATATCACCGGCGTTGAGTCGTCTCTTCTACAGGCGTCGAGTCGTCTCTTCACAGGCGTTTAGTCATCTCATCGCAGGTGTTGGGGACTCTGAAGTCTCCGTGAGAGGCTGGATACAAACTTGAGCTGACGAACGCCATTAACCTCGGGACTAGCGTCTCGAGATAACAGCAGAAAAGCAAATGGGAAATAATTAGCATAGCTGCTGTTCATAAAATTAATGCATTCAATCTGATTCAACAGTGGTATAAAAGGTAAGCATTATGTGAATGCTTGGCTAAAGAGATGCGTCTTTAATCTAGTTTTAAACTGGGACAGCGAGTCTGAACCTCGAACAATATCAGGAAGGCTATTCCAGAGTTTAGGAGCTAAATGCGAGAACTTAGATAACTTAGTGGAACTTAGTGGACTTAGATATCCTAGGAATGACCAGAAGCCTTGAATTTAGTGATCTTAAATAACGCGATGGATTGTAGGGCGATAGAAGGTCCATTAAATACACAGGAGCTAGACCATTTAGGGCTTTATAGGTCTGTAGTAGTACTTTGTAATTGATACGGAACTTAATAGGTAACCAGTGTAGAGATGATCAAATTGGTGTTATATGATCATATATATAGGATCCCTGCAACCGCTCGAAAGCTGAAGACATCAGCGGCAAAGGATAAGTATTATAAAGCATCACTTTACCGTGATGTTGTTCAACCCTCGATAATCAATGCACGGTCGCAAGGAGCCATCCTTCTTCCCCACAAAAAATAACCCTGCCCCCGCTGGAGAAGAGGAATGAATCCGGAGGCTAGAGAATCAGACATATATTTATCCATGGCCTCCCTTTCCGGAACAGAAAGTGAGTAGAGTTTGCCCTTAGGTGGAGACTTACCTGGGATTAAGTCTATGGCACAGTCATAGGGACGATGCGGAGGAAGAGAAGCAGAACGAGACTTACTGAACACTTCCTTCAGGTCGAGGTACTCGGTGGGCACGTTAGACAAATTCACAGACTCCTTCTGAAAAACCAGACACAGACGAACAGGCAGACACTAGACATGACGCATAACATGGAGTGCTCCAGGAGGAAACTGAATTGTGTCTCCAGTCAACCCTCGGATTGTGCTGTATCAGCCAAGGGTGACTGAGGACTATGGGAAATAAGGGTGAGTCCAGAATAAAAAATGAAAGCTGTTCTGTGTGGTTGCCTGATGTGATGAGTGTCTGTGGTGAGTGTTATGTCGGGGAGTTCTTGACCATTTAGTGCACTGACGGAAATCTTGTCTTTGAGAGGAGTGATGGGTATCTTGAGTTTCTGAGCCCGGGTCAAGTCCATGAAGTTACCTTCACCCCCCAAGTCCAGTAAGGCCGGTGACACACTGGATGCGTGGCGTAAGCGTCTCAGCTGCGTGGCATGTCCGTTTTTATTTCGGCTCCCATGTTAACAGGTTAGAGCTTGCAGACTGCCTGCGTGACACGTGAGTCTCAGGCGCGGCTTCCGTGCGGAAAACGCGTGCATGCTAGAAATAGAACCGACGCCTATTTTTCACGCGACACGCAATTGATTCGGCGTGTTGGAAGCTGTTGGGTGAGTTCGGACACCTGCGCTACCAAGGCTTGAACAGCACGTCCCAGGTTTTCCTCTTGATGATCCATCCTGGCGAGGCTTCAAGACAGAAACTCGTTCAACTCGGGAGCACTTGCTGAATCCATTTGTGGTCAGATCGTTCTGTCACAGTTAATAATCAGATGCTTCAATTGCAAGTAAAAGTTATTTTTATTAAGTCCAGGCAGATGATGAGAGAGTGAAGTATGTCAGTGTCCAGAGTCATGCACTTGGTAGCACAGGGACGCTGAGGAACAACCCAGTCTCAAGACGGTGAAGGAATGAAGGTCAGGTGAAGCAGAGAGGACTCGAGGACCGGATACCAGGAATGCGGCGTGAGATGACGGAATGACGAGACTGCAAACTGGATTCGAAACCAAACAGGAAGCTCGAAGTCAGGCAGAATACAAAACACACGAGGAACATCCACAACGATCTGACAAAGACAAGATGAACACAGTGAGAATAAATAGTGATCGCTGATCAGCTGGCACCGATGATCAGATGCAGCTGGCCAGCTGATCACCGGTAGTGATCACGGGTCACGCCCACACGTACACACAACAACACAAGATGAGAAAGGAGACAGTGAATTCATGAACCGTGACAATGCGATCCGGCCGCTCATTTGCATAAAACAGTGCCTGATGGCTCTGAGAATTTTGTATCGCTTCCGCGTAGCCACGTGAATCGGAATTATCCCAACAAAGTTTTATCAGTACAGAGGCAAAGGGAAGGAGGCCTTCACAAGGGAGAGACTAGTTGACACTTTAGGACTGCGTTGTTGTCGTGTTCAAGCGCAGGTCCTTCATCAGATTCAGATACGGCCTGGAACCGGCGGACTGCGGTAAACATCCAAGATGACATCCAAGATGGCGCCGCAGATGGCTGCCTCGGTGTGGAGCTCTCCAGCTATTGTGTTGTTTTTGTTCGTTTGTTCTGCGTTTAGTCATTCTTTTCCAATCAGTTTCACCAAAGACGAACTACTGGACATTAGGAAACACACACCAGAAACCTTTTCTACAGTTTTTGATTATTCGGACGTCTTGCAGGACATTCTCGTCGGAGGGGCAGCGTTGTTGTTCAAACGCGCGTTCAGACGCAAACGCGGGAAGCGAGCCGGCGCGCTGGTTAAACTCCGCGAGCGCGGCCTGCGCACTGCACTCCCCAGTATTCATCTCGCGAATCTCCGATCCCTTCCTAACAAAACGGATGAACTTCTTCTCCTCACCCACACTAACAAGGATTTTTTAAACTCTGCTGCTTTGTGCTTCACTGAAACCTGGCTGAGTGAAGCCATGCCGGACAACGCAATACATCTGCCGGGCTTCCAGCTGTTCCGAGCGGATCGCATCGCGGAGCTAACGGGGAAAACGAGAGGTGGTGGATTGTGTTTCTACATTAACGAAAGTTGGTGTTCAGATGTAACAACACTGAAGAAGATGTGCTCTCCTAATTTAGAGGCACATTTCTTAAACTGTAAACCCTTCTACTCGCCTCGGGAATTTTCCTCTTTCATTCTCGTGAATGTTTACATCCCTCCAGACGCGTGCGTGAGCGCGGCGCTACAACAGCTGGCTGAACAAATAGCTGAAACGGAACAAAGGTACCCAGACTCTCTTTTAATCATTCTTGGGGATTTTAACAAAGCAAATCTTTCCCGTGAACTACCAAAATACAGACAGCACGTTACATGTCCCACCAGAGACAGTAATATACTGGACCACTGTTACACCACAATAAGAAATGCGTATCACTCGGTCCCACGGGCAGCTTTGGGGCTCTCTGATCACTGTTTGGTTCATCTCATACCGACCTACAGGCAGAAACTGAAATCAGCTAAACCTGTAATAAGCATTGTAAAAAGATGGACTAATGAAGCAGAGCAGAATCTACAGGCCTGCTTTGATTGCACTGCTTGGACTGTTTTTGAAGCTGCTACCAACGATCTGGATGAGCTCACAGATACTGTAACATCATATATAAGTTTCTGTGAGGATACATGCATTCCTACCAGGACATTCTTATCATTCACTAATGATAAACCATGGTTTACTGGGAAACTCAAACACCTTCGTCATGCCAAAGAGGATGCTTACAGAAGTGGGGATAAAATCTTGTATAACCAGGCCAGAAACAGATTGACAAAGGAGATCAGAGTTGCTAAAAGGAACTACTCTGATAAACTGAAAAACCAGTTTTCATCCAACGACCCATCATCAGTCTGGAATGGCCTGAGGAACATCACCAACCACAAGTCACCATCCCCTCGATCTGTGGACAATCAACACCTGGCTGACGATTTAAATTCATTTTACTGCCGGTTTGAAAAGCCCTCATTCACACCACACACCCGGTCTGATCTGCACTTCACACATTCACCATCACCTCCTGCACTCCCACTCCCCCCCCCTCCTGCCATCCAACCTGAGCTTAAGGTCTGTGTGGAGGACGTGAGCAGAGTCTTCAAAAAACAGAAGACTAGGAAAGCCTCAGGCCCAGACGGCATCTCATCTGCTTGTTTAAAAGCCTGCGCTGACCAATTGGCCCCGGTCTTCACGCAGATCTTCAATAGATCATTGGAGCAGTGTGAAGTTCCCTGCTGCTTCAAACGCTCCACTATCATTCCTGTCCCCAAAAAACCCAAAATCACTGGACTTAATGACTACAGACCTGTCGCTCTCACGTCTGTGGTCATGAAGTCGTTTGAAAGACTGGTGCTGGCCCACCTGAAGGACATCACCGGACCCCTGCTGGATCCCTTTCAGTTTGCTTACAGAGCAAACAGGTCTGTGGATGATGCAGTCAACATGGGACTGCATTATATCCTGCAACATCTCGACAGACCAGGGACTTATGCAAGGATCCTCTTTGTGGACTTCAGTTCGGCCTTCAATACCATCATGCCTGGTCTTCTCACAGCCAAACTGACCCAGCTCTCCATGCCATCCTCGATCTGTCAGTGGATCACCAGCTTCCTGACGGACCGGCAGCAGCGAGTGAGACTGGGGAAACACACATCCAAGACACTCACAATCAGCACTGGCGCCCCCCAAGGGTGCGTTCTCTCCCCACTGCTCTTCTCCCTGTACACAAATGACTGCACTTCTAAAGACCCCACTGTCAAGCTCCTGAAATTTGCAGACGACACCACTGTCATCGGTCTCATCCAAAACGGTGACGAGTCTGCTTACAGACTGGAGGTTGAACAGCTGGCTGTCTGGTGCAGTTATAACAACCTTGAGCTGAACACGCTCAAAACAGTGGAGATGATCGTGGACTTCAGGAGGAACAGCCCAGCACTCCCCCCACTCACCATCATGAACAGCACTGTGGAAGCAGTGGAGTCATTCAGGTTCCTGGGCACTATCATCTCTCAGGACCTGAAGTGGGACAATCACATTGACTCCACTGTGAAAAAGGCCCAGCAGAGCCTGTACTTCCTTCGCCAGCTGAGGAAGTTCAACTTGCCACAAGAGCTGCTGATTCAGTTCTACTCAGCCGTTATTGAGTCTGTTTTATGCACTTCCATCACTGTCTGGTTTGGTTCAGCTACCAAATCAGACATCAGGAGACTACAACGGACAGTCCGGACTGCGGAGAGGATCATTGGTGCCCCCCTGCCAACCCTCCAGGACCTGTACTCTTCCAGAGTGAGGAAGAGAGCAGGTAAAATCATCACAGACTCCACTCACCCTGGACACCTCCTGTTTGATCTGTTACCGTCAAGACGGCGACTCAGATCACTGGCCACAAGAACATCTCGGCACAGGAACAGTTTCTTGCCACAGGCCATCTCCCTTCTGAACAGTTAACATATCTCCCAAGACATATGCCTGAAGTGCAATACTCCCACTGTTTAGTGCAATATCTTTAAAATTCAGGTGATATTTATATTTATATTTATTCATACTATACAAAATACTGTAAATATGTTCATTATCTGTAAATGTTTATTCTGACAAAACCCAACTGTGACCATATATTTTTATAGTACTTTCATATTTTTTTATAATTTTATTCGTAGAATTTGTATTACTATTTGTATTACTATTACTTGTTGTATCTGTATTTGTATATGTGCACTGGAAGCCTCAGTACCAAAACAAATTCCTTGTGTGTGCAAGCACACTTGGCAATAAAGCTCTTTCTGATTCTGATTCTGATTCTAAACCTCGGGATAAACAGAGAAACTAATATTAGCGTAGACACCATCCTTCTTATGATGTACAAAGTACATCAGGATTTATGGGAAGTGTTCCCAGTTCCGGATGATCTAAACTATGCAGCCTAACATTGAATTATAGAAGTCTATAATGTGTTATGTGTATGCTAAGCCAAAGAGATGTTTTTAGTCTAGATTTAAACTGACTACTGTATGTTAGGATGTTAGGAAGATTGTTTCAAAGTTTTGGTGCTGAATAGGAAAAGGATCTACCGCCAGCAGTCGATTTTGATATTCTACGTATTATCAACTGGCCAGAATTTTGAGATCGCAATAGACGTGAAGGACTATAATGAGCTCGCTCAAGTACAGGGGAGCTAAACCATTTAGTGCTTTGTAAGTAATCAGCAATATTTAAAAATGTATACGATGTTTAATAGGGAGCCAATGCAGTGTTGACAGAACCGGGCTAATATGGTCATACTTAGTTCTGGTAAGAACTCTAGCAGCTGCATTTTGGACCAGCTGTAGTTTATGTATTAAACGTGCAGGGCAACCACCCAGTAGAGCATTACAATAATCTAGACTTGATGTCATGAACGCATGAATCAATTGTTCTGCATTTTTCATTGAGAGCATATGACGTAATTTAGATATATTTTTAAGATGAAAAAATTCAGTTTTACAGATACTAGACACGTGACTTTCAAATGAAAGAATGGTATCAAAGAGCACACCCAGGTTCCTAACCGACGACGAGGACTTGACAGAGCAGCCATCAAGTGTTAGACAGTATTTTAGGTTATTACATGAGGAAGTTTTTTGTCCAATAATTAGAATCTTTGTTTTTTCAGAATTAAGTAGTAGGAAATTACTAGTCATCCAGTTTTTTATATCAGCTATGCATTCCGTTAATTTTGAAAATGTCAAATTTTGTGGATTGGTAAGTTTCGTCAGGGCATGAAGAAATATAGAGCTGAGTATCATCGGCATAACAGTGAAAACTAGTGCCATGCTTCCTAATGATATCTCCTAAGGGTAGCATGTACAGAGTGAACAGCAACGGTCCTAGTACTGAGTCTTGTGGTACGCCATACTGAACTTTTGACCGATAAGACATCTCTTCATTTACTGCTACAAACTGATAACGGTCAGATAAGTATGATTTAAACCATGCTAGTGCAATTCCACTAATGCCAACATAATTTTCGAGTCTATTTAATAGAATGTTGTGGTCGATAGTGTCAAATGCAGCACTAAGATCGAGTAGCACTAATAGAGAAATACAATCACGATCGGATGATAAGAGTAAATCATTTGTGACTCTAATGAGAGCTGTCTCAGTACTTTGATACAGTCTAAATCCTGATTGAAAATTCTCACAGATACCATTTCTTTCTAAAAAGGAACATAGTTGTGAAGATACTGCCTTTTCTAGTATCTTTGACAGAAAAGGTAGATTTGAGATCGGCCTGTAATTGACTAATTCTGTAGGATCAAGTTGCGTTTTTTTAACAAGTGGTTTAATCATAGCCAGCTTAAAAGTTTTTCGTCCTAATGACAAAGATGAATTAATGATATTAAGAAGAGGATCTATGACCTCTGGAAGCATCTCTTTCAATAGTTTAGTCCAGGGGTAGGCAAGTTCGGTCCTAGAGAGCCGCTGTCCTGCAGAATTTAGTTCCAACCCTAATCAAACACACCTGAACAAGCTAATCAATGTCTTCAGGATTACTCGCTCCATTTTTCTGGCTGCTCTCTAAAAGGGCCTGAGTGTGCTCATTGTACCATGGCGTTGGAATATTTTCTTTAAACTTCTTTAACCCTGTAAGACCCATGGTTGTAAAATTACAACGCCACTTTTAGCTCTTCAAAAAACACATCTGCAAATTAGTTTGTTTTTTGAAAGACCACATTTACATAGCCAATGAGTCCTATTGTTTAGCCTCACAATGCCATTGGATAGTAAATGTGTATATAGGTCTTGCCATAAGGTCATGAACTCATACAACCTGCAAACTTTCCTGGAAGCGCATCTCCTTGTTTCATTGGACTGGATATCTCAACATTGAAATAAGTAAAACCCCAGAAATATTTTTTTTTTTGTGATTGTTAGAATGTCTAGTTCATGTAAATACTTGGTTATTGTGGAATGCATGCATCAAATTAGATTTTTAGCTTGTTATGTCTTTGTTGTAATTTTACAACGTTGGGAGAGAATGGTAGTCAAAATAGCATGTGCACCTTGCACATTACATGGAGGCATTGCACTTCTTAAATGTTCACATATAGGAGAAATACTTACAGAAATATAATGTATTTGATGATTCACAATATCTAAATGTGTTATTTGTTATAATTTTCAGCTTAGATCAGATTTGAATAATTTTAAATTAATCTGGTTGCAGTGTTTTAAGTCCTTTCAGTACCAGTATTTGAAAATGTTCCTGTATGTTAGCAGTATATATAGTTAACTGTTTTTTCTTTTTTTTTTTTATCTGGGCTTTGTTTGTTTGCCCAAATATTTGCTTGTTGCAAGGCAGACACTGCTTGTGGAATGCTTTGGAGGATGGTTATTCAAGGACAGGTGTGGATGTTCAGACATATAGGGGTTTGCACGGTCCATTGTTCAGGGACAGGTGTTAATGTTCTGGAATGTGGGCATGTAAGAGGTCTGGGGGTTTGTATATTCCTTTTAGAAGTGTGTGACTTCACTAGGGCTGGGACGGTATGGATTTTTTTCTAACCGCGGTTGAAAAGCAAAAAAAATTCCCGCAGTATAGCGGTAAACCACGTTAAATACTGGAACTGGAGCTCGTCTCATAAATTAAACGAAACTCAGTGTATAGTCTACTTGCCTCACAGCCATGAGAAATAAATAGAAAGCTTGAAATGTCTACTTTTAAACAAAATTCAAAACCAAATGATAAAATTGTACAGTAGCCTAGTCAGGTAAGGTCAGGTTTGCCGGTGTGCATTTTATTTAGCCTATTTATTTATTTTTGTCCCTGTGCGCAGATCGGAGATGGAGTTCACTGCTGATATTCTGGGGATACAACATAGCCAATAGGCTTTACTACTTTAGCCTTTAAATATCTTTGCTGCATTGGATCTGTCTCCTTTCTAGAACAGCCAAGAGCTTTCTAGCCTCGCAGCAGCAGCGCCTTGCATCGCCCATAAACCTTAAAACAATCAACAAACAAAACGTTGGTGCGGATGGATGGTGGACGGATGATGAGTTTTGTGATGCGGTTGCGGATGAAATAATAGCCCATCCGCGCATCTCTAATACGAATGGAATGTTATTATGTGTCATGGAACATTGCGCTCCCCAATCGCGAAAAGTCTGATTTGCTCCATCTTTTGATGATAAGTTTTGTTTAGAAAACCTTGAATCCATGTAAGACACATTGTCATTAGACATAATCCATGTCATTAGAATCAATTAATCCATCTCATTGGACACAACGTGCACACATGGTCAGGCCAATGTTTTTTTTGCGGTGATGACGGTGACGAGCTCAGACCTATCGATAGTAGGCGTCAAGTGACCACGGTATTGCGGTAATGCGGTAACCGTCCCAGCCCTAGGAATGTATCACATAAATAGGATTCATTTACATTTAAATTATTTATACTTGAACATACTCTAACTCTTACAACTATTATTTTCATTTCAGAATGAGAGGACACTGCAGACACTGCAAAAAAGTATATTGGAATACGCTCTGCAGGAAGTGCAATCTCCGTCTCTGCTTTTTAGAGGAAAGGAACTGCTTTTGGGACTACCATTGCAAGTGAACACTGGACACTGTTTCTTTGACAGTTTTCAATCTGTTTTGTATTTAATATTTATATTTTATGTTTATTTTTAATAAATTCTAATTCATAAAAATATGACTGTTGGGTGATTATTATCATTATTCATAATATTTACTGTTATGGTGCTATGTAAGCAATCCACACTTCAAATAAGCCCTTAGTTGTTCTGTATATTTGTTCTGACAGTGTGAGTGCAAATGCTGAAATTCTGCTCCCAAATAGGCCCAGCGTTGCAATATTACAACATTTCCTTAAAAACTTATTAAAACATATATATATTTTTTAAATACTTCATTATTTGCATCAGAGGCCTCCTACAACAACATCTGACAGGTGAAAACATTTTTTTTCTTTTTTTTCTGTATTTGGGTCTTACAGGGTTAAGCACAAAGGAGCAACTGTATCTAAAGTGGTGGAAAAGAGAGAGTTAAAAGTTTCTGTCGCAATATCAAGTTCATCTAAGCTATCTGGGATGCTGAGATGATAAAGCTGATCAGGAAGATTATTTATAAAGCAATCTTTAGTGGCAGAAGGGATAGGTCTAACATATTTGTAACACGGAGTCGGCTTTGCAGCCTTGGCTAAATGAAGTTTACACAAGACTAGATAGTGATCTGAGATGTCATCGCTCTGCTGCAGAATTTCAACGGCATCAACATTGATTCCATGTGATAATATTAAATCTAGTGTATGATTACGACAATGAGTAGGTCCTGGCACGTGTTGTCTAACTCCAATAGAGTTAAGAATGTCTTTAAATGCCAATCCCAATGTATCTTTTTCGTTATCTACATGTATATTAAAATCACCAACAGTTAGGACTTTATCTGCAGCCAGTACTAACTCTGATAGAAAATCAGCAAATTATTTGATAAAGTCTGTATGGTGCACTGGTGGCCTGTATATAGTAGCCAGAACAAATCTCAAATGTGATTCAACATTGTAGCGTCTGGACCAATCACACACACAAATTCTTCATTTTATCTAATGAATAGTCCGTCAAACTCACTCTCCCAAGAAAGATCAGTGTAACTTCCCCCGAAACTAACATCCCAATGAAGCTAACACCACTGGCAGAACTATCCTGTTACATAGATAAGGATTTTTACGACCTCTAAAAGGGAATTCCTGGGAGATGTGACACTCACTTAATTCTCCTGAGGAGGAGAAATAAACCCTGTTAATCCTATATATTATATATATATATATAACCACTTGAGAAATGTATAAACATGTATCTAATTTTCACATCTCATGATTTTCCTTCGGATGTTGTTTTGGCCTTTGCTTTCTTGTAAACTCTAATGGGTTAATGTTTTAGACTTTGCATACAAATATGTGAACCATATTTGGTCTCTATAAATTCCAATTTTCGTTCCCCATTTGTTCATTTACATTACATTTTGTTAACTTTGTGACGCATGGGTATTATAAGAATCTTGAAGATTCTTTCTCTTAAACACCCAATGAAATTACAGATTCAAATCTGCAGTCTGAACACAAAGAGTCATAAAATCTCCCTCCAAAGGGACAACTTCGGATTGGCTCACATACCCCCAGAGGGTGTGACATCTTCACCCTTTTAAATCACTGATCAAGATCAGTCTCTCTCTCTCTCTTGGCTTTTGGACTCTCTGGACGCTCTTGGCTCTCTGAGCCCCCGTTGACTACTCTCTTGGTCCTTCCTGAGAAGTCCTAATGTGAAGATGATGCTGAACTAGAAGTCCCTCAAGGACTTCCAAGCTTGTGCCAGGCTGCGGCCTTGTCTTTCCATTCACCAAAGATCCTCTGACTCCAACTGGTTCTCTCTCTCATCAAGACAACATCAGCAAAGATCAACTGGAGCCTCAACAAATTGCATCAGGACAGTTTAATTCAAATGGGCGAGACATGCAAGTATCAAACTTAGTATCATTATTCGATACATTAAGTATCCTTACCCCTTTTAAAAAGGGTGTGTTAGAACTAAACTGATGGTTTGCTCAAGGCCGTTGATCTGCTGAATTTCAAACAATGCTGTAACTTCTTGCTTTCCTGTATTCTGCTTCGGTTCTCTTTCCCTTGGGAAACTGTATGCATGTATGTATGTGTCACGGGTGACAAAAACGCTTAGTGAGCGGAACCCGCTTGATGAGTCACGAGTTTCCAGAGGGAACGATTTGTGTGCGACACATCCCACTCCGGTTCCAGGTGTGGCAGAATCATTGCCCGGCCTGATTAGCGCTAATGCACTACAGGTGCGAGAGAGAGCGAGAAGCGGCGTTTACACGGGCTGTTTGCTTCATAAGCCATAGATAAAAGGGCTATTCAGAGAGCGTCGTTGGTCGTGGGTCGTTGGTCCGTTGTTGGTCCCGTGCCGGTCTCGTGCTGTTCTCGTGCTGTTCTGTGGTTCTGGGTTTCTCGGAGCAGTGGTGGGCACAAGCTTATTCTGGGAAATTGTCTGGGTGTGGAAGCCACCCATTGAAGTTGCTGGATCAGAGTGATCGTCTGTGGGAAATC
Organism: Gila orcuttii; assembly: GCA_026230005.1. Lineage (NCBI taxonomy): Eukaryota > Metazoa > Chordata > Actinopteri > Cypriniformes > Leuciscidae > Gila > Gila orcuttii. The sequence goes on along the minus strand of JAPDVR010000005.1, from coordinate 36,841,364 downwards.
GGCTGGACTGAGTTATCGATTGAATCTGCACTGAGAGGAGAGAGAGAAAGATAAGTGAATTGATTTCATCTTGCGAACATTCAAACGGTTTGAAGAGGATGCAGTGAGTGTGGATCTGATTGTTGGAGAAGCTATGTGTTTCAGAGTGTGTTGAGGAGGAACTGAAGATTAAATATCCCCCACGTGAGTGTAACAAATGGATTGAGGCCTCTGAACAGCCCTATCGTGTGAGTGAATTGCAGTGCTTTTGCCTTATTGATACACATTGATTATGGCTGTGGAATTGAAGTGAACACAAGTGTGGTGTGCTTTTGCTGAGAAGTGGCCCCAACCCATGCGTACACGTCTGTGGAAAGTTGTTACTATATCTGTTCTCCATCAGAAGCCTAGAGTGCTACAGCTGAGCTGAAAAGTACTTTGTACTGCGAAGAATCCTTACCTGTTCTCCTTACCGTCTGAGTCTGGAAGTATGCAGCATCACCGATGAAGTAAGCTTTTAAACCACTGTCTCACTATCGTGAACCGCAGAAAGTACTTTGTACTGTGAAGAATCCTTACCTGTTCTCCTTACCGTCTGAGTCTGGAAGTATGCAGTATCACCAATGAAGTAAGCTTTTAAACCACTGTCTCGTTACCGAGCACCGACGAAAGTACTTTGTACCGTGAAGAATCCTTACCCGTTCCACTTACTGTCTGGGTCTGGAAGTATGCAGCATCGCTGGTGAAGGACGCTTTTAAATCACTGTCTCATTACTGTGCACTGACGAAAATATTTGCATTGTGAAGAATCCTTACCTGTCTACTTACCTTCTGAGCCCCGAAGTGTGCAGCTATCGCTGGAAAAGGAGTGCTTACCTGGTTACTTATCTTCTGAGCCCCGAGGTGTGTAGCTAGCGCTGGAAGGAGAGTGCTTGCCCGTCTACTTACCTTCCGAGCCCCGAGGTGTGCAGCTATAGCTGGAAGAAGAGTGCTTACCTGTCTACTTACCTCCTGAGTTCCGAAGTGTGCAGTTATTGCTGGAAGAAGAGTGCTTACCTGTCTATCTACCTTCGGGACCGCGGAGTGTGTAACATCCCGGGGAAGGAGCCCTCGATCTGCCCAGCTGCTCCGGGGAGAAGGCCCAGCGACCGTTACCATCCTTTTCTTTACTTCCATAAATACAGTGCTTAATAATGATTGTTATTCCTTGAAATTTACCTTTGCCTCTGTCTGGTCCATTCCGTTGCGTACCTGTGGTGTCGGCTCCTCGCGGTGGCGTCTGGAGTCAGGGGCGGCTGGTCATCTGAGTCCGCCCCGGCCTGCACCGGTGACATATGTGTATGTTAGAGTAGTTTAAATGTTTAGTCTAGTTAATAAAGTCTTGTTCATATCACACGTAAAGTTGTCCGTGTCTCAAGCTCATATCTGGAAGTCAATAATCATATCGATCTTGACTATTTGCTCTTAGTAGTACTTAGTAAGAAAAACATTTCCCATGCCCCGGAAATGTACATTTCTTTTAATTAATTACCAATATTGAGGGTTCACAGAATGAACTGAGTAATTGGTTGTAATGTTAATGTAGCTACATCAAGTTAACCCGATTAACTGACACAAATATTCATAATCAATTATAACAAGTTATGATTGGTTATTAATATTTCATAGAGCTAATTCGCTACAACATTTACACTAGATATTGTTACATTTAGCACCAACACTTCAAACAAATTATATTTGAAACTAGACTTCTTAGTAATTCTGAAAATATTACTATAAATTACAGCAACACCTCCCCCTTTGCCTTTCATACGAGGCTCATATTCATAACAGTAATCTTGGGGTATGGACTCATTTAAAGTAATATAATTGTTTGGTTTTAGCCAGGTTTCTGTCAAACACAGCACATCTAGGTTATAGTCTGTGATCATATTAACGATAAGTGCTTTTGAAGTAAGGGATCGAATATTCAGCAACCTGAGCTTTATTATTTGTTCATTTGTATTATTTCTGTGTTTTATTTGTTGAACATCAATTCAAGTTTTACCCTTAGATGGGTTTGGAAGTTTTTTTCCTTATTCGGGGAACAGACACAGTCTCTATGTGATGATATCTAGGTGAAAGAGTCTCTATGTGATGGGATTTATCTGACCTCAGTGACGTGAGACAGCTAGCAGACGGTCGGTTTAGCCAGTTTGTCTGCTTCCTTCCGTTATAGGAATGAATAAATCAAAATTTTCCTCAGGGAGACTACACTGCACTGCCTGATGTGATACTGTAGTAGATGGTTGCATAGTTATAATTGTCTCCCTGATATTATCAATCTTGTAAGTAAAGAAATTCATAAAGTCATTACTGCTGTGCTGCTTGGAAACGTCTGGGGTTGAAGCTTTATTTTTCGTTAATTTAGCCACTGTTTCAAATAAATACCAAGTTTTTTTATTTTTCTTCTAATAGGGTCGAAAAATAAGCAGATCTAGCAGCTTTTAAGGCCTCTCTGTACGCAATCGTGCTCTCTTTCCATGAAATGCGAAAAAACTCTAGTTCCCTTTCGTTGTCACTCCGAGTTACGTCGGATGACGACGAATGGGGTTTCGCTTAGAAAGCCTATCAACTTCAAGTATTACAAAACGAGCCAATGGCAAAGAAATGCCATGGGTCTGCGGAATTTGCATGACGTAACTCCGCCCCACCTCGTGGGTATAAAAGGAGGAAGTCCGCAACAGCAGTTTATGTTTTCGCTTCGGAGCCAAGTTTATTCTTCTCTCCACAAGCCATCTCTGAATTGTCAGCTTCACGAACGAGTGCCTCGAGTGTTGGTGTGACGGCGATCTACGGCGAGAGCGTGCTTCCTGCTGATCTGCTGCAGTGATCTGCCAGTCGGCGCGTTTCTCCCCGGGTGAACACTTGAGTTTTCTCACTAAAAGAGCTTACGTCTTTTTAAAGATGCCTCGCCCGTGTACTTCTGGTTGCGGCAGATTGGTATCGGACTCTGATGGGCACGAGCGTTGCATAGTATGTTTGGGCATTGATCATGCTAGAGCAGCGCTCGTGGATGACTCATGTTCTCTCTGTGGAAACATGACCATCGCGTCATTACGGTCGAGACTCGGTGAACTCGCAAGAGTGAGAGTCCCCTCATCCACCCCCGTCCTGCGGCTGGTGGCCAGGGTGACCTGAGGGTGACGGTCTGGAACAAGGCGCCGACTATGTGTCCGCGACCCCAGCCCCCCTCTTCAATGACGGTGCCCGCTAGCGAGCGGCCGATTCCCGCGGGTCTACCCTCTGGTGGCCCGCGTGTTTCGGTTGAAGCTACAGAGGATGATGCCATGTCTGTTGCAGCATCACTAGGTGGGTTTGATTCTTCTGGAAGTGAGGGCTCGTCACAGCTGCCACCTTCCGGTGTGCATACGGCTGTGCTCGAGTCTGATCCGGAGATGACGGCCATGCTTTCCCGGGCAGCCGCGAGCATCGGGCTTGAGTGGAGGCCTCCACCCTGTCCTGAGCGCTCGCGACTTGACGATTGGTTTTTGGGTAAGGCCGCCGACCCTCGTCCTCGGCAAACCCCAATACCTTTCTTCCCGGACGTGCATGATGAGATCTCGAAGTCCTGGAAGACCCCGTTGTCTTCTCGGGACCGCTCGTTGATCTCATCCGCCTTTCCTCCCCTCGATGATGCAGCCGCCCGTGGGTACACTGGGCTCCCCCCTGTTGAACGCTCTGTTGCCATGCAACTATGTCCTCAGAGTGCTTCTTCTTGTGGCGAGCCTAAGCACCAATCCAAGGCCTGTAGATTTTCGTCTACTCTGGTGGCGAAGTCTTACAGAGCGCCGGGACAGGCGGCTGCGTCACTGCATGCTATGGCCACTCTGCAGGTCTACCAGGCCCAGATGCTCAGAGACATGCACGAGGGTAGGACAGACCCAGGGCTCTTTGATGAGCTGCCGCCGCTACCGACCTCGCTCTATGGGCGACGAAGGTTACCGCGCGCTCCCTGGGTCTGGTGATGTCCACAGCCGTGGTCCAGGAGAGACACCTGTGGCTGAACCTGGCTGACATGCAGGACGCGGAGCGGACCCGTCTGCTTAACGCCCCCTTGTCCCAGGCCGGCCTCTTCGGCGGTGCGGTTGAAGACTTTGCCCAACAGTTTTCAACCGCCCAGAAACAGACCGAGGCCATCAAGCACATTCTGCCCCGCCGGCCAGCTGCTGCCTCCACCCAGCCGGCCGGGCAGAAGCCTCGTCCTGTTTCCTGCCGAGGGCGCCCTCCTGCGGTTCTCGCCCCTCCCGCCCGGCCTACGCAGCAGCCTCCACAAACCCGGGCCGGTCGCGGAGGAAGCCGCAAGAAGGCGGCACAGCCCTCTCCCGCCCCGCCCACCGCTAAACGCCGGGCCAAGCGGCGCTCCTGAGAGGGGCTGCTCAGGGAAGATGGTCGTTTTTCAGGAGGTGGTAGCAGGACCACTCCTTGCCCCGGTGGAGGGCCGGGGGAGAATCTTTTGTTCTCCGCTCCCCGCTGCTCACCCACGGGTGGGCAGCACCCTAAAGTGGTTAAAGACGAAACAACCCTCTCTTCCCTGAGCCCATAGAGTTCTCGGGCGACACAGAGCGCCGCCCACAAGCCGTGCTCTCCTCGCCCCCCTCTGTCCCAGAGGCGGTTGACACGGCGTGCCGTCCACGGACCGCTTCGCCCCTGTCCCCCTGTCGCCAGACCCCTGGCAGAGCTGGCCCCCGCGGGACGATCAGCCTGGTCCTCCCCTGGCCCCCTCTGCCAGGGCGCGGTTGCTAACTGTGCCCCCACACCGGGCCGCTATGCCGTCCACGTCTGGGCCAGTTACCCTGCTTCGCTGCCCCTCCGGGGGGACGCCTGTCATCCGCATGATCCCGCTGGTTCAGTTCCTGGGAGCCTGGTTAGAGCTTCCCCGTCTGTCCCGCTGGATCGCGCGCACCATCAGGCTCGGCTATGCGATTCAGTTCGCACGGTCTCCTCCCCGTTTCAGGGGAGACCGCTCCACTTTGGTCGGTGGAAATGCCCCCATCATGAGAGCAGAGATTGCCACCCTGCTGGCGAAGGGTGCAATCGAGACTGTGCCTCCAGCCGAGATGAGGTCCGGCTTCTACAGCCCTTACTTCATTGTCCCCAAGAAAACCGGTGGGTTACGGCCAATCCTGGACTTGCGCGTGCTGAACCGCTCCCTTCACAGGCTGCCGTTCAAGATGCTCACCGCCAAACGCGTTTTCGAATGCGTGCGGCCCTGGGATTGGTTTGCAGCGATCGACCTGAAGGACGCCTACTTCCATGTCTCCATTCTTCCTCGCCACAGACCGTTCCTACGGTTTGCTTTCGAGGGGCAGGCATACCAGTACGCGGTCCTCCCTTTCGGGCGGGCCCTGTCTCCTCGCATCTTCACGAAGGTCGTCGAGGCTGCCCTTGTTCCCCTTCGGGAGCACGGGGTCCGCATCCTGAGTTATATCGACGACTGGCTGATCCTAGCTCACTCTCGAGATCAGGTTTGCGAACACAGGGACTTAGTGCTCCAGCACCTAGCTCGTCTGGGCCTTCGGGTCAACTGGGAGAAGAGCAAACTTTGCCCCGTGCAGAGGATCTCTTTTCTCGGTATGGACATCGACTCGGTCGCCATGTCCGCGCAGCTTACGAGCGAGCGCGCGCGCGCAGTCACTGCTGACTTGCCTGAGACATCTCAGGAGCAAGAATGCGGTTCCACTGAAACTTTTTCAGAGGCTCCTGGGGCATATGGCATCTGCAGCCGCGGTCACGCCGCTCGGATTGCTTCATATGAGACCGCTTCAGCTTTGGCTTCGCGACCGAGTCCCAAGGTGGGCATGGCATCAAGGCACGCTGGTACCAGTTACTCCGACCTGCTGGTACCAGTTACTCCGACCTGCCGTCAGTTCCTCACCCCGTGGTCGAACCTCAGTTTTCTCAGGGCGGGTGTCCCCCTGGAACGAGCTTCCCGGCATGTTGTTGTCTCAACAGATGCCTCCACCACGGGCTGGGGCGCCATGTGCAATGGACATGCTGCTGCGGGCTCCTGGACAGGACCCCAGCGGCTATGGCATGTCAATTGCCTCGAGTTGTTGGCGGTACGTCTTGCCCTGCACCGCTTCCGGGCGTTGCTCCGGGGTCAACACGTGCTAGTCCGTTCAGACAATACCGCGACTGTTGCGTACATCAACCATCAAGGTGGTCTACGCTCCCGCCGTATGTCACAACTCGCCCGCCACCTCCTCCTATGGAGTCAGAAGCATCTGAGGTCGCTTCGAGACATTTTTATTCCCGGAGCGCTGAACTGTGCAGCCGACGCGCTCTCACGGGTTCAGCCCCTCCCTGGAGAATGGCGACTCCATCCCCAGTCGGTTCAGCTGATTTGGGACCAGTTCGGGGACGCACAGATAGATCTGTTTGCCTCTCACGACTCGACCCATTGCGCCCTGTATTTTTCCCTGACCGAGGGCATGCTCGGCACGGATGCACTGGCGCATGGCTGGCCGCAAATATGCGTTTCCCCCAGTGAGCCTTCTTGCGCAGACCTTGCGCAAGGTCAGGGAGGACGAGGAGCAGGTCATTCTGGTCGCGCCGTATTGGCCCAACCGGACCTGGTTCCCCGAACTTGTACTCCTCGCGACAGCACCTCCCTGGCCCATTCCTCTGAGGAAGGACCTTCTTTCTCAGGGACGGGGCACCCTGTGGCACCCTCGCCCCGATCTCTGGAGCCTCCACGTGTGGCTCCTGGACGGCTCGAGGTAGGTTTGAGTACCCTTCCACCAGCGGTGGCGGCTACCATCACTTCCGCTAGAGCGTCGTCCACGAGACACGTCTATGCGTTGGAAGTGGAACCTCTTCGTCGACTGGTGCTCTTCTCACCGAGAAGACCCCCGGAGATGCTCGATCAGCGTTGTGCTTTCCTTCCTTCAGCAAGGGTTGGAGCGAAGGCTGTCTCCCTCCACCCTTAAGGTCTATGTTGCCGCCATTGCCGCACATCATGACCCCGTCGAAGGTAAGTCGGTAGGGAAGCACGACCTGGTCATCAGGTTCCTGAGAGGAGCGAGGAGACTATATCCTCCTCGCCCTCCTCTCATTCCCTCTTGGGACCTCTCAGTGGTTCTAACTGCCCTGAAGAGTGCTCCCTTTGAGCCTCTGCAATCAGTCGAGCTTAAGTTCCTGTCAATGAAGACAGCGCTCCTGGTTGCACTGGCCTCCATCAAGAGGGTAGGGGACCTGCACGCATTCTCCGTCGACGAAGCGTGCCTGGAATTCGGACCGGCTTTCTCTCACGTGATCCTGAGACCCCGGCCCGGATATGTGCCCAAGGTTCCTACCACTCCCTTTCGGGACCAGGTGGTGAACCTGCAAGCGCTGCCCCCGGAGGATGCAGACCCAGCCTTGGCACTGCTCTGTCCAGTACGCGCTCTTCGCGCCTATGTAGACAGGACGCAGTGTTTCAGGACCTCAGACCAGCTCTTTGTCTGTTATGGTGGGAAGCTGAAGGGAAAGGCTCTCTCCAAGCAAAGGTTGTCTCACTGGATAGTGGACGCCATTGCCTTGGCATACCAGCAGCAAGGTCGACCGTGCCCCCTTGGTGTGACGGCCCACTCCACCCGGAGTGTGGCATCCTCTTGGGCTCTAGCGCATGGCGCCTCGCTAACAGACATCTGCAGAGCTGCAGGCTGGGCGACACCTAACACATTCGCCAGATTCTATAATCTCCGAGTGGAGCCAGTGTCCTCTCATGTACTCGCTTCAACTAGCTAGTACCGGACCCGCTCAGGTGTCTTCGCTTGCTCGCCATTCCACTCCACGGACTGGATACTGTGCGATATTCTCCTCAGGTGAGCTTCCCCGAAAGCCCTGAGTTCCTCCAGCACTCCTGACGTCGGCGCCAGTGTCTCTTGCCTGCGCGTCGGCTAGGTGCCTCCCGTGTGTATGGTCCCTCCTCTGAGCGACCCCCACATGTGTATTTCCACTGTAAGCCTCTCTGAGCATGTGTCTTTCCCTCGGCAAGCCACCTTGCCACCCCTGGGGTTGAAACATTCCACCTGCGGCTGGACACCCCAGTGTTCTCCATATGTTTCCTTCGGGCCATATGTGTACTCTCTAAGTCCCCCCCCCCCCCTCTGGGTTGCCAATAATTGCATATTTCCTCTAAAATCGTGGGATATGCTCCCCAGTGTACCTTGGTATTCCTGTGTTAAATAGGAGTCCTTCGTCCGTGCTAGTCTCACGACAGGGATCTCAGATTTACGCAGGGCACTGGAAGACAGCTGAGAAGGTCGCGTGATTAGACTGGTAACCCCATTCGTCATCATCCGACGTAACTCTGAGTGACAACGAAAGGGAACGTCTACGGTTACGTATGTAACCCTCGTTCCCTGAGTAGGGAACGGAGACGTTACGTCTTCCTGCCACTTTCCGCTGTACCGCGGGGATCGCCTGAGCTCAGTCTTCGCTCCTCAGCGAAGAAACATAAACTGCTGTTGCGGACTTCCTCCTTTTATACCCACGAGGTGGGGCGGAGTTACGTCATGCAAATTCCGCAGACCCATGGCATTTCTTTGCCATTGGCTCGTTTTGTAATACTCGAAGTTGATAGGCTTTCTAAGCGAAACCCCATTCGTCGTCATCCGACGTAACGTCTCCGTTCCCTATTCAGGGAACGAGGGTTACATACGTAACCGTAGACGTTTTGTTTTCTTCCAGTTGCGCTCCATGTTTCTGGCTGCTCTCTTAAGGGCCTGAGTGTGCTCGTTGTACCACGGCGTTGGACTATTTTCTTTAATCTTCTTTAAGCGCAAAGGAGCAACTGTGCCTAAAGTGCTGGAGAAGAGAGTCAAAAGTTTCTGTCACAATATCGAGTTCTTCTAAGCTATCTGGGATGCTGAGGAGATGAAATTGATCAGGAATATTTAATAAAGCGATCTTTAGTGGTAGTAGTGATAGGTCTAACATATTTGTAACACAGAGACGGATTTGCAGCCTTTGCTAATTGAAGTATACACGAGACTAGATAATGATCTGAGATGTCATCGCTCTGCTGTGCAATTTCTGTCACAGTTCTGTCACTCTTGTCTGTGTTTTCTCTTGGTTTAGTGACAGAGCTGTGACACTCCCGGTTTGTCATGTGTTTGTGTTTAGTCTGGTCTGTAGTGAGCACATGGCTGTCATGTTATTTCCTTGTGCCATGTGCTCTCCTGTCAATTGTCTAACCCCGCCCATCTTGTTATCTCGTTATTGTTTAATTTTCCCCACCTGCCTGCCTCGTTACCCTCTTATGTTTGTTCCCCTATTTAATCTCCCTGTGTTTGCAGTCCTGTGTTGGTTCGTTCTGTCACGGATTGGGTAGCTGAAAAAGGTGCGAGGACTCAAGTGCATAACAAATGTGTACATTTATTAAGAAAACAAAACTACAAACAAAACTCCCTCGTGGGGGAAAACAAGACAGAAATCAGGCAGGATCATGAAACACATGGAACAGGGACAACAAACCAGCACAGGACTGCAAACACGGATCGCATTAAAGGTTTTCTGTTAGAACGGTGTCGTGTTAGCGGCACCTAAGTTAATAACTAATGATCATTGCAACGGAAGTGAATTAATCAAAACTAACTTTATTCTAGAGCTGCTGTAAAGACAAAACCATCTCTGTTACTTTAATTTCCTATTATCACTGTAAAGCTGCTTTGAATTTGAATTTTGAATTTGAATGTTAAAAGCACTATATAAATGAATGTGACTTGACTTGACTTAAAGACTCCAAGATCTCAGATGGGTGTGTCAGATTAGATGTGTAGTGTTGGGGGAACTGCAGGACAAGTTTCTGCAGTTAAAAGACAACTGTCAACCATGTAATGACTTAAAGGTAGAAAATACCCAGCAAACTAAAAAATAATGTTATTTTCTGTATAAAGCTGCAGTTCTGTTATGTAGCAGAAACGCTGTCAGTGTGAGAGTTTGAGGTGCAAATCAAATTACCAAAAGGATCACTGTCAACTGCTGAAAAAATAAAGACAATTTAGGACATTTTCCAGACATGCACGTCAAGGCTTTGTCCTGGAAGTCTTCTAGCATTTGGAGTCCTTAATTGGCAGCCTATGTTATTAAATGTACATGTATGCATTTGGCAGACACTTTATCTCAATGACCACTTCATACAATGAAGTGACTTGTATTGCATTGAAGGTATACAGTTTATCAGTTCATGCATTCCCTGTAAATCTAACCCATGACCATGGCATTGATAGTGACATGCTCTACAGTTTTTGTAATGTTTTTCTAATCTGCATTAACTGGGCCAATAAAACATGTTCTGGGCCATGTCCTCAATGTCTCATTCTTGGCAAGCAATGTGTCACATGATACCTATTTTCAAAGATGCATGGCTCGGACCCCTCTAAGCAGGAAATGCTCAAAGCTCTTTTGCCCACTGTGGTCTTTCACCCCAGAGCATGGCATTACAGACTGGGTTGTGTTGCCCTTCCGAGGCATTCCACAACTCCTCATTCCCAACCACTGCTCAACTGTCAGTTCCCACAGAGCATGAGTATGTGCCCTTGGGTTCAAAATTATTTGTGTGGAGTCTACTTGGCTATCATGTTGTGAGATAACAAACTTGAAAGAAAGAAAGAAAGTGAATATCCACACCACAATAAAAATTATAGAAAGAATAGAAAATTACAGCAAAACCAAATCTAAACATCTCTTTAATAATGGCATCATGTTCGATTATGATTGGTCTGTAGGTGGTTTAGTTCTCTGAATATAGCTGCATTAAAGTTGGTTTAGGAATTGTTAAGGATTTTTTTATTGTTCACTTGGAACTGGCCCTCAAACACATACACTCTAATGCAAGAAAATCCCCTCAACAGAAAGAAAGAGGGAAAGAGGACAAGCCACCATATTATATAAATACAAAACGCATGCAAACTGGTTTCATGCTCTCATCAAAATCACTCCTGGACAAACGAGTCCAACCTGCACCGGAATGGTGGTGGGCCTCTCTCTCTTCTCTTTAAAGTCTTCTCTGTCTGGTCAGACACATGTCTGTGATGTTTCCTAAATTACGTGCAGTGTGCAGCCAAGGATAGTGCAATGTTTTATTCCAGTAGCCTTTTACAAATGCCAAAGTGAGTCGCAAGACTGCTGTGTTCAGCTCCAAAGATGTCTGGTCCACAGCAACTCTGCCCACCACTGGCCCTCAGCAGAGATAGAAAATGTCAATTTTATAGTGGTCCACTGGTATTCTAGCCAGCAGATAAATTGCAATGATATTTAGAGTTTTATTTTATTTATTTATTTTCCTCCATGGCACCCAATTATCATTAGTGTGTATAGAACTCTGACAAAAACCAACCACAGAGAATCCTCCTGAAGGTAAAGCTACCATATAGGCATTGACCCTCATGACTCCCAGAGACATAGGGCAGTGGTTCTCAACTCTGGTTCTAGAGTACCCCTAGTGCACATTTTGAATGTCTCTCTTATTTGAAACAATCAGATGAGTTGAATCTGGTGCATGTGTTTGATTAGGGAGACATCTAAACTGTGCATTGCTTGGGGTTCTCTGGGTTGGGAGTCACTGTAATACACTGTACAAAATTATCCTTATTTTAATGGTAAAATACTGTAAAAATACTATGGTAAAAAAAAAAACTCTTTATTGGTTAACAGTAAGTTTCTTTACTTTACAAAGTGAACAGCTGTAATAGATCTAACCTTACATTCAATGTAGTTGTACAGTAAAATGCTGTAAAATTTTCAGTTTTTGGAAATGAAAAAGAACAAGGCTGCGTTTCCCGATAACGTTGTCTCTTGCTATGAAGACTCTTAAGGTATAACTTAACTAAAAGTATACCATTTCTAGGCATGTTCCCCGAACCATACCTTAGGAAGCTGCTTAAGATATACCTTCTTACGTGCGACGTTACCAGGTGCTGTATGTGGCGATGGTGCTGAATTGGTTGATATCGATGGCTCGAGAATCAATTATTCACTCGTGCAGGGGCAGCTTCACTGCATTATGTGAGAAAGCGGTGTTCTTTATAAAAGAAGCACTTCAGAAATAGTTAAAATTGCATTTATTAGGACTCATGGGATATTATAAAAAATAATCCAAACTATAATAGCCTAGCCTAAATATATTAAAAATGTGTCATATATTGCTGCCACAATAACCATTTCAAATTTTCTTTCTTCTCTTTCCCATTTTTGTTCACTGAGGTGGAGCTGCGATGAAATATTGTTCTTGTAAATACTTTCCAGCATTTCAGTAATAAAAGTGTAAATCTTATGTACGGTGCTCGTCAGTGATCAAAAAGGATTTAAACAGTGAATTTTGAATCTCTTCTTGTAAACTTCTTGTAAAAAGATGTGGATTCAGACGGTAATTAAATTACCACACGACCTGTTTGTCAAAAAACGGTAGGTAATTTGGCCAGGGATTTTTACGCGGGTTGGGTGAGAAAAAACACTGACATTATGGATTCGGACGGCAATAAAATCAGCAACTTACTCCTGTAAATGTTTAAAATACCGTACGAGCCCATGGGAAACAATTAGCATCCAAATAGGACTTAAAGGTGCTCTAAGCGATGTCACAGGTTTTTTAGGCCAAAACATTTTTTGTCACATACAGCAAACATCTCCTCACTATCCGCTAGCTGCCTGTCCCCTGAACACATTGTAAAAAGACACGGTCTCTGTAGACACCCCAGGCTCCACAAACGGCAACAAAAACAAACTGTAGCAACCTGCGCCACGAAACATAACAAACAGTGTTCCAGCCAATAACCGACAAGAAGGGTTTGGGGGGTTAGTGCGCGTACACATGAAGGGGGGGTGTGGAGGAGAGAGAAGCATGAAGAGGGAAGTTTGAATTATATTCTCTTTAAGTTTGACATGGCCGACACACGACCAAAGAGACGACGTTCCGATGAACAAACAGCAAAGAGGGAAAAGGATAAGAAGTCCCGAAATTACATCGGAGAAGCCTTCGAAAGGTGGCAAGAACCCCGCCGGCAGAAGGGCTTCCAATCCGACAACAAGGTAGCTCTGTTTTTGCTGGACAGGTGGGTAAATCAATTTTTAGGACGTTCATTTTCGCCTAACCAACATAATGATATAATTAGCCAGAACTATGCAGTCAGCACTGACTTTGGTGAATACAACATATAGGTTTCTAGCAGCTAGCGATGGATCTCTGTTGTAAATGATCAAGCAAACTCACAGAGGGCGACAGTTTGTGTGAATGATTGTTTTCACCCACTGTTTGTTATGAATTTGAATGTTCATTTATAGGCTATTGACAACTTTGACTAAATTTGTTTACGACGGAGCCGTTGTTTATGCTCACTGGGAAACGAGAAGCTAAAGTTATCTTGTTATTATTGCATCCTTGTATGGGCACGGAAGGGAGGGGGAGGAGACGGGATGAGGACGAGGGAGGTTCTTCGTTTTGTTTGACAATACTTCGAACGTCAACAAGAAGTGACTCGCCCAACATTGCTTAGAGCACCTTTAACTGACGGTATGCTTTCACTGGCCTTTGAAAGCGCTCCGCAGACGGTGCCATCTTTTAGAAAAACTATTCATTGTATCGCTGCCATTGTTTGAGCAAACTCCCCACCACAATCATTCCCTTTAAATAGACTATTAAGCCTTTAATGGTTTGCCAGCTGATGTACCTTTGGATAATATAATTGAAAATCTAACAACAATCAGTGTAAAGACAATTTTATTCGTTGCATGAAAACACTTGAATTGAACATTGCATTGAATTGAATTGAACTGATTCATTGAATTGAACGTTGCATGAAAACACTTTAATTGAACATTGTCTGGGTGTATTAAAACTTCAGAATTATATACGTATAGACCTCCAGCAGTGATAAGGTAAAGCTAAGAGTGGTCCAGACCAACCTTCCGAACGTATGACTTACAGAAGGTATACTTAACTAAGAACGTTTCGGGAAACACGTAGCCTATTAACGATAAGGTACAGCTTAAGGTGTAACTTAAGAACGACGTAGCGTTAAGAAGGTTTCGGGAAACCCAGCCCAAGTCATTGTATATTTTACAGTGAAAAACGTGACACTTTACATTTGATGTATTTTCGTTTAAATAACTGTTATGTACATTAGGGTTTTATGTTAAATCTTATGTTGTTAAATTAATGTTTATTGCTTTACTTTAGTATCATGTGTGTTACCATGATGGTGTTTTGTGTTTGTGTGTGTTTGTGTAATGGCACTGTGCTCCTTTTATATTTTAGTATTTACTTTCTAAGCTTGTGGAAAAGCTGCTTGTGATAAGCTTTGATTCATCATGTGATTTTCTCATCACCACCTGTTTTTGGTGGTTGTCAAGTGTATTACAATGGCACAACACAAATATTGGTACTTCAATAGGTTGGTATATTAACATTATATCAGTTAATGAAATACAATTTTACTGTAAATTTAAGTTAAATTTGTAAAACCTAAAATGTTGCTACCATCTTTTTTACAGTAAATTTCTGGCAACCACAGCTGCTGTTTTTTATGGTAAATGTTACAGTGTAAAAAAAACACTTCTTTTATGTTTTATAATGCATGTTAGAAAGGGGTAAACACATCCATTCAAGACTTTATGGTTGCACAGTAAATAAAGGTAACTTATTGTCACTATTGCACTAATTAAAGAGCAATTTTTGTTCTAATTCAACCATTCATATTGTTTCTTCAATTAAAACTGCCAATAAACAAATAAACTTTTAAAAAAATCAAGACCATTTTTCTTAGACTATCACTATCCTTGTTCTAGCAAAAATATTGCACTCAGCATTTTATTTTGCATTGCATTTGCATTGCAATTTTTATATTAATAAAATTAATCATTTCAATTAATAAAATAATTAATACATTTTATATTTATATTTTTATATATGTTCAGTGTTTTTATGTAAACAGTCAATATTTTATTTATAAGCTATTAATAATAATGCTATTAAATATTCAACTAATGGAACTCTCTTCCAGGTCATATTGTTAAAACTCAAAATAATATTGGTTTTAAAAAACAAATAAACGATTTTTTTATGTTAGCTTATATTAGTAGATAGAGCATATCATATATATATATATGTGTGTATGTGTGTATGTAGATGTATGTGTATGTGTATGTATATACACTCACCTAAAGGATTATTAGGAACACCATTCTAATACTGTGTTTGACCCCCTTTCGCCTTCAGAACTGCCTTAATTCTATGTGGCATTGATTCAACAAGGTGCTGAAAGCATTCTTTAGAAATGTTGGCCCATATTGATAGGATAGCATCTTGCAGTTGATGGAGATTTGTGGGATGCTCATTCAGGGCACGAAGCTCCCGTTCCACCACATCACAAAGATGCTCTATTGGGTTGAGATCTGGTGACTGTGGGGGCCATTTTAGTACAGTGAACTCATTGTCATGTTCAAGAAACCAATTTGAAATGATTCGAGCTTTGTGACATGGTGCATTATCCTGCTGGAAGTAGCCATCAGAGGATGGGTACATGGTGGCCATAAAGGGATGGACATGGTCAGAAACAATGCTCAGGTAGGCCGTGGCATTTAAATGATGCCCAATTGGCACTAAGGGGGCTAAAGTGTGACATTCAGTCTCCTGAACTCCAAACTGAATGTCAGAATGGGAAAGAAAGGTGATGTAAGCAATTTTGAGCGTGGCATGGTTGTTGGTGCCAGACGGGCCGGTCTGAGTATTTCACAATCTGCTCAGTTACTGGGATTTTCACACACAACCATTTCTAGGGTTTACAAAGAATGGTGTGAAAAGGGAAAAACATCCAGTATGCGGCAGTCCTGTGGCCGAAAATGCCTTGTTGATGCTAGAGGTCAGAGGAGAATGGGCCGACTGATTCAAGCTGATAGAAGAGCAACTTTGACTGAAATAACCACTCGTTACAACCGAGGTATGCAGCAAAGCATTTGTGAAGCCACAACACGCACAACCTTGAGGCGGATGGGCGACAACAGCAGAAGACCCCACCGGGTACCACTCATCTCCACTACAAATAGGAAAAAGAGGCTACAATTTGCAAGAGCTCACCAAAATTGGACAGTTGAAGACTGGAAAAATGTTGCCTGGTCTGATAAGTCTCGATTTCTGTTGAGACATTCAGATGGTAGAGTCAGAATTTGGCGTAAACAGAATGAGAACATGGATCCATCATGCCTTGTTACCACTGTGCAGGCTGGTGGTGATGGTGTAATGGTGTGGGGGATGTTTTCTTGGCACACTTTAGGCCCCTTAGTGCCAATTGGGCATCGTTTAAATGCCACGGCCTACCTGAGCATTGTTTCTGACCATGTCCATCCGTTTATGGCCACCATGTACCCATCCTCTGATGGCTACTTCCAGCAGGATAATGCACCATGTCACAAAGCTCGAATCATTTCAAATTGGTTTCTTGAACATGACAATGAGTTCACTGTACTAAAATGGCCCCCACAGTCACCAGATCTCAACCCAATAGAGCACCTTTGGGATGTGGTGGAACGGGAGCTTCGTGCCCTGGATGTGGATCCCACAAATCTCCATCAACTGCAAGATGCTATCCTATCAATATGGGCCAACATTTCTAAAGAATGCTTTCAGCACCTTGTTGAATCAATGCCACGTAGAATTAAGGCAGTTCTGAAGGCGAAAGGGGGTCAAACACAGTATTAGTATGGTGTTCCTAATAATCCTTTAGGTGAGTGTATGTGTGTGTACGTATATGTATATATGTATATTTGTATTCCATGAGAATTTGTTGTTTTTAGTGTATGATTGTGCATTGGTTGTGTATATTTTGTAATATGTTAATCTGTGCATTGATTGTGTAGTGCATTTTATTCGTGTTATGTATTTTGTGTGGACCCCAGGAAGAGTAGCGCATGCATCTTGTTGCATGCGTCTAATCAATCAAATCAAAACCTCCTTTAATAAGAAACAAAATTCACAAGGGGCCAAGCCAAACTTGGCAATTTTAAGTAAACTTTATTTACATCTATGGTGTAAAGGC
Source organism: Gila orcuttii (assembly GCA_026230005.1). Lineage (NCBI taxonomy): Eukaryota > Metazoa > Chordata > Actinopteri > Cypriniformes > Leuciscidae > Gila > Gila orcuttii. Next base: position 36,824,328 of record JAPDVR010000005.1, on the reverse strand, counting down.
GTTGCCAGTCGTTTTTTAGGATGCATTGCAGTGTTCTTTGAGGTTTTTATGACTTTGTGAAACTTGTCTTTCACGCCTGCCAAACCCTAAACAAAACAACCCACTGACAACATTACAAATTAAATAAACTAGAGATCAGACTATTATGCGCGAGGAGGGTCCACTAAATTAAAATACCAAACGGCTAAAACATCCAGAATTAAAAATATTCCTACGAAAAACAAACGAATTTATTGACTCGTCTATTATTAATAAGATGATACTTTCACTCTATTATTTAGACAAAACTGTAAAATGTATTTAATTGACTTTAATTTAATAATATTATTAAATTATTATTATAAACATTTAATAATGTGTGTGTGTGTGTGTGTGTGTGTGTGTGTGTGTGTGTGTGTGTGTGTGTGTGTGTGTGTGTGTGTGTGTGTGTGTGTGTGTGTGTGTGTGTGTGTGTGTCGCCGATCATCTCCTCTCTTCAGTCACTTTTAAAGATTCCCTTTCAAATATCAAAGCTCCATTACTTGTGACCGTCCAAAAAAACTGCCGGACTCTGTAGGCTACTATTTTCCCATATCCAACATATCATTATCATATAATAATATTTTATATGCAATCACATATACCTTAGCAACTTAAACTTGTTTTACATATAAAATTAGTTAAATTACATATTCCATTGGTGTATATACGTTGTCAGAAAATTTGTATCGTGTTTATTGCCTCTTTATAATGAATTGCTTGTTGTATTCTTCATTTGTAAATCGCTTTGGATTAAAGAGTCTGCTAAATAAAAAAAAATATGGCCTAGAAAATGATTTATAAAAAACGTGTTAAAGATTTTGTAAGCATATTGCGTCTAGGCTAGTTGTGCTCGGCGTCAATTGTTTTATTTGAGATAACGCAATGAAACATGTTAAATTGTGCGGACAAATGTTTGGCCATTCTATCATACAAAGAACACGTGCAAAAACAAGAGAAAACCAGCAAAATATGAATAACTGATGGTCTATTAATAAGTACAATTAATATAATATTAATAACTTATAGTCAGTGTATGTTTTTTCCTGTGAGCTTTTTGCTTTTCTTTGCATTATTTTGATGTTGTGTAGCCTACTATAGCCACACACTTCAAACCTGTAGATGCTATCTTTGCCTCGAATGCTCCGATCAGTCATTGACATGTTTGTCAAAAGCCATATGCCATGATTGTTCTGATTACAGCGCAAATCTGCGCCTAAAATCAATTAACACAATCGGAGTCGTGTGTGTGTGTGTGTGTGTGTGTGTGTGTGTGTGTGTGTGTGTGTGTGTGTGTGTGTGTGTGTGTGTGTGTGTGTGTGTGTGTGTGTGTGTGTGTGTGTGTGTGTGTGTGTGATCCCATCCTTTCCCATTCACATAAACAAGATTTCAACAAAAATATACGCACCCACCTAAGGAGATAGAGAAAGTGATGGGGACTGGGGACCCTCGAAGTGATGCGTGAAACAAACCCTCAACTACTAGACTAATCTATAAAGCAATAATAGTAAAAATGAAAAACATAAATGAAAAAGAAAAAATTTATAAGCACGGCATCTAGTTATTTTCGAACTAAACATTAGGCCTACATTTAAAAAAAATCACATTTAGCCTAATGTTGATTAAAAAAAAAATCGTGGCAGCCAACAACAATATATTTACATAGGCCTATATAAGATTATGTCTACAGCTTGTATTTAGTGTTAAAAAAGTACAATACAAACATATAATTTTAACGAAGGAGAAATATTGGTTAGAGATTTGAAATTATAAGGAAATATTGTATTGTAATATTGTCCAAACTTACATTAAAAATTAAAACATTATAGACTGTCAGACAGAGAGTTTCTTTTTCAGCAATATCAACAAGCCTAATTCTTTTTCTTTCTTCTTCTTCTTTTTTTTTTTTTTTTTTTTTTTTTTTTGCAGAAAGAAAGGTTGCACAAGAAATTAGCTTTAAACCACCTACATAGTATAATAATTATACAAATAGTCTAAAAGTAGTAGCTTAAAAATATTTTTCAGGGCACTAAAATATATAACTACAACAATATTACTTTCCTTAAGTGCGATTGTGGAGGAGGTGTCACACGGCAGTGAACTTGTGGAACCCTTGACTGATCCGTCTGTCACGCTTCCTTTCAAACAATTCATGTCCAGTTAAGTGAACCTTTAGAGTTCACCGTGCTCCAGAATTAGCTATCTGTTTCCCTACCAGAAAAGTTAAAAATAGCCGCCATACGGCTGTCTTTGAATCTGAATTTAAGTAATTTCCTCAATAAACGTATAGGCTGAATAAAGACCACATTTCATTGTTTCATTACAGGTGTGTAACTGTGGTTATATCCATACACTCTTTTGTAGACATGAGATATTTAATTTCAATTGTTCCAATTTTGTCATTAATGAGATCTAGCTATATAGGCTAAGGTGACTTTTAGGTATTTAGCGATTCAGACAGCAACATGAAAATTAACATTAAAAGATAAGCAAACCAGTGACTTATGTATGCGTTTATTAGATGTGTTTTTGTACTTTTTACACATCCATAACTGTATACGTTTTCCTGTAAAAAGTATTCTCTAAAATTTAACAATAAATATTGCGAACCGTGCTTTACAGCTATGACCCCAGTGTTCTAATGATGAATTTGTGCAAAACTGAGTTATGTCATGCTAACGTGACTAGTCGAACAATGTGGCTTTCCTCTTTTTAAGTGGCCATGAATTTCAAACGGGCAATGTGTCAAATATTTTATTGGAAGACGTCATGGAAAATGTGAACACTGAGACAAGACAACAAATTAGTCTATTAACTATTAAAGTTATTATTATTATTATTATTATTATTATTATTATTATTATTATTATTATTGATGTTGTTGCTATCGTTGTTGTTCATTATAATCATACTACTGCTAATAATAATAATAACAACAACAACAATAATATTAATAATAACAACAACAACAACTTTGACTTAAATTAGGTTTTCAACAATGTATCCATTTTTATCAGCTCGGTTATTGGAAGTGTTTGAGCGAGCTAAAAAAAAACACCTAGGCTACTATTTGTTTGCACATACCGAGAGAGTGAACTCCTAGGCTGCTGCATCAATCACACATGAGTTTGCGATGACGTTGAAGAACTTTTGCATACTTTACTACACAAATCGATAAAAAAAAAAAATAATAATAATAATAAAAGCTATTCTAAACATTTTGAGGATGTATTTTCTGTGGATACTGGATTTTTAAGGGGTAATATGAGATGAACATGACATCAGCAGAGTAGCGTTAAAACTAAAGGCCATTAACAAATTAACACATTAACCTTAATTAAATGCAGAGGGCGAGACCAAACTGGGTGGTCCATAGCACTTGATAAATGTACGGGCCCCTTTCCAAGCCTTAAAACAATACCTCTATCAATGTGCATTCCTGCATTGAGCAGCACCATGGTCCAAAACCTTCAGGGTATTAGCTGATAACGGAGATATACGCCTGAATTATGATAGCTTGCATCTATATGTCAATAAAAATATAATCATTTTAATTTTTTAGATTAGTCAATAATTGTTTTAATTATTCAATTACATTTGAAAGTTCTGTGCAAGTTGCAAGTTAGATATCGTATCTTATAGCCTATTAATCTATGTGCACTTCATTCTTAAAGCATGAATGTTGCATAGAGATCCCCAGTAGCTAACTTCGATATAGATATAGACCCGGGAGAGAGCAAATAACCAAGATTTCTGGAAAGAAAGAAAGAAAGAAAGAAAGAAAGAAAGAAAGAAAGAAAGAAAGAAAGAAAGAAAGAAAGAAAGAAAGAAAGAAAGAAAGCAAGCATTTCTGCAGCAATAGTCCTGATTAACTGTTATATTATTAAATGCATTACATGACGCATGTTTTACTCGCGTGTCCAAAACATTCACAATTAGACAATAATCATATGTCAGTCGATTGATTTGACTTCAGAAAAGCAAAAACTCACGCGGTGAATAGGCCTGAGTGAATATAGATGTGTCGTGTGAACTTGCCTTGATTAAGTGACACATCTTGACTGCAGTCTTCAAACGAGTATCCATGAACCCGATACGACCCCAAAACCTCCATTCTTCAGTTCTCAATCAGCTCAGAAATCTTTAAATGTACATGTAAAACTCAAAATGGTGATGTGGCTTTGTGGGTTAGCTGCACTAGAGATGCTTTTTGCTTGATATTTGATTTAAAGAAGCTCAGGGAAAAATGTTTACATTGTGCAGTATAAACATCCTCCTTGTGTTCCTGCCTATCTGAGAGAGAGAGAGAGAGAGAGAGAGAGAGAGAGAGAGAGAGAGAGTGAGAGAGAGAGAGAGAGAGAGAGAAAATACACTTGCTTTTCATTAAATTAATGATTTAAAAATGGTGTTATTTCTTTTAAAAAACAACAATTTCGTATACGCCTTTTTGCAGCTTCTAAACTTCCCCAAAACCCGCTGTCATTTTTTTTATCTATTAATGCTTTACAGTACAAAGTAATTAAAGTATCAAACACATTAATTAATTAATTAATTTATCATATATAGGCTACATCATTAAATTGATCAAAAATACCCAAAGTACAGTGATCATCCAGCTGTATTATGCTATTAAAAGTTGAATTTATTATTAGTTTAAAATAATTTTGTATTGTTCGAAAAAAAAGTCTCGATACTAATGTGGACTGAATATGCTATTTTATTTTACAATAAATTTATTTACAATAGCTTTATTTAATAGTGTTCTAGTTGTACAGATGTTGGTGAAGCCCACCCCAGCAGGGCTGACAGTAGGAGGGACTCTGGGCGGCCCCTGAGCGACTCTGACTCAAGAGCCTGAGAGGAGCTGATGGAAACAGATAAGTAAAAGCCCAACTCCATACTGGAAGAACAAGAAGACAGGATCTGAAGCAGAAAGAATCTATTTTCCCTGCAGTATCCAGTTTTACGTGTGTAGTATTACTAGGGTAGTGCGCAATTACGCATAACCAGAGAAAGAAGAGATCATTCCAGCATTGCATTCCGTTATTAATTAAAGCAGCGTAAAATTGCAGTCTTTTTAACGTGGATTTTGACGTGTGCGTGAAGAATGACGGCTGAGGTCCAGCAGCCCTCCGTGCAGACCCCTGCTCACAGTAGCCCCATGTCGGAGAAACCACACGGACAGACGCCTGTGATGGAGACCTCCTCTTCCTCCTCCAGCAACAAAACTAAAAAGACGAACGCTGGAATTCGTCGTCCTGAAAAGCCCCCGTACTCTTACATCGCTCTGATTGTCATGGCCATCCAGAGCTCTCCAACCAAACGACTCACTCTGAGCGAAATTTATCAGTTCCTACAGAGCCGCTTCCCGTTTTTCAGAGGCTCATATCAAGGCTGGAAAAATTCGGTGCGTCACAATCTGTCTCTGAACGAGTGCTTTATCAAGCTGCCCAAGGGTCTGGGCAGACCCGGTAAGGGCCACTACTGGACCATCGACCCAGCCAGTGAGTTCATGTTCGAGGAGGGATCTTTCCGCAGGAGGCCGCGAGGATTCAGGCGCAAATGTCAGGCGCTAAAACCTTCCATGTACAGCATGATGAACGGGCTGGGGTTCAATCACATACCCGAGTCCTATAACTTTCAGGGGGGCGGCGGGGGCCTGTCTTGTCCTCCAAACAGTTTATCTTTGGAGAGTGGGATTGGGATGATGAATGGACATTTGGCCAGCAATATGGAAGGAATGGGCTTGGCAGGACACTCCATGTCCCATCTATCAGCGAATAGTGGACATTCCTACATGGGCAGTTGCACGGGATCCTCAGGGAGTGAGTACCCCCACCACGACAACTCCGCATCGCCGCTTCTCGCCAGCGGGGGAGTGATGGAGCAGCATGCGGTGTATTCTAGCACAGCCTCGGCCTGGCCTCCAGCGCCTCCGGCCTCTCTAAATAACGGGGCGTCTTACATCAAACAGCAGCCGCTCTCTCCGTGTAACCCGGGAGCCAATCCACTGCAGCCCAGTTTACCCACACACTCTCTGGAACAGTCCTACCTGCACCAGAACGGCCACGGCACCACCGACCTTCAAGGTAAAGTTTTCAAGATGATATGAACCCGACGGACATATTTAACAGAAATATTCTATCTCGTTATATGCGTTTAATTTCATAAATAGGTGAGATACATTAATTAATCATTTTTAAAACAACACAACTGAAGCTAATGTCTTGCCAACAGTCCAGCTAAAGTTATGCCAAATGACGACACAAACATTTGTACAATTATGCTTTATTCAATTAATGTGCTGGTCAATTTTTTCATCAATGCTCGTGTATTTTGTCGAGAAACTGGTGAATACAGAATCGCTGCATTTAATTCGCGTAACGTGTGAACAGTAATGCAAAGTGTGATCAAAATTTCTCTTTAGCAAAACATTAAAAAGTGAATCCATGGCTTTGTTTTCTTGATCATTTGGTCAGTCTTTAGTAAGCTTCTAGCTCACATATTGACATAAGTCTGCACATGCATAATTAGAAGTGATTTCAGCTGTAATCTCTAGTGGGGCAAGAGCAAGAAGAGCCCTGCAGCAGTGTGTCCGTGGGGAATCGCGTGCAAGCAGTCGTTTTAAAACGATCCCACCCAGATCTTAAGACTTTCAGGTCTCTTCCAGGTCTCTCACTGCACTCCAATGCATTATCAGAAAAAAAACGTACTATAATCAAAAGCTATAAAACAATTTAAAAAAAAACATATGACGCTTAAAAATGTGTTGACAGGCCAAAATGGGTGACGATTGTTAATACATTTAATTTTCTCTCTCTCTCGATCCTCTAGATAAACGAAGGTCGACAAATACCCGGCGTTTGATTCAGTCAACAGTCGCTAAATCTACAAACAAACAAAAATGTGGATTGGAGTTTGATATACTTCACGATTAGACAATTTTACAAGATAAAGAAATATTTTACCATTGAATGAACGACTGAATGTCACAGGCGATTGTGTAACTCATAAACATTTTTGATCATTTCTGTTGTAGCAGTAGTAGTAACAGTAACAGTTTAGGGTTTAAAATGTCAAGAACACTACAACAACATTAGCCAAGTTTATATATATATATATATATATATATATATATATATATATATATATATATATATATATATATATATATATATAAACTAATGTGCCATATTTTGTGTCCCCGCAGGTATACCGCGCTACCATTCCCAATCTCCCAGCATGTGTGACAGGAAAGAATTTGTCTTCTCTTTTAACGCCATGACCTCTTCATCGATGCATTCACCAGGGAGCAGCTCGTACTACCACCATCAGCAGGTCTCATATCAGGACATCAAACCCTGTGTGATGTGACAGCATTATTAAAAAGAAGACTTAATGCAACGACGAGCAACAGAGTAAACTGACCCAAATTAACCATGGAGTGGTCTATAAGTGGCTTTTTTGGAAAGAGACATGTAATTAAGAATTCCCGTTTATTAGGCTACTAATCAGAATTTGGCCATAGAAACTCAAAGGAGCACTTGGAAAAACCTTCAGCTTCAGATATCTGCGAATCATAAGATCGAGGACAAAAAAAGCCACAGCATCTCGTTTCCAACAGCTCGGTACTAACTCTGCTGGCGGATGACTACCACACTCGGAGATGCAAAGATGAGTGAAACGCTCCAATGTTGATATATTGTTTTTAAAGACGAGTTTGTATTGTTTGGATAAACGTTTTCCTACAATCATTTTCATTTCGCTTAAAATGGCGAAAACCATAAGCACGCGAAATGGAGGCACTTTTAAAACCTAATGCGCAACTTATTTATTCTGTTAAAATGTTTAATTTTAGGCTACAATTATAACCACAGTATTGACCGCTTTATTGGCAATATTTGCCCAATGTAACATTAAGGTTAAATATAAGCACTGTTAGTTATTTTGATTGTTTATTTAGTTGTACATACCTATATTGACACGTCTTATTTCTCAAGCACTGTATAAACTGTACATGATGTATGACACATCTTTTAATAGGATTTTTTTTTTGTCCCTTTTCAATGAATTTAAATATTAGTTTATGTAATCCTTCAGTTCAATTGAAAATTAAAGTAATGGCATGGAGTTTGCAATATCTGTTTAAAATATGACTTTTCTAAACAAGATATATCATGTTTTGTGAATTCAAATTTTGAATTCTATAGATTTGTGGACTATATTTCTGCGTTTTTCATCGAACCAGAAATTAAGCTTATTGAATGTAGAATTTAAAGACGCGAATTTAAAAATAATGCGAAATAACTACAATAATAATGTTTAAATTTTAGTACCAGCAATAACAACAATAATAAACGACAGTTATTATTTTGTGCCACATTCTTCATTATTTATTTTATTCCTGGAGAGAAAAGTTGACCGCATAAAGCTTACACACATAAATATAAGCTAGTTTTAAGACGATATGGTTCACTAATATAGATTAAAATTAAATATTATTAAACTTTTTTCAGTGAATCCATTTTCTTTTAATATAATCCGATAATGGGTAAGACGCCAAGAATTAAATTAATAGAACAATGTTGTCTGGGTGGAATTGAAAAAGCTGAAGTGTCACTGCAAAGATATTCCATAAAAAAACAATATTCCTATTATACAGAAAAAATAAAATAAAAGCAAGTTAGCAAAATTACTTAATTTTCAATACAGAATAATACTATTTCATAAAATGACTTGGTGACTTATTGATGTGATATGTTAATAGTCACAGTGTAATAAATTTACAATAAAGCAATACATTCACTCAGATATTAACGAAACAAATATATTTTGGTATTTAATTTAATTTACAAAGATATAAAATATAAAATGTATGTATATATATATATATATATATATATATATATATATATATATATATATATATAGACAGACTACAGACAAAGTCATCATGGAATTGTTTAGAAAAAAATAATAATACACGGATAAGACATTCGAGTCACTATTAAAAATACATATTCTTTAGGTTCAGCAAAGATCCATTTTCTTGTCAAAAACATTGCGCAGGCTACTGCATATCAGTTTATTGGTTTCTGGGTTAGCCTATACAAGAACAAGAGAATACATTTTCTTTTTCGAAAAGGTTGTCCTATAGGACATCAGACTTTAAAATCATTTGTATTTTTTTTTTTTTTTCTAATTCGATGTTTTACCTTCTATAAAAATTATATCCGGCAAAAATTAGGAAACAAACGGTCAACTTACATCAGTATTGGCAGAGCCTGGAGATCTTGCAGGGGTCCTCAAGCGGACACAATGTTGACCCCCGTACGAGAGCACACACGAATCAACTATTAGTGCATGGCCGTGACCATAAGCTGAACTCGTAAAGATTCCCATGGACACATGGTCTTAGAGGCCACACATGAGCAGAGCAAAGCTATCACACTTTTTACTCAGTGACTGTTTATCAGGGCAAGTGCATTACTGACACAACTTTAATTATAATGACTACTAAAATATCTACATTTTATCATAATTGAATACTAAATTATTGACTACTGATATCTACATTTAATATAGCCTACACGTCGCCTCTTGTATGTTGTGGTACTGTATGGGTTAAGGTAATTCGGCCTGGTTTAACCTATAAAACTATTTTTGTTGGTATAAATGGATGTATTTAGGTTCAGCAATATTAAATAATATTTTTGATATTACATAATATTATCCGTAAAACCAGTTAATTTAGATGTTAACATTTTCGGTTACCATTTATTCCACTGCAATCGTACGAATAACGATGCTTTTGGAAAACAGCCCGTGATAGTAGCCTACTTGAACATCGCCTTATATTATTTTCAATCGTATAGGCTAGTGCTTTTGGCCTCGTTTACGACCTGTATTTTTTACGTGCGTCTCCCAAAAATGCACTTAACATGTATGCGACTAGCTTTAAGTGGTATATTTAGAGTGTCACTGTTACTGTCTGTTCATGAAATGCTGAATGTAAATCATTTGCCCTATATACAACTTTATGCGTAACGGTAGCCTATGATTTAATTTCTTTTTCTTTTTCTTTTTTATATATAATAAAAATCAATCAAATTTTCTACAAGAAAATATACTTTCGTTATTTTGTGCTTATACACAATTACTGCTTTATTCGTCGGATTGCAATTTGCAGAGTTTAATTTGATCAAATTTGATACTGATCGTATCGCTAGCGCGGAGTCTACATTGAAGAACACTGCGCTTTAGTGACATATTTGAAAACCAAGCGGTGGTCTGATCTTTACTCCGCAGAAAAGATAATGTGACACCAATGCTGAACAATAAGCTATAGCAGTGCATGCGCCTTGGTGTCACAGTGGAAAAAAGAAAGGGTTGTTAAAGATGTCATGGAATAGACGCTTTGAGCCACTCCTTCAATGAGTAGTAAAAACTGTAATGATGTCTTTACTGGTGATTAAGTTGCACCATTATTAACTATTTATTTCTACCAAGCATTTAATAAACATAACCTCTGCGTGAAGTAGGCCTAAAGGTCTTAATATTATATTTATTTTAAATAAAATGCTACCGTTTTCTGTAACACAGTCTCATCCCAAGAAGTCATATAACTGACGTCTTGGGACGTCTTTTGCCCATACGTCAATATCCGCCTTTTTAGGGTACCCTTAAAGGTCGGTTATAGACGATCCTGGGACGTCATACAACTGACGCTTTACCTTTAACGTCACTTAGGTGACGGGGTAGGTTTAGGGGTAGGTTTAGGTCTGGGGTAGAGTTAGGATCCGATAACGTCATCTAACCGACGTTTAAGGGTACCCTAAAAAGGCGGATATTGACGTATGGTCAAAACACGTCCCAAGACGTCAGTTATATGACGTCTTTTTTAAACACTTTCTTGCTCCATCCATACAATTCACGAGTTCACACTTAGCCTACAAATAATTAGATGGAGTACTAAAGCTTGATTTTTGCGTGCTGTCAGGAGGGAGAGTTCCGAGCTCGGAATTTGGCCCGAACCCAGAGTACTCACCCCGAATATACAAGTGATTAGAACTAGAAGTAAGGAGATGCTGATAAACTGTCAAGGAACGGAGGTAGGTCTGCTGTATAGCTATATACCTGTTATCGTTGATTGACTGGGTGCTCTAATTATGTTAATTATCTGAACGTGCTCCTCCCGAACTTTGTTAATAAAACATCATTAAATGCACGCCCAGGTTGATCCAGGTTTTCTAGCATATTTACTAATACTTATTAACAAATGCTCTAAATTCTTCTCTTTTACACAAAGCTAACATCCCATCCCCACAGCTGGATTTAGGTGCTGTAGCTATTGCTCTGTGAATAATCCTCCACTACAGATCCACTATTTGCTTCTCTACTGGAGGTTTATACAGGGTCCTCCACCTGTCCCTCACAAGGAGTTCTGGCTTCAACAATCCATGGCCATCTTGAAACTTTTTGTCCTCTGAGTGAATCTTGATGAATAACTTTAATTGTGGCATAATATATTGCTTTCTTTGATGTATTTTTAAAAACATCCCACTTTGCAGTTCCAAAAGATAAAATTGAACCTGCTAATGTAACCCCTCTGATTCTGTCATCGATTCCCCCAGAAAGGACCACACGAAGACAGAATGCTGGGTTATCTCATACTGGAGCCTACATGATAAAACACCAAAACAGGCATGAATTGTTGGTCACTCAGACACAAAACTGCCATTCACCTCGACAACTTGGGTGGAACTCACAATTTAAAAATCAATAAATTACTTTTACATGACTATGAACTCAGTTCTTTTTTTCCATATGCTTTCGTGAACACAAAAAACATAACATTATAAAAACAATAATACAACATACCTGGAGATACATGAAAAAACACCAAAACAGGCATGAATTGTTGGTCACTTGGTCACAAAACTGTTGAAAATCATATATAAAAATAATCAAAAGAATATACAGAAAGGAAAGAAATACAGCAGATTCCATGTGACACATGAACACATGAAACCCAATTATTTGTCACTTATTTGTACTCCAGTTTCATTAAAAATAAATGACCAAATCAAAGGGTTTCTGCGCTGCTTGTTTTCTGTTTTCTGCTTGTTTTCTTGTTTTCTGCTTGTTCACAGATTATATTTTGCACATCAACCAGACCTTGACATTCCTTATTGGGGAAATGTGGTGTTATTGATGAATTTATGAATTTATGAATTGCATTTGGTACTTCTGAGTTTCCATATATTTGTAATGGAGGCCAGCTAATAAGAGTTGTGCAAAACACCAGTTTGAATCCCACTCGGAGCAGTGGGAGTAAAACCAGAGGGTTTACATATTGATGCCCTTATTTCAGTAATTTGGGCAGGTATAATTGTGTCACGTGTTGTCTTCCTAAGACTGCTAAATAAAGAGTGCAAATGGCATTTGTTGTGTTAGCATTTGAAGGCAGTATTATATTCGCCCAATCTTCTATCGGAATTATCGTAAATATGAGTTGGGCGGAAATTTGAAACATGGTGGAAGGGAGAATGATTGATGCTGTGACAGGTATGCTTTATTGGTTCCCGTTGCAAAGGAAATCAACGCTGCGTCAGTTGCTGACGCTATGAGGACACGTACCCAGTGAACCCCGTGTCTGAGGCACGTTTGAAATTACAGAAATCATTGGCCGACGCAGTGCAATGATGTCACAAGGTGTGCCCATCTGTATAAAAAAGGTGCCTGTAAACAAGTCATCAGCTTCTTTTTCTTCAGGAAGCCGTTTGTGTGTGTGCGCCTTGAAATAAAAGAAAAGGCTCGTTTGACATGAGCAATTTTTGTGCATAACAGATCACCTGTAAACACCGCGAGATAACTATAATTCAAAATGATAATATAATATATAATTCATGAAAGTAACAGAGATTGTTTTGGCTTTACAGCAGCTCTAGAATAAAGTTATTGTCTAGCTAAATTTTGATTGATTCACTTCCATCGCCTTCAGATCGCTGAGTTTCCACACATTCAGAATGTTTTTATTTTTCATTTGTATTTTGGTGTTCATGAATGGATCGTATATTTGCTATATGCAGTCCTATGGTATATGCTATATGCATCTCCCTGTGGTCTTGTTTGGTATAGCAGGTTGACTTCTGCTCATTTGTTTAAGTTACTGTATGACTAAGCAGAGTACTTAGTGCCCCTATTATGCTATTTTATGGTTTCCTAATGTTGTTTTGGAGTTTACATGTTTACATGCATCAAAGGTCAAAAAACTGTCATTTTCTCATAATATACATTTGCACATCACCACATTTTTAATGATTCTCAACAACTCTTCAGATGAATCAATCTCTCTAAATCCCTACTTTCCGCAAGCTACTCTGCTCTGATTGGTCAGACAGCTCAGTCTGTTGTGATTGGTCTACCGCGTACGGCGTTTTGAAAACAAAAACACCAATTGCCATAACAACGTCAGCCCTGCTTGTCTGACTCCCGAGGCTTCCTACACCGTAAACCAAACACAGTCAATGATGTCAATTTTACCATATCAATCTGAGCGCAAGTCCGATGATGAAACATTGGATGGTAGAACTAGTCATTCAACCCGAACCTCCATTGCAAGGACGACTCGAGTAGGACGTTTCTCAGTGATTCACTACTCAGTTTGAGGTACATTATGAGATGTTGCAACTGTAATTCCCCACCATCAGCAATAACAAGTGCATATCCATCGACAAACCGATTATTTTACTTGTACTAATTTATTTACAGAGTATTTTTTCAAATTTATTGCAGTGAACATGTGGAAACTGTATCAATTACAGTGCATACATTAGCTGAGCTCTAGCGTGAATGACTGACGTAACAAACGTTGGTAAAAAAAATCTTGCTCCATGTGTAATGGGGCTGTTCTAGGTGGGGATTGAACCCGGGTCTCTCATGTTCAAATTCACTGAGTTAACTGATTGAGCTAACAATCTTTACTAACGAAAAGTACAACAAAACAAAGGAAGCCAGGCTTCAATGACACAGTGAAAAGAAAAATAGACACAAGGGTCCAAAGACCTGATTCACCCTCTCTGTCTGCCCATTGGACTTGGGGTAAAAACCAGATGACAGACTGATGTCAGACCCAATGAGGCGGCCAAATGCCTTCCAGAACCGGGAGGTGAACTGAAAACCTCTATCGGAGACCATATCCTGGGGGAAGCCGTGAATCCTGAACACATGCTGCATTAGGAGCTCTGCAGTCTGGCTAGCTGTGGGAAGGTTGGGTAATGGCAGGAGGTGACAGACTTTGGAAAATCTATCCACCACCGCAAGAATGACTGTATTACCTTGGGATTCAGGCAGACCTGTGACATAGTCCAGGGATATGTGCGACCAATGATATTTAGGAATAGGTAGAGGATGCAGTAGTCCTTGAGGGTGGGTTTTGGGCTCCTTGTTCTGGGCACACACAGTGCAAGCGGCGACAAAATCCCGGATGTCTTTTTGCAATTTTGGCCACAAAAACCTCCTCTGGATGAGCTTGCAAGTTCTAGTGGCCCCAGGATGACCAGAGGGGAGGGAGGCATGTGCCCACTGCAACACATCAGAACGTAGTTGGTTAGGTACAAAAAGACGTCCTGGTGGACCATTACCTGGATCCGACTGCTGCCATTGGACCTTCTTAATGGCAGCCTCAATACCCCATTGGATAGCTGCTACTATTCTGGAGGTGGGCAGAATGGGTTCCGGTCTAGCCTCCTCCTCTGGGGAGTCAAACTGCCTCGAAAGTGCGTCTGGTTTTGAATTATTGGAACCTGGGTGGTAAGAAAGAACAAAGTCAAACCGTTTAAAAAACAGAGCTCAGCATGCTTGGCGGGAATTCAGTCTCTTGGCCTCCCGAATGTAGGTCAGGTTTCTGTGGTCTGTCCAGATGAGGAATGGATGCTTGACCCCTTCCAACCAATGCATCCACTCCTCCAATGCCACCTTTACTGCCAACAGCTCTCGGTTTCCAATATCGTAATTCCTCTCTGCTGCAGTTAGTCGACGAGACAGGTAAGCACATGGGTGAAGTCTGTTGTTGACCCTGGCTCTTTGGGACAAGACTGCCCCTACCCCCACATCAACCAGAAGCATCAACCTCCACCACAAAGGGAAACTCTGGGTCTGGAAGGGTTAAGATAGGGGCAGACGTAAAGAGTGTTTTCAGCTTGTTAAAAGCTTGATTGGCCTTCTCAGTCCACATGAATGACCGGGCAGACTTCTTGGTGAGTGCGGAGAGAGGTTCTGCAACAGAGCTGAAGCTTCTTATAAACCTTCTATAAAAATTGGCGAACCCAAGAAAATGTTGTACCTGCTTCACATAATTAGGCTGAGGCCATTCCTGCACTGCAGGCACCTTGCAGGAAACCCTTGCTCTTGGAAACGATGAAGCCGAGAAATGGGGTTGAAGACACATGAAATTTGCTCTTTTCCAGCTTGACAAATAGGCTGTGTTTAAGTAACTGGGACAGGACCTGTCGAATATGTTAAATGTGTTCTTGGTAGTTGCATGAGAAAATGAGGATATCATCAAGGTAGACAAAAACAAACTTGTTCAGCATCTCCCGCAAGACATCATTGATCATGCCTGGAAGACGGCTAAAGGGCATTACCCTGTACTCATAGTGGCCTGTCAGTGTGTTGAAAGCTGTCTTCCACTCGTCGCCTTCTCGAATCCTGACCAGATGATAGGCATTTTGGAGATCTAGTTTAGTGAATATGGTGGCACCTTGTAGGATCTCAAAAGGTCATCAGGGGCAGGGGGTAGCGATTCTTAATGGTGATGCGGTTAAGACCCCTGTAGTCGATGCAAGGCCTGAGGTCACCATCCTTCTCAACAAAAAAAAAAATCCTGCTCCAGCAGGTGAGATTGAAGTATGAATAAAACCATTATCCAAGGCTTCCTTGAGGTACTTCTCCATAGCAGCCTTCTCAGGGGCAGAGAGAGAGAGAGTAAAGCCTACCCCGCGGTGGGCATGCTCCAGGAACCAAGTCTATGGCACAGTCATATTGTCTGTGCGGAGGAAGGGAGGTGGCTCGGGACTTGCTGAAGACTTCTTTGAGATCAGCATACTCTGGAGGAACTCTGGACAGTTCAGGGAGAAACATAGGAGACATAATACTCTGGGTCTTCGAAATGGGAAGTTGCAGTGCATCTGTGGCCTGGGGAACTTGAGACGAGTCGGTATGGAAGGCTGGGCACTTCGTGGTGGCAGATTTGAGCTGAGATACAGGTAGCCCTCGAGTGTTAGACATGTCTGGATTGAGATTGGCAGGCCACCTGGAGAGTGTCGACAATGGCCCTGGGAATACCTCCAGTATCTCAGTAGAACGACAAAAAAAAAAGACCAAGGCAAGTTTATTTATATAGCACATTTCATACACAATGGTAATTCAAAGTGCTTTACATAGAAGAAATTAAAATAATCAAAATAAATTAGAATAATTAAAACAGTTTAGAATAAAAAAAATAAAAAAATACCGTACAAACAGTCGGACAAACAGTGGCACAGTGTTCAGTCAGTAAATGCACAGCTAAACAGATGTGTTTTGAGTCTGGATTTGAATGTGACTACTGTAGGAGCCCATCTGATCTCTTCTGGAAGCTGGTTCCAGCTACGGCTGGCATAGTGGCTAAAAGCGGACTCGCCATGCTTAGAGTGAACCCTTGGTATTTCAAGCTGATGTGATCCTAATGATCTGAGTGATCTGTTGGGTTTATATTCAGTGAGCATATCTGCAATGTATTGAGGTCCTAGGCCATTGAATGATTTATATACCAGTAATAATACTTTAAAATCAATCCTATATGTAACTGGCAGCCAGTGTAAAGACCTGAGGACTGGTTTGATATGTTCATATTTTCTGGTTCTGCTCAGAATTCTGGCAGCAGCGTTCTGTATGAGCTGCAACTGTCTTATGGTCTTTTTGGAAAGGCCAGTGAGGAGTCCATTACAATAATCCACCCTGCTGGTGATGAAAGCATGCACAAGTCTTGACTGGAAACAAAGCATCTAATTCTTGCAATATTTTTCAGGTGATAGTAGTCGTTAGGCAATAGGGCTAAGTAGAGCTGTGTGTCGTCTGCATAGCTGTGCTAAGCAATTTGGTTCTTTCTCATTGGGAGCATAAACAGGTTGAATAGGAGTGGCGCAAGAATTGAGCCTTGAGGGACTCCGCATGTCATGGATGTCCACTCAGACTTATGGTTACATAATAACTTCTCCCTCCTAAGTATGACCTGAACCATTTTAGGACTATCCCAGAAACCCCGACCCAGTTTTCCAGGCTGTCAAGAAGTATGTTGTGATCGACAGTGTCAAATGCAGCACTGAGGTTGAGTAGTACCAGTACTGATAATTCGCCTGTATCAGTATTTAAGCGAATATCGTTTATTATCTTTATGACCGCTGTCTCTATGCTGTGATGTGATCGGAAACCAGATTGAAAATTGTCAAAGTATCCATTTGAGCTTAAGAATTTGTTCAGCTGATTGAAGACAACTTTTTCAATGATCTTGCCTATGAAAGGAATATTTGAGATCGGTCTATAGTTGTTTAATATGGTCTTATCCAGATTGCTCTTTTTCAGGAGGGGCTTGACAACTGCAGTTTTCAGGGAGTTTAGAAAATTCCCAGAGAGAAGTGAGGAATTTACCACTTCTAGAAGATCTGCTTCTAAGCTGTTTAACACATTTTTGAAAAAAGATGTGGGAAGTACGTCAAGGGCGCAGGTTGATGTTTTAAGGTGCTGTACGGTTTCTTCCAAAATTTTGCCATCAATTTCTTCTAAATCAGACATAGTAACTACTTTCTCAGGTTGTGGTCTGGTCTCTCTGACCCCAGTGCAACTCAAGAATGCAAACTCAAGATCACCTTTCTGATATTATTGATTTTGTCAGAGAAGAAAGAAGCAAATTCACTGCACTTGCTGTTGTTGTGGTTTCAATTGTTCTGAAAATAACTTCGCAGAGATCTTTGATGCCAGAAATAATTAGACTTTATTTTCCATCAATAAAGCAAACTCCGTTCCGTTCCATAGAACGGCGCTCTGACGCTCTGGCGCTCCCGAGTATATTTTGGTTCAGAGTTATATACATACATCTTCTTCCAAAGAAGGTAACACACCCTATAGACAGTTTTGGGTAAAGGTTTTATACCATGTGACTTCTCAGAATAGAATTGACATTCAGCATTGACAGGTATTTTTGCAGCTTCCAAAGTCACCTACACAGAGTCCCATACAGAGGAAATAATAATAATAATAAAGTCTTCTACATTCCCTCCTCTGAGGCTTATTAAGCCTCACTTTCTCACTTTGAGTGTAGTTTCAAAATCCAGCTCCCTCAGTTATACTACCTAGTGGCCCAATTGAGTAACTCATTCTCGTTTCCAATTACTGGATTAAGCCAGCACACTCCGGAGGAGCATTCGAGCCAAATATCTCTCTCCGTTTTCTTTCAGTTGTTTTTTTTTTCTTTCAATGAAAAGAGTAAAAGACTCGGAATTATCCCTAATCAAAATTAAACCAAGAATAAGACAGTGTTATAATTGTGTGTATACATTTGGTTCAGCATTTCCTGTTATTGACATAGTTATGTAGAGTAAGTCAAACATAAAAGTCTCTTATACTATTAAAAATTTTCTTGCGGTGTAGATATCCTGTAGGGTCTGGCTCATCAATCATCTTCTTTGTCGTCCTCATTAGAGGTACTTGAATCAACATCCAGGGTTTGTAAATATCAATTTGGTTGCCCTCTAAAATTAGTTTTCATTATCTTTTTCCATTTGTTTAACCGTGGTTTTCCAACTAGTGATCTTAATATGCAAAGTACACAACAGAATAATAACCCCCTTTCAATATTGTATCTCCAAAAACATCCCTTATTGAGCAAACCATAATTCTCCAAACTTTACATTAAGTTTTCCTTAACTTCTGCTCTTAAGTGTTTCTAACACAATTGTAATCGCTAAATTTTCCACCCTGCGCAATATTATTTAGTAAAAGTGCAACACTGATCTCCAAACATAAGTCATTCTACTTTTTTCACATAATTGTTTTTCTCCTAATTGCAGACAAAGCATTATAATAAATTTCTGCTTATTATAGTAGTCTAATTGATTCATTATGCACTTTTATTTCGCATGATCCATATGACTATTAATTCAAAATATGGCTGGGTAAAAATAACTCTCTCATTTTTATCGCTTTTTATGAAAGAATATCAATTCTTAAATTCGAAGAATCCATCTTTTAGTCAGTCAATTTTAGCTGATGAACGAACAGAACATTGTAGTCCAATAAATCACAATACATTTCAATTACTGTCTATTTTATTACTAAATTTAAACAATAACCATTTTGACCTTTTTTAATCTTGCGTGTTGCTTACTCCTCAGTTCAAGACTAAACTGAATACCTTTTCCCCTTTTCTACTAATTTCTAAATGAATTGTCATGAATAAACTAATTATGTCTCATGTAATCACTCTAACTAAGAAAGCTTCAGAGCAATGTTACATTTACCTCATAAAAGTCGTTCAATAAACTCATTAGACAATTAGAAATATAACTCTAGAAAATAACTTTTTGCACTATCTTACATATCCATTATATGTACATTTCTTTTTCTGTATATCTAACAATCTAAAAGTTTTTATATCAACCATTTAAACCATTAGCATAACTAGCATATAACTATACTTATACTAGCATATAACTTAATTAGTATTAAAACATCCTTGTGTTCGTATACAATTTATTTTTAATCTTCAATATTTAACAATATTGTTTAGTTGACCCATTATCTGACCTTATTTTTGATAGATTTCCAATCTAAGGATTACTTCTCTGTTAGAAATTTAGTTTCTGTTCCTGCCCCTCCTCTGCTGATTTCATTGCTTTTACCCATCTATATCATGTCCACATAATCCATTACCAAATGTTTTAATAGTTCTTCTGGTGCTGATATATAGTTATGAGGACAGCAGATGAACCCAAGCGCAGACGGTATACAAACACACAACGTTTATTATAACAGAAAAACAGGGGAAAACAAAACCCACGAGGGGGCAAAACAGTACAAGATAAAAGTAAACGACTAACCACACTAGACTAAGACATTAAACTATACAGGAACAAGACAGGCTTTTACAAGATCGCAACTCTTAGACAAAACACTCGACAAGGTACTCACTGGGTATTGACATGGCACGTAAGGCAATGAACCGGCACAGGACAGCAAACACAAGGAGATTATAAAGGGAACACTGATGATCAACAGGTGATACAGATAAGGTGATAAGGACAGGACGAGGATAACAAGGGGGGCGGGGCAAGGGAACGAGACAACACAAGCACATGGCCAAAACACAAGACCATGTGCTTGCACACAGAACATGGGTCTGTCATGATCCTGCCGCAGTATTAAGAGAATCACGGACACGATGGCAGAATCCTGACAGAACCCCCTCCTTAAGGAGCGGCTTCCAGACGCTCCCCAAGGAGACATCAAACACGGGACAAGACTGACTGAGACACTGACAAGACCCAACAAAACATGACAAAATAATAACAAGGGCATACAAGAGTAAACAATGACAGGGTTGGGGTGGAACATCAAAAATAATAAACAAGGAAGGGGAGGCGGAGGGACAACAAAGTCTTTGATCGAGGGTCCAGGGTGGGTAGGCGGGACAGTGATCTTGGGACTACGAGGTGTGGGCTTAGGACGGGGGGTCCGAACGGACCTGGGTGGAGTGGTGTGGGTAGAGGAAAAAACAGTCCTGGGTTGAGCCATGACGGGGGAAACAAACGGGAGTCCGGGGGCAGTGGAGACAGCAACAGCGGGAGACGAAACGGAGACACGGGAACTGACAGGGGAAGAGGAAGCAGGAACGGGAACAGTGTTCCTAGGCAAGACAAGGCTTCCCGATGAAGAGGTGACACTCCTCGCCTCCGACTCTGGAGAGGCGTTGAATGTTGCGCTCTCGACGGCTGGCGTGGGTGCTGCGCTCTCGGCGGCTGGCGTGGGTGCTGCGCTCTCGGCGGCTGGCGTGGGTGCTGCGCTCTCGGTGGCAGGTACAGGGACTGAGGACGAGACAGGACAGACAGGGACTTCTAGGATTCTAGCAAGACAAGACAAATAATCAGACAGGGTCTTTGCAGCAAGGAAGATGGGCATCTCCTGACGAGCCGAAACTGCTCGCAGAACCTCCTTAGCGGCTAGATCGGCCGCAACTCTCTCAGCGGGCTCTAGGACGGCGCTAGCTGAGGCGGGGTCATGGACGGCGCTTGCAGTAGCGGGCTCTGGAACAGCGCTTGCAGTAGCGGGCTCTGGAACAGCGCTTGCAGTAGCGGGCTCTGGAACAGCGCTTGCAGTAGCGGGCTCTGGAACAGCGCTTGCAGTAGCGGGCTCTGGAACAGCGCTTGCAGTAGCGGGCTCTGGAACAGCGCTTGCAGTAGCGGGCTCTGGAACAGCGCTTGCAGACACTGGGGACGAAAACAGACCAGAGGCTCCCCTCCTCCTCTTCGGTCGGGGAGCAGACGCCTTAGCTGGGCTCGTGGCCGGTTGGGGAAGCTCCACAGGAACCGTAACTGGTCCAGAAAGGGCAGTCTCAGACAGAGCTGACTCCGCAGCGGAGGAATCCGAAGCGGACTCCCACGAGACATGTCTTCCCCGTTTGCCGCAGAGACTCGTGGGCGGAGATGATGTCTCAGGAACTGAAGCGGTGTGGGCCTGGTCCCCAAGTGTGACCACAGCTAGTTCACGACCCTCCGGGATCACTGGCAGCTTGGCGGATGAGCTCGAGGGTGTCTGTGACTCTCTCCGAGACAAGCAATCCACCAAATCAGTGAACGGATAGGTCACCAGCTCCTCCCGTTCAGCCAGGGGTGGAAGAGAGTTGAGACCTGCAACAGGTTAGCAGTTTAGGAGGAACTCCGGGATGAAAAACCCCCTCTCGTTCGCAACCCGGGCATACTCCCTTATCGATAGCCGTCCCTGAGCGGGAATAGGGAGTTTGCCTCTCCTCGAGTCAACGATGGTCTTGAACCACCAATCTTTAAGTTCATCGGAGTCATGCTTGACAAGGGAGGACATACCGTCTGCTGGGTTCGATGTTGGCCGGTTCATTCTGTTATGAGGACAGCAGATGAACCCAAGCCAGACGGTATACAAACACACAACGTTTATTATAACAGAAAAACAGGGGAAAACAAAACCCACGAGGGGGCAAAACAGTACAAGATAAAAGTAAACGACTAACCACACTAGACTAAGACTTTGACATTAAACTATACAGGAACAAGACAGGCTTTTACAAGATCGCAACTCTTAGACAAAACACTCGACAAGGTACTCACTGGGTATTGACATGGCACGTAAGGCAATGAACCGGCACAGGACAGCAAACACAAGGAGATTATAAAGGGAACACTGATGATCAACAGGTGATACAGATAAGGTGATAAGGACAGGACGAGGATAACAAGGGTGGCGGGGCAAGGGAACGAGACAACACAAGCACATGGCCAAAACACAAGACCATGTGCTTGCACACAGAACATGGGTCTGTCATGATCCTGTCGCAGTATTAAGAGAATCACGGACATGATGGCAGAATCATGACATATATGGCCTATTTGTGTCGCTGTTCCTTTCTTAACTTTGTTTTTGCCACAAATTTCACAAAACTTTGCAAAAATGCCTTTTAATTTAATTTCCTTAACTTTAATTTTAACTTCATTTTAATTTAATTTCCTTATTCTTAATTAATTTTGCCTTAATTTTAATTTCCTATACTCCCCCCTTGCGCACTGGTTTAATACCATAGCGCAGTGGTGTCAAACTCAAATCCTGGAGGGCCAGAGCTCTGCACAGTTTAGCTCCAACCAGCTCAAACTCACACCTGCAAGGAAGTTTCTAGCAAACCTGAAGACCTTGATTAGCTGGATCAGGTGTGTTTGATTAGGGTTGGAGCAAAACTGTGCAGAGCTCTGGCCCTCCAGGAATTGAGTTTGACACCACTGCCATAGCGCATCTGGATTGAGAATATTCAAAAGTATTGTTGGTTCAACAATCTATGCTTCATGTGTATGCCAAATATCTATTTTGGCCCCCCTCTGGTGCCATTTAGATTGTGCAGAAGGGCCTGTTTGTTATTGAATTTTAATAACTTCCTCGAAGTCTAAAAACTTTCTATAAGCACTACTTGATATATTTTTAATTAGTCAATAGCATATTGAATCACATCATAATCTCATAAATTAAAATTGACATTGAATGTTTATTAATACTCAGGGGGCTTTTACACTTGGCTCGTTTGCTACGGTCCGAGCCCGGGTGCGATTGTTCCCGGCGCCCCCCGCAGCGTTGGTCTGGTTTCACACTCAACTTGATTCTATCGAACTCTGGTGCATTTGCGTGCATCTTACGTCATCGCAAACGTGCACGGTGCATGATAGAAAACACGACACAGGTCAATATATTGTGTTTTTTATTAATTTGGTGCTAATGCTTATGCATAGCTGAGTAAACAACGCAGGTTAACTGTGTGTGTGTGTCGCATAAGCTGTCTTTCCGCTGTTTGCAAATGGACTCTTTTGAGGAGACAGTGGATTTCCATTAATTTGTTGCCCTGATTGCACGCACTATGCGCGAATACACTGCAGACTCACTCTTGCTCGTATCCAAGGTAAATCTTCATCCCTTACGTGTGTTTTATTTAACTAAATACATCATAATCGGCTAAAACGCAAGTGCAGGATACTTTTACTTCCTGAACAAGTGCGCACCCGAGTCCGTGTTGCTTTCACATACACGCGAACCGCAGCACGGTTCGGGAGCAACCGAACTCAGACCACCTCCTCCAGGTAGTCTCGGGTTGCGCACCCAGTGCGCACCCGGGTCCACATGATAGCGTTCACATTAGCGATTTTTCATGCGAACCGTGCCCCGTTCCGAACTAAACTGCCAGTGTGAAAGCACCCTCAGTGTTAACACTTGCTTTAATTTAAACTGTAGCCTTAAATTAATTAGGTATACCCTTGTATTGACAAATTTCATCTGAGTACCTGTCAGGGGTGGTGGTGGTGAAAGGAGCGAGGACTCAGGTTCAGAGATGATGGGTTATTTATTAATAAAAATAAAACAAAATACAAACAAAACTGACCCCAGCGCAACTCAAGGATGAGCTGATCACCTTTCTGATATTATTGATTTTCTCAGAGAAGAAGGAGACAAACTCACTGCACTTGCTCTTTGAGAGCATTTCACTGGGAATCTGGCTTGGGGGGTTTGTCAGTTTTGAGTTAAAAGAATCAAGGAGAAAATCAACAGAGTCAGCAGATATGCTTGGTGTTAAAGATATAGCCTTCATAAATAGTGCACTAGTGTTCTCATTTTAAGCATCTCTTCTTGACAGACACAGATCTAGCTTCAATGGCAGGAGAGATCAATATATCAAAGAAAATACAGAAATGATCAGACAGTGCTACATCCTTAATAACAATCGATGAAATGTTTAGATCCTTACTGATAAGTAAATCTAGAGTGTGTCCATGATTATGTGTGGGTCCATGTACATGCTGAGTCAGATCAAAAGTATTTAAAACAGTTATGATTTCTTTTGCCATATTGGTTTCTGCATTATCTATGTGAATGTTAAAATCTCCAGCAATGGCAAAGCAGTCAAATTCAGAGGAAATTGTTGATAACAGTTCTGTAAAGTCCTCAGCAAAGGCTGGAGAGTATTTTGGAGGCCTGTAAATAATGATAAGTAAAATTCATGGAGCACATTTTAACACAATACCCAGATATTCAAAAGACGGGTAATTACCAACTGATACTTGCTTACATTGATAGACATCTTTAAAAAGAGCAGCTAAACCTCCACCTCTTCTGACAGTATGTCACAGTCTTTCTGTGGTGAGCTTTGTGGGCAGGGCTCAGCTGAGATTGTGTCCGTGAGCAGAGGTTGTTGTGGTTGAGTGGTGTTATCATTGTCCTTGTGTGATGTGTCAACCGCATGTCCATTCAGGTGCTGAAGTGAAGTCCTGTGGTCATTCATACTGTATCCAGGTGTGTGTGTACCATTCAGGTTGAGTGGATTGGCACACACTGCAGAAGGATGACGGAGGGAAAAGTAGATATTGTCCTTTAACACTCTTGAACCAAGTTTTTTTGGGTGGTGGCCATTCTGTTGAAACAGTTGCCTCTGACTCCAGAAAAGATTGAAGTTGTCAATAAAGTTCACTCCTTTTATATTGCAGGTTTTTTGCAGCCATGTATTAAGCCCAAGCAATCGTGAAAACCTGTTTGTTCCTCTTGCTGGGAGTGGTCCACTGATGAATGTTTGAACTTTCAGTCTTTTAAGTGTTTCAAAAAGTTCATTGAAATCCTTCTTAAGGAGTTCCGACTGCTCTTTATGAATATCATTCTTCCCCACATGAATGATGAGTCGATTTGCAGTCTTATGTTTCATAAGAATGTTCTGAAGTTCCCTGTTTACATCAGAAGTTGTTGCTTGTGGAAGGCAGCACGTAGTCGTATCCCTGCTGCTAATGTTTCTGATTATGGAGTCGCCCACTATCAGAGTCCTGGGCCCGGCTGCGCTCTGAGCTGAGTGCCGCTGTCTGCTTGACCTTGAGCCCCAGTTAGCATCAGTGTTAGCTACTGGCTGATTCAGTCTGTGTTCATTCATCAAAATTGGGGATTCCTCATTCATTAATACTTCAAATCTGTTCTCAAGATGTATAGGCGGTGGTAGGAGACCAGTGTTTGCAATCCTTGTCAGAGCCGTATCTGGGGTAGAGGATGCTACTGCGGCAATATGTGATGCTCGTGACAATCTGATGTCTCGAGTGCCTTTGGGTCTCGCTCCCTGTTTGTGCCATCGATTTGTAAGTCGATCGGCTTGTTTCTCTACACTCAGTATAGCCTGTCGAGGAGCACTAGATTCAAGGGACTCACCGGCTGTATGCTGAGGCTGTATGCTGTACCATGACGAAGCTGGTTTGGTGGTCCCGCAATTAACTTTGTTTCAAGAACTGCAATTCTTTGTAAAAGTCTGTGGCAGTTAGAGCAGCAAGTAGATTCCAGAGGAGGCATTTTCTTATCCTTATGAATGTCCTAATGGCAGTTGTGTTTTCTCTTCCCCGGAATGTAAGCTTTCAGTGGGAGGCTGGTTGAATAAAATAATTCTGCTTTTTTTTTGTAGTAATCCGAGCGTTTGAGCACTGTGCTGATTTGCTAAAGTTAAAATTAGGTGATAAAAAAAATATATATATATAAAGCGCAAAGCGAAGCGCGGAGCAGTAAGCAAGAGCGTCCGAACAGTAGCTGAGCAGGAAGTGATTGCTCAGTAAAAACACAAGCTGTGTGCTACACAACACAAGACAAACATGAGTGTCAGGGCTCTGTTACAAAACCAAGAAATAGACTAGACAGAAGTGACAGAACCCTGACAGTACCCATTAAGATTTATTTTAAATTGTCTCTTTTTTGTTCTAATTTTTCCTTCATGAATTGTCTTAATTCCCACTGTGCTATATCAATTTCTTAAATTAATCGTTATCATAATTTTAGTTTATTTTCTAATTTGTCATTATCATCTTTTTTTCTACGTTGCTTTGATATATTTTTCTCTTCAATCATTTTTTGTTCTGGTGCGGTTATTATTAAGTTGCTACTGAATCTATTCAAGGGCTTTTAGGAAATTTGGTTAAAGTTGTCTATTGTTTGAACTTGTACTCATCTCTGTTGATTCTCTCTTCTTTGCACAGCTTCTCTCATTCCTGTGTTTCTGGTCAAGCTTGTCTCATTTTTCCATCCATGATTTGATCATTCTGTTAGCCGTCTTGTCATCTTTACATCTTTCACCAGGGTGACTCTTGAGTCATTGCAATGGACTATTTCTCTCATTGTCAGCATGTCCTTGATCCCTCACTTCCTGTTGTGGGGGTTACTGAAGTTGGTTAGTCACATAGTCACTGGTTCTTTTTGTTAGACTCGTCCCAGAAACCTTCCTGGAATTGAGCTGCTGTCATATATGAATTAAAGCTTAATTATTTTTGTTAATGACAACAACATGTGATTTCAATCATCTGCTCATCTGGCACATTGTCCTTCTTGGTGTTCCCTGTAGAATGGTCATGTGGGCTGAGTGGTGTCCTGGCCCCTTTCATTGACAGCAGGACTTTAATCCATATATTCCCCTTTGTTTTTCATATAGTTTGGCTTTTTATCATCATAATTGCAATCTCTTTAAATTTTTCTCATAATACATTTTCAAATGAACTTTTTACAATTAGTCAATTCAACTCAGTTTTCTCATTGTTTTGAGTTTCACTATCAGCCCAATATTTATTAGGCATCTTGGACAACACTCAACCCATTTTGTTACAAGACAAAAGTTACTAGACAATGTTTCATACTGTTGACAAAGATCAGCTCCATTATGATATGCTGAAAAGAAAGTCAAATGTGTTATGCTGCAAAGAAAGTCAGATGTGTTATGCGCTGCACAATTATGGCACTGTTTTTTCTATTTTTCTCTTTTCATTCTTTTCTGTTTTTTCATATTGCCACTACAGTTCCAGCCAGGAAATTTAACCAAATCCATCCATGGTCATTATTTTATTGGGCAGAATTTGCCCTGTGGACCCACATATTAAATTTTAAATACAGCTGTATTGGCAAAATAATTGATTTGCCTTAGTGTCTCTTCAAACATCTTCTCTTACTCCATTCATACATTCACACTCTCACACTGGCCAGCATACATTCTTGTGCTTCAGCGAAATGCGGCATCTTATAATTTTAGCCTCAAGGTCTGATCAGGTCAGTACAACTAAACACTATTGAGAAGTGTCAATGATAATAAGGTTTCTAATAGATTCAATATTTTAGAATAATAGGCCAGCCAATTGTTATTTTTCAAATGCATTTTGTCATTTGTTGGTCTAATTCTTCCTATTCTTTTTGTTTTTGCTAATGAGCTGCTTTAAGAAGAAAATGTGAGATCTCTGCATAATCTTGGATCCATGGCCAACATCATTTCCATCTCATTATCCCAGTTTTGACAGCATTTGCGATTTAATAATTGTGGACTTTTGGAGTATTTTTTTCTCCAATCTATCTCTAGAAAATCACCAAAATAAAATGGAGTGACCAGTATCATTGTTTTGCCAACAATAATAATAATCTTTGACATCTTTTTCTTTGCTACAGGATAATTTTTCTCATGCTTTTAGTCCTATAGTTGTTTCATGTAATAGCCCTCACTATACCTAATCCAGCCTCAGTTTTAACTATTTGGTGAGTTGAGCACCCACTTGTCTTTTTCAGTGTATTTTTCTTTCTTTTTTATAGGGCTGGACTTGAACCTACTGAAAAAGCAGAGAGGGTTAGTTTAGCAATGAATATAAAGAAGTGCTTATGAGACCAGTCAATAATCAGGATGAATAAAGATAATATAATAATTAACCAAATTTGAAGCAGTCTCTATAGAGTGATCATTGGAGTTGCCGCACCTGTGGCGCCCGTAAGGGAAGGGTGTCAGTCAGTTCTTCTGTTTTTAGATCATCAGTCTGTTGAAGCTTCTCGGCTGTCGCTCTGCATGTGTCGTCAGCCTAGCTGTCACTCAAAGGCCTGGTGTCATAGACTGGAATATAGGCTCTGTTGTTTCTCTGCCTCTTTTCAGTTTGGGCTTTTGATAGATTCTGCCACAGTTTTGCATCTCAGGATTTTCCTCTTGTCCTCAGGAAAAAGTCTCCAGTGAAATAGTGAAAGTTTCACCTTTTCCAGCATTTAATCAGTCTTTCTCCATGCTGAGTTTTCCAGAAAGTGGTCAGCTTCAGAAAAGCCCCTCACTCTCTCTTCTTCTCTCTGCAGTCCTGTCTTTGACCTTTCACCTCTTCCATTCGACACTGAAGCCATCTGAAATTTGACCACTCAGAGATCTGCATGAATCAAATTGACCTTTTATAAATACTTGTTCCTAAGCTATTAGCTTTTTATCTAAATTCCATTTTTTTAACCATCTTTTTCACTAGTTCTTTTATATTATATAATAATCACTGGTTGACAACAGCAGTTCTCCCATTCTATTTTTAGTAAAGCAAGTTCCCTTTCAGTCGATAACGTCGGACGTAGTCGACGTCGACTGAATGGGGATCGCGTCAGAGAGCCAATGTTCTTCGAGTACTATTGAACGAGCCAATGGAAATGGCATGCGTGATTCGCATCACACACTCAGCCCCCGCGGCGCGGGTATAAATACGGAAGTGGATGCACGCACTAGTTGCCTTGCGCTTCGGAGCCAGTCGTTTGATGTCTTTGAGAGTGCTGTTGTTTACAACGAGCGACTGTGTCGGTGTTCTTCAGGAAGACTCTCCCAGTGCTGGTGTTCTACAGCGCGAGTGCAGCGGTGATCGCGAGCTTTGAGCTCTCAACTGCTGTTTTAACAGCAACAAATTCTAAATGTTTGTGTGTGTTGACGGCTGGTTAGAGGGTGGAAAAGTGAGTGCTTCACTGTTTCAGTTCACTGTTCAGTGTTGCCGCGGTCATTCCCCTGTGTGCTCCTGCACTGGTGACGGTCCTATTTTTTGAAAGAGCAAAACGGGTGCGTTTGCGTCATTCCACCTGTGCGTTTCTGGATGCGGTCGTTCCCTTTTCCTCTCTGACGGTCACAATTGTTGCATCATGTGTTTGAGCTATGTATTTATATGTATGTAAATGTGTATATATATATATATATATATATTTATATGTTCGGCATGCTGAGGCAGCTTTTGTGGACAACTCATGTTCTCATTGCGGGAATATGACTGTCGCGGTGTTGAGATCGAGACTTGCCTTCGTCCTCGAAACGCGAGCCCCCATTACCATGCCCCACCCCCGGGTGCCGTGTGGGATGGGTGATCGGAGGATAGTGATGGATGTCTCGCCCGGTAACCATTCCCTGTGGGCTCCTCACTCCTCCATCACACCACAGCCAATGGAATTCCTGTTGAGCATGCTGGTCCCTCTGAAATGGACTGATGTGCTGTTTCAATGGGGGTTCCCCCTGAGGATAAGATGTCGATAGCAGCATCGGAGGGTGAGCTGGCCTCTGGAAATGACGACTTGGCTGTGTTATCTCCCTCTGGGAGTGTAACATTGCCCAAGCCAGATCCAGAAATGTCAGCTATGCTGAAACGGGCCGCCGAGGCTGCCGGGCTCGAGTGGAACATCCACCGTGTCCCGTTAAGTCTCGGTTGGAGTCTGGAGTTTGGTATCTCGGGGCGGGCCGCGCTGGTTGCTTCAGGTCTGTCAGGCCAGGGCACTCATGGACATGCACGAGGGTAGTCCAGACCGTGCGCTCATAGGTGAGCACCACACTGCATCCGACCTCGCCCTCTGGGGCATGAGTGTCGTAGCGTGCGCGATCGGTCTGGAGATGTCCACCTTAGTGGTCCAGGAGCGCCATCGTTGGCTCAGCCTGGTTGATATGGCGGATGCGGACAAGGTTCGGTTCCTGGTCTCCCCAATTTCCCAGGTTGGGCTGGTCAGCGACGCGGCGGAGAACTGCATCCAACAGTTCTCTGCCGTTCAAGCGCAGACGGAGGTCATCCGGCACATCCTGCCCCGGCGGCCAGCTGCTGCCTCCACCTGCCGCCGGTGGCAGCTCCTCCGCCTGCTCGTCGCCAAGGGCGTTCCCCGGCCGCCGCTCCTGCTGGGCCTCCGCAGAAGCCTCCACCCAGGCCTCAGCATGGAGCCGGCCGCAGTAGAGACGCCCAGCCCGCTCCAGGCGCTGCCAAGCCAGGTGGCAAGCGACAGCGAAAGCATTCCGGAGCGGGCCGCCCAGGGATGGATGAGATGCTCTTGGAGTTGGCACGATCACTCCCTGCCCCCAGGTGAGGGCCGGGTGGAGTCTTTGTTTGTGTGTGTGTGTGTGTGTTTGTCTGTTCCGCCGCTGGCTCCCCCAAAAAAAAAAAAAAAAAGCAGAGCAAGCGGTACCCACACTTCAAAGAGAGAGCAAATTCATCTGTTCCTGGGTCCCAAGAGGGCCAGTCTGGCGGCTGTCTGGCGGCTATCCCGCTCAAGTCAGTGATAATCATCACATTAGGTGTTGAGAAGACGTGCTCCTAAAAATCCAGTGATATTCATCACACCTAGTGTTGAGCAGTGCTCCTGACTTGTGCGTGCTTATCTTATCCTGCTGGCGAAGGATTTGATATAGCCGCTCCTCCAGCCGGTATGAAGGCCAGTTGTAAACTTGTTCTTCGTGCTACTAGGTGGTGGGTCGTGACCATCTTGGCCCAAGATTGGTCTGCAGCTCCGACCTGAAAGACGTGCTTCAGATCTCTAACTTCTGCGCCGCGGGCCATCCTGTGTGTTGCGTGTGAGGGTTGAAGTATCAGTACAGAGTCCTTCCCTTCGAGTGCTCCAGAGCCCGTTGGGTCTTCAGGTCAACTGGGAGAGAGTAATCTCGCCCACGGGCTGAGTATCTCTTTTTCAGTTTGGACTCGGTCTAACACGTCTCTCCAATGAGAGTGTGTTCAGCTGGTGTTTGAAGTGAGAAAGGGTCCCACTGAAAGAACTTTCAGAGGCTTCTGGGGCATATGGTAGATGCAGCCATTGGCTTCCTCCATATATGACCGCTTCAGTGCTAGCTTCATGATCGAGTCCCGAGGTGACCGTGGCAGAGCAGCTCACCCTGTGTGACTATAGTCATCCCGGTCTGCTGCCAAACCCTCTTCAAGTGAGGGGCCATGTATAAAGGGCATGTTTTAACGGGGGCCTGGTCGACCCGCGACTACACGGGCATTCATGCTTCGAGTTGTTAGACATTGCAACCATTGCGCAAGCTTCCCTTGCATGTCACAACTCACCCGTCACCTCCTCCTTGGAGTAAGAAGCTTCTGAGGACGCCTTGTTCCACTCTTCCCGCTTTACTCAATCGTGCCGTCAACGAGCCTCACGACAGTTACAGCCAGGGTGAGTGGAGTCTCCATCCCCTGGGGCCCAGCTGAGTCATGACCACTCCGGGGCTGCTCAGTTGCCTCTCCAGTTTCGTCTCCCTGCCAGTTATTTCTGTCCGAGCGGACAACCCTTGGACAGACACTGGCTCTCAGCTGCCCCGGGGGCCCGCAGAAATGCGTTTCCCCAGTGAGCCTTCTAAAAGCGACTA
Organism: Gila orcuttii; assembly: GCA_026230005.1. Lineage (NCBI taxonomy): Eukaryota > Metazoa > Chordata > Actinopteri > Cypriniformes > Leuciscidae > Gila > Gila orcuttii. The sequence continues at coordinate 36,792,104 of JAPDVR010000005.1, read as the reverse complement.
CGACTCATGGTCGCTTGGCGCCTGCTCAAGTCAGTGAATTCATCACACTTCATGTTGAGCAGAAATGCTCCTGAAAATCAGTGAAGTTCCTCGTACTCAGGTGTTGAGCAGCAATGCTCCTGTAGCTCAGTGAATTCATCGCACTCAGGTGTTGAGCAGCAGTGCTCCTGAAGCTCAGTGAATTCTTTCACACCCAGTGTTGAGCAGAAATGCTCCTGTAGCTCAGTGAAGTTCTTCGCACTCAAGTGTTCAGCAGAAATGCTCCTGTAACTCAGTGAATTTATCACACGCAAGTGTTGAGCAGAAATGCTCCTGAAGTTCAGTGAATTTATCACACTCAAGTGCTGAGCAGAAATTCTCCTGAAGCTCAGTGATCTTCACATGTGTTGAGCAGTGCTCCTGTCTTTTTGCGCCTGTCGCTTGCACCTATGGTGCCAAATCAGGAGGGAGCAGGTGTTCATAGTTGCCCCTTATTGGCCCAACCAGACCTGGTTCCCATCAACAGCCTTTCTGACTTCCCCTGAACACTTTTTCAGGGACGGGGCACGATGGCACCCGCGTTCTACCCCTGGAGATTCCGGGCGGTCTTACGTCTGAACGCGGAGGTTCAGGTGGCTATCACAGGAACATGTGATAGTTACCATCACTTCTGCGAGCACCCCCTAGAAATGGGTAGCATGCTTACACCTTTAGAAGTGGAACCTAGTCGTTGAGTGTGTCTTCTCTCCAGAGGAGATCCTGAAAGCTTTCGATCATTTCAGTGCTCTCTTTCCTGCAAGATGGGTTGGAGTAGGCTGTTTCCTTCACCCTCAAAATGATGTTGCCTCGGTGTTTAAACGACGCTCATCGTGATGCAGAAGTATGGAGAAGCACGTCCTGATCGTCAGGTTCCTGAGGAGCAAGGTAATGTAAATCCTAGCGTCTCTCTTTATCCTCTTGGGCCTTATCTCTGGTGTAACTGCACTGCAGAGACCGCCCCATGAGCCACTGCAGGCAGTGAGTTAAAAATTCTGTTATATCAGTTCTCCTGCTCACATGGTCTCTACTAAAGGGTAGGGACTTGCTCGCTTTCGGTCAACATATTGTGCCTGGATTTCGGGCCGGCTAACTCTCACAAGCTGAGACCCCGGCTTGGATTGTGCCCAAGGTTCCTACCTCTCCCGTAATAGAAGCAAGTGGTGAGCCTGCAAGCGCTGCCCCAGAGGAGGCAGATCCAGCCCTGGCTTTCTCTGTCCTTTCGATTATAGCGGTTAGACGTGTACAGAACGCAAGCCATAGACCTCAGACCAGCTCTTTTCTGTTAGGAATTCAGCAGAGAGGGAAGGCTGTTTCCAAGCAAAGTTGGCCACTCAGTGCCTACTTTCATTTCGGTAAAAAATTCCGAGATGCAACATGTCCACTTAGGTGTTGAGCTCCTCTATGATGAGTGTAAAGTGCTCCGCCTGGGCGTTGACGATATGCTTTGCTAAACAGATTCTAGAGTTGGGGGCTGGACGACACCTAGTTGAACCGCTGCTTCCCGTGGGCTCCCTTCTCATGAAGCCAGTTTCACCGTGAGCCCGGTTCAAGTGTCGGCTTGCTGCGCCATTCCCCTCCTATGGACTGGATACATGCGCCTTTCTACTCCAGTTGAGTTCCCTTAAATCTGAACCCTGTCGAGTTCCTCCACACCCCTCCGACGTCGGACGTGCGGAACGTCTGGTGTTAGGCCTACCACTTGTAAGCAGTGTGGAACCTGTGTTAGGCTGGGTCCATATGTTGCGGTCCCTACACCGACCCCATATGTGTATTCTTCCACGATACGGCTCCCTACGGTCGAGCCCGTGTCTACCCTCGGCAGAGGCTCTCTGCCGTCACTGTCCGGTGAGTCTCCCCCTGTCTTAGGTTGGAGCCACCCCAGTAACATTCCATATGTCGTACTGCCCGGTCATCCGCCCAGTTCATATGCGTATTCTCCACTTACCTCCCCTTGGGTAGGAAGTGGCTTCCGCAGCGTCCCTTCCTTCCAATGTACGGGAACGCTTTCCCAGTGGTCCTGTAGGAACAGCAGTGACTACCCTGGCCTAAGCCCTGTCCTTCCCCGCCTTAAAATTGCGGGGGCATCAGGAGGCTTTTGTCTAGGCACTGGAAGGTGGCAGCTTTAGTGGCATTTTTAAAGGTTATCCCCATTCAGTCGACGTCGATTACGTCCGACGTTATCGACTGAAAGGGAATGTCCTAGTTGCGTATGCAACCCACCGTTCCCTGAAGGAGGGAACGGAGGACGTAGTCCCCTTGCCACTTCCGCTGGACCACCGCTGACTCCGGGTTACGCTCGGCTCCTCAGCGAAAAAGCAACTAGTGCGTGCATTCACTTCTGTATTTATACCTGCGCCGCGGGGGTGGAGTGTGTGATGCGAATCACGCACGCCAATTCCATTGGCTCGTTCAATAGTACTCGAAGAACATTGGGTCTCTGACGCTATCCCAATTCAGTCGATGTCGACTACGTCCTCCGATCCCTCCTTCAGGGAACGGTGGGTTGCATACGCAACCAGGACATTCTTCGTTGCAGGAAAAAGCTAGCTATTTCTTCATTGCAATATCAGCAATAATCTAACTTTGATTATCTGAGTATAATACAATTAAATAATTTTACCTCTCATAAAATCAGACTTCAATCTTTCTTCTATATTTGTATACTGTGCTCAAAATAATCCAGCATGGTGAATACAATTTTCTTCACCCATTTCCAACAATTCTCATTTACTGCAATTCTAAGATTGCTGTAAATTATTTATGACTGTTGAAACATGGTCACTCAATCTTGTTCACTTTTAGCACACTGCACAAGTTATATTTTCTTAGCACAAACTTAATTATCTGCCATGGAATCATTTTTCTCACTTTGTCTTCAGGGATAATGAGATACAAATTTTAGACATCTTCAGATATAAGATATAATATATTAAGCACATACATTTTTATTTATCTTTATCTATTAATATATATCATTACATTTATTAATTAAATATATATTTTATTACTTTAACTTATTTCATACTACAATAATCTGCAAGATTAATATCTTGAAACCATTGTTTTCTTTTACTATTTCCTTTTTTTTATTACACATCATTTATACTTGTCCCTCAAGCTCATTCACACATTCATTGTCCCCTATATTTAACCACAGGCACAGTCAAGCAGACAGGATCCCACATACACACACACCCTCTACTCACAGTTTTACTCACAGTTTTACTCACTTGCTTTATAAACAATACATTATAAGAGTCACTGATACACTTCCTCCTACACAGTGAAAAAATACACTTTAAAACTATGTAAGGAACTAAGTAATTAAATAAATAACGTGTCTGGGTTAGACAAGTCAATTTAGCTAAAAAGGAATTATTGATTAATTTATAGGGAATCACTTAAACGAATCACTTGAACGGCTCGCAAATGACTCGTCCAGCGTTCCTTTGAACGGGCCGTAACTATCAGCTCTAATACGGATATAAATATCCAAACTATAGTGAAACACTATTTATTAGCAAGGTAACTTAGATCAGCAGTTTAAGACATTAAATCTGTAAGCACATAACACAAGACAATTATCTTTAAAATATAAACAAGACTTTATTGATTATTCTAAAACATAAAACTAATATCTAACACAAACAGATGCACACACACATTCATATGAGTTGCAGAAAGAAAAAGAGTGAGAAAAGAAAATGAGTTCAAGAGTGAGATCGTGAAATCCCAAGTTTCTATATGCACTTATGAGACCTGAACGAACCATCAATCATTAATTTAACCCTTCTATCGTTTCTTAGGCGGGGTTATTAAATGTTATATTAAAGCACCAGTTCAGTTATGAGTCTGGAGGTAGGCTATACTTGCGTTTGTCTGTGCGTTTCTTTGGGAATTCCTTTTGTCGGCATAAAAGGGTGTTTCCCGGGTTCGTTGACTGGCGGGTCCTCGTGCCTGAATAGATGTCTCTGGGCAGCCAATCACGTGGTGTGTTGGCGATGGATGAAAGTCTTAGGTGTTGGAAAGTGGCTTTGCAGTCGAATCGCTTAAACAAAACTTTGCAGCAAAACTTGACTTAGAATCAAGACTCTCAACGGAAAAGAAAAATAAAGCTAAGAAACAGAAAGAAAAATGAGACGAGAGTAGTTATAGGCTAGATGGCTTGCATGAAGCGGTTTAACCCATGGATGTTCTCCTGATCTTGTTTGGGTTCTTTTGTCTGCTGGTCTACATGGTTACTCGTCTGTCTGGTTACTCGTCATGGCTTCTCCATGACTTCTGTAAATTTGCTCTAGCAAACAAATTCACAAACTAAACCTCAACCCAACATAACATAACAAAAATTCTACTAAAACTCTCCTACTGGCTTTTTCGGGTCCTAAGATTTTAAACTCAATGGTTTGTCCAAGCTCTTGGATGATTCTGACCAATAAGACACTGTGTTATTTGAGAGGCGGTATTTTCGTCACCTCTCATCGTAAATCATGTGTTATAGGCCATGAGACGGGACCCCAAATTTGGGCTACCGGTACCATTTTGAGGGATTCAATTTAGAGATAATTTTCGGCAATGGAGACTAAACACTAATATACTCAGAGATCAATTATTTAAACCTTTCTTTTCTACGGAATTTACAGCATTCTATAACATTAATGCTCAAACTACTAAAGACTCCTCGCTTTTATGGGAGACTAGTAAAGCTTATATAAGGGGGTTAATTTTGTCCGTTTCTGCGTCTAAGAAACGTAAAAAAAAAATGAGACCCAAAGACAATTAGAAAAGGCCTTGAAAGAAAAAGAAGTAAAATATATTAAGACTGCAGACACGACCTTACTTGGAGAAATATCTGCACTGAGGTGTGCTGTAGATTCGCTGCTTACCCAAGATGCTGAATACAAAATGAGATTTGTGAAACAAAAATTCTATGAGCATGGAGATAAGCCAGGTAGACTTCTGGCTTATCTTACTAAAAAGAAAAGTGATTCACGTTCTATTGTATCAATTTTAGATGAAAATGATATTTTACATTATGATTGTAGATACATTAGCAGCACATTTAGAAATTACTATATGAACCTATACAACACTGAAGTATCCAACAGTGATACTAGCCTATTAGAAGCCTTTTTCTCCAGAATCAGTTGACCAACTATTTCAGAAAAGCTGACAGTGAATTTAAATGCTCCTATCTCTAAGGAAGAGTTACTAGAGGCTATTGCGAAGATGCAAAGTGGAAAAGTGCCAGGTCCCTATGGTATAGGCTGCGAATTTTATAAGGATTGGCACGCTTTGTTACTTGAACCCATGCTCAATATGTTTAATTATTCATTTAACATTGGGGTGCTTCCGGAATCTCTGAGAGAAGCTAATATTTCTCTTATTTTAAAAAAAGATAAACCTCCTGAAGTTTGCTCTTCATATAGACCCATATCGCTATTAAATACCGACAGGAAATTGCTAGCTAAAATTCTAGCTTCTCGTTTGGAGAAGGTAGTAACTGATGTTATTAGAGACGATCAAGTAGGTTTTATAAGAGGCCGCTCATCTTGTAACAATATGAGACGTCTTCCTAATATTATAAAAACTTTTCAACAACGTAAGATTGATGGGTTAGTGTTATCTCTTGATGTAGAGAAAGCATTTGACCGTATTGAGTGGTCATATTTATTCTTTGTTTTGGACAAAATTAAATTTTGGTGATTCTTTTATCAGATGGGTTAGAGTGTTGGGTCAATATCACTGTAGGGTGCCTTTTGGTGTCCTGAACATAAATAACAAATTTTCCATTATAACTTAACATACAAATTACTATGAAAGGGTGTGTTATATAAGCCTAAGTTGTTTTATTCATAGCAGTAGCATTATTTGGCTCTTTAGATACATTTTCAAGATTTTCTATAGTTTTGTATAAGAGGATGTATGTTATTTTGCGATGTCCCAGGCACTGCTCATCAAATTTGAATGAGAGTAAAATAGTCAAATCATATTTATTTTTTATTTATTTTTTCCTATTAATATTTTGTTTAATAAGATATTACTCAAATTGAGTGTACTGATCAGTTTATAATAAAAACAATATTTTTATTTAATAAAAAAGAAGAGTTTGTCCATGTCCCTTAAATGGTTGTCCACCCTGTCGTATTGTGGAATTGCCCCTTTAAGAATAGGCCACCCCATTAGTAACATCAGGACAACAGATTTTTGTATCTCTATAGTGGTGGGAAATTCTTCAACTGCTGAGGCGAGTAGCTGCTGATTTTACAACTAACAAATTTTCTTCATATGAGTTTGCTTACTTGTTTTGCCAAAGCTTAACATGTCCACCCTGTCGGCATAAAATATACTGGAAGTGATTCAAATACAATAATTTCCAAATATGTATGTTTTAATATACCACATTCTCTTCAACAACCAGACTAACTATTTACCTAGTCACAGTTTGTTGTAAGCTAATATGCTAATTGAAGCTCAAAATGTCCACCCTGTCGTTGTTCCAAAATGTCCACCCTGTCGGCCACTTAGACTCGACAGGGTGGACATACACATGACAGGTGGACATAGCATTCATTTGTAGTTAATATTGCAATTTATAGCAATGTTATATTACATTTTATGGAAACGTATAATATAAAAAGATAATATTTTGTTATATAAAAAAACATAAAATCATTGCTGTTCTCAGGACATGCCTCTGAGTGCGGCAGAAATTGCGGCAGAAAGTGCCCGGCAATACCAGTTTGGGGCAAGTTGTTCCACGTGTTGTAAATGTTACAAATTGACAGAATTTATTTACTACAATATTTCTTGGCCACAAATAAAAAAAAAATGTTACATTTAATGTACTCGCCTTGTCATGTTTTGTTATTATAATTTTCCTTATGTTTACATTTTGCTGAAAAGACGGGCAGGTTTTTGAACTCCCTGTCTTTTTCATCTCAACCAGAGAGGCCATTCTAAATTCTCAGTTATATCAATGTGATTGAGAATGTAATTATATATTTATTTTTTTAAGTTGAATAAATGTTTCATTGTCATATTTTGTCATACTTTTTGTGTTCTGCTTTATGTGTCCACTCCATCGTGTGCTTTTCCACCCTGTCGTGGGCTCGTCCACCCTGTCATCTTGGTATTTTTAAATAATATTTAAAATAATAATTTAATCATACCTATATAATCAATTGTGCTAGGTGTGGGGGCAATAACATGCAAACAAAAAACTGCATCCAAATAATCAAATATTTCTCCAAATAAGAAAAAATACATGTGTGAATTGTATGAGTTTCTTTAAAAACACATGATTTACATAAAATCTTTTATGTATTTATAATTTTAAAGCAAACAAATAACCCTGTTTAGGAAAGGGACATCATACCTTTCAGAAAGTATCATTTGTATCTTAATACTGCAATGAAAACATATTTAACAGTAATTTATATGTCCACGACAGGGTGGACATATCTATGCTTTATGCTCTAAAAAATGGCCCATAATTTAAAAAAAAAAAATTGTGGGAGCTCAGATAATATATTTATTATAGTATTTGAGTGTCTACTATTATGACATGACATAAAGCGAATGGTAAATTAAAATCAAAATGTGTGAGTATTGTGAGGGTTGAAAGGCACTCTATGGTGATATTGACCCTGTTATACGAAGAGCCTAAAGCATCTGTTCTTACAAATAGTTCCAGATCAGCTGGCTTCTCTTTACATAGAGGGACTAGGCAGGGGTGCCCACTGTCACCCCTGCTTTTTGCGCTCGCTATTGAACCTCTTGCCGAGATGATCAGAACAGTCCCTTCAATTGAAGGCTTGCAAACTAATGAGAAGCATCATAAAATAGCCCTTTATGCAGACGATGTGCTCATTTTCATTTCAAATCCTGCATCTTCAGTACCATCTCTTCTTGATGTTATTAATAATTTCAGTACTTTCTCAGGATATAAAATGAATCTAAATAAGTCAGAGGCTATGCCTGTTGGTACCATGAAGACGAGGCCAAAGGTTAGTTATTTTCCATTTAAGTGGTCCCCTGGAGGATTTATATACTTGGGTATCTTTGTAAGCCCTGTCTTCAAAAATTTATACAAAGACAACTTTACCCCTTTGTTCAGTAAAATAAGAGAAGATTTAAATCTATGGGATACATTACCTATCTCCTGGTTGGGTAGATTGGCTCTTATAAAAATGACTATTCTCCCTAAGCTTAATCATCCTATTCAAATGATCCCTATCCTATTCTCTAAAAAGATTTTAAAAGATATGAACAGCTGGCTCAGTTCTTTTATCTGGAGCAAGCGCAAACCAAGGCTGAAATTCTCTGTGTTACAACTACCAGGGTCGATGGGTGGCCTGGACTTGCCCAATATTAGGCTATATCAGTGGTCTGCCCATCTAAGATGTATGTCCGATTGGGTTGCTCTTGAGAACTCTTCTACGTGGTTAGATCTTGAACAATCTTTATCTAACCTTCCCCTTGTGGATTTGTTGTTTCTTAAAAAATTTAAAGTTGTATTTGAGAATTGTAATAACCCTCTAACTGTAAATTCACTTAGGGCATGGAGAGCTGTTTGTCGTTACGAGGGAAGAACTAAGCTAACCTCTGCTCTCACCCCAATTATAAACAATCCGGACTTTCCTTCAGGTAGATCTGATGTGAGGTTTAAATTGTGGGCGAACAAAGGTATTATTCGACTTATAGACCTGTTTGATGAGGAAAGGTTGATGTCTTTTGAGAAGTTAAGACAGCGGTTTCAATTATTAAAGCAGGACTTTTTTCGTTTTTTACAGATCAGAAATTATATCTTGAAAGATACCTCATTGTGTCATAACAGAAGTCTTTCTCCGATAGAAAAAGTGCTATTTCAGACACCTGGGGAGAAGTCAGTGAGTCAGTTATACAAAATTCTTAAAGCGTCTTCTGAAGGAAATGTAATTCTAAATTCTAGACTGACTTGGAAGAGGGAACTTTTTATCTCCATAAGTGAAGAGGAATGGAGTAATATAAAAGTCTATTTCGGTATGTAATCGTGCCAAGGCTATACAATTCAAAATTGTACATAGGATGCATATTTCACCAAACCGTAGACATGCATTCAACAATTCCCTCTCACCTCTATGTCTTAAGTGTAAGACACAAATTGGTACACTCACTCACTGTCTTTGGTCTTGTAATCAACTACAAATATATTGGGCCAAGATAGTTTCTGAAATGAGCAATATCTTTAATAAGGAGTTGGCATGGGATCCTTTATTTTTGATCCTGGGTCTGCCTGATAAAGCTTTGATTTTTTCAAAAGAAAAAAGGTTGTATAATCTTCTTACTTTTGCTGCTAGGAAAAACATATTACTGAGGTGGATAAGTGACAAGACTCCTACTATATCGGGTTGGCACAAGATTTTAATGGAACTTATTCCGCTGGAATATTTAACTTGTGTAGTTAATGGCCAGCCAGACCAGTTTTATAATGTCTGGAAACCCTATATAAATAATCTTGGGGTTGAGTTGTCAACTATTCTGCAGAAAGGTTTTACCACTCAAATGCCTTTTGAGTGAGTACTTATTGTGTCTGAAATTGTATTGTACCTTTATTTATTTTTTACTCTTAAAGTGGCCTATGTTAAATGTGATTGTTACCGTCTATGCTTTTTTTTCTTTTTCTTTTTTCTCCATGGTTGAAATCCGTGTTGTGTTTTGTTAAAGTTGAAAATGTTCAATAAAATATATATATATATATTATATATATATATATATATATATATTTAAAAAAAAATAATCAGCTTGTTCACACGGACACCACTAAAAAAAAAAAAAAAGGAATGTGGTGTATAATTGTGTGAAATGTATAATGAAAATTGGCTAGCAATTTCGCCAAGCAAATACCAAGAAATAGGTTGCAGCAGTTTGTCTTTCGACTACACTTGCAAAATCTGCAATGGGACAGAGCTCGAATAGCTTCAGCGTCAGCGACTTTTTATTAGGGGTGGTGAAAAAAATCGATTATCGATTAATCGCGAGTATGTTATGGGCGAGTATGAATCGATTATTAAATTTTCAAAAATCGATTTTTTATTATTTAAAAAAAAAAATGTTTTGCATTATTATTATTATTGCCGCATCGCTGGATCTAGAGAGAAGCCGCCGCCGCCGTCGAGGAAGCGACAAGCCAGCTTAGGACAGCACCTGAAGAAGCCGGCCGTCTTCGCCACCTTCAGCCATCCGTGCGAGCTACGCTATCCGGCGACGTATCTTTTCTTGCAAAACTTACTGTCTAAAAGAGCAGCGAGCGTCTTTTTCAAGATGCCTTGCACTTCCTGTGGTTCGTGCAGAGCCCCGCGCAGCGACGGAGACCGCCATGTGATCTGCGCTCTCTGCCTGGGCCAGGAACACGCAGCTCTTGCCCTCAGGGGGTTTGTGAGCTCAGCGACGCACCGATGTCGACCCTGCGGGCTCGGCTCGAAGTATTCAACCCTCGAGCCTCGCTCTCGCCTTCTCCGCCTCCCCTCACAGACGCGCAGCTGCCTCTCACGAGCCGCACTGCCGTCGTTTTTTGATGCTTCCTCCCGCCCGCGCTGCCGCCGCCTCAGGGGACGAGGCGCTTGATATGGATGAGGACGCGCTGCTGACAGCTGTTCTAACCGCATATAATGCAAAACATTTTTTGCATTATAAACTGTTTCTTTACCTTGACATGTTTCGACTGCAACCTGCAGTCTTCCTCCATCTGAACAACACCTTGTCTTTCTAGAAGAAAATTGTCCAATTTCTACAGTATGTTGGTTCTGATCTACTTCCTAAAGGAAATAAGCCTTTCATTAATTTGTTATTGTTTAGTTCAACTTGATCAGTCACAATACAATGGGATGTATTCATTTCTGTGTTCTACAGAACATAAGCTACATACAGATAATTCTGAAGTTATAACTACACGACACAGAAAGTGCTTTGAGTTGTTGTTACTCAATAAAAGAGTTAAGTAATTCAGCAGCTGACTTTTTTTAATACTGCAATCACTTTGTAGTGTATTTTCGTTTAATGTTGTGAAATGGAAAATCAATAATCGCTAATCGAGAATCGTTAATAATCGAAAATCGACTGTAATCGAATCGGGACTTCAATAATCGTAATCGAATCGAGAAATCAGACAGATTAACCACCCCTACTTTTTATAGTACAAAATCGCTGTCAATCAAAAGGAGATGCAGTCTTTCTACAGACCCTCCAATCATCACGCAGAAGCCCGGAGTCTAGGCCAGCCCACTCCTCCATTCACCCCAGAGACGCTGAGTGTCCGTGGGCGGGACATAATCGCAGATTTATCCAATGACCGTTTAGTTTCGGAGCACTGAAAAAAACTGTTCAATGCAGCCCCATTGAAGTCAATGGACGCTAGGCTTCAACAGGGAACTGCACTGTGACTCTCCGGGAATGTATGAGAAGGAAATCGAGTCAGCCGACCTTCTATATGTTGCTGATTCTGAACGAACTCGTCTTCGAGATGAACGTGTTCTAATGCAATTTTAGTCAATAAAATGTTAACACAATTGTACATATTTGAGCATTAATTTGTTTACATTATAGGGGAAGCCAAGCTTCCCTTGCAGTCTTAAAGAAATCCCAACTGCAACACTCTCTCTAGGATCGGAAGCCTGCGCCGCGGCTTCTTCCACCCTGGTAGAGAGCCCGGTGTTTCAGCAGTCTATCTCTGAGGAGGTAGAGGTGCTGAGTATCAATGCGGGGGAATAAGAACTCACTACCCTCATCTATGAAGAGCATGCACGGTCATGTAGCTCTATATAAAAATGAAAATAAGGGGAAGGGCTGTGTTCATTCAACTGTTCACTACACCACTACTTCTCCATTCAGCTCGTCATCCATTACTCCATCAAGGTCAGCCAAGAACCTTGGAGTCGTGATTGATGTTCACTTGAACTTTACAGGCCACATTGCTAGAACAGCCTGGTTCTGTAGATTTGCCTTATACAACATTAGTAGGATCAGGCCCTTCCCACCAGAGCATGCTACAAAACTCCTTGTCCAAGTCAAGTCAAGTCACCTTTATTTATATAGCGCATTTTACAATGCAGATTGTTTCAAAGCAGCTTTACAGAGATAACAGGAAAATATTGTTGTAATAATATTGTTAAATATACAATTTTTGGCAACACTTGATCCATTAATATTAACACTTGATCTTCTATTCTAGATCTTAAAGGGACATTGTGTAGGAATTTCTCCCATCTAGCGGTGAAATTGTATTTTGCATTCAAACGAATTGTGCTCTCCAGCGCCTCGCTTTTTCAAATGAGTGTTTCATCTACGGTAGCTGTTATGTACCAAAAAGCTATGACAGGATGTCTTCTAATAGCACTTCGTCGAGTTTTCCTTCGGGTGAACAGGTTTGTTATTTCAAACAAACTGCAACTTGACACAACGAACAAACAAATGTTACAGTATGAATAATAACAGTGCAATGCAGCCTTTTAAACTTGCCGGGGCAGTGACAAGCGCCTCTCACTGCTCTACTCCTCCGTTTCTGCTGCTTTCAGTTACGTGAAGCTGGCTCTGAACGAAAACGCGTTGGCCTAGTACTTTTTGACCCTCTCTGCTATTATGGTTTTTCAAGATAGCGGAACCACATGGAAGCCTCCGTGGACCTACCGGTCACATGTATATAAAGATAATAAATTCTTCGTTTACGAGGATAAGTTAGATAATTGGCAGAGGTATTTGTACACCATTGAGGACATATTTATGAATAAAAATATTGATTTTAGATAATAAAATGCCTAAAAAAAACTACACATTGTCCCTTTAAAAATTTTTTTTTTAAAGTACATGTACTGCATTAGATTAAACTGGGAAGGGTCATAGCACTTGCATATTGTTGTCCTATTGTTAGTTTAACTGCTTCTATTGTTCTCATTTGTAAGTCGCTTTGGATAAAAACGTCTGCCAAATAAATGTAAATGTCATAAAATTTCCCGACGTGTATATGTGCACTATCGGGAGTTTTCCCCGCTTCAGTTTATTTTTTCTCAAAAAAAGTAAAGAAAAAAAGGCTATGCAATAAGAATCGAGTGGCTGAGGCAATCCATAGATTAAGTGTATTGTACATAGTATATTGCTGTCAGGATTCAGGCACGGAGATCGAGGTAAGTGAATTTCACAACTTTATTTTCAAGTGAAACAAGTGCAAGGTTAGTATTATGAATTCAGGTGCAGATTCTGTGAAAATCTCTTGGCGTGGGGATAACAGCAGGTAAGCCAGATTACTTCAGAAATGTTGAAACAACAGTCTCAGTTGGTTAATCCTTATCTTCTTTCTATCAGATGCGAGTCACTCGGATTCGAAGAGGAATAGGAAACTCAGGAGAACGCTGGATCACAGACATCAGAGATCAGATCTGGAGACAGCAGAATAAAGCCACAAAGGTTAGTGTTTCTTTCCAAGAGGGCATACGTGACATCAAGACAACTCAGGAGACGCTAAGGTTCAGGATACAACGGGATAAGGTCAGTTCCTGTTGGAGGCTTGACATAGACTGGAGCTATCGTGAGTGTTTTAAGTGTTGGTAAATGAGGTTGTTGATAGTGACCAGGTGTGGGTGATTAGTACTCTGGAGAGAGCGATCTCTGTGTGGTAAATGGAACCGAGCTTGATTGGTCCCTGACATTACTATATATATATATAATATATATATATATATATACTACATTGATGTCCCACTGGATGGAATTGATAAACAATTTATCTGGCAGAATTGTGTCAGGTTCTTCTAGGACCGTTTCGGGGGCATGGAGACGTGATAGGGCATCTGCTCGGATGTTCTTCGAACCAGGACGATAGGATATTTGGAAGTGAAAATGAGTAAAGAAAAGGGCCCATCTGGCTTGACGTGGAGTGAGTCTCTTAGCTTCCTTCAGATACTGGAGATTTCTGTGATCAGTAAGGACAAGGAACGGATGTTTGGCTCCTTCCAACCAATGTCTCCATTCCTCTAGGGCAAGCTTGACGGCCAGAAGTTCTCGGTTGCCGATATCGTAGTTACTTTCAGCGGTGGATAATTTGCAAGAGAAAAATGCACAAGGCATAGGTCTTGAAGATGAGTCTTGGTACTGTGATAAGATTGCTCCTATTCCAGTTGTAGAAGCATCTACCTCAACGATGAATACCTTTTCAGGATTTGGATGATGAAGCAAAGGAGCTGTAGTGAATGCCGTCTTGAGACTGAAAAGCACGTTCAGCATCAGAGTTCCAGAGGAGGGACCTTGGTTTTCCTTTCAGGAGAGACGTTAGTGGAGCAGTTAACATGCTATATTGGTCGATGAATCTTCGATAAAAGTTTGCAAACCCCAGGAACCGTTGCAACTCCTTTACGGATTGTTGGGTGGGCCAGGAGGTGATAGCTTTAGTCTTACGGTCGTCCATCTCAACTCCCCGTTCGCTTAGATTGTATCCCAGAAATTCTACGGAAGTTTGATGGAATGTACATTTTTCTGCTTTCAGGAACAGAGAGAATTCTCGGAGACGCTGGAGTACAAAAGAGACGTGATGTTGATGTACAAATGGATTCTTTGAAAAGATCAAGATGTCGTCAATATAGATTATCACAAAATGATTCAGATAGTCTCGGAATATTTCGTCCATTAAACTCTGAAAGACTGATGGGGCTGATTATATGCACTCCTTAGATCAAGTTTAGTGAATATCTTGGCTTCTCTGAGTTGCTCAAGAGCGGATGGGACCAACGGGAGTGGGTAGCTGAATTTTACTGTGATCCTATTAGGCAAGGCAGGTTTATTAAGCGCTCTGTAGTCTATACATGGACGTAACCCTCCATCCTTCTTAGGGACGAAGAAAAAACTAGCAGCAGCAGGTGAAGTGGATGGTCGGATATACCCCTGTTGTAGAGCCTCTTCGACATACTTTTGCATAGCCGTTTGTTCGGGGATGGACAAAGCGTAAATCCGGCCCTTGGGAATGGACTCCCCAGGAATCAAGTCAATGGCACAATCCCAGGGTCGGTGTGGAGGTAACTTGGATGCTGCAATGGGATTGAACACATCGGAGTACGAGGAGTAACATGAAGGGACTGACATTGACAGATTTTCAGTGGGACTCTCGATGGACGTTGAACTCACTGGGATTGATTCTGGTAATTCGGCTATGGACGAGCTTGGTAACTCAGTATTAGTCGAAGAACATTTGCAACCCCATGTAAAGATCTTGCCCGATTTCCAATGAAAGGAAGGTTGGTGTCGTATAAGCCATGGACGACCGGTGTCGTATAAGCCATGGACGACCAAGTATTATATCAGTCTGACTGTTTTCTAGCACAAATGGGTTAAATAGTTCATGGTGTGTGTCTTCAACACATAATATGATGGGTGTTATCTGGGATGTTACGTACCTCTTATTGATGGTTTCACCCGTTACTGCATGGATTGAGTATGGCTTGGAGGTGTTGGATTTCTGGAGCTGGACCTTCTTACAGAGGTTTCCGGAAATGAAGTCCCCTGCTGAGCCGGAGTCCACAATGGCTGTGACAGAAATATGGAAATTAGTAGATTTTAGAATCACAGGTATCATTAATGGAACTGAAACTGGGAGGGACGCGAGAACCGAACTCACATGTAGCCGAGGAGGCCGCGTAAGACAGAAACGTAGGAAATGACCCTCAACTCCACAGTACAGGCATAATTTTAATTCCCGGCGTTGTGCACGCTCAGCCTGAGACAATCGATGAGTGTCCACTTGCATCTTCTCCACAGTTGATTCTGTATAGTATAGTTCAGAGGAATTCGGTAGTGATGCAAAAGTTGATTGTTGAACCTCACAATAACAACTGAGATATTTGGTGTACGCGGAGAGCTTGTTGTATAAATTTCTCTAGTCCCAGGGTATCATCATAGATTGCTAGCTGGAGGCGAAGTGCAGGGTTAAGACCACGTCGATAGACCGAGAGAAGAGCCTTTTCATTCCAACCGCTTGCAGAGGCTAGAGTACGGAATTCCACTGAATAATCAGAAACAGATCTTTTACCTTGGCGTAACTGTAACAATTTATCGCTAACAGAGGAGTCTTCTACAGGAAGTCCGAAAACTTCTTTGAAATGACTCAAGAAATTCTGTACTGAGGATGTAGCTGCAGATTCCTGCATCCACAACGTTTCAGCCCATCTTAATGCCGATCCAGATAGCTGTTGAATAATGAAAGAAACCTTCAACCTTTCTGTTGGAAATAACTGGATTTGTTGTTCAAGAGCAAGTGAGCATTGCAGCAGAAATCCATTGCAATCCTCCGCCCGACCAGAGAATGGCGCTGGTCGGGAGGCGAGATTGGCGAAGCAAACCAGTGAGGAAGCGGGGTTCGCGGAAGTGCTGGCTGTAAGTTGCGTAGGATTCGCGGCAGCGATTGCAGGTTGCGCAGGGTCCATAGCAGCGTTCTTTCCTTTCGTTTTATAGGTCAAGCCTTCTGTCAGGATTCAGGCACGGAGATCGAGGTAAGTGAATTTCACAACTTTATTTTCAAGTGAAACAAGTGCAAGGTGAGTATTGTGAATTCAGGTGCAGATTCTGTGAAAATCTCTTGGCGATGGGATAACAGCAGGTAAGCCAGATTACTTCAGAAATGTTGAAACAACACAGTCTCAGTCGGGTAATCCCTATCTTCTTTCTATCAGATGCGAGTTAATCGGATTCGAAGAGGAATAGGATACTCAGGAGAACGCTAGATCACAGACATCAGAGATCAGATCTGAAGACAGCAGAATAAAGTTTCTTTCCAAGAGGGCATACGTGACATCAAGACAACTCAGGAGACGCTAAGGTCCAGGATAAAACGGGATAAGGTTCCAGTTCTACTTGACATAGACTGGAGCTATCGTGAGTGTTTTAAGTGTTGGTAAATGAGGTTGTTGATAGTGACCAGGTGTGGGTGATTAGTACTCTGGAGAGAGCGATCTCTGTGTGGTGAATGGAACCGAGCTTGATTGGTCCCTGACAATTGCAAGCTATGAATTTATGATTCTTTTATTGTATGTTGAAACTATTTTAATATAGTTCAGCCTTTTATCCAGATTATGTTGATTTGTCTGGTTGATCTTTTACTATGTTTAATTTTGAGGAATTATATAAGTTGGCTGCATTTAATTGAGGAATTAAATGATGAATGCTTATCTGACTTTCAGTAGTTAGATTCATGTATAAATTCAGCCTTTCATCCAGGCCGTGTTGACTTGTCTGGTTGATCTTTTACAGTTTCATTTTGAGGAAGTAAATAAGTTGGCTGCATTTAATTTTGAGGAATTAAATGATGAATGCTTATCTGACTTTCAGTAGTTAGATTCATGTATAAGTTCACCCTTTCATCCAGACCATGTTGACTCGTCTGGTTGATCTTTTACTGTTTCATTTTGAGGAATTAAACAAGTTGGCAGCATTTAATTTTGAGGAATTAAATGATGAATGATTATCTGACTTTCAGTCGTAAGATTCATGTATAAGTTCAACCTTTCATCCAGACCATGTTGACTTGTCTGGTTGATCATTTACTGCATTTAGTTTTGAGTAATTAAATAAGTTGGCTACATTTAATTTTGAGGAATTAAATGGTATAATATGGTTCTGCAGCTGTCCGCCTCCGAGGAGATGGACGTTCTAAGCATCGAGTTAAGGGAAATCGAAGATTCGCCATCTCAATCCCCTGTGTACAAGGTGTTTTTGGAGTTTATAACTTCCATGTCAGGGCCTTCCAGTCTTTCCTGATCTCCACTAATAAAATTCGAGATCGCGGATCTAACCCTTTCAGCTAGGTTTTTCAGCTCTCAAAATATATATTTTAATAAAGGGCTGAAAGAGCTTGGGTATGGGCAGATTCCAAAGGCAGAACAGACTCTTGCGACCTATCAGTCCTGTCACGGCTTAAGGCTCCCCTTAAGGCTCGACATCACCAGCTCCATAGTAGTTCCAACCGGCCTGGAGGGTGGATAAGGCGTAAATGGGGCAGCCATTAACAAACTCCTTGTACAGGATAGAGCAGTGGTCTTCACTATTTTTTTCATGAGAGCCACACTGATAGGCCAAAGTCAGTAGGAGAGCCAATTTTACCACAAAGTATCAGAAGTTACATCCAGTCATAAATACCAAGTCTGCTTATCAATCTGTCATCCCTGAACATACAATATGCAATGCAATAAATACAAAAGGGCGGGGGGATAAAAACATTCTTTATGATTTACCAGTCAAGTTTGTAACTGAGACAAGATGATTTCCCTTAATAACAAAAAAGCAGGATTTCCAGAATATATTCATCCCAGAATATTTTAATGACCTTAAGTTATTTTTTTCTACATTAGCCCATCATGTGTCTAACCATTCCGATTGATGAATCTGAATGTATTATAGTTTACATGAACTCTAAACATGTGATCTGGTTGATGTGCGTGTTTATATATCACAAGCTTCAAATCTGAATAAATTTTTTTATATGCCGCACACTGCACAAATATACTGTCACGGATACACCTAGCGACAAACCCCAACCAGCATCAATTCAGCACACCTGGTCACGCTCATCATACCCTGAATACTGATTACTCACCTCCTGCACTGCATCACGAACTTACCATGCTGCACACAGGATTTAAGCTTCAGTCTCTCCATTGCTCTCTGTCCGGTCTCGTCTAGCGACGCGTGTGACTCACCCGGTTCCTCATGCTCATCTGGTTCCAGGATCCCCTTGTGCTCGCAGCAAGTATACTCAAGTTTATCACTAACCACTCTCCTGTGTGTATTACCAAGCAGCCATTGTGTGCAGCGGTGCTTCTGGATTCTCCAGTCTGATTCTCCGAGTTCTTCTGTGCATCTACGGACCTCGTATCTCCTCTCTGCATTCAAGTTGGAAGTTTATTCAAGTCCACTCTCAGTTCGTGTGTCTTCGGATCGGTATTTCCATTCAAGTATCTGCGTATCTGCATTCAAGTTCTAAGTACTTTCGTGTCTGCCTTCAAGCCCTGATTTGTCACCAAGTCTACTTCTGAGTTCAAATTATCCAAGAGACTATTTCTGTTCCAGTTATTCCCCGTTTCCTGTTTTCAATTCTGTGTGGATCTCGAAGCCTTCTATGAGATCGGATATTGCAACAGGTGTATAAATAAAGTCTGTTAACCGTATTCCTTGTGTCCTCATCCTTCTAGTAGTGACATATACAAAGTTTCCCGCTGTTTGCGCTTAATAACCATTCTCCTACATTGGTTCTTTATTTTTTTTAAACAGCAGACTCCATATTTATCCATTTCTGGTCATAATTTGGAGACTTTGAACAAATGAACCATTGTGCCGTGCTGTTTGTATTTATCACGCAGTAAAAATGCCCCCCCAAGCGCCCAAAAGTTGTCTGTGGATGAGAAACAAAGATTCTCAGTGGGAGTTGTCCTGCTCCACTTCACAGACGCGGAGTGAAAGGAGAATTTTAGAATGACAGGACACTAATTTATAAGACACTTTATTCAACTGGAAGAACAGCTTGTTCCAAGCGTCATGCGTCCTTTCAGTTTCGGTTTTTAATCCGATCAAGAGTTTACATGTTCTCACGATCGGATTAGAAAAGGAATAAACCACCCCTTTCGAACGAAATTCTATGTAATAGAGCTGACACTTTGAGTTTTTAATGGGTTATGTTATAGCCCTAATTGTTTTTAATGTTTTTATGAAATATATGTAGTGACTGCATGATCATATCACCATATTATTTACCGCCATGTGAGCCACAAATTAAAGCTTGACGAGCCGCAGGAGTCTTGCAAGCCGCACAATGAGTAACACTGGGATAGAGTATCGTTTCCCGTGCTCCCCCTCAGAAAGATTGGGGACCGGGATGACATTCTCAACCGAAGCCTTTAAAGCAGAAGATGGATCTGAGGATCGATGTTCCTGCGAAAAAGGCTTCGGCCAAAGAAAGGTCCTGACGTAACTGGTGTCAGACCTCTGAGGGCAGCCCTGACCGTGGAGCAGTGTACACCCCAGTATACGGTGCCTGCCCCACCTCGGTGCCCTCAGGGGCTGTTCTGCCAACTCCGCCACCCTTGGTGCCTCAGGGCACAGCAGTCTCCACCAAGCACATGGCTCAGTGTCACCACAACGCTGCGTCAGACTCTCACCCTCTGGGGGGGTTCAAAACAGTCGGTTCGGTTGTTTCCTGCCAGTATGCTTCAGGTCACTGAAGTGGCTGTTCCAATTACACCAGAGGCCAGTCTCGAGAGGCAGAATGGAAGAATCTGCCAAATATATCTCAGTGGGTCCTGCAGATCATAGAGAAAAGCTGCAGAATCCAGTTTGGTTCTCGTCTGCCACATTACAACGGGGTGTTGCTCACGTTAGTAACAGCCGTTACTTCATTGTTTCCGAAAAAGGATGGGGGGTTGCGTCCTAATCTAGATCTTCGTCAGTTGAATCGTGCAGTCAAGAAACTCAAGTTCAAAATGCTGACACTCAAACAGATCGTGACTTAAATCAGATCCGAGTACTGGTTTGTCATGATAGATCTAAAGGGCGCATACTTCCATGTCTCCATCCTCTCTCATCACAGGAAGTTCCTGAGGTTTTCTTTCCAGGGCAAAGAATACCAATATCAGGTGCTTCCATTCGGTCTAGCTCTATCACCCCTCATGTTCACCAAATGCGTAGATGCAGCTCTGGCCCCTCTCAGGGTCTGTGGAGGAGTCATCATCTTTCATTGCACATAAACTGCCTGGAGATGATGGCGGTCTTCAATGCATTGAGACACTTCCTCCCAGACCTTAGGGGCCATCATGTGCTTGTCTGGTCAGACAACACATCGGTGGTCTCTTACATAAATCACCAGGGGGGTCTGCGATCGCGTCCACTATGCAAACTGGCGCATCAGATTCTCTGGTGGTCCCTAGGGAAGCTGCTCTCCCTGAGAGCAGTTTATTCCCGAGGCATCAAAATGTAGGAGCAGACTTGAGGCAGGCACTGAGGCCCGGGGAATGGAAACTTCACCACGAGGTGGTGAAATATATATTGGAGGCATTTCGGCCAAGTGGAAGTGGATCTTTTTGGTCTCAGGATACGACGCACTCTCCACTTTGGTTCTCCCTTTACACACCCAGCTCCCTTGGGGCTGGACGTTGTGATATAGACATGGCAGAGGCTACGTCTGTAAGTTTTTCCCCGATTACTCTGTTCCCAGGATTTCTGGAGAAGGTCCGCCAGGACGGAATCAGTCTACTACTAGTAGCGCCGTACTAGCGTGCTGACTGGTTCTCGGAGCTGGTGTCCCTCCTCGACGGCTCTCCCTCAGAGATTCCGGTCAGGAGGGACCTTCAGTCTCAAGTAGGAGAGGTGGCCCATCACCCCAGCCCAGAGATATGGAACCTGTGGGTTTGGACTCTGAGGGGGCCCAACTGAGGTTGTGGAGACCATTCTTCACTCCAGAGCTCCCATCATGAGGAAACTGTATGTATTGAAGTGATGGGTTTTTACTTTATCCTGCGGATCTCAGACAGTGGGGCCCAGTTAACTACCGATTGGTACAGTGCTGGAGTTACTGCGGGTTTGTTTTTCCACAGGGTTATCCCCTTCCACACTGAAGGTGTATGTGGTGGCCTTAGCTGCCTAGCATGTCCCTTTTGGTGGTGTATCCCTGGGGGTAAACCTTTGGTGCACATTTCCTCCGTGGTGTCTGTAGGCCAGGACAGGAGTATGGTGGCTTAGAAAGCCTTATTATATAAGGAGGTATCCCTGCAGCATGTGGTATGCGGCAGGCTGTTCCTCTCCGGTCACATTCGTAAGGTTTTACAACTTCAACCTGGGCTCTGCCCCAGGTTCACAGGTGCTCTTGTCTTAGTTGTGCTCTCAGTATTCACACAGACAGGCTCTTGTCCATATGGCGTTTGGGCATTCTCGTTCCCAAAGTGTCATCGGCGCTGTGCGAGTTCCCTTGAAAGGGAACGTCTCAGGTTACAACTGTAACCCTAGTTCCCTGAGAAGGGAACGAGAAGCTACATCACTTTGCCATACTCCCTGCATTCCTGTGATCGACTTGCTTCGGCTAAATAATAATAATAATAATAATATCTTTTATTTATGGGCGCCTTTCAGGGCACTCAAGGACACCGTACAATATACATTTACATTTATTCATTTAGCAGACGCTTTTATCCAAAGCGACTTACAAATGAGAACAATAGAAGCAGTTAAACTAACAGTAGGACAACAATACGTAAGTGCTATAACCCCTCTCAGTTTAACTTAAGTGCAGTTTTTTTTTTTTAAGAATAGAAGAGAAGAGAAAGTGTTAATACTACTGAATCAAGTGCTGCCGAAAAAGATACGTCTTCAGCAGTTTCTTGAAAGTGGCTACTGACTCAGAAGCTCTGGTTGAGTTAGGCAGATCATTCCACCAACAGGGAACAGTCATGGTAAAGGTCCGAGAAAGAGATTTTGTGCCTCTTTGAGATGGTACCACAAGACGACATTCGCTAGCAGAGCGCAGGTTTCTGGATGGCACATAAGTCTGAAGTAATGAGTTTAGGTAAGAGGGAGCAGTGCCAGTGGTTGTTCTGTAGGCAAACATCAGTGCCTTGAATTTAATGCGAGCGGCAACTGGCAACCAGTGCAATTTTGTGAGGAGAGGAGTGACGTGTGCTCTCTTTGGCTCATTAAAGACTACTCTGGCTGCAGCATTCTGGATCAATTGTAGAGGTTTGACAGAGCAAGCTTGAAGACCAGCCAGGAGAGCATTACAATAGTCCAGTCTGGATAAAACAAGTGCTTGGACAAGGAGTTGTGTAGCATGCTCTGTAAGGAAGGGCCTGATCCTCCTAATGTTGTGCAAGGCAAATCTGCAGGACCGGGCAGTTCTAGCAATGTGGTCTGTGAATTTCAACTGATCATCAATTACAACCCCAAGGTTCCTAGCTGACCTTGATGGAGTTATGGATGACGAGCCTAGCTGAATGGAGAAGTTGTGATGAAGTGTTGGGTTGGCCGGGACCACAAGTAGCTCTGTCTTCGCAAGGTTTAGTTGAAGGTGGTGGTCCTTCATCCAACCAGAAATGTCTGTCAGGCAGGCTGAGATACGAGCAGCTACCGTCGGATTTAGGTACCGTCTTTAGGATTGACAGGAGGATCTGGTGGTTAACTGTGTCAAAAGCAGCAGACAGATCCAGCAGGATGAGGACTGAGGATTTGGAAGCTGCTCTTGCCAGTCTCAGAGCTTCAATTACTGAGAGCAGGGCAGTCTCAGTTGAGTGTCCGCTTTTGAAACCAGACTGATTGTCGTCCAAGTGGTTGTTCTGTGTACGAAAGGAGGAGATCTGGTTGAAAACAACTCGTTCAAGTGTTTTCGCGACAAATGGAACAAGAGATACCGGTCTGTAACTTGTTAGATGTGCTGGATTTAGATTGGGTTTCTTAAGCAGTGGGTTTACTCGAGCCTGCTTAAAAGCTGTGGGAAAGGTACCAGTGTGAAGAGAGGTGTTTATGATGTGCGTGAGTGTGGGTACAACTGAGGAAGAAATGGCTTGAAGTAGATTAGTGGGGATAGGATCAAGCGGACAGGTAGTAGGGTGATTGGAAAGGAGGAGTTTAGAGACTTCCGCCTCTGAAAGTAGAGAGAAGGAGGGTAGAATGTGTGCGTTTGTTGGTAAAATGTGTGTGTCAGTTTGTGGATTGGTAAATTGGCCGCTGATGGTGGTTGTTTTTTCTATGAAGAATGTGGCAAAATCATCAGCTGTTAGGGTTGATGAAGGAGGAGGAGGGTTAAGAAGAGAGGAGAAGGTTTTGAAAAGCATGCGAGAGTCAGAATAATTGAAAATTTTGTTGTGATAGTAGGCCATTTTAGCAGTAGAGATATTAGCAGAGAAGGAAGAGAGGAGGGATTGATAAAGACCCAGGTCTGTCGGATCTTTCGATTTGCGCCACTTCCTCTCTGCACCCCTGAGTTTAGTACGATGTTCGCGAAGCTGGGCTGGCCTGGAGGAAAGGGGACAGAAGTTGTCCAAGCAGGATGTTAAAGTGGAGAAAAGAGTATCAGTTGCACTGTTAGTATCTAGTGTTGAGAGCTGATCAGGTGGAGGAAGTGTGGATGAGACCAAAGAGGATAGGTGAGAGGGTGAAAGTGAGCGTAGGTTCCTTCGAAAGGTGACCTGTGGAGGAGTGTGTGTTGTGTTCTGAGGCAGGTTGAGGTTGAGAGTGAGGAGGAAGTGATCTGAGGTGTGCAGTGGAGTGACCAGTGTATTGTCCGTAGAGCAGTAGCGCGTGTAAGGTCCAATTGGTTACCTGATTTGTGAGTAGCCACAGTGGATACTCGTTTGAGGTCGAATGATGCAAGCAGGGTGTGGAAATCGGCAGCCTGAGGTTTTTCTAGGTGGATGTTTAAGTCTCCAAGAATTACAAGAGGAGTACCATCTTCAGGGAAGGATGAGAGTACCACATCAAGCTCCTCCAAGAAACTGCCAAGTTGACCTGGGGGACGATATACAACTACAAAATGGATTTTTATAGGACTAGTGATGGTAATTGAATGTGATTCAAATGAGCTGTTGTCAAATAGAGGTGGTAAAGGATCAAATTTCCAGTCATTTGAGATGAGCAGACCAGTACCACCACCCCTTCCGGTCAGACGGGGGGTGTGTGAGAAAGTGAAGTTAGTGGAGAGGGCAGCAGGTGTGACAGTGTCCTCTGGTCTGATCCAGGTCTCAGTCAGGGCCAATAGACTGAGACCTGAATGACTTGAAAAAGATGTAATGAAATCAGCTTTGTTAACAGCGGACTGACAGTTCCAGAGACCAATAGGAAAAGAGAATAAAGTATTAGAAGACGGACATCAACCTGCCTAACTCAACCAGAAGAAGACATCGGAAGGGTACGGAGATTGTTAGGATTGCACCGCCTCTGACGTGTGAAGTTTGATTTACGTATGTTAGTAATAGTAGAGATTTGAAAACACATAGTGAAAAGGAGCTCACAAACAGAAAGATCCAAAGAAAAGTTTGTAGAAGAGAAAGGAAACAACAATAAATAAACAAGAATTTAATACTCAAGTGCCTTGTCGGTGTCCTTGCTCGGTGGAGTCGCACAGCTAGAGTCTCTGGTCTTTACACTCTTTGGTCTTCACACGCTGAGGGCTTCACACGAGGGCAGCCGCGACCGCTGCCGCGGTGCACTAACCAGTTATATACACGCCTAATACCCCGTTAATGAATACAGCAGGCCACGCCCAACTATTTGGCCAGCGAAACTCAGTCACGACACACAAACAAACACACGTGCGTTTTTACCAGGGTAAACACAGTAACGAAGAGCCGCGCTAAAATCAAATGAGAAAGTAAACACTCACAGACTGATCCCAGATAGCACACTTCTATTTGATGTGATATTTACATCTGGAAGACGTATTTTTAAGAGTATTTGCTCATCTGCAATACGTCTATAGGACGTTTCCTGTCAGATGTCAAATAGACGTTTAGAAGATGTCTTCAAGATGTAATGATTTACAATGCATGTTAAACTGACATCTTCTAAACGTCTATTTGACATCTGACAGGAAACGTCCTATAGACGTATTGCAGATGAGCAAACACTCTTAAAAATACGTCTTCCAGATGTAAATATCACATCAAATAGAAGTGTGCTATCTGGGATGTTCTCTCCTGTTGTTCTAATGCTTCTTCTAACAACTGTTAGCAAATGCCTAGAATAAGTACTTTAACTGGCTTTGGCCACGCCCAACTATTTGGCCAGCGAAACTCAGTCACACAAACAAACACACGCGCGTTTTTACCAGGGTAAACACAGTAACGAAGAGCCGCGCTAAAATCAAATGAGAAAGTAAACACTCACAGACTGATGTTCTCTCCTGTTGTTCTAATGCTTCTTCTAACAACTGTTAGCAAATGCCTAGAATAAGTACTTTAACTGGCTTTGGCCACGCCCAACCATTTGGCCAGCGAAACTCAGTCACGACACACAAACAAACACACGCGCGTTTTTACCAGGGTAAACACAGTAACGAAGAGCCGCGCTAAAATCAAATGAGAAAGTAAACACTCACAGACTGATGTTCTCTCCTGTTGTTCTAATGCTTCTTCTAACAACTGTTAGCAAATGCCTAGAATAAGTACTTTAACTGGCTTCGGCCACGCCCAACTATTTGGCCAGCAAAACTCAGTCACGACACACAAACAAACACACGCGCGTTTTTACCAGGGTAAACACAGTAACAAAGAGCCGTGCTAAAATCAAATGAGAAAGTAAACACTCACAGACCCAGATAGCACACTTCTATTTGATGTGATATTTACATCTGGAAGACGTATTTTTAAGAGTGTATTCTCATCTGCAATACGTCTATAGGACGTTTCCTGTCAGATGTCAAATAGACGTTTAGAAGATGTCAGTTTAACATGCATTCTAAATCATTACATCTTGAAGACATCTTCTAAACGTCTATTTGACATCTGACAGGAAACGTCCTATAGACGTATTGCAGATGAGCAAACACTCTTAAAAATACGTCTTCCAGATGTAAATATCACATCAAATAGAAGTGTGCTATCTGGGGACTGATGTTCTCTCCTGTTGTTCTAATGCTTCTTCTAACAACTGTTAGCAAATGCCTAGAATAAGTACTTTAACTGGCTTTGGTCATGCCCAACTATTTGGCCAGCGAAACTCAGTCACGACACACAAACAAACACACGCGCGTTTTTACCAGGGTAAACACAGTAACGACCCAGATAGCACACTTCTATTTGATGTGATATTTACATCTGGAAGACGTTTTTTTAAGAGTGTTTGCTCATCTGCAATATGTCTATAGGACGTTTCCTTTCAGATGTAAAATAGACGTTTAGAAGATGTCTTCAAGATGTAATGATTTAGAATGCATGTTAAACTGACATCTTCTAAACGTCTATTTGACATCTGACAGGAAACGTCCTATAGACGTATTGCAGATGAGCAAACACTCTTAAAAATACGTCTTCCAGATGTAAATATCACATCAAATAGAAGTGTGCTATCTGGGGAAGAGCCGTGCTAAAATCAAATGAGAAAGTAAACACTCACAGACTGATTGTCATGACAAATCGACGGAAGCAAGTGCAGTTTAACTCTTTATTTAAATGAAGTAACAGCGAGAGAGTCCAATGAGGCAAACAGGAAAGTGGCGCAGGAACTCCGATGGTCAGATGGATGGTGAAGAAACAGCGGTGCGGTGAGAGTGTTCAATGATGAGAATAGTCCAGAAATAATCCACAGAACGAGAGCTGGAACAACGAAGGCAAGAGACGGGCACGCGACAGGAACACAGACACACCGGGGAACCACATACAACGATCTGACAGGGAAGATGAGAAAATGGTGAGTATAAATACACATGATCTGACAAGCTGCAGCTGGTGATGAGGTAATGAGTGGATGGATGATGAGCGCTGATGAGCGGAACGCCCATCTAATCAGCGCGTCTACACATAACAACATAAACACGAGACAAGAAGAAGACGTAGAATTACCAACCGTGACAGTACCCCCTTCTCTAGGAACGCCTCCTGGCTCTAACCAGTGGCGCCACTCCTCCAATGCTAATTTGACCGCCAACAACTCTCTATTGCCAATGTCATAATTACGTTCGGCAGGGGATAAACGATGAGACAAAAACGCGCAAGGATGCATCTTGTCGTCTGAGGGAGAGCGCTGGGATAACACTGCCCCTACCCCCACCTCTGACGCGTCGACCTCCACCACAAACTGACGTGAAGGATCAGGGGTTATCAAGATGGGGGCTGAAACAAAGCAACCCTTCAGTTTGGCAAACGCAGCTTCGGCTGCGTCTGACCACCTGAACGTCGTTCTGGGAGAGGTCAAGGCGGTCAGAGGCGCGGCTAGTCGGCTGAAATTGCGAATAAAACGCCGGTAAAAATTGGCGAACCCCAGAAACCTCAGTAGGGCCTTACGGGAATCTGGGCTTGGCCAATCCACCACAGCCTTAACCTTTTCAGGATCCATGCGCATTCCCTCAACCGAGATGATGTGTGCTAGGAAAGGAACAGACTGTGCATGAAAAGCGCATTTCTCCGCCTTGACAAAAAGCCCATTCTCTAGCAACCTCTGAAGCACTTGTCGGACGTGTTGCACGTGTTCCTGGAGAGACGCTGAAAAAATCAATATATCATCCAGGTAGACATATATGAATCGATCGACCATGTCTCGCAAAACGTCATTGACAAGTGCTTGGAAGACCGCTGGGGAGTTGGACAGCCCGAACGGCATAACCAAATATTCAAAGTGCCCCCTGGGGGTGTTGAACGCGGTCTTCCACTCATCCCCCTCCCTGATGCGGACCAAATGATAAGCATTCCGTAAATCCAATTTCGTGGAGATGGATGCTCCTTGCAACCTCTCGAAGGCTGAAGACATCAACGGCAAAGGATAAGTATTCTTTACCGTGATGTTGTTCAACCCCCGGTAATCAATACAAGGTCGCAAAGATCCATCCTTCTTCCCCACAAAAAAGAACCCCGCCCCCGCTGGAGAAGAGGAAGGGCGGATGAATCCCGTTGCTAGAGAATCAGAAATGTATTTCTCCATGACCTCTCTCTCTGGTACAGAGAGTGAATATAATTTGCCCTTAGGCGGAGACGTACCTGGCAATAACTCTATGGCACAGTCATAGGGACGATGCGGAGGAAGAGAGTCAGCCCGAGACTTACTGAACGCCTCCTTCAGGTCCTGATACTCCGTGGGCACGTTTGATAAATCCACTGTCTTCTCCTGAAACATAGGAACAGAAACAGACGGACAAGCCGACACAAGACAAGACTTATTACAAAAACTACTCCACACTGCCACCGACTTGAGCTGCCAGTCTATTTTGGGATTGTGACGGGTGAGCCATGGGTGACCGAGAACGATGGGTGCCAGTGGAGTGTCCAGAATGTAAAAGGAGGCAGTTTCCGTATGATTGCCAGATGTGATGAGAGTGATGTCTTCAGTGATCAGTGAAATGGTGGGAAGTTTTTGACCGTTGAGTGCGTGTACCTCAATCTAGTGTGACAGGTGACGGAGGGGAATTTGATATCTGAGTGCAAATGAGTGATCCATGAAGTTACCTTCCGCCCCTGAGTCCAGTAGTGCTCGACAGTCGTGGAGGTGAGTTGACCATCGGAGTCTTACCGGGAGGAAGGTAGATGTAGATGAGGTCTTCTCGGCAGAGATCCCACCCGACAATAGCCTCATACTTACTGTCGGGCTGGGCCTTTTAAAGGACAACTGTACGCAAAATGTCCAGCTCCACCGCAGTAAAGGCAAAGGCCCAGGGATCTCCGCCTCTCCTTCTCCTCCCGGGAAAGCCGGGCTCGACCCACCTGCATGGGCTCGTGATCGTAAGAGGGGCTGACCGCGCCCCCGCCTCCCTGACGTAGCTCATCGGCACCTCCAGAGGGACGGTCCGGTCGAAAACGTCTGATGCTTCGTGATAGACGGGTGTCCACCCTTAGTGCCAGCGCGATCAGGTCATTATGTCCAGTAGGTAGGTCCATGGCGTAAATCTCTCTTTGGACGCGGTCAGCCAGCCCATGCAGGAACATGTCCCACTGCGCCTCCTCGTTCCATTGGCTCTCAGCTGCCAGGGTGCGAAACTGGATCGAAAAATCTGATACGGATCCATCTCCATGTCGTAATTCGGCCAGCACCCTGGCAGCTTCTCTTCCCGTCGCGGCCCGGTCGAAAACCCGCCGCATCTCGTCGGAGAGCCGTTGGAACGAGGAACAGCAGTCGTCTTGGTTAGCCCACACCGCGGTTCCCCATAGCACCGCTTTCCCCGTCAGAAGCGTCAACACGAATGCGACCTTGCTCTGCTCCTCTTGGAAAGTTCTAGGTTGGAGAGAAAAATGCATCTCACATCTGGTTAGGAACGCACGACAGTAATTAGGTTCACCTGCATAAGGCTCAGGGACTGGTAGACGAGGCTCTGACGGGGATGGGTCCGCTGGTGGTGGTGGGGGAATTGGCGGTGCGGGTGGCGCAGCGGCCACGCGAAGCTGTTGAATCTGTTGGGTGAGCCCGGACACCTGCGCCACTAAAGCCTGAACAGCCCGAGCTGTGTCATTCAGATTCTTTTCCTGGATGTCCATTCGTTGCATACTGTTGCTCAGGAATGCCTCAAGGGATGTGGTAGAGTCTCCTGCTGCTCCCATGCTTTGTTGGTCAGATCTTTCTGTCATGACAAATCGACGGAAGCAAGTGCAGTTTAACTCTTTATTTAAATGAAGTAACAGCGAGAGAGTCCAATGAGGCAAACAGGAAAGTGGCGCAGGAACTCCGATGGTCAGATGGATGGTGAAGAAACAGCGGTGCGGTGAGAGTGTTCAATGATGAGAATAGTCCAGAAATAATCCACAGAACGAGAGCTGGAACAACGAAGGCAAGAGACGGGCACGCGACAGGAACACAAACACACCGGGGAACCACATACAACGATCTGACAGGGAAGATGAGAAAATGGTGAGTATAAATACACATGATCTGACAAGCTGCAGCTGGTGATGAGGTAATGAGTGGATGGGTGATGAGCGCTGATGAGCGGAACGCCCATCTAATCAGCGCGTCCACACATAACAACATAAACACGAGACAAGAAGAAGACGTAGAATTACCAACCGTGACACTGATGTTCTCTCCTGTTGTTCTAATGCTTCTTCTAACAACTGTTAGCAAATGCCTAGAATAAGTACTTTAACTGGCTTTGGCCACGCCCAACTATTTGCCAGCGAAACTCAGTCACGACACACAAACAAACACACGCGCGTTTTTACCAGGGTAAACACAGTAACGAAGCGCCGCGCTAAAATCAAATGAGAAAGTAAACACTCACAGACTGATGTTCTCTCCTGTTGTTCTAATGCTTCTTCTTACAACTGTTAGCAAATGCCTAGAATAAGTACTTTAACCCTCAGAGACCTAAGGGTATTTTTACAATAAATTTTCCGTCTGGTGTTATTCACTAAAAAAGCTTGTAAAACATCAACCCTTTTTTGCACAGACAATTGACACACCTCTTTTTTTTCAGGACAAATTGAACTTTCAGCATATTTGTGTTGCATTGATGTCACCTGAATGAAAAAATAAGTTATGGGACCACAAAGACAAATGAAAAAATAAATCGGAAATTGAATCACTCAAATATTTATTGAAATCACACACAAATAAATAAAAGCTAAGCAAATTTCCTCTGGAAAACAGTTTGTTCATGTCTTTGGAGTCCTGGAGCACAGGAATAAACATTATAACTTGTACAGAACCAAAACTATTTACATTTTTCCATAAGAAGTCCAGGCGTTTTGGGCCTCATGAAATTCACTGGTGCCAAGCCTCAAAACAGTTCCTATCAGCAATCACACAGAGGGCCACATCACAGGCTTTGCATTTCTATTTTATTTATTTTATTTATTCTTTTATTTATTATATTCTTTTTATACTTTTATACTACATTTATAATACTCATTTGTATTTGATAATACTTTTTTACAGTAAATAAATAAATGGCACTTCAGCTGGATCTATCCTGGTAATCTAGTTCCTCATCCGTCAAAAAGCTCTGTTCTCCTGAAAATCCATCATCCTGCATGGCATCAAAAAAGGCCAGAGCTCGATTTACATCCATTTTTCTTTGTGTTTCTCTGTAAAACGCGCGTCTCTTCGTGCGTCTCTCTCTCCACAATATCAGAGCTTGGTTCGTGCGTGATGACGCACACCAATGTTTACAACGGATCAGCCTGTAATTGGTCAACAACCATCACGTGAAAACATCACGTGATATCCAAAATGGCAGCTTGCATCGAGCTAGCAGCAAAAATGACGGAATATTTATAAATTATGGACATCAAGAGGCTCATACTTGGATATAAGCGTTTGGATTTATTGCTGAAAAACTCCGAAAGGATGCACAAGTTCCAGGCTGGATAGAAAACCTTCTGTAAAGGCTAGAAAGACACCAAAGACACCCCCGTGATGGCTAGCTCGTTAGCTTTCTGCTGAAAAAAACGGTAAGAAAATCGATAAATCTGTCACCGAATAATATAAATATTTATCGGAGGTGCCATGTGGCGTCGTCGACGATGCCGTCGGTTTCTGGGGGTTAACTGGCTTTGGCCACGCCCAACTATTTGGCCAGCGAAACTCAGTCACGACACACAATATCACTGCAACATTTCGGAATGTTGGAATAGATCGAAATTGGCTGTGCTGCGGCAACTTGCTCGAACCAATGACGGGGCGACTCTGAATGCGCGACCAATGAGCGCGCTTCGCGCCCGCGCGCATCAGAGCCCGCCAAGATGGGCGTGGCCAAGCTATATATTGGGTGCCCCGTCATGAGAGTTCTTTAGATTTAATCTCCTTCAGCGAACACCTTCTTCGCTGGATCCTCCGGATTATTGAAAGCCTTCGCCGCCGTGGAAAAGCATACCAGCGGGATTGCTACGAGGACGTCGGCACCTTCAGCCGCCTTCGAACACCATCCTACTGAGCCATGTGACTTTCGGCGCATCCGAGGACGACGGAGGAGTGGATGACAGCCTGTCCATCGACGCTGCATCTGACGACTGGCCGGGCTCCACTTTCGACCCCGCCCCGTCGACGCTAGCTAGCACGAGTGCGGGCTCCACCATGGATACGGAGATTATCCGCATCCTCTCGAAGGCCGTGGAGGACCTCGGGCTCGATTGGTGTTCTCCGCCAAGTCATGGAAAGCCCCCCACTCTGCGCGCCTAAAGCCTTCTTTTTCTTCTTCGCTCTCCTCAGTGGACGGCGCGAAGGAAAGAGGCTACGAGGGAACGCCGCCCCTCGAGGAGGCTGTGGCCAATCATCTCTGCCCGCCCTCCACCACCGGATGGAAAGCCAAAGCTTCCCACCCCTCGAAGCCCTGCCGCACTACCTCTGCTCTCGCCGGTCGCGCCTACGCCGCCGCCGGC
This sequence comes from Gila orcuttii, assembly GCA_026230005.1. Lineage (NCBI taxonomy): Eukaryota > Metazoa > Chordata > Actinopteri > Cypriniformes > Leuciscidae > Gila > Gila orcuttii. The sequence goes on along the minus strand of JAPDVR010000005.1, from coordinate 36,759,084 downwards.
CAAGCTGCATCAGCGCTTCACTCAATGGCGGTACTTCAAGTGTTCCAAGCCAAGCTTCTCCGCTCTATGTACGAGTCCGGCCCCGAACCCGAAGCCTTCAGGGACCTATGCAGCGCAACTGATATAGCTCTGCGAGCCACGAAGGCCACCGCCCAGTCTATTGGCCGTGCTATGGCTAATTTGACTGTTCTCGAGCGCCATCTGTGGCTGACTCTGACTTAGATGAAGGACGCGGATAAGGCGCCATTTCTCGACGCGCCTATCTCCACCAGCGGGCTGTTTGGACCGGCGGTTAAAGGTTTCGCCGAACGCTTCACTGAGGCCCAGAACGCTTCACAAGCTATGCGTCATTTCCTGCCAAAGCGCTCCAGCTCATCGCAGAGCAGACAGAGACCGCCACAGCCGCAGCGGGCTAGAACAGCTTATAAATTAATCCCCAGTAAAAGCGGGAAACATTATAAAGGTGACGCGTGTGCCTAACACTGTTTATGCACCCCCACTTATAAACACTGTCCTTACAGTGTCAAACACAACCTCAGCTCAGGCTGCGAGTTTTACAAACACAGCGCGCGCTGTTGTAATCACACACGCGCCCATTCACTCAGCTGCTCAGCGCGCGCCCGCGCCTCTGAGAGCTACGAGCTCAGGCGATTCGCTGGCCAGGTCCCTACGTCACAGCGGCCCGCCCCTAGCCTGTATTCAGCCCATATCTGTACACGCAGCGGCATGGGAAAACATTCCAGATATGCCGAAATGGGTATTGAATATAGTAAAGCACGGATACTCGCTCCAGTTCGCTTGCAGACCACCACGTTTTACGACTGTGGTCGAGACGAAAGTGAGAAAGGAGTGTTCACATGTTTTACGCACCGAGGTGCGCAAACTAATAGAAAAGGGCGCTGTGGAAACTGTTTTCCCCCTCTCTGAGCGGGACAGGTTTTTACAGCCGCTATTTTCTCGTCCCGAAAAAGGATGGCGGTCTCCGCCCCATCCTAGATCTCAGACACCTGAACAAAGCACTAATGATTCGCTCGTTCAGAATGTTAACAACCAAGCATATCCTCGCGCAAGTACGCCCAGGAGATTGGTTTCTCTCAGTGGATCTGAAAGATGCTTACTTTCACATTCAAATAACGCCTCATCACAGGCCGTTTCTGAGATTCGCTTTCGAGGGACAGTCATACCAGTACACAGTACTTCCGTTCGGCCTGTCCCTGGCTCCCCGTACATTCACGAAATGTATGGATGCAGCACTTTCCCCCCTAAGACGAAGGGGAGTGCGAATACTGAATTATCTCGACGATTGGCTGGTTCTAGCACAATCAGAGAGTCAGTTAATAACACACAGATCTTGCATTATCAGCCATTTAGAATGCCTGGGTCTAAGAATCAATTTTGCAAAAAGCATACTATCTCCCAGCCAGAGGATTCCTTTCCTGGAAAGTTGTAGAACCGATGCAAATGACAGCGCGTCTCTCATCAGAGCGCGCGCTTACCATCCAGCGCCTTGCAACATCATTCAGGGCGGGCGGGCGCGCCCCCGTCAAACGGTTTCAGAGGATGCTTGGTCTCATGGCCTCAGCATCGGCCGTACTCCAGCTAGGATTGTTGCATATGCGCCCTCTCCAACGCTGGCTCAAAGAGCCACGTCCCTACTCACGCGTGGCGTTCGGGCCACTTTTTAATCAGAGCGAACCACGGCTGTATAAAAGCCCTGACGCACTGGAAAGCCGCCGACTGGTACCAGTCAGGCGTGAGTCTGGGTGTGAACACAAGGAGAAAGATGATAACGACAGATGCCTCCAAAATAGGTTGGCGGGGATGAATTTATAACTGTGTGAACAGTGCTTGTGTGTAGTGGTGCGTACATGACCGTAGGCACGTGATCTACATCCTAGATCTCAGACACCTGAACAAAGCACTAATGATTCGCTCGTTCAGAATGTTAACAACCAAGCATATCCTCTCGCAAGTACGCCCAGGAGATTGGTTTCTCTCAGTGGATCTGAAAGATGCTTACTTTCACATTCCAATAACGCCTCATCACAGGCCGTTTCTGAGATTCGCTTTCGAGGGACAGTCATACCAGTACACAGTACTTCCGTTCGGCCTGTCCCTGGCTCCCCGTACATTCACGAAATGTATGGATGCAGCACTTTCCCAGCCTAAGACGAAGGGGAGTGCGAATACTGAATTATCTCGACGATTGGCTGGTTCTAGCACAATCAGAGAGTCAGTTAATAACACACAGATCTTGGATTATCAGTCATTTAGAATGCCTGGGTCTAAGAATCAATTTTGCAAAAAGCATACTATCTCCCAGCCAGAGGATTCCTTTCCTGGGAATAGTTCTAGACTCGATGCAAATGACAGCGCGTCTCTCATCAGAGCGCGCGCTTACCATCCGGCGCCTTGCAACATCATTCAGGGCGGGCGCGCGCGCCCCCGTCAAACGGTTTCAGAGGATGCTCGGTCTCATGGCCTCAGCATCGGCGGTACTCCAGCTAGGATTGTTGCATATGCGCCCTCTCCAACGCTGGCTCAAAGAGCCGCGTCCCTACTCACGCGTGGCGACTTTTTAATCAGAGCGAACCACGGCTGTATAAAAGCCCTGACGCACTGGAAAGCTGCCGACTGGTACCAGTCAGGCGTGAGTCTGGGTGTGAACACAAGGAGAAAGATGATAACGACAGATGCATTTTTTCCTTGTGATGGTTGTCCCTGCATTATGAATGGTATAGTTATAAAGTTCAAGTTTTTGTTTTATTTATTATTGTGAATCATTCAATTAATGATTTAAGTTATAGTTTGTGCTATATTACACTTCTATATAATCATATAATCTAATTTAGCAGTGTTGCTGTGTGCTTGTTTTTTTGTTAATGTGCTTTTTGTTAATTGTTAATGTGCTTTTTTGTGAAAATACATTTAATGAAATTGAGTAATGAAGAATTAAAAAAAAACGTAGAGTGTATTAAATGAGACATTTGCTCATATGTATTGACAGATTTATTGACCATCTACAATGTCTTCAGCCACTAGTTGAGGAGATCAGTGAGAGGGATGGCCTGCACTTATTATAAAGGATGAGGTAAACCATTTAATATCAACTGTTACTATGTGTGTTTTGTTTGTTTTATTAGAGTCAATATTGCTTATTTATATAGATTTTAAACATTCTTGTAATGATTATAGTAGCAACTTTCTGGTGTTTGCTATTGACCATTTCTATTAATAGATGTGCATCTGCAAGTTTTCGTGTCTGTAACATTGATCTGCTGGAGAAGTTCAACATGTCCTTTAAAGTACAGAACACCTGTCCTAACTACAAGAAAGGGAATGCCTTTGGAGAACAAATGAAGACTCATGTGTACAAGCTGGATGAACGAGTAATTTAATAATATCCTTTTAATATATTCAAAATACTGAAGTTTTGACAGCTTTCTGAATGAGGCCATTAATGGAAGTTTGCAAATATATATTTGTAATATATTGGGTTTAACATAGAATTGAATTGAACATGCTACTTTTAGTAATAATTATATTGTACAATTATAATCCCTAAATAATTACATTTGTTGTCCAATTGTTCAAGGTTTAGTTCACCCTGTAATGATTATGTAATGTTTTTCTTAACCATGTGTTCTAAACCATTGACTTATTTTATCCTGGAGAACATATTCAATGCCTTTTTGCATTAATTTAAAATATCTCAAAATATGCAGGAACTTCGGGCCACTTTTTAATCAGAGCGAACCAGGGCTGTATAAAAGCCCTGACGCACTGGAAAGCCGCCGACTGGTACCAGTCAGGCGTGAGTCTGGGTGTGAACACAAGGAGAAAGATGATAACGACAGATGCCTCCAAAATAGGTTGGCGGGCCCTTTACGAGGGCAGGCCTGTCTCCGGCTTTTGGTCAAACCCGGAGAAGCGCCTACACATAAACTGTCTGGAAATGAAAGCGGTCGCTTTGGCTCTCAGAGCCCTGCTCCCACATCTAAAAAAGGAACACGTCCTGGTCCGAACGGACAACATGACGGTAGTGTCGTACATAAATCGCCAGGGTGGACTCAGGTCGAGCTCCATGCATTCAATGGCCAGGAGACTCATTTTATGGTCCCAGCACAACTTGCGCTCGCTGAGAGCAGCGCATGTGCCAGGCGCCCTGAACCAGGGGGCAGACATGCTATCCAGAGACAAGATTCTCCCAGGAGAATGGGCTCTCAACCCGCTGACGATTCAGTGGTTATGGAAAACCTTTGGCAAAGCGGAGATCGACCTCTTCGCCTCCAAGGAGAACGCGCACTGCTCTTTTTTCTTCACCAAAAGCACGGACGCGCTCGCCCAGAGCTGGCCGAGCCGCCCCTTATATGCCTTTCCCCCGATCGCGATGCTGCCACAGGTCATCAGTCGGGTCAGAGAGGAGAAAAACATGGTTTCCAGATCTGATGCAAATGCAATCTGCACCACGGCCGATTCCACTGAGGCCAGACCTCCTCAGTCAGGCCAGCGGGATGATATTTCATCCCCGCCCCGATCTGTGGGCCCTTTATGCATGGCCCCTCAACGGGCTCCCAGGAACCTCGCGAGCGGAGCACTAAAAACCATCGCTGAGGCGCGGGCGCCCTCCACGAGACGCTTATATGCCCAGAAATGAAAGTGTTCAGTGACTGGTGTAATGCCAAGGGCCTGAACCCTGAGACATGCGAGATTACGAATGTACTCGTTTTTCTACAAGGGCTTCTGGAGGCGGGCCGCACCCCCTCCACGCTCAAAGTATATGTGGCGACCATCACAGCGTCACAAGACCCTGTAATGGAACGTCCATTGGGAAGAAACGACCTAATTATTCGTTTCCTAAAGGGCGCTAGGAGGATGAACCCTTCACGCCCCCCCTCAGTGCCGATCTGGGACCTAGCTACTGTCCTAGACGCTCTTAAAGGGCCCCCGTTCGAACCACTCTGAACTAGCACCTTAAACAGCTCTCGCTCAAGACTGCGCTCTTGCTGGCACTCGCCTCGGTCAAGAGAGTGGGCGACCTGCACGCGCTTTCGACAAGCGCTGCCTGCCTAGAATTCAGTCCTAACGACTGCAGGGTCGTCCTTAGGCCGAAACAGGGGTATATTCCTAAAGTGCTCACCACTCCCTTCAGAGCACAGGTTATCTCCCTAACTGCGCTTTCGTCTCCAGCAGACGAACACGACGCTAATCTACTCTGGCCCGTTAGGGCTCTCAGAGTGTATTTGGAGCGTTCTGCCCTATTCAGACAGACAGAACAACTGTTTGTATGCTTTGGCGACCGTACGAAAGGTTCCGCCGTTTCAAAGCAGAGAATCTCTCACTGGATAGTTGAAGCTATAGCGCTGGCTTACGAAGCTAAGGGACTTCAATGCCCCTGGGGAGTCAAAGCACACTCCACCAGGAGTGTGGCTTCTTCCTGGGCATGGTCGAGCGGGATACCGATCGAGGATATTTGTGCGGCGGCAGGCTGGGCCTCACCGTCCACATTTATCAGGTTCTACAACCTACAGGTCCCATCATTGCATTCCAATGTGCTATCAGCATGATGCTAGTTGAACTGCGAGTTCGCATCTAGATTATGTATGTGCTTGTGTCACACTGAGCGCCTTCTAGCCGCTCTGTATTTTGTCCCACATATAAAGCTCGCCTCTGCCGGCTAGTTGGATGATAACTTTGCTTTTTAGCTCAGGCACCTGCCTCTGGCTATCATAAGGCGAAGTTCAGCACGCACAGCGTTTTGCATGGTGTTCCCATAGCGTAAGCTACTTACGCAATAGGAGAGACCTCTCGAAAGGGAACGACTCGGTTACTAACGTAACCTCGGTTCCCTGAGAGGAGGGAACGAGTATTGCGTAAGCTGCCGTGCTTGTGCTTGGTTAGTTCGCTTCAGTCCTTTTAACCTAAAGAACTCTCATGACGGGGCGCCCAATATATAGCTTGGCCACGCCCATCTTGGCGGGCTCTGACGCGCGCGGGCGCGAAGCGCGCTCATTGGTCGCGCATTCAGAATCGCCCCCTCATTGGTTCGAGCAAGTTGCCGCAGCACAGCCAATGACCGAGCTCCTTCGTTCATTGCTTTCAGCTGTGCAGCTGCAATGCGTTTTACATAAAGACTTCAATATTCTCGAGAAAAGGAGTTTTCCCATAGCGTAAGCTACTTACGCAATACTCGTTCCCTCCTCTCAGGGAACCGAGGTTACGTTAGTAACCGAGTCGTTATTTCAGCTATGTTTAGCTGTTTCTCCTGGGGTGGTCTGTAGGTGAAGTTGAGTTGACCGTCACGTCCACAGTCGTTTCTCTGCTGCATTGGATGTCAAAGTCGTCTTTGTTACCTGTAAAGTAGAGCATGTAGATGTATCGTGTGAGTTAATTTATATTGGAACAATAAGAAAACAGGTAGTCAATTTTGTACATTTTATTCATGGTTTAATGGCAGTGAAATGTTTAAGTAAAGATTTTGCTTAGTTTTATTCATAAAATGCAGTAGTTCAACAGTCATTTTCCAGTCATTACTTAAAAGCTAATTTAAAGTAGTCTGATACCACAGCAAAAATGTATGTATACGCGAAAGACGAAGCAATTCGGAGTTCGCGCCCTAACTTAATGTGATCCACTTAGTGCGTGTGCGCGGTTGTGAGCGAGTAATTAAACATTCCTGTCTCTTCAAGAGATAGACTTGTTTAAAATCTAATAAATGGGTGAACGAAATGGAAAAAAGTGTATATAACGTTTCTCGAATCACACGAGTACTGAACCGCGACTGGTTCACGGATCAACTAGCCTACGATCTGTTTAACCACTTATTGAATAGTTTGCAGAAAACGATTATAAAAATCTGCTGTCTAATGACGAAGAGAAAGTCAATTATTGGATGAAACCGTTGGTTTCTTGATAAAGAAAAACATTCGCATGTCCTTCTCAACGCCAAAACATACGTGTTTGGGGGTAACGTTATTATAATAACTTTTTTTAATAGCTTTACAAAATATGAATTTCTTGTAACCTATGTGTATTTAGTTAGGAAACAGTTAAATTTGTAGCCTTCTGTTTTGGTATCAATACTTCTGTAATAGTTCACATAGAATAAAATATATAATGTTGATAAATAGCCAAAAAATATTTTTCTATTGTAAAGTTAGAGAACATGTACTTACCAATTGTTTTCCTGGCGTTTTGTAGCTTGACCGGGGTCTTGCTTTTTTCTGCCTTCAGAATGGTGCTGTGCTTCTCTGGTGTAAAAAATACCGCCTGGTGGTATTCATCTCGTGATGTCTGCACAGTTGCGTTAAAATATTTGTTGTTTTTTTAGAGGTCTTTAGAGGAGAAACTGAATGCAAGTAGCCAGTTATTGGCGTGTCGCTATTATCGGACTTGTCCATCCTGCTCAAATTTATTTTAATTCTTGCCTTGGCGGGCTGATGTTTTAGCGCATCTGAAGCTGTATTTGAAAATGCCGCTCTGTTATGATCGTATTTTTCAAATTGAGATGGGCGTATTCTACTGCTTGTTTCTGATTCGCTGAAATCCAGTTAATATTTTTTGTAAACAAAAGGTAGCCTATCACATTATCTATGTTAGTTTGAATATAGAAGATACAATTTTCACAGATATAAATTCAAGACTAGGCTAATGTATGTTAACTAATTTTTTTTCTTCTTTTTTTCTTCAATGTAAATTCAAAAAAGGTACTGTACATGTTTGATTTAGGCTATTTCATTAGCCATCATATAAACTGATGTATTGTTTAAAAAAAATTTTTTTTAGGGTTATTGGTATAGGATAGGACACATTTGCATTGTAACAATATGAGGCTCCTCATTGTGTGAAATTGTGAATATATAAATCGATAACATAACATTGTTATAAACCTTGTAATAAGGACATTCCATGTGTGCAATGTTTTCATAATAAGGTAATTTGATTTTCTAGCACATAACTCTTAAACTACCTATCCCAGAAAATCTTTCAGCATTTATACATTTTTAATAATAATAATAAAAATTTAAGTAAAAAAGAAAAGAAAAAGTGTTTCCAACTCTTTGTGACTTGATAATAAGGTGTTAACGTTCTCATAATGTAGGTAAAGAAACATTTTTTCTTAATGGCACTAGGTCAAACCTGTACACAAAGAAAAGACAAAAGTTCTGCAAATAAAACATTGAACTGACTGAGATATTCTGACTGGAAGTGGTCATGCATCATACGATGATGATTCAACAAATTTGTTTATTGAACTTATAAAATGTGCAATGTTTTGTCTATCGGAGTAAGTAGCTTGTTTTGATTTAAGTTTGAAATAATATATATATATTTTTGCACATGCGCAGTTTGAACCTGGAGCGAATGGTCAGTTTTAAACTTCAGCTACTTTTAACTGCGGCGGATTCCATGTGTTGCTGCCGGTGAGAAATTCCGTAGCCGTGTGCTACCTTCAATTAAGCATTTCTGCAGATTCACTGGTATGCATTAATCATTTTTATATTCGACTCTGTTTTATTTGTCATGTAATATTATGTATATTGTGCAGTTCTCAAACTGATGGCCTGATTTGATTTAATAGTGTTGGTGATTTCGGTAGTTTTGGGTGCTTTTCAATATTGCTGTTAACAAACGGTGTTTTGTTTATTCAATCCTGCGTTTCTGCAGTCACTGGTATGTATTAACGACACATTGATGGGAATTGTGATGTTTGTGTTTACAGTAATGCTTGTTTGGGATCTGTTACCACCGGCGCTCACTGGAAGACTACATTACCTATTTATCATCGCTTTAGAACTACAGCAAACTACGGCAAGTCATATAGCTCAAAATACACAGCACATTTTTTTTTTCTTGTGATGGTTGTCCCTGCATTATGAATGGTATAGTTATAAAGTTCAAGTTTTTGTTTTATTTATTATTGTGAATCATTCAATTAATGATTTAATTTATAGTTTGTGCTATATTACACTTCTATATAATCATATAATCTAATTTAGCAGTGTTGCTGTGTGCTTGTTTTTTTGTTAATGTGCTTTTTGTTAATTGTTAATGTGCTTTTTTGTGAAAATACATTTAATGAAATTGAGTAATGAAGAATTAAAAAAAAACGTAGAGTGTATTAAATGAGACATTTGCTCATATGTATTGACAGATTTATTGACCATCTACAATGTCTTCAGCCACTAGTTGAGGAGATCAGTGAGAGGGATGGCCTGCACTTATTATAAAGGATGAGGTAAACCATTTAATATCAACTGTTACTATGTGTGTTTTGTTTGTTTTATTAGAGTCAATATTGCTTATTTATATAGATTTTAAACATTTTTGTAATGATTATAGTAGCAACTTTCTGGTGTTTGCTATTGACCATTTCTATTAATAGATGTGCATCTGCAAGTTTTCGTGTCTGTAACATTGATCTGCTGGAGAAGTTCAACATGTCCTTTAAAGTACAGAACACCTGTCCTAACTACAAGAAAGGGAATGCCTTTGGAGAACAAATGAAGACTCATGTGGACAAGCTGTCACATGCCTGTCCTGTCTTGTGTTGCACATGGGTGTTTGTTGTGTTGTGCCATGTGTTGTTTTGATTGTTGATCCCTCCCCCTCGTTATCTGATTAGTGTTTGAGTTGTTCCACCTGTCCCCTCTTGATTTGTTCCCTTTTTAAGTCTCCTCTTGTTTGCAGTCTTTGTCGTGTCATTGTCAGATGTTTCCTGGTTTGGTCTGCGTGTTCCCTGTACTCTTGACCCAGTGTTTGTTCCATGTTCATTTATTGTGTTTTCCCCCTTGTGGGTTTTTGCTTTGTGTTTTGTTTTCTTTTGTTTAATAAATACTTGTGCTGCATTTGAGTTCTCTCTCCCCTTGTTTGTAACGTGACAGAATGACACAACCCGAGCCGGTGTCTGTTCCCGAGCCGGTGTCTGTTCCCGAGCCGGTGTCTGTTCCCGAGCCGGTGTCTGTTCCCGAGCCGGTGTCTGTTCCCAAGCCGGTGCCTGTTCCTGAGCCGGAGGCAGAGCCAGTGCCTGTTCCTGAGCCGGAGGCAGAGCCAGTACCTGTTCCAGAGCTGGAGCTCATGTTGGTTCCGGACCCAGTGTTTGTGTCTGTGTTTGTGTCTGTCCTTGTGACTGTTTCTGTTATAGTGTCTGTTCCCGAGCCGGTGTCTGTTCCCGAGCCGGTGTCTGTTCCCGAGCCGGTGTCTGTTCCCGAGCCGGTGTCTGTTCCCGAAAGATCTGCACCGCCCTGGCCGCCCGAGGGGTCTGCACCGCCCTGGCCACCTGAAGGGCCTGCTCCGCCCTGGCCACCCGAAGGGTCGTCACCGCCCTGGCCACCTGAAAGGTCTTCACCGCCCTGGCCACCCGAGGGGTCTGCTCCGCCCTGGCCACCCGAGGGGTCTGCTCCGCCCTGGCCGCCCGAGGGGTCTTCACCGCCCTGGCCACCCAAGGAGTCTTCACCGCCCTGGCCACCTGAAAGACCTGCTCCGCCCTGGCCACCTGAGGGGTCTGCTCCGCCCTGGCCACCCGAGGGGTCTGCTCCGCCCTGGCCACCCGAGGGGTCTTCACCGCCCTGGCCACCCGAGGAGTCTTCACCGCCCTGGCCACCTGAAGGATCTGCTCCGCCCTGGACGCCCGAGGGCTCTTCGCCGCCCTGGCCACCCGAGGGCTCTTCGCCGCCCCGGCCGCCCGAGAGCTCTTCGCCGCCCTGGCCGCCCGAGGTCTCTTCGCCGCCCTGGCCGCCCGAGGGCTCTTCGCCGCCCTGGCCGCCCGATGGACTCTGTGTTTCTCCCTCACCGCCCTATGGACTCTGTGTTTCTCCCTCACCGCCCTATGGACTCTGTGTTTCTCCCTCACCGCCCTATGGACTCTGTGTTTCTCCCTCACCGGCCTATGGACTCTCTGTTTTGCCCTGGCCGCCCGATGTTCCTGTCACGCCCTGGTCTATCCCTTCAGTCCCTCCGATTAGTCCCGCCCGTCCCGCCCTGGTGTTTTCTTCCTTCCCCGCCCTAGCCTGATGGAGCGTCTGGTAGCCGCTCCGTAGGGAGGGGGTTATGTCACATGCCTGTCCTGTCTTGTGTTGCACATGGGTGTTTGTTGTGTTGTGCCATGTGCTGTTTTGATTGTTGATCCCTCCCCCTCGTTATCTGATTAGTGTTTGAGTTGTTCCACCTGTCCCCTCTTGATTTGTTCCCTTTTTAAGTCTCCTCTTGTTTGCAGTCTTTGTCGTGTCATTGTCAGATGTTTCCTGGTTTGGTCTGCGTGTTCCCTGTACTCTTGACCCAGTGTTTGTTCCATGTTCATTTATTGTGTTTTCCCCCTTGTGGGTTTTTGCTTTGTGTTTTGTTTTCTTTTGTTTAATAAATACTTGTGCTGCATTTGAGTTCTCTCTCCCCTTGTTTGTAACGTGACACAAGCTGGATGAACGGGTAATTTAATAATATCCTTTTAATATATTCAAAATACTGAAGTTTTGACAGCTTTCTGAATGAGGCCATTAATGGAAGTTTGCAAATATATATTTGTAATATATTGGGTTTAACATAGAATTGAATTGAACATGCTACTTTTAGTAATAATTATATTGTACAATTATAATCCCTAAATAATTACATTTGTTGTCCAATTGTTGAAGGTTTAGTTCACCCTGTAATGATTATGTAATGTTTTTCTTAACCATGTGTTCTAAACCATTGACTTATTTTATCCTGGAGAACATGTTCAATGCCTTTTTGCATTAATTTAAAATATCTCAAAATATGCAGGAACTTCTGGCATTTTGCAGTATCTCAGAGGTTAAGCAATACCCAATTGTTTTTAATCAGCCATGTGATTCTTTTTTTGAATGAACACATACAGGGTAAAATAGTCAGTAAAAAAAAACATTATTATATCAGTTATCAAAATCATAAACGTATTTTTTTTCTTTCATTAAAACTCTAAAAGTTTATTTGATGTGTGTAGTAAATTATTTCTATACTATATTTCCATGTCATATTTTCAAACGATGTGTTTATTACATGTATTCTGTTTATTTAAACTACAATAATAATAATTGCATTAATAACCCTCTCCAATGAATTATCCTCCCAGGATACTAATCATGCAGATCACCGCACCAAAAGTGTAAAGATGGGCATTGTTTCTCTGGTTGAAGATTGTTGCTCCTGTTACATCACTACTAATTGTGACCAACTTATCCATAATCCTGGAAAACGACATTATTCTTGACAACATTACAGATCACCCAGCAGCATTTGCTTCATTTTCAGACTTATGTAATGAATATGGAGTATCCAAAATAACTGGAGTAATTCAGTAGATTTTTCTGGATGTAGATGGTAAGAGTGCAGTTACTGAAGTGTTAATTGTTAAATGGACAAAGCCATTTTGCAAATTTTGTTGTTAGCACTTTGTTTTATACTATTATAGTTCATGATTTAAAAAAATTGCTTAGGCAATGTATTTATTTAATGTTAAGTATTAATTTGTCTCAACCTTTGCTTTAAAGGGATAGTTAACCCAAAAATCTAAATTCTTTTATTTACTCATCTACAAGTTGTTTCAACCTGTATGAATTTCTTTCTTCTAATGAACACAAGATATTTTGAACAATGTTACTAATGAAATGGTGGACAGTAGTCAATGACTGGCGTAGTATTTTATGGCTACTGTCAACTTTTTATTTTATTTTTTTTTAACCATAATATTTAAAAAATATATTCTTTTTAACAATAAATAAATAACTGAATGTTAATTTTTGGTTGAACTAATCTTTCTTGATTAAAGTTGTTCTATAACATGCATTGGTATGTACCATGGATTGAGTTTTCATTGTAACGAATTAAAATGCAAGGCTGGTACTATGTCATTGGTGTGCATCGGACACAAACTGTTTAAATAAAGTTATTTGACTCTGTTATGGGTGCTGTTTTATTTAATTAGAGTATTTAAAATGTATAATGAATCAATTTGTTCTATAGATAATAGGTGTATCTGTGTTCAGCCAACATTACTAAATTCATTAGCTAAACATGACTTGTCACAATTTATGATTTTAACATAATAAACTTGAAAGAGTTTGGTAAAGATAAGTCAATGTATGTGGAGTTAACTTAGAGTTTGTGATATGTTGCATTATTATTCTAAGCTGAACTTTAAAGTTGTTACAGGTCTAATTGTTACAGGTTAAAATTGAAAGGGGTTAAATATGTGTGTGCACATTTTCTGTTCAACATTCATATATGCCTGTACACTCATGAAAACATTTCATAAGTGTAATGGTTTTTAATCTAAGCTAATGATATTTTCTAGCCTCTGAAAAGTTGCACATCCCAGAAAACTTTGCATTTTTAGTTTTTTAATAATAAAAATGGTTTAATATTTATATAGCATTCTGGTTTATATATTGAACAAATATAAATTTATATTAAACCATTTTTATTGTTAAAGTGAAAATGCTCAGTTTTCTGGGATGTGGAGTTTCAAGGAGCTAGAAAATATAATTTCATCCACTAGAGGGTGCGTGCTGTATTGTCTTTCCGTTTTGACCGGAAAGGAAGCCATTTTGTCTACTTTTTGGAAACGTAAGCCATGCAGTGTTGTTTTCTCTGTATTTAATCGTAAATCATCAGTGCATTAATCTTAATCATCTAAAAGATTTTTAGGCCTGTATATTGTGTTTTTTGTTTGTTTGTATGTTTTGTGATTGTATTTTGTGATTAATTGTATAAAGGCATCGTTTTGTTACAGCACTAAATTCATGTAATTCATATGGCCAGCGTTTTGATTAGAAGTACAAATAAGTTATTTGAAACATTTTTGGTGTCATGATTGTTCTTATTAGTTTAATAGTAAATCCATATAATAGTACTGAATGGTTTATTGATACACGTATTTTTCCTTAGCTTGTAAATATCTTAACCTTCATATTTATACTATGCTGAATAACACTTTTTACCCTTTATAAGGGTATATTATATTTTTATATTCAACCTTTTTTATATTATGATGATAATGTTAATTTTATAGATTGAGAAATAATGTGTCTGTACAGCGCATAGCTGCTAACGTTTTTAATATGAGTGATAAAAAATGCATTACTGATGCGGGACGTGCTTGGTGTTAAAGTGAGTTATTAACCTGGGGAAAAGAAGTCGATAGTACTCGTAATGATTATAATCATCGCGTGATTCTGAATTCAGTGGCATTTGCAACCTATCGAAGGTGAGTGGTCTAATGCTGAAACATTGCTGGTGAAATAAAGGTCTTGGCTCATGTTTTAAGGGAACACGTGCATCAATATTAAATCCGTGCATGAGGTCTAAAAGTGACAGTGCAAATTAAATAACGAAAAAAAGTTGTATATTTAATGTCTATAAAAATGAATGTATATTTAAATCATATATGCAGAATTTTATTTTTGAATTTTTATTATTTGCATTGTTTTGTTAAATTAGCTTGAACTGAAAGTAGGGTATTTTTTGTTCTATTGTATACAATTGACTTAAGTGTATGTCTATGTATATATTTATATATGTGTTTGTGTGTGTAGATATATAGGCCTATATATATATACATTCAAACAAATAAAATATACATTTATTTATTATAAGTGTAAAATAAACTCACTCGTATTGTGAAAAATGTGGTCATATTGTGAATACCAGTGTTATTGAGAACACAAATGAATATATATCATTTAATATAATATATATAAGGATAATACAATATATGTGTGTGTGTGTTTTGTTTGAGCACACTGACTGAAGATTCATGTACATTTATAGTTTATAATGGCCACAATTTATTAATTGGCATGATATAAAACGTGCGCTAAAGTCTTTTGTTTGCATGGTGCAGCCTTCATGAGTGTGATGTCTATATATGAAATTGTTCTTAAATGTAATTGCTTTTATGTTTAATAATAATTTTTATTTTTTTTTACTCTTGTGTTGCAGAAGACGTGTAACCTGATTTGAGGTAAGATGTTACTTTTTTCATAATACATAGTGATAATATAGGCAATAGTGTATAGTACAAGAAAACATTTGGGAAAGTTGACACAGACGCCAATGGCATGTCACTTACTTATTAGCACATCCAGCCTTCATTGGCATGTGCCAGTGGATAGTGACATGTTACTGACATTATCGTGGAACATGACAATGTTGTGACAGCACCACTAGTGACTGACTGATGAATCAAACAGCTATACTAACATAATTGTAACAAAAAATCCTAAATAGCCCAATTTTGTGATATTTTAAATATCAATTAAATGCATTAAAGTCAGTAATATTTTTTTCCAAGCATGCTACTTTTGTCACGTCTGTATTTGAATGGTATGCCACTGAATGTTTTATAATACTAGTGCTACTTTAAATTGTTTATCTCAGAAGTCACACACTGCCCATTTTAGGAAAGACACAAAATATATCATGGCTCAGTAGTATGAATAACGCATTAACAGTTGCGTCTGTTACTGTAAACCAGGGTTCCTCAAACTCGGTCCTGGAAGGCCGCTGTCCTGCAGAAGCTCCAACCCTGATCAAACACAGTTACTTGTGAGTTTCTAGTGATCCTGAAGACCAGGATTAGCTTGCTCAGGTGTGTTTGATCAGGGTTGGAGCTAAACTCTGCAGGACAGTGGACCTCCAGGACCGAGTTTGAGAAACCCCGCTGTAAACCTTTAGCGTATTTTTGTATGATGCTGCACAGACACACGCCAGTAGGTGTCAGTATAAGTGATAGTAACACTAGCCAGCGCAAAATTCTCATCTTTGGCTTTAATAAAAGTTTAAAATAATCCTTTCAAAAATTGTAAAAAAAATAAAAATTGTTGGGCCACGTATCTGAAAAAGATTACATAGTGAGCTAGCAATCTTCTTTATTTATACAAGTGCAAAAAAGTGCTAAGTACATTAAAAAAAATTAGCTTTCATAGCTTTAATATTTCAAAATTATTTTATGGAATTATTCAATAAATAAAATCCATTTTTGTTGTACAAATAAACTATGTGCATATGTTACATAATCTACATTATACTCAGGCAGACAGCTGCAGGTGTCACTACTGGAGGTGCCACAACATAAATGTCATAAATAAACAAAACATGTCAGTTTTAGTGACACAGGCCAACTGGCATCTGCCAGTGGATAGTGGCATGTGTCACTAAAACGTGTGATGTGCCAATTGATTGTCATGTGCCACTTGCATAACAATTTGCCTAATGCTGTCATCATATGATTTTTTGATATCGCTAAATTAATGTGTACAACATTATTATACATAATTTGATCAAATTATTTAGGAAATATTAAAGCCACAGATTAAAGCTCTGCGCTGGACAGTGTTAACACTAAAGGCTACTTATACGGACACTTACTGGCATGTGTCAATGCAGCATCATGCAAAAATAAAGGTTTACAGTAACGGACGTGACTGTTAGTACGTTATTCTTAGTGACCCATGATAGATTTATTTTGTGTCTTTCCTAGAGAATGGGCAGTTTGTAACTTTGTGAGATAAATAACAGAGTAGCACTGGTATTATAAAATATTCAGTGCCAAATCAAATAGACGTGACAAGTAACATGTTTGCAAAAAAAATTATTACTGACTTTTAAAGTGTTTAATTGACTTAACTTCAAATATCACTGAGCCAGTATCAGTTAAACCAGGTAAATTTAGGTTTAAATGTCAAGATGTAATTCAAGTATTTTATGAGAATAGTAACTGTTAAGATATAATAGTGTGTAATTGAATATAAATGTAAGACATTTCTTACAGGATAAAGAAATGCAAGTAAAACAATGCGTCCCTGTAGAACATTCCTTTTATCTATCAACACTGAGTTTTTTTCTTTATTATCTTCATTTTGAATGTGGAGATTTACTTGTATAATGTTTAACTTAGATATATTCACTATATATTTTTTTCTGAGAATTCGATTGGAATGTTTGTTTAAAAGACCAAATTGGGCAGGATGTGGCATACTGTGTTTTGTCAAGAAATGAGAATTGGGAAAATGTATTTAAATAAGGGGGAAAAAATCAGTCTTCATTTTTATAAATATAATATAAAATAAAAAACATAGTTTTACCACTAGATGTCAGTATAACCAAGTAAAACAGGGTTGTGCAAACTGTAGTTGGTTTGAGAAGTGTTTTCTGATATATGGTTATTTTTGGGGATTCAAAGCATGATTCATTGCTGACTATCTTTGGTTTTTAGTGCATTTCCATTTTTATCTATTAAACAATGTTTATTTTAAAGCATAAATACCAAATAGGTAAATGTTATTGTCTTCGTTTGCAGAATTAATTCTGTTCTGTTTGGGTATTATGATCAGCTGGGGTGTCCTATCTAAATAGTTTAGAAACAAAAAATAAATAATACAGTTATGTAGTTTTAACATTGAAACATTTGACAATCAAATTAACTTAATGATTGTATATTTATTTAATCTCTGCATATGATACATCTGTATCTGCGAAATAAAACACTTTTACTATTATCATAAATTACTTTGTTGTAATGTGATTTAACACTAATTGATGTTTTTTTTATTTTTTATATGATGTTTATTTACTAGAATGCAGCAATTTTTAAGTAAAATTTTCTTGTGTTTTTGTGTGTGCAGATGCCACGCACAAAGCAAGCTCGGCGCTCCCAGGCGGCGAAGAAGAGGATGGCGGACCGGATGGTTGCTGATCCTGAAGAGGCTCTGCCACCTCTTAAAAAAATGGCAGAAATAACTGAACGTTGTGTACATCACAACAGGGCTGAACTGTGTGGTTTAACAAGTGGTCTAACAAGTGGTCTAACAAGTGGTCTAAACAATGATGCTAAAACCAATGATCCTAATAGTTGTGTTAACATGACCATTAATGATGTATCTGATTTGTGTCCACAGAAATCTTTCATCAGAGGCTCTTTCCATCAGGCAGCGAAGTGTTTTGGTGTCAATAGCGGCAGGCAATGTGCAGCAAACAGTTTAACTGCAATTTTGATGTGTAAGG
This sequence comes from Gila orcuttii, assembly GCA_026230005.1. Lineage (NCBI taxonomy): Eukaryota > Metazoa > Chordata > Actinopteri > Cypriniformes > Leuciscidae > Gila > Gila orcuttii. The sequence continues at coordinate 36,741,066 of JAPDVR010000005.1, read as the reverse complement.
TTAAAAGTGTGTTGCGATGGACCCCGAGTCACCTGAATGATGTTCTGATGCTTGGAGATAAGCTGTACAGTGCCATGAGAGATGCTGGGAAAATCCACGATCGTTTGGACGGCTACATACAAGTTGCTGAGCTGCCACACTGAATAATTGTTGTTTTTCAATAAAGTATGGACAATCATTTTCAGGGTTGTTTGGTCTCAATGAATATGATGAAGGTCTGCAAGGCTTTGCCATGTCACTTGATGAAGCAGTAAGTCAAGCATTCCAGACGTATGATGCGTGTTTGGTAAACATTAACCACACCATATGTGCAGCTGTCAGACAAGGTTTGTGGTATGCAGTGATTGATCCACATTCAAGACATTGTGATGGGACAGTTTCCGGTTGTGGTAAGAGTGTAGTGGTTTTTCATCCCAGCATAGACGCTTTGGTCGTTCATTTCAGGAGACTTGGTGCGTCCTTAAAAGCAAATAATCATCCTTTTGAGGTAACTGGAGTCCAGGCAAATATGATTGACAAACGCAGTCAGCATGATCGATTGGTGTGCCATGCAGTGAGGCTGGAAAATACTGATGCAGAAAGAGTTAGTAAAGGTGTAAACTCAGAAATGGCAAGTTGCAGTCACTCTTTGACTGATTTCATCAGTACAGATCAAATACTTGCAAATGAAACATGTACACAAACAAACACAGGAACGTCGTTTATCTGTCCAAGCAATGAAAATGCAACTGATGTTGAATTTATTTCACAAACTGACAGTGTTTCTTTGACTGATTCCATAAGCACAGATCAAATAAAGAAAACCGGAATAATTTCTGTCTGCTCAAGTAATGAAAATGAAGCTGAGGTTGAATTTATTACTCAAACTGACAGTGTATCTTTTCAGTTTAGTCCATTAACAAAACAACAACAAAAAAGTATTTGCTTGAAGCTGAACATTGTACACGTTGTAAAAGAACAAAATTATCCGAATGAGATTGTGGAAATGGCTGAACCTTGTGAAACCAAAGATATTGTGGGTGATGGTAACTGCTTTTTCAGATCGGTAGCTTATGCTGTTAGTGGAAGTGAACGAGAACACAGAAAACTGAGACGTGCTGTTGTAACACACATACTCCAGAATGAAGGAAGGTACAGTCAGTATCTCAGACAAGGACACAATTCTGTTGCAAACTACATTGACAGTTCAAGAATGAAATATGTCGGAACTTGGGCAACAGAGCTGAAAATACAAGCAGCCAGTGATTTAATTGGTGTGGACATATTTACATTCAGTGAAGAGAAATGGCTTAAATATTCAGCCTTAACTGTCGCATCAAATAGACATAGCTGTCGTTTCAATGGGATTTACTTGAAACATGTAAATAGCTGTCACTATGAAGTTGTTGTATATGTAAAAAGAACATATGGTAGCTGTGTTTCCATTTGTAAATCATCATTAGTAGATTCAATGTTTCATGAATCGTTAAATGCTAACTCAGACCCATGTAAGCTTTATAGACAGAAAGTCCAATACAGCATTAATGAGAATTTAAAAGAGAGGAAAAAAATGGAGACAAAGAAAAGATATCACGAAGTTGAAATGTACAAACAGAAAAAAATTAAATCCAGCATTGAAAAATACAAGGAAAATGAAATTCATAAACAGTCAGTCAAAAAGTATAGTGTTAAGAAATACAACGAAGAAATATCTCACAGAGAATGTGTAAAAAAGTACAGTATTAAAAAATATAATGAAAATAAAATGCACAAGTTTAAGGTGACTGATTACAACACAGAAAAGTATAAAAATGATAATAGTTTTGCCAGTAGTATTAAACTTAGAAATGCTGAAACTCGACGAGACGCTCAAATGAAAAGGAAAGAGATTGACTGTGTAATTGAGCAATTTAAAGAAAAAATATCTACAGGTCCTGAGTATGTCTGTTCAGTTTGTCATCGTTGCTGCTTTAAAATGCAGGTCAAACACTGTAAAATAAGTAAATATTTACAAAAATCAGTCCATGCTGGCTGTATTGCAAAAAAATGTATAACACTAGATTATCTGCATGAGTGTAATGAAAATTGCAGTAAACTTTGTGTTTATAAAAATACTCCAGCTGAATCTCTGTGGATTTGTTACACATGTGATAGAAAAATAAGTGAAGGTAAAATGCCTGCTGAAAGTGTAGCAAACAATCTCGCTCTGGATCCAATTCCTGTTGAATTGAGCTGTTTAAACTCTCTTGAGGAACATCTCATAGCAAAGCATATTCCATTCATGAAGATGCTGGCATTACCACGAGGAGGACAGAATGGTGTTCATGGACCAGTGACTTGTGTTCCATCTAATGTTACAGATGTGGTGAATGTTTTACCAAGATCAGAAAATGATGATTTAATGATACGAGTAAAACTGAAGAGGAAATTAACGTACAAAGGACATTATGAATATAAATTTGTGCACACTGATCATGTCAAAACTGCTTTGGCATACTTAAAAGAAAATAACCAATGGTATAGAGATGTAGAGTTTAATGAAACCTGGATTAATCCTCTGAGTAAAACAGAAGAACAGGTCAATGATACAAGCGATAACAATGAACATGATATGGATGGATGTCAGGACATGTGTGTTGATAAAGAGCACAATATTGAGAATGAAGATGAAGAGATCACTGATGAAACACTTCATGATCGACAGCAACACGGTTTATTTATGGATTCATGTTTACAGCCTGTGGATATTGCACAAGAGGTTTTAGATCAACATTTTGATGGAATTATGTCACTTGCACCAGCAGAGGGCAATAATCCAGTGAGAATGTTAATGGATGAAACTAACGAAGCCAAATGTTTTCCAGTTCTCTTCCCAAAAGGAACTGGAACATTTCATGATCAACGACCTGAAAAATTAACACTGTCTAGATATTATAATAGAATCCTATATGCAGATGAACGTTTTGCTCAAAACTTAGACTACATCTTTTATGGACAATAGTTGTCTGAGCTTAATCAAGTAATCTCAAATGTATCTATTGCTTTGCGGAAAGGCCATGACACAAGCAACAAAACAAAAATTACTGCAGAAATGTTGACAAACAAAGAGTCATTGCAAAAGATTTTAAATTTTGATCAGGGTTATACATTTTTGAAGCCAGTGAGGGGGAGTCCTGTTTTTTGGCAAAGTGTTCAAAAAGATTTGTTTGCAATGGTGAGACAATTAGGTATCCCAACATGGTTTTGCTCATTTTCATCAGCAGACTTGCGATGGCCAGAGTTAATGCAAACTATTGCGAAACAAGAGGGCTGTGAAACTCCTATTGATGAACTGAACTGGTCTGATAGATGTGGGATGCTCAAACGCAATCCTGTAACTGCTGCAAGAATGTTTGATCATCGATTTCATTGCTTTCTTAAAGATGTTATCATTTCGCCAGCCCAGCCAATCGGAAAAATAATAGATTATTTCTATCGAATAGAATTTCAGCAGCGTGGATCACCTCATACACATTGTCTCTTTTGGATTGAAAATGCACCTCAAGTGGACAGAGATGACGATGATGAAGTTGTAGCATTTGTTGATCAATACATCACTTGTGAAATGCCACCTAAACAGCAGGAAGAAATGCATGAAATTGTGAGCACTGTCCAACAACACAGCAAAAGACATTCAAAAACATGTAAAAAGAAAGGGACTGTGTGTAGATTTAACTTTCCACGTCCACCAAGCAAGCATACTTTCATTACAAGAAGCAGCAAGAGTGATAAGGATGAAAAAGAAACTGATGAAAAAAATGAAGGTAAATGCAAAAAGGAAAACAATTGTCAACAAATATCAAAAGAGTTAGCTGAAGCTATAATGAAAAAAGTGAGAGAATGTTTGTTGAATAGTGATGCTGTCTTTGACTCAGTTGACTCTATGTTTGAATCTATTGGTATAAATCAACAGACATTTGAAATGGCTTACAATAAAATGACGAAGAAAACCAGTGTTGTGTTGAAAAGAAAGCCAAGTGATGTGTGGGTGAATCAATATAACCCAGATCTTTCACGATGCTGGAATGCAAACATGGACATACAGTTTGTTGTTGACGCTTACTCATGTATAGTATATATCGTTTCCTATATTTCCAAAGCTGAGAGAGAAATGGGATTGCTGCTGGCTAACGCTCAAAAAGAAGCACACAATCAAGGAAATATGGATGCTAAACAGGCTTTAAGAAAACTAGGAAGTGTGTTTTTACATAATCGAGAGGTCTCCGCTCAAGAGAGTGTGTATCGACTGACTAACATGAAACTAAAAGAAGGATCAAGGAAAGTGGTGTTTATTCCAACTGGTACAAATCAAATAAGAATGAGTTTACCCTTAAACACCATACATAAAAAAGCTGAATGTGGAGAAGATGACGGTGATGGCATATGGATGAAAAGCATCTCAGACAGATACAGAGCCCGTCCACATACAACAGAATTCAGTGGAATGTGTTTAGCAACCTTTGCATCAGACTACAGAGTTTTGACTGCTTCTGAAAAATGTTCAGACAGAGTAAGACTGGAAAATGACATGGGATTTGTGAGAAAAAGAACTCGTACAGACTCTGCAATTGTGCGATATGCTCGTTTTTCACCCACTAAAAATTCAGAAAATTATCATCAAAGTATTTTAGAATTATTTTTGCCTCATTTTGTGCAAGATCAATTGAAACCAACAAATTTCACTACACATAAGGATTTTTATGAGACTGGATTTGTAACAATTTTAAATGATGAGCTTGAGTCAGTGAAAATGATAGTGGACACTAACATGGCAAAATTTGAGAAAGAAGCAGACACAATACAAAGAGCTCAAGATGATTTAGAACAACATGGACCAAAGGAAGATGCTTGGGCACAAATCTGTCCAGAAGCAGAACTCGAACGTCTCGAATGTCTGGAGAGTAAGAAAGACCAAATGGATACAGAAGAAGGTGATGATATCATACCTGATCTATTACCAAATGTGGGTACTTCCAAGATAGAAAACAATCCATCTGCTATGAAAAAGCAAGATGCCATGGATTTACTGCGTTCTTTGAATGAATAGCAGTCACAAATCTTTTACAAAGTGCGGCAATGGTGTTTAGCAAAAGTGCTAGGTGAAAACCCAGATCCATTTCATGTGTTCATATCTGGTCCAGGAGGTGTTGGAAAGTCAGTACTGATTAAAGCCATCTATTATGAAGCCTCTCGCATACTTTCGAAGTTAACAGAAAACCCAGATGAGACACATGTGCTATTAAGTGCTCCTACCGGTGTCTCTGCAAAACAAATTAACGGGTCTACGTTACATTCCAGTCTGTGCATCGGAATAAATGCTTCACTGCCATATCAGCCACTTAGAGATGAAAAAATTAATTCCTTGAGAGCCAAATTTGGAAAACTGCAAATATTAATAATTGATGAAAATTCAATGGTTGATCATAAACTTCTAGCATATATTCATGGAAGATTGAGACAAATCAAACAAACAGGGAACTCTGCCTTTGGAAAAGTCTCTGTCATAGCAGTTGGAGATTTTTATCAGCTGCCTCCTGTGAAAGGAAAACCACTTTACACCGAACCAGTGAACAGTGTGAATCTTTGGGAAACTAACTTCAGTTTTGTTGAACTTACAGAGATCATGCGCCAGAAGGACAAACAGTTTGCAGAATTATTAAATCGTTTAAGGCAACGTAAGAAAGATGACATAATGCTTGAAGAAGATATTGCTATGCTTAAAACATGTGAAACAGGTGATGGTGATGACAGTACAGATATACATATTTATGCAACTAATAGCATAATCAGCATGATAAGCATAATCTAAAAATGGTGCACAAAATATGCTCTGACACGGTTACTGTGAACGCCCAAGTTTTGAACGAAATGCTAAAACAGTCCGCATAGAAAAAAAAAGATGGGTTTCATCTAAGAGTTCACAACAACAGTTATTTGGAAAAATCCCTTGAATTAGCGATCGATGCTCGAGTAATGCTACTGAAAAATAACAATTTATCAGATGGCCTAGTGAACGGAATTTTGGAACACTGAAACATTTCTGTTATGAAAATGATTAAATATTTCCATCAATAATATACATTGAATTTGATGATGAACGAGCTGGTAAAGAAGCTAGAGTCAAAAATCCATGTTTAAAACCTGGACTGGAGAAAAGCACACCAATTGAGCCTGAAGAAGAGAAAGTGACAAGCAGTGGTGGTGTCAGAAGACAGTTTCCTTTGAAGCTAGCATGGGCTTCCACAGTTCACAAAGTACAAGGTCTGACAGTGAACAAAGCTGTTGTTTCATTGAAAAATATATTTGCTCCAGGACAAGCGTATGTAGCATTAAGTCGAGTGACCTCTCTTGATGGACTCATAATAGAAGATTTCAAAGAAAAAGCTATTTTTGCAAAAGACAACATTGAGGAAGTTCTACAGAGAATGCCTCCATTCATTGATAGATGTGAAACCATAGAAAATGTAAAATTTCAAATGATGTTACACAATGTCCAAGGGCTCATTCCACATATTTTAGATATTCGGCAAGATAACAGATATTGTCAGGCAGATATGATTTGTGTGACAGAGACGTGGCTAAAACCAAACTATTTGGACAACGATATCAGTCTTTCTGGATATCATTTCCATAACAAACCACGAAGTGTTGCATATGACACAAGTGAAGATGTTTTTGCTAAACTAAAAGAGGAAAATCATGGCGGTGTTGGCATATATCACAGAGAGAATCTAAAAGCTGCTGTAGTTGATTTACCATGTACTAACATTGAATGTCTAATGTGCAATATACCAGACTTAAACACAACTGTGGCAGTCGTATACAGACCATCATCATATAACATGGCAGTATTCAGAGAGAACTTGATTAACTTAATTAATCAAATAAACTGCCTATCAGGTGGCAAAATAATTCTAGGAGATTTCAATGAAAACATTTTTAATAAATCAACTATTTATGATCTCATGCAGCATTTTGGCTTCACACAAATAGTTGAAAATGCAACAACTGAAAATGGCACATTAATTGACCATGTATATATTAAAATAAAGATTGACATAATGCCCACGTACTTCAGCTATCATGACTGTGTTGTGCTGAAGTGGCTGTTATAATGAAACGTCCATCTGGGGGGGTGGGATACAGAGGTGGATGCTGAACACTGGACGGCCTCTGTGGGAATTTATGCTGCCTTCACGTGCTATCGGAATTAAAACATATAATTTTATATAATAGATATAGAATAATTTTTCTTACTTGCAAATTTAACATCAACATAATATTTTAAAAAAATCTTCAACAACAAAGTATTCATCAAAAAGATTTACAAAAGAAAAAGACAAGAATCACCCTGCCTACTATCAAAAATCCTATTTTTTTTCTATACAACAAATTAAACAAATCAAACTCATAATCATGACTTGAGTATGCAGGACATTTCTGATAGCACGTGAAGGCAGCATTAGTCATTGGGATTGTTAGTGGGTGTTAAAGCCATATTACCATATTTCTGTTGAATGATCACAATGATTTATTCATATTTTATCATTTAAACACGTCAATAAATATATTTTTTAATTTATTCATTTATTATTACATTTATTCAATGGCCTTAACACCTACACAAAGATTCTATTAATTGTCATTCATTCACTCATTCATTATTTTATTTATTTATTTGATGTTTTATTGTTCAAAATGTCTGTGTAATGTTCTTTTACAATGAATGTATATGGAGACTTGCATCATACACTTGACACTAATCAAATTTATAATGAAGTACTTCAAAAAGTACTGTGCAAAAAGTTCTTTACAGCAAAACAATAAATGGGAAGATATATAAAAAAGAAAGGAAAGCCATAGATGAACTTTAAGAAATATTAGACTATCTTCACTGCTTCATTCTCATCATATTCCAACACTTCAAGTAAACAGGTAAGACTATTTTTATCTTTTAAATTGGTTATAACTTTCATTACATTGACATTATATGCCTCTGTTTATATGTTTGTGTTATAAGGATATTGTATTAAATAAATGGTGCTTTAACCACAACATTTTTTATAAGTACATAATTCAATTGTGTAATTTGTAGACTGTGAAAAAAATATATATATATCCTAATCACATCCTCATTATCTATAGGTACATCAAGTGTCTTATGCTGCTTTGATGAACACCTTTTCTTCATTATTAGGACAATATTCAACTAGAACCAGCTGAAGATTGTATTTTATGCAAATCAAGGAAACAGTTTGACAGCAGACAACAATGTCCAGATCATCACATCACCATCGCTATTGTGGACTGTTGACTCAAGGGAAATCATGGATTCCTGCTCTCTGTATCAAATATGGACCCTACATCTGTAAGGCTCAGTTCAGCAGCAATTCAGATTCATCACAGTACGAGGTAAATTCTTCCCTGTTCATATTTGTTACTTTGAGCTCATTGAAGCTTTAGCTTTCTGTTATTGTCTCTCAACAAGAAATCAACATAATCTAGTCATTTTACATTAACATGTATTGAACGTTCTGAAATGCTGATCATTCTGAAATGCTTATCTCAGTTGTATCTGACAGAGTTTGTGTGTTTGACAGAGGCCAATGTTGAATTTTAGTGCTGTTGTCCTGCATGGACTGAAGCCACACTGTCATCACTGAGGATTGGCTATGAGCTGAGCGCCCACTGAATTATTGTCATGAGATGAACTGGATTATGCCACGTTAAAAGATCTTCAGTTTCCACGGATTCAAACTTCCAATCTCCAAGTTACAGCATATCTTCATCTCTGCTGTTTCATCCCAATCATTAGATGTCTTTGTTGCCACTACTTCAGTCCAGTCGCAAATAATCTTCATCACCGCTGGTCCTGCCTAGCTCCAAGTGTGTTTTGCTACAGCTGATTACAGTCAGCTCTAAGTCTTCGTCATCATCTCAGCCTGGATCTACTCTGTTCACAACTACACCTATGTCAGTCTGGCCACTGGTTCCACCCTGCCTCTTACCTCCACCAGTTCTGTCGTGCTCCATCATCTCCTCTAAGTCATCCTTTGCCTCCTCCTCCATCACATCCTGCCTGGCTTCTTCCTCCATCATCTCCACTGTGATGTTTCATTTAGCCAGATCCTGGGTGTCATTGGTCTTTGTCTCCTCATTGTCAACCTCTGTTACCTCTGTTGAAAATGTTGCAGCACGAGCACAACATTTTTGGTGCTGTGTGATTTGAGGTTATGTCACAATAGTATTCTGTTTACTTTCATTATAATTTTCAGTTTCACTTTCCCTGTCACCATGTCCAAGTTCTTGTTTGTTGTTATGTTTTTATTTATTTATTGTTATTTTATTTATTTTTGTTTTGTTTTTGTTTTAATGTAAGCCTACACTTTGGCTACCCTACCACACTACCTTACTTCCAACTCTCCTGTATCATGCCTATTTGCCTGAACACCTTGATTAACTGTTCAGACAGTTCAAGAGTGTTCAAGATTCTCTTGAAGAATGTGGAATTCTCTTTTACTCTGTATCGCTTCTTTAATGTACTACTTAACTATACTTTATTGAATATGTTATTCTTGCTTTTAAAATGTAATTTTTCTTCAATGCATTTAAAATGAATGAATGAATGTATGAATAATTCATTTTTATTGTTCATATATTGAGTTTTTTTATTCATTTTTATATTTTGTAATTTCACATTTGATTTCAGACTTCAAAATCTACTATATGCAATATAGTTTTGAACATATAGTAACACAAAGACTTTGCCACTTTCATATGTGCAAACAATAAAAATTGAATGAACGAATTAATATTTATTTACAACTATTGAATATTTTTCAAATATTTTCTTACATTTGTTTAAAAATATATTATTCTTTAATTTTTACTTTTTTAGTTACTATTTGACATTTTTTAAATTTTGATATGTACTATTTTACATTTTATTTCTAGATTCTTTCATTTAAAATCTTAATACTTCACAATTATGTATTTTCATTTAATATGTGATTATTCAAAAAAACTTAACATTTACTTTAATATGCAAAAAAAATTCAATTGAATTAATTAATTTTCTCTTACTATTTCATTTTTCTTAATTTCATATGCATTTTATTCTGTCTTTAAAATTTTAAATATTTTTTTGTTTTCTTTGACTTTTGGTTCGATTCCATGTACTTGTTTTTATGGCACATTTTCCATTTTAACTCTAATAAACATGCTTACACACATTTTGTGGTAGATATAGATATTTGAAAAAATGATAGGTAAAAATGCTTATCACAGGTTTGTTGTTTAAAACATAATCTTCAGTTTTCATTGTAATCATGTAATATTATAGAAAAAACGTGCCTCAAATGAACAATAAAGCGGTAAACCTTAAAAAAAATTGTAATGTTATTTAATGATTTTATAAAGTTTAAATATGATTTGAAATGAAAAAATTTTGTTACAATATTAGTGCGCAATTAAAAAATAAGTGATCCTCTACTGCCATCTAGTGGGAATTTCAGACAATTTTCCATAAAAAGAATAGGAACATTATCATTCTTAACTTTTTTAACTTTTATAAAGGTGAAATTTTGCATGCTTGTTTAGAGTCATGACTATTTTACTTATTTTAAGGAAATATGACAATTCCTTGAGGAGTTGTAAACATTTGCAATTTATGCTTCTTGTAATGTACTGAAATGTATGGCTGACACAATTAAATGTGCATGAAAAAGGATACGCTAAAACACAGAGAAAAGATAAGCTTAAACAATAATATGTGATACACAGTTTTACACATGTGTACACACACACACACACACACAATGTTTTTGAAATATCTTATTGTGATAAAAACATAAAAAATATGTCTAATCCTGCTGCTCTCTCTACTGGACAACAGTGGTTGGATAACCTCCATCATACAGTTTAAATTATTGATAGTTTAGAATTTACCATGAGCTGTCTGAGCATCAGACGTCCAAGAAATCTTGCATGTTTCTTAAAAGTGACTTGTTCTCCACATGTACAAAGCTTTGTGAAGTTTCTACTTTGTGCAAGACAATATATAGAGATTTAGTAACATATATATGTTACTAATTATGGGCAATACCACATCTATAAGTAAATAAATAATAGGTATTAAAATCCTTAGAGCAAGTCTCCTTTTTGTAACACCATTTTCAGAGTTCACAGTAATTATTCTGTAGCACAAGTGAGAACATTGTTTTTGAGGAGAATGAATAAATGAATGAATGGAGCAATCTAAATGCAAAAGTTCCATATTCTAGTATAATTTACTACAGGTCCTTCTCAAAAAATTAGCATATTGTGATAAAGTTCATTATTTTCCATAATGTAATGATAAAAATTAAACTTTCATATATTTTAGATTCATTGCACACCAACTGAAATATTTCAGGTCTTTTATTGTTTTAATACTGATGATTTTGGCATACAGCTCATGAAAACCCAAAATTCCTATCTAAAAAAATTAGCATATCATGAAAAGGTTCTCTAAATGAGCTATTAACCTAATCATCTGAATCAACTATTTAACTCTAAACACCTGCAAAAGATTCCTGAGGCTTTTAAAAACTCCCAACCTCTTTCATTAATCAAAACCGCAATCATGGGTAAGACTGCCGACCTGACTGCTGTCCAGAAGGCCATCATTGACACCCTCAAGCAAGAGGGTAAGACACAGAAAGAAATTTCTGAACAAATAGGCTGTTCCCAGAGTGCTGTATCAAGGCACCTCAGTGGGAAGTCTGTGGGAAGGAAAAAGTGTTGCAAAAAACGCTGCACAACGAGAAGAGGTGACCGGACCCTGAGGAAGATTGTGGAGAAGGACCGATTCCAGACCTTGGGGGACCTGCGGAAGCAGTGGACTGAGTCTGGAGTAGAAACATCCAGAGCCACCGTGCACAGGCGTGTGCAGGAAATGGGCTACAGGTGCCGCATTCCCCAGGTCAAGCCACTTTTGAACCAGAAACAGCAGCAGAAGCACCTGACCTGGGCTACAGATAAGCAGCACTGGAGTACCCACAGTCAGTGATGGTCTGGGGTGCCATGTCAGCTGCTGATGTTGGTCCACTGTGTTTTATCAAGGGCAGTGTCAATGCAGCTAGCTATCAGGAGATTTTGGAGCACTTCATGCTTCCATCTGCTGAAAAGCTTTATGGAGATGAAGATTTCATTTTTCAGCACGACCTGGCACCTGCTCACAGTGCCAAAACCACTGGTAAATGGTTTACTGACCATGGTATTACTGTGCTCAATTGGCCTGCCAACTCTCCTGACCTGAACCCCATAGAGAATCTGTGGGATATTGTGAAGAGAAAGTTGAGAGACGCAAGACCCAACACTCTGGATGAGCTTAAGGCCGCTATCGAAGCATCCTGGGCCTCCATAACACCTCAGCAGTGCCACAGGCTGATTGCCTCCATGCCACGCCGCAATTTCTTTCTGTGTCTTACCCTCTTGCTTGAGGGTGTCAATGATGGCCTTCGGGACAGCAGTCAGGTCGGCAGTCTTACCCATGATTTCGGTTTTGAGTAATGAAACAGGCTGGGAGTTTTTAAAAGCCTCAGGAATCTTTTGCAGGTGTTTAGAGTTAATTAGTTGATTCAGATGATTAGGTTAATAGCTTGTTTAGAGAACCTTTTCATGATATACTAATTTTTTGAGATAGGAATTTGGGGTTTTCATGAGCTGTATGCCAAAATCATCAGTATTAAAACAATAAAAGACCTGAAATATTTCAGTTGGTGTGCAATGAATCTAAAATATATGAAAGTTTAATTTTTATCATTACATTATGGAAAATAATGAACTTTATCACAATATGCTAAATTTTTGAGAAGGACCTGTATAGTTTGCCATGATTCTAACATGATTCTAACATGCTTTAAGCATTTGTTTGTTAGCCAATGCTGAAAGCTGATAAAAAGATTAAAACTCTATAATCTTTCTGCTCCATCTAGTGGACAACAGTGGTATTACAGCCTACATAGACTTGAAATGAATGAATGGAAAGTTGGTTTTTCACTTATATCTCGGGAACGAGAAAGTGAACAAATCTGAAACTCAGAACTTAGATAGTGTTTGAGAAGCCCTGTTGAACAAGACCATCCCGGTGTTGCTGGATGATTGGGGACAGGAGTAATGTCCTTTAAAATGCATATCTTTTTGGGCCAAATCTCACCATACTCAAATCAAAGCTAGATGAGGACGGGCCCTTTCCAACAAGCTATCCCACAAGGATCTTGGTGGTCTAGATCAGGAGTTACAGTTGTACCAAGTCGGGGGTCTCACGGATTAGCGGCCAAGGTTTTACTTTTGTTTTCACAATTGACAATAGTAATACTCCAATAGATAAATTGACAAAATGTGATTGTAAATGTTAAAATAATGATTTTATAAAGTCTAAATATGAATTATATAATGAATTATATAACAATATTAGGGAGTAGTATGATGAAATGACAGCAGGAGGCAGTAAAATACCACTTATTGGCTTAATATGCCATTATATTCATATCATTTTCACCTTTTTTAACTGTTATAGAGGCAAATTTGTCCGATCTGTCTGAATTTTTCATGCTTATTTAGAGTTATAGGTCACATGTAGGTCACACCTTTTTTTAAAGAAGATCTGAGCATTCATTGAAGAGATATAGGCTTTCGAGCACACTCGGTCAAGGCTACACATTGAAGTGACCCTATTATAGCCATCAAAATGCAGAAGTTCAACCTTTTCTGATAATTATTGCTCTAGAGAGTCCAGAGAATTGTACTGCACTGGTTTTGAACGTTATTATATGAAAAGTATATGATCTTAGATGGAACAAACCATTTACAGTCAATACTGGCAATTTACCATAGGGAATACATGGTTTTTAAGATTTTTAACAATTATAGCGCCACCTATTGTCCAATCTCCATCAAACTTTGTATGCTTGTTAATGATGTTATGTCACATATGCTCACCAATTTTTGTGAAGTTCTGAGTTTTTATTTATGATTTATAGGCTTTTGAGTGTGTTTTGACACACCCCTTTTTATAAATGATCCTGTTATAGCAAACCAAAGGGCAAAGTTCTACTTTTTAACATATTCGTGAATATTTAATGAACGGTTTGATTGACAGCAATGGTTCTAGAGGCAAAGTTGTTCAGCCTGAGGAGATCTATCAAATGATATGCATATTGTGGGGATGTGTGCAACACCACGTGTTTACAGAGCCGTAAAACTCGTTAGCGCCAACTAGTGGCCGATTTCTTTCAAAACTCTTACAGACCTCTTGGGCCATGAGTCGAACATGCCCATCAAGTTTCGTTCCGATCGGCCTCCGTTAACCTAGTCTCATAGGTGCTCAAACTTCATTGGCCAATGGCGGCCATGTTTTTTGAGATACGCCAATGTCCTCATACACATACATGGGGCCTTGGACCAAGACACTGCATACCAATTTTCAAGTCAATCGGACTAACGGTCAGGTGGTCAGAGCCCCTTTTATGTTTTTTTCATACTATAGCGCCATCTAGTGTTCGATCGTCGCGATTTTTTTTACTGTGACCTCAGAATGATCTCATTCCCATGTGTACCGAGTTTGGTGAAGCTATCTTATTTCCTTCTTGAGTTATATCCATTTTAGTAAAATAGGCTCCACCCACAACGTTCATTTTGCGCCCCCTAGCGACCCTGAATCAAAATTTCAAATTTCTTTTGATAATTATTGATATTCAGACTCCAGAGAACATTTCTGCACTAGTTTGGTTCCGATCGGGCGAAAAACCAGGGACTAGTTCGCAAAAGTAGTTTTTTGACAAAATTCAAAATGGCGGAAAATCTATCATGGCGGAAATGAAATCGGAGATATCCGTTTTATTCGTCAGGAGTCCAGCTTTTCAATGATATAAGACACTTGAGTCTACGACATACGGTCTAGGAGTTATGAGCAGTTTCGCGCAATTGGTTGCTATAGCGCCACCTATGGGCCAATCGGGCTCATAATTTGATAACCTCTCCTCGATTTTTGTACTACCATCTGACAAAGTTTCAAGTCTCTAGCCCTTACGGTTTGGGCTGCACGATGCGTTTTACGGCAGAAGAAAAATAATAACAAGCAGCATTTATTGGTGTTCAAGCAGTTAAGGCTTTTAAGGCCATTAAGCACAAAAGCATCAAAAGACATTAAGTTGTATGTAGCAAGCATGATTTACCATGATATACTACATTTCAGTGTTATTTTTCATGATTTACCATGTTCCAGTATGATTTACCATGAATCTAACATGATTTTCCATAGTTTACCTTGATATACCATGTTATAGGATGATTTACCATGATATAGCACATTCTAGAATAATTTACCAGGATTCTAGCATGATTTACCTTTTTTACTATGATTTACCATGTTTCTGGCGTTATTTACCATGATTTACCATGTTGATAGCAATTATTTGAAGCATCAGAACAATTGAACTGATACACTCTGACAGAATATGAATGTGTTTTAAAAGTAATTGTTATATAAGTGATTTTATAGTGTCTATATACATGTGAAAAGACTATTAATAAGAAGAGTGGCCAGCAGAGGGCAGTAGAAGACCACTTATTGGCTCACTTTCATTTTCAACTACTTTATTTCTCCAGTATTCTTCACTGAAGCAAACCATTTTTATCATGTTAAGTCCATAATGCATGCTTACACACACACACACACACACACATTTTTGGGATATGTTATTGTGAAAATCTGTTTTAATGGTATATGAGCATTTCACATATTTCTTTGCAATGTAATAATATAAAACTAATTAAAGAAAATGCTTTAAGCATTTGTTTGTTAGCCAATGCTGAAAGCTGATAAAAATATTAAAAATGTCTAATGCTGCTGCTCCATCTAGTGGACAACAGTGCTATTACAGCCTACTTATTCAATATGCCATGTTTTTCATATCATTTAATCTACACAAACTCATTCTGTTGTAGATAGAGACATTTGGAACTTCAGGATCCAATGTGACTCAATTGTCACTTCAATAGATGAATTTTGACTAAATGTCATTGTAAATGTTAAAAGAGTGAATTTATAAAGTCTAAATATTAATTATAGTTGAGTAGTGTGACAAAATGACCTTTTTTAAACAGCAGGGGGCAGTAAAATACCACTTATTGGCTTAATAGGCCATTATGTTCATATCATTTTCACCTTTTTAACTGTTATACAGGCCTATTTTGTCCAATCTGTCCGAAAATTTTCATGATTATTTGGAGTCATGGCCCACATGTTCAGACTTGTTCATCGAAGAGATATAGGCTTTCGAGCACACTCGGTCAAGGCTACACATTGAAGTGACCCTATAATAGCCATCAAAATGCAGAAGTTCAACCTTTTCTGATAATTATTGCTCTAGAGAGTCCATAGAATTGTACTGCACTGGTTTTGAACGTTATTATATGAAAATTATATGATCTTAGATGGAAAAAAACATTTACAGCCAATATAGGCAATTTACCATAGGAAATATATGGTTTTAAAGCTTTTTAACAGTTATAGCACCACCTATGGTCTGATCTCCATGAAACTTTGCATGCTTCTTCACCAGGTTATGACACATATGCTCATCAATTTCTGTGAAGTTTTGACTTTTCGTTTAGGATTTATAGGCTTTTGACCGTATTTTGCCCCGCCCCTTTTCTAAAGGACCCTGTTACAGCCACCCAAATAGAAAATTTCAACTTTTTTTCAATAATTATTGATCTAGAGAGTCCAGAGAATTGCCCTAGACTGGTTTGGTTCCGATCGGGCGAAAAACCAGGGACTAGTTCGCAAAAGTAGGTTTTTAACATAATTGTGAATATTTAATGAACGATTTAATTGACAACAATGGTTCTAGAGGCAAAGTTGTTCAGCATGAGGAGATCTATCAAATGATATGCATTTTGTGGGGATGTGTGCAACACCACGTGATTACAGAGCCGTAAAACTCGTTAGCGCCAACTAGTGGCCGATTTGTTTCAAAATTCTTACAGTCCTCTAGGGCCATGAGTGGAACATGCCCATCGAGTTTCGTTCCGATCGGCCTCCGTTAACCTCGTCTCATAGGTGCTCAAACTTCATTGGTCGATGGCGGCCATGTTTTTTGAGATACGCCAATACTCTTTTACACATACATGGGGCCTTTGACCAAGACACTGCATACCAATTTTCAAGTCAATCGGACTAACGGTCAGGTGGCCACACCCCTTTTTATGGTTTTTTAATGTTATAGCGCCACCATGTGGCCAATCGACGCAGTTTTTTTACTGTGACCTCAAATTGAACTTATAAATATGAGTACCAAGTTTGGTGAAGATACCTCATTTACTTCTCGAGTTATAGCCATTTTAGTAAAATTGGCTCCTCCCACAACGATAATTTTACTCCCCCTAGCGAACGGAATTTGACAATTCAACTTTTTTTCGATAATTATTGATATTCAGACTCCAGAGAACATTTCTGCACTGGTTTGGTTCCAATCGGGCAAAAAACCAGGGACTAGTTTGCAAAAGTAGGTTTTTAACATAATTCAAAATGGCGGACAAATTTGAATACCAAAAATAAAATCGGAGATATACATGTTGTCCTTCAGGCGTCCAGCTTTCCAATGATATTAGACACTTGAGTCTACGACTTACGGTCTAGGAGTTATGAGCAGTTACGCGCAATTGATTGCTATAGCGCCACCTATGGGCCAATCGGGCTCATACTTTGATAACCTCTCCTCGATTTTTGTACTACCATCTGGCAAAGTTTCAAAGCTCCAGCTCTTACGGTTTGGGCTGCACAATGCGTTTTACGGCGGAATAATAATAATAATAATAATAATTAAAGCTGCAAGCAGCATTTAGCGGTGTTCAAGCAGTTAAGGCCTTTCAGGCCGTTAAGCACAAAAGCATCAAAAGACATTAAATTTTATTTAGCATACATTTAAACACTGACATAATAGATGGAAAAAAACATTTACAGCCAATATAGGCAATTTACCATAGGAAATATATGGTTTTAAAGCTTTTTAACAGTTATAGCGCCAACTATGGTCTGATCTCCATGAAACTTTGCATGCTTCTTCACCATGTTATGACACATATGCTCATCAATTTCTGTGAAGTTTTGACTTTTCGTTTAGGATTTATAGGCTTTTGACCGTATTTTGCCCGCCCCTTTTCTAAATGACCCTGTTACAGCCACCCAAATGCAAAATTTAAACTTTTTTTCGATAATTATTGATCTAGAGAGTCCAGAGAATTGCCCTAGACTGGTTTGGTTCCGATCGGGCGAAAAACCAGGGACTAGTTTGCAAAAGTAGGTTTTTAACATAATTGTGAATATTTAATGAACGATTTGATTGACAACAATGGTTCTAGAGGCAAAGTTGTTCAGCATGAGGAGATCTATCAAATGATATGCATTTTGTGGGGATGTGTGCAACACCACGTGATTACAGAGCCGTAAAACTCGTTAGCGCCAACTAGTGGCCGATTTGTTTCAAAATTCTTACAGGCCTCTAGGGCCATGAGTCGAACATGCCCATCGAGTTTCGTTCCGATCGGCCTCCGTTAACCTCGTCTCATAGGTGCTCAAACTTCATTGGTCAATGGCGGCCATGTTTTTTGAGATACGCCAATATCCTTTTACATATACATGGGGCCTTGGACCAAGACACTGCATACCAATTTTCAAGTCAATCGGACTAACGGTCAGGTGGCCACACCCCTTTTTAAGTTTTTTTAATGTTATAGCGCCACCATGTGAGTAATCGACGCAGTTTGTTTACTGTGACCTCAAATTGAACTCATAAATATGTCTACCAAGTTTGGTGAAGATACCTCATTTACTTCTCGAGTTATAGCCATTTTAGTAAAATTGGCTCCTCCCACAACGTTAATTTTACTACCCCTAGCGACCGGAATTTGAAAATTCAACTTTTTTTCGATAATTATTGATATTCAGACTCCAGAGAACATTTCTGCACTGGTTTGGTTCCAATCGGGCAAAAAAACAGGGACTAGTTTGCAAAAGTAGGTTTTTAACATAATTCAAAATGGCGGACAAATTTGCATACCAAAAATAAAATCGGAGATATACATTTTGTCCTTCAGGCGTCCAGCTTTCCAATGATATAAGACACTTGAGTCTACGACTTACGGTCTAGGAGTTATGAGCAGTTACGCGCAATTGATTGCTATAGCGCCACCTATGGGCCAATCGGGCTCATACTTTGATAACCTCTCCTCGATTTTTGTACTACCATCTGGCAAAGTTTCAAAGCTCCAGCTCTTACGGTTTGGGCTGCACGATGCGTTTTACGGCGTAATAATAATAATAATTAAAGCTGCATAGCAGCATTTAGCGGTGTTCAAGCAGTTAAGGCCTTTAAGGCCGTTAAGCACAAAATCATCAAAAGACATTAAATTTTATTTAGCATACATTTAAACACTGACATAATAGATGGAAAAAAACATTTACAGCCAAAATAGGCAATTTACCATAGGAAATACATTGTTTCAAAGCTTTTTAACAGTTATAGCGCCACCTATGGTCTGATCTCCATAAAATTTGGCATGCTTTTTAAGGATGTTATGTCACATATGCTCACCAATTTTTGTGAAGTTCTGAGTTTTCGTATAGGATTTATAGGCTTTCGACTATATTTTGCCACGCCCATTTTATAAATGACCCTGTTATAGCCAACCAAATGCCAAATTTCATTTTTTTTTTTTTTGATAATTATTGATCTAGAGAGTCCAGAGAATTGTCCTAGACTGGTCTGGTTCCGATCGGGCGAAAATCCTAGGACTAGTTCGCAAAAGTAGGTTTTAAACATATTTGTGAATATTTAATGAACGATTTGATTGACAGCAATGGTTCTAGAGGCAAAGTTGTTCAGCATGAGGAGATCTATCAAATGATATGCATTTTGTGGGGATGTGTGCCACACCACGTGATTACAGAGCCGTAAAACTCGTTAGCGCCAACTAGTGGCCGATTTGTTTCAAAACTCTTACAGACCTCTTGGGCCATGAGTCGAACATGCCCATCGAGTTTCGTTCCGATCGGCCTCCGTTAACCTCGTCTCACAGGTGCTCAAACTTCATTGGCCGATGGCGGCCATGTTTTTTGAGATACGCCAAT
Organism: Gila orcuttii; assembly: GCA_026230005.1. Taxonomy (NCBI): domain Eukaryota; kingdom Metazoa; phylum Chordata; class Actinopteri; order Cypriniformes; family Leuciscidae; genus Gila; species Gila orcuttii. The sequence continues at coordinate 36,720,872 of JAPDVR010000005.1, read as the reverse complement.
GTCCTTTTATACATACATGGGGCCTTGGACCAAGACACTGCATACCAATTTTCAAGTCAATCGGATCAACGGTCAGGTGGTCATAGCCCTATTTATGTTTTTTTAATGTTATAGCGCCACCTAGTGCCCAATCGTCGCGATTGTTTTACTGTGACCTCAGAATGAACTTATTCACATGTGTACCGAGTTTGGTGAAGCTATCTCATTTACTTCTTGAGTTATAGCCATTTTAGTAAAATAGGCTCCGCCCACAACGTTCATTTTGCGCCCCCTAGCAACCGTGAATCAAAATTTCAACTTTTTTTCGATAATTATTGATATTCAGACTCCAGAGAACATTTTGGCACTGGTTTGGTTCCGATCGGGCGAAAAACCAGGGACTAGTTCGCAAAAGTAGTTTTTCGTCAAAATTCAAAATGGCGGAAAATCTATCATGGCGGAAATGAAATCGGAGATATACGTTTTTTACTTCAGGTTTCCAGCTTTCCAGAGATATAAGACACTTGAGTCTACGACATACGGTCTAGGAGTTATGAGCAGTTTTGCGCAATTGGTTGCTATAGCGCCACCTATGGGCCAATCGGGCTCATAATTTGATAACCTCTCCTCGATTTTTGTACTACCATCTGACAAAGTTTCAAGTCTCTAGCACTTACGGTTTGGGCTGCACGATGCGTTTTACGGCGGAAGAAAAATAATAATAATAATAATAATTAAAGCTGCTAGCAGCATTTAGCGGTGTTCAAGCATTTAAGCCATTTTAGCACATAAGCATTAAAGACATTTAGCAAGCATGTAACCACTGACATAATAGATGGAAAACCATTTACCATGATTCTAGCATGATTTGCCATAGTTTTACCATGATTTACCATGTTCTAGTATGATTTACCATGAATCTAGCATGATTTACCATAGTTTACCATGATATACCAAGTTCTAGTATGATTCACCATGATTTACCCTGTTGTAGCATGGTTTACCACAATTGAACACATTCTAGTATGATTTGCCATGTTATAGTATAATTTACCATGATATACCACATTCTAGAATGATTTACCAGGATTGTAGCATGATTTACCATGATTCATCACATTGCTAGCATGATTTGCCATGATACACCATGTAATAGTATTTTTTACTATGATTTACCATGTTTCTATCATGATTTACCACATTGCTGCATTGATTTGAAGTGTCAATAAAAAAGTGATAAACTCTGACAAAAAATTATTGTCTTATAATAGTTAACATGGAGAAACTGGTTTGCTTCAGAATACTGGTGAAATTAAAGTCTGTCAAAATGAGAGTGAGCCAATAAGTGGTCTTCTACTGCCATCTGCTGGTCATTCTGCTTATTAATAAAGTGTTTTCAGAGATGCTTTTGCACTCATATGTAGACATTTGCACACACACACACACACTTTTGGGATGTTATTGTGAAAATCTAATTTAGTTTAATATAGTTGATAAAATCTAATTTAGTTTAGTTGAATATTTAGGTAATATAGTTTAATAATATTAAACTATATTACCAGTCCATCATAATAATAAAAAAATAGCTTTAAGAAGTAAAATGGCCAGCAGAGGGCAGTAGAAGACCACTTATTGGCTCACTTTCATTTTGAACTACTTGGTTTCATTAGTATTCTACACTAAAGCAAAGTAGTTTTTTCATGTTAACTCCATAATGCATGCTTATACACACACACACACACACACACACACACACACACACACACACACACACACACACACATTTGGGATATGTCATTGTGAAACTCTCTTTTAATGGTCTATAAGCATTTCACATATTTCTTTGTGATGTAATAATATAAAACTAATTTTAAAAAATAGCTTTAAGCATTTGTTTGTAAGCCAATGCTGAAAGCTGATAAAAAGATTAAACATGTCTAATACTGCTGCTCCCTCTAGTGGACAACAGTGGTATTACAGCCTATATAGAGTTGAAATGAATGAATGGAAATTTGGTTTTTCATTTATATCTCCGGAACGAGAAAGTGAAAAAATCTGAAACTCAGAACTTAGATAGTGTCCGAGGAGCTCTGTTGAACGAGACCATCCCGGTGTTGGTGGCCGATCGGGGCCGTGAGTTATGCCAGTTGAAAGGCATATCTTTTGGGGCTTATATCTCGGGAATGCCCGGGCCAAATCGCACCAAACTCGAATCGAAGTTAGACGAGGACGGGCTCTTTCCAACGAGCTATCACACAAGAATCTAGGTGGTCTGGGTCGGGAGTTACAGCCGTTCAAAGTCGGGGGTCTCTCGGATTAGCGATCCGCGGGGGGGCGCTCCCGAGGCCCGCGACGATAGATTTCGATCAAGGCCCAATAGAGGACTTTACCATCCAAATTTGAGCGTGCAGGGAGCTTCCGTTTTCGAGTTATGATTGAATTTGTACTGGGAGGGCGTGGCCTAACGTTATACTTTCGTTTTCAGCCTTCCTGTGACACAATTGTGAATAATACAATGAATTTGAACAAAATGTGATTGTAAATGTTAAAATAATGATTTTATAAAGTCTAAATATGAATTATATATAACAATATTAGGGAGTAGTATGATGAAATGACAGCAGGAGGCAGTAAAATACCACTTATTGGCTGTTATACACCCTATTATAGCCATCCAAATGAAGAAGTTATACCTCTTTTGATAATTATTGATCTAGAGAGTCCAGAGAATTGTACTGCACTGGTTTTAAACATTATGATTTGAAAATTATATGATCATAGATGGAAAATACCATTTACAGCCAATACAGGCAATTTACCATAGGAAATATATGGTTTTAAAGCTTTTTAACAGTTATAGCGCCACCTATGGTCCGATCTCCATGAAACTTTGCATGCTTCTTCACATTGTTATGACACATATGCTCATGAATTTTTGTGAAGTTCTGATTTTTTATTTATGATTTATAGGCTTTTGAGTGTATTTTGACAAGCCCATTTTATAAATGACCCTGTTACAGCCACCCAAATGCAAAAGTTCAACTTTTTTTTGATAATTATTGATCTAGAGAGTCCAGAGAATTGTCCTAGACTGGTCTGGTTCCGATCAGGCGAAAAACCTAGGACTAGTTCGCAAAAGTAGGTTTTTAACATATTCGTGAATATTTAATGAACGATGTGATTGACAGCAATGGTTCAAGAGGCAAAGTTGTTCAGCATGAGGAGATCTATCAAATGATATGCATTTTGTGGGGATGTGTGCCACACCACGTGATTACAGAGCCGTAAAACTTGTTAGCGCCAACTAGTGGCCGATTTCTTTCAAAACTCTTACAGACCTCTTGGGCCATGAGTCGAACATGCCCATCGAGTTTCGTTCCGATCGGCCTCCGTTAACCTCGTCTCACAGGTGCTCAAACTTCATTGGCCGATGGCGGCCATGTTTTTTGAGATACGCCAATGTCCTTTTATACATACATGGGGCCTTGGACCAAGACACTGCATACCAATTTTCAAGTCAATCGGACCAACGGTCAGGTGGTCATAGCCCTATTTATGTTTTTTTAATGTTATAGCGCCACCTAGTGCCCAATCGTCGCGATTTTTTTACTGTGACCTCAGAATGAACTTATTCACATGTGTACCGAGTTTGGTGAAGCTATCTCATTTACTTCTTGAGTTATAGCCATTTTAGTAAAATAGGCTCCGCCCACAACGTTCATTTTGCGCCCCCTAGCGACCGTGAATCAAAATTTCAACTTTTTTTCGATAATTATTGATAATCAGACTCCAGAGAACATTTTGGCACTGGTTTGGTTCCGATCGGGCGAAAAACCAGGGACTAGTTCGCAAAAGTAGTTTTTCGACAAAATTCAAAATGGCGGAAAATCTATCATGGCGGAAATGAAATCGGAGATATACGTTTTTTACTTCAGGTTTCCAGCTTTCCAGAGATATAAGACACTTGAGTCTACGACATACTGTCTAGGAGTTATGAGCAGTTTTGCGCAATTGGTTGCTATAGCGCCACCTATGGGCCAATCGGGCTCATAATTTGATAACTTCTCCTCGATTTTTGTACTACCATCTGACAAAGTTTCAAGTCTCTAGCACTTACGGTTTGGTCTGCACGATGCGTTTTAGCGGAGAATAATAATAATAAAAATCAGTACAAATACAATAGGTTTTCAGCACTTCGTGCTTGAACACCTAATAATTAAAGCTGCAAGCAGCATTTAGCGGTGTTCAAGCAGTTAAGGCCTTTCAGGCCGTTAAGCACAAAAGCATCAAAAGACATTAAATTTCATTTAGCATACATTTAAACACTGACATAATAGATGGAAAAAACCATTTACAGCCAATATAGGCAATTTACCATAGGAAATATATGGTTTTAAAGCTTTTTAACAGTTATAGCGCCACCTATGGTCCGATCTCCATGAAACTTTGCATGCTTCTTCACCATGTTATGACACATATGCTCATCAATTTTTGTGAAGTTTTGACTTTTCGTTTAGGATTTATAGGCTTTTGACTGTATTTAGCCCCGCCCCTTTTCTAAATTACCCTGTTACAGCCAACCAAATGCAAAATTTCAACTTTTTTGGATAATTATTGATCTAGAGAGTCCAGAGAATAGGCCTAGACTGGTTTGGTTCCGATCGGGTGAAAAACCAGGGACTAGTTCGCAAAAGTAGGTTTTGGACAAAACTGGCCATAACAAATTTTTTTTGCTCAAATCGAGAATCCGAGATATACATCGTGTCCGTCTTGAGCCAGGGATCACAGTGATGTAAAATCTTGATTCTAGGTCAAACGGTCGAGGAGTTATGGGTAATTTAGTACTTTTGGTTTCTGTAGCGCCACCTATGGGCCAATCGGGGTCATACTCTGATAGGTTCTCCCCAAAAGTGTGGCCTACCATCTGGCCGAGTTTCAAGTCTCTAGGCCTTACGGTTTGGGCTGCACGATGCGTTTTAGGGCAATTTTTTTTTCAAATAGCAAATACAATAGGTTTTCAGCACTAAAGTGCTTGAACACCTAATAAGAATGAGACCTTTTTGACAGTTATAGCGCCACCTATGGTCCGATCTCCATGAAACTTTGCATGCTTCTTCACCATGTTATGACACATATGCTCATAAATTTTTGTGAAGTTTTGACTTTTCGTTTAGGATTTATAGGCTTTTGACTGTATTTTGCCCCGCCCCTTTTCTAAATGACCCTGTTACAGCCAACCAAATGCAAAATTTCAAATTTTTTTCGATAATTATTTATCTAGAGAGTCCAGAGAATAGGCCTAGACTGGTTTGCTTCCGATCGGGCGAAAAACCAGGGACTAGTTCGCAAAAGTAGATTTTGGACAAAACTGGCCATAACAATTTTTTCTTGCTCAAATCGAGAATCCGAGATATATATCTTGTCCGTCTTGAGCCATGGATCACAGTGATGTAAAAATCTTGATTCTAGGTCAAACGGTCGAGGAGTTATGGGTAATTTAGTACTTTTTGTTGCTGTAGCGCCACCTATTGGCCAATCGGGGTCATACTCTGATAGGTTCTCCCCAAAAGTGTGGCCTACCATCTGGCCGAGTTTCAAGTCTCTAGGCCTTACGGTTTGGGCTGCACGATGCATTTAGGGCAATTTTTTTTTTCAAATAGCAAATACAATAGGTTTTCAGCACTAAAGTGCTTGAACACCTAATAAGAATGAGACCTTTTTGACAGTTATATCGCCACCTATGGTCCGATCTCCATGAAACTTTGCATGCTTCTTCACCATGTTATGTCACATATGCTCATCAATTTTTGTGAAGTTTTGACTTTTCGTTTAGGATTTATAGGCTTTTGACTGTATTTTGCCCCGCCCCTTTTCTAAATGACCCTGTTACAGCCAACCAAATGCAAAATTTCAAATTTTTTTCGATAATTATTTATCGAGAGAGTCCAGAGAATAGGCCTAGACTGGTTTGCTTCCGATCGGGCGAAAAACCAGGGACTAGTTCGCAAAAGTAGATTTTGGACAAAACTGGCCATAACAATTTTTTCTTGCTCAAATCGAGAATCCGAGATATATATCTTGTCCGTCTTGAGCCATGGATCACAGTGATGTCAAAATCTTGATTCTAGGTCAAACGGTCGAGGAGTTCTGGGTAATTTAGTACTTTTGGTTGCTGTAGCGCCACCTATTGGCCAATCGGGGTCATACTCTGATAGGTTCTCCCCAAAAGTGTGGCCTACCATCTGGCCGAGTTTCAAGTCTCTAGGCCTTACGGTTTGGGCTGCACGATGCATTTAGGGCAATTTTTTTTTTCAAATAGCAAATACAATAGGTTTTCAGCACTAAAGTGCTTGAACACCTAATAAGAATGAGACCTTTTTGACAGTTATAGCGCCACCTATGGTCCGATCTCCATGAAACTTTGCATGCTTCTTCACCATGTTATGACACATATGCTCATAAATTTTTTGTGAAGTTTTGACTTTTCGTTTAGGATTTATAGGCTTTTGACTGTATTTTGCCCCGCCCCTTTTCTAAATGACCCTGTTACAGCCAACCAAATGCAAAATTTCAAAAAAATTTCGATAATTATTGATCTAGAGAGTCCAGAGAATAGGCCTAGACTGGTTTGGTTCCGATCGGGCGAAAAACCAGGGACTAGTTCGCAAAAGTAGGTTTTGGACAAAACTGGCCATAACAATTTTTTCTTGCTCAAATACATCTTGTCCGTCTTGAGCCATGGATCACAGTGATGTAAAAATCTTGATTCTAGGTCAAACGGTCGAGGAGTTATGGGTAATTCAGTACTTTTGGTTTCTGTAGCGCCACCTATGGGCCAATCGGGGTCATACTCTGATAGGTTCTCCCCAAAAGTGTGGCCTACCATCTGGCCGAGTTTCAAGTCTCTAGGCCTTACGGTTTGGGCTGCATGATGCGTTTTAGGGCAATTTTTTTTTCAAATAGCAAATACAATAGGTTTTCAGCATTAAAGTGCTTGAACACCTAATAAGAATGAGACCTTTTTGACAGTTATAGCGCCACCTATGGTCCTATCTCCATGAAACTTTGCATGCTTCTTCACCATGTTATGACACATATGCTCATCAATTTTTGTGAAGTTTTGACTTTTCGTTTAGGATTTATAGGCTTTTGACTGTATTTTGCCCCGCCCCTTTTCTAAATGACCCTGTTACAGCCAACCAAATGCAAAATTTCAAATTTTTTCGATAATTATTGATCTAGAGAGTCCAGAGAATAGGCCTAGACTGGTTTGGTTCCGATCGGGCGAAAAACCAGGGACTAGTTCGCAAAAGTAGGTTTTGGACAAATATGGCCATAACAAATTTTCAGTGATGTAAAAATCTTGATTCTAGGTCAAACGGTCGAGGAGTTATGGGTAATTTAGTACTTTTGGTTTCTGTAGCGCCACCTATGGGCCAATCGGGGTCATACTCTGATAGGTTCTCCCCAAAAGTGTGGCCTACCATCTGGCCGAGTTTCAAGTCTCTAGGCCTTACAGTTTGGGCTGCACGATGCGTTTTAGGGCAATTTTTTTTTTCAAATAGCAAATACAATAGGTTTTCAGCACTAAAGTGCTTGAACACCTAATAAGAATGAGACCTTTTTGACAGTTATAGCGCCACCTATGGTCCGATCTCCATGAAACTTTGCATGCTTCTTCACCATGTTATGACACATATGCTCATCAATTTTTGTGAAGTTTTGACTTTTCGTTTAGGATTTATAGGCTTTTGACTGTATTTTGCCCCGCCCCTTTTCTAAATGACCCTGTTACAGCCAACCAAATGCAAAATTTCAAAATTTTTTCGATAATTATTTATCTAGAGAGTCCAGAGAATAGGCCTAGACTGGTTTGCTTCCGATCGGGCGAAAAACCAGGGACTAGTTCACAAAAGTAGGTTTTGGACAAAACTGGCCATAACAATTTTTTCTTGCTCAAATCGAGAATCCGAGATATATATCTTGTCCGTCTTGAGCCATGGATCACAGTGATGTAAAAATCTTGATTCTAGGTCAAACGGTCGAGGAGTTATGGGTAATTTAGTACTTTTGGTTGCTGTAGCGCCACCTATGGGCCAATCGGGGTCATACTCTGATAGGTTCTTCCCAAAAGTGTGGCCTACCATCTGGCCGAGTTTCAAGTCTCTAGGCCTTACGGTTTGGGCTGCACGATGCATTTAGGGCAATTTTTTTTTTCAAATAGCAACTACAATAGGTTTTCAGCACTAAAGTGCTTGAACACCTAATAAGAATGAGACCTTTTTGACAGTTATAGCGCCACCTATGGTCCGATCTCCATGAAACTTTGCATGCTTCTTCACCATGTTATGACACATATGCTCAAAAATTTTTGTGAAGTTTTGACTTTTCGTTTAGGATTTATAGGCTTTTGACTGTATTTTGCCCCGCCCCTTTTCTAATTGACCCTGTTACAGCCAACCAAATGCAAAATTTCAATTTTTTTCGATAATTATTTATCTAGAGAGTCCAGAGAATAGGCCTAGACTGGTTTGCTTCCGATCGGGCGAAAAACCAGGGACTAGTTCGCAAAAGTAGGTTTTGGACAAAACTGGCCATAACAATGTTTTCTTGCTCAAATCGAGAATCCGAGATATATATCTTGTCCGCCTTGAGCCATGGATCACATTGATGTAAAAATCTTGATTCTAGGTCAAACGGTCGAGGAGTTATGGGTAATTTAGTACTTTTGGTTTCTGTAGCGCCACCTATGGGCCAATCGGGGTCATACTCTGATAGGTTCTCCCCAAAAGTGTGGCCTACCATCTGGCCGAGTTTCAAGTCTCTAGGCCTTACAGTTTGGGCTGCACGATGCGTTTTAGGGCAATTTTTTTTTTCAAATAGCAAATACAATAGGTTTTCAGCACTAAAGTGCTTGAACACCTAATAAGAATGAGACCTTTTTGACAGTTATAGCGCCACCTATGGTCCGATCTCCATGAAACTTTGCATGCTTCTTCACCATGTTATGACACATATGCTCATCAATTTTTGTGAAGTTTTGACTTTTCGTTTAGGATTTATAGGCTTTTGACTGTATTTTGCCCCGCCCCTTTTCTAAATGACCCTGTTACAGCCAACCAAATGCAAAATTTCAAAATTTTTTCGATAATTATTTATCTAGAGAGTCCAGAGAATAGGCCTAGACTGGTTTGCTTCCGATCGGGCGAAAAACCAGGGACTAGTTCACAAAAGTAGGTTTTGGACAAAACTGGCCATAACAATTTTTTCTTGCTCAAATCGAGAATCCGAGATATATATCTTGTCCGTCTTGAGCCATGGATCACAGTGATGTAAAAATCTTGATTCTAGGTCAAACGGTCGAGGAGTTATGGGTAATTTAGTACTTTTGGTTGCTGTAGCGCCACCTATGGGCCAATCGGGGTCATACTCTGATAGGTTCTCCCCAAAAGTGTGGCCTACCATCTGGCCGAGTTTCAAGTCTCTAGGCCTTACGGTTTGGGCTGCACGATGCATTTAGGGCAATTTTTTTTTTCAAATAGCAACTACAATAGGTTTTCAGCACTAAAGTGCTTGAACACCTAATAAGAATGAGACCTTTTTGACAGTTATAGCGCCACCTATGGTCCGATCTCCATAAAACTTTGCATGCTTCTTCACCATGTTATGACACATATGCTCAAAAATTTTTGTGAAGTTTTGACTTTTCGTTTAGGATTTATAGGCTTTTGACTGTATTTTGCCCCGCCCCTTTTCTAATTGACCCTGTTACAGCCAACCAAATGCAAAATTTCAATTTTTTTCGATAATTATTTATCTAGAGAGTCCAGAGAATAGGCCTAGACTGGTTTGCTTCCGATCGGGCGAAAAACCAGGGACTAGTTCGCAAAAGTAGGTTTTGGACAAAACTGGCCATAACAATGTTTTCTTGCTCAAATCGAGAATCCGAGATATATATCTTGTCCGCCTTGAGCCATGGATCACAGTGATGTAAAAATCTTGATTCTAGGTCAAACGGTCGAGGAGTTATGGGTAATTTAGTACTTTTGGTTTCTGTAGCGCCACCTATGGGCCAATCGGGGTCATACTCTGATAGGTTCTCCCCAAAAGTGTGGCCTACCATCTGGCCGAGTTTCAAGTCTCTAGGCCTTACAGTTTGGGCTGCACGATGCGTTTTAGGGCAATTTTTTTTTTCAAATAGCAAATACAATAGGTTTTCAGCACTAAAGTGCTTGAACACCTAATAAGAATGAGACCTTTTTGACAGTTATAGCGCCACCTATGGTCCGATCTCCATGAAACTTTGCATGCTTCTTCACCATGTTATGACACATATGCTCATCAATTTTTGTGAAGTTTTGACTTTTCGTTTAGGATTTATAGGCTTTTGACTGTATTTTGCCCCGCCCCTTTTCTAAATGACCCTGTTACAGCCAACCAAATGCAAAATTTCAAATTTTTTTCGATAATTATTTATCTAGAGAGTCCAGAGAATAGGCCTAGACTGGTTTGCTTCCGATCGGGCGAAAAACCAGGGACTAGTTCACAAAAGTAGGTTTTGGACAAAACTGGCCATAACACTTTTTTCTTGCTCAAATCGAGAATCCGAGATATATATCTTGTCCGTCTTGAGCCATGGATCACAGTGATGTAAAAATCTTGATTCTAGGTCAAACGGTCGAGGAGTTATGGGTAATTTAGTACTTTTGGTTGCTGTAGCGCCACCTATTGGCCAATCGGGGTCATACTCTGATAGGTTCTCCCCAAAAGTGTGGCCTACCATCTGGCCAAGTTTCAAGTCTCTAGGCCTTACGGTTTGGGCTGCACGATGCATTTAGGGCAATTTTTTTTTTCAAATAGCAACTACAATAGGTTTTCAGCACTAAAGTGCTTGAACAGCTAATAAGAATGAGACCTTTTTGACAGTTATATCGCCACCTATGGTCCGATCTCCATGAAACTTTGCATGCTTCTTCACCATGTTATGACACATATGCTCATCAATTTTTGTGAAGTTTTGACTTTTCGTTTAGGATTTATAGGCTTTTGACTGTATTTTGCCCCGCCCCTTTTCTAAATGACCCTGTTACAGCCAACCAAATGCAAAATTTCAAATTTTTTTTTTTTTGATAATTATTTATCTAGAGAGTCCAGAGAATAGGCCTAGACTGGTTTGCTTCCGATCGGGCGAAAAACCAGGGACTAGTTCGCAAAAGTAGATTTTGGACAAAACTGGCCATAACAATTTTTTCTTCCTCAAATCGAGAATCCGAGATATATATCTCGTCCGTCTTGAGCCATGGATCACAGTGATGTCAAAATCTTGATTCTAGGTCAAACGGTCGAGGAGTTCTGGGTAATTTAGTACTTTTGGTTGCTGTAGCGCCACCTATTGGCCAATCGGGGTCATACTCTGATAGTTTCTCCCCAAAAGTGTGGCCTACCATCTGGCCGAGTTTCAAGTCTCTAGGCCTTACGGTTTGGGCTGCACGATGCATTTAGGGCAATTTTTTTTTTCAAATAGCAAATACAATAGGTTTTCAGCACTAAAGTGCTTGAACACCTAATAAGAATGAGACCTTTTTGACAGTTATAGCGCCACCTATGGTCCGATCTCCATGAAACTTTGCATGCTTCTTCACCATGTTATGACACATATGCTCATCAATTTTTGTGAAGTTTTGACTTTTCGTTTAGGATTTATAGGCTTTTGACTGTATTTTGCCCCGCCCCTTTTCTAAATGACCCTGTTACAGCCAACCAAATGCAAAATTTCAAAATTTTTTCGATAATTATTTATCTAGAGAGTCCAGAGAATAGGCCTAGACTGGTTTGCTTCCGATCGGGCGAAAAACCAGGGACTAGTTCACAAAAGTAGGTTTTGGACAAAACTGGCCATAACAATTTTTTCTTGCTCAAATCGAGAATCCGAGATATATATCTTGTCCGTCTTGAGCCATGGATCACAGTGATGTAAAAATCTTGATTCTAGGTCAAACGGTCGAGGAGTTATGGGTAATTTAGTACTTTTGGTTGCTGTAGCGCCACCTATGGGCCAATCGGGGTCATACTCTGATAGGTTCTCCCCAAAAGTGTGGCCTACCATCTGGCCGAGTTTCAAGTCTCTAGGCCTTACGGTTTGGGCTGCACGATGCATTTAGGGCAATTTTTTTTTTCAAATAGCAACTACAATAGGTTTTCAGCACTAAAGTGCTTGAACACCTAATAAGAATGAGACCTTTTTGACAGTTATAGCGCCACCTATGGTCCGATCTCCATGAAACTTTGCATGCTTCTTCACCATGTTATGACACATATGCTCAAAAATTTTTGTGAAGTTTTGACTTTTCGTTTAGGATTTATAGGCTTTTGACTGTATTTTGCCCCGCCCCTTTTCTAATTGACCCTGTTACAGCCAACCAAATGCAAAATTTCAATTTTTTTCGATAATTATTTATCTAGAGAGTCCAGAGAATAGGCCTAGACTGGTTTGCTTCCGATCGGGCGAAAAACCAGGGACTAGTTCGCAAAAGTAGGTTTTGGACAAAACTGGCCATAACAATGTTTTCTTGCTCAAATCGAGAATCCGAGATATATATCTTGTCCGCCTTGAGCCATGGATCACAGTGATGTAAAAATCTTGATTCTAGGTCAAACGGTCGAGGAGTTATGGGTAATTTAGTACTTTTGGTTTCTGTAGCGCCACCTATGGGCCAATCGGGGTCATACTCTGATAGGTTCTCCCCAAAAGTGTGGCCTACCATCTGGCCGAGTTTCAAGTCTCTAGGCCTTACAGTTTGGGCTGCACGATGCGTTTTAGGGCAATTTTTTTTTTCAAATAGCAAATACAATAGGTTTTCAGCACTAAAGTGCTTGAACACCTAATAAGAATGAGACCTTTTTGACAGTTATAGCGCCACCTATGGTCCGATCTCCATGAAACTTTGCATGCTTCTTCACCATGTTATGACACATATGCTCATCAATTTTTGTGAAGTTTTGACTTTTCGTTTAGGATTTATAGGCTTTTGACTGTATTTTGCCCCGCCCCTTTTCTAAATGACCCTGTTACAGCCAACCAAATGCAAAATTTCAAATTTTTTTCGATAATTATTTATCTAGAGAGTCCAGAGAATAGGCCTAGACTGGTTTGCTTCCGATCGGGCGAAAAACCAGGGACTAGTTCACAAAAGTAGGTTTTGGACAAAACTGGCCATAACACTTTTTTCTTGCTCAAATCGAGAATCCGAGATATATATCTTGTCCGTCTTGAGCCATGGATCACAGTGATGTAAAAATCTTGATTCTAGGTCAAACGGTCGAGGAGTTATGGGTAATTTAGTACTTTTGGTTGCTGTAGCGCCACCTATTGGCCAATCGGGGTCATACTCTGATAGGTTCTCCCCAAAAGTGTGGCCTACCATCTGGCCAAGTTTCAAGTCTCTAGGCCTTACGGTTTGGGCTGCACGATGCATTTAGGGCAATTTTTTTTTTCAAATAGCAACTACAATAGGTTTTCAGCACTAAAGTGCTTGAACAGCTAATAAGAATGAGACCTTTTTGACAGTTATATCGCCACCTATGGTCCGATCTCCATGAAACTTTGCATGCTTCTTCACCATGTTATGACACATATGCTCATCAATTTTTGTGAAGTTTTGACTTTTCGTTTAGGATTTATAGGCTTTTGACTGTATTTTGCCCCGCCCCTTTTCTAAATGACCCTGTTACAGCCAACCAAATGCAAAATTTCAAATTTTTTTTTTTTTGATAATTATTTATCTAGAGAGTCCAGAGAATAGGCCTAGACTGGTTTGCTTCCGATCGGGCGAAAAACCAGGGACTAGTTCGCAAAAGTAGATTTTGGACAAAACTGGCCATAACAATTTTTTCTTCCTCAAATCGAGAATCCGAGATATATATCTCGTCCGTCTTGAGCCATGGATCACAGTGATGTCAAAATCTTGATTCTAGGTCAAACGGTCGAGGAGTTCTGGGTAATTTAGTACTTTTGGTTGCTGTAGCGCCACCTATTGGCCAATCGGGGTCATACTCTGATAGTTTCTCCCCAAAAGTGTGGCCTACCATCTGGCCGAGTTTCAAGTCTCTAGGCCTTACGGTTTGGGCTGCACGATGCATTTAGGGCAATTTTTTTTTTCAAATAGCAAATACAATAGGTTTTCAGCACTAAAGTGCTTGAACACCTAATAAGAATGAGACCTTTTTGACAGTTATAGCGCCACCTATGGTCCGATCTCCATGAAACTTTGCATGCTTCTTCACCATGTTATGACACATATGCTCATCAATTTTTTGTGAAGTTTTGACTTTTCGTTTAGGATTTATAGGCTTTTGACTGTATTTTGCCCCGCCCCTTTTCTAAATGACCCTGTTACAGCCAACCAAATGCAAAATTTCAAAAAATTTTCGATAATTATTGATCTAGAGAGTCCAGAGAATAGGCCTAGACTGGTTTGGTTCCGATCGGGCGAAAAACCAGGGACTAGTTCGCAAAAGTAGGTTTTGGACAAAACTGGCCATAACAATTTTTTCTTGCTCAAATACATCTTGTCCGTCTTGAGCCATGGATCACAGTGATGTAAAAATCTTGATTCTAGGTCAAACGGTCGAGGAGTTATGGGTAATTCAGTACTTTTGGTTTCTGTAGCGCCACCTATGGGCCAATCGGGGTCATACTCTGATAGGTTCTCCCCAAAAGTGTGGCCTACCATCTGGCCGAGTTTCAAGTCTCTAGGCCTTACGGTTTGGGCTGCACGATGCGTTTTAGGGCAATTTTTTTTTTCAAATAGCAAATACAATAGGTTTTCAGCACTAAAGTGCTTGAACACCTAATAAGAATGAGACCTTTTTGACAGTTATAGCGCCACCTATGGTCCGATCTCCATGAAACTTTGCATGCTTCTTCACCATGTTATGACACATATGCTCATCAATTTTTGTGAAGTTTTGACTTTTCGTTTAGGATTTATAGGCTTTTGACTGTATTTTGCCCCGCCCCTTTTCTAAATGACCCTGTTACAGCCAACCAAATGCAAAATTTCAAATTTTTTCGATAATTATTGATCTAGAGAGTCCAGAGAATAGGCCTAGACTGGTTTGGTTCCGATCGGGCGAAAAACCAGGGACTAGTTCGCAAAAGTAGGTTTTGGACAAATATGGCCATAACAAATTTTCAGTGATGTAAAAATCTTGATTCTAGGTCAAACGGTCGAGGAGTTATGGGTAATTTAGTACTTTTGGTTTATTTAGCGCCACCTATGGGCCAATCGGGGTCATACTCTGATAGGTTCTCCCCAAAAGTGTGGCCTACCATCTGGCCGAATTTCAAGTCTCTAGGCCTTACGGTTTGGGCTGCACGATGCATTTAGGGCAATTTTTTTTTTCAAATAGCAAATACAATAGGTTTTCAGCACTAAAGTGCTTGAACACCTAATAAGAATGAGACCTTTTTGACAGTTATAACGCCACCTATGGTCCGATCTCCATGAAACTTTGCATGCTTCTTCACCATGTTATGACACATATGCTCATCAATTTTTGTGAAGTTTTGACTTTTCGTTTAGGATTTATAGGCTTTTGACTGTATTTTGCCCTGCCCCTTTTCTAAATGACCCTGTTACAGCCAACCAAATGCAAAATTTCAAAAAATTTTCGATAATTATTGATCTAGAGAGTCCAGAGAATAGGCCTAGTCTGGTTTGGTTCCGATGGGGCGAAAAACCAGGGACTAGTTCGCAAAAGTAGGTTTTGGACAAAACTGGCCATAACAATTTTTTCTTGCTCAAATACATCTTGTCCGTCTTGAGCCATGGATCACAGTGATGTAAAAATCTTGATTCTAGGTCAAACGGTCGAGGAGTTATGGGTAATTTAGTACTTTTGGTTGCTGTAGCGCCACCTATTGGCCAATCGGGGTCATACTCTGATAGGTTCTCCCCAAAAGTGTGGCCTACCATCTGGCCGAGTTTCAAGTCTCTAGGCCTTACGGTTTGGGCTGCACGATGCATTTAGGGCAATTTTTTTTTTTCAAATAGCAACTACAATAGGTTTTCAGCACTAAAGTGCTTGAACACCTAATAAGAATGAGACCTTTTTGACAGTTATAGCGCCACCTATGGTCCGATCTCCATGAAACTTTGCATGCTTCTTCACCATGTTATGACACATATGCTCAAAAATTTTTGTGAAGTTTTGACTTTTCGTTTAGGATTTATAGGCTTTTGACTGTATTTTGCCCCGCCCCTTTTCTAAATGACCCTGTTACAGCCAACCAAATGCAAAATTTCAATTTTTTTTCGATAATTATTTATCTAGAGAGTCCAGAGAATAGGCCTAGACTGGTTTGCTTCCGATCGGGCGAAAAACCAGGGACTAGTTCACAAAAGTAGGTTTTGGACAAAACTGGCCATAACAATGTTTTCTTGCTCAAATCGAGAATCCGAGATATATATCTTGTCCGCCTTGAGCCATGGATCACAGTGATGTAAAAATCTTGATTCTAGGTCAAACGGTCGAGGAGTTATGGGTAATTTAGTACTTTTGGTTTCTGTAGCGCCACCTATGGGCCAATCGGGGTCATACTCTGATAGGTTCTCCCCAAAAGTGTGGCCTACCATCTGGCCGAGTTTCAAGTCTCTAGGCCTTACAGTTTGGGCTGCACGATGCGTTTTAGGGCAATTTTTTTTTTCAAATAGCAAATACAATAGGTTTTCAGCACTAAAGTGCTTGAACACCTAATCAGAATGAGACCTTTTTGACAGTTATAGCGCCACCTATGGTCCGATCTCCATGAAACTTTGCATGCTTCTTCACCATGTTATGACACATATGCTCATCAATTTTTGTGAAGTTTTGACTTTTCGTTTAGGATTTATAGGCTTTTGACTGTATTTTGCCCCGCCCCTTTTCTAAATGACCCTGTTACAGCCAACCAAATGCAAAATTTCAAATTTTTTCGATAATTATTGATCTAGAGAGTCCAGAGAATAGGCCTAGACTGGTTTGGTTCCGATCGGGCGAAAAACCAGGGACTAGTTCGCAAAAGTAGGTTTTGGACAAATATGGCCATAACAAATTTTCAGTGATGTAAAAATCTTGATTCTAGGTCAAACGGTCGAGGAGTTATGGGTAATTTAGTACTTTTGATTTCTGTAGCGCCACCTATGGGCCAATCGGGGTCATACTCTGATAGGTTCTCCCCAAAAGTGTGGCCTACCATCTGGCCGAGTTTCAAGTCTCTAGGCCTTACGGTTTGGGCTGCACGATGCATTTAGGGCAATTTTTTTTTTCAAATAGCAACTACAATAGGTTTTCAGCACTAAAGTGCTTGAACACCTAATAAGAATGAGACCTTTTTGACAGTTATAGCGCCACCTATGGTCCGATCTCCATGAAACTTTGCATGCTTCTTCACCATGTTATGACACATATGCTCATCAATTTTTGTGAAGTTTTGACTTTTCGTTTAGGATTTATAGGCTTTTGACTGTATTTTGCCCCGCCCCTTTTCTAAATGACCCTGTTACAGCCAACCAAATGCAAAATTTCAAATTTTTTCGATAATTATTGATCTAGAGAGTCCAGAGAATAGGCCTAGACTGGTTTGGTTCCGATCGGGCGAAAAACCAGGGACTAGTTCGCAAAAGTAGGTTTTGGACAAATATGGCCATAACAAATTTTCAGTGATGTAAAAATCTTGATTCTAGGTCAAACGGTCGAGGAGTTATGGGTAATTTAGTACTTTTGATTTCTGTAGCGCCACCTATGGGCCAATCGGGGTCATACTCTGATAGGTTCTCCCCAAAAGTGTGGCCTACCATCTGGCCGAGTTTCAAGTCTCTAGGCCTTACGGTTTGGGCTGCACGATGCATTTAGGGCAATTTTTTTTTTCAAATAGCAACTACAATAGGTTTTCAGCACTAAAGTGCTTGAACACCTAATAAGAATGAGACCTTTTTGACAGTTATAGCGCCACCTATGGTCCGATCTCCATGAAACTTTGCATGCTTCTTCACCATGTTATGACACATATGCTCATCAATTTTTGTGAAGTTTTGACTTTTCGTTTAGGATTTATAGGCTTTTGACTGTATTTTGCCCCGCCCCTTTTCTAAATTACCCTGTTACAGCCAACCAAATGCAAAATTTCAAATTTTTTTCGATAATTATTTATCTAGAGAGTCCAGAGAATAGGCCTAGACTGGTTTGCTTCCGATCGGGCGAAAAACCAGGGACTAGTTCGCAAAAGTAGGTTTTGGACAAAACTGGCCATAACAATTTTTTCTTGCTCAAATCGAGAATCCGAGATATATATCTTGTCCGACTTGAGCCATGGATCACAGTGATGTAAAAATCTTGATTCTAGGTCAAACGGTCGAGGAGTTATGGGTAATTTAGTACTTTTGGTTGCTGTAGCGCCACCTATTGGCCAATCGGGGTCATACTCTGATAGGTTCTCCCCAAAAGTGTGGCCTACCATCTGGCCGAGTTTCAAGTCTCTAGGCCTTACGGTTTGGGCTGCACGATGCATTTAGGGCAATTTTTTTTTTCAAATAGCAACTACAATAGGTTTTCAGCACTAAAGTGCTTGAACACCTAATAAGAATGAGACCTTTTTGACAGTTATAGCGCCACCTATGGTCCGATCTCCATGAAACTTTGCATGCTTCTTCACCATGTTATGACACATATGCTCATCAATTTTTGTGAAGTTTTGACTTTTCGTTTAGGATTTATAGGCTTTTGACTGTATTTTGCCCCGCCCCTTTTCTAAATTACCCTGTTACAGCCAACCAAATGCAAAATTTCAAATTTTTTTCGATAATTATTTATCTAGAGAGTCCAGAGAATAGGCCTAGACTGGTTTGCTTCCGATCGGGCGAAAAACCAGGGACTAGTTCGCAAAAGTAGGTTTTGGACAAAACTGGCCATAACAATTTTTTCTTGCTCAAATCGAGAATCCGAGATATATATCTTGTCCGTCTTGAGCCATGGATCACAGTGATGTAAAAATCTTGATTCTAGGTCAAACGGTCGAGGAGTTATGGGTAATTTAGTACTTTTGGTTGCTGTAGCGCCACCTATTGGCCAATCGGGGTCATACTCTGATAGGTTCTCCCCAAAAGTGTGGCCTACCATCTGGCCGAGTTTCAAGTCTCTAGGCCTTACGGTTTGGGCTGCACGATGCATTTAGGGCAATTTTTTTTTTCAAATAGCAACTACAATAGGTTTTCAGCACTAAAGTGCTTGAACACCTAATAAGAATGAGACCTTTTTGACAGTTATAGCGCCACCTATGGTCCGATCTCCATGAAACTTTGCATGCTTCTTCACCATGTTATGACACATATGCTCAAAAATTTTTGTGAAGTTTTGACTTTTCGTTTAGGATTTATAGGCTTTTGACTGTATTTTGCCCCGCCCCTTTTCTAAATGACCCTGTTACAGCCAACCAAATGCAAAATTTCAATTTTTTTTCAATAATTATTTATCTAGAGAGTCCAGAGAATAGGCCTAGACTGGTTTGCTTCCGATCGGGCGAAAAACCAGGGACTAGTTTGCAAAAGTAGGTTTTGGACAAAACTGGCCATAACAATGTTTTCTTGCTCAAATCGAGAATCCGAGATATATATCTTGTCCGCCTTGAGCCATGGATCACAGTGATGTAAAAATCTTGATTCTAGGTCAAACGGTCGAGGAGTTATGGGTAATTTAGTACTTTTGGTTTCTGTAGCGCCACCTATGGGCCAATTGGGGTCATACTCTGATAGGTTCTCCCCAAAAGTGTGGCCTACCATCTGGCCGAGTTTCAAGTCTCTAGGCCTTACAGTTTGGGCTGCACGATGCGTTTTAGGGCAATTTTTTTTTTCAAATAGCAAATACAATAGGTTTTCAGCACTAAAGTGCTTGAACACCTAATAAGAATGAGACCTTTTTGACAGTTATAGCGCCACCTATGGTCCGATCTCCATGAAACTTTGCATGCTTCTTCACCATGTTATGACACATATGCTCATCAATTTTTGTGAAGTTTTGACTTTTCGTTTAGGATTTATAGGCTTTTGACTGTATTTTGCCCCGCCCCTTTTCTAAATGACCCTGTTACAGCCAACCAAATGCAAAATTTAAATTTTTTTTTTGATAATTATTTATCTAGAGAGTCCAGAGAATAGGCCTAGACTGGTTTGCTTCCGATCGGGCGAAAAACCAGGGACTAGTTCACAAAAGTAGATTTTGGACAAAACTTGCCATAACAATTTTTCTTGCTCAAATCGAGAATCCGAGATATATATCTTGTCCGTCTTGAGCCATGGATCACAGTGATGTAAAAATCTTGATTCTAGGTCAAACGGTCGAGGAGTTATGGGTAATTTAGTACTTTTGGTTGCTGTAGCGCCACCTATTGGCCAATCGGGGACATACTCTGATAGGTTCTCCCCAAAAGTGTGGCCTACCATCTGGCCGAGTTTCAAGTCTCTAGGCCTTACGGTTTGGGCTGCACGATGCATTTAGGGCAATTTTTTTTTTCAAATAGCAAATACAATAGGTTTTCAGCACTAAAGTGCTTGAACACCTAATAAGAATGAGACCTTTTTGAAAGTTATAGCGCCACCTATGGTCCGATCTCCATGAAACTTTGCATGCTTCTTCACCATGTTATGACACATATGCTCATCAATTTTTGTGAAGTTTTGACTTTTCGTTTAGGATTTATAGGCTTTTGACTGTATTTTGCCCCGCCCCTTTTCTAAATTACCCTGTTACAGCCAACCAAATGCAAAATTTCAAATTTTTTCGATAATTATTTATCTAGAGAGTCCAGAGAATAGGCATAGACTGGTTTGCTTCCGATCGGGCGAAAAACCAGGGACTAGTTCGCAAAAGTAGGTTTTGGACAAAACTGGCCATAACAAATTTTCTTGCTCAAATCAAGAATCCGAGATATATATCTTGTCCGTCTTGAGCCATGGATCACAGTGATGTAAAAATCTTGATTCTAGGTCAAACGGTCGAGGAGTTATGGGTAATTTAGTACTTTTGGTTGCTGTAGCGCCACCTATTGGCCAATCGGGGTCATACTCTGATAGGTTCTCCCCAAAAGTGTGGCCTACCATCTGGCCGAGTTTCAAGTCTCTAGGCCTTACGGTTTGGGCTGCACGATGCATTTAGGGCAATTTTTTTTTTCAAATAGCAAATACAATAGGTTTTCAGCACTAAAGTGCTTGAACACCTAATAAGAATGAGACCTTTTTGAAAGTTATAGCGCCACCTATGGTCCGATCTCCATGAAACTTTGCATGCTTCTTCACCATGTTATGACACATATGCTCAAAAATTTTTGTGAAGTTTTGACTTTTCGTTTAGGATTTATAGGCTTTTGACTGTATTTTGCCCCGCCCCTTTTCTAAATGACCCTGTTACAGCCAACCAAATGCAAAATTTCAATTTTTTTTCGATAATTATTTATCTAGAGAGTCCAGAGAATAGGCCTAGACTGGTTTGCTTCCGATCGGGCGAAAAACCAGGGACTAGTTCGCAAAAGTAGGTTTTGGACAAAACTGGCCATAACAATGTTTTCTTGCTCAAATCGAGAATCCGAGATATATATCTTGTCCGCCTTGAGCCATGGATCACAGTGATGTAAAAATCTTGATTCTAGGTCAAACGGTCGAGGAGTTATGGGTAATTTAGTACTTTTGGTTGCTGTAGCGCCACCTATTGGCCAATCGGGGTCATACTCTGATAGGTTCTCCCCAAAAGTGTGGCCTACCATCTGGCCGAGTTTCAAGTCTCTAGGCCTTACGGTTTGGGCTGCACGATGCATTTAGGGCAATTTTTTTTTTCAAATAGCAAATACAATAGGTTTTCAGCACTAAAGTGCTTGAACACCTAATAAGAATGAGACCTTTTTGAAAGTTATAGCACCACCTATGGTCCGATCTCCATGAAACTTTGCATGCTTCTTCACCATGTTATGACACATATGCTCATCAATTTTTGTGAAGTTTTGACTTTTCGTTTAGGATTTATAGGCTTTTGACTGTATTTTGCCCCGCCCCTTTTCTAAATTACCCTGTTACAGCCAACCAAATGCAAAATTTCAAATTTTTTCGATAATTATTTATCTAGAGAGTCCAGAGAATAGGCATAGACTGGTTTGCTTCCGATCGGGCGAAAAACCAGGGACTAGTTCGCAAAAGTAGGTTTTGGACAAAACTGGCCATAACAAATTTTCTTGCTCAAATCAAGAATCCGAGATATATATCTTGTCCGTCTTGAGCCATGGATCACAGTGATGTAAAAATCTTGATTCTAGGTCAAACGGTCGAGGAGTTATGGGTAATTTAGTACTTTTGGTTGCTGTAGCGCCACCTATTGGCCAATCGGGGTCATACTCTGATAGGTTCTCCCCAAAAGTGTGGCCTACCATCTGGCCGAGTTTCAAGTCTCTAGGCCTTACGGTTTGGGCTGCACGATGCATTTAGGGCAATTTTTTTTTTCAAATAGCAAATACAATAGGTTTTCAGCACTAAAGTGCTTGAACACCTAATAAGAATGAGACCTTTTTGAAAGTTATAGCGCCACCTATGGTCCGATCTCCATGAAACTTTGCATGCTTCTTCACCATGTTATGACACATATGCTCATCAATTTTTGTGAAGTTTTGACTTTTCGTTTAGGATTTATAGGCTTTTGACTGTATTTTGCCCTGCCCCTTTTCTAAATGACCCTGTTACAGCCAACCAAATGCAAAATTTCAAAAAAATTTCGATAATTATTGATCTAGAGAGTCCAGAGAATAGGCCTAGACTGGTTTGGTTCCGATGGGGCGAAAAACCAGGGACTAGTTCGCAAAAGTAGGTTTTGGACAAAACTGGCCATAACAATTTTTTCTTGCTCAAATACATCTTGTCCGTCTTGAGCCATGGATCACAGTGATGTAAAAATCTTGATTCTAGGTCAAACGGTCGAGGAGTTATGGGTAATTTAGTACTTTTGGTTGCTGTAGCGCCACCTATTGGCCAATCGGGGTCATACTCTGATAGGTTCTCCCCAAAAGTGTGGCCTACCATCTGGCCGAGTTTCAAGTCTCTAGGCCTTACGGTTTGGGCTGCACGATGCATTTAGGGCAATTTTTTTTTTCAAATAGCAAATACAATAGGTTTTCAGCACTAAAGTGCTTGAACACCTAATAAGAATGAGACCTTTTTGAAAGTTATAGCGCCACCTATGGTCCGATCTCCATGAAACTTTGCATGCTTCTTCACCATGTTATGACACATATGCTCATCAATTTTTGTGAAGTTTTGACTTTTCGTTTAGGATTTATAGGCTTTTGACTGTATTTTGCCCTGCCCCTTTTCTAAATGACCCTGTTACAGCCAACCAAATGCAAAATTTCAAAAAATTTTCGATAATTATTGATCTAGAGAGTCCAGAGAATAGGCCTAGACTGGTTTGGTTCCGATGGGGCGAAAAACCAGGGACTAGTTCGCAAAAGTAGGTTTTGGACAAAACTGGCCATAACAATTTTTTCTTGCTCAAATACATCTTGTCCGTCTTGAGCCATGGATCACAGTGATGTAAAAATCTTGATTCTAGGTCAAACGGTCGAGGAGTTATGGGTAATTTAGTACTTTTGGTTGCTGTAGCGCCACCTATTGGCCAATCGGGGTCATACTCTGATAGGTTTTCCCCAAAAGTGTGGCCTACCATCTGGCCGAGTTTCAAGTCTCTAGGCCTTACGGTTTGGGCTGCACGATGCATTTAGGGCAATTTTTTTTTTCAAATAGCAAATACAATAGGTTTTCAGCACTAAAGTGCTTGAACACCTAATAAGAATGAGACCTTTTTGACAGTTATATCGCCACCTATGGTCCGATCTCCATCAAACTTTGCATGCTTCTTCACCATGTTATGACACATATGCTCATCAATTTTTGTGAAGTTTTGACTTTTCGTTTAGGATTTATAGGCTTTTGACTGTATTTTGCCCCGCCCCTTTTCTAAATGACCCTGTTACAGCCAACCAAATGCAAAATTTCAATTTTTTTTCGATAATTATTTATCTAGAGAGTCCAGAGAATAGGCCTAGACTGGTTTGCTTCCGATCGGACGAAAAACCAGGGACTAGTTCGCAAAAGTAGGTTTTGGACAAAACTGGCCATAACAATGTTTTCTTGCTCAAATCGAGAATCCGAGATATATATCTTGTCCGCCTTGAGCCATGGATCACAGTGATGTAAAAATCTTGATTCTAGGTCAAACGGTCGAGGAGTTATGGGTAATTTAGTACTTTTGGTTTCTGTAGCGCCACCTATGGGCCAATCGGGGTCATACTCTGATAGGTTCTCCCCAAAAGTGTGGCCTACCATCTGGCTGAGTTTCAAGTCTCTAGGCCTTACAGTTTGGGCTGCACGATGCGTTTTAGGGCAATTTTTTTTTTCAAATAGCAAATACAATAGGTTTTCAGCACTAAAGTGCTTGAACACCTAATAAGAATGAGACCTTTTTGACAGTTATAGCGCCACCTATGGTCCGATCTCCATGAAACTTTGCATGCTTCTTCACCATGTTATGACACATATGCTCATCAATTTTTGTGAAGTTTTGACTTTTCGTTTAGGATTTATAGGCTTTTGACTGTATTTTGCCCCGCCCCTTTTCTAAATGACCCTGTTACAGCCAACCAAATGCAAAATTTCAAATTTTTTTCGATAATTATTTATCTAGAGAGTCCAGAGAATAGGCCTAGACTGGTTTGCTTCCGATCGGGCGAAAAACCAGGGACTAGTTCACAAAAGTAGGTTTTGGACAAAACTGGCCATAACAATTTTTTCTTGCTCAAATCGAGAATCCGAGATATATATCTTGTCCGTCTTGAGCCATGGATCACAGTGATGTAAAAATCTTGATTCTAGGTCAAACGGTCGAGGAGTTATGGGTAATTTAGTACTTTTGGTTGCTGTAGCGCCACCTATTGGCCAATTGGGGTCATACTCTGATAGGTTCTCCCCAAAAGTGTGGCCTACCATCTGGCCGAGTTTCAAGTCTCTAGGCCTTACGGTTTGGGCTGCACGATGCATTTAGGGCAATTTTTTTTTTCAAATAGCAACTACAATAGGTTTTCAGCACTAAAGTGCTTGAACACCTAATAAGAATGAGACCTTTTTGACAGTTATAGCGCCACCTATGGTCCGATCTCCATGAAACTTTGCATGCTTCTTCACCATGTTATGACACATATGCTCAAAAATGTTTGTGAAGTTTTGACTTTTCGTTTAGGATTTATAGGCTTTTGACTGTATTTTGCCCCGCCCCTTTTCTAAATGACCCTGTTACAGCCAACCAAATGCAAAATTTCAATTTTTTTTCGATAATTATTTATCTAGAGAGTCCAGAGAATAGGCCTAGACTGGTTTGCTTCCGATCGGGCGAAAAACCAGGGACTAGTTCGCAAAAGTAGATTTTGGACAAAACTGGCCATAACAATTTTTTCTTGCTCAAATCGAGAATCCGAGATATATATCTTGTCCGTCTTGAGCCATGGATCACAGTGATGTCAAAATCTTGATTCTAGGTCAAACGGTCGAGGAGTTCTGGGTAATTTAGTACTTTTGGTTGCTGTAGCGCCACCTATTGGCCAATCGGGGTCATACTCTGATAGTTTCTCCCCAAAAGTGTGGCCTACCATCTGGCCGAGTTTCAAGTCTCTAGGCCTTACGGTTTGGGCTGCACGATGCATTTAGGGCAATTTTTTTTTTCAAATAGCAAATACAATAGGTTTTCAGCACTAAAGTGCTTGAACACCTAATAAGAATGAGACCTTTTTGACAGTTATAGCGCCACCTATGGTCCGATCTCCATGAAACTTTGCATGCTTCTTCACCATGTTATGACACATATGCTCAAAAATTTTTGTGAAGTTTTGACTTTTCGTTTAGGATTTATAGGCTTTTGACTGTATTTTGCCCCGCCCCTTTTCTAAATGACCCTGTTACAGCCAACCAAATGCAAAATTTCAATTTTTTTTCGATAATTATTTATCTAGAGAGTCCAGAGAATAGGCCTAGACTGGTTTGCTTCCGATCGGGCGAAAAACCAGGGACTAGTTCGCAAAAGTAGGTTTTGGACAAAACTGGCCATAACAATGTTTTCTTGCTCAAATCGAGAATCCGAGATATATATCTTGTCCGCCTTGAGCCATGGATCACAGTGATGTAAAAATCTTGATTCTAGGTCAAACGGTCGAGGAGTTATGGGTAATTTAGTACTTTTGGTTTCTGTAGCGCCACCTATGGGCCAATCGGGGTCATACTCTGATAGGTTCTCCCCAAAAGTGTGGCCTACCATCTGGCCGAGTTTCAAGTCTCTAGGCCTTACAGTTTGGGCTGCACGATGCGTTTTAGGGCAATTTTTTTTTTCAAATAGCAAATACAATAGGTTTTCAGCACTAAAGTGCTTGAACACCTAATAAGAATGAGACCTTTTTGACAGTTATAGCGCCACCTATGGTCCGATCTCCATGAAACTTTGCATGCTTCTTCACCATGTTATGACACATATGCTCATCAATTTTTGTGAAGTTTTGACTTTTCGTTTAGGATTTATAGGCTTTTGACTGTATTTTGCCCCGCCCCTTTTCTAAATGACCCTGTTACAGCCAACCAAATGCAAAATTTCAAAATTTTTTCGATAATTATTTATCTAGAGAGTCCAGAGAATAGGCCTAGACTGGTTTGCTTCCGATCGGGCGAAAAACCAGGGACTAGTTCACAAAAGTAGGTTTTGGACAAAACTGGCCATAACAATTTTTTCTTGCTCAAATCGAGAATCCGAGATATATATCTTGTCCGTCTTGAGCCATGGATCACAGTGATGTAAAAATCTTGATTCTAGGTCAAACGGTCGAGGAGTTATGGGTAATTTAGTACTTTTGGTTGCTGTAGCGCCACCTATGGGCCAATCGGGGTCATACTCTGATAGGTTCTTCCCAAAAGTGTGGCCTACCATCTGGCCGAGTTTCAAGTCTCTAGGCCTTACGGTTTGGGCTGCACGATGCATTTAGGGCAATTTTTTTTTTCAAATAGCAACTACAATAGGTTTTCAGCACTAAAGTGCTTGAACACCTAATAAGAATGAGACCTTTTTGACAGTTATAGCGCCACCTATGGTCCGATCTCCATGAAACTTTGCATGCTTCTTCACCATGTTATGACACATATGCTCAAAAATGTTTGTGAAGTTTTGACTTTTCGTTTAGGATTTATAGGCTTTTGACTGTATTTTGCCCCGCCCCTTTTCTAAATGACCCTGTTACAGCCAACCAAATGCAAAATTTCAATTTTTTTTCGATAATTATTTATCTAGAGAGTCCAGAGAATAGGCCTAGACTGGTTTGCTTCCGATCGGGCGAAAAACCAGGGACTAGTTCGCAAAAGTAGATTTTGGACAAAACTGGCCATAACAATTTTTTCTTGCTCAAATCGAGAATCCGAGATATATATCTTGTCCGTCTTGAGCCATGGATCACAGTGATGTCAAAATCTTGATTCTAGGTCAAACGGTCGAGGAGTTCTGGGTAATTTAGTACTTTTGGTTGCTGTAGCGCCACCTATTGGCCAATCGGGGTCATACTCTGATAGTTTCTCCCCAAAAGTGTGGCCTACCATCTGGCCGAGTTTCAAGTCTCTAGGCCTTACGGTTTGGGCTGCACGATGCATTTAGGGCAATTTTTTTTTTCAAATAGCAAATACAATAGGTTTTCAGCACTAAAGTGCTTGAACACCTAATAAGAATGAGACCTTTTTGACAGTTATAGCGCCACCTATGGTCCGATCTCCATGAAACTTTGCATGCTTTTTCACCATGTTATGACACATATGCTCAAAAATTTTTGTGAAGTTTTGACTTTTCGTTTAGGATTTATAGGCTTTTGACTGTATTTTGCCCCGCCCCTTTTCTAAATGACCCTGTTACAGCCAACCAAATGCAAAATTTCAATTTTTTTTCGATAATTATTTATCTAGAGAGTCCAGAGAATAGGCCTAGACTGGTTTGCTTCCGATCGGGCGAAAAACCAGGGACTAGTTCGCAAAAGTAGGTTTTGGACAAAACTGGCCATAACAATGTTTTCTTGCTCAAATCGAGAATCCGAGATATATATCTTGTCCGCCTTGAGCCATGGATCACAGTGATGTAAAAATCTTGATTCTAGGTCAAACGGTCGAGGAGTTATGGGTAATTTAGTACTTTTGGTTTCTGTAGCGCCACCTATGGGCCAATCGGGGTCATACTCTGATAGGTTCTCCCCAAAAGTGTGGCCTACCATCTGGCCGAGTTTCAAGTCTCTAGGCCTTACAGTTTGGGCTGCACGATGCGTTTTAGGGCAATTTTTTTTTTCAAATAGCAAATACAATAGGTTTTCAGCACTAAAGTGCTTGAACACCTAATAAGAATGAGACCTTTTTGACAGTTATAGCGCCACCTATGGTCCGATCTCCATGAAACTTTGCATGCTTCTTCACCATGTTATGACACATATGCTCATCAATTTTTGTGAAGTTTTGACTTTTCGTTTAGGATTTATAGGCTTTTGACTGTATTTTGCCCCGCCCCTTTTCTAAATGACCCTGTTACAGCCAACCAAATGCAAAATTTCAAAATTTTTTCGATAATTATTTATCTAGAGAGTCCAGAGAATAGGCCTAGACTGGTTTGCTTCCGATCGGGCGAAAAACCAGGGACTAGTTCACAAAAGTAGGTTTTGGACAAAACTGGCCATAACAATTTTTTCTTGCTCAAATCGAGAATCCGAGATATATATCTTGTCCGTCTTGAGCCATGGATCACAGTGATGTAAAAATCTTGATTCTAGGTCAAACGGTCGAGGAGTTATGGGTAATTTAGTACTTTTGGTTGCTGTAGCGCCACCTATGGGCCAATCGGGGTCATACTCTGATAGGTTCTTCCCAAAAGTGTGGCCTACCATCTGGCCGAGTTTCAAGTCTCTAGGCCTTACGGTTTGGGCTGCACGATGCATTTAGGGCAATTTTTTTTTTCAAATAGCAACTACAATAGGTTTTCAGCACTAAAGTGCTTGAACACCTAATAAGAATGAGACCTTTTTGACAGTTATAGCGCCACCTATGGTCCGATCTCCATGAAACTTTGCATGCTTCTTCACCATGTTATGACACATATGCTCAAAAATTTTTGTGAAGTTTTGACTTTTCGTTTAGGATTTATAGGCTTTTGACTGTATTTTGCCCCGCCCCTTTTCTAATTGACCCTGTTACAGCCAACCAAATGCAAAATTTCAATTTTTTTCGATAATTATTTATCTAGAGAGTCCAGAGAATAGGCCTAGACTGGTTTGCTTCCGATCGGGCGAAAAACCAGGGACTAGTTCGCAAAAGTAGGTTTTGGACAAAACTGGCCATAACAATGTTTTCTTGCTCAAATCGAGAATCCGAGATATATATCTTGTCCGCCTTGAGCCATGGATCACAGTGATGTAAAAATCTTGATTCTAGGTCAAACGGTCGAGGAGTTATGGGTAATTTAGTACTTTTGGTTTCTGTAGCGCCACCTATGGGCCAATCGGGGTCATACTCTGATAGGTTCTCCCCAAAAGTGTGGCCTACCATCTGGCCGAGTTTCAAGTCTCTAGGCCTTACAGTTTGGGCTGCACGATGCGTTTTAGGGCAATTTTTTTTTTCAAATAGCAAATACAATAGGTTTTCAGCACTAAAGTGCTTGAACACCTAATAAGAATGAGACCTTTTTGACAGTTATAGCGCCACCTATGGTCCGATCTCCATGAAACTTTGCATGCTTCTTCACCATGTTATGACACATATGCTCATCAATTTTTGTGAAGTTTTGACTTTTCGTTTAGGATTTATAGGCTTTTGACTGTATTTTGCCCCGCCCCTTTTCTAAATGACCCTGTTACAGCCAACCAAATGCAAAATTTCAAAATTTTTTCGATAATTATTTATCTAGAGAGTCCAGAGAATAGGCCTAGACTGGTTTGCTTCCGATCGGGCGAAAAACCAGGGACTAGTTCACAAAAGTAGGTTTTGGACAAAACTGGCCATAACAATTTTTTCTTGCTCAAATCGAGAATCCGAGATATATATCTTGTCCGTCTTGAGCCATGGATCACAGTGATGTAAAAATCTTGATTCTAGGTCAAACGGTCGAGGAGTTATGGGTAATTTAGTACTTTTGGTTGCTGTAGCGCCACCTATGGGCCAATCGGGGTCATACTCTGATAGGTTCTCCCCAAAAGTGTGGCCTACCATCTGGCCGAGTTTCAAGTCTCTAGGCCTTACGGTTTGGGCTGCACGATGCATTTAGGGCAATTTTTTTTTTCAAATAGCAACTACAATAGGTTTTCAGCACTAAAGTGCTTGAACACCTAATAAGAATGAGACCTTTTTGACAGTTATAGCGCCACCTATGGTCCGATCTCCATGAAACTTTGCATGCTTCTTCACCATGTTATGACACATATGCTCAAAAATTTTTGTGAAGTTTTGACTTTTCGTTTAGGATTTATAGGCTTTTGACTGTATTTTGCCCCGCCCCTTTTCTAATTGACCCTGTTACAGCCAACCAAATGCAAAATTTCAATTTTTTTCGATAATTATTTATCTAGAGAGTCCAGAGAATAGGCCTAGACTGGTTTGCTTCCGATCGGGCGAAAAACCAGGGACTAGTTCGCAAAAGTAGGTTTTGGACAAAACTGGCCATAACAATGTTTTCTTGCTCAAATCGAGAATCCGAGATATATATCTTGTCCGCCTTGAGCCATGGATCACAGTGATGTAAAAATCTTGATTCTAGGTCAAACGGTCGAGGAGTTATGGGTAATTTAGTACTTTTGGTTTCTGTAGCGCCACCTATGGGCCAATCGGGGTCATACTCTGATAGGTTCTCCCCAAAAGTGTGGCCTACCATCTGGCCGAGTTTCAAGTCTCTAGGCCTTACAGTTTGGGCTGCACGATGCGTTTTAGGGCAATTTTTTTTTTCAAATAGCAAATACAATAGGTTTTCAGCACTAAAGTGCTTGAACACCTAATAAGAATGAGACCTTTTTGACAGTTATAGCGCCACCTATGGTCCGATCTCCATGAAACTTTGCATGCTTCTTCACCATGTTATGACACATATGCTCATCAATTTTTGTGAAGTTTTGACTTTTCGTTTAGGATTTATAGGCTTTTGACTGTATTTTGCCCCGCCCCTTTTCTAAATGACCCTGTTACAGCCAACCAAATGCAAAATTTCAAATTTTTTTCGATAATTATTTATCTAGAGAGTCCAGAGAATAGGCCTAGACTGGTTTGCTTCCGATCGGGCGAAAAACCAGGGACTAGTTCACAAAAGTAGGTTTTGGACAAAACTGGCCATAACACTTTTTTCTTGCTCAAATCGAGAATCCGAGATATATATCTTGTCCGTCTTGAGCCATGGATCACAGTGATGTAAAAATCTTGATTCTAGGTCAAACGGTCGAGGAGTTATGGGTAATTTAGTACTTTTGGTTGCTGTAGCGCCACCTATTGGCCAATCGGGGTCATACTCTGATAGGTTCTCCCCAAAAGTGTGGCCTACCATCTGGCCAAGTTTCAAGTCTCTAGGCCTTACGGTTTGGGCTGCACGATGCATTTAGGGCAATTTTTTTTTTCAAATAGCAACTACAATAGGTTTTCAGCACTAAAGTGCTTGAACAGCTAATAAGAATGAGACCTTTTTGACAGTTATATCGCCACCTATGGTCCGATCTCCATGAAACTTTGCATGCTTCTTCACCATGTTATGACACATATGCTCATCAATTTTTGTGAAGTTTTGACTTTTCGTTTAGGATTTATAGGCTTTTGACTGTATTTTGCCCCGCCCCTTTTCTAAATGACCCTGTTACAGCCAACCAAATGCAAAATTTCAAATTTTTTTTTTTTTGATAATTATTTATCTAGAGAGTCCAGAGAATAGGCCTAGACTGGTTTGCTTCCGATCGGGCGAAAAACCAGGGACTAGTTCGCAAAAGTAGATTTTGGACAAAACTGGCCATAACAATTTTTTCTTCCTCAAATCGAGAATCCGAGATATATATCTCGTCCGTCTTGAGCCATGGATCACAGTGATGTCAAAATCTTGATTCTAGGTCAAACGGTCGAGGAGTTCTGGGTAATTTAGTACTTTTGGTTGCTGTAGCGCCACCTATTGGCCAATCGGGGTCATACTCTGATAGTTTCTCCCCAAAAGTGTGGCCTACCATCTGGCCGAGTTTCAAGTCTCTAGGCCTTACGGTTTGGGCTGCACGATGCATTTAGGGCAATTTTTTTTTTCAAATAGCAAATACAATAGGTTTTCAGCACTAAAGTGCTTGAACACCTAATAAGAATGAGACCTTTTTGACAGTTATAGCGCCACCTATGGTCCGATCTCCATGAAACTTTGCATGCTTCTTCACCATGTTATGACACATATGCTCATCAATTTTTTGTGAAGTTTTGACTTTTCGTTTAGGATTTATAGGCTTTTGACTGTATTTTGCCCCGCCCCTTTTCTAAATGACCCTGTTACAGCCAACCAAATGCAAAATTTCAAAAAATTTTCGATAATTATTGATCTAGAGAGTCCAGAGAATAGGCCTAGACTGGTTTGGTTCCGATCGGGCGAAAAACCAGGGACTAGTTCGCAAAAGTAGGTTTTGGACAAAACTGGCCATAACAATTTTTTCTTGCTCAAATACATCTTGTCCGTCTTGAGCCATGGATCACAGTGATGTAAAAATCTTGATTCTAGGTCAAACGGTCGAGGAGTTATGGGTAATTCAGTACTTTTGGTTTCTGTAGCGCCACCTATGGGCCAATCGGGGTCATACTCTGATAGGTTCTCCCCAAAAGTGTGGCCTACCATCTGGCCGAGTTTCAAGTCTCTAGGCCTTACGGTTTGGGCTGCACGATGCGTTTTAGGGCAATTTTTTTTTTCAAATAGCAAATACAATAGGTTTTCAGCACTAAAGTGCTTGAACACCTAATAAGAATGAGACCTTTTTGACAGTTATAGCGCCACCTATGGTCCGATCTCCATGAAACTTTGCATGCTTCTTCACCATGTTATGACACATATGCTCATCAATTTTTGTGAAGTTTTGACTTTTCGTTTAGGATTTATAGGCTTTTGACTGTATTTTGCCCCGCCCCTTTTCTAAATGACCCTGTTACAGCCAACCAAATGCAAAATTTCAAATTTTTTCGATAATTATTGATCTAGAGAGTCCAGAGAATAGGCCTAGACTGGTTTGGTTCCGATCGGGCGAAAAACCAGGGACTAGTTCGCAAAAGTAGGTTTTGGACAAATATGGCCATAACAAATTTTCAGTGATGTAAAAATCTTGATTCTAGGTCAAACGGTCGAGGAGTTATGGGTAATTTAGTACTTTTGGTTTATTTAGCGCCACCTATGGGCCAATCGGGGTCATACTCTGATAGGTTCTCCCCAAAAGTGTGGCCTACCATCTGGCCGAATTTCAAGTCTCTAGGCCTTACGGTTTGGGCTGCACGATGCATTTAGGGCAATTTTTTTTTTCAAATAGCAAATACAATAGGTTTTCAGCACTAAAGTGCTTGAACACCTAATAAGAATGAGACCTTTTTGACAGTTATAACGCCACCTATGGTCCGATCTCCATGAAACTTTGCATGCTTCTTCACCATGTTATGACACATATGCTCATCAATTTTTGTGAAGTTTTGACTTTTCGTTTAGGATTTATAGGCTTTTGACTGTATTTTGCCCTGCCCCTTTTCTAAATGACCCTGTTACAGCCAACCAAATGCAAAATTTCAAAAAATTTTCGATAATTATTGATCTAGAGAGTCCAGAGAATAGGCCTAGTCTGGTTTGGTTCCGATGGGGCGAAAAACCAGGGACTAGTTCGCAAAAGTAGGTTTTGGACAAAACTGGCCATAACAATTTTTTCTTGCTCAAATACATCTTGTCCGTCTTGAGCCATGGATCACAGTGATGTAAAAATCTTGATTCTAGGTCAAACGGTCGAGGAGTTATGGGTAATTTAGTACTTTTGGTTGCTGTAGCGCCACCTATTGGCCAATCGGGGTCATACTCTGATAGGTTCTCCCCAAAAGTGTGGCCTACCATCTGGCCGAGTTTCAAGTCTCTAGGCCTTACGGTTTGGGCTGCACGATGCATTTAGGGCAATTTTTTTTTTTCAAATAGCAACTACAATAGGTTTTCAGCACTAAAGTGCTTGAACACCTAATAAGAATGAGACCTTTTTGACAGTTATAGCGCCACCTATGGTCCGATCTCCATGAAACTTTGCATGCTTCTTCACCATGTTATGACACATATGCTCAAAAATTTTTGTGAAGTTTTGACTTTTCGTTTAGGATTTATAGGCTTTTGACTGTATTTTGCCCCGCCCCTTTTCTAAATGACCCTGTTACAGCCAACCAAATGCAAAATTTCAATTTTTTTTCGATAATTATTTATCTAGAGAGTCCAGAGAATAGGCCTAGACTGGTTTGCTTCCGATCGGGCGAAAAACCAGGGACTAGTTCACAAAAGTAGGTTTTGGACAAAACTGGCCATAACAATGTTTTCTTGCTCAAATCGAGAATCCGAGATATATATCTTGTCCGCCTTGAGCCATGGATCACAGTGATGTAAAAATCTTGATTCTAGGTCAAACGGTCGAGGAGTTATGGGTAATTTAGTACTTTTGGTTTCTGTAGCGCCACCTATGGGCCAATCGGGGTCATACTCTGATAGGTTCTCCCCAAAAGTGTGGCCTACCATCTGGCCGAGTTTCAAGTCTCTAGGCCTTACAGTTTGGGCTGCACGATGCGTTTTAGGGCAATTTTTTTTTTCAAATAGCAAATACAATAGGTTTTCAGCACTAAAGTGCTTGAACACCTAATCAGAATGAGACCTTTTTGACAGTTATAGCGCCACCTATGGTCCGATCTCCATGAAACTTTGCATGCTTCTTCACCATGTTATGACACATATGCTCATCAATTTTTGTGAAGTTTTGACTTTTCGTTTAGGATTTATAGGCTTTTGACTGTATTTTGCCCCGCCCCTTTTCTAAATGACCCTGTTACAGCCAACCAAATGCAAAATTTCAAATTTTTTCGATAATTATTGATCTAGAGAGTCCAGAGAATAGGCCTAGACTGGTTTGGTTCCGATCGGGCGAAAAACCAGGGACTAGTTCGCAAAAGTAGGTTTTGGACAAATATGGCCATAACAAATTTTCAGTGATGTAAAAATCTTGATTCTAGGTCAAACGGTCGAGGAGTTATGGGTAATTTAGTACTTTTGATTTCTGTAGCGCCACCTATGGGCCAATCGGGGTCATACTCTGATAGGTTCTCCCCAAAAGTGTGGCCTACCATCTGGCCGAGTTTCAAGTCTCTAGGCCTTACGGTTTGGGCTGCACGATGCATTTAGGGCAATTTTTTTTTTCAAATAGCAACTACAATAGGTTTTCAGCACTAAAGTGCTTGAACACCTAATAAGAATGAGACCTTTTTGACAGTTATAGCGCCACCTATGGTCCGATCTCCATGAAACTTTGCATGCTTCTTCACCATGTTATGACACATATGCTCATCAATTTTTGTGAAGTTTTGACTTTTCGTTTAGGATTTATAGGCTTTTGACTGTATTTTGC
Source organism: Gila orcuttii (assembly GCA_026230005.1). Lineage (NCBI taxonomy): Eukaryota > Metazoa > Chordata > Actinopteri > Cypriniformes > Leuciscidae > Gila > Gila orcuttii. Next base: position 36,685,153 of record JAPDVR010000005.1, on the reverse strand, counting down.
CCCGCCCCTTTTCTAAATGACCCTGTTACAGCCAACCAAATGCAAAATTTCAAATTTTTTCGATAATTATTGATCTAGAGAGTCCAGAGAATAGGCCTAGACTGGTTTGGTTCCGATCGGGCGAAAAACCAGGGACTAGTTCGCAAAAGTAGGTTTTGGACAAATATGGCCATAACAAATTTTCAGTGATGTAAAAATCTTGATTCTAGGTCAAACGGTCGAGGAGTTATGGGTAATTTTGTACTTTTGATTTCTGTAGCGCCACCTATGGGCCAATCGGGGTCATACTCTGATAGGTTCTCCCCAAAAGTGTGGCCTACCATCTGGCCGAGTTTCAAGTCTCTAGGCCTTACGGTTTGGGCTGCACGATGCATTTAGGGCAATTTTTTTTTTCAAATAGCAACTACAATAGGTTTTCAGCACTAAAGTGCTTGAACACCTAATAAGAATGAGACCTTTTTGACAGTTATAGCGCCACCTATGGTCCGATCTCCATGAAACTTTGCATGCTTCTTCACCATGTTATGACACATATGCTCATCAATTTTTGTGAAGTTTTGACTTTTCGTTTAGGATTTATAGGCTTTTGACTGTATTTTGCCCCGCCCCTTTTCTAAATTACCCTGTTACAGCCAACCAAATGCAAAATTTCAAATTTTTTTCGATAATTATTTATCTAGAGAGTCCAGAGAATAGGCCTAGACTGGTTTGCTTCCGATCGGGCGAAAAACCAGGGACTAGTTCGCAAAAGTAGGTTTTGGACAAAACTGGCCATAACAATTTTTTCTTGCTCAAATCGAGAATCCGAGATATATATCTTGTCCGTCTTGAGCCATGGATCACAGTGATGTAAAAATCTTGATTCTAGGTCAAACGGTCGAGGAGTTATGGGTAATTTAGTACTTTTGGTTGCTGTAGCGCCACCTATTGGCCAATCGGGGTCATACTCTGATAGGTTCTCCCCAAAAGTGTGGCCTACCATCTGGCCGAGTTTCAAGTCTCTAGGCCTTACGGTTTGGGCTGCACGATGCATTTAGGGCAATTTTTTTTTTCAAATAGCAACTACAATAGGTTTTCAGCACTAAAGTGCTTGAACACCTAATAAGAATGAGACCTTTTTGACAGTTATAGCGCCACCTATGGTCCGATCTCCATGAAACTTTGCATGCTTCTTCACCATGTTATGACACATATGCTCATCAATTTTTGTGAAGTTTTGACTTTTCGTTTAGGATTTATAGGCTTTTGACTGTATTTTGCCCCGCCCCTTTTCTAAATTACCCTGTTACAGCCAACCAAATGCAAAATTTCAAATTTTTTTCGATAATTATTTATCTAGAGAGTCCAGAGAATAGGCCTAGACTGGTTTGCTTCCGATCGGGCGAAAAACCAGGGACTAGTTCGCAAAAGTAGGTTTTGGACAAAACTGGCCATAACAATTTTTTCTTGCTCAAATCGAGAATCCGAGATATATATCTTGTCCGTCTTGAGCCATGGATCACAGTGATGTAAAAATCTTGATTCTAGGTCAAACGGTCGAGGAGTTATGGGTAATTTAGTACTTTTGGTTGCTGTAGCGCCACCTATTGGCCAATCGGGGTCATACTCTGATAGGTTCTCCCCAAAAGTGTGGCCTACCATCTGGCCGAGTTTCAAGTCTCTAGGCCTTACGGTTTGGGCTGCACGATGCATTTAGGGCAATTTTTTTTTTCAAATAGCAACTACAATAGGTTTTCAGCACTAAAGTGCTTGAACACCTAATAAGAATGAGACCTTTTTGACAGTTATAGCGCCACCTATGGTCCGATCTCCATGAAACTTTGCATGCTTCTTCACCATGTTATGACACATATGCTCAAAAATTTTTGTGAAGTTTTGACTTTTCGTTTAGGATTTATAGGCTTTTGACTGTATTTTGCCCCGCCCCTTTTCTAAATGACCCTGTTACAGCCAACCAAATGCAAAATTTCAATTTTTTTTCAATAATTATTTATCTAGAGAGTCCAGAGAATAGGCCTAGACTGGTTTGCTTCCGATCGGGCGAAAAACCAGGGACTAGTTTGCAAAAGTAGGTTTTGGACAAAACTGGCCATAACAATGTTTTCTTGCTCAAATCGAGAATCCGAGATATATATCTTGTCCGCCTTGAGCCATGGATCACAGTGATGTAAAAATCTTGATTCTAGGTCAAACGGTCGAGGAGTTATGGGTAATTTAGTACTTTTGGTTTCTGTAGCGCCACCTATGGGCCAATTGGGGTCATACTCTGATAGGTTCTCCCCAAAAGTGTGGCCTACCATCTGGCCGAGTTTCAAGTCTCTAGGCCTTACAGTTTGGGCTGCACGATGCGTTTTAGGGCAATTTTTTTTTTCAAATAGCAAATACAATAGGTTTTCAGCACTAAAGTGCTTGAACACCTAATAAGAATGAGACCTTTTTGACAGTTATAGCGCCACCTATGGTCCGATCTCCATGAAACTTTGCATGCTTCTTCACCATGTTATGACACATATGCTCATCAATTTTTGTGAAGTTTTGACTTTTCGTTTAGGATTTATAGGCTTTTGACTGTATTTTGCCCCGCCCCTTTTCTAAATGACCCTGTTACAGCCAACCAAATGCAAAATTTAAATTTTTTTTTTGATAATTATTTATCTAGAGAGTCCAGAGAATAGGCCTAGACTGGTTTGCTTCCGATCGGGCGAAAAACCAGGGACTAGTTCACAAAAGTAGATTTTGGACAAAACTTGCCATAACAATTTTTCTTGCTCAAATCGAGAATCCGAGATATATATCTTGTCCGTCTTGAGCCATGGATCACAGTGATGTAAAAATCTTGATTCTAGGTCAAACGGTCGAGGAGTTATGGGTAATTTAGTACTTTTGGTTGCTGTAGCGCCACCTATTGGCCAATCGGGGTCATACTCTGATAGGTTCTCCCCAAAAGTGTGGCCTACCATCTGGCCGAGTTTCAAGTCTCTAGGCCTTACGGTTTGGGCTGCACGATGCATTTAGGGCAATTTTTTTTTTCAAATAGCAAATACAATAGGTTTTCAGCACTAAAGTGCTTGAACACCTAATAAGAATGAGACCTTTTTGAAAGTTATAGCGCCACCTATGGTCCGATCTCCATGAAACTTTGCATGCTTCTTCACCATGTTATGACACATATGCTCATCAATTTTTGTGAAGTTTTGACTTTTCGTTTAGGATTTATAGGCTTTTGACTGTATTTTGCCCCGCCCCTTTTCTAAATTACCCTGTTACAGCCAACCAAATGCAAAATTTCAAATTTTTTCGATAATTATTTATCTAGAGAGTCCAGAGAATAGGCATAGACTGGTTTGCTTCCGATCGGGCGAAAAACCAGGGACTAGTTCGCAAAAGTAGGTTTTGGACAAAACTGGCCATAACAAATTTTCTTGCTCAAATCAAGAATCCGAGATATATATCTTGTCCGTCTTGAGCCATGGATCACAGTGATGTAAAAATCTTGATTCTAGGTCAAACGGTCGAGGAGTTATGGGTAATTTAGTACTTTTGGTTGCTGTAGCGCCACCTATTGGCCAATCGGGGTCATACTCTGATAGGTTCTCCCCAAAAGTGTGGCCTACCATCTGGCCGAGTTTCAAGTCTCTAGGCCTTACGGTTTGGGCTGCACGATGCATTTAGGGCAATTTTTTTTTTCAAATAGCAAATACAATAGGTTTTCAGCACTAAAGTGCTTGAACACCTAATAAGAATGAGACCTTTTTGAAAGTTATAGCGCCACCTATGGTCCGATCTCCATGAAACTTTGCATGCTTCTTCACCATGTTATGACACATATGCTCATCAATTTTTGTGAAGTTTTGACTTTTCGTTTAGGATTTATAGGCTTTTGACTGTATTTTGCCCTGCCCCTTTTCTAAATGACCCTGTTACAGCCAACCAAATGCAAAATTTCAAAAAAATTTCGATAATTATTGATCTAGAGAGTCCAGAGAATAGGCCTAGACTGGTTTGGTTCCGATGGGGCGAAAAACCAGGGACTAGTTCGCAAAAGTAGGTTTTGGACAAAACTGGCCATAACAATTTTTTCTTGCTCAAATACATCTTGTCCGTCTTGAGCCATGGATCACAGTGATGTAAAAATCTTGATTCTAGGTCAAACGGTCGAGGAGTTATGGGTAATTTAGTACTTTTGGTTGCTGTAGCGCCACCTATTGGCCAATCGGGGTCATACTCTGATAGGTTCTCCCCAAAAGTGTGGCCTACCATCTGGCCAAGTTTCAAGTCTCTAGGCCTTACGGTTTGGGCTGCACGATGCATTTAGGGCAATTTTTTTTTTCAAATAGCAAATACAATAGGTTTTCAGCACTAAAGTGCTTGAACACCTAATAAGAATGAGACCTTTTTGAAAGTTATAGCGCCACCTATGGTCCGATCTCCATGAAACTTTGCATGCTTCTTCACCATGTTATGACACATATGCTCATCAATTTTTGTGAAGTTTTGACTTTTCGTTTAGGATTTATAGGCTTTTGACTGTATTTTGCCCTGCCCCTTTTCTAAATGACCCTGTTACAGCCAACCAAATGCAAAATTTCAAAAAATTTTCGATAATTATTGATCTAGAGAGTCCAGAGAATAGGCCTAGACTGGTTTGGTTCCGATGGGGCGAAAAACCAGGGACTAGTTCGCAAAAGTAGGTTTTGGACAAAACTGGCCATAACAATTTTTTCTTGCTCAAATACATCTTGTCCGTCTTGAGCCATGGATCACAGTGATGTAAAAATCTTGATTCTAGGTCAAACGGTCGAGGAGTTATGGGTAATTTAGTACTTTTGGTTGCTGTAGCGCCACCTATTGGCCAATCGGGGTCATACTCTGATAGGTTTTCCCCAAAAGTGTGGCCTACCATCTGGCCGAGTTTCAAGTCTCTAGGCCTTACGGTTTGGGCTGCACGATGCATTTAGGGCAATTTTTTTTTTCAAATAGCAAATACAATAGGTTTTCAGCACTAAAGTGCTTGAACACCTAATAAGAATGAGACCTTTTTGACAGTTATATCGCCACCTATGGTCCGATCTCCATCAAACTTTGCATGCTTCTTCACCATGTTATGACACATATGCTCATCAATTTTTGTGAAGTTTTGACTTTTCGTTTAGGATTTATAGGCTTTTGACTGTATTTTGCCCCGCCCCTTTTCTAAATGACCCTGTTACAGCCAACCAAATGCAAAATTTCAAATTTTTTTCGATAATTATTTATCTAGAGAGTCCAGAGAATAGGCCTAGACTGGTTTGCTTCCGATCGGACGAAAAACCAGGGACTAGTTCGCAAAAGTAGGTTTTGGACAAAACTGGCCATAACAATGTTTTCTTGCTCAAATCGAGAATCCGAGATATATATCTTGTCCGCCTTGAGCCATGGATCACAGTGATGTAAAAATCTTGATTCTAGGTCAAACGGTCGAGGAGTTATGGGTAATTTAGTACTTTTGGTTTCTGTAGCGCCACCTATGGGCCAATCGGGGTCATACTCTGATAGGTTCTCCCCAAAAGTGTGGCCTACCATCTGGCTGAGTTTCAAGTCTCTAGGCCTTACAGTTTGGGCTGCACGATGCGTTTTAGGGCAATTTTTTTTTTCAAATAGCAAATACAATAGGTTTTCAGCACTAAAGTGCTTGAACACCTAATAAGAATGAGACCTTTTTGACAGTTATAGCGCCACCTATGGTCCGATCTCCATGAAACTTTGCATGCTTCTTCACCATGTTATGACACATATGCTCATCAATTTTTGTGAAGTTTTGACTTTTCGTTTAGGATTTATAGGCTTTTGACTGTATTTTGCCCCGCCCCTTTTCTAAATGACCCTGTTACAGCCAACCAAATGCAAAATTTCAAATTTTTTTCGATAATTATTTATCTAGAGAGTCCAGAGAATAGGCCTAGACTGGTTTGCTTCCGATCGGGCGAAAAACCAGGGACTAGTTCACAAAAGTAGGTTTTGGACAAAACTGGCCATAACAATTTTTTCTTGCTCAAATCGAGAATCCGAGATATATATCTTGTCCGTCTTGAGCCATGGATCACAGTGATGTAAAAATCTTGATTCTAGGTCAAACGGTCGAGGAGTTATGGGTAATTTAGTACTTTTGGTTGCTGTAGCGCCACCTATTGGCCAATTGGGGTCATACTCTGATAGGTTCTCCCCAAAAGTGTGGCCTACCATCTGGCCGAGTTTCAAGTCTCTAGGCCTTACGGTTTGGGCTGCACGATGCATTTAGGGCAATTTTTTTTTTCAAATAGCAACTACAATAGGTTTTCAGCACTAAAGTGCTTGAACACCTAATAAGAATGAGACCTTTTTGACAGTTATAGCGCCACCTATGGTCCGATCTCCATGAAACTTTGCATGCTTCTTCACCATGTTATGACACATATGCTCAAAAATGTTTGTGAAGTTTTGACTTTTCGTTTAGGATTTATAGGCTTTTGACTGTATTTTGCCCCGCCCCTTTTCTAAATGACCCTGTTACAGCCAACCAAATGCAAAATTTCAATTTTTTTTCGATAATTATTTATCTAGAGAGTCCAGAGAATAGGCCTAGACTGGTTTGCTTCCGATCGGGCGAAAAACCAGGGACTAGTTCGCAAAAGTAGATTTTGGACAAAACTGGCCATAACAATTTTTTCTTGCTCAAATCGAGAATCCGAGATATATATCTTGTCCGTCTTGAGCCATGGATCACAGTGATGTCAAAATCTTGATTCTAGGTCAAACGGTCGAGGAGTTCTGGGTAATTTAGTACTTTTGGTTGCTGTAGCGCCACCTATTGGCCAATCGGGGTCATACTCTGATAGTTTCTCCCCAAAAGTGTGGCCTACCATCTGGCCGAGTTTCAAGTCTCTAGGCCTTACGGTTTGGGCTGCACGATGCATTTAGGGCAATTTTTTTTTTCAAATAGCAAATACAATAGGTTTTCAGCACTAAAGTGCTTGAACACCTAATAAGAATGAGACCTTTTTGACAGTTATAGCGCCACCTATGGTCCGATCTCCATGAAACTTTGCATGCTTCTTCACCATGTTATGACACATATGCTCAAAAATTTTTGTGAAGTTTTGACTTTTCGTTTAGGATTTATAGGCTTTTGACTGTATTTTGCCCCGCCCCTTTTCTAAATGACCCTGTTACAGCCAACCAAATGCAAAATTTCAATTTTTTTTCGATAATTATTTATCTAGAGAGTCCAGAGAATAGGCCTAGACTGGTTTGCTTCCGATCGGGCGAAAAACCAGGGACTAGTTCGCAAAAGTAGGTTTTGGACAAAACTGGCCATAACAATGTTTTCTTGCTCAAATCGAGAATCCGAGATATATATCTTGTCCGCCTTGAGCCATGGATCACAGTGATGTAAAAATCTTGATTCTAGGTCAAACGGTCGAGGAGTTATGGGTAATTTAGTACTTTTGGTTTCTGTAGCGCCACCTATGGGCCAATCGGGGTCATACTCTGATAGGTTCTCCCCAAAAGTGTGGCCTACCATCTGGCCGAGTTTCAAGTCTCTAGGCCTTACAGTTTGGGCTGCACGATGCGTTTTAGGGCAATTTTTTTTTTCAAATAGCAAATACAATAGGTTTTCAGCACTAAAGTGCTTGAACACCTAATAAGAATGAGACCTTTTTGACAGTTATAGCGCCACCTATGGTCCGATCTCCATGAAACTTTGCATGCTTCTTCACCATGTTATGACACATATGCTCATCAATTTTTGTGAAGTTTTGACTTTTCGTTTAGGATTTATAGGCTTTTGACTGTATTTTGCCCCGCCCCTTTTCTAAATGACCCTGTTACAGCCAACCAAATGCAAAATTTCAAAATTTTTTCGATAATTATTTATCTAGAGAGTCCAGAGAATAGGCCTAGACTGGTTTGCTTCCGATCGGGCGAAAAACCAGGGACTAGTTCACAAAAGTAGGTTTTGGACAAAACTGGCCATAACAATTTTTTCTTGCTCAAATCGAGAATCCGAGATATATATCTTGTCCGTCTTGAGCCATGGATCACAGTGATGTAAAAATCTTGATTCTAGGTCAAACGGTCGAGGAGTTATGGGTAATTTAGTACTTTTGGTTGCTGTAGCGCCACCTATGGGCCAATCGGGGTCATACTCTGATAGGTTCTTCCCAAAAGTGTGGCCTACCATCTGGCCGAGTTTCAAGTCTCTAGGCCTTACGGTTTGGGCTGCACGATGCATTTAGGGCAATTTTTTTTTTCAAATAGCAACTACAATAGGTTTTCAGCACTAAAGTGCTTGAACACCTAATAAGAATGAGACCTTTTTGACAGTTATAGCGCCACCTATGGTCCGATCTCCATGAAACTTTGCATGCTTCTTCACCATGTTATGACACATATGCTCAAAAATTTTTGTGAAGTTTTGACTTTTCGTTTAGGATTTATAGGCTTTTGACTGTATTTTGCCCCGCCCCTTTTCTAATTGACCCTGTTACAGCCAACCAAATGCAAAATTTCAATTTTTTTCGATAATTATTTATCTAGAGAGTCCAGAGAATAGGCCTAGACTGGTTTGCTTCCGATCGGGCGAAAAACCAGGGACTAGTTCGCAAAAGTAGGTTTTGGACAAAACTGGCCATAACAATGTTTTCTTGCTCAAATCGAGAATCCGAGATATATATCTTGTCCGCCTTGAGCCATGGATCACAGTGATGTAAAAATCTTGATTCTAGGTCAAACGGTCGAGGAGTTATGGGTAATTTAGTACTTTTGGTTTCTGTAGCGCCACCTATGGGCCAATCGGGGTCATACTCTGATAGGTTCTCCCCAAAAGTGTGGCCTACCATCTGGCCGAGTTTCAAGTCTCTAGGCCTTACAGTTTGGGCTGCACGATGCGTTTTAGGGCAATTTTTTTTTTCAAATAGCAAATACAATAGGTTTTCAGCACTAAAGTGCTTGAACACCTAATAAGAATGAGACCTTTTTGACAGTTATAGCAACACCTATGGTCCGATCTCCATGAAACTTTGCATGCTTCTTCACCATGTTATGACACATATGCTCATCAATTTTTGTGAAGTTTTGACTTTTCGTTTAGGATTTATAGGCTTTTGACTGTATTTTGCCCCGCCCCTTTTCTAAATGACCCTGTTACAGCCAACCAAATGCAAAATTTCAAAATTTTTTCGATAATTATTTATCTAGAGAGTCCAGAGAATAGGCCTAGACTGGTTTGCTTCCGATCGGGCGAAAAACCAGGGACTAGTTCACAAAAGTAGGTTTTGGACAAAACTGGCCATAACAATTTTTTCTTGCTCAAATCGAGAATCCGAGATATATATCTTGTCCGTCTTGAGCCATGGATCACAGTGATGTAAAAATCTTGATTCTAGGTCAAACGGTCGAGGAGTTATGGGTAATTTAGTACTTTTGGTTGCTGTAGCGCCACCTATGGGCCAATCGGGGTCATACTCTGATAGGTTCTCCCCAAAAGTGTGGCCTACCATCTGGCCGAGTTTCAAGTCTCTAGGCCTTACGGTTTGGGCTGCACGATGCATTTAGGGCAATTTTTTTTTTCAAATAGCAACTACAATAGGTTTTCAGCACTAAAGTGCTTGAACACCTAATAAGAATGAGACCTTTTTGACAGTTATAGCGCCACCTATGGTCCGATCTCCATGAAACTTTGCATGCTTCTTCACCATGTTATGACACATATGCTCAAAAATTTTTGTGAAGTTTTGACTTTTCGTTTAGGATTTATAGGCTTTTGACTGTATTTTGCCCCGCCCCTTTTCTAATTGACCCTGTTACAGCCAACCAAATGCAAAATTTCAATTTTTTTCGATAATTATTTATCTAGAGAGTCCAGAGAATAGGCCTAGACTGGTTTGCTTCCGATCGGGCGAAAAACCAGGGACTAGTTCGCAAAAGTAGGTTTTGGACAAAACTGGCCATAACAATGTTTTCTTGCTCAAATCGAGAATCCGAGATATATATCTTGTCCGCCTTGAGCCATGGATCACAGTGATGTAAAAATCTTGATTCTAGGTCAAACGGTCGAGGAGTTATGGGTAATTTAGTACTTTTGGTTTCTGTAGCGCCACCTATGGGCCAATCGGGGTCATACTCTGATAGGTTCTCCCCAAAAGTGTGGCCTACCATCTGGCCGAGTTTCAAGTCTCTAGGCCTTACAGTTTGGGCTGCACGATGCGTTTTAGGGCAATTTTTTTTTTCAAATAGCAAATACAATAGGTTTTCAGCACTAAAGTGCTTGAACACCTAATAAGAATGAGACCTTTTTGACAGTTATAGCGCCACCTATGGTCCGATCTCCATGAAACTTTGCATGCTTCTTCACCATGTTATGACACATATGCTCATCAATTTTTGTGAAGTTTTGACTTTTCGTTTAGGATTTATAGGCTTTTGACTGTATTTTGCCCCGCCCCTTTTCTAAATGACCCTGTTACAGCCAACCAAATGCAAAATTTCAAATTTTTTTCGATAATTATTTATCTAGAGAGTCCAGAGAATAGGCCTAGACTGGTTTGCTTCCGATCGGGCGAAAAACCAGGGACTAGTTCACAAAAGTAGGTTTTGGACAAAACTGGCCATAACACTTTTTTCTTGCTCAAATCGAGAATCCGAGATATATATCTTGTCCGTCTTGAGCCATGGATCACAGTGATGTAAAAATCTTGATTCTAGGTCAAACGGTCGAGGAGTTATGGGTAATTTAGTACTTTTGGTTGCTGTAGCGCCACCTATTGGCCAATCGGGGTCATACTCTGATAGGTTCTCCCCAAAAGTGTGGCCTACCATCTGGCCAAGTTTCAAGTCTCTAGGCCTTACGGTTTGGGCTGCACGATGCATTTAGGGCAATTTTTTTTTTCAAATAGCAACTACAATAGGTTTTCAGCACTAAAGTGCTTGAACAGCTAATAAGAATGAGACCTTTTTGACAGTTATATCGCCACCTATGGTCCGATCTCCATGAAACTTTGCATGCTTCTTCACCATGTTATGACACATATGCTCATCAATTTTTGTGAAGTTTTGACTTTTCGTTTAGGATTTATAGGCTTTTGACTGTATTTTGCCCCGCCCCTTTTCTAAATGACCCTGTTACAGCCAACCAAATGCAAAATTTCAAATTTTTTTTTTTTTGATAATTATTTATCTAGAGAGTCCAGAGAATAGGCCTAGACTGGTTTGCTTCCGATCGGGCGAAAAACCAGGGACTAGTTCGCAAAAGTAGATTTTTGACAAAACTGGCCATAACAATTTTTTCTTCCTCAAATCGAGAATCCGAGATATATATCTCGTCCGTCTTGAGCCATGGATCACAGTGATGTCAAAATCTTGATTCTAGGTCAAACGGTCGAGGAGTTCTGGGTAATTTAGTACTTTTGGTTGCTGTAGCGCCACCTATTGGCCAATCGGGGTCATACTCTGATAGTTTCTCCCCAAAAGTGTGGCCTACCATCTGGCCGAGTTTCAAGTCTCTAGGCCTTACGGTTTGGGCTGCACGATGCATTTAGGGCAATTTTTTTTTTCAAATAGCAAATACAATAGGTTTTCAGCACTAAAGTGCTTGAACACCTAATAAGAATGAGACCTTTTTGACAGTTATAGCGCCACCTATGGTCCGATCTCCATGAAACTTTGCATGCTTCTTCACCATGTTATGACACATATGCTCATCAATTTTTTGTGAAGTTTTGACTTTTCGTTTAGGATTTATAGGCTTTTGACTGTATTTTGCCCCGCCCCTTTTCTAAATGACCCTGTTACAGCCAACCAAATGCAAAATTTCAAAAAATTTTCGATAATTATTGATCTAGAGAGTCCAGAGAATAGGCCTAGACTGGTTTGGTTCCGATCGGGCGAAAAACCAGGGACTAGTTCGCAAAAGTAGGTTTTGGACAAAACTGGCCATAACAATTTTTTCTTGCTCAAATACATCTTGTCCGTCTTGAGCCATGGATCACAGTGATGTAAAAATCTTGATTCTAGGTCAAACGGTCGAGGAGTTATGGGTAATTCAGTACTTTTGGTTTCTGTAGCGCCACCTATGGGCCAATCGGGGTCATACTCTGATAGGTTCTCCCCAAAAGTGTGGCCTACCATCTGGCCGAGTTTCAAGTCTCTAGGCCTTACGGTTTGGGCTGCACGATGCGTTTTAGGGCAATTTTTTTTTTCAAATAGCAAATACAATAGGTTTTCAGCACTAAAGTGCTTGAACACCTAATAAGAATGAGACCTTTTTGACAGTTATAGCGCCACCTATGGTCCGATCTCCATGAAACTTTGCATGCTTCTTCACCATGTTATGACACATATGCTCATCAATTTTTGTGAAGTTTTGACTTTTCGTTTAGGATTTATAGGCTTTTGACTGTATTTTGCCCCGCCCCTTTTCTAAATGACCCTGTTACAGCCAACCAAATGCAAAATTTCAAATTTTTTTGATAATTATTGATCTAGAGAGTCCAGAGAATAGGCCTAGACTGGTTTGGTTCCGATCGGGCGAAAAACCAGGGACTAGTTCGCAAAAGTAGGTTTTGGACAAATATGGCCATAACAAATTTTCAGTGATGTAAAAATCTTGATTCTAGGTCAAACGGTCGAGGAGTTATGGGTAATTTAGTACTTTTGGTTTATTTAGCGCCACCTATGGGCCAATCGGGGTCATACTCTGATAGGTTCTCCCCAAAAGTGTGGCCTACCATCTGGCCGAATTTCAAGTCTCTAGGCCTTACGGTTTGGGCTGCACGATGCATTTAGGGCAATTTTTTTTTTCAAATAGCAAATACAATAGGTTTTCAGCACTAAAGTGCTTGAACACCTAATAAGAATGAGACCTTTTTGACAGTTATAACGCCACCTATGGTCCGATCTCCATGAAACTTTGCATGCTTCTTCACCATGTTATGACACATATGCTCATCAATTTTTGTGAAGTTTTGACTTTTCGTTTAGGATTTATAGGCTTTTGACTGTATTTTGCCCTGCCCCTTTTCTAAATGACCCTGTTACAGCCAACCAAATGCAAAATTTCAAAAAATTTTCGATAATTATTGATCTAGAGAGTCCAGAGAATAGGCCTAGTCTGGTTTGGTTCCGATGGGGCGAAAAACCAGGGACTAGTTCGCAAAAGTAGGTTTTGGACAAAACTGGCCATAACAATTTTTTCTTGCTCAAATACATCTTGTCCGTCTTGAGCCATGGATCACAGTGATGTAAAAATCTTGATTCTAGGTCAAACGGTCGAGGAGTTATGGGTAATTTAGTACTTTTGGTTGCTGTAGCGCCACCTATTGGCCAATCGGGGTCATACTCTGATAGGTTCTCCCCAAAAGTGTGGCCTACCATCTGGCCGAGTTTCAAGTCTCTAGGCCTTACGGTTTGGGCTGCACGATGCATTTAGGGCAATTTTTTTTTTTCAAATAGCAACTACAATAGGTTTTCAGCACTAAAGTGCTTGAACACCTAATAAGAATGAGACCTTTTTGACAGTTATAGCGCCACCTATGGTCCGATCTCCATGAAACTTTGCATGCTTCTTCACCATGTTATGACACATATGCTCAAAAATTTTTGTGAAGTTTTGACTTTTCGTTTAGGATTTATAGGCTTTTGACTGTATTTTGCCCCGCCCCTTTTCTAAATGACCCTGTTACAGCCAACCAAATGCAAAATTTCAATTTTTTTTCGATAATTATTTATCTAGAGAGTCCAGAGAATAGGCCTAGACTGGTTTGCTTCCGATCGGGCGAAAAACCAGGGACTAGTTCACAAAAGTAGGTTTTGGACAAAACTGGCCATAACAATGTTTTCTTGCTCAAATCGAGAATCCGAGATATATATCTTGTCCGCCTTGAGCCATGGATCACAGTGATGTAAAAATCTTGATTCTAGGTCAAACGGTCGAGGAGTTATGGGTAATTTAGTACTTTTGGTTTCTGTAGCGCCACCTATGGGCCAATCGGGGTCATACTCTGATAGGTTCTCCCCAAAAGTGTGGCCTACCATCTGGCCGAGTTTCAAGTCTCTAGGCCTTACAGTTTGGGCTGCACGATGCGTTTTAGGGCAATTTTTTTTTTCAAATAGCAAATACAATAGGTTTTCAGCACTAAAGTGCTTGAACACCTAATCAGAATGAGACCTTTTTGACAGTTATAGCGCCACCTATGGTCCGATCTCCATGAAACTTTGCATGCTTCTTCACCATGTTATGACACATATGCTCATCAATTTTTGTGAAGTTTTGACTTTTCGTTTAGGATTTATAGGCTTTTGACTGTATTTTGCCCCGCCCCTTTTCTAAATGACCCTGTTACAGCCAACCAAATGCAAAATTTCAAATTTTTTTCGATAATTATTTATCTAGAGAGTCCAGAGAATAGGCCTAGACTGGTTTGCTTCCGATCGGGCGAAAAACCAGGGACTAGTTCGCAAAAGTAGGTTTTGGACAAAACTGGCCATAACAATGTTTTCTTGCTCAAATCGAGAATCCGAGATATATATCTTGTCCGCCTTGAGCCATGGATCACAGTGATGTAAAAATCTTGATTCTAGGTCAAACGGTCGAGGAGTTATGGGTAATTTAGTACTTTTGGTTTCTGTAGCGCCACCTATGGGCCAATCGGGGTCATACTCTGATAGGTTCTCCCCAAAAGTGTGGCCTACCATCTGGCCGAGTTTCAAGTCTCTAGGCCTTACAGTTTGGGCTGCACGATGCGTTTTAGGTCATTTTTTTTTTCAAATAGCAAATACAATAGGTTTTCAGCACTAAAGTGCTTGAACACCTAATAAGAATGAGACCTTTTTGACAGTTATAGCGCCACCTATGGTCCGATCTCCATGAAACTTTGCATGCTTCTTCACCATGTTATGACACATATGCTCATCAATTTTTGTGAAGTTTTGACTTTTCGTTTAGGATTTATAGGCTTTTGACTGTATTTTGCCCCGCCCCTTTTCTAAATTACCCTGTTACAGCCAACCAAATGCAAAATTTCTAATTTTTTTCGATAATTATTTATCTAGAGAGTCCAGAGAATAGGCCTAGACTGGTTTGCTTCCGATCGGGCGAAAAACCAGGGACTAGTTCGCAAAAGTAGGTTTTGGACAAAACTGGCCATAACAATTTTTTCTTGCTCAAATCGAGAATCCGAGATATATATCTTGTCCGTCTTGAGCCATGGATCACAGTGATGTAAAAATCTTGATTCTAGGTCAAACGGTCGAGGAGTTATGGGTAATTTAGTACTTTTGGTTGCTGTAGCGCCACCTATTGGCCAATCGGGGTCATACTCTGATAGGTTCTCCCCAAAAGTGTGGCCTACCATCTGGCCGAGTTTCAAGTCTCTAGGCCTTACGGTTTGGGCTGCACGATGCATTTAGGGCAATTTTTTTTTTCAAATAGCAACTACAATAGGTTTTCAGCACTAAAGTGCTTGAACACCTAATAAGAATGAGACCTTTTTGACAGTTATAGCGCCACCTATGATCCGATCTCCATGAAACTTTGCATGCTTCTTCACCATGTTATGACACATATGCTCAAAAATTTTTGTGAAGTTTTGACTTTTCGTTTAGGATTTATAGGCTTTTGACTGTATTTTGCCCCGCCTCTTTTCTAAATGACCCTGTTACAGCCAACCAAATGCAAAATTTCAATTTTTTTTCGATAATTATTTATCTAGAGAGTCCAGAGAATAGGCCTAGACTGGTTTGCTTCCGATCGGGCGAAAAACCAGGGACTAGTTCGCAAAAGTAGGTTTTGGACAAAACTGGCCATAACAATGTTTTCTTGCTCAAATCGAGAATCCGAGATATATATCTTGTCCGTCTTGAGCCATGGATCACAGTGATGTAAAAATCTTGATTCTAGGTCAAACGGTCGAGGAGTTATGGGTAATTTAGTACTTTTGGTTTCTGTAGCGCCACCTATGGGCCAATTGGGGTCATACTCTGATAGGTTCTCCCCAAAAGTGTGGCCTACCATCTGGCCGAGTTTCAAGTCTCTAGGCCTTACAGTTTGGGCTGCACGATGCGTTTTAGGGCAATTTTTTTTTTCAAATAGCAAATACAATAGGTTTTCAGCACTAAAGTGCTTGAACACCTAATAAGAATGAGACCTTTTTGACAGTTATAGCGCCACCTATGGTCCGATCTCCATGAAACTTTGCATGCTTCTTCACCATGTTATGACACATATGCTCATCAATTTTTGTGAAGTTTTGACTTTTCGTTTAGGATTTATAGGCTTTTGACTGTATTTTGCCCCGCCCCTTTTCTAAATGACCCTGTTACAGCCAACCAAATGCAAAATTTAAATTTTTTTTTTGATAATTATTTATCTAGAGAGTCCAGAGAATAGGCCTAGACTGGTTTGCTTCCGATCGGGCGAAAAACCAGGGACTAGTTCACAAAAGTAGATTTTGGACAAAACTTGCCATAACAATTTTTCTTGCTCAAATCGAGAATCCGAGATATATATCTTGTCCGTCTTGAGCCATGGATCACAGTGATGTAAAAATCTTGATTCTAGGTCAAACGGTCAAGGAGTTATGGGTAATTTAGTACTTTTGGTTGCTGTAGCGCCACCTATTGGCCAATCGGGGTCATACTCTGATAGGTTCTCCCCAAAAGTGTGGCCTACCATCTGGCCGAGTTTCAAGTCTCTAGGCCTTACGGTTTGGGCTGCACGATGCATTTAGGGCAATTTTTTTTTTCAAATAGCAAATACAATAGGTTTTCAGCACTAAAGTGCTTGAACACCTAATAAGAATGAGACCTTTTTGAAAGTTATAGCGCCACCTATGGTCCGATCTCCATGAAACTTTGCATGCTTCTTCACCATGTTATGACACATATGCTCATCAATTTTTGTGAAGTTTTGACTTTTCGTTTAGGATTTATAGGCTTTTGACTGTATTTTGCCCCGCCCCTTTTCTAAATTACCCTGTTACAGCCAACCAAATGCAAAATTTCAAATTTTTTCGATAATTATTTATCTAGAGAGTCCAGAGAATAGGCCTAGACTGGTTTGCTTCCGATCGGGCGAAAAACCAGGGACTAGTTCGCAAAAGTAGGTTTTGGACAAAACTGGCCATAACAAATTTTCTTGCTCAAATCAAGAATCCGAGATATATATCTTGTCCGTCTTGAGCCATGGATCACAGTGATGTAAAAATCTTGATTCTAGGTCAAACGGTCGAGGAGTTATGGGTAATTTAGTACTTTTGGTTGCTGTAGCGCCACCTATTGGCCAATCGGGGTCATACTCTGATAGGTTCTCCCCAAAAGTGTGGCCTACCATCTGGCCGAGTTTCAAGTCTCTAGGCCTTACGGTTTGGGCTGCACGATGCATTTAGGGCAATTTTTTTTTCAAATAGCAAATACAATAGGTTTTCAGCACTAAAGTGCTTGAACACCTAATAAGAATGAGACCTTTTTGAAAGTTATAGCGCCACCTATGGTCCGATCTCCATGAAACTTTGCATGCTTCTTCACCATGTTATGACACATATGCTCATCAATTTTTGTGAAGTTTTGACTTTTCGTTTAGGATTTATAGGCTTTTGACTGTATTTTGCCCCGCCCCTTTTCTAAATTACCCTGTTACAGCCAACCAAATGCAAAATTTCAAATTTTTTCGATAATTATTTATCTAGAGAGTCCAGAGAATAGGCCTAGACTGGTTTGCTTCCGATCGGGCGAAAAACCAGGGACTAGTTCGCAAAAGTAGGTTTTGGACAAAACTGGCCATAACAAATTTTCTCTTGCTCAAATCGATAATCCGAGATATACATCTTGTCCGTCTTGAGCCATGGATCACAGTGATGTAAAAATCTTGATTCTAGGTCAAACGGTCGAGGAGTTATGGGTAATTTAGTACTTTTGGTTGCTGTAGCGCCACCTATTGGCCAATCGGGGTCATACTCTGATAGGTTCTCCCCAAAAGTGTGGCCTACCATCTGGCCGAGTTTCAAGTCTCTAGGCCTTACGGTTTGGGCTGCACGATGCATTTAGGGCAATTTTTTTTTTCAAATAGCAAATACAATAGGTTTTCAGCACTAAAGTGCTTGAACACCTAATAAGAATGAGACCTTTTTTACAGTTATAGCGCCACCTATGGTCCGATCTCCATGAAACTTTGCATGCTTCTTCACCATGTTATGACACATATGCTCATCAATTTTTGTGAAGTTTTGACTTTTCGTTTAGGATTTATAGGCTTTTGACTGTATTTTGCCCCGCCCCTTTTCTAAATGACCCTGTTACAGCCAACCAAATGCAAAATTTCAATTTTTTTTTTGATAATTATTTATCTAGAGAGTCCAGAGAATAGGCCTAGACTGGTTTGCTTCCGATCGGGCGAAAAACCAGGGACTAGTTCGCAAAAGTAGATTTTGGACAAAACTGGCCATAACAATTTTTTCTTGCTCAAATCGAGAATCCGAGATATATATCTTGTCCGTCTTGAGCCATGGATCACAGTGATGTAAAAATCTTGATTCTAGGTCAAACGGTCGAGGAGTTATGGGTAATTTAGTACTTTTGGTTGCTGTAGCGCCACCTATTGGCCAATCGGGGTCATACTCTGATAGGTTCTCCCCAAAAGTGTGGCCTACCATCTGGCCGAGTTTCAAGTCTCTAGGCCTTACGGTTTGGGCTGCACGATGCATTTAGGGCAATTTTTTTTTTCAAATAGCAAATACAATAGGTTTTCAGCACTAAAGTGCTTGAACACCTAATAAGAATGAGACCTTTTTGACAGTTATAGCGCCACCTATGGTCCGATCTCCATGAAACTTTGCATGCTTCTTCACCATGTTATGACACATATGCTCATCAATTTTTGTGAAGTTTTGACTTTTCGTTTAGGATTTATAGGCTTTTGACTGTATTTTGCCCCGCCCCTTTTCTAAATGACCCTGTTACAGCCAACCAAATGCAAAATTTCAATTTTTTTTTTGATAATTATTTATCTAGAGAGTCCAGAGAATAGGCCTAGACTGGTTTGCTTCCGATCGGGCGAAAAACCAGGGACTAGTTCGCAAAAGTAGATTTTGGACAAAACTGGCCATAACAATTTTTTCTTGCTCAAATACATCTTGTCCGTCTTGAGCCATGGATCACAGTGATGTAAAAATCTTGATTCTAGGTCAAACGGTCGAGGAGTTATGGGTAATTTAGTACTTTTGGTTGCTGTAGCGCCACCTATTGGCCAATCGGGGTCATACTCTGATAGGTTCTCCCCAAAAGTGTGGCCTACCATCTGGCCGAGTTTCAAGTCTCTAGGCCTTACGGTTTGGGCTGCACGATGCATTTAGGGCAATTTTTTTTTTTCAAATAGCAAATACAATAGGTTTTCAGCACTAAAGTGCTTGAACACCTAATAAGAATGAGACCTTTTTGACAGTTATAGCGCCACCTATGGTCCGATCTCCATGAAACTTTGCATGCTTCTTCACCATGTTATGACACATATGCTCATCAATTTTTGTGAAGTTTTGACTTTTCGTTTAGGATTTATAGGCTTTTGACTGTATTTTGCCCCGCCCCTTTTCTAAATGACCCTGTTACAGCCAACCAAATGCAAAATTTCAAAAAAATTTCGATAATTATTGATCTAGAGAGTCCAGAGAATAGGCCTAGACTGGTTTGGTTCCGATCGGGCGAAAAACCAGGGACTAGTTCGCAAAAGTAGGTTTTGGACAAAACTGGCCATAACAATTTTTTCTTGCTCAAATACATCTTGTCCGTCTTGAGCCATGGATCACAGTGATGTAAAAATCTTGATTCTAGGTCAAACGGTCGAGGAGTTATGGGTAATTTAGTACTTTTGGTTGCTGTAGCGCCACCTATTGGCCAATCGGGGTCATACTCTGATAGGTTCTCCCCAAAAGTGTGGCCTACCATCTGGCCGAGTTTCAAGTCTCTAGGCCTTACGGTTTGGGCTGCACGATGCATTTAGGGCAATTTTTTTTTTCAAATAGCAAATACAATAGGTTTTCAGCACTAAAGTGCTTGAACACCTAATAAGAATGAGACCTTTTTGACAGTTATAGCGCCACCTATGGTCCGATCTCCATGAAACTTTGCATGCTTCTTCACCATGTTATGACACATATGCTCATCAATTTTTGTGAAGTTTTGACTTTTCGTTTAGGATTTATAGGCTTTTGACTGTATTTTGCCCCGCCCCTTTTCTAAATGACCCTGTTACAGCCAACCAAATGCAAAATTTCAATTTTTTTTTTGATAATTATTTATCTAGAGAGTCCAGAGAATAGGCCTAGACTGGTTTGCTTCCGATCGGGCGAAAAACCAGGGACTAGTTCGCAAAAGTAGATTTTGGACAAAACTGGCCATAACAATTTTTTCTTGCTCAAATACATCTTGTCCGTCTTGAGCCATGGATCACAGTGATGTAAAAATCTTGATTCTAGGTCAAACGGTCGAGGAGTTATGGGTAATTTAGTACTTTTGGTTGCTGTAGCGCCACCTATTGGCCAATCGGGGTCATACTCTGATAGGTTCTCCCCAAAAGTGTGGCCTACCATCTGGCCGAGTTTCAAGTCTCTAGGCCTTACGGTTTGGGCTGCACGATGCATTTAGGGCAATTTTTTTTTTCAAATAGCAAATACAATAGGTTTTCAGCACTAAAGTGCTTGAACACCTAATAAGAATGAGACCTTTTTGACAGTTATAGCGCCACCTATGGTCCGATCTCCATGAAACTTTGCATGCTTCTTCACCATGTTATGACACATATGCTCATCACTTTTTGTGAAGTTTTGACTTTTCGTTTAGGATTTATAGGCTTTTGACTGTATTTTGCCCCGCCCCTTTTCTAAATGACCCTGTTACAGCCAACCAAATGCAAAATTTCAATTTTTTTTTTGATAATTATTTATCTAGAGAGTCCAGAGAATAGGCCTAGACTGGTTTGCTTCCGATCGGGCGAAAAACCAGGGACTAGTTCGCAAAAGTAGATTTTGGACAAAACTGGCCATAACAATTTTTTCTTGCTCAAATCGAGAATCCGAGATATATATCTTGTCCGTCTTGAGCCATGGATCACAGTGATGTAAAAATCTTGATTCTAGGTCAAACGGTCGAGGAGTTATGGGTAATTTAGTACTTTTGGTTGCTGTAGCGCCACCTATTGGCCAATCGGGGTCATACTCTGATAGGTTCTCCCCAAAAGTGTGGCCTACCATCTGGCCGAGTTTCAAGTCTCTAGGCCTTACGGTTTGGGCTGCACGATGCATTTAGGGCAATTTTTTTTTTCAAATAGCAAATACAATAGGTTTTCAGCACTAAAGTGCTTGAACACCTAATAAGAATGAGACCTTTTTTACAGTTATAGCGCCACCTATGGTCCGATCTCCATGAAACTTTGCATGCTTCTTCACCATGTTATGACACATATGCTCATCAATTTTTGTGAAGTTTTGACTTTTCGTTTAGGATTTATAGGCTTTTGACTGTATTTTGCCCCGCCCCTTTTCTAAATGACCCTGTTACAGCCAACCAAATGCAAAATTTCAATTTTTTTTTTGATAATTATTTATCTAGAGAGTCCAGAGAATAGGCCTAGACTGGTTTGCTTCCGATCGGGCGAAAAACCAGGGACTAGTTCGCAAAAGTAGATTTTGGACAAAACTGGCCATAACAATTTTTTCTTGCTCAAATCGAGAATCCGAGATATATATCTTGTCCGTCTTGAGCCATGGATCACAGTGATGTAAAAATCTTGATTCTAGGTCAAACGGTCGAGGAGTTATGGGTAATTTAGTACTTTTGGTTGCTGTAGCGCCACCTATTGGCCAATCGGGGTCATACTCTGATAGGTTCTCCCCAAAAGTGTGGCCTACCATCTGGCCGAGTTTCAAGTCTCTAGGCCTTACGGTTTGGGCTGCACGATGCATTTAGGGCAATTTTTTTTTTCAAATAGCAAATACAATAGGTTTTCAGCACTAAAGTGCTTGAACACCTAATAAGAATGAGACCTTTTTGACAGTTATAGCGCCACCTATGGTCCGATCTCCATGAAACTTTGCATGCTTCTTCACCATGTTATGACACATATGCTCATCAATTTTTGTGAAGTTTTGACTTTTCGTTTAGGATTTATAGGCTTTTGACTGTATTTTGCCCCGCCCCTTTTCTAAATGACCCTGTTACAGCCAACCAAATGCAAAATTTCAATTTTTTTTTTGATAATTATTTATCTAGAGAGTCCAGAGAATAGGCCTAGACTGGTTTGCTTCCGATCGGGCGAAAAACCAGGGACTAGTTCGCAAAAGTAGATTTTGGACAAAACTGGCCATAACAATTTTTTCTTGCTCAAATCGAGAATCTGAGATATATATCTTGTCCGTCTTGAGCCATGGATCACAGTGATGTAAAAATCTTGATTCTAGGTCAAACGGTCGAGGAGTTATGGGTAATTTAGTACTTTTGGTTGCTGTAGCGCCACCTATTGGCCAATCGGGGTCATACTCTGATAGGTTCTCCCCAAAAGTGTGGCCTACCATCTGGCCGAGTTTCAAGTCTCTAGGCCTTACGGTTTGGGCTGCACGATGCATTTAGGGCAATTTTTTTTTTCAAATAGCAAATACAATAGGTTTTCAGCACTAAAGTGCTTGAACACCTAATAAGAATGAGACCTTTTTGAAAGTTATAGCGCCACCTATGGTCCGATCTCCATGAAACTTTGCATGCTTCTTCACCATGTTATGACACATATGCTCATCAATTTTTGTGAAGTTTTGACTTTTCGTTTAGGATTTATAGGCTTTTGACTGTATTTTGCCCCGCCCCTTTTCTAAATTACCCTGTTACAGCCAACCAAATGCAAAATTTCAAATTTTTTCGATAATTATTTATCTAGAGAGTCCAGAGAATAGGCCTAGACTGGTTTGCTTCCGATCGGGCGAAAAACCAGGGACTAGTTCGCAAAAGTAGGTTTTGGACAAAACTGGCCATAACAAATTTTCTTGCTCAAATCAAGAATCCGAGATATATATCTTGTCCGTCTTGAGCCATGGATCACAGTGATGTAAAAATCTTGATTCTAGGTCAAACGGTCGAGGAGTTATGGGTAATTTAGTACTTTTGGTTGCTGTAGCGCCACCTATTGGCCAATCGGGGTCATACTCTGATAGGTTCTCCCCAAAAGTGTGGCCTACCATCTGGCCGAGTTTCAAGTCTCTAGGCCTTACGGTTTGGGCTGCACGATGCATTTAGGGCAATTTTTTTTTTCAAATAGCAAATACAATAGGTTTTCAGCACTAAAGTGCTTGAACACCTAATAAGAATGAGACCTTTTTGAAAGTTATAGCGCCACCTATGGTCCGATCTCCATGAAACTTTGCATGCTTCTTCACCATGTTATGACACATATGCTCATCAATTTTTGTGAAGTTTTGACTTTTCGTTTAGGATTTATAGGCTTTTGACTGTATTTTGCCCCGCCCCTTTTCTAAATGACCCTGTTACAGCCAACCAAATGCAAAATTTCAATTTTTTTTTTGATAATTATTTATCTAGAGAGTCCAGAGAATAGGCCTAGACTGGTTTGCTTCCGATCGGGCGAAAAACCAGGGACTAGTTCGCAAAAGTAGATTTTGGACAAAACTGGCCATAACAATTTTTTCTTGCTCAAATCGAGAATCCGAGATATATATCTTGTCCGTCTTGAGCCATGGATCACAGTGATGTAAAAATCTTGATTCTAGGTCAAACGGTCGAGGAGTTATGGGTAATTTAGTACTTTTGGTTGCTGTAGCGCCACCTATTGGCCAATCGGGGTCATACTCTGATAGGTTCTCCCCAAAAGTGTGGCCTACCATCTGGCCGAGTTTCAAGTCTCTAGGCCTTACGGTTTGGGCTGCACGATGCATTTAGGGCAATTTTTTTTTTCAAATAGCAAATACAATAGGTTTTCAGCACTAAAGTGCTTGAACACCTAATAAGAATGAGACCTTTTTGACAGTTATAGCGCCACCTATGGTCCGATCTCCATGAAACTTTGCATGCTTCTTCACCATGTTATGACACATATGCTCATCAATTTTTGTGAAGTTTTGACTTTTCGTTTAGGATTTATAGGCTTTTGACTGTATTTTGCCCCGCCCCTTTTCTAAATGACCCTGTTACAGCCAACCAAATGCAAAATTTCAATTTTTTTTTTTGATAATTATTTATCTAGAGAGTCCAGAGAATAGGCCTAGACTGGTTTGCTTCCGATCGGGCGAAAAACCAGGGACTAGTTCGCAAAAGTAGATTTTGGACAAAACTGGCCATAACAATTTTTTCTTGCTCAAATCGAGAATCCGAGATATATATCTTGTCCGTCTTGAGCCATGGATCACAGTGATGTAAAAATCTTGATTCTAGGTCAAACGGTCGAGGAGTTATGGGTAATTTAGTACTTTTGGTTGCTGTAGCGCCACCTATTGGCCAATCGGGGTCATACTCTGATAGGTTCTCCCCAAAAGTGTGGCCTACCATCTGGCCGAGTTTCAAGTCTCTAGGCCTTACGGTTTGGGCTGCACGATGCATTTAGGGCAATTTTTTTTTTCAAATAGCAAATACAATAGGTTTTCAGCACTAAAGTGCTTGAACACCTAATAAGAATGAGACCTTTTTGACAGTTATAGCGCCACCTATGGTCCGATCTCCATGAAACTTTGCATGCTTCTTCACCATGTTATGACACATATGCTCATCAATTTTTGTGAAGTTTTGACTTTTCGTTTAGGATTTATAGGCTTTTGACTGTATTTTGCCCCGCCCCTTTTCTAAATGACCCTGTTACAGCCAACCAAATGCAAAATTTCAAAAAAATTTCGATAATTATTGATCTAGAGAGTCCAGAGAATAGGCCTAGACTGGTTTGGTTCCGATCGGGCGAAAAACCAGGGACTAGTTCGCAAAAGTAGGTTTTGGACAAAACTGGCCATAACAATTTTTTCTTGCTCAAATACATCTTGTCCGTCTTGAGCCATGGATCACAGTGATGTAAAAATCTTGATTCTAGGTCAAACGGTCGAGGAGTTATGGGTAATTTAGTACTTTTGGTTGCTGTAGCGCCACCTATTGGCCAATCGGGGTCATACTCTGATAGGTTCTCCCCAAAAGTGTGGCCTACCATCTGGCCGAGTTTCAAGTCTCTAGGCCTTACGGTTTGGGCTGCACGATGCATTTAGGGCAATTTTTTTTTTCAAATAGCAAATACAATAGGTTTTCAGCACTAAAGTGCTTGAACACCTAATAAGAATGAGACCTTTTTGACAGTTATAGCGCCACCTATGGTCCGATCTCCATGAAACTTTGCATGCTTCTTCACCATGTTATGACACATATGCTCATCAATTTTTGTGAAGTTTTGACTTTTCGTTTAGGATTTATAGGCTTTTGACTGTATTTTGCCCCGCCCCTTTTCTAAATGACCCTGTTACAGCCAACCAAATGCAAAATTTCAATTTTTTTTTTGATAATTATTTATCTAGAGAGTCCAGAGAATAGGCCTAGACTGGTTTGCTTCCGATCGGGCGAAAAACCAGGGACTAGTTCGCAAAAGTAGATTTTGGACAAAACTGGCCATAACAATTTTTTCTTGCTCAAATCGAGAATCCGAGATATATATCTTGTCCGTCTTGAGCCATGGATCACAGTGATGTAAAAATCTTGATTCTAGGTCAAACGGTCGAGGAGTTATGGGTAATTTAGTACTTTTGGTTGCTGTAGCGCCACCTATTGGCCAATCGGGGTCATACTCTGATAGGTTCTCCCCAAAAGTGTGGCCTCCCATCTGGCCGAGTTTCAAGTCTCTAGGCCTTACGGTTTGGGCTGCACGATGCATTTAGGGCAATTTTTTTTTCAAATAGCAAATACAATAGGTTTTCAGCACTAAAGTGCTTGAACACCTAATAAGAATGAGACCTTTTTGACAGTTATAGCGCCACCTATGGTCCGATCTCCATGAAACTTTGCATGCTTCTTCACCATGTTATGACACATATGCTCATCAATTTTTGTGAAGTTTTGACTTTTCGTTTAGGATTTATAGGCTTTTGACTGTATTTTGCCCCGCCCCTTTTCTAAATGACCCTGTTACAGCCAACCAAATGCAAAATTTCAAAAAATTTTCGATAATTATTGATCTAGAGAGTCCAGAGAATAGGCCTAGACTGGTTTGGTTCCGATCGGGCGAAAAACCAGGGACTAGTTCGCAAAAGTAGGTTTTGGACAAAACTGGCCATAACAATTTTTTCTTGCTCAAATACATCTTGTCCGTCTTGAGCCATGGATCACAGTGATGTAAAAATCTTGATTCTAGGTCAAACGGTCGAGGAGTTATGGGTAATTTAGTACTTTTGGTTGCTGTAGCGCCACCTATTGGCCAATCGGGGTCATACTCTGATAGGTTCTCCCCAAAAGTGTGGCCTACCATCTGGCCGAGTTTCAAGTCTCTAGGCCTTACGGTTTGGGCTGCACGATGCATTTAGGGCAATTTTTTTTTCAAATAGCAAATACAATAGGTTTTCAGCACTAAAGTGCTTGAACACCTAATAAGAATGAGACCTTTTTGACAGTTATAGCGCCACCTATGGTCCGATCTCCATGAAACTTTGCATGCTTCTTCACCATGTTATGACACATATGCTCATCAATTTTTGTGAAGTTTTGACTTTTCGTTTAGGATTTATAGGCTTTTGACTGTATTTTGCCCCGCCCCTTTTCTAAATGACCCTGTTACAGCCAACCAAATGCAAAATTTCAATTTTTTTTTTGATAATTATTTATCTAGAGAGTCCAGAGAATAGGCCTAGACTGGTTTGCTTCCGATCGGGCGAAAAACCAGGGACTAGTTTGCAAAAGTAGATTTTGGACAAAACTGGCCATAACAATTTTTTCTTGCTCAAATCGAGAATCCGAGATATATATCTTGTCCGTCTTGAGCCATGGATCACAGTGATGTAAAAATCTTGATTCTAGGTCAAACGGTCGAGGAGTTATGGGTAATTTAGTACTTTTGGTTGCTGTAGCGCCACCTATTGGCCAATCGGGGTCATACTCTGATAGGTTCTCCCCAAAAGTGTGGCCTACCATCTGGCCGAGTTTCAAGTCTCTAGGCCTTACGGTTTGGGCTGCACGATGCATTTGGGGCAATTTTTTTTTTCAAATAGCAAATACAATAGGTTTTCAGCACTAAAGTGCTTGAACACCTAATAAGAATGAGACCTTTTTGACAGTTATAGCGCCACCTATGGTCCGATCTCCATGAAACTTTGCATGCTTCTTCACCATGTTATGACACATATGCTCATCAATTTTTGTGAAGTTTTGACTTTTCGTTTAGGATTTATAGGCTTTTGACTGTATTTTGCCCCGCCCCTTTTCTAAATGACCCTGTTACAGCCAACCAAATGCAAAATTTCAATTTTTTTTTTGATAATTATTTATCTAGAGAGTCCAGAGAATAGGCCTAGACTGGTTTGCTTCCGATCGGGCGAAAAACCAGGGACTAGTTCGCAAAAGTAGATTTTGGACAAAACTGGCCATAACAATTTTTTCTTGCTCAAATCGAGAATCCGAGATATACATCTTGTCCGTCTTGAGCCATGGATCACAGTGATGTAAAAATCTTGATTCTAGGTCAAACGGTCGAGGAGTTATGGGTAATTCAGTACTTTTGGTTTCTGTAGCGCCACCTATGGGCCAATCGGGGTCATACTCTGATAGGTTCTCCCCAAAAGTGTGGCCTACCATCTGGCCGAGTTTCAAGTCTCTAGGCCTTACGGTTTGGGCTGCACGATGCGTTTTAGGGCAATTTTTTTTTTTCAAATAGCAAATACAATAGGTTTTCAGCACTAAAGTGCTTGAACACCTAATAAGAATGAGACCTTTTTGACAGTTATAGCGCCACCTATGGTCCGATCTCCATGAAACTTTGCATGCTTCTTCACCATGTTATGACACATATGCTCATCAATTTTTGTGAAGTTTTGACTTTTCGTTTAGGATTTATAGGCTTTTGACTGTATTTTGCCCCGCCCCTTTTCTAAATGACCCTGTTACAGCCAACCAAATGCAAAATTTCAAATTTTTTCGATAATTATTGATCTAGAGAGTCCAGAGAATAGGCCTAGACTGGTTTGGTTCCGATCGGGCGAAAAACCAGGGACTAGTTCACAAAAGTAGGTTTTGGACAAATATGGCCATAACAAATTTTCAGTGATGTAAAAATCTTGATTCTAGGTCAAACGGTCGAGGAGTTATGGGTAATTTAGTACTTTTGGTTTCTGTAGCGCCACCTATGGGCCAATCGGGGTCATACTCTGATAGGTTCTCCCCAAAAGTTGAAAATTTCAAAAAATTTTCGATAATTATTGATCTAGAGAGTCCAGAGAATAGGCCTACACTGGTTTGGTTCCGATCGGGCGAAAAACCAGGGACTAGTTCGCAAAAGTAGGTTTTGGACAAAACTGGCCATAACAATTTTTTCTTGCTCAAATACATCTTGTCCGTCTTGAGCCATGGATCACAGTGATGTAAAAATCTTGATTCTAGGTCAAACGGTCGAGGAGTTATGGGTAATTTAGTACTTTTGGTTGCTGTAGCGCCACCTATTGGCCAATCGGGGTCATACTCTGATAGGTTCTCCCCAAAAGTGTGGCCTACCATCTGGCCGAGTTTCAAGTCTCTAGGCCTTACGGTTTGGGCTGCACGATGCATTTAGGGCAATTTTTTTTTTCAAATAGCAAATACAATAGGTTTTCAGCACTAAAGTGCTTGAACACCTAATAAGAATGAGACCTTTTTGACAGTTATAGCGCCACCTATGGTCCGATCTCCATGAAACTTTGCATGCTTCTTCACCATGTTATGACACATATGCTCATCAATTTTTGTGAAGTTTTGACTTTTCGTTTAGGATTTATAGGCTTTTGACTGTATTTTGCCCCGCCCCTTTTCTAAATGACCCTGTTACAGCCAACCAAATGCAAAATTTCAATTTTTTTTTTGATAATTATTTATCTAGAGAGTCCAGAGAATAGGCCTAGACTGGTTTGCTTCCGATCGGGCGAAAAACCAGGGACTAGTTTGCAAAAGTAGATTTTGGACAAAACTGGCCATAACAATTTTTTCTTGCTCAAATCGAGAATCCGAGATATATATCTTGTCCGTCTTGAGCCATGGATCACAGTGATGTAAAAATCTTGATTCTAGGTCTAACGGTCGAGGAGTTATGGGTAATTTAGTACTTTTGGTTGCTGTAGCGCCACCTATTGGCCAATCGGGGTCATACTCTGATAGGTTCTCCCCAAAAGTGTGGCCTACCATCTGGCCGAGTTTCAAGTCTCTAGGCCTTACGGTTTGGGCTGCACGATGCATTTGGGGCAATTTTTTTTTTCAAATAGCAAATACAATAGGTTTTCAGCACTAAAGTGCTTGAACACCTAATAAGAATGAGACCTTTTTGACAGTTATAGCGCCACCTATGGTCCGATCTCCATGAAACTTTGCATGCTTCTTCACCATGTTATGACACATATGCTCATCAATTTTTGTGAAGTTTTGACTTTTCGTTTAGGATTTATAGGCTTTTGACTGTATTTTGCCCCGCCCCTTTTCTAAATGACCCTGTTACAGCCAACCAAATGCAAAATTTCAATTTTTTTTTTGATAATTATTTATCTAGAGAGTCCAGAGAATAGGCCTAGACTGGTTTGCTTCCGATCGGGCGAAAAACCAGGGACTAGTTCGCAAAAGTAGATTTTGGACAAAACTGGCCATAACAATTTTTTCTTGCTCAAATCGAGAATCCGAGATATATATCTTGTCCGTCTTGAGCCATGGATCACAGTGATGTAAAAATCTTGATTCTAGGTCAAACGGTCGAGGAGTTATGGGTAATTCAGTACTTTTGGTTTCTGTAGCGCCACCTATGGGCCAATCGGGGTCATACTCTGATAGGTTCTCCCCAAAAGTGTGGCCTACCATCTGGCCGAGTTTCAAGTCTCTAGGCCTTACGGTTTGGGCTGCACGATGCGTTTTAGGGCAATTTTTTTTTTTCAAATAGCAAATACAATAGGTTTTCAGCACTAAAGTGCTTGAACACCTAATAAGAATGAGACCTTTTTGACAGTTATAGCGCCACCTATGGTCCGATCTCCATGAAACTTTGCATGCTTCTTCACCATGTTATGACACATATGCTCATCAATTTTTGTGAAGTTTTGACTTTTCGTTTAGGATTTATAGGCTTTTGACTGTATTTTGCCCCGCCCCTTTTCTAAATGACCCTGTTACAGCCAACCAAATGCAAAATTTCAAATTTTTTCGATAATTATTGATCTAGAGAGTCCAGAGAATAGGCCTAGACTGGTTTGGTTCCGATCGGGCGAAAAACCAGGGACTAGTTCACAAAAGTAGGTTTTGGACAAATATGGCCATAACAAATTTTCAGTGATGTAAAAATCTTGATTCTAGGTCAAACGGTCGAGGAGTTATGGGTAATTTAGTACTTTTGGTTTCTGTAGCGCCACCTATGGGCCAATCGGGGTCATACTCTGATAGGTTCTCCCCAAAAGTGTGGCCTACCATCTGGCCGAGTTTCAAGTCTCTAGGCCTTACGGTTTGGGCTGCACGATGCGTTTTAGGGCAATTGTTTTTTTTCAAATAGCAAATACAATAGGTTTTCAGCACTAAAGTGCTTGAACACCTAATAAGAATGAGACCTTTTTGACAGTTATAGCGCCACCTATGGTCCGATCTCCATGAAACTTTGCATGCTTCTTCACCATGTTATGACACATATGCTCATCAATTTTTGTGAAGTTTTGACTTTTCGTTTAGGATTTATAGGCTTTTGACTGTATTTTGCCCTGCCCCTTTTCTAAATGACCCTGTTACAGCCAACCAAATGCAAAATTTCCTTTTTTTTTTGATAATTATTTATCTAGAGAGTCCAGAGAATAGGCCTAGACTGGTTTGCTTCCGATCGGGTGAAAAACCAGGGACTAGTTCACAAAAGTAGATTTTGGACAAAACTTGCCATAACAATTTTTTCTTGCTCAAATCGAGAATCTGAGATATATATCTTGTCCGTCTTGAGCCATGGATCACAGTGATGTAAAAATCTTGATTCTAGGTCAAACGGTCGAGGAGTTATGGGTAATTTAGTACTTTTGGTTGCTGTAGCGCCACCTATTGGCCAATCGGGGTCATACTCTGATAGGTTCTCCCCAAAAGTGTGGCCTACCATCTGGCCGAGTTTCAAGTCTCTAGGCCTTACGGTTTGGGCTGCACGATGCATTTAGGGCAATTTTTTTTTCAAATAGCAAATACAATAGGTTTTCAGCACTAAAGTGCTTGAACACCTAATAAGAATGAGACCTTTTTGAAAGTTATAGCGCCACCTATGGTCCGATCTCCATGAAACTTGGCATGCTTCTTCACCATGTTATGACACATATGCTCATCAATTTTTGTGAAGTTTTGACTTTTCGTTTAGGATTTATAGGCTTTTGACTGTATTTTGCCCCGCCCCTTTTCTAAATTACCCTGTTACAGCCAACCAAATACAAAATTTCAAATTTTTTTCGATAATTATTTATCTAGAGAGTCCAGAGAATAGGCCTAGACTGGTTTGCTTCCGATCGGGCGAAAAACCAGGGACTAGTTCGCAAAAGTAGGTTTTGGACAAAACTGGCCATAACAATTTTTTCTTGCTCAAATCGAGAATCCGAGATATATATCTTGTCCGTCTTGAGCCATGGATCACAGTGATGTAAAAATCTTGATTCTAGGTCAAACGGTCGAGGAGTTATGGGTAATTTAGTACTTTTGGTTTCTGTAGCGCCACCTATGGGCCAATCGGGGTCATACTCTGATAGGTTCTCCCCAAAAGTGTGGCCTACCATCTGGCCGAGTTTCAAGTCTCTAGGCCTTACGGTTTGGGCTGCACGATGCGTTTTAGGGCAATTTTTTTTTTCAAATAGCAAATACAATAGGTTGTCAGCACTAAAGTGCTTGAACACCTAATAAGAATGAGACCTTTTTGACAGTTATAGCGCCACCTATGGTCCGATCTCCATTAAACTTTGCATGCTTCTTCACCATGTTATGACACATATGCTCATCAATTTTTGTGAAGTTTTGACTTTTCGTTTAGGATTTATAGGCTTTTGACTGTATTTTGCCCCGCCCCTTTTCTAAATGACCCTGTTACAGCCAACCAAATGCAAAATTTCCTTTTTTTTTGATAATTATTTATCTAGAGAGTCCAGAGAATAGGCCTAGACTGGTTTGCTTCCGATCGGGTGAAAAACCAGGGACTAGTTCACAAAAGTAGATTTTGGACAAAACTTGCCATAACAATTTTTTCTTGCTCAAATCGAGAATCTGAGATATATATCTTGTCCGTCTTGAGCCATGGATCACAGTGATGTAAAAATCTTGATTCTAGGTCAAACGGTCGAGGAGTTATGGGTAATTTAGTACTTTTGGTTGCTGTAGCGCCACCTATTGGCCAATCGGGGTCATACTCTGATAGGTTCTCCCCAAAAGTGTGGCCTACCATCTGGCCGAGTTTCAAGTCTCTAGGCCTTACGGTTTGGGCTGCACGATGCATTTAGGGCAATTTTTTTTTCAAATAGCAAATACAATAGGTTTTCAGCACTAAAGTGCTTGAACACCTAATAAGAATGAGACCTTTTTGAAAGTTATAGCGCCACCTATGGTCCGATCTCCATGAAACTTGGCATGCTTCTTCACCATGTTATGACACATATGCTCATCAATTTTTGTGAAGTTTTGACTTTTCGTTTAGGATTTATAGGCTTTTGACTGTATTTTGCCCCGCCCCTTTTCTAAATTACCCTGTTACAGCCAACCAAATGCAAAATTTCAAATTTTTTTCGATAATTATTTATCTAGAGAGTCCAGAGAATAGGCCTAGACTGGTTTGCTTCCGATCGGGCGAAAAACCAGGGACTAGTTCGCAAAAGTAGGTTTTGGACAAAACTGGCCATAACAATTTTTTCTTGCTCAAATCGAGAATCCGAGATATATATCTTGTCCGTCTTGAGCCATGGATCACAGTGATGTAAAAATCTTGATTCTAGGTCAAACGGTCGAGGAGTTATGGGTAATTTAGTACTTTTGGTTGCTGTAGCGCCACCTATTGGCCAATCGGGGTCATACTCTGATAGGTTCTCCCCAAAAGTGTGGCCTACCATCTGGCCGAGTTTCAAGTCTCTAGGCCTTACGGTTTGGGCTGCACGATGCATTTAGGGCAATTTTTTTTTTCAAATAGCAAATACAATAGGTTTTCAGCACTAAAGTGCTTGAACACCTAATAAGAATGAGACCTTTTTGACAAGTATAGCGCCACCTATGGTCCGATCTCCATGAAACTTTGCATGCTTCTTCACCATGTTATGACACATATGCTCATCAATTTTTGTGAAGTTTTGACTTTTCGTTTAGGATTTATAGGCTTTTGACTGTATTTTGCCCCGCCCCTTTTCTAAATGACCCTGTTGCAGCCAACCAAATGCAAAATTTCAATTTTTTTTTTTGATAATTATTTATCTAGAGAATCCAGAGAATAGGCCTAGACTGGTTTGCTTCCGATCGGGCGAAAAACCAGGGACTAGTTCGCAAAAGTAGATTTTGGACAAAACTGGCCATAACAATTTTTTCTTGCTCAAATCGAGAATCCGAGATATATATCTTGTCCGTCTTGAGCCATGGATCACAGTGATGTAAAAATCTTGATTCTAGGTCAAACGGTCGAGGAGTTATGGGTAATTTAGTACTTTTGGTTTCTGTAGCGCCACCTATGGGCCAATCGGGGTCATACTCTGATAGGTTCTCCCCAAAAGTGTGGCCTACCATCTGGCCGAGTTTCAAGTCTCTAGGCCTTACGGTTTGGGCTGCACGATGCGTTTTAGGGCAATTGTTTTTTTTCAAATAGCAAATACAATAGGTTTTCAGCACTAAAGTGCTTGAACACCTAATAAGAATGAGACCTTTTTGACAGTTATAGCGCCACCTATGGTCCGATCTCCATGAAACTTTGCATGCTTCTTCACCATGTTATGACACATATGCTCATCAATTTTTGTGAAGTTTTGACTTTTCGTTTAGGATTTATAGGCTTTTGACTGTATTTTGCCCTGCCCCTTTTCTAAATGACCCTGTTACAGCCAACCAAATGCAAAATTTAAAAAAATTTTTGATAATTATTGATCTAGAGAGTCCAGAGAATAGGCCTAGACTGGTTTGGTTCCGATGGGGCGAAAAACCAGGGACTAGTTTGTAAAAGTAGGTTTTGGACAAATATGGCCATAACAAATTTTCAGTGATGTAAAAATCTTGATTCTAGGTCAAACGGTCGAGGAGTTATGGGTAATTTAGTACTTTTGGTTTCTGTAGCGCCACCTATGGGCCAATCGGGGTCATACTCTAAAAGGTTCTCCCCAAAAGTGTGGCCTACCATCTGGCCGAGTTTCAAGTCTCTAGGCCTTACGGTTTGGGCTGCACGATGCATTTAGGGCATTTTTTTTTTTAAATAGCAAATACAATAGGTTTTCAGCACTAAAGTGCTTGAACACCTAATAAGAATGAGACCTTTTTGACAGTTATAGCGCCACCTATGGTCCGATCTCCATGAAACTTTGCATGCTTCTTCACCATGTTATGACACATATGCTCATCAATTTTTGTGAAGTTTTGACTTTTCGTTTAGGATTTATAGGCTTTTGACTGTATTTTGCCCCGCCCCTTTTCTAAATGACCCTGTTGCAGCCAACCAAATGCAAAATTTCAAATTTTTTCGATAATTATTGATCTAGAGAGTCCAGAGAATAGGCCTAGACTGGTTTGGTTCCGATCGGGCGAAAAACCAGGGACTAGTTCGCAAAAGTAGGTTTTGGACAAATATGGCCATAACAAATTTTCAGTGATGTAAAAATCTTGATTCTAGGTCAAACGGTCGAGGAGTTATGGGTAATTTAGTACTTTTGGTTTCTGTAGCGCCACCTATGGGCCAATCGGGGTCATACTCTGATAGGTTCTCCCCAAAAGTGTGGTCTACCATCTGGCCGAGTTTCAAGTCTCTAGGCCTTACGGTTTGGGCTGCACGATGCATTTAGGGCAATTTTTTTTTCAAATAGCAAATACAATAGGTTTTCAGCACTAAAGTGCTTGAACACCTAATAAGAATGAGACCTTTTTGACAGTTATAGCGCCACCTATGGTCCGATCTCCATGAAACTTGGCATGCTTCTTCACCATGTTATGACACATATGCTCATCAATTTTTGTGAAGTTTTGACTTTTCGTTTAGGATTTATAGGCTTTTGACTGTATTTTGCCCCGCCCCTTTTCTAAATTACCCTGTTACAGCCAACCAAATGCAAAATTTCAAATTTTTTTCGATAATTATTTATCTAGAGAGTCCAGAGAATAGGCCTAGACTGGTTTGCTTCCGATCGGGCGAAAAACCAGGGACTAGTTCGCAAAAGTAGGTTTTGGACAAAACTGGCCATAACAATTTTTTCTTGCTCAAATCGAGAATCCGAGATATATATCTTGTCCGTCTTGAGCCATGGATCACAGTGATGTAAAAATCTTGATTCTAGGTCAAACGGTCGAGGAGTTATGGGTAATTTAGTACTTTTGGTTGCTGTAGCGCCACCTATTGGCCAATCGGGGTCATACTCTGATAGGTTCTCCCCAAAAGTGTGGCCTACCATCTGGCCGAGTTTCAAGTCTCTAGGCCTTACGGTTTGGGCTGCACGATGCATTTAGGGCAATTTTTTTTTTCAAATAGCAAATACAATAGGTTTTCAGCACTAAAGTGCTTGAACACCTAATAAGAATGAGACCTTTTTGACAGGTATAGCGCCACCTATGGTCCGATCTCCATGAAACTTTGCATGCTTCTTCACCATGTTATGACACATATGCTCATCAATTTTTGTGAAGTTTTGACTTTTCGTTTAGGATTTATAGGCTTTTGACTGTATTTTGCCCCGCCCCTTTTCTAAATGACCCTGTTGCAGCCAACCAAATGCAAAATTTCAATTTTTTTTTTTGATAATTATTTATCTAGAGAATCCAGAGAATAGGCCTAGACTGGTTTGCTTCCGATCGGGCGAAAAACCAGGGACTAGTTCGCAAAAGTAGATTTTGGACAAAACTGGCCATAACAATTTTTTCCTGCTCAAATCGAGAATCCGAGATATATATCTTGTCCGTCTTGAGCCATGGATCACAGTGATGTAAAAATCTTGATTCTAGGTCAAACGGTCGAGGAGTTATGGGTAATTTAGTACTTTTGGTTGCTGTAGCGCCACCTATTGGCCAATCGGGGTCATACTCTGATAGGTTCTCCCCAAAAGTGTGGCCTACCATCTGGCCGAGTTTCAAGTCTCTAGGCCTTACGGTTTGGGCTGCACGATGCATTTAGGGCAATTTTTTTTTTCAAATAGCAAATACAATAGGTTTTCAGCACTAAAGTGCTTGAACACCTAATAAGAATGAGACCTTTTTGAAAGTTATAGCGCCACCTATGGTCCGATCTCCATGAAACTTTGCATGCTTCTTCACCATGTTATGACACATATGCTCATCAATTTTTGTGAAGTTTTGACTTTTCGTTTAGGATTTATAGGCTTTTGACTGTATTTTGCCCCGCCCCTTTTCTAAATGACCCTGTTGCAGCCAACCAAATGCAAAATTTCAATTTTTTTTTTTGATAATTATTTATCTAGAGAATCCAGAGAATAGGCCTAGACTGGTTTGCTTCCGATCGGGCGAAAAACCAGGGACTAGTTCGCAAAAGTAGATTTTGGACAAAACTGGCCATAACAATTTTTTCTTGCTCAAATCGAGAATCCGAGATATATATCTTGTCCGTCTTGAGCCATGGATCACAGTGATGTAAAAATCTTGATTCTAGGTCAAACGGTCGAGGAGTTATGGAAAATTTAGTACTTTTGGTTGCTGTAGCGCCACCTATTGGCCAATAGGGGTCATACTCTGATAGGTTCTCCCCAAAAGTGTGGCCTACCATCTGGCCGAGTTTCAAGTCTCTAGGCCTTACGGTTTGGGCTGCACGATGCATTTAGGGCAATTTTTTTTTTCAAATAGCAAATACAATAGGTTTTCAGCACTAAAGTGCTTGAACACCTAATAAGAATGAGACCTTTTTGAAAGTTATAGCGCCACCTATGGTCCGATCTCCATGAAACTTTGCATGCTTCTTCACCATGTTATGACACATATGCTCATCAATTTTTGTGAAGTTTTGACTTTTCGTTTAGGATTTATAGGCTTTTGACTGTATTTTGCCCCGCCCCTTTTCTAAATGACCCTGTTGCAGCCAACCAAATGCAAAATTTCAAATTTTTTCGATAATTATTGATCTAGAGAGTCCAGAGAATAGGCCTAGACTGGTTTGGTTCCGATCGGGCGAAAAACCAGGGACTAGTTCGCAAAAGTAGGTTTTGGACAAATATGGCCATAACAAATTTTCAGTGATGTAAAAATCTTGATTCTAGGTCAAACGGTCGAGGAGTTATGGGTAATTTAGTACTTTTGGTTTCTGTAGCGCCACCTATGGGCCAATCGGGGTCATACTCTGATAGGTTCTCCCCAAAAGTGTGGTCTACCATCTGGCCGAGTTTCAAGTCTCTAGGCCTTACGGTTTGGGCTGCACGATGCATTTAGGGCAATTTTTTTTTCAAATAGCAAATACAATAGGTTTTCAGCACTAAAGTGCTTGAACACCTAATAAGAATGAGACCTTTTTGACAGTTATAGCGCCACCTATGGTCCGATCTCCATGAAAC
Source organism: Gila orcuttii (assembly GCA_026230005.1). NCBI lineage: Eukaryota > Metazoa > Chordata > Actinopteri > Cypriniformes > Leuciscidae > Gila > Gila orcuttii. Next base: position 36,647,240 of record JAPDVR010000005.1, on the reverse strand, counting down.
TTGGCATGCTTCTTCACCATGTTATGACACATATGCTCATCAATTTTTGTGAAGTTTTGACTTTTCGTTTAGGATTTATAGGCTTTTGACTGTATTTTGCCCCGCCCCTTTTCTAAATTACCCTGTTACAGCCAACCAAATGCAAAATTTCAAATTTTTTTCGATAATTATTTATCTAGAGAGTCCAGAGAATAGGCCTAGACTGGTTTGCTTCCGATCGGGCGAAAAACCAGGGACTAGTTCGCAAAAGTAGGTTTTGGACAAAACTGGCCATAACAATTTTTTCTTGCTCAAATCGAGAATCCGAGATATATATCTTGTCCGTCTTGAGCCATGGATCACAGTGATGTAAAAATCTTGATTCTAGGTCAAACGGTCGAGGAGTTATGGGTAATTTAGTACTTTTGGTTGCTGTAGCGCCACCTATTGGCCAATCGGGGTCATACTCTGATAGGTTCTCCCCAAAAGTGTGGCCTACCATCTGGCCGAGTTTCAAGTCTCTAGGCCTTACGGTTTGGGCTGCACGATGCATTTAGGGCAATTTTTTTTTTCAAATAGCAAATACAATAGGTTTTCAGCACTAAAGTGCTTGAACACCTAATAAGAATGAGACCTTTTTGACAGGTATAGCGCCACCTATGGTCCGATCTCCATGAAACTTTGCATGCTTCTTCACCATGTTATGACACATATGCTCATCAATTTTTGTGAAGTTTTGACTTTTCGTTTAGGATTTATAGGCTTTTGACTGTATTTTGCCCCGCCCCTTTTCTAAATGACCCTGTTGCAGCCAACCAAATGCAAAATTTCAATTTTTTTTTTTGATAATTATTTATCTAGAGAATCCAGAGAATAGGCCTAGACTGGTTTGCTTCCGATCGGGCGAAAAACCAGGGACTAGTTCGCAAAAGTAGATTTTGGACAAAACTGGCCATAACAATTTTTTCCTGCTCAAATCGAGAATCCGAGATATATATCTTGTCCGTCTTGAGCCATGGATCACAGTGATGTAAAAATCTTGATTCTAGGTCAAACGGTCGAGGAGTTATGGGTAATTTAGTACTTTTGGTTGCTGTAGCGCCACCTATTGGCCAATCGGGGTCATACTCTGATAGGTTCTCCCCAAAAGTGTGGCCTACCATCTGGCCGAGTTTCAAGTCTCTAGGCCTTACGGTTTGGGCTGCACGATGCATTTAGGGCAATTTTTTTTTTCAAATAGCAAATACAATAGGTTTTCAGCACTAAAGTGCTTGAACACCTAATAAGAATGAGACCTTTTTGAAAGTTATAGCGCCACCTATGGTCCGATCTCCATGAAACTTTGCATGCTTCTTCACCATGTTATGACACATATGCTCATCAATTTTTGTGAAGTTTTGACTTTTCGTTTAGGATTTATAGGCTTTTGACTGTATTTTGCCCCGCCCCTTTTCTAAATGACCCTGTTGCAGCCAACCAAATGCAAAATTTCAATTTTTTTTTTTGATAATTATTTATCTAGAGAATCCAGAGAATAGGCCTAGACTGGTTTGCTTCCGATCGGGCGAAAAACCAGGGACTAGTTCGCAAAAGTAGATTTTGGACAAAACTGGCCATAACAATTTTTTCTTGCTCAAATCGAGAATCCGAGATATATATCTTGTCCGTCTTGAGCCATGGATCACAGTGATGTAAAAATCTTGATTCTAGGTCAAACGGTCGAGGAGTTATGGAAAATTTAGTACTTTTGGTTGCTGTAGCGCCACCTATTGGCCAATAGGGGTCATACTCTGATAGGTTCTCCCCAAAAGTGTGGCCTACCATCTGGCCGAGTTTCAAGTCTCTAGGCCTTACGGTTTGGGCTGCACGATGCATTTAGGGCAATTTTTTTTTTCAAATAGCAAATACAATAGGTTTTCAGCACTAAAGTGCTTGAACACCTAATAAGAATGAGACCTTTTTGAAAGTTATAGCGCCACCTATGGTCCGATCTCCATGAAACTTTGCATGCTTCTTCACCATGTTATGACACATATGCTCATCAATTTTTGTGAAGTTTTGACTTTTCGTTTAGGATTTATAGGCTTTTGACTGTATTTTGCCCCGCCCCTTTTCTAAATGACCCTGTTACAGCCAACCAAATGCAAAATTTCAAATTTTTTCGATAATTATTGATCTAGAGAGTCCAGAGAATAGGCCTAGACAGGTTTGGTTCCGATCGGGCGAAAAACCAGGGACTAGTTCGCAAAAGTAGGTTTTGGACAAATATGGCCATAACAAATTTTCAGTGATGTAAAAATCTTGATTCTAGGTCAAACGGTCGAGGAGTTATGGGTAATTTAGTACTTTTGGTTTCTGTAGCGCCACCTATGGGCCAATCGGGGTCATACTCTGATAGGTTCTCCCCAAAAGTGTGGCCTACCATCTGGCCGAGTTTCAAGTCTCTAGGCCTTACGGTTTGGGCTGCACGATGCATTTAGGGCAATTTTTTTTTTCAAATAGCAAATACAATAGGTTTTCAGCACTAAAGTGCTTGAACACCTAATAAGAATGAGACCTTTTTGACAGTTATAGCGCCACCTATGGTCCAATCTCCATGAAACTTTGCATGCTTCTTCACCATGTTATGACACATATGCTCATCAATTTTTGTGAAGTTTTGACTTTTCGTTTAGGATTTATAGGCTTTTGACTGTATTTTACCCCGCCCCTTTTCTAAATGACCCTGTTACAGCCAACCAAATGCAAAATTTCAAAATATTTTTCAATAATTATTGATCTAGAGAGTCCAGAGAATAGGCCTAGACTGGTTTGGTTCCGATGGGGCGAAAAACCAGGGACTAGTTCGCAAAAGTAGGTTTTGGACAAAACTGGCCATAACATTTTTTTCTTGCTCAAATCGAGAATCCGAGATATACATCTTGTCCGTCTTGAGCCATGGATCACATTGATGTAAAAATCTTGATTCTAGGTCAAACGGTCGAGGAGTTATGGGTAATTTAGTACTTTTGGTTTCTGTAGCGCCACCTATGGGCCAATCGGGGTCATACTCTAAAAGGTTCTCCCCAAAAGTGTGGCCTACCATCTGGCCGAGTTTCAAGTCTCTAGGCCTTACGGTTTGGGCTGCACGATGCATTTAGGGCATTTTTTTTTTTAAATAGCAAATACAATAGGTTTTCAGCACTAAAGTGCTTGAACACCTAATAAGAATGAGACCTTTTTGACAGTTATAGCGCCACCTATGGTCCGATCTCCATGAAACTTTGCATGCTTCTTCACCATGTTATGACACATATGCTCATCAATTTTTGTGAAGTTTTGACTTTTCGTTTAGGATTTATAGGCTTTTGACTGTATTTTGCCCCGCCCCTTTTCTAAATGACCCTGTTGCAGCCAACCAAATGCAAAATTTCAAATTTTTTCGATAATTATTGATCTAGAGAGTCCAGAGAATAGGCCTAGACTGGTTTGGTTCCGATCGGGCGAAAAACCAGGGACTAGTTCGCAAAAGTAGGTTTTGGACAAATATGGCCATAACAAATTTTCAGTGATGTAAAAATCTTGATTCTAGGTCAAACGGTCGAGGAGTTATGGGTAATTTAGTACTTTTGGTTTCTGTAGCGCCACCTATGGGCCAATCGGGGTCATACTCTGATAGGTTCTCCCCAAAAGTGTGGCCTACCATCTGGCCGAGTTTCAAGTCTCTAGGCCTTACGGTTTGGGCTGCACGATGCATTTAGGGCAATTTTTTTTTCAAATAGCAAATACAATAGGTTTTCAGCACTAAAGTGCTTGAACACCTAATAAGAATGAGACCTTTTTGACAGTTATAGCGCCACCTATGGTCCGATCTCCATGAAACTTGGCATGCTTCTTCACCATGTTATGACACATATGCTCATCAATTTTTGTGAAGTTTTGACTTTTCGTTTAGGATTTATAGGCTTTTGACTGTATTTTGCCCCGCCCCTTTTCTAAATTACCCTGTTACAGCCAACCAAATGCAAAATTTCAAATTTTTTTCGATAATTATTTATCTAGAGAGTCCAGAGAATAGGCCTAGACTGGTTTGCTTCCGATCGGGCGAAAAACCAGGGACTAGTTCGCAAAAGTAGGTTTTGGACAAAACTGGCCATAACAATTTTTTCTTGCTCAAATCGAGAATCCGAGATATATATCTTGTCCGTCTTGAGCCATGGATCACAGTGATGTAAAAATCTTGATTCTAGGTCAAACGGTCGAGGAGTTATGGGTAATTTAGTACTTTTGGTTGCTGTAGCGCCACCTATTGGCCAATCGGGGTCATACTCTGATAGGTTCTCCCCAAAAGTGTGGCCTACCATCTGGCCGAGTTTCAAGTCTCTAGGCCTTACGGTTTGGGCTGCACGATGCATTTAGGGCAATTTTTTTTTTCAAATAGCAAATACAATAGGTTTTCAGCACTAAAGTGCTTGAACACCTAATAAGAATGAGACCTTTTTGACAGGTATAGCGCCACCTATGGTCCGATCTCCATGAAACTTTGCATGCTTCTTCACCATGTTATGACACATATGCTCATCAATTTTTGTGAAGTTTTGACTTTTCGTTTAGGATTTATAGGCTTTTGACTGTATTTTGCCCCGCCCCTTTTCTAAATGACCCTGTTACAGCCAACCAAATGCAAAATTTCAAATTTTTTTCGATAATTATTTATCTAGAGAGTCCAGAGAATAGGCAAAGACTGGTTTGCTTCCGATCGGGCGAAAAACCAGGGACTAGTTCGCAAAAGTAGATTTTGGACAAAACTGGCCATAACAATTTTTTCTTGCTCAAATCGAGAATCCGAGATATATATCTTGTCCGTCTTGAGCCATGGATCACAGTGATGTAAAAATCTTGATTCTAGGTCAAACGGTCGAGGAGTTATGGGTAATTTAGTACTTTTGGTTGCTGTAGCGCCACCTATTGGCCAATCGGGGTCATACTCTGATAGGTTCTCCCCAAAAGTGTGGCCTACCATCTGGCCGAGTTTTAAGTCTCTAGGCCTTACGGTTTGGGCTGCACGATGCATTTAGGGCAATTTTTTTTTTCAAATAGCAAATACAATAGGTTTTCAGCACTAAAGTGCTTGAACACCTAATAAGAATGAGACCTTTTTGACAGTTATAGCGCCACCTATGGTCCGATCTCCATGAAACTTTGCATGCTTCTTCACCATGTTATGACACATATGCTCATCAATTTTTGTGAAGTTTTGACTTTTCGTTTAGGATTTATAGGCTTTTGACTGTATTTTGCCCCGCCCCTTTTCTAAATGACCCTGTTACAGCCAACCAAATGCAAAATTTCAAATTTTTTCGATAATTATTGATCTAGAGAGTCCAGAGAATAGGCCTAGACAGGTTTGGTTCCGATCGGGCGAAAAACCAGGGACTAGTTCGCAAAAGTAGGTTTTGGACAAAACTGGCCATAACATTTTTTTCTTGCTCAAATCGAGAATCCGAGATATACATCTTGTCCGTCTTGAGCCATGGATCACATTGATGTAAAAATCTTGATTCTAGGTCAAACGGTCGAGGAGTTATGGGTAATTTAGTACTTTTGGTTTCTGTAGCGCCACCTATGGGCCAATAGGCTTTTGACTGTATTTTGCCCCGCCCCTTTTCTAAATGACCCTGTTACAGCCAACCAAATGCAAAATTTCAAAATATTTTTCAATAATTATTGATCTAGAGAGTCCAGAGAATAGGCCTAGACTGGTTTGGTTCCGATGGGGCGAAAAACCAGGGACTAGTTCGCAAAAGTAGGTTTTGGACAAAACTGGCCATAACATTTTTTTCTTGCTCAAATCGAGAATCCGAGATATACATCTTGTCCGTCTTGAGCCATGGATCACATTGTGTAAAAATCTTGATTCTAGGTCAAACGGTCGAGGAGTTATGGGTAATTTAGTACTTTTGGTTTCTGTAGCGCCACCTATGGGCCAATCGGGGTCATACTCTAAAAGGTTCTCCCCAAAAGTGTGGCCTACCATCTGGCCGAGTTTCAAGTCTCTAGGCCTTACGGTTTGGGCTGCACGATGCATTTAGGGCATTTTTTTTTTTAAATAGAAAATACAATAGGTTTTCAGCACTAAAGTGCTTGAACACCTAATAAGAATGAGACCTTTTTGACAGTTATAGCGCCACCTATGGTCCGATCTCCATGAAACTTTGCATGCTTCTTCACCATGTTATGACACATATGCTCATCAATTTTTGTGAAGTTTTGACTTTTCGTTTAGGATTTATAGGCTTTTGACTGTATTTTGCCCCGCCCCTTTTCTAAATGACCCTGTTACAGCCAACCAAATGCAAAATTTCAAATTTTTTCGATAATTATTGATCTAGAGAGTCCAGAGAATAGGCCTAGACTGGTTTGGTTCCGATCGGGCGAAAAACCAGGGACTAGTTCGCAAAAGTAGGTTTTGGACAAATATGGCCATAACAAATTTTCAGTGATGTAAAAATCTTGATTCTAGGTCAAACGGTCGAGGAGTTATGGGTAATTTAGTACTTTTGGTTTCTGTAGCGCCACCTATGGGCCAATAGGCTTTTGACTGTATTTTGCCCCGCCCCTTTTCTAAATGACCCTGTTACAGCCAACCAAATGCAAAATTTCAAAATATTTTTCAATAATTATTGATCTAGAGAGTCCAGAGAATAGGCCTAGACTGGTTTGGTTCCGATGGGGCGAAAAACCAGGGACTAGTTCGCAAAAGTAGGTTTTGGACAAAACTGGCCATAACATTTTTTTCTTGCTCAAATCGAGAATCCGAGATATACATCTTGTCCGTCTTGAGCCATGGATCACATTGTGTAAAAATCTTGATTCTAGGTCAAACGGTCGAGGAGTTATGGGTAATTTAGTACTTTTGGTTTCTGTAGCGCCACCTATGGGCCAATCGGGGTCATACTCTAAAAGGTTCTCCCCAAAAGTGTGGCCTACCATCTGGCCGAGTTTCAAGTCTCTAGGCCTTACGGTTTGGGCTGCACGATGCATTTAGGGCATTTTTTTTTTTAAATAGCAAATACAATAGGTTTTCAGCACTAAAGTGCTTGAACACCTAATAAGAATGAGACCTTTTTGACAGTTATAGCGCCACCTATGGTCCGATCTCCATGAAACTTTGCATGCTTCTTCACCATGTTATGACACATATGCTTATCAATTTTTGTGAAGTTTTGACTTTTCGTTTAGGATTTATAGGCTTTTGACTGTATTTTGCCCCGCCCCTTTTCTAAATGACCCTGTTACAGCCAACCAAATGCAAAATTTCAAATTTTTTTCGATAATTATTTATCTAGAGAGTCCAGAGAATAGGCCAAGACTGGTTTGCTTCCGATCGGGCGAAAAACCAGGGACTAGTTCGCAAAAGTAGATTTTGGACAAAACTGGCCATAACAATTTTTTCTTGCTCAAATCGAGAATCCGAGATATATATCTTGTCCGTCTTGAGCCATGGATCACAGTGATGTAAAAATCTTGATTCTAGGTCAAACGGTCGAGGAGTTATGGGTAATTTAGTACTTTTGGTTGCTGTAGCGCCACCTATTGGCCAATCGGGGTCATACTCTGATAGGTTCTCCCCAAAAGTGTGGCCTACCATCTGGCCGAGTTTCAAGTCTCTAGGCCTTACGGTTTGGGCTGCACGATGCATTTAGGGCAATTTTTTTTTTCAAATAGCAAATACAATAGGTTTTCAGCACTAAAGTGCTTGAACACCTAATAAGAATGAGACCTTTTTGACAGTTATAGCGCCACCTATGGTCCGATCTCCATGAAACTTTGCATGCTTCTTCACCATGTTATGACACATATGCTCATCAATTTTTGTGAAGTTTTGACTTTTCGTTTAGGATTTATAGGCTTTTGACTGTATTTTGCCCCGCCCCTTTTCTAAATGACCCTGTTACAGCCAACCAAATGCAAAATTTCAAAAAATTTTCGATAATTATTGATCTAGAGAGTCCAGAGAATAGGCCTAGACTGGTTTGGTTCCGATCGGGCGAAAAACCAGGGACTAGTTCGCAAAAGTAGGTTTTGGACAAAACTGGCCATAACAATTTTTTCTTGCTCAAATACATCTTGTCCGTCTTGAGCCATGGATCACAGTGATGTAAAAATCTTGATTCTAGGTCAAACGGTCGAGGAGTTATGGGTAATTCAGTACTTTTGGTTTCTGTAGCGCCACCTATGGGCCAATCGGGGTCATACTCTGATAGGTTCTCCCCAAAAGTGTGGCCTACCATCTGGCCGAGTTTCAAGTCTCTAGGCCTTACGGTTTGGGCTGCACGATGCGTTTTAGGGCAATTTTTTTTTTCAAATAGCAAATACAATAGGTTTTCAGCACTAAAGTGCTTGAACACCTAATAAGAATGAGACCTTTTTGACAGTTATAGCACCACCTATGGTCCGATCTCCATGAAACTTTGCATGCTTCTTCACCATGTTATGACACATATGCTCATCAATTTTTGTGAAGTTTTGACTTTTCGTTTAGGATTTATAGGCTTTTGACTGTATTTTGCCCCGCCCCTTTTCTAAATGACCCTGTTACAGCCAACCAAATGCAAAATTTCAAATTTTTTCGATAATTATTGATCTAGAGAGTCCAGAGAATAGGCCTAGACTGGTTTGGTTCCGATCGGGCGAAAAACCAGGGACTAGTTCGCAAAAGTAGGTTTTGGACAAATATGGCCATAACAAATTTTCAGTGATGTAAAAATCTTGATTCTAGGTCAAACGGTCGAGGAGTTATGGGTAATTTAGTACTTTTGGTTTCTGTAGCGCCACCTATGGGCCAATCGGGGTCATACTCTGATAGGTTCTCCCCAAAAGTGTGGCCTACCATCTGGCCGAGTTTCAAGTCTCTAGGCCTTACGGTTTGGGCTGCACGATGCATTTAGGGCAATTTTTTTTTTCAAATAGCAAATACAATAGGTTTTCAGCACTAAAGTGCTTGAACACCTAATAAGAATGAGACCTTTTTGACAGTTATAGCGCCACCTATGGTCCGATCTCCATGAAACTTTGCATGCTTCTTCACCATGTTATGACACATATGCTCATCAATTTTTGTGAAGTTTTGACTTTTCGTTTAGGATTTATAGGCTTTTGACTGTATTTTGCCCGCCCCTTTTCTAAATGACCCTGTTACAGCCAACCAAATGCAAAATTTCAAAAAATTTTCGATAATTATTGATCTAGAGAGTCCAGAGAATAGGCCTAGACTGGTTTGCTTCCGATCGGGCGAAAAACCAGGGACTAGTTCGCAAAAGTAGGTTTTGGACAAAACTGGCCATAACAATTTTTTCTTGCTCAAATCGAGAATCCGAGATATATATCTTGTCCGTCTTGAGCCATGGATCACAGTGATGTAAAAATCTTGATTCTAGGTCAAACGGTCGAGGAGTTATGGGTAATTTAGTACTTTTGGTTGCTGTAGCGCCACCTATTGGCCAATCGGGGTCATACTCTGATAGGTTCTCCCCAAAAGTGTGGCCTACCATCTGGCCGAGTTTCAAGTCTCTAGGCCTTACGGTTTGGGCTGCACGATGCATTTAGGGCAATTTTTTTTTTCAAATAGCAAATACAATAGGTTTTCAGCACTAAAGTGCTTGAACACCTAATAAGAATGAGACCTTTTTGACAGGTATAGCGCCACCTATGGTCCGATCTCCATGAAACTTTGCATGCTTCTTCACCATGTTATGACACATATGCTCATCAATTTTTGTGAAGTTTTGACTTTTCGTTTAGGATTTATAGGCTTTTGACTGTATTTTGCCCCGCCCCTTTTCTAAATGACCCTGTTGCAGCCAACCAAATGCAAAATTTCAATTTTTTTTTTTGATAATTATTTATCTAGAGAATCCAGAGAATAGGCCTAGACTGGTTTGCTTCCGATCGGGCGAAAAACCAGGGACTAGTTCGCAAAAGTAGATTTTGGACAAAACTGGCCATAACAATTTTTTCTTGCTCAAATCGAGAATCCGAGATATATATCTTGTCCGTCTTGAGCCATGGATCACAGTGATGTAAAAATCTTGATTCTAGGTCAAACGGTCGAGGAGTTATGGGTAATTTAGTACTTTTGGTTGCTGTAGCGCCACCTATTGGCCAATCGGGGTCATACTCTGATAGGTTCTCCCCAAAAGTGTGGCCTACCATCTGGCCGAGTTTCAAGTCTCTAGGCCTTACGGTTTGGGCTGCACGATGCATTTAGGGCAATTTTTTTTTTCAAATAGCAAATACAATAGGTTTTCAGCACTAAAGTGCTTGAACACCTAATAAGAATGAGACCTTTTTGAAAGTTATAGCGCCACCTATGGTCCGATCTCCATGAAACTTTGCATGCTTCTTCACCATGTTATGACACATATGCTCATCAATTTTTGTGAAGTTTTGACTTTTCGTTTAGGATTTATAGGCTTTTGACTGTATTTTGCCCCGCCCCTTTTCTAAATGACCCTGTTGCAGCCAACCAAATGCAAAATTTCAATTTTTTTTTTTGATAATTATTTATCTAGAGAATCCAGAGAATAGGCCTAGACTGGTTTGCTTCCGATCGGGCGAAAAACCAGGGACTAGTTCGCAAAAGTAGATTTTGGACAAAACTGGCCATAACAATTTTTTCTTGCTCAAATCGAGAATCCGAGATATATATCTTGTCCGTCTTGAGCCATGGATCACAGTGATGTAAAAATCTTGATTCTAGGTCAAACGGTCGAGGAGTTATGGGTAATTTAGTACTTTTGGTTGCTGTAGCGCCACCTATTGGCCAATCGGGGTCATACTCTGATAGGTTCTCCCCAAAAGTGTGGCCTACCATCTGGCCGAGTTTCAAGTCTCTAGGCCTTACGGTTTGGGCTGCACGATGCATTTAGGGCAATTTTTTTTTTCAAATAGCAAATACAATAGGTTTTCAGCACTAAAGTGCTTGAACACCTAATAAGAATGAGACCTTTTTGAAAGTTATAGCGCCACCTATGGTCCGATCTCCATGAAACTTTGCATGCTTCTTCACCATGTTATGACACATATGCTCATCAATTTTTGTGAAGTTTTGACTTTTCGTTTAGGATTTATAGGCTTTTGACTGTATTTTGCCCCGCCCCTTTTCTAAATGACCCTGTTACAGCCAACCAAATGCAAAATTTCAAATTTTTTCGATAATTATTGATCTAGAGAGTCCAGAGAATAGGCCTAGACAGGTTTGGTTCCGATCGGGCGAAAAACCAGGGACTAGTTCGCAAAAGTAGGTTTTGGACAAATATGGCCATAACAAATTTTCAGTGATGTAAAAATCTTGATTCTAGGTCAAACGGTCGAGGAGTTATGGGTAATTTAGTACTTTTGGTTTCTGTAGCGCCACCTATGGGCCAATCGGGGTCATACTCTGATAGGTTCTCCCCAAAAGTGTGGCCTACCATCTGGCCGAGTTTCAAGTCTCTAGGCCTTACGGTTTGGGCTGCACGATGCATTTAGGGCAATTTTTTTTTTCAAATAGCAAATACAATAGGTTTTCAGCACTAAAGTGCTTGAACACCTAATAAGAATGAGACCTTTTTGACAGTTATAGCGCCACCTATGGTCCAATCTCCATGAAACTTTGCATGCTTCTTCACCATGTTATGACACATATGCTCATCAATTTTTGTGAAGTTTTGACTTTTCGTTTAGGATTTATAGGCTTTTGACTGTATTTTACCCCGCCCCTTTTCTAAATGACCCTGTTACAGCCAACCAAATGCAAAATTTCAAAATATTTTTCAATAATTATTGATCTAGAGAGTCCAGAGAATAGGCCTAGACTGGTTTGGTTCCGATGGGGCGAAAAACCAGGGACTAGTTCGCAAAAGTAGGTTTTGGACAAAACTGGCCATAACATTTTTTTCTTGCTCAAATCGAGAATCCGAGATATACATCTTGTCCGTCTTGAGCCATGGATCACATTGATGTAAAAATCTTGATTCTAGGTCAAACGGTCGAGGAGTTATGGGTAATTTAGTACTTTTGGTTTCTGTAGCGCCACCTATGGGCCAATCGGGGTCATACTCTAAAAGGTTCTCCCCAAAAGTGTGGCCTACCATCTGGCCGAGTTTCAAGTCTCTAGGCCTTACGGTTTGGGCTGCACGATGCATTTAGGGCATTTTTTTTTTTAAATAGCAAATACAATAGGTTTTCAGCACTAAAGTGCTTGAACACCTAATAAGAATGAGACCTTTTTGACAGTTATAGCGCCACCTATGGTCCGATCTCCATGAAACTTTGCATGCTTCTTCACCATGTTATGACACATATGCTCATCAATTTTTGTGAAGTTTTGACTTTTCGTTTAGGATTTATAGGCTTTTGACTGTATTTTGCCCCGCCCCTTTTCTAAATGACCCTGTTGCAGCCAACCAAATGCAAAATTTCAAATTTTTTCGATAATTATTGATCTAGAGAGTCCAGAGAATAGGCCTAGACTGGTTTGGTTCCGATCGGGCGAAAAACCAGGGACTAGTTCGCAAAAGTAGGTTTTGGACAAATATGGCCATAACAAATTTTCAGTGATGTAAAAATCTTGATTCTAGGTCAAACGGTCGAGGAGTTATGGGTAATTTAGTACTTTTGGTTTCTGTAGCGCCACCTATGGGCCAATCGGGGTCATACTCTGATAGGTTCTCCCCAAAAGTGTGGCCTACCATCTGGCCGAGTTTCAAGTCTCTAGGCCTTACGGTTTGGGCTGCACGATGCATTTAGGGCAATTTTTTTTTCAAATAGCAAATACAATAGGTTTTCAGCACTAAAGTGCTTGAACACCTAATAAGAATGAGACCTTTTTGACAGTTATAGCGCCACCTATGGTCCGATCTCCATGAAACTTGGCATGCTTCTTCACCATGTTATGACACATATGCTCATCAATTTTTGTGAAGTTTTGACTTTTCGTTTAGGATTTATAGGCTTTTGACTGTATTTTGCCCCGCCCCTTTTCTAAATTACCCTGTTACAGCCAACCAAATGCAAAATTTCAAATTTTTTTCGATAATTATTTATCTAGAGAGTCCAGAGAATAGGCCTAGACTGGTTTGCTTCCGATCGGGCGAAAAACCAGGGACTAGTTCGCAAAAGTAGGTTTTGGACAAAACTGGCCATAACAATTTTTTCTTGCTCAAATCGAGAATCCGAGATATATATCTTGTCCGTCTTGAGCCATGGATCACAGTGATGTAAAAATCTTGATTCTAGGTCAAACGGTCGAGGAGTTATGGGTAATTTAGTACTTTTGGTTGCTGTAGCGCCACCTATTGGCCAATCGGGGTCATACTCTGATAGGTTCTCCCCAAAAGTGTGGCCTACCATCTGGCCGAGTTTCAAGTCTCTAGGCCTTACGGTTTGGGCTGCACGATGCATTTAGGGCAATTTTTTTTTTCAAATAGCAAATACAATAGGTTTTCAGCACTAAAGTGCTTGAACACCTAATAAGAATGAGACCTTTTTGACAGGTATAGCGCCACCTATGGTCCGATCTCCATGAAACTTTGCATGCTTCTTCACCATGTTATGACACATATGCTCATCAATTTTTGTGAAGTTTTGACTTTTCGTTTAGGATTTATAGGCTTTTGACTGTATTTTGCCCCGCCCCTTTTCTAAATGACCCTGTTACAGCCAACCAAATGCAAAATTTCAAATTTTTTTCGATAATTATTTATCTAGAGAGTCCAGAGAATAGGCAAAGACTGGTTTGCTTCCGATCGGGCGAAAAACCAGGGACTAGTTCGCAAAAGTAGATTTTGGACAAAACTGGCCATAACAATTTTTTCTTGCTCAAATCGAGAATCCGAGATATATATCTTGTCCGTCTTGAGCCATGGATCACAGTGATGTAAAAATCTTGATTCTAGGTCAAACGGTCGAGGAGTTATGGGTAATTTAGTACTTTTGGTTGCTGTAGCGCCACCTATTGGCCAATCGGGGTCATACTCTGATAGGTTCTCCCCAAAAGTGTGGCCTACCATCTGGCCGAGTTTTAAGTCTCTAGGCCTTACGGTTTGGGCTGCACGATGCATTTAGGGCAATTTTTTTTTTCAAATAGCAAATACAATAGGTTTTCAGCACTAAAGTGCTTGAACACCTAATAAGAATGAGACCTTTTTGAAAGTTATAGCGCCACCTATGGTCCGATCTCCATGAAACTTTGCATGCTTCTTCACCATGTTATGACACATATGCTCATCAATTTTTGTGAAGTTTTGACTTTTCGTTTAGGATTTATAGGCTTTTGACTGTATTTTGCCCCGCCCCTTTTCTAAATGACCCTGTTACAGCCAACCAAATGCAAAATTTCAAATTTTTTCGATAATTATTGATCTAGAGAGTCCAGAGAATAGGCCTAGACAGGTTTGGTTCCGATCGGGCGAAAAACCAGGGACTAGTTCGCAAAAGTAGGTTTTGGACAAAACTGGCCATAACATTTTTTTCTTGCTCAAATCGAGAATCCGAGATATACATCTTGTCCGTCTTGAGCCATGGATCACATTGATGTAAAAATCTTGATTCTAGGTCAAACGGTCGAGGAGTTATGGGTAATTTAGTACTTTTGGTTTCTGTAGCGCCACCTATGGGCCAATAGGCTTTTGACTGTATTTTGCCCCGCCCCTTTTCTAAATGACCCTGTTACAGCCAACCAAATGCAAAATTTCAAAATATTTTTCAATAATTATTGATCTAGAGAGTCCAGAGAATAGGCCTAGACTGGTTTGGTTCCGATGGGGCGAAAAACCAGGGACTAGTTCGCAAAAGTAGGTTTTGGACAAAACTGGCCATAACATTTTTTTCTTGCTCAAATCGAGAATCCGAGATATACATCTTGTCCGTCTTGAGCCATGGATCACATTGTGTAAAAATCTTGATTCTAGGTCAAACGGTCGAGGAGTTATGGGTAATTTAGTACTTTTGGTTTCTGTAGCGCCACCTATGGGCCAATCGGGGTCATACTCTAAAAGGTTCTCCCCAAAAGTGTGGCCTACCATCTGGCCGAGTTTCAAGTCTCTAGGCCTTACGGTTTGGGCTGCACGATGCATTTAGGGCATTTTTTTTTTTAAATAGCAAATACAATAGGTTTTCAGCACTAAAGTGCTTGAACACCTAATAAGAATGAGACCTTTTTGACAGTTATAGCGCCACCTATGGTCCGATCTCCATGAAACTTTGCATGCTTCTTCACCATGTTATGACACATATGCTTATCAATTTTTGTGAAGTTTTGACTTTTCGTTTAGGATTTATAGGCTTTTGACTGTATTTTGCCCCGCCCCTTTTCTAAATGACCCTGTTACAGCCAACCAAATGCAAAATTTCAAATTTTTTTCGATAATTATTTATCTAGAGAGTCCAGAGAATAGGCCAAGACTGGTTTGCTTCCGATCGGGCGAAAAACCAGGGACTAGTTCGCAAAAGTAGATTTTGGACAAAACTGGCCATAACAATTTTTTCTTGCTCAAATCGAGAATCCGAGATATATATCTTGTCCGTCTTGAGCCATGGATCACAGTGATGTAAAAATCTTGATTCTAGGTCAAACGGTCGAGGAGTTATGGGTAATTTAGTACTTTTGGTTGCTGTAGCGCCACCTATTGGCCAATCGGGGTCATACTCTGATAGGTTCTCCCCAAAAGTGTGGCCTACCATCTGGCCGAGTTTCAAGTCTCTAGGCCTTACGGTTTGGGCTGCACGATGCATTTAGGGCAATTTTTTTTTTCAAATAGCAAATACAATAGGTTTTCAGCACTAAAGTGCTTGAACACCTAATAAGAATGAGACCTTTTTGACAGTTATAGCGCCACCTATGGTCCGATCTCCATGAAACTTTGCATGCTTCTTCACCATGTTATGACACATATGCTCATCAATTTTTGTGAAGTTTTGACTTTTCGTTTAGGATTTATAGGCTTTTGACTGTATTTTGCCCCGCCCCTTTTCTAAATGACCCTGTTACAGCCAACCAAATGCAAAATTTCAAAAAATTTTCGATAATTATTGATCTAGAGAGTCCAGAGAATAGGCCTAGACTGGTTTGGTTCCGATCGGGCGAAAAACCAGGGACTAGTTCGCAAAAGTAGGTTTTGGACAAAACTGGCCATAACAATTTTTTCTTGCTCAAATACATCTTGTCCGTCTTGAGCCATGGATCACAGTGATGTAAAAATCTTGATTCTAGGTCAAACGGTCGAGGAGTTATGGGTAATTCAGTACTTTTGGTTTCTGTAGCGCCACCTATGGGCCAATCGGGGTCATACTCTGATAGGTTCTCCCCAAAAGTGTGGCCTACCATCTGGCCGAGTTTCAAGTCTCTAGGCCTTACGGTTTGGGCTGCACGATGCGTTTTAGGGCAATTTTTTTTTTCAAATAGCAAATACAATAGGTTTTCAGCACTAAAGTGCTTGAACACCTAATAAGAATGAGACCTTTTTGACAGTTATAGCACCACCTATGGTCCGATCTCCATGAAACTTTGCATGCTTCTTCACCATGTTATGACACATATGCTCATCAATTTTTGTGAAGTTTTGACTTTTCGTTTAGGATTTATAGGCTTTTGACTGTATTTTGCCCCGCCCCTTTTCTAAATGACCCTGTTACAGCCAACCAAATGCAAAATTTCAAATTTTTTCGATAATTATTGATCTAGAGAGTCCAGAGAATAGGCCTAGACTGGTTTGGTTCCGATCGGGCGAATAACCAGGGACTAGTTCGCAAAAGTAGGTTTTGGACAAATATGGCCATAACAAATTTTCAGTGATGTAAAAATCTTGATTCTAGGTCAAACGGTCGAGGAGTTATGGGTAATTTAGTACTTTTGGTTTCTGTAGCGCCACCTATGGGCCAATCGGGGTCATACTCTGATAGGTTCTCCCCAAAAGTGTGGCCTACCATCTGGCCGAGTTTCAAGTCTCTAGGCCTTACGGTTTGGGCTGCACGATGCATTTAGGGCAATTTTTTTTTTCAAATAGCAAATACAATAGGTTTTCAGCACTAAAGTGCTTGAACACCTAATAAGAATGAGACCTTTTTGACAGTTATAGCGCCACCTATGGTCCGATCTCCATGAAACTTTGCATGCTTCTTCACCATGTTATGACACATATGCTCATCAATTTTTGTGAAGTTTTGACTTTTCGTTTAGGATTTATAGGCTTTTGACTGTATTTTGCCCGCCCCTTTTCTAAATGACCCTGTTACAGCCAACCAAATGCAAAATTTCAAAAAATTTTCGATAATTATTGATCTAGAGAGTCCAGAGAATAGGCCTAGACTGGTTTGCTTCCGATCGGGCGAAAAACCAGGGACTAGTTCGCAAAAGTAGGTTTTGGACAAAACTGGCCATAACAATTTTTTCTTGCTCAAATCGAGAATCCGAGATATATATCTTGTCCGTCTTGAGCCATGGATCACAGTGATGTAAAAATCTTGATTCTAGGTCAAACGGTCGAGGAGTTATGGGTAATTTAGTACTTTTGGTTGCTGTAGCGCCACCTATTGGCCAATCGGGGTCATACTCTGATAGGTTCTCCCCAAAAGTGTGGCCTACCATCTGGCCGAGTTTCAAGTCTCTAGGCCTTACGGTTTGGGCTGCACGATGCATTTAGGGCAATTTTTTTTTTCAAATAGCAAATACAATAGGTTTTCAGCACTAAAGTGCTTGAACACCTAATAAGAATGAGACCTTTTTGACAGGTATAGCGCCACCTATGGTCCGATCTCCATGAAACTTTGCATGCTTCTTCACCATGTTATGACACATATGCTCATCAATTTTTGTGAAGTTTTGACTTTTCGTTTAGGATTTATAGGCTTTTGACTGTATTTTGCCCCGCCCCTTTTCTAAATGACCCTGTTGCAGCCAACCAAATGCAAAATTTCAATTTTTTTTTTTGATAATTATTTATCTAGAGAATCCAGAGAATAGGCCTAGACTGGTTTGCTTCCGATCGGGCGAAAAACCAGGGACTAGTTCGCAAAAGTAGATTTTGGACAAAACTGGCCATAACAATTTTTTCTTGCTCAAATCGAGAATCCGAGATATATATCTTGTCCGTCTTGAGCCATGGATCACAGTGATGTAAAAATCTTGATTCTAGGTCAAACGGTCGAGGAGTTATGGGTAATTTAGTACTTTTGGTTGCTGTAGCGCCACCTATTGGCCAATCGGGGTCATACTCTGATAGGTTCTCCCCAAAAGTGTGGCCTACCATCTGGCCGAGTTTCAAGTCTCTAGGCCTTACGGTTTGGGCTGCACGATGCATTTAGGGCAATTTTTTTTTTCAAATAGCAAATACAATAGGTTTTCAGCACTAAAGTGCTTGAACACCTATTAAGAATGAGACCTTTTTGAAAGTTATAGCGCCACCTATGGTCCGATCTCCATGAAACTTTGCATGCTTCTTCACCATGTTATGACACATATGCTCATCAATTTTTGTGAAGTTTTGACTTTTCGTTTAGGATTTATAGGCTTTTGACTGTATTTTGCCCCGCCCCTTTTCTAAATGAACCTGTTACAGCCAACCAAATGCAAAATTTCAAATTTTTTCGATAATTATTGATCTAGAGAGTCCAGAGAATAGGCCTAGACTGGTTTGGTTCCGATCGGGCGAAAAACCAGGGACTAGTTCGCAAAAGTAGGTTTTGGACAAATATGGCCATAACAAATTTTCAGTGATGTAAAAATCTTGATTCTAGGTCAAACGGTCGAGGAGTTATGGGTAATTTAGTACTTTTGGTTTCTGTAGCGCCACCTATGGGCCAATCGGGGTCATACTCTGATAGGTTCTCCCCAAAAGTGTGGCCTACCATCTGGCCGAGTTTCAAGTCTCTAGGCCTTACGGTTTGGGCTGCACGATGCATTTAGGGCAATTTTTTTTTTCAAATAGCAAATACAATAGGTTTTCAGCACTAAAGTGCTTGAACACCTAATAAGAATGAGACCTTTTTGACAGTTATAGCGCCACCTATGGTCCGATCTCCATGAAACTTTGCATGCTTCTTCACCATGTTATGACACATATGCTCATCAATTTTTGTGAAGTTTTGACTTTTCGTTTAGGATTTATAGGCTTTTGACTGTATTTTACCCCGCCCCTTTTCTAAATGACCCTGTTACAGCCAACCAAATGCAAAATTTCAAAATATTTTTCGATAACTATTGATCTAGAGAGTCCAGAGAATAGGCCTAGACTGGTTTGGTTCCGATGGGGCGAAAAACCAGGGACTAGTTTGCAAAAGTAGGTTTTGGACAAAACTGGCCATAACATTTTTTTCTTGCTCAAATCGAGAATCCGAGATATACATCTTGTCCGTCTTGAGCCATGGATCACATTGTGTAAAAATCTTGATTCTAGGTCAAACGGTCGAGGAGTTATGGGTAATTTAGTACTTTTGGTTGCTGTAGCGCCACCTATTGGCCAATCGGGGTCATACTCTGATAGGTTCTCCCCAAAAGTGTGGCCTACCATCTGGCCGAGTTTCAAGTCTCTAGGCCTTACGGTTTGGGCTGCACGATGCATTTAGGGCAATTTTTTTTTTCAAATAGCAAATACAATAGGTTTTCAGCACTAAAGTGCTTGAACACCTATTAAGAATGAGACCTTTTTGAAAGTTATAGCGCCACCTATGGTCCGATCTCCATGAAACTTTGCATGCTTCTTCACCATGTTATGACACATATGCTCATCAATTTTTGTGAAGTTTTGACTTTTCGTTTAGGATTTATAGGCTTTTGACTGTATTTTGCCCCGCCCCTTTTCTAAATGAACCTGTTACAGCCAACCAAATGCAAAATTTCAAATTTTTTCGATAATTATTGATCTAGAGAGTCCAGAGAATAGGCCTAGACTGGTTTGGTTCCGATCGGGCGAAAAACCAGGGACTAGTTCGCAAAAGTAGGTTTTGGACAAATATGGCCATAACAAATTTTCAGTGATGTAAAAATCTTGATTCTAGGTCAAACGGTCGAGGAGTTATGGGTAATTTAGTACTTTTGGTTTCTGTAGCGCCACCTATGGGCCAATCGGGGTCATACTCTGATAGGTTCTCCCCAAAAGTGTGGCCTACCATCTGGCCGAGTTTCAAGTCTCTAGGCCTTACGGTTTGGGCTGCACGATGCATTTAGGGCAATTTTTTTTTTCAAATAGCAAATACAATAGGTTTTCAGCACTAAAGTGCTTGAACACCTAATAAGAATGAGACCTTTTTGACAGTTATAGCGCCACCTATGGTCCGATCTCCATGAAACTTTGCATGCTTCTTCACCATGTTATGACACATATGCTCATCAATTTTTGTGAAGTTTTGACTTTTCGTTTAGGATTTATAGGCTTTTGACTGTATTTTACCCCGCCCCTTTTCTAAATGACCCTGTTACAGCCAACCAAATGCAAAATTTCAAAATATTTTTCGATAACTATTGATCTAGAGAGTCCAGAGAATAGGCCTAGACTGGTTTGGTTCCGATGGGGCGAAAAACCAGGGACTAGTTTGCAAAAGTAGGTTTTGGACAAAACTGGCCATAACATTTTTTTCTTGCTCAAATCGAGAATCCGAGATATACATCTTGTCCGTCTTGAGCCATGGATCACATTGATGTAAAAATCTTGATTCTAGGTCAAACGGTCGAGGAGTTATGGGTAATTTAGTACTTTTGGTTTCTGTAGCGCCACCTATGGGCCAATCGGGGTCATACTCTGATAGGTTCTCCCCAAAAGTGTGGCCTACCATCTGGCCGAGTTTCAAGTCTCTAGGCCTTACGGTTTGGGCTGCACGATGCGTTTTAGGGCAATTGTTTTTTTTCAAATAGCAAATACAATAGGTTTTCAGCACTAAAGTGCTTGAACACCTAATAAGAATGAGACCTTTTTGACAGTTATAGCGCCACCTATGGTCCGATCTCCATGAAACTTTGCATGCTTCTTCACCATGTTATGACACATATGCTCATCAATTTCTGTGAAGTTTTGACTTTTCGTTTAGGATTTATAGGCTTTTGACTGTATTTTACCCCGCCCCTTTTCTAAATGACCCTGTTACAGCCAACCAAATGCAAAATTTCAAAATATTTTTCGATAATTATTGATCTAGAGAGTCCAGAGAATAGGCCTAGACTGGTTTGGTTCCGATGGGGCGAAAAACCAGGGACTAGTTTGCAAAAGTAGGTTTTGGACAAAACTGGCCATAACATTTTTTTCTTGCTCAAATCGAGAATCCGAGATATACATCTTGTCCGTCTTGAGCCATGGATCACATTGATGTAAAAATCTTGATTCTAGGTCAAACGGTCGAGGAGTTATGGGTAATTTAGTACTTTTGGTTTCTGTAGCGCCACCTATGGGCCAATCGGGGTCATACTCTGATAGGTTCTCCCCAAAAGTGTGGCCTACCATCTGGCCGAGTTTCAAGTCTCTAGGCCTTACGGTTTGGGCTGCACGATGCGTTTTAGGGCAATTGTTTTTTTTCAAATAGCAAATACAATAGGTTTTCAGCACTAAAGTGCTTGAACACCTAATAAGAATGAGACCTTTTTGACAGTTATAGCGCCACCTATGGTCCGATCTCCATGAAACTTTGCATGCTTCTTCACCATGTTATGACACATATGCTCATCAATTTTTGTGAAGTTTTGACTTTTCGTTTAGGATTTATAGGCTTTTGACTGTATTTTACCCCGCCCCTTTTCTAAATGACCCTGTTACAGCCAACCAAATGCAAAATTTCAAAACATTTTTCGATAATTATTGATCTAGAGAGTCCAGAGAATAGGCCTAGACTGGTTTGGTTCCGATGGGGCGAAAAACCAGGGACTAGTTCGCAAAAGTAGGTTTTGGACAAAACTGGCCATAACATTTTTTTCTTGCTCAAATCGAGAATCCGAGATATACATCTTGTCCGTCTTGAGCCATGGATCACATTGATGTAAAAATCTTGATTCTAGGTCAAACGGTCGAGGAGTTATGGGTAATTTAGTACTTTTGGTTTCTGTAGCGCCACCTATGGGCCAATCGGGGTCATACTCTAAAAGGTTCTCCCCAAAAGTGTGGCCTACCATCTGGCCGAGTTTCAAGTCTCTAGGCCTTACGGTTTGGGCTGCACGATGCATTTAGGGCATTTTTTTTTTTAAATAGCAAATACAATAGGTTTTCAGCACTAAAGTGCTTGAACACCTAATAAGAATGAGACCTTTTTGACAGTTATAGCGCCACCTATGGTCCGATCTCCATGAAACTTTGCATGCTTCTTCACCATGTTATGACACATATGCTCATCAATTTTTGTGAAGTTTTGACTTTTCGTTTAGGATTTATAGGCTTTTGACTGTATTTTGCCCCGCCCCTTTTCTAAATGACCCTGTTGCAGCCAACCAAATGCAAAATTTCAAATTTTTTCGATAATTATTGATCTAGAGAGTCCAGAGAATAGGCCTAGACTGGTTTGGTTCCGATCGGGCGAAAAACCAGGGACTAGTTCGCAAAAGTAGGTTTTGGACAAATATGGCCATAACAAATTTTCAGTGATGTAAAAATCTTGATTCTAGGTCAAACGGTCGAGGAGTTATGGGTAATTTAGTACTTTTGGTTTCTGTAGCGCCACCTATGGGCCAATCGGGGTCATACTCTGATAGGTTCTCCCCAAAAGTGTGGCCTACCATCTAGCTGAGTTTCAAGTCTCTAGGCCTTACGGTTTGGGCTGCACGATGCATTTAGGGCAATTTTTTTTTCAAATAGCAAATACAATAGGTTTTCAGCACTAAAGTGCTTGAACACCTAATAAGAATGAGACCTTTTTGACAGTTATAGCGCCACCTATGGTCCGATCTCCATGAAACTTTGCATGCTTCTTCACCATGTTATGACACATATGCTCATCAATCTTTGTGAAGTTTTGACTTTTCGTTTAGGATTTATAGGCTTTTGACTGTATTTTGCCCCGCCCCTTTTCTAAATGACCCTGTTACAGCCAACCAAATGCAAAATTTCAAATTTTTTCGATAATTATTGATCTAGAGAGTCCAGAGAATAGGCCTAGACTGGTTTGGTTCCGATCGGGCGAAAAACCAGGGACTAGTTCGCAAAAGTAGGTTTTGGACAAAACTGGCCATAACAAATTTTCAGTGATGTAAAAATCTTGATTCTAGGTCAAACGGTCGAGGAGTTATGGGTAATTTAGTACTTTTGGTTTCTGTAGCGCCACCTATGGGCCAATCGGGGTCATACTCTGATAGGTTCTCCCCAAAAGTGTGGCCTACCATCTGGCCGAGTTTCAAGTCTCTAGGCCTTACGGTTTGGGCTGCACGATGCGTTTTAGGGCAATTTTTTTTTTCAAATAGCAAATACAATAGGTTTTCAGCACTAAAGTGCTTGAACACCTAATAAGAATGAGACCTTTTTGACAGTTATAGCGCCACCTATGGTCCGATCTCCATGAAACTTTGCATGCTTCTTCACCATGTTATGACACATATGCTCATCAATTGTTGTGAAGTTTTGACTTTTCGTTTAGGATTTATAGGCTTTTGACTGTATTTTGCCCCGCCCCTTTTCTAAATTACCCTGTTACAGCCAACCAAATGCAAAATTTCAAATTTTTTTCGATAATTATTTATCTAGAGAGTCCAGAGAATAGGCCTAGACTGGTTTGCTTCCGATCGGGCGAAAAACCAGGGACTAGTTCGCAAAAGTAGGTTTTGGACAAAACTGGCCATAACAATTTTTTCTTGCTCAAATCGAGAATCCGAGATATATATCTTGTCCGTCTTGAGCCATGGATCACAGTGATGTAAAAATCTTGATTCTAGGTCAAACGGTCGAGGAGTTATGGGTAATTTAGTACTTTTGGTTGCTGTAGCGCCACCTATTGGCCAATCGGGGTCATACTCTGATAGGTTCTCCCCAAAAGTGTGGCCTACCATCTGGCCGAGTTTCAAGTCTCTAGGCCTTACGGTTTGGGCTGCACGATGCATTTAGGGCAATTTTTTTTTTCAAATAGCAAATACAATAGGTTTTCAGCACTAAAGTGCTTGAACACCTAATAAGAATGAGACCTTTTTGAAAGTTATAGCGCCACCTATGGTCCGATCTCCATGAAACTTTGCATGCTTCTTCACCATGTTATGACACATATGCTCATCAATTTTTGTGAAGTTTTGACTTTTCGTTTAGGATTTATAGGCTTTTGACTGTATTTTGCCCCGCCCCTTTTCTAAATGACCCTGTTACAGCCAACCAAATGCAAAATTTCAATTTTTTTTTTTGATAATTATTTATCTAGAGAATCCAGAGAATAGGCCTAGACTGGTTTGCTTCCGATCGGGCGAAAAACCAGGGACTAGTTCGCAAAAGTAGATTTTGGACAAAACTGGCCATAACAATTTTTCTTGCTCAAATCGAGAATCCGAGATATATATCTTGTCCGTCTTGAGCCATGGATCACAGTGATGTAAAAATCTTGATTCTAGGTCAAACGGTCGAGGAGTTATGGGTAATTTAGTACTTTTGGTTGCTGTAGCGCCACCTATTGGCCAATCGGGGTCATACTCTGATAGGTTCTCCCCAAAAGTGTGGCCTACCATCTGGCCGAGTTTCAAGTCTCTAGGCCTTACGGTTTGGGCTGCACGATGCATTTAGGGCAATTTTTTTTTTCAAATAGCAAATACAATAGGTTTTCAGCACTAAAGTGCTTGAACACCTAATAAGAATGAGACCTTTTTGAAAGTTATAGCGCCACCTATGGTCCGATCTCCATGAAACTTTGCATGCTTCTTCACCATGTTATGACACATATGCTCATCAATTTTTGTGAAGTTTTGACTTTTCGTTTAGGATTTATAGGCTTTTGACTGTATTTTGCCCCGCCCCTTTTCTAAATGACCCTGTTACAGCCAACCAAATGCAAAATTTCAAATTTTTTCGATAATTATTGATCTAGAGAGTCCAGAGAATAGGCCTAGACTGGTTTGGTTCCGATCGGGCGAAAAACCAGGGACTAGTTCGCAAAAGTAGGTTTTGGACAAATATGGCCATAACAAATTTTCAGTGATGTAAAAATCTTGATTCTAGGTCAAACGGTCGAGGAGTTATGGGTAATTTAGTACTTTTGGTTTCTGTAGCGCCACCTATGGGCCAATCGGGGTCATACTCTGATAGGTTCTCCCCAAAAGTGTGGCCTACCATCTGGCCGAGTTTCAAGTCTCTAGGCCTTACGGTTTGGGCTGCACGATGCATTTAGGGCAATTTTTTTTTTCAAATAGCAAATACAATAGGTTTTCAGCACTAAAGTGCTTGAACACCTAATAAGAATGAGACCTTTTTGACAGTTATAGCGCCACCTATGGTCCGATCTCCATGAAACTTTGCATGCTTCTTCACCATGTTATGACACATATGCTCATCAATTTTTGTGAAGTTTTGACTTTTCGTTTAGGATTTATAGGCTTTTGACTGTATTTTGCCCCGCCCCTTTTCTAAATGACCCTGTTACAGCCAACCAAATGCAAAATTTCAAAAAAATTTCGATAATTATTGATCTAGAGAGTCCAGAGAATAGGCCTAGACTGGTTTGGTTCCGATCGGGCGAAAAACCAGGGACTAGTTTGCAAAAGTAGGTTTTGGACAAAACTGGCCATAACAATTTTTTCTTGCTCAAATACATCTTGTCCGTCTTGAGCCATGGATCACAGTGATGTAAAAATCTTGATTCTAGGTCAAATGGTCGAGGAGTTATGGGTAATTCAGTACTTTTGGTTTCTGTAGCGCCACCTATTGGCCAATCGGGGTCATACTCTGATAGGTTCTCCCCAAAAGTGTGGCCTACCATCTGGCCGAGTTTCAAGTCTCTAGGCCTTACGGTTTGGGCTGCACGATGCGTTTTAGGGCAATTTTTTTTTTCAAATAGCAAATACAATAGGTTTTCAGCACTAAAGTGCTTGAACACCTAATAAGAATGAGACCTTTTTGACAGTTATAGCGCCACCTATGGTCCGATCTCCATGAAACTTTGCATGCTTCTTCACCATGTTATGACACATATGCTCATCAATTTTTGTGAAGTTTTGACTTTTCGTTTAGGATTTATAGGCTTTTGACTGTATTTTGCCCCGCCCCTTTTCTAAATGACCCTGTTACAGCCAACCAAATGCAAAATTTCAATTTTTTTCGATAATTATTGATCTAGAGAGTCCAGAGAATAGGCCTAGACTGGTTTGGTTCCGATCGGGCGAAAAACCAGGGACTAGTTCGCAAAAGTAGGTTTTGGACAAATATGGCCATAACACATTTTCAGTGATGTAAAAATCTTGATTCTAGGTCAAACGGTCGAGGAGTTATGGGTAATTTAGTACTTTTGGTTTCTGTAGCGCCACCTATGGGCCAATCGGGGTCATACTCTGATAGGTTCTCCCCAAAAGTGTGGCCTACCATCTGGCCGAGTTTCAAGTCTCTAGGCCTTACGGTTTGGGCTGCACGATGCATTTAGGGCAATTTTTTTTTCAAATAGCAAATACAATAGGTTTTCAGCACTAAAGTGCTTGAACACCTAATAAGAATGAGACCTTTTTGACAGTTATAGCGCCACCTATGGTCCGATCTCCATGAAACTTTGCATGCTTCTTCACCATGTTATGACACATATGCTCATCAATTTTTGTGAAGTTTTGACTTTTCGTTTAGGATTTATAGGCTTTTGACTGTATTTTGCCCGCCCCTTTTCTAAATGACCCTGTTACAGCCAACCAAATGCAAAATTTCAAAAATTTTTCGATAATTATTGATCTAGAGAGTCCAGAGAATAGGCCTAGACTGGTTTGGTTCCGATCGGGCGAAAAACCAGGGACTAGTTCGCAAAAGTAGGTTTTGGACAAAACTGGCCATAACAATTTTTTCTTGCTCAAATCGAGAATCCGAGATATACATATTGTCCGTCTTGAGCCATGGATCACAGTGATGTAAAAATCTTGATTCTAGGTCAAACGGTCGAGGAGTTATGGGTAATTTAGTACTTTTGGTTTCTGTAGCGCCACCTATGGGCCAATCGGGGTCATACTCTGATAGGTTCTCCCCAAAAGTGTGGCCTACCATCTGGCCGAGTTTCAAGTCTCTAGGCCTTACGGTTTGGGCTGCACGATGCATTTAGGGCAATTTTTTTTTCAAATAGCAAATACAATAGGTTTTCAGCACTAAAGTGCTTGAACACCTAATAAGAATGAGACCTTTTTGACAGTTATAGCGCCACCTATGGTCCGATCTCCATGAAACTTTGCATGCTTCTTCACCATGTTATGACACATATGCTCATCAATTTTTGTGAAGTTTTGACTTTTCTTTTAGGATTTATAGGCTTTTGACTGTATTTTGCCCCGCCCCTTTTCTAAATGACCCTGTTACAGCCAACCAAATGCAAAATTTCAAAAAATTTTCGATAATTATTGATCTAGAGAGTCCAGAGAATAGGCCTAGACTGGTTTGGTTCCGATCGGGCGAAAAACCAGGGTCTAGTTCGCAAAAGTAGGTTTTGGACAAAACTGGCCATAACAATTTTTTCTTGCTCAAATACATCTTGTCCGTCTTGAGCCATGGATCACAGTGATGTAAAAATCTTGATTCTAGGTCAAATGGTCGAGGAGTTATGGGTAATTCAGTACTTTTGGTTTCTGTAGCGCCACCTATAGGCCAATCGGGGTCATACTCTGATAGGTTCTCCCCAAAAGTGTGGCCTACCATCTGGCCGAGTTTCAAGTCTCTAGGCCTTACGGTTTGGGCTGCACGATGCATTTAGGGCAATTTTTTTTTCAAATAGCAAATACAATAGGTTTTCAGCACTAAAGTGCTTGAACACCTAATAAGAATGAGACCTTTTTGACAGTTATAGCGCCACCTATGGTCCGATCTCCATGAAACTTTGCATGCTTCTTCACCATGTTATGACACATATGCTCATCAATTTTTGTGAAGTTTTGACTTTTCTTTTAGGATTTATAGGCTTTTGACTGTATTTTGCCCTGCCCCTTTTCTAAATGACCCTGTTACAGCCAACCAAATGCAAAATTTCAAAAAAAATTCGATAATTATTGATCTAGAGAGTCCAGAGAATAGGCCTAGACTGGTTTGGTTCCGATCGGGCGAAAAACCAGGGACTAGTTCGCAAAAGTAGGTTTTGGACAAAACTGGCCATAACAATTTTTTCTTGCTCAAATACATCTTGTCCGTCTTGAGCCATGGATCACAGTGATGTAAAAATCTTGATTCTAGGTCAAATGGTCGAGGAGTTATGGGTAATTCAGTACTTTTGGTTTCTGTAGCGCCACCTATAGGCCAATCGGGGTCATACTCTGATAGGTTCTCCCCAAAAGTGTGGCCTACCATCTGGCCGAGTTTCAAGTCTCTAGGCCTTACGGTTTGGGCTGCACGATGCGTTTTAGGGCAATTTTTTTTTTCAAATAGCAAATACAATAGGTTTTCAGCACTAAAGTGCTTGAACACCTAATAAGAATGAGACCTTTTTGACAGTTATAGCGCCACCTATGGTCCGATCTCCATGAAACTTTGCATGCTTCTTCACCATGTTATGACACATATGCTCATCAATTTTTGTGAAGTTTTGACTTTTCGTTTAGGATTTATAGGCTTTTGACTGTATTTTGCCCTGCCCCTTTTCTAAATGACCCTGTTACAGCCAACCAAATGCAAAATTTCAAATTTTTTCGATAATTATTGATCTAGAGAGTCCAGAGAATAGGCCTAGACTGGTTTGGTTCCGATCGGGCGAAAAACCAGGGACTAGTTCGCAAAAGTAGGTTTTGGACAAATATGGCCATAACAAATTTTCAGTGATGTAAAAATCTTGATTCTAAGTCAAACGGTCGAGGAGTTATGGGTAATTTAGTACTTTTGGTTTCTGTAGCGCCACCTATGGGCCAATCGGGGTCATACTCTGATAGGTTCTCCCCAAAAGTGTGGCCTACCATCTGGGCGAGTTTCAAGTCTCTAGGCCTTACGGTTTGGGCTGCACGATGCATTTAGGGCAATTTTTTTTTTCAAATAGCAAATACAATAGGTTTTCAGCACTAAAGTGCTTGAACACCTAATAAGAATGAGACCTTTTTGACAGTTATAGCGCCACCTATGGTCCGATCTCCATGAAACTTTGCATGCTTCTTCACCATGTTATGACACATATGCTCATCAATTTTTGTGAAGTTTTGACTTTTCGTTTAGGATTTATAGGCTTTTGACTGTATTTTGCCCGCCCCTTTTCTAAATGACCCTGTTACAGCCAACCAAATGCAAAATTTCAAAAATTTTTCGATAATTATTGATCTAGAGAGTCCAGAGAATAGGCCTAGACTGGTTTGGTTCCGATCGGGCGAAAAACCAGGGACTAGTTCGCAAAAGTAGGTTTTGGACAAAACTGGCCATAACAATTTTTTCTTGCTCAAATCGAGAATCCGAGATATACATATTGTCCGTCTTGAGCCATGGATCACAGTGATGTAAAAATCTTGATTCTAGGTCAAACGGTCGAGGAGTTATGGGTAATTTAGTACTTTTGGTTGCTGTAGCGCCACCTATTGGCCAATCGGGGTCATACTCTGATAGGTTCTCCCCAAAAGTGTGGCCTACCATCTGGCCGAGTTTCAAGTCTCTAGGCCTTACGGTTTGGGCTGCACGATGCATTTAGGGCAATTTTTTTTTTCAAATAGCAAATACAATAGGTTTTCAGCACTAAAGTGCTTGAACACCTAATAAGAATGAGACCTTTTTGACAGGTATAGCGCCACCTATGGTCCGATCTCCATGAAACTTTGCATGCTTCTTCACCATGTTATGACACATATGCTCATCAATTTTTGTGGAGTTTTGACTTTTCGTTTAGGATTTATAGGCTTTTGACTGTATTTTGCCCCGCCCCTTTTCTAAATGACCCTGTTACAGCCAACCAAATGCAAAATTTCAATTTTTTTTTTTGATAATTATTTATCTAGAGAATCCAGAGAATAGGCCTAGACTGGTTTGCTTCCGATCGGGCGAAAAACCAGGGACTAGTTCGCAAAAGTAGATTTTGGACAAAACTGGCCATAACAATTTTTCTTGCTCAAATCGAGAATGCGAGATATATATCTTGTCCGTCTTGAGCCATGGATCACAGTGATGTAAAAATCTTGATTCTAGGTCAAACGGTCGAGGAGTTATGGGTAATTTAGTACTTTTGGTTGCTGTAGCGCCACCTATTGGCCAATCGGGGTCATACTCTGATAGGTTCTCCCCAAAAGTGTGGCCTACCATCTGGCCGAGTTTCAAGTCTCTAGGCCTTACGGTTTGGGCTGCACGATGCATTTAGGGCAATTTTTTTTTTCAAATAGCAAATACAATAGGTTTTCAGCACTAAAGTGCTTGAACACCTAATAAGAATGAGACCTTTTTGAAAGTTATAGCGCCACCTATGGTCCGATCTCCATGAAACTTTGCATGCTTCTTCACCATATTATGACACATATGCTCATCAATTTTTGTGAAGTTTTGACTTTTCGTTTAGGATTTATAGGCTTTTGACTGTATTTTGCCCCGCCCCTTTTCTAAATGACCCTGTTACAGCCAACCAAATGCAAAATTTCAATTTTTTTTTTGATAATTATTTATCTAGAGAGTCCAGAGAATAGGCCTAGACTGGTTTGCTTCCGATCGGGCGAAAAACCAGGGACTAGTTCGCAAAAGTAGGTTTTGGACAAAACTGGCCATAACAATTTTTTCTTGCTCAAATACATCTTGTCCGTCTTGAGCCATGGATCACAGTGATGTAAAAATCTTGATTCTAGGTCAAATGGTCGAGGAGTTATGGGTAATTCAGTACTTTTGGTTTCTGTAGCGCCACCTATGGGCCAATCGGGGTCATACTCTGATAGGTTCTCCCCAAAAGTGTGGCCTACCATCTGGCCGAGTTTCAAGTCTCTAGGCCTTACGGTTTGGGCTGCACGATGCGTTTTAGGGCAATTTTTTTTTTCAAATAGCAAATACAATAGGTTTTCAGCACTAAAGTGCTTGAACACCTAATAAGAATGAGACCTTTTTGACAGTTATAGCGCCACCTATGGTCCGATCTCCATGAAACTTTGCATGCTTCTTCACCATGTTATGACACATATGCTCATCAATTTTTGTGAAGTTTTGACTTTTTGTTTAGGATTTATAGGCTTTTGACTGTATTTTGCCCGCCCCTTTTCTAAATGACCCTGTTACAGCCAACCAAATGCAAAATTTCAAAAATTTTTCGATAATTATTGATCTAGAGAGTCCAGAGAATAGGCCTAGACTGGTTTGGTTCCGATCGGGCGAAAAACCAGGGACTAGTTCGCAAAAGTAGGTTTTGGACAAAACTGGCCATAACAATTTTTTCTTGCTCAAATCGAGAATCCGAGATATACATATTGTCCGTCTTGAGCCATGGATCACAGTGATGTAAAAATCTTGATTCTAGGTCAAACGGTCGAGGAGTTATGGGTAATTTAGTACTTTTGGTTTCTGTAGCGCCACCTATGGGCCAATCGGGGTCATACTCTGATAGGTTCTCCCCAAAAGTGTGGCCTACCATCTGGCCGAGTTTCAAGTCTCTAGGCCTTACGGTTTGGGCTGCACGATGCATTTAGGGCAATTTTTTTTTTCAAATAGCAAATACAATAGGTTTTCAGCACTAAAGTGCTTGAACACCTAATAAGAATGAGACCTTTTTGACAGTTATAGCGCCACCTATGGTCCGATCTCCATGAAACTTTGCATGCTTCTTCACCATGTTATGACACATATGCTCATCAATTTTTGTGAAGTTTTGACTTTTCGTTTAGGATTTATAGGCTTTTGACTGTATTTTGCCCCGCCCCTTTTCTAAATGACCCTGTTACAGCCAACCAAATGCAAAATTTCAAAAAAATTTCGATAATTATTGATCTAGAGAGTCCAGAGAATAGGCCTAGACTGGTTTGGTTCCGATCGGGCGAAAAACCAGGGACTAGTTTGCAAAAGTAGGTTTTGGACAAAACTGGCCATAACAATTTTTTCTTGCTCAAATACATCTTGTCCGTCTTGAGCCATGGATCACAGTGATGTAAAAATCTTGATTCTAGGTCAAATGGTCGAGGAGTTATGGGTAATTCAGTACTTTTGGTTTCTGTAGCGCCACCTATTGGCCAATCGGGGTCATACTCTGATAGGTTCTCCCCAAAAGTGTGGCCTACCATCTGGCCGAGTTTCAAGTCTCTAGGCCTTACGGTTTGGGCTGCACGATGCGTTTTAGGGCAATTTTTTTTTTCAAATAGCAAATACAATAGGTTTTCAGCACTAAAGTGCTTGAACACCTAATAAGAATGAGACCTTTTTGACAGTTATAGCGCCACCTATGGTCCGATCTCCATGAAACTTTGCATGCTTCTTCACCATGTTATGACACATATGCTCATCAATTTTTGTGAAGTTTTGACTTTTCGTTTAGGATTTATAGGCTTTTGACTGTATTTTGCCCCGCCCCTTTTCTAAATGACCCTGTTACAGCCAACCAAATGCAAAATTTCAATTTTTTTCGATAATTATTGATCTAGAGAGTCCAGAGAATAGGCCTAGACTGGTTTGGTTCCGATCGGGCGAAAAACCAGGGACTAGTTCGCAAAAGTAGGTTTTGGACAAATATGGCCATAACAAATTTTCAGTGATGTAAAAATCTTGATTCTAGGTCAAACGGTCGAGGAGTTATGGGTAATTTAGTACTTTTGGTTTCTGTAGCGCCACCTATGGGCCAATCGGGGTCATACTCTGATAGGTTCTCCCCAAAAGTGTGGCCTACCATCTGGCCGAGTTTCAAGTCTCTAGGCCTTACGGTTTGGGCTGCACGATGCATTTAGGGCAATTTTTTTTTCAAATAGCAAATACAATAGGTTTTCAGCACTAAAGTGCTTGAACACCTAATAAGAATGAGACCTTTTTGACAGTTATAGCGCCAACTATGGTCCGATCTCCATGAAACTTTGCATGCTTCTTCACCATGTTATGACACATATGCTCATCAATTTTTGTGAAGTTTTGACTTTTCGTTTAGGATTTATAGGCTTTTGACTGTATTTTGCCCGCCCCTTTTCTAAATGACCCTGTTACAGCCAACCAAATGCAAAATTTCAAAAATTTTTCGATAATTATTGATCTAGAGAGTCCAGAGAATAGGCCTAGACTGGTTTGGTTCCGATCGGGCGAAAAACCAGGGACTAGTTCGCAAAAGTAGGTTTTGGACAAAACTGGCCATAACAATTTTTTCTTGCTCAAATCGAGAATCCGAGATATACATATTGTCCGTCTTGAGCCATGGATCACAGTGATGTAAAAATCTTGATTCTAGGTCAAACGGTCGAGGAGTTATGGGTAATTTAGTACTTTTGGTTTCTGTAGCGCCACCTATGGGCCAATCGGGGTCATACTCTGATAGGTTCTCCCCAAAAGTGTGGCCTACCATCTGGCCGAGTTTCAAGTCTCTAGGCCTTACGGTTTGGGCTGCACGATGCATTTAGGGCAATTTTTTTTTCAAATAGCAAATACAATAGGTTTTCAGCACTAAAGTGCTTGAACACCTAATAAGAATGAGACCTTTTTGACAGTTATAGCGCCACCTATGGTCCGATCTCCATGAAACTTTGCATGCTTCTTCACCATGTTATGACACATATGCTCATCAATTTTTGTGAAGTTTTGACTTTTCTTTTAGGATTTATAGGCTTTTGACTGTATTTTGCCCCGCCCCTTTTCTAAATGACCCTGTTACAGCCAACCAAATGCAAAATTTCAAAAAATTTTCGATAATTATTGATCTAGAGAGTCCAGAGAATAGGCCTAGACTGGTTTGGTTCCGATCGGGCGAAAAACCAGGGTCTAGTTCGCAAAAGTAGGTTTTGGACAAAACTGGCCATAACAATTTTTTCTTGCTCAAATACATCTTGTCCGTCTTGAGCCATGGATCACAGTGATGTAAAAATCTTGATTCTAGGTCAAATGGTCGAGGAGTTATGGGTAATTCAGTACTTTTGGTTTCTGTAGCGCCACCTATAGGCCAATCGGGGTCATACTCTGATAGGTTCTCCCCAAAAGTGTGGCCTACCATCTGGCCGAGTTTCAAGTCTCTAGGCCTTACGGTTTGGGCTGCACGATGCATTTAGGGCAATTTTTTTTTCAAATAGCAAATACAATAGGTTTTCAGCACTAAAGTGCTTGAACACCTAATAAGAATGAGACCTTTTTGACAGTTATAGCGCCACCTATGGTCCGATCTCCATGAAACTTTGCATGCTTCTTCACCATGTTATGACACATATGCTCATCAATTTTTGTGAAGTTTTGACTTTTCTTTTAGGATTTATAGGCTTTTGACTGTATTTTGCCCTGCCCCTTTTCTAAATGACCCTGTTACAGCCAACCAAATGCAAAATTTCAAAAAAAATTCGATAATTATTGATCTAGAGAGTCCAGAGAATAGGCCTAGACTGGTTTGGTTCCGATCGGGCGAAAAACCAGGGACTAGTTCGCAAAAGTAGGTTTTGGACAAAACTGGCCATAACAATTTTTTCTTGCTCAAATACATCTTGTCCGTCTTGAGCCATGGATCACAGTGATGTAAAAATCTTGATTCTAGGTCAAATGGTCGAGGAGTTATGGGTAATTCAGTACTTTTGGTTTCTGTAGCGCCACCTATAGGCCAATCGGGGTCATACTCTGATAGGTTCTCCCCAAAAGTGTGGCCTACCATCTGGCCGAGTTTCAAGTCTCTAGGCCTTACGGTTTGGGCTGCACGATGCGTTTTAGGGCAATTTTTTTTTTCAAATAGCAAATACAATAGGTTTTCAGCACTAAAGTGCTTGAACACCTAATAAGAATGAGACCTTTTTGACAGTTATAGCGCCACCTATGGTCCGATCTCCATGAAACTTTGCATGCTTCTTCACCATGTTATGACACATATGCTCATCAATTTTTGTGAAGTTTTGACTTTTCGTTTAGGATTTATAGGCTTTTGACTGTATTTTGCCCTGCCCCTTTTCTAAATGACCCTGTTACAGCCAACCAAATGCAAAATTTCAAATTTTTTCGATAATTATTGATCTAGAGAGTCCAGAGAATAGGCCTAGACTGGTTTGGTTCCGATCGGGCGAAAAACCAGGGACTAGTTCGCAAAAGTAGGTTTTGGACAAATATGGCCATAACAAATTTTCAGTGATGTAAAAATCTTGATTCTAGGTCAAACGGTCGAGGAGTTATGGGTAATTTAGTACTTTTGGTTTCTGTAGCGCCACCTATGGGCCAATCGGGGTCATACTCTGATAGGTTCTCCCCAAAAGTGTGGCCTACCATCTGGGCGAGTTTCAAGTCTCTAGGCCTTACGGTTTGGGCTGCACGATGCATTTAGGGCAATTTTTTTTTTCAAATAGCAAATACAATAGGTTTTCAGCACTAAAGTGCTTGAACACCTAATAAGAATGAGACCTTTTTGACAGTTATAGCGCCACCTATGGTCCGATCTCCATGAAACTTTGCATGCTTCTTCACCATGTTATGACACATATGCTCATCAATTTTTGTGAAGTTTTGACTTTTCGTTTAGGATTTATAGGCTTTTGACTGTATTTTGCCCGCCCCTTTTCTAAATGACCCTGTTACAGCCAACCAAATGCAAAATTTCAAAAATTTTTCGATAATTATTGATCTAGAGAGTCCAGAGAATAGGCCTAGACTGGTTTGGTTCCGATCGGGCGAAAAACCAGGGACTAGTTCGCAAAAGTAGGTTTTGGACAAAACTGGCCATAACAATTTTTTCTTGCTCAAATCGAGAATCCGAGATATACATATTGTCCGTCTTGAGCCATGGATCACAGTGATGTAAAAATCTTGATTCTAGGTCAAACGGTCGAGGAGTTATGGGTAATTTAGTACTTTTGGTTGCTGTAGCGCCACCTATTGGCCAATCGGGGTCATACTCTGATAGGTTCTCCCCAAAAGTGTGGCCTACCATCTGGCCGAGTTTCAAGTCTCTAGGCCTTACGGTTTGGGCTGCACGATGCATTTAGGGCAATTTTTTTTTTCAAATAGCAAATACAATAGGTTTTCAGCACTAAAGTGCTTGAACACCTAATAAGAATGAGACCTTTTTGACAGGTATAGCGCCACCTATGGTCCGATCTCCATGAAACTTTGCATGCTTCTTCACCATGTTATGACACATATGCTCATCAATTTTTGTGGAGTTTTGACTTTTCGTTTAGGATTTATAGGCTTTTGACTGTATTTTGCCCCGCCCCTTTTCTAAATGACCCTGTTACAGCCAACCAAATGCAAAATTTCAATTTTTTTTTTTGATAATTATTTATCTAGAGAATCCAGAGAATAGGCCTAGACTGGTTTGCTTCCGATCGGGCGAAAAACCAGGGACTAGTTCGCAAAAGTAGATTTTGGACAAAACTGGCCATAACAATTTTTCTTGCTCAAATCGAGAATGCGAGATATATATCTTGTCCGTCTTGAGCCATGGATCACAGTGATGTAAAAATCTTGATTCTAGGTCAAACGGTCGAGGAGTTATGGGTAATTTAGTACTTTTGGTTGCTGTAGCGCCACCTATTGGCCAATCGGGGTCATACTCTGATAGGTTCTCCCCAAAAGTGTGGCCTACCATCTGGCCGAGTTTCAAGTCTCTAGGCCTTACGGTTTGGGCTGCACGATGCATTTAGGGCAATTTTTTTTTTCAAATAGCAAATACAATAGGTTTTCAGCACTAAAGTGCTTGAACACCTAATAAGAATGAGACCTTTTTGAAAGTTATAGCGCCACCTATGGTCCGATCTCCATGAAACTTTGCATGCTTCTTCACCATATTATGACACATATGCTCATCAATTTTTGTGAAGTTTTGACTTTTCGTTTAGGATTTATAGGCTTTTGACTGTATTTTGCCCCGCCCCTTTTCTAAATGACCCTGTTACAGCCAACCAAATGCAAAATTTCAATTTTTTTTTTGATAATTATTTATCTAGAGAGTCCAGAGAATAGGCCTAGACTGGTTTGCTTCCGATCGGGCGAAAAACCAGGGACTAGTTTGCAAAAGTAGGTTTTGGACAAAACTGGCCATAACAATTTTTTCTTGCTCAAATACATCTTGTCCGTCTTGAGCCATGGATCACAGTGATGTAAAAATCTTGATTCTAGGTCAAATGGTCGAGGAGTTATGGGTAATTCAGTACTTTTGGTTTCTGTAGCGCCACCTATGGGCCAATCGGGGTCATACTCTGATAGGTTCTCCCCAAAAGTGTGGCCTACCATCTGGCCGAGTTTCAAGTCTCTAGGCCTTACGGTTTGGGCTGCACGATGCGTTTTAGGGCAATTTTTTTTTTCAAATAGCAAATACAATAGGTTTTCAGCACTGAAGTGCTTGAACACCTAATAAGAATGAGACCTTTTTGACAGTTATAGCGCCACCTATGGTCCGATCTCCATGAAACTTTGCATGCTTCTTCACCATGTTATGACACATATGCTCATCAATTTTTGTGAAGTTTTGACTTTTTGTTTAGGATTTATAGGCTTTTGACTGTATTTTGCCCGCCCCTTTTCTAAATGACCCTGTTACAGCCAACCAAATGCAAAATTTCAAAAATTTTTCGATAATTATTGATCTAGAGAGTCCAGAGAATAGGCCTAGACTGGTTTGGTTCCGATCGGGCGAAAAACCAGGGACTAGTTCGCAAAAGTAGGTTTTGGACAAAACTGGCCATAACAATTTTTTCTTGCTCAAATCAAGAATCCGAGATATACATATTGTCCGTCTTGAGCCATGGATCACAGTGATGTAAAAATCTTGATTCTAGGTCAAACGGTCGAGGAGTTATGGGTAATTTAGTACTTTTGGTTTCTGTAGCGCCACCTATGGGCCAATCGGGGTCATACTCTGATAGGTTCTCCCCAAAAGTGTGGCCTACCATCTGGCCGAGTTTCAAGTCTCTAGGCCTTACGGTTTGGGCTGCACGATGCATTTAGGGCAATTTTTTTTTCAAATAGCAAATACAATAGGTTTTCAGCACTAAAGTGCTTGAACACCTAATAAGAATGAGACCTTTTTGACAGTTATAGCGCCACCTATGGTCCGATCTCCATGAAACTTTGCATGCTTCTTCACCATGTTATGACACATATGCTCATCAATTTTTGTGAAGTTTTGACTTTTCTTTTAGGATTTATAGGCTTTTGACTGTATTTTGCCCCGCCCCTTTTCTAAATGACCCTGTTACAGCCAACCAAATGCAAAATTTCAAAAAAATTTCGATAATTATTGATCTAGAGAGTCCAGAGAATAGGCCTAGACTGGTTTGGTTCCGATCGGGCGAAAAACCAGGGTCTAGTTCGCAAAAGTAGGTTTTGGACAAAACTGGCCATAACAATTTTTTCTTGCTCAAATACATCTTGTCCGTCTTGAGCCATGGATCACAGTGATGTAAAAATCTTGATTCTAGGTCAAATGGTCGAGGAGTTATGGGTAATTCAGTACTTTTGGTTTCTGTAGCGCCACCTATAGGCCAATCGGGGTCATACTCTGATAGGTTCTCCCCAAAAGTGTGGCCTACCATCTGGCCGAGTTTCAAGTCTCTAGGCCTTACGGTTTGGGCTGCACGATGCATTTAGGGCAATTTTTTTTTCAAATAGCAAATACAATAGGTTTTCAGCACTAAAGTGCTTGAACACCTAATAAGAATGAGACCTTTTTGACAGTTATAGCGCCACCTATGGTCCGATCTCCATGAAACTTTGCATGCTTCTTCACCATGTTATGACACATATGCTCATCAATTTTTGTGAAGTTTTGACTTTTCTTTTAGGATTTATAGGCTTTTGACTGTATTTTGCCCTGCCCCTTTTCTAAATGACCCTGTTACAGCCAACCAAATGCAAAATTTCAAAAAAATTTCGATAATTATTGATCTAGAGAGTCCAGAGAATAGGCCTAGACTGGTTTGGTTCCGATCGGGCGAAAAACCAGGGACTAGTTCGCAAAAGTAGGTTTTGGACAAAACTGGCCATAACAATTTTTTCTTGCTCAAATACATCTTGTCCGTCTTGAGCCATGGATCACAGTGATGTAAAAATCTTGATTCTAGGTCAAATGGTCGAGGAGTTATGGGTAATTCAGTACTTTTGGTTTCTGTAGCGCCACCTATAGGCCAATCGGGGTCATACTCTGATAGGTTCTCCCCAAAAGTGTGGCCTACCATCTGGCCGAGTTTCAAGTCTCTAGGCCTTACGGTTTGGGCTGCACAATGCGTTTTAGGGCAATTTTTTTTTTCAAATAGCAAATACAATAGGTTTTCAGCACTAAAGTGCTTGAACACCTAATAAGAATGAGACCTTTTTGACAGTTATAGCGCCACCTATGGTCCGATCTCCATGAAACTTTGCATGCTTCTTCACCATGTTATGACACATATGCTCATCAATTTTTGTGAAGTTTTGACTTTTCGTTTAGGATTTATAGGCTTTTGACTGTATTTTGCCCTGCCCCTTTTCTAAATGACCCTGTTACAGCCAACCAAATGCAAAATTTCAAATTTTTTCGATAATTATTGATCTAGAGAGTCCAGAGAATAGGCCTAGACTGGTTTGGTTCCGATCGGGCGAAAAACCAGGGACTAGTTCGCAAAAGTAGGTTTTGGACAAATATGGCCATAACAAATTTTCAGTGATGTAAAAATCTTGATTCTAGGTCAAACGGTCGAGGAGTTATGGGTAATTTAGTACTTTTGGTTTCTGTAGCGCCACCTATGGGCAAATCGGGGTCATACTCTGATAGGTTCTCCCCAAAAGTGTGGCCTACCATCTGGGCGAGTTTCAAGTCTCTAGGCCTTACGGTTTGGGCTGCACGATGCATTTAGGGCAATTTTTTTTTTTCAAATAGCAAATACAATAGGTTTTCAGCACTAAAGTGCTTGAACACCTAATAAGAATGAGACCTTTTTGACAGTTATAGCGCCACCTATGGTCCGATCTCCATGAAACTTTGCATGCTTCTTCACCATGTTATGACACATATGCTCATCAATTTTTGTGAAGTTTTGACTTTTCGTTTAGGATTTATAGGCTTTTGACTGTATTTTGCCCGCCCCTTTTCTAAATGACCCTGTTACAGCCAACCAAATGCAAAATTTCAAAAATTTTTCGATAATTATTGATCTAGAGAGTCCAGAGAATAGGCCTAGACTGGTTTGGTTCCGATCGGGCGAAAAACCAGGGACTAGTTCGCAAAAGTAGGTTTTGGACAAAACTGGCCATAACAATTTTTTCTTGCTCAAATCGAGAATCCGAGATATATATCTTGTCCATCTTGAGCCTTGGATCACAGTGATGTAAAAATCTTGATTCTAGGTCAAACGGTCGAGGAGTTATGGGTAATTTAGTACTTTTGGTTTCTGTAGCGCCACCTATTGGCCAATCGGGGTCATACTCTGATAGGTTCTACCCAAAAGTGTGGCCTACCATCTGGCCGAGTTTCAAGTCTCTAGGCCTTACGGTTTGGGCTGCACGATGCATTTAGGGCAATTTTTTTTTTCAAATAGCAAATACAATAGGTTTTCAGCACTAAAGTGCTTGAACACCTAATAAGAATGAGACCTTTTTGAAAGTTATAGCGCCACCTATGGTCCGATCTCCATGAAACTTTGCATGCTTCTTCACCATATTATGACACATATGCTCATCAATTTTTGTGAAGTTTTGACTTTTCGTTTAGGATTTATAGGCTTTTGACTGTATTTTGCCCCGCCCCTTTTCTAAATGACCCTGTTACAGCCAACCAAATGCAAAATTTCAATTTTTTTTTTGATAATTATTTATCTAGAGAGTCCAGAGAATAGGCCTAGACTGGTTTGCTTCCGATCGGGCGAAAAACCAGGGACTAGTTCGCAAAAGTAGGTTTTGGACAAAACTGGCCATAACAATTTTTTCTTGCTCAAATAGAGAATCCGAGATATATATCTTGTCCGTCTTGAGCCATGGATCACATTGATGTAAAAATCTTGATTCTAGGTCAAACGGTCGAGGAGTTATGGGTAATTTAGTACTTTTGGTTTCTGTAGCGCCACCTATGGGCCAATCGGGGTCATACTCTGATAGGTTCTCCCCAAAAGTGTGGCCTACCATCTGGCCGAGTTTCAAGTCTCTAGGCCTTACGGTTTGGGCTGCACGATGCATTTAGGTCAATTTTTTTTTTTCAAATAGCAAATACAATAGGTTTTCAGCACTAAAGTGCTTGAACACCTAATAAGAATGAGACCTTTTTGAAAGTTATAGCGCCACCTATGGTCCGATCTCCATGAAACTTTGCATGCTTCTTCACCATGTTATGACACATATGCTCATCAATTTTTGTGAAGTTTTGACTTTTCGTTTAGGATTTATAGGCTTTTGACTGTATTTTGCCCCGCCCCTTTTCTAAATTACCCTGTTACAGCCAACCAAATGCAAAATTTCAAATTTTTTTCGATAATTATTTATCTAGAGAGTCCAGAGAATAGGCCTAGACTGGTTTGCTTCCGATCGGGCGAAAAACCAGGGACTAGTTCGCAAAAGTAGGTTTTGGACAAAACTGGCCATAACAATTTTTTCTTGCTCAAATACATCTTGTCCGTCTTGAGCCATGGATCACAGTGATGTAAAAATCTTGATTCTAGGTCAAACGGTCGAGGAGTTATGGGTAATTTAGTACTTTTGGTTTCTGTAGCGCCACCTATGGGCCAATCGGGGTCATACTCTGATAGGTTCTCCCCAAAAGTGTGGCCTACCATCTGGCCGAGTTTCAAGTCTCTAGGCCTTACGGTTTGGGCTGCACGATGCGTTTTAGGGCAATTTTTTTTTTCAAATAGCAAATACAATAGGTTTTCAGCACTAAAGTGCTTGAACACCTAATAAGAATGAGACCTTTTTGACAGTTATAGCGCCACCTATGGTCCGATCTCCATGAAACTTTGCATGCTTCTTCACCATGTTATGACACATATGCTCATCAATTTTTGTGAAGTTTTGACTTTTCGTTTAGGATTTATAGGCTTTTGACTGTATTTTGCCCCGCCCCTTTTCTAAATGACCCTGTTACAGCCAACCAAATGCAAAATTTCAAAAAATTTTCAATAATTATTGATCTAGAGAGTCCAGAGAATAGGCCTAGACTGGTTTGGTTCCGATCGGGCGAAAAACCAGGGACTAGTTCGCAAAAGTAGGTTTTGGACAAAACTGGCCATAACAATTTTTTCTTGCTCAAATCGAGAATCCGAGATATACATATTGTCCGTCTTGAGCCATGGATCACAGTGATGTAAAAATCTTGATTCTAGGTCAAACGGTCGAGGAGTTATGGGTAATTTAGTACTTTTGGTTGCTGTAGCGCCACCTATTGGCCAATCGGGGTCATACTCTGATAGGTTCTCCCCAAAAGTGTGGCCTACCATCTGGCCGAGTTTCAAGTCTCTAGGCCTTACGGTTTGGGCTGCACGATGCATTTAGGGCAATTTTTTTTTTCAAATAGCAAATACAATAGGTTTTCAGCACTAAAGTGCTTGAACACCTAATAAGAATGAGACCTTTTTGACAGGTATAGCGCCACCTATGGTCCGATCTCCATGAAACTTTGCATGCTTCTTCACCATGTTATGACAAATATGCTCATCAATTTTTGTGAAGTTTTGACTTTTCGTTTAGGATTTATAGGCTTTTGACTGTATTTTGCCCCGCCCCTTTTCTAAATGACCCTGTTACAGCCAACCAAATGCAAAATTTCAATTTTTTTTTTTGATAATTATTTATCTAGAGAATCCAGAGAATAGGCCTAGACTGGTTTGCTTCCGATCGGGCGAAAATCCAGGGACTAGTTCGCAAAAGTAGATTTTGGACAAAACTGGCCATAACAATTTTTCTTGCTCAAATCGAGAATCCGAGATATATATCTTGTCCGTCTTGAGCCATGGATCACAGTGATGTAAAAATCTTGATTCTAGGTCAAACGGTCGAGGAGTTATGGGTAATTTAGTACTTTTTGTTGCTGTAGCGCCACCTATTGGCCAATCGGGGTCATACTCTGATAGGTTCTCCCCAA
This sequence comes from Gila orcuttii, assembly GCA_026230005.1. Lineage (NCBI taxonomy): Eukaryota > Metazoa > Chordata > Actinopteri > Cypriniformes > Leuciscidae > Gila > Gila orcuttii. Next base: position 36,604,055 of record JAPDVR010000005.1, on the reverse strand, counting down.
AAGTGTGGCCTACCATCTGGCCGAGTTTCAAGTCTCTAGGCCTTACGGTTTGGGCTGCACGATGCATTAGGGCAATTTTTTTTTTCAAATAGCAAATACAATAGGTTTTCAGCACTAAAGTGCTTGAACACCTAATAAGAATGAGACCTTTTTGACAGTTATAGCGCCACCTATGGTCCGATCTCCATGAAACTTTGCATGCTTCTTCACCATGTTATGACACATATGCTCATCAATTTTTGTGAAGTTTTGACTTTTCGTTTAGGATTTATAGGCTTTTGACTGTATTTTGCCCCGCCCCTTTTCTAAATGACCCTGTTACAGCCAACCAAATGCAAAATTTCAAAAAAATTTCGATAATTATTGATCTAGAGAGTCCAGAGAATAGGCCTAGACTGGTTTGGTTCCGATCGGGCGAAAAACCAGGGACTAGTTCGCAAAAGTAGGTTTTGGACAAAACTGGCCATAACAATTTTTTCTTGCTCAAATACATCTTGTCCGTCTTGAGCCATGGATCACAGTGATGTAAAAATCTTGATTCTAGGTCAAACGGTCGAGGAGTTATGGGTAATTTAGTACTTTTGGTTTCTGTAGCGCCACCTATGGGCCAATCGGGGTCATACTCTGATAGGTTCTCCCCAAAAGTGTGGCCTACCATCTGGCCGAGTTTCAAGTCTCTAGGCCTTACGGTTTGGGCTGCACGATGCATTTAGGGCAATTTTTTTTTCAAATAGCAAATACAATAGGTTTTCAGCACTAAAGTGCTTGAACACCTAATAAGAATGAGACCTTTTTGACAGTTATAGCGCCACCTATGGTCCGATCTCCATGAAACTTTGCATGCTTCTTCACCATGTTATGACACATATGCTCATCAATTTTTGTGAAGTTTTGACTTTTCGTTTAGGATTTATAGGCTTTTGACTGTATTTTGCCCCGCCCCTTTTCTAAATGACCCTGTTACAGCCAACCAAATGCAAAATTTCAAAAAAATTTCGATAATTATTGATCTAGAGAGTCCAGAGAATAGGCCTAGACTGGTTTGGTTCCGATCGGGCGAAAAACCAGGGACTAGTTCGCAAAAGTAGGTTTTGGACTAAACTGGCCATAACAATTTTTTCTTGCTCAAATACATCTTGTCCGTCTTGAGCCATGGATCACAGTGATGTAAAAATCTTGATTCTAGGTCAAATGGTCGAGGAGTTATGGGTAATTCAGTACTTTTGGTTTCTGTAGCGCCACCTATGGGCCAATCGGGGTCATACTCTGATAGGTTCTCCCCAAAAGTGTGGCCTACCATCTGGCCGAGTTTCAAGTCTCTAGGCCTTACGGTTTGGGCTGCACGATGCGTTTTAGGGCAATTTTTTTTTTTCAAATAGCAAATACAATAGGTTTTCAGCACTAAAGTGCTTGAACACCTAATAAGAATGAGACCTTTTTGACAGTTATAGCGCCACCTATGGTCCGATCTCCATGAAACTTTGCATGCTTCTTCACCATGTTATGACACATATGCTCATCAATTTTTGTGAAGTTTTGACTTTTCGTTTAGGATTTATAGGCTTTTGACTGTATTTTGCCCCGCCCCTTTTCTAAATGACCCTGTTACAGCCAACCAAATGCAAAATTTCAAATTTTTTCGATAATTATTGATCTAGAGAGTCCAGAGAATAGGCCTAGACTGGTTTGCTTCCGATCGGGCGAAAAACCAGGGACTAGTTCGCAAAAGTAGGTTTTGGACAAATATGGCCATAACAAATTTTCAGTGATGTAAAAATCTTGATTCTAGGTCAAACGGTCGAGGAGTTATGGGTAATTTAGTACTTTTGGTTTCTGTAGCGCCACCTATGGGCCAATCGGGGTCATACTCTGATAGGTTCTCCCCAAAAGTGTGGCCTACCATCTGGCCGAGTTTCAAGTCTCTAGGCCTTACGGTTTGGGCTGCACGATGCATTTAGGGCAATTTTTTTTTTCAAATAGCAAATACAATAGGTTTTCAGCACTAAAGTGCTTGAACACCTAATAAGAATGAGACCTTTTTGACAGTTATAGCGCCACCTATGGTCCGATCTCCATGAAACTTTGCATGCTTCTTCACCATGTTATGACACATATGCTCATCAATTTTTGTGAAGTTTTGACTTTTCGTTTAGGATTTATAGGCTTTTGACTGTATTTTGCCCGCCCCTTTTCTAAATGACCCTGTTACAGCCAACCAAATGCAAAATTTCAAATTTTTTTCGATAATTATTGATCTAGAGAGTCCAGAGAATAGGCCTAGACTGGTTTGGTTCCGATCGGGCGAAAAACCAGGGACTAGTTCGCAAAAGTAGGTTTTGGACAAAACTGGCCATAACAATTTTTTCTTGCTCAAATCGAGAATCCGAGATATACATATTGTCCGTCTTGAGCCATGGATCACAGTGATGTAAAAATCTTGATTCTAGGTCAAACGGTCGAGGAGTTATGGGTAATTTAGTACTTTTGGTTTCTGTAGCGCCACCTATGGGCCAATCGGGGTCATACTCTGATAGGTTCTCCCCAAAAGTGTGGCCTACCATCTGGCCGAGTTTCAAGTCTCTAGGCCTTACGGTTTGGGCTGCACGATGCATTTAGGGCAATTTTTTTTTCAAATAGCAAATACAATAGGTTTTCAGCACTAAAGTGCTTGAACACCTAATAAGAATGAGACCTTTTTGACAGTTATAGCGCCACCTATGGTCCGATCTCCATGAAACTTTGCATGCTTCTTCACCATGTTATGACACATATGCTCATCAATTTTTGTGAAGTTTTGACTTTTCTTTTAGGATTTATAGGCTTTTGACTGTATTTTGCCCCGCCCCTTTTCTAAATGACCCTGTTACAGCCAACCAAATGCAAAATTTCAAAAAAATTTCGATAATTATTGATCTAGAGAGTCCAGAGAATAGGCCTAGACTGGTTTGGTTCCGATCGGGCGAAAAACCAGGGACTAGTTCGCAAAAGTAGGTTTTGGACAAAACTGGCCATAACAATTTTTTCTTGCTCAAATACATCTTGTCCGTCTTGAGCCATGGATCACAGTGATGTAAAAATCTTGATTCTAGGTCAAATGGTCGAGGAGTTATGGGTAATTCAGTACTTTTGGTTTCTGTAGCGCCACCTATAGGCCAATCGGGGTCATACTCTGATAGGTTCTCCCCAAAAGTGTGGCCTACCATCTGGCCGAGTTTCAAGTCTCTAGGCCTTACGGTTTGGGCAGCACAATGCGTTTTAGGGCAATTTTTTTTTTCAAATAGCAAATACAATAGGTTTTCAGCACTAAAGTGCTTGAACACCTAATAAGAATGAGACCTTTTTGACAGTTATAGCGCCACCTATGGTCCGATCTCCATGAAACTTTGCATGCTTCTTCACCATGTTATGACACATATGCTCATCAATTTTTGTGAAGTTTTGACTTTTCGTTTAGGATTTATAGGCTTTTGACTGTATTTTGCCCCGCCCCTTTTCTAAATGACCCTGTTACAGCCAACCAAATGCAAAATTTCAATTTTTTTCGATAATTATTGATCTAGAGAGTCCAGAGAATAGGCCTAGACTGGTTTGGTTCCGATCGGGCGAAAAACCAGGGACTAGTTCGCAAAAGTAGGTTTTGGACAAATATGGCCATAACAAATTTTCAGTGATGTAAAAATCTTGATTCTAGGTCAAACGGTCGAGGAGTTATGGGTAATTTAGTACTTTTGGTTTCTGTAGCGCCACCTATGGGCCAATCGGGGTCATACTCTGATAGGTTCTCCCCAAAAGTCTGGCCTACCATCTGGCCGAGTTTCAAGTCTCTAGGCCTTACGGTTTGGGCTGCACGATGCATTTAGGGCAATTTTTTTTTTCAAATAGCAAATACAATAGGTTTTCAGCACTAAAGTGCTTGAACACCTAATAAGAATGAGACCTTTTTGACAGGTATAGCGCCACCTATGGTCCGATCTCCATGAAACTTTGCATGCTTCTTCACCATGTTATGACACATATGCTCATCAATTTTTGTGAAGTTTTGACTTTTCGTTTAGGATTTATAGGCTTTTGACTGTATTTTGCCCGCCCCTTTTCTAAATGACCCTGTTACAGCCAACCAAATGCAAAATTTCAAAAATTTTTCGATAATTATTGATCTAGAGAGTCCAGAGAATAGGCCTAGACTGGTTTGGTTCCGATCGGGCGAAAAACCAGGGACTAGTTCGCAAAAGTAGGTTTTGGACAAAACTGGCCATAACAATTTTTCCTTGCTCAAATCGAGAATCCGAGATATACATATTGTCCGTCTTGAGCCATGGATCACAGTGATGTAAAAATCTTGATTCTAGGTCAAACGGTCGAGGAGTTATGGGTAATTTAGTACTTTTGGTTTCTGTAGCGCCACCTATGGGCCAATCGGGGTCATACTCTGATAGGTTCTCCCCAAAAGTGTGGCCTACCATCTGGCCGAGTTTCAAGTCTCTAGGCCTTACGGTTTGGGCTGCACGATGCATTTAGGGCATTTTTTTTTTCAAATAGCAAATACAATAGGTTTTCAGCACTAAAGTGCTTGAACACCTAATAAGAATGAGACCTTTTTGACAGTTATAGCGCCACCTATGGTCCGATCTCCATGAAACTTTGCATGCTTCTTCACCATGTTATGACACATATGCTCATCAATTTTTGTGAAGTTTTGACTTTTCGTTTAGGATTTATAGGCTTTTGACTGTATTTTGCCCCGCCCCTTTTCTAAATGACCCTGTTACAGCCAACCAAATGCAAAATTTCAAAAAAAATTCGATAATTATTGATCTAGAGAGTCCAGAGAATAGGCCTAGACTGGTTTGGTTCCGATCGGGCGAAAAACCAGGGACTAGTTCGCAAAAGTAGGTTTTGGACAAAACTGGCCATAACAATTTTTTCTTGCTCAAATACATCTTGTCCGTCTTGAGCCATGGATCACAGTGATGTAAAAATCTTGATTCTAGGTCAAACGGTCGAGGAGTTATGGGTAATTTAGTACTTTTGGTTGCTGTAGCGCCACCTATTGGCCAATCGGGGTCATACTCTGATAGGTTCTCCCCAAAAGTGTGGCCTACCATCTGGCCGAGTTTCAAGTCTCTAGGCCTTACGGTTTGGGCTGCACGATGCATTTAGGGCAATTTTTTTTTTCAAATAGCAAATACAATAGGTTTTCAGCACTAAAGTGCTTGAACACCTAATAAGAATGAGACCTTTTTGACAGTTATAGCGCCACCTATGGTCCGATCTCCATGAAACTTTGCATGCTTCTTCACCATGTTATGACACATATGCTCATCAATTTTTGTGAAGTTTTGACTTTTCGTTTAGGATTTATAGGCTTTTGACTGTATTTTGCCCCGCCCCTTTTCTAAATGACCCTGTTACAGCCAACCAAATGCAAAATTTCAAAAAAATTTCGATAATTATTGATCTAGAGAGTCCAGAGAATAGGCCTAGACTGGTTTGGTTCCGATCGGGCGAAAAACCAGGGACTAGTTTGCAAAAGTAGGTTTTGGACAAAACTGGCCATAACAATTTTTTCTTGCTCAAATACATCTTGTCCGTCTTGAGCCATGGATCACAGTGATGTAAAAATCTTGATTCTAGGTCAAATGGTCGAGGAGTTATGGGTAATTCAGTACTTTTGGTTTCTGTAGCGCCACCTATGGGCCAATCGGGGTCATACTCTGATAGGTTCTCCCCAAAAGTGTGGCCTACCATCTGGCCGAGTTTCAAGTCTCTAGGCCTTACGGTTTGGGCTGCACGATGCGTTTTAGGGCAATTTTTTTTTTCAAATAGCAAATACAATAGGTTTTCAGCACTAAAGTGCTTGAACACCTAATAAGAATGAGACCTTTTTGACAGTTATAGCGCCACCTATGGTCCGATCTCCATGAAACTTTGCATGCTTCTTCACCATGTTATGACACATATGCTCATCAATTTTTGTGAAGTTTTGACTTTTCGTTTAGGATTTATAGGCTTTTGACTGTATTTTGCCCCGCCCCTTTTCTAAATGACCCTGTTACAGCCAACCAAATGCAAAATTTCAATTTTTTTCGATAATTATTGATCTAGAGAGTCCAGAGAATAGGCCTAGACTGGTTTGGTTCCGATCGGGCGAAAAACCAGGGACTAGTTCGCAAAAGTAGGTTTTGGACAAATATGGCCATAACAAATTTTCAGTGATGTAAAAATCTTGATTCTAGGTCAAACGGTCGAGGAGTTATGGGTAATTTAGTACTTTTGGTTTCTGTAGCGCCACCTATGGGCCAATCGGGGTCATACTCTGATAGGTTCTCCCCAAAAGTGTGGCCTACCATCTGGCCGAGTTTCAAGTCTCTAGGCCTTACGGTTTGGGCTGCACGATGCATTTAGGGCAATTTTTTTTTTTCAAATAGCAAATACAATAGGTTTTCAGCACTAAAGTGCTTGAACACCTAATAAGAATGAGACCTTTTTGACAGTTATAGCGCCACCTATGGTCCGATCTCCATGAAACTTTGCATGCTTCTTCACCATGTTATGACACATATGCTCATCAATTTTTGTGAAGTTTTGACTTTTCGTTTAGGATTTATAGGCTTTTGACTGTATTTTGCCCGCCCCTTTTCTAAATGACCCTGTTACAGCAAACCAAATGCAAAATTTCAAAAAATTTTCAATAATTATTGATCTAGAGAGTCCAGAGAATAGGCCTAGACTGGGTTGGTTCCGATCGGGCGAAAAACCAGGGACTAGTTCGCAAAAGTAGGTTTTGGACAAAACTGGCCATAACAATTTTTTCTTGCTCAAATCGAGAATCCGAGATATACATATTGTCCGTCTTGAGCCATGGATCACAGTGATGTAAAAATCTTGATTCTAGGTCAAACGGTCGAGGAGTTATGGGTAATTTAGTACTTTTGGTTTCTGTAGCGCCACCTATGGGCCAATCGGGGTCATACTCTGATAGGTTCTCCCCAAAAGTGTGGCCTACCATCTGGCCGAGTTTCAAGTCTCTAGGCCTTACGGTTTGGGCTGCACGATGCATTTAGGGCAATTTTTTTTCAAATAGCAAATACAATAGGTTTTCAGCACTAAAGTGCTTGAACACCTAATAAGAATGAGACCTTTTTGACAGTTATAGCGCCACCTATGGTCCGATCTCCATGAAACTTTGCATGCTTCTTCACCATGTTATGACACATATGCTCATCAATTTTTGTGAAGTTTTGACTTTTCTTTTAGGATTTATAGGCTTTTGACTGTATTTTGCCCGCCCCTTTTCTAAATGACCCTGTTACAGCCAACCAAATGCAAAATTTCAAAAATTTTTCGATAATTATTGATCTAGAGAGTCCAGAGAATAGGCCTAGACTGGTTTGGTTCCGATCGGGCGAAAAACCAGGGACTAGTTCGCAAAAGTAGGTTTTGGACAAAACTGGCCATAACAATTTTTTCTTGCTCAAATCGAGAATCCGAGATATACATATTGTCCGCCTTGAGCCATGGATCACAGTGATGTAAAAATCTTGATTCTAGGTCAAACGGTCGAGGAGTTATGGGTAATTTAGTACTTTTGGTTTCTGTAGCGCCACCTATGGGCCAATCGGGGTCATACTCTGATAGGTTCTCCCCAAAAGTGTGGCCTACCATCTGGCCGAGTTTCAAGTCTCTAGGCCTTACGGTTTGGGCTGCACGATGCATTTAGGGCATTTTTTTTTTTCAAATAGCAAATACAATAGGTTTTCAGCACTAAAGTGCTTGAACACCTAATAAGAATGAGACCTTTTTGACAGTTATAGCGCCACCTATGGTCCGATCTCCATGAAACTTTGCATGCTTCTTCACCATGTTATGACACATATGCTCATCAATTTTTGTGAAGTTTTGACTTTTCGTTTAGGATTTATAGGCTTTTGACTGTATTTTGCCCCGCCCCTTTTCTAAATGACCCTGTTACAGCCAACCAAATGCAAAATTTCAAAAAAAATTCGATAATTATTGATCTAGAGAGTCCAGAGAATAGGCCTAGACTGGTTTGGTTCCGATCGGGCGAAAAACCAGGGACTAGTTCGCAAAAGTAGGTTTTGGACAAAACTGGCCATAACAATTTTTTCTTGCTCAAATACATCTTGTCCGTCTTGAGCCATGGATCACAGTGATGTAAAAATCTTGATTCTAGGTCAAACGGTCGAGGAGTTATGGGTAATTTAGTACTTTTGGTTGCTGTAGCGCCACCTATTGGCCAATCGGGGTCATACTCTGATAGGTTCTCCCCAAAAGTGTGGCCTACCATCTGGCCGAGTTTCAAGTCTCTAGGCCTTACGGTTTGGGCTGCACGATGCATTTAGGGCAATTTTTTTTTTCAAATAGCAAATACAATAGGTTTTCAGCACTAAAGTGCTTGAACACCTAATAAGAATGAGACCTTTTTGACAGTTATAGCGCCACCTATGGTCCGATCTCCATGAAACTTTGCATGCTTCTTCACCATGTTATGACACATATGCTCATCAATTTTTGTGAAGTTTTGACTTTTCGTTTAGGATTTATAGGCTTTTGACTGTATTTTGCCCCGCCCCTTTTCTAAATGACCCTGTTACAGCCAACCAAATGCAAAATTTCAAAAAAATTTCGATAATTATTGATCTAGAGAGTCCAGAGAATAGGCCTAGACTGGTTTGGTTCCGATCGGGCGAAAAACCAGGGACTAGTTTGCAAAAGTAGGTTTTGGACAAAACTGGCCATAACAATTTTTTCTTGCTCAAATACATCTTGTCCGTCTTGAGCCATGGATCACAGTGATGTAAAAATCTTGATTCTAGGTCAAATGGTCGAGGAGTTATGGGTAATTCAGTACTTTTGGTTTCTGTAGCGCCACCTATGGGCCAATCGGGGTCATACTCTGATAGGTTCTCCCCAAAAGTGTGGCCTACCATCTGGCCGAGTTTCAAGTCTCTAGGCCTTACGGTTTGGGCTGCACGATGCGTTTTAGGGCAATTTTTTTTTTCAAATAGCAAATACAATAGGTTTTCAGCACTAAAGTGCTTGAACACCTAATAAGAATGAGACCTTTTTGACAGTTATAGCGCCACCTATGGTCCGATCTCCATGAAACTTTGCATGCTTCTTCACCATGTTATGACACATATGCTCATCAATTTTTGTGAAGTTTTGACTTTTCGTTTAGGATTTATAGGCTTTTGACTGTATTTTGCCCCGCCCCTTTTCTAAATGACCCTGTTACAGCCAACCAAATGCAAAATTTCAATTTTTTTCGATAATTATTGATCTAGAGAGTCCAGAGAATAGGCCTAGACTGGTTTGGTTCCGATCGGGCGAAAAACCAGGGACTAGTTCGCAAAAGTAGGTTTTGGACAAATATGGCCATAACAAATTTTCAGTGATGTAAAAATCTTGATTCTAGGTCAAACGGTCGAGGAGTTATGGGTAATTTAGTACTTTTGGTTTCTGTAGCGCCACCTATGGGCCAATCGGGGTCATACTCTGATAGGTTCTCCCCAAAAGTGTGGCCTACCATCTGGCCGAGTTTCAAGTCTCTAGGCCTTACGGTTTGGGCTGCACGATGCATTTAGGGCAATTTTTTTTTTCAAATAGCAAATACAATAGGTTTTCAGCACTAAAGTGCTTGAACACCTAATAAGAATGAGACCTTTTTGACAGTTATAGCGCCACCTATGGTCCGATCTCCATGAAACTTTGCATGCTTCTTCACCATGTTATGACACATATGCTCATCAATTTTTGTGAAGTTTTGACTTTTCGTTTAGGATTTATAGGCTTTTGACTGTATTTTGCCCGCCCCTTTTCTAAATGACCCTGTTACAGCCAACCAAATGCAAAATTTCAAAAAATTTTCGATAATTATTGATCTAGAGAGTCCAGAGAATAGGCCTAGACTGGGTTGGTTCCGATCGGGCGAAAAACCAGGGACTAGTTCGCAAAAGTAGGTTTTGGACAAAACTGGCCATAACAATTTTTTCTTGCTCAAATCGAGAATCCGAGATATACATATTGTCCATCTTGAGCCATGGATCACAGTGATGTAAAAACCTTGATTCTAGGTCAAACGGTCGAGGAGTTATGGGTAATTTAGTACTTTTGGTTTCTGTAGCGCCACCTATGGGCCAATCGGGGTCATACTCTGATAGGTTCTCCCCAAAATTGTGGCCTACCATCTGGCCGAGTTTCAAGTCTCTAGGCCTTACGGTTTGGGCTGCACGATGCATTTAGGGCAATTTTTTTTCAAATAGCAAATACAATAGGTTTTCAGCACTAAAGTGCTTGAACACCTAATAAGAATGAGACCTTTTTGACAGTTATAGCGCCACCTATGGTCCGATCTCCATGAAACTTTGCATGCTTCTTCACCATGTTATGACACATATGCTCATCAATTTTTGTGAAGTTTTGACTTTTCTTTTAGGATTTATAGGCTTTTGACTGTATTTTGCCCGCCCCTTTTGTAAATGACCCTGTTACAGCCAACCAAATGCAAAATTTCAAAAATTTTTCGATAATTATTGATCTAGAGAGTCCAGAGAATAGGCCTAGACTGGTTTGGTTCCGATCGGGCGAAAAACCAGGGACTAGTTCGCAAAAGTAGGTTTTGGACAAAACTGGCCATAACAATTTTTCTTGCTCAAATCGAGAATCCGAGATATACATATTGTCCGTCTTGAGCCATGGATCACAGTGATGTAAAAATCTTGATTCTAGGTCAAACGGTCGAGGAGTTATGGGTAATTTAGTACTTTTGGTTTCTGTAGCGCCACCTATGGGCCAATCGGGGTCATACTCTGATAGGTTCTCCCCAAAAGTGTGGCCTACCATCTGGCCGAGTTTCAAGTCTCTAGGCCTTACGGTTTGGGCTGCACGATGCATTTAGGGCAATTTTTTTTTTCAAATAGCAAATACAATAGGTTTTCAGCACTAAAGTGCTTGAACACCTAATAAGAATGAGACCTTTTTGACAGTTATAGCGCCACCTATTGTCCGATCTCCATGAAACTTTGCATGCTTCTTCACCATGTTATGACACATATGCTCATCAATTTTTGTGAAGTTTTGACTTTTCGTTTAGGATTTATAGGCTTTTGACTGTATTTTGCCCCGCCCCTTTTCTAAATGACCCTGTTACAGCCAACCAAATGCAAAATTTCAAAAAAAATTCGATAATTATTGATCTAGAGAGTCCAGAGAATAGGCCTAGACTGGTTTGGTTCCGATCGGGCGAAAAACCAGGGACTAGTTTGCAAAAGTAGGTTTTGGACAAAACTGGCCATAACAATTTTTTCTTGCTCAAATACATCTTGTCCGTCTTGAGCCATGGATCACAGTGATGTAAAAATCTTGATTCTAGGTCAAATGGTCGAGGAGTTATGGGTAATTCAGTACTTTTGGTTTCTGTAGCGCCACCTATGGGCCAATCGGGGTCATACTCTGATAGGTTCTCCCCAAAAGTGTGGCCTACCATCTGGCCGAGTTTCAAGTCTCTAGGCCTTACGGTTTGGGCTGCACGATGCGTTTTAGGGCAATTTTTTTTTTCAAATAGCAAATACAATAGGTTTTCAGCACTAAAGTGCTTGAACACCTAATAAGAATGAGACCTTTTTGACAGTTATAGCGCCACCTATGGTCCGATCTCCATGAAACTTTGCATGCTTCTTCACCATGTTATGACACATATGCTCATCAATTTTTGTGAAGTTTTGACTTTTCGTTTAGGATTTATAGGCTTTTGACTGTATTTTGCCCCGCCCCTTTTCTAAATGACCCTGTTACAGCCAACCAAATGCAAAATTTCAATTTTTTTCGATAATTATTGATCTAGAGAGTCCAGAGAATAGGCCTAGACTGGTTTGGTTCCGATCGGGCGAAAAACCAGGGACTAGTTCGCAAAAGTAGGTTTTGGACAAATATGGCCATAACAAATTTTCAGTGATGTAAAAATCTTGATTCTAGGTCAAACGGTCGAGGAGTTATGGGTAATTTAGTACTTTTGGTTTCTGTAGCGCCACCTATGGGCCAATCGGGGTCATACTCTGATAGGTTCTCCCCAAAAGTGTGGCCTACCATCTGGCCGAGTTTCAAGTCTCTAGGCCTTACGGTTTGGGCTGCACGATGCATTTAGGGCAATTTTTTTTTCAAATAGCAAATACAATAGGTTTTCAGCACTAAAGTGCTTGAACACCTAATAAGAATGAGACCTTTTTGACAGTTATAGCGCCACCTATGGTCCGATCTCCATGAAACTTTGCATGCTTCTTCACCATGTTATGACACATATGCTCATCAATTTTTGTGAAGTTTTGACTTTTCGTTTAGGATTTATAGGCTTTTGACTGTATTTTGCCCCGCCCCTTTTCTAAATGACCCTGTTACAGCCAACCAAATGCAAAATTTCAAAAAAAATTCGATAATTATTGATCTAGAGAGTCCAGAGAATAGGCCTAGACTGGTTTGGTTCCGATCGGGCGAAAAACCAGGGACTAGTTCGCAAAAGTAGGTTTTGGACAAAACTGGCCATAACAATTTTTTCTTGCTCAAATACATCTTGTCCGTCTTGAGCCATGGATCACAGTGATGTAAAAATCTTGATTCTAGGTCAAACGGTCGAGGAGTTATGGGTAATTTAGTACTTTTGGTTGCTGTAGCGCCACCTATTGGCCAATCGGGGTCATACTCTGATAGGTTCTCCCCAAAAGTGTGGCCTACCATCTGGCCGAGTTTCAAGTCTCTAGGCCTTACGGTTTGGGCTGCACGATGCATTTAGGGCAATTTTTTTTTTCAAATAGCAAATACAATAGGTTTTCAGCACTAAAGTGCTTGAACACCTAATAAGAATGAGACCTTTTTGACAGTTATAGCGCCACCTATGGTCCGATCTCCATGAAACTTTGCATGCTTCTTCACCATGTTATGACACATATGCTCATCAATTTTTGTGAAGTTTTGACTTTTCGTTTAGGATTTATAGGCTTTTGACTGTATTTTGCCCCGCCCCTTTTCTAAATGACCCTGTTACAGCCAACCAAATGCAAAATTTCAAAAAAATTTCGATAATTATTGATCTAGAGAGTCCAGAGAATAGGCCTAGACTGGTTTGGTTCCGATCGGGCGAAAAACCAGGGACTAGTTTGCAAAAGTAGGTTTTGGACAAAACTGGCCATAACAATTTTTTCTTGCTCAAATACATCTTGTCCGTCTTGAGCCATGGATCACAGTGATGTAAAAATCTTGATTCTAGGTCAAATGGTCGAGGAGTTATGGGTAATTCAGTACTTTTGGTTTCTGTAGCGCCACCTATGGGCCAATCGGGGTCATACTCTGATAGGTTCTTCCCAAAAGTGTGGCCTACCATCTGGCCGAGTTTCAAGTCTCTAGGCCTTACGGTTTGGGCTGCACGATGCGTTTTAGGGCAATTTTTTTTTTCAAATAGCAAATACAATAGGTTTTCAGCACTAAAGTGCTTGAACACCTAATAAGAATGAGACCTTTTTGACAGTTATAGCGCCACCTATGGTCCGATCTCCATGAAACTTTGCATGCTTCTTCACCATGTTATGACACATATGCTCATCAATTTTTGTGAAGTTTTGACTTTTCGTTTAGGATTTATAGGCTTTTGACTGTATTTTGCCCCGCCCCTTTTCTAAATGACCCTGTTACAGCCAACCAAATGCAAAATTTCAATTTTTTTCGATAATTATTGATCTAGAGAGTCCAGAGAATAGGCCTAGACTGGTTTGGTTCCGATCGGGCGAAAAACCAGGGACTAGTTCGCAAAAGTAGGTTTTGGACAAATATGGCCATAACAAATTTTCAGTGATGTAAAAATCTTGATTCTAGGTCAAACGGTCGAGGAGTTATGGGTAATTTAGTACTTTTGGTTTCTGTAGCGCCACCTATGGGCCAATCGGGGTCATACTCTGATAGGTTCTCCCCAAAAGTGTGGCCTACCATCTGGCCGAGTTTCAAGTCTCTAGGCCTTACGGTTTGGGCTGCACGATGCATTTAGGGCAATTTTTTTTTTCAAATAGCAAATACAATAGGTTTTCAGCACTAAAGTGCTTGAACACCTAATAAGAATGAGACCTTTTTGACAGTTATAGCGCCACCTATGGTCCGATCTCCATGAAACTTTGCATGCTTCTTCACCATGTTATGACACATATGCTCATCAATTTTTGTGAAGTTTTGACTTTTCGTTTAGGATTTATAGGCTTTTGACTGTATTTTGCCCGCCCCTTTTCTAAATGACCCTGTTACAGCCAACCAAATGCAAAATTTCAAAAAATTTTCGATAATTATTGATCTAGAGAGTCCAGAGAATAGGCCTAGACTGGGTTGGTTCCGATCGGGCGAAAAACCAGGGACTAGTTCGCAAAAGTAGGTTTTGGACAAAACTGGCCATAACAATTTTTTCTTGCTCAAATCGAGAATCCGAGATATACATATTGTCCGTCTTGAGCCATGGATCACAGTGATGTAAAAACCTTGATTCTAGGTCAAACGGTCGAGGAGTTATGGGTAATTTAGTACTTTTGGTTTCTGTAGCGCCACCTATGGGCCAATCGGGGTCATACTCTGATAGGTTCTCCCCAAAAGTGTGGCCTACCATCTGGCCGAGTTTCAAGTCTCTAGGCCTTACGGTTTGGGCTGCACGATGCATTTAGGGCAATTTTTTTTCAAATAGCAAATACAATAGGTTTTCAGCACTAAAGTGCTTGAACACCTAATAAGAATGAGACCTTTTTGACAGTTATAGCGCCACCTATGGTCCGATCTCCATGAAACTTTGCATGCTTCTTCACCATGTTATGACACATATGCTCATCAATTTTTGTGAAGTTTTGACTTTTCTTTTAGGATTTATAGGCTTTTGACTGTATTTTGCCCGCCCCTTTTCTAAATGACCCTGTTACAGCCAACCAAATGCAAAATTTCAAAAATTTTTCGATAATTATTGATCTAGAGAGTCCAGAGAATAGGCCTAGACTGGTTTGGTTCCGATCGGGCGAAAAACCAGGGACTAGTTCGCAAAAGTAGGTTTTGGACAAAACTGGCCATAACAATTTTTCTTGCTCAAATCGAGAATCCGAGATATACATATTGTCCGTCTTGAGCCATGGATCACAGTGATGTAAAAATCTTGATTCTAGGTCAAACGGTCGAGGAGTTATGGGTAATTTAGTACTTTTGGTTTCTGTAGCGCCACCTATGGGCCAATCGGGGTCATACTCTGATAGGTTCTCCCCAAAAGTGTGGCCTACCATCTGGCCGAGTTTCAAGTCTCTAGGCCTTACGGTTTGGGCTGCACGATGCATTTAGGGCAATTTTTTTTTTCAAATAGCAAATACAATAGGTTTTCAGCACTAAAGTGCTTGAACACCTAATAAGAATGAGACCTTTTTGACAGTTATAGCGCCACCTATGGTCCGATCTCCATGAAACTTTGCATGCTTCTTCACCATGTTATGACACATATGCTCATCAATTTTTGTGAAGTTTTGACTTTTCGTTTAGGATTTATAGGCTTTTGACTGTATTTTGCCCCGCCCCTTTTCTAAATGACCCTGTTACAGCCAACCAAATGCAAAATTTCAAAACAAATTCGATAATTATTGATCTAGAGAGTCCAGAGAATAGGCCTAGACTGGTTTGGTTCCGATCGGGCGAAAAACCAGGGACTAGTTTGCAAAAGTAGGTTTTGGACAAAACTGGCCATAACAATTTTTTCTTGCTCAAATACATCTTGTCCGTCTTGAGCCATGGATCACAGTGATGTAAAAATCTTGATTCTAGGTCAAATGGTCGAGGAGTTATGGGTAATTCAGTACTTTTGGTTTCTGTAGCGCCACCTATGGGCCAATCGGGGTCATACTCTGATAGGTTCTCCCCAAAAGTGTGGCCTACCATCTGGCCGAGTTTCAAGTCTCTAGGCCTTACGGTTTGGGCTGCACGATGCGTTTTAGGGCAATTTTTTTTTTCAAATAGCAAATACAATAGGTTTTCAGCACTAAAGTGCTTGAACACCTAATAAGAATGAGACCTTTTTGACAGTTATAGCGCCACCTATGGTCCGATCTCCATGAAACTTTGCATGCTTCTTCACCATGTTATGACACATATGCTCATCAATTTTTGTGAAGTTTTGACTTTTCGTTTAGGATTTATAGGCTTTTGACTGTATTTTGCCCCGCCCCTTTTCTAAATGACCCTGTTACAGCCAACCAAATGCAAAATTTCAATTTTTTTCGATAATTATTGATCTAGAGAGTCCAGAGAATAGGCCTAGACTGGTTTGGTTCCGATCGGGCGAAAAACCAGGGACTAGTTCGCAAAAGTAGGTTTTGGACAAATATGGCCATAACAAATTTTCAGTGATGTAAAAATCTTGATTCTAGGTCAAACGGTCGAGGAGTTATGGGTAATTTAGTACTTTTGGTTTCTGTAGCGCCACCTATGGGCCAATCGGGGTCATACTCTGATAGGTTCTCCCCAAAAGTGTGGCCTACCATCTGGCCGAGTTTCAAGTCTCTAGGCCTTACGGTTTGGGCTGCACGATGCATTTAGGGCAATTTTTTTTTTCAAATAGCAAATACAATAGGTTTTCAGCACTAAAGTGCTTGAACACCTAATAAGAATGAGACCTTTTTGACAGTTATAGCGCCACCTATGGTCCGATCTCCATGAAACTTTGCATGCTTCTTCACCATGTTATGACACATATGCTCATCAATTTTTGTGAAGTTTTGACTTTTCGTTTAGGATTTA
The DNA here is from genome assembly GCA_026230005.1 of Gila orcuttii. NCBI lineage: Eukaryota > Metazoa > Chordata > Actinopteri > Cypriniformes > Leuciscidae > Gila > Gila orcuttii. The sequence goes on along the minus strand of JAPDVR010000005.1, from coordinate 36,587,243 downwards.
TAGGCTTTTGACTGTATTTTGCCCGCCCCTTTTCTAAATGACCCTGTTACAGCCAACCAAATGCAAAATTTCAAAAAATTTTCGATAATTATTGATCTAGAGAGTCCAGAGAATAGGCCTAGACTGGGTTGGTTCCGATCGGGCGAAAAACCAGGGACTAGTTCGCAAAAGTAGGTTTTGGACAAAACTGGCCATAACAATTTTTTCTTGCTCAAATCGAGAATCCGAGATATACATATTGTCCGTCTTGAGCCATGGATCACAGTGATGTAAAAACCTTGATTCTAGGTCAAACGGTCGAGGAGTTATGGGTAATTTAGTACTTTTGGTTTCTGTAGCGCCACCTATGGGCCAATCGGGGTCATACTCTGATAGGTTCTCCCCAAAAGTGTGGCCTACCATCTGGCCGAGTTTCAAGTCTCTAGGCCTTACGGTTTGGGCTGCACGATGCATTTAGGGCAATTTTTTTTCAAATAGCAAATACAATAGGTTTTCAGCACTAAAGTGCTTGAACACCTAATAAGAATGAGACCTTTTTGACAGTTATAGCGCCACCTATGGTCCGATCTCCATGAAACTTTGCATGCTTCTTCACCATGTTATGACACATATGCTCATCAATTTTTGTGAAGTTTTGACTTTTCTTTTAGGATTTATAGGCTTTTGACTGTATTTTGCCCGCCCCTTTTCTAAATGACCCTGTTACAGCCAACCAAATGCAAAATTTCAAAAATTTTTCGATAATTATTGATCTAGAGAGTCCAGAGAATAGGCCTAGACTGGTTTGGTTCCGATCGGGCGAAAAACCAGGGACTAGTTCGCAAAAGTAGGTTTTGGACAAAACTGGCCATAACAATTTTTTCTTGCTCAAATCGAGAATCCGAGATATACATATTGTCCGTCTTGAGCCATGGATCACAGTGATGTAAAAATCTTGATTCTAGGTCAAACGGTCGAGGAGTTATGGGTAATTTAGTACTTTTGGTTTCTGTAGCGCCACCTATGGGCCAATCGGGGTCATACTCTGATAGGTTCTCCCCAAAAGTGTGGCCTACCATCTGGCCGAGTTTCAAGTCTCTAGGCCTTACGGTTTGGGCTGCACGATGCATTTAGGGCAATTTTTTTTTCAAATAGCAAATACAATAGGTTTTCAGCACTAAAGTGCTTGAACACCTAATAAGAATGAGACCTTTTTGACAGTTATAGCGCCACCTATGGTCCGATCTCCATGAAACTTTGCATGCTTCTTCACCATGTTATGACACATATGCTCATCAATTTTTGTGAAGTTTTGACTTTTCTTTTAGGATTTATAGGCTTTTGACTGTATTTTGCCCCGCCCCTTTTCTAAATGACCCTGTTACAGCCAACCAAATGCAAAATTTCAAAAAATTTTCGATAATTATTGATCTAGAGAGTCCAGAGAATAGGCCTAGACTGGTTTGGTTCCGATCGGGCGAAAAACCAGGGACTAGTTCGCAAAAGTAGGTTTTGGACAAAACTGGCCATAACAATTTTTTCTTGCTCAAATACATCTTGTCCGTCTTGAGCCATGGATCACAGTGATGTAAAAATCTTGATTCTAGGTCAAATGGTCGAGGAGTTATGGGTAATTCAGTACTTTTGGTTTCTGTAGCGCCACCTATAGGCCAATCGGGGTCATACTCTGATAGGTTCTCCCCAAAAGTGTGGCCTACCATCTGGCCGAGTTTCAAGTCTCTAGGCCTTACGGTTTGGGCTGCACGATGCATTTAGGGCAATTTTTTTTTCAAATAGCAAATACAATAGGTTTTCAGCACTAAAGTGCTTGAACACCTAATAAGAATGAGACCTTTTTGACAGTTATAGCGCCACCTATGGTCCGATCTCCATGAAACTTTGCATGCTTCTTCACCATGTTATGACACATATGCTCATCAATTTTTGTGAAGTTTTGACTTTTCTTTTAGGATTTATAGGCTTTTGACTGTATTTTGCCCTGCCCCTTTTCTAAATGACCCTGTTACAGCCAACCAAATGCAAAATTTCAAAAAAAGTTCGATAATTATTGATCTGGAGAGTCCAGAGAATAGGCCTAGACTGGTTTGGTTCCGATCGGGCGAAAAACCAGGGACTAGTTCGCAAAAGTAGGTTTTGGACAAAACTGGCCATAACAATTTTTTCTTGCTCAAATACATCTTGTCCGTCTTGAGCCATGGATCACAGTGATGTAAAAATCTTGATTCTAGGTCAAATGGTCGAGGAGTTATGGGTAATTCAGTACTTTTGGTTTCTGTAGCGCCACCTATAGGCCAATCGGGGTCATACTCTGATAGGTTCTCCCCAAAAGTGTGGCCTACCATCTGGCCGAGTTTCAAGTCTCTAGGCCTTACGGTTTGGGCAGCACAATGCGTTTTAGGGCAATTTTTTTTTTCAAATAGCAAATACAATAGGTTTTCAGCACTAAAGTGCTTGAACACCTAATAAGAATGAGACCTTTTTGACAGTTATAGCGCCACCTATGGTCCGATCTCCATGAAACTTTGCATGCTTCTTCACCATGTTATGACACATATGCTCATCAATTTTTGTGAAGTTTTGACTTTTCGTTTAGGATTTATAGGCTTTTGACTGTATTTTGCCCCGCCCCTTTTCTAAATGACCCTGTTACAGCCAACCAAATGCAAAATTTCAATTTTTTTCGATAATTATTGATCTAGAGAGTCCAGAGAATAGGCCTAGACTGGTTTGGTTCCGATCGGGCGAAAAACCAGGGACTAGTTCGCAAAAGTAGGTTTTGGACAAATATGGCCATAACAAATTTTCAGTGATGTAAAAATCTTGATTCTAGGTCAAACGGTCGAGGAGTTATGGGTAATTTAGTACTTTTGGTTTCTGTAGCGCCACCTATGGGCCAATCGGGGTCATACTCTGATAGGTTCTCCCCAAAAGTCTGGCCTACCATCTGGCCGAGTTTCAAGTCTCTAGGCCTTACGGTTTGGGCTGCACGATGCATTTAGGGCAATTTTTTTTTTCAAATAGCAAATACAATAGGTTTTCAGCACTAAAGTGCTTGAACACCTAATAAGAATGAGACCTTTTTGACAGTTATAGCGCCACCTATGGTCCGATCTCCATGAAACTTTGCATGCTTCTTCACCATGTTATGACACATATGCTCATCAATTTTTGTGAAGTTTTGACTTTTCGTTTAGGATTTATAGGCTTTTGACTGTTTTTTGCCCGCCCCTTTTCTAAATGACCCTGTTACAGCCAACCAAATGCAAAATTTCAAAAAATTTTCGATAATTATTGATCTAGAGAGTCCAGAGAATAGGCCTAGACTGGGTTGGTTCCGATCGGGCGAAAAACCAGGGACTAGTTCGCAAAAGTAGGTTTTGGACAAAACTGGCCATAACAATTTTTTCTTGCTCAAATCGAGAATCCGAGATATACATATTGTCCGTCTTGAGCCATGGATCACAGTGATGTAAAAACCTTGATTCTAGGTCAAACGGTCGAGGAGTTATGGGTAATTTAGTACTTTTGGTTTCTGTAGCGCCACCTATGGGCCAATCGGGGTCATACTCTGATAGGTTCTCCCCAAAAGTGTGGCCTACCATCTGGCCGAGTTTCAAGTCTCTAGGCCTTACGGTTTGGGCTGCACGATGCATTTAGGGCAATTTTTTTTCAAATAGCAAATACAATAGGTTTTCAGCACTAAAGTGCTTGAACACCTAATAAGAATGAGACCTTTTTGACAGTTATAGCGCCACCTATGGTCCGATCTCCATGAAACTTTGCATGCTTCTTCACCATGTTATGACACATATGCTCATCAATTTTTGTGAAGTTTTGACTTTTCTTTTAGGATTTATAGGCTTTTGACTGTATTTTGCCCGCCCCTTTTCTAAATGACCCTGTTACAGCCAACCAAATGCAAAATTTCAAAAATTTTTCGATAATTATTGATCTAGAGAGTCCAGAGAATAGGCCTAGACTGGTTTGGTTCCGATCGGGCGAAAAACCAGGGACTAGTTCGCAAAAGTAGGTTTTGGACAAAACTGGCCATAACAATTTTTTCTTGCTCAAATCGAGAATCCGAGATATACATATTGTCCGTCTTGAGCCATGGATCACAGTGATGTAAAAATCTTGATTCTAGGTCAAACGGTCGAGGAGTTATGGGTAATTTAGTACTTTTGGTTTCTGTAGCGCCACCTATGGGCCAATCGGGGTCATACTCTGATAGGTTCTCCCCAAAAGTGTGGCCTACCATCTGGCCGAGTTTCAAGTCTCTAGGCCTTACGGTTTGGGCTGCACGATGCATTTAGGGCAATTTTTTTTTCAAATAGCAAATACAATAGGTTTTCAGCACTAAAGTGCTTGAACACCTAATAAGAATGAGACCTTTTTGACAGTTATAGCGCCACCTATGGTCCGATCTCCATGAAACTTTGCATGCTTCTTCACCATGTTATGACACATATGCTCATCAATTTTTGTGAAGTTTTGACTTTTCTTTTAGGATTTATAGGCTTTTGACTGTATTTTGCCCCGCCCCTTTTCTAAATGACCCTGTTACAGCCAACCAAATGCAAAATTTCAAAAAATTTTCGATAATTATTGATCTAGAGAGTCCAGAGAATAGGCCTAGACTGGTTTGGTTCCGATCGGGCGAAAAACCAGGGACTAGTTCGCAAAAGTAGGTTTTGGACAAAACTGGCCATAACAATTTTTTCTTGCTCAAATACATCTTGTCCGTCTTGAGCCATGGATCACAGTGATGTAAAAATCTTGATTCTAGGTCAAATGGTCGAGGAGTTATGGGTAATTCAGTACTTTTGGTTTCTGTAGCGCCACCTATAGGCCAATCGGGGTCATACTCTGATAGGTTCTCCCCAAAAGTGTGGCCTACCATCTGGCCGAGTTTCAAGTCTCTAGGCCTTACGGTTTGGGCTGCACGATGCATTTAGGGCAATTTTTTTTTCAAATAGCAAATACAATAGGTTTTCAGCACTAAAGTGCTTGAACACCTAATAAGAATGAGACCTTTTTGACAGTTATAGCGCCACCTATGGTCCGATCTCCATGAAACTTTGCATGCTTCTTCACCATGTTATGACACATATGCTCATCAATTTTTGTGAAGTTTTGACTTTTCTTTTAGGATTTATAGGCTTTTGACTGTATTTTGCCCTGCCCCTTTTCTAAATGACCCTGTTACAGCCAACCAAATGCAAAATTTCAAAAAAAGTTCGATAATTATTGATCTGGAGAGTCCAGAGAATAGGCCTAGACTGGTTTGGTTCCGATCGGGCGAAAAACCAGGGACTAGTTCGCAAAAGTAGGTTTTGGACAAAACTGGCCATAACAATTTTTTCTTGCTCAAATACATCTTGTCCGTCTTGAGCCATGGATCACAGTGATGTAAAAATCTTGATTCTAGGTCAAATGGTCGAGGAGTTATGGGTAATTCAGTACTTTTGGTTTCTGTAGCGCCACCTATAGGCCAATCGGGGTCATACTCTGATAGGTTCTCCCCAAAAGTGTGGCCTACCATCTGGCCGAGTTTCAAGTCTCTAGGCCTTACGGTTTGGGCAGCACAATGCGTTTTAAGGCAATTTTTTTTTCAAATAGCAAATACAATAGGTTTTCAGCACTAAAGTGCTTGAACACCTAATAAGAATGAGACCTTTTTGACAGTTATAGCGCCACCTATGGTCCGATCTCCATGAAACTTTGCATGCTTCTTCACCATGTTATGACACATATGCTCATCAATTTTTGTGAAGTTTTGACTTTTCGTTTAGGATTTATAGGCTTTTGACTGTATTTTGCCCCGCCCCTTTTCTAAATGACCCTGTTACAGCCAACCAAATGCAAAATTTCAATTTTTTTCGATAATTATTGATCTAGAGAGTCCAGAGAATAGGCCTAGACTGGTTTGGTTCCGATCGGGCGAAAAACCAGGGACTAGTTCGCAAAAGTAGGTTTTGGACAAATATGGCCATAACAAATTTTCAGTGATGTAAAAATCTTGATTCTAGGTCAAACGGTCGAGGAGTTATGGGTAATTTAGTACTTTTGGTTTCTGTAGCGCCACCTATGGGCCAATCGGGGTCATACTCTGATAGGTTCTCCCCAAAAGTCTGGCCTACCATCTGGCCGAGTTTCAAGTCTCTAGGCCTTACGGTTTGGGCTGCACGATGCATTTAGGGCAATTTTTTTTTTCAAATAGCAAATACAATAGGTTTTCAGCACTAAAGTGCTTGAACACCTAATAAGAATGAGACCTTTTTGACAGTTATAGCGCCACCTATGGTCCGATCTCCATGAAACTTTGCATGCTTCTTCACCATGTTATGACACATATGCTCATCAATTTTTGTGAAGTTTTGACTTTTCGTTTAGGATTTATAGGCTTTTGACTGTATTTTGCCCGCCCCTTTTCTAAATGACCCTGTTACAGCCAACCAAATGCAAAATTTCAAAAATTTTTCGATAATTATTGATCTAGAGAGTCCAGAGAATAGGCCTAGACTGGTTTGGTTCCGATCGGGCGAAAAACCAGGGACTAGTTCGCAAAAGTAGGTTTTGGACAAAACTGGCCATAACAATTTTTTCTTGCTCAAATACATCTTGTCCGTCTTGAGCCATGGATCACAGTGATGTAAAAATCTTGATTCTAGGTCAAATGGTCGAGGAGTTATGGGTAATTCAGTACTTTTGGTTTCTGTAGCGCCACCTATAGGCCAATCGGGGTCATACTCTGATAGGTTCTCCCCAAAAGTGTGGCCTACCATCTGGCCGAGTTTCAAGTCTCTAGGCCTTACGGTTTGGGCTGCACGATGCATTTAGGGCAATTTTTTTTCAAATAGCAAATACAATAGGTTTTCAGCACTAAAGTGCTTGAACACCTAATAAGAATGAGACCTTTTTGACAGTTATAGCGCCACCTATGGTCCGATCTCCATGAAACTTTGCATGCTTCTTCACCATGTTATGACACATATGCTCATCAATTTTTGTGAAGTTTTGACTTTTCTTTTAGGATTTATAGGCTTTTGACTGTATTTTGCCCTGCCCCTTTTCTAAATGACCCTGTTACAGCCAACCAAATGCAAAATTTCAAAAAAAGTTCGATAATTATTGATCTGGAGAGTCCAGAGAATAGGCCTAGACTGGTTTGGTTCCGATCGGGCGAAAAACCAGGGACTAGTTCGCAAAAGTAGGTTTTGGACAAAACTGGCCATAACAATTTTTTCTTGCTCAAATACATCTTGTCCGTCTTGAGCCATGGATCACAGTGATGTAAAAATCTTGATTCTAGGTCAAATGGTCGAGGAGTTATGGGTAATTCAGTACTTTTGGTTTCTGTAGCGCCACCTATAGGCCAATCGGGGTCATACTCTGATAGGTTCTCCCCAAAAGTGTGGCCTACCATCTGGCCGAGTTTCAAGTCTCTAGGCCTTACGGTTTGGGCAGCACAATGCGTTTTAGGGCAATTTTTTTTTTCAAATAGCAAATACAATAGGTTTTCAGCACTAAAGTGCTTGAACACCTAATAAGAATGAGACCTTTTTGACAGTTATAGCGCCACCTATGGTCCGATCTCCATGAAACTTTGCATGCTTCTTCACCATGTTATGACACATATGCTCATCAATTTTTGTGAAGTTTTGACTTTTCGTTTAGGATTTATAGGCTTTTGACTGTATTTTGCCCCGCCCCTTTTCTAAATGACCCTGTTACAGCCAACCAAATGCAAAATTTCAATTTTTTTCGATAATTATTGATCTAGAGAGTCCAGAGAATAGGCCTAGACTGGTTTGGTTCCGATCGGGCGAAAAACCAGGGACTAGTTCGCAAAAGTAGGTTTTGGACAAATATGGCCATAACAAATTTTCAGTGATGTAAAAATCTTGATTCTAGGTCAAACGGTCGAGGAGTTATGGGTAATTTAGTACTTTTGGTTTCTGTAGCGCCACCTATGGGCCAATCGGGGTCATACTCTGATAGGTTCTCCCCAAAAGTCTGGCCTACCATCTGGCCGAGTTTCAAGTCTCTAGGCCTTACGGTTTGGGCTGCACGATGCATTTAGGGCAATTTTTTTTTTCAAATAGCAAATACAATAGGTTTTCAGCACTAAAGTGCTTGAACACCTAATAAGAATGAGACCTTTTTGACAGTTATAGCGCCACCTATGGTCCGATCTCCATGAAACTTTGCATGCTTCTTCACCATGTTATGACACATATGCTCATCAATTTTTGTGAAGTTTTGACTTTTCGTTTAGGATTTATAGGCTTTTGACTGTATTTTGCCCGCCCCTTTTCTAAATGACCCTGTTACACCCAACCAAATGCAAAATTTCAAAAATTTTTCGATAATTATTGATCTAGAGAGTCCAGAGAATAGGCCTAGACTGGTTTGGTTCCGATCGGGCGAAAAACCAGGGACTAGTTCGCAAAAGTAGGTTTTGGACAAAACTGGCCATAACAATTTTTCCTTGCTCAAATCGAGAATCCGAGATATACATATTGTCCGTCTTGAGCCATGGATCACAGTGATGTAAAAATCTTGATTCTAGGTCAAACGGTCGAGGAGTTATGGGTAATTTAGTACTTTTGGTTTCTGTAGCGCCACCTATGGGCCAATCGGGGTCATACTCTGATAGGTTCTCCCCAAAAGTGTGGCCTACCATCTGGCCGAGTTTCAAGTCTCTAGGCCTTACGGTTTGGGCTGCACGATGCATTTAGGGCATTTTTTTTTTCAAATAGCAAATACAATAGGTTTTCAGCACTAAAGTGCTTGAACACCTAATAAGAAAGAGACCTTTTTGACAGTTATAGCGCCACCTATGGTCCGATCTCCATGAAACTTTGCATGCTTCTTCACCATGTTATGACACATATGCTCATCAATTTTTGTGAAGTTTTGACTTTTCGTTTAGGATTTATAGGCTTTTGACTGTATTTTGCCCCGCCCCTTTTCTAAATGACCCTGTTACAGCCAACCGAATGCAAAATTTCAAAAAAAATTCGATAATTATTGATCTAGAGAGTCCAGAGAATAGGCCTAGACTGGTTTGGTTCCGATCGGGCGAAAAACCAGGGACTAGTTCGCAAAAGTAGGTTTTGGACAAAACTGGCCATAACAATTTTTTCTTGCTCAAATACATCTTGTCCGTCTTGAGCCATGGATCACAGTGATGTAAAAATCTTGATTCTAGGTCAAACGGTCGAGGAGTTATGGGTAATTTAGTACTTTTGGTTGCTGTAGCGCCACCTATTGGCCAATCGGGGTCATACTCTGATAGGTTCTCCCCAAAAGTGTGGCCTACCATCTGGCCGAGTTTCAAGTCTCTAGGCCTTACGGTTTGGGCTGCACGATGCATTTAGGGCAATTTTTTTTTTCAAATAGCAAATACAATAGGTTTTCAGCACTAAAGTGCTTGAACACCTAATAAGAATGAGACCTTTTTGACAGTTATAGCGCCACCTATGGTCCGATCTCCATGAAACTTTGCATGCTTCTTCACCATGTTATGACACATATGCTCATCAATTTTTGTGAAGTTTTGACTTTTCGTTTAGGATTTATAGGCTTTTGACTGTATTTTGCCCCGCCCCTTTTCTAAATGACCCTGTTACAGCCAACCAAATGCAAAATTTCAAAAAAAATTCGATAATTATTGATCTAGAGAGTCCAGAGAATAGGCCTAGACTGGTTTGGTTCCGATCGGGCGAAAAACCAGGGACTAGTTTGCAAAAGTAGGTTTTGGACAAAACTGGCCATAACAATTTTTTCTTGCTCAAATACATCTTGTCCGTCTTGAGCCATGGATCACAGTGATGTAAAAATCTTGATTCTAGGTCAAATGGTCGAGGAGTTATGGGTAATTCAGTACTTTTGGTTTCTGTAGCGCCACCTATGGGCCAATCGGGGTCATACTCTGATAGGTTCTCCCCAAAAGTGTGGCCTACCATCTGGCCGAGTTTCAAGTCTCTAGGCCTTACGGTTTGGGCTGCACGATGCGTTTTAGGGCAATTTTTTTTTTCAAATAGCAAATACAATAGGTTTTCAGCACTAAAGTGCTTGAACACCTAATAAGAATGAGACCTTTTTGACAGTTATAGCGCCACCTATGGTCCGATCTCCATGAAACTTTGCATGCTTCTTCACCATGTTATGACACATATGCTCATCAATTTTTGTGAAGTTTTGACTTTTCGTTTAGGATTTATAGGCTTTTGACTGTATTTTGCCCCGCCCCTTTTCTAAATGACCCTGTTACAGCCAACCAAATGCAAAATTTCAATTTTTTTCGATAATTATTGATCTAGAGAGTCCAGAGAATAGGCCTAGACTGGTTTGGTTCCGATCGGGCGAAAAACCAGGGACTAGTTCGCAAAAGTAGGTTTTGGACAAATATGGCCATAACAAATTTTCAGTGATGAAAAAATCTTGATTCTAGGTCAAACGGTCGAGGAGTTATGGGTAATTTAGTACTTTTGGTTTCTGTAGCGCCACCTATGGGCCAATCGGGGTCATACTCTGATAGGTTCTCCCCAAAAGTGTGGCCTACCATCTGGCCGAGTTTCAAGTCTCTAGGCCTTACGGTTTGGGCTGCACGATGCATTTAGGGCATTTTTTTTTTCAAATAGCAAATACAATAGGTTTTCAGCACTAAAGTGCTTGAACACCTAATAAGAATGAGACCTTTTTGACAGTTATAGCGCCACCTATGGTCCGATCTCCATGAAACTTTGCATGCTTCTTCACCATGTTATGACACATATGCTCATCAATTTTTGTGAAGTTTTGACTTTTCGTTTAGGATTTATAGGCTTTTGACTGTATTTTGCCCCGCCCCTTTTCTAAATGACCCTGTTACAGCCAACCAAATGCAAAATTTCAAAAAAAATTCGATAATTATTGATCTAGAGAGTCCAGAGAATAGGCCTAGACTGGTTTGGTTCCGATCGGGCGAAAAACCAGGGACTAGTTTGCAAAAGTAGGTTTTGGACAAAACTGGCCATAACAATTTTTTCTTGCTCAAATACATCTTGTCCGTCTTGAGCCATGGATCACAGTGATGTAAAAATCTTGATTCTAGGTCAAATGGTCGAGGAGTTATGGGTAATTCAGTACTTTTGGTTTCTGTAGCGCCACCTATGGGCCAATCGGGGTCATACTCTGATAGGTTCTCCCCAAAAGTGTGGCCTACCATCTGGCCGAGTTTCAAGTCTCTAGGCCTTACGGTTTGGGCTGCACGATGCGTTTTAGGGCAATTTTTTTTTTCAAATAGCAAATACAATAGGTTTTCAGCACTAAAGTGCTTGAACACCTAATAAGAATGAGACCTTTTTGACAGTTATAGCGCCACCTATGGTCCGATCTCCATGAAACTTTGCATGCTTCTTCACCATGTTATGACACATATGCTCATCAATTTTTGTGAAGTTTTGACTTTTCGTTTAGGATTTATAGGCTTTTGACTGTATTTTGCCCCGCCCCTTTTCTAAATGACCCTGTTACAGCCAACCAAATGCAAAATTTCAATTTTTTTCGATAATTATTGATCTAGAGAGTCCAGAGAATAGGCCTAGACTGGTTTGGTTCCGATCGGGCGAAAAACCAGGGACTAGTTCGCAAAAGTAGGTTTTGGACAAATATGGCCATAACAAATTTTCAGTGATGTAAAAATCTTGATTCTAGGTCAAACGGTCGAGGAGTTATGGGTAATTTAGTACTTTTGGTTTCTGTAGCGCCACCTATGGGCCAATCGGGGTCATACTCTGATAGGTTCTCCCCAAAAGTGTGGCCTACCATCTGGCCGAGTTTCAAGTCTCTAGGCCTTACGGTTTGGGCTGCACGATGCATTTAGGGCAATTTTTTTTCAAATAGCAAATACAATAGGTTTTCAGCACTAAAGTGCTTGAACACCTAATAAGAATGAGACCTTTTTGACAGTTATAGCGCCACCTATGGTCCGATCTCCATGAAACTTTGCATGCTTCTTCACCATGTTATGACACATATGCTCATCAATTTTTGTGAAGTTTTGACTTTTCTTTTAGGATTTATAGGCTTTTGACTGTATTTTGCCCGCCCCTTTTCTAAATGACCCTGTTACAGCCAACCAAATGCAAAATTTCAAAAATTTTTCGATAATTATTGATCTAGAGAGTCCAGAGAATAGGCCTAGACTGGTTTGGTTCCGATCGGGCGAAAAACCAGGGACTAGTTCGCAAAAGTAGGTTTTGGACAAAACTGGCCATAACAATTTTTTCTTGCTCAAATCGAGAATCCGAGATATACATATTGTCCGTCTTGAGCCATGGATCACAGTGATGTAAAAATCTTGATTCTAGGTCAAACGGTCGAGGAGTTATGGGTAATTTAGTACTTTTGGTTTCTGTAGCGCCACCTATGGGCCAATCGGGGTCATACTCTGATAGGTTCTCCCCAAAAGTGTGGCCTACCATCTGGCCGAGTTTCAAGTCTCTAGGCCTTACGGTTTGGGCTGCACGATGCATTTAGGGCAATTTTTTTTCAAATAGCAAATACAATAGGTTTTCAGCACTAAAGTGCTTGAACACCTAATAAGAATGAGACCTTTTTGACAGTTATAGCGCCACCTATGGTCCGATCTCCATGAAACTTTGCATGCTTCTTCACCATGTTATGACACATATGCTCATCAATTTTTGTGAAGTTTTGACTTTTCTTTTAGGATTTATAGGCTTTTGACTGTATTTTGCCCGCCCCTTTTCTAAATGACCCTGTTACAGCCAACCAAATGCAAAATTTCAAAAATTTTTCGATAATTATTGATCTAGAGAGTCCAGAGAATAGGCCTAGACTGGTTTGGTTCCGATCGGGCGAAAAACCAGGGACTAGTTCGCAAAAGTAGGTTTTGGACAAAACTGGCCATAACAATTTTTTCTTGCTCAAATCGAGAATCCGAGATATACATATTGTCCGTCTTGAGCCATGGATCACAGTGATGTAAAAATCTTGATTCTAGGTCAAACGGTCGAGGAGTTATGGGTAATTTAGTACTTTTGGTTTCTGTAGCGCCACCTATGGGCCAATCGGGGTCATACTCTGATAGGTTCTCCCCAAAAGTGTGGCCTACCATCTGGCCGAGTTTCAAGTCTCTAGGCCTTACGGTTTGGGCTGCACGATGCATTTAGGGCAATTTTTTTTTCAAATAGCAAATACAATAGGTTTTCAGCACTAAAGTGCTTGAACACCTAATAAGAATGAGACCTTTTTGACAGTTATAGCGCCACCTATGGTCCGATCTCCATGAAACTTTGCATGCTTCTTCACCATGTTATGACACATATGCTCATCAATTTTTGTGAAGTTTTGACTTTTCTTTTAGGATTTATAGGCTTTTGACTGTATTTTGCCCCGCCCCTTTTCTAAATGACCCTGTTACAGCCAACCAAATGCAAAATTTCAAAAAATTTTCGATAATTATTGATCTAGAGAGTCCAGAGAATAGGCCTAGACTGGTTTGGTTCCGATCGGGCGAAAAACCAGGGACTAGTTCGCAAAAGTAGGTTTTGGACAAATATGGCCATAACAAATTTTCAGTGATGTAAAAATCTTGATTCTAGGTCAAACGGTCGAGGAGTTATGGGTAATTTAGTACTTTTGGTTTCTGTAGCGCCACCTATGGGCCAATCGGGGTCATACTCTGATAGGTTCTCCCCAAAAGTCTGGCCTACCATCTGGCCGAGTTTCAAGTCTCTAGGCCTTACGGTTTGGGCTGCACGATGCATTTAGGGCAATTTTTTTTTCAAATAGCAAATACAATAGGTTTTCAGCACTAAAGTGCTTGAACACCTAATAAGAATGAGACCTTTTTGACAGTTATAGCGCCACCTATGGTCCGATCTCCATGAAACTTTGCATGCTTCTTCACCATGTTATGACACATATGCTCATAAATTTTTGTGAAGTTTTGACTTTTCGTTTAGGATTTATAGGCTTTTGACTGTATTTTGCCCGCCCCTTTTCTAAATGACCCTGTTACAGCCAACCAAATGCAAAATTTCAAAATTTTTTCGATAATTATTGATCTAGAGAGTCCAGAGAATAGGCCTAGACTGGTTTGGTTCCGATCGGGCGAAAAACCAGGGACTAGTTCGCAAAAGTAGGTTTTGGACAAAACTGGCCATAACAATTTTTCCTTGCTCAAATCGAGAATCCGAGATATACATATTGTCCGTCTTGAGCCATGGATCACAGTGATGTAAAAATCTTGATTCTAGGTCAAACGGTCGAGGAGTTATGGGTAATTTAGTACTTTTGGTTTCTGTAGCGCCACCTATGGGCCAATCGGGGTCATACTCTGATAGGTTCTCCCCAAAAGTGTGGCCTACCATCTGGCCGAGTTTCAAGTCTCTAGGCCTTACGGTTTGGGCTGCACGATGCATTTAGGGCATTTTTTTTTTTCAAATAGCAAATACAATAGGTTTTCAGCACTAAAGTGCTTGAACACCTAATAAGAATGAGACCTTTTTGACAGTTATAGCGCCACCTATGGTCCGATCTCCATGAAACTTTGCATGCTTCTTCACCATGTTATGACACATATGCTCATCAATTTTTGTGAAGTTTTGACTTTTCGTTTAGGATTTATAGGCTTTTGACTGTATTTTGCCCCGCCCCTTTTCTAAATGACCCTGTTACAGCCAACCAAATGCAAAATTTCAAAAAAAATTCGATAATTATTGATCTAGAGAGTCCAGAGAATAGGCCTAGACTGGTTTGGTTCCGATCGGGCGAAAAACCAGGGACTAGTTTGCAAAAGTAGGTTTTGGACAAAACTGGCCATAACAATTTTTTCTTGCTCAAATACATCTTGTCCGTCTTGAGCCATGGATCACAGTGATGTAAAAATCTTGATTCTAGGTCAAATGGTCGAGGAGTTATGGGTAATTCAGTACTTTTGGTTTCTGTAGCGCCACCTATGGGCCAATCGGGGTCATACTCTGATAGGTTCTCCCCAAAAGTGTGGCCTACCATCTGGCCGAGTTTCAAGTCTCTAGGCCTTACGGTTTGGGCTGCACGATGCATTTTAGGGCAATTTTTTTTTTCAAATAGCAAATACAATAGGTTTTCAGCACTAAAGTGCTTGAACACCTAATAAGAATGAGACCTTTTTGACAGTTATAGCGCCACCTATGGTCCGATCTCCATGAAACTTTGCATGCTTCTTCACCATGTTATGACACATATGCTCATCAATTTTTGTGAAGTTTTGACTTTTCGTTTAGGATTTATAGGCTTTTGACTGTATTTTGCCCCGCCCCTTTTCTAAATGACCCTGTTACAGCCAACCAAATGCAAAATTTCAATTTTTTTCGATAATTATTGATCTAGAGAGTCCAGAGAATAGGCCTAGACTGGTTTGGTTCCGATCGGGCGAAAAACCAGGGACTAGTTCGCAAAAGTAGGTTTTGGACAAATATGGCCATAACAAATTTTCAGTGATGTAAAAATCTTGATTCTAGGTCAAACGGTCGAGGAGTTATGGGTAATTTAGTACTTTTGGTTTCTGTAGCGCCACCTATGGGCCAATCGGGGTCATACTCTGATAGGTTCTCCCCAAAAGTGTGGCCTACCATCTGGCCGAGTTTCAAGTCTCTAGGCCTTACGGTTTGGGCTGCACGATGCATTTAGGGCAATTTTTTTTCAAATAGCAAATACAATAGGTTTTCAGCACTAAAGTGCTTGAACACCTAATAAGAATGAGACCTTTTTGACAGTTATAGCGCCACCTATGGTCCGATCTCCATGAAACTTTGCATGCTTCTTCACCATGTTATGACACATATGCTCATCAATTTTTGTGAAGTTTTGACTTTTCTTTTAGGATTTATAGGCTTTTGACTGTATTTTGCCCGCCCCTTTTCTAAATGACCCTGTTACAGCCAACCAAATGCAAAATTTCAAAAATTTTTCGATAATTATTGATCTAGAGAGTCCAGAGAATAGGCCTAGACTGGTTTGGTTCCGATCGGGCGAAAAACCAGGGACTAGTTCGCAAAAGTAGGTTTTGGACAAAACTGGCCATAACAATTTTTTCTTGCTCAAATCGAGAATCCGAGATATACATATTGTCCGTCTTGAGCCATGGATCACAGTGATGTAAAAATCTTGATTCTAGGTCAAACGGTCGAGGAGTTATGGGTAATTTAGTACTTTTGGTTTCTGTAGCGCCACCTATGGGCCAATCGGGGTCATACTCTGATAGGTTCTCCCCAAAAGTGTGGCCTACCATCTGGCCGAGTTTCAAGTCTCTAGGCCTTACGGTTTGGGCTGCACGATGCATTTAGGGCAATTTTTTTTTCAAATAGCAAATACAATAGGTTTTCAGCACTAAAGTGCTTGAACACCTAATAAGAATGAGACCTTTTTGACAGTTATAGCGCCACCTATGGTCCGATCTCCATGAAACTTTGCATGCTTCTTCACCATGTTATGACACATATGCTCATCAATTTTTGTGAAGTTTTGACTTTTCGTTTAGGATTTATAGGCTTTTGACTGTATTTTGCCCCGCCCCTTTTCTAAATGACCCTGTTACAGCCAACCAAATGCAAAATTTCAATTTTTTTCGATAATTATTGATCTAGAGAGTCCAGAGAATAGGCCTAGACTGGTTTGGTTCCGATCGGGCGAAAAACCAGGGACTAGTTCGCAAAAGTAGGTTTTGGACAAATATGGCCATAACAAATTTTCAGTGATGTAAAAATCTTGATTCTAGGTCAAACGGTCGAGGAGTTATGGGTAATTTAGTACTTTTGGTTTCTGTAGCGCCACCTATGGGCCAATCGGGGTCATACTCTGATAGGTTCTCCCCAAAAGTGTGGCCTACCATCTGGCCGAGTTTCAAGTCTCTAGGCCTTACGGTTTGGGCTGCACGATGCATTTAGGGCAATTTTTTTTCAAATAGCAAATACAATAGGTTTTCAGCACTAAAGTGCTTGAACACCTAATAAGAATGAGACCTTTTTGACAGTTATAGCGCCACCTATGGTCCGATCTCCATGAAACTTTGCATGCTTCTTCACCATGTTATGACACATATGCTCATCAATTTTTGTGAAGTTTTGACTTTTCTTTTAGGATTTATAGGCTTTTGACTGTATTTTGCCCGCCCCTTTTCTAAATGACCCTGTTACAGCCAACCAAATGCAAAATTTCAAAAATTTTTCGATAATTATTGATCTAGAGAGTCCAGAGAATAGGCCTAGACTGGTTTGGTTCCGATCGGGCGAAAAACCAGGGACTAGTTCGCAAAAGTAGGTTTTGGACAAAACTGGCCATAACAATTTTTTCTTGCTCAAATCGAGAATCCGAGATATACATATTGTCCGTCTTGAGCCATGGATCACAGTGATGTAAAAATCTTGATTCTAGGTCAAACGGTCGAGGAGTTATGGGTAATTTAGTACTTTTGGTTTCTGTAGCGCCACCTATGGGCCAATCGGGGTCATACTCTGATAGGTTCTCCCCAAAAGTGTGGCCTACCATCTGGCCGAGTTTCAAGTCTCTAGGCCTTACGGTTTGGGCTGCACGATGCATTTAGGGCAATTTTTTTTTCAAATAGCAAATACAATAGGTTTTCAGCACTAAAGTGCTTGAACACCTAATAAGAATGAGACCTTTTTGACAGTTATAGCGCCACCTATGGTCCGATCTCCATGAAACTTTGCATGCTTCTTCACCATGTTATGACACATATGCTCATCAATTTTTGTGAAGTTTTGACTTTTCTTTTAGGATTTATAGGCTTTTGACTGTATTTTGCCCCGCCCCTTTTCTAAATGACCCTGTTACAGCCAACCAAATGCAAAATTTCAAAAAATTTTCGATAATTATTGATCTAGAGAGTCCAGAGAATAGGCCTAGACTGGTTTGGTTCCGATCGGGCGAAAAACCAGGGACTAGTTCGCAAAAGTAGGTTTTGGACAAATATGGCCATAACAAATTTTCAGTGATGTAAAAATCTTGATTCTAGGTCAAACGGTCGAGGAGTTATGGGTAATTTAGTACTTTTGGTTTCTGTAGCGCCACCTATGGGCCAATCGGGGTCATACTCTGATAGGTTCTCCCCAAAAGTCTGGCCTACCATCTGGCCGAGTTTCAAGTCTCTAGGCCTTACGGTTTGGGCTGCACGATGCATTTAGGGCAATTTTTTTTTCAAATAGCAAATACAATAGGTTTTCAGCACTAAAGTGCTTGAACACCTAATAAGAATGAGACCTTTTTGACAGTTATAGCGCCACCTATGGTCCGATCTCCATGAAACTTTGCATGCTTCTTCACCATGTTATGACACATATGCTCATAAATTTTTGTGAAGTTTTGACTTTTCGTTTAGGATTTATAGGCTTTTGACTGTATTTTGCCCGCCCCTTTTCTAAATGACCCTGTTACAGCCAACCAAATGCAAAATTTCAAAATTTTTTCGATAATTATTGATCTAGAGAGTCCAGAGAATAGGCCTAGACTGGTTTGGTTCCGATCGGGCGAAAAACCAGGGACTAGTTCGCAAAAGTAGGTTTTGGACAAAACTGGCCATAACAATTTTTCCTTGCTCAAATCGAGAATCCGAGATATACATATTGTCCGTCTTGAGCCATGGATCACAGTGATGTAAAAATCTTGATTCTAGGTCAAACGGTCGAGGAGTTATGGGTAATTTAGTACTTTTGGTTTCTGTAGCGCCACCTATGGGCCAATCGGGGTCATACTCTGATAGGTTCTCCCCAAAAGTGTGGCCTACCATCTGGCCGAGTTTCAAGTCTCTAGGCCTTACGGTTTGGGCTGCACGATGCATTTAGGGCATTTTTTTTTTCAAATAGCAAATACAATAGGTTTTCAGCACTAAAGTGCTTGAACACCTAATAAGAATGAGACCTTTTTGACAGTTATAGCGCCACCTATGGTCCGATCTCCATGAAACTTTGCATGCTTCTTCACCATGTTATGACACATATGCTCATCAATTTTTGTGAAGTTTTGACTTTTCGTTTAGGATTTATAGGCTTTTGACTGTATTTTGCCCCGCCCCTTTTCTAAATGACCCTGTTACAGCCAACCAAATGCAAAATTTCAAAAAAAATTCGATAATTATTGATCTAGAGAGTCCAGAGAATAGGCCTAGACTGGTTTGGTTCCGATCGGGCGAAAAACCAGGGACTAGTTCGCAAAAGTAGGTTTTGGACAAAACTGGCCATAACAATTTTTTCTTGCTCAAATACATCTTGTCCGTCTTGAGCCATGGATCACAGTGATGTAAAAATCTTGATTCTAGGTCAAACGGTCGAGGAGTTATGGGTAATTTAGTACTTTTGGTTGCTGTAGCGCCACCTATTGGCCAATCGGGGTCATACTCTGATAGGTTCTCCCCAAAAGTGTGGCCTACCATCTGGCCGAGTTTCAAGTCTCTAGGCCTTACGGTTTGGGCTGCACGATGCATTTAGGGCAATTTTTTTTTTCAAATAGCAAATACAATAGGTTTTCAGCACTAAAGTGCTTGAACACCTAATAAGAATGAGACCTTTTTGACAGTTATAGCGCCACCTATGGTCCGATCTCCATGAAACTTTGCATGCTTCTTCACCATGTTATGACACATATGCTCATCAATTTTTGTGAAGTTTTGACTTTTCGTTTAGGATTTATAGGCTTTTGACTGTATTTTGCCCCGCCCCTTTTCTAAATGACCCTGTTACAGCCAACCAAATGCAAAATTTCAAAAAAATTTCGATAATTATTGATCTAGAGAGTCCAGAGAATAGTCCTAGACTGGTTTGGTTCCGATCGGGCGAAAAACCAGGGACTAGTTTGCAAAAGTAGGTTTTGGACAAAACTGGCCATAACAATTTTTTCTTGCTCAAATACATCTTGTCGGTCTTGAGCCATGGATCACAGTGATGTAAAAATCTTGATTCTAGGTCAAATGGTCGAGGAGTTATGGGTAATTCAGTACTTTTGGTTTCTGTAGCGCCACCTATGGGCCAATCAGGGTCATACTCTGATAGGTTCTCCCCAAAAGTGTGGCCTACCATCTGGCCGAGTTTCAAGTCTCTAGGCCTTACGGTTTGGGCTGCACGATGCGTTTTAGGGCAATTTTTTTTTTCAAATAGCAAATACAATAGGTTTTCAGCACTAAAGTGCTTGAACACCTAATAAGAATGAGACCTTTTTGACAGTTATAGCGCCACCTATGGTCCGATCTCCATGAAACTTTGCATGCTTCTTCACCATGTTATGACACATATGCTCATCAATTTTTGTGAAGTTTTGACTTTTCGTTTAGGATTTATAGGCTTTTGACTGTATTTTGCCCCGCCCCTTTTCTAAATGACCCTGTTACAGCCAACCAAATGCAAAATTTCAATTTTTTTCGATAATTATTGATCTAGAGAGTCCAGAGAATAGGCCTAGACTGGTTTGGTTCCGATCGGGCGAAAAACCAGGGACTAGTTCGCAAAAGTAGGTTTTGGACAAATATGGCCATAACAAATTTTCAGTGATGTAAAAATCTTGATTCTAGGTCAAACGGTCGAGGAGTTATGGGTAATTTAGTACTTTTGGTTTCTGTAGCGCCACCTATGGGCCAATCGGGGTCATACTCTGATAGGTTCTCCCCAAAAGTGTGGCCTACCATCTGGCCGAGTTTCAAGTCTCTAGGCCTTACGGTTTGGGCTGCACGATGCATTTAGGGCAATTTTTTTTCAAATAGCAAATACAATAGGTTTTCAGCACTAAAGTGCTTGAACAACTAATAAGAATGAGACCTTTTTGACAGTTATAGCGCCACCTATGGTCCGATCTCCATGAAACTTTGCATGCTTCTTCACCATGTTATGACACATATGCTCATCAATTTTTGTGAAGTTTTGACTTTTCTTTTAGGATTTATAGGCTTTTGACTGTATTTTGCCCGCCCCTTTTCTAAATGACCCTGTTACAGCCAACCAAATGCAAAATTTCAAAAAATTTTCGATAATTATTGATCTAGAGAGTCCAGAGAATAGGCCTAGACTGGTTTGGTTCCGATCGGGCGAAAAACCAGGGACTAGTTCGCAAAAGTAGGTTTTGGACAAAACTGGCCATAACAATTTTTTCTTGCTCAAATACATCTTGTCCGTCTTGAGCCATGGATCACAGTGATGTAAAAATCTTGATTCTAGGTCAAATGGTCGAGGAGTTATGGGTAATTCAGTACTTTTGGTTTCTGTAGCGCCACCTATAGGCCAATCGGGGTCATACTCTGATAGGTTCTCCCCAAAAGTGTGGCCTACCATCTGGCCGAGTTTCAAGTCTCTAGGCCTTACGGTTTGGGCTGCACGATGCATTTAGGGCAATTTTTTTTTCAAATAGCAAATACAATAGGTTTTCAGCACTAAAGTGCTTGAACACCTAATAAGAATGAGACCTTTTTGACAGTTATAGCGCCACCTATGGTCCGATCTCCATGAAACTTTGCATGCTTCTTCACCATGTTATGACACATATGCTCATCAATTTTTGTGAAGTTTTGACTTTTCTTTTAGGATTTATAGGCTTTTGACTGTATTTTGCCCTGCCCCTTTTCTAAATGACCCTGTTACAGCCAACCAAATGCAAAATTTCAAAAAAAGTTCGATAATTATTGATCTGGAGAGTCCAGAGAATAGGCCTAGACTGGTTTGGTTCCGATCGGGCGAAAAACCAGGGACTAGTTCGCAAAAGTAGGTTTTGGACAAAACTGGCCATAACAATTTTTTCTTGCTCAAATACATCTTGTCCGTCTTGAGCCATGGATCACAGTGATGTAAAAATCTTGATTCTAGGTCAAATGGTCGAGGAGTTATGGGTAATTCAGTACTTTTGGTTTCTGTAGCGCCACCTATAGGCCAATCGGGGTCATACTCTGATAGGTTCTCCCCAAAAGTGTGGCCTACCATCTGGCCGAGTTTCAAGTCTCTAGGCCTTACGGTTTGGGCTGCACAATGCGTTTTAGGGCAATTTTTTTTTTCAAATAGCAAATACAATAGGTTTTCAGCACTAAAGTGCTTGAACACCTAATAAGAATGAGACCTTTTTGACAGTTATAGCGCCACCTATGGTCCGATCTCCATGAAACTTTGCATGCTTCTTCACCATGTTATGACACATATGCTCATCAATTTTTGTGAAGTTTTGACTTTTCGTTTAGGATTTATAGGCTTTTGACTGTATTTTGCCCTGCCCCTTTTCTAAATGACCCTGTTACAGCCAACCAAATGCAAAATTTCAAATTTTTTCGATAATTATTGATCTAGAGAGTCCAGAGAATAGGCCTAGACTGGTTTGGTTCCGATCGGGCGAAAAACCAGGGACTAGTTCGCAAAAGTAAGTTTTGGACAAATATGGCCATAACAAATTTTCAGTGATGTAAAAATCTTGATTCTAGGTCAAACGGTCGAGGAGTTATGGGTAATTTAGTACTTTTGGTTTCTGTAGCGCCACCTATGGGCCAATCGGGGTCATACTCTGATAGGTTCTCCCCAAAAGTGTGGCCTACCATCTGGCCGAGTTTCAAGTCTCTAGGCCTTACGGTTTGGGCTGCACGATGCATTTAGGGCAATTTTTTTTTTCAAATAGCAAATACAATAGGTTTTCAGCACTAAAGTGCTTGAACACCTAATAAGAATGAGACCTTTTTGACAGTTATAGCGCCACCTATGGTCCGATCTCCATGAAACTTTGCATGCTTCTTCACCATGTTATGACACATATGCTCATCAATTTTTGTGAAGTTTTGACTTTTCGTTTAGGATTTATAGGCTTTTGACTGTATTTTGCCCCGCCCCTTTTCTAAATGACCCTGTTACAGCCAACCAAATGCAAAATTTCAAAAAAATTTCGATAATTATTGATCTAGAGAGTCCAGAGAATAGGCCTAGACTGGTTTGGTTCCGATCGGGCGAAAAACCAGGGACTAGTTTGCAAAAGTAGGTTTTGGACAAAACTGGCCATAACAATTTTTTCTTGCTCAAATACATCTTGTCCGTCTTGAGCCATGGATCACAGTGATGTAAAAATCTTGATTCTAGGTCAAATGGTCGAGGAGTTATGGGTAATTCAGTACTTTTGGTTTCTGTAGCGCCACCTATAGGCCAATCGGGGTCATACTCTGATAGGTTCTCCCCAAAAGTGTGGCCTACCATCTGGCCGAGTTTCAAGTCTCTAGGCCTTACGGTTTGGGCTGCACGATGCGTTTTAGGGCAATTTTTTTTTTCAAATAGCAAATACAATAGGTTTTCAGCACTAAAGTGCTTGAACACCTAATAAGAATGAGACCTTTTTGACAGTTATAGCGCCACCTATGGTCCGATCTCCATGAAACTTTGCATGCTTCTTCACCATGTTATGACACATATGCTCATCAATTTTTGTGAAGTTTTGACTTTTCGTTTAGGATTTATAGGCTTTTGACTGTATTTTGCCCCGCCCCTTTTCTAAATGACCCTGTTACAGCCAACCAAATGCAAAATTTCAATTTTTTTCGATAATTATTGATCTAGAGAGTCCAGAGAATAGGCCTAGACTGGTTTGGTTCCGATCGGGCGAAAAACCAGGGACTAGTTCGCAAAAGTAGGTTTTGGACAAATATGGCCATAACAAATTTTCAGTGATGTAAAAATCTTGATTCTAGGTCAAACGGTCGAGGAGTTATGGGTAATTTAGTACTTTTGGTTTCTGTAGCGCCACCTATGGGCCAATCGGGGTCATACTCTGATAGGTTCTCCCCAAAAGTGTGGCCTACCATCTGGCCGAGTTTCAAGTCTCTAGGCCTTACGGTTTGGGCTGCACGATGCATTTAGGGCAATTTTTTTTTTCAAATAGCAAATACAATAGGTTTTCAGCACTAAAGTGCTTGAACACCTAATAAGAATGAGACCTTTTTGACAGTTATAGCGCCACCTATGGTCCGATCTCCATGAAACTTTGCATGCTTCTTCACCATGTTATGACACATATGCTCATCAATTTTTGTGAAGTTTTGACTTTTCGTTTAGGATTTATAGGCTTTTGACTGTATTTTGCCCGCCCCTTTTCTAAATGACCCTGTTACAGCCAACCAAATGCAAAATTTCAAAAAATTTTCGATAATTATTGATCTAGAGAGTCCAGAGAATAGGCCTAGACTGGGTTGGTTCCGATCGGGCGAAAAACCAGGGTCTAGTTCGCAAAAGTAGGTTTTGGACAAAACTGGCCATAACAATTTTTTCTTGCTCAAATCGAGAATCCGAGATATACATATTGTCCGTCTTGAGCCATGGATCACAGTGATGTAAAAATCTTGATTCTAGGTCAAACGGTCGAGGAGTTATGGGTAATTTAGTACTTTTGGTTTCTGTAGCGCCACCTATGGGCCAATCGGGGTCATACTCTGATAGGTTCTCCCCAAAAGTCTGGCCTACCATCTGGCCGAGTTTCAAGTCTCTAGGCCTTACGGTTTGGGCTGCACGATGCATTTAGGGCAATTTTTTTTTTCAAATAGCAAATACAATAGGTTTTCAGCACTAAAGTGCTTGAACACCTAATAAGAATGAGACCTTTTTGACAGTTATAGCGCCACCTATGGTCCGATCTCCATGAAACTTTGCATGCTTCTTCACCATGTTATGACACATATGCTCATCAATTTTTGTGAAGTTTTGACTTTTCGTTTAGGATTTATAGGCTTTTGACTGTATTTTGCCCGCCCCTTTTCTAAATGACCCTGTTACAGCCAACCAAATGCAAAATTTCAAAATTTTTTCGATAATTATTGATCTAGAGAGTCCAGAGAATAGGCCTAGACTGGTTTGGTTCCGATCGGGCGAAAAACCAGGGACTAGTTCGCAAAAGTAGGTTTTGGACAAAACTGGCCATAACAATTTTTCCTTGCTCAAATCGAGAATCCGAGATATACATATTGTCCGTCTTGAGCCATGGATCACAGTGATGTAAAAATCTTGATTCTAGGTCAAACGGTCGAGGAGTTATGGGTAATTTAGTACTTTTGGTTTCTGTAGCGCCACCTATGGGCCAATCGGGGTCATACTCTGATAGGTTCTCCCCAAAAGTGTGGCCTACCATCTGGCCGAGTTTCAAGTCTCTAGGCCTTACGGTTTGGGCTGCACGATGCATTTAGGGCATTTTTTTTTTCAAATAGCAAATACAATAGGTTTTCAGCACTAAAGTGCTTGAACACCTAATAAGAATGAGACCTTTTTGACAGTTATAGCGCCACCTATGGTCCGATATCCATGAAACTTTGCATGCTTCTTCACCATGTTATGACACATATGCTCATCAATTTTTGTGAAGTTTTGACTTTTCGTTTAGGATTTATAGGCTTTTGACTGTATTTTGCCCCGCCCCTTTTCTAAATGACCCTGTTACAGCCAACCAAATGCAAAATTTCAAAAAAAATTCGATAATTATTGATCTAGAGAGTCCAGAGAATAGGCCTAGACTGGTTTGGTTCCGATCGGGCGAAAAACCAGGGACTAGTTTGCAAAAGTAGGTTTTGGACAAAACTGGCCATAACAATTTTTTCTTGCTCAAATACATCTTGTCCGTCTTGAGCCATGGATCACAGTGATGTAAAAATCTTGATTCTAGGTCAAATGGTCGAGGAGTTATGGGTAATTCAGTACTTTTGGTTTCTGTAGCGCCACCTATGGGCCAATCGGGGTCATACTCTGATAGGTTCTCCCCAAAAGTGTGGCCTACCATCTGGCCGAGTTTCAAGTCTCTAGGCCTTACGGTTTGGGCTGCACGATGCGTTTTAGGGCAATTTTTTTTTTCAAATAGCAAATACAATAGGTTTTCAGCACTAAAGTGCTTGAACACCTAATAAGAATGAGACCTTTTTGACAGTTATAGCGCCACCTATGGTCCGATCTCCATGAAACTTTGCATGCTTCTTCACCATGTTATGACACATATGCTCATCAATTTTTGTGAAGTTTTGACTTTTCGTTTAGGATTTATAGGCTTTTGACTGTATTTTGCCCCGCCCCTTTTCTAAATGACCCTGTTACAGCCAACCAAATGCAAAATTTCAATTTTTTTCGATAATTATTGATCTAGAGAGTCCAGAGAATAGGCCTAGACTGGTTTGGTTCCGATCGGGCGAAAAACCAGGGACTAGTTCGCAAAAGTAGGTTTTGGACAAATATGGCCATAACAAATTTTCAGTGATGTAAAAATCTTGATTCTAGGTCAAACGGTCGAGGAGTTATGGGTAATTTAGTACTTTTGGTTTCTGTAGCGCCACCTATGGGCCAATCGGGGTCATACTCTGATAGGTTCTCCCCAAAAGTGTGGCCTACCATCTGGCCGAGTTTCAAGTCTCTAGGCCTTACGGTTTGGGCTGCACGATGCATTTAGGGCAATTTTTTTTCAAATAGCAAATACAATAGGTTTTCAGCACTAAAGTGCTTGAACACCTAATAAGAATGAGACCTTTTTGACAGTTATAGCGCCACCTATGGTCCGATCTCCATGAAACTTTGCATGCTTCTTCACCATGTTATGACACATATGCTCATCAATTTTTGTGAAGTTTTGACTTTTCTTTTAGGATTTATAGGCTTTTGACTGTATTTTGCCCGCCCCTTTTCTAAATGACCCTGTTACAGCCAACCAAATGCAAAATTTCAAAAATTTTTCGATAATTATTGATCTAGAGAGTCCAGAGAATAGGCCTAGACTGGTTTGGTTCCGATCGGGCGAAAAACCAGGGACTAGTTCGCAAAAGTAGGTTTTGGACAAAACTGGCCATAACAATTTTTTCTTGCTCAAATCGAGAATCCGAGATATACATATTGTCCGTCTTGAGCCATGGATCAAAGTGATGTAAAAATCTTGATTCTAGGTCAAACGGTCGAGGAGTTATGGGTAATTTAGTACTTTTGGTTTCTGTAGCGCCACCTATGGGCCAATCGGGGTCATACTCTGATAGGTTCTCCCCAAAAGTGTGGCCTACCATCTGGCCGAGTTTCAAGTCTCTAGGCCTTACGGTTTGGGCTGCACGATGCATTTAGGGCAATTTTTTTTTCAAATAGCAAATACAATAGGTTTTCAGCACTAAAGTGCTTGAACACCTAATAAGAATGAGACCTTTTTGACAGTTATAGCGCCACCTATGGTCCGATCTCCATGAAACTTTGCATGCTTCTTCACCATGTTATGACACATATGCTCATCAATTTTTGTGAAGTTTTGACTTTTCGTTTAGGATTTATAGGCTTTTGACTGTATTTTGCCCCGCCCCTTTTCTAAATGACCCTGTTACAGCCAACCAAATGCAAAATTTCAATTTTTTTCGATAATTATTGATCTAGAGAGTCCAGAGAATAGGCCTAGACTGGTTTGGTTCCGATCGGGCGAAAAACCAGGGACTAGTTCGCAAAAGTAGGTTTTGGACAAATATGGCCATAACAAATTTTCAGTGATGTAAAAATCTTGATTCTAGGTCAAACGGTCGAGGAGTTATGGGTAATTTAGTACTTTTGGTTTCTGTAGCGCCACCTATGGGCCAATCGGGGTCATACTCTGATAGGTTCTCCCCAAAAGTGTGGCCTACCATCTGGCCGAGTTTCAAGTCTCTAGGCCTTACGGTTTGGGCTGCACGATGCATTTAGGGCAATTTTTTTTCAAATAGCAAATACAATAGGTTTTCAGCACTAAAGTGCTTGAACACCTAATAAGAATGAGACCTTTTTGACAGTTATAGCGCCACCTATGGTCCGATCTCCATGAAACTTTGCATGCTTCTTCACCATGTTATGACACATATGCTCATCAATTTTTGTGAAGTTTTGACTTTTCTTTTAGGATTTATAGGCTTTTGACTGTATTTTGCCCGCCCCTTTTCTAAATGACCCTGTTACAGCCAACCAAATGCAAAATTTCAAAAATTTTTCGATAATTATTGATCTAGAGAGTCCAGAGAATAGGCCTAGACTGGTTTGGTTCCGATCGGGCGAAAAACCAGGGACTAGTTCGCAAAAGTAGGTTTTGGACAAAACTGGCCATAACAATTTTTTCTTGCTCAAATCGAGAATCCGAGATATACATATTGTCCGTCTTGAGCCATGGATCACAGTGATGTAAAAATCTTGATTCTAGGTCAAACGGTCGAGGAGTTATGGGTAATTTAGTACTTTTGGTTTCTGTAGCGCCACCTATGGGCCAATCGGGGTCATACTCTGATAGGTTCTCCCCAAAAGTGTGGCCTACCATCTGGCCGAGTTTCAAGTCTCTAGGCCTTACGGTTTGGGCTGCACGATGCATTTAGGGCAATTTTTTTTTCAAATAGCAAATACAATAGGTTTTCAGCACTAAAGTGCTTGAACACCTAATAAGAATGAGACCTTTTTGACAGTTATAGCGCCACCTATGGTCCGATCTCCATGAAACTTTGCATGCTTCTTCACCATGTTATGACACATATGCTCATCAATTTTTGTGAAGTTTTGACTTTTCTTTTAGGATTTATAGGCTTTTGACTGTATTTTGCCCCGCCCCTTTTCTAAATGACCCTGTTACAGCCAACCAAATGCAAAATTTCAAAAAATTTTCGATAATTATTGATCTAGAGAGTCCAGAGAATAGGCCTAGACTGGTTTGGTTCCGATCGGGCGAAAAACCAGGGACTAGTTCGCAAAAGTAGGTTTTGGACAAATATGGCCATAACAAATTTTCAGTGATGTAAAAATCTTGATTCTAGGTCAAACGGTCGAGGAGTTA
The DNA here is from genome assembly GCA_026230005.1 of Gila orcuttii. Lineage (NCBI taxonomy): Eukaryota > Metazoa > Chordata > Actinopteri > Cypriniformes > Leuciscidae > Gila > Gila orcuttii. The sequence goes on along the minus strand of JAPDVR010000005.1, from coordinate 36,558,446 downwards.
TGGGTAATTTAGTACTTTTGGTTTCTGTAGCGCCACCTATGGGCCAATCGGGGTCATACTCTGATAGGTTCTCCCCAAAAGTCTGGCCTACCATCTGGCCGAGTTTCAAGTCTCTAGGCCTTACGGTTTGGGCTGCACGATGCATTTAGGGCAATTTTTTTTTCAAATAGCAAATACAATAGGTTTTCAGCACTAAAGTGCTTGAACACCTAATAAGAATGAGACCTTTTTGACAGTTATAGCGCCACCTATGGTCCGATCTCCATGAAACTTTGCATGCTTCTTCACCATGTTATGACACATATGCTCATAAATTTTTGTGAAGTTTTGACTTTTCGTTTAGGATTTATAGGCTTTTGACTGTATTTTGCCCGCCCCTTTTCTAAATGACCCTGTTACAGCCAACCAAATGCAAAATTTCAAAAATTTTTCGATAATTATTGATCTAGAGAGTCCAGAGAATAGGCCTAGACTGGTTTGGTTCCGATCGGGGGAAAAACCAGGGACTAGTTCGCAAAAGTAGGTTTTGGACAAAACTGGCCATAACAATTTTTCCTTGCTCAAATCGAGAATCCGAGATATACATATTGTCCGTCTTGAGCCATGGATCACAGTGATGTAAAAATCTTGATTCTAGGTCAAACGGTCGAGGAGTTATGGGTAATTTAGTACTTTTGGTTTCTGTAGCGCCACCTATGGGCCAATCGGGGTCATACTCTGATAGGTTCTCCCCAAAAGTGTGGCCTACCATCTGGCCGAGTTTCAAGTCTCTAGGCCTTACGGTTTGGGCTGCACGATGCATTTAGGGCATTTTTTTTTTCAAATAGCAAATACAATAGGTTTTCAGCACTAAAGTGCTTGAACACCTAATAAGAATGAGACCTTTTTGACAGTTATAGCGCCACCTATGGTCCGATCTCCATGAAACTTTGCATGCTTCTTCACCATGTTATGACACATATGCTCATCAATTTTTGTGAAGTTTTGACTTTTCGTTTAGGATTTATAGGCTTTTGACTGTATTTTGCCCCGCCCCTTTTCTAAATGACCCTGTTACAGCCAACCAAATGCAAAATTTCAAAAAAAATTCGATAATTATTGATCTAGAGAGTCCAGAGAATAGGCCTAGACTGGTTTGGTTCCGATCGGGCGAAAAACCAGGGACTAGTTCGCAAAAGTAGGTTTTGGACAAAACTGGCCATAACAATTTTTTCTTGCTCAAATACATCTTGTCCGTCTTGAGCCATGGATCACAGTGATGTAAAAATCTTGATTCTAGGTCAAACGGTCGAGGAGTTATGGGTAATTTAGTACTTTTGGTTGCTGTAGCGCCACCTATTGGCCAATCGGGGTCATACTCTGATAGGTTCTCCCCAAAAGTGTGGCCTACCATCTGGCCGAGTTTCAAGTCTCTAGGCCTTACGGTTTGGGCTGCACGATGCATTTAGGGCAATTTTTTTTTTCAAATAGCAAATACAATAGGTTTTCAGCACTAAAGTGCTTGAACACCTAATAAGAATGAGACCTTTTTGACAGTTATAGCGCCACCTATGGTCCGATCTCCATGAAACTTTGCATGCTTCTTCACCATGTTATGACACATATGCTCATCAATTTTTGTGAAGTTTTGACTTTTCGTTTAGGATTTATAGGCTTTTGACTGTATTTTGCCCCGCCCCTTTTCTAAATGACCCTGTTACAGCCAACCAAATGCAAAATTTCAAAAAAATTTCGATAATTATTGATCTAGAGAGTCCAGAGAATAGGCCTAGACTGGTTTGGTTCCGATCGGGCGAAAAACCAGGGACTAGTTTGCAAAAGTAGGTTTTGGACAAAACTGGCCATAACAATTTTTTCTTGCTCAAATACATCTTGTCGGTCTTGAGCCATGGATCACAGTGATGTAAAAATCTTGATTCTAGGTCAAATGGTCGAGGAGTTATGGGTAATTCAGTACTTTTGGTTTCTGTAGCGCCACCTATGGGCCAATCGGGGTCATACTCTGATAGGTTCTCCCCAAAAGTGTGGCCTACCATCTGGCCGAGTTTCAAGTCTCTAGGCCTTACGGTTTGGGCTGCACGATGCGTTTTAGGGCAATTTTTTTTTTCAAATAGCAAATACAATAGGTTTTCAGCACTAAAGTGCTTGAACACCTAATAAGAATGAGACCTTTTTGACAGTTATAGCGCCACCTATGGTCCGATCTCCATGAAACTTTGCATGCTTCTTCACCATGTTATGACACATATGCTCATCAATTTTTGTGAAGTTTTGACTTTTCGTTTAGGATTTATAGGCTTTTGACTGTATTTTGCCCCGCCCCTTTTCTAAATGACCCTGTTACAGCCAACCAAATGCAAAATTTCAATTTTTTTCGATAATTATTGATCTAGAGAGTCCAGAGAATAGGCCTAGACTGGTTTGGTTCCGATCGGGCGAAAAACCAGGGACTAGTTCGCAAAAGTAGGTTTTGGACAAATATGGCCATAACAAATTTTCAGTGATGTAAAAATCTTGATTCTAGGTCAAACGGTCGAGGAGTTATGGGTAATTTAGTACTTTTGGTTTCTGTAGCGCCACCTATGGGCCAATCGGGGTCATACTCTGATAGGTTCTCCCCAAAAGTGTGGCCTACCATCTGGCCGAGTTTCAAGTCTCTAGGCCTTACGGTTTGGGCTGCACGATGCATTTAGGGCAATTTTTTTTTCAAATAGCAAATACAATAGGTTTTCAGCACTAAAGTGCTTGAACACCTAATAAGAATGAGACCTTTTTGACAGTTATAGCGCCACCTATGGTCCGATCTCCATGAAACTTTGCATGCTTCTTCACCATGTTATGACACATATGCTCATCAATTTTTGTGAAGTTTTGACTTTTCTTTTAGGATTTATAGGCTTTTGACTGTATTTTGCCCCGCCCCTTTTCTAAATGACCCTGTTACAGCCAACCAAATGCAAAATTTCAAAAAATTTTCGATAATTATTGATCTAGAGAGTCCAGAGAATAGGCCTAGACTGGTTTGGTTCCGATCGGGCGAAAAACCAGGGACTAGTTCGCAAAAGTAGGTTTTGGACAAAACTGGCCATAACAATTTTTTCTTGCTCAAATACATCTTGTCCGTCTTGAGCCATGGATCACAGTGATGTAAAAATCTTGATTCTAGGTCAAATGGTCGAGGAGTTATGGGTAATTCAGTACTTTTGGTTTCTGTAGCGCCACCTATAGGCCAATCGGGGTCATACTCTGATAGGTTCTCCCCAAAAGTGTGGCCTACCATCTGGCCGAGTTTCAAGTCTCTAGGCCTTACGGTTTGGGCTGCACGATGCATTTAGGGCAATTTTTTTTTCAAATAGCAAATACAATAGGTTTTCAGCACTAAAGTGCTTGAACACCTAATAAGAATGAGACCTTTTTGACAGTTATAGCGCCACCTATGGTCCGATCTCCATGAAACTTTGCATGCTTCTTCACCATGTTATGACACATATGCTCATCAATTTTTGTGAAGTTTTGACTTTTCTTTTAGGATTTATAGGCTTTTGACTGTATTTTGCCCTGCCCCTTTTCTAAATGACCCTGTTACAGCCAACCAAATGCAAAATTTCAAAAAAAGTTCGATAATTATTGATCTGGAGAGTCCAGAGAATAGGCCTAGACTGGTTTGGTTCCGATCGGGCGAAAAACCAGGGACTAGTTCGCAAAAGTAGGTTTTGGACAAAACTGGCCATAACAATTTTTTCTTGCTCAAATACATCTTGTCCGTCTTGAGCCATGGATCACAGTGATGTAAAAATCTTGATTCTAGGTCAAATGGTCGAGGAGTTATGGGTAATTCAGTACTTTTGGTTTCTGTAGCGCCACCTATAGGCCAATCGGGGTCATACTCTGATAGGTTCTCCCCAAAAGTGTGGCCTACCATCTGGCCGAGTTTCAAGTCTCTAGGCCTTACGGTTTGGGCTGCACAATGCGTTTTAGGGCAATTTTTTTTTTCAAATAGCAAATACAATAGGTTTTCAGCACTAAAGTGCTTGAACACCTAATAAGAATGAGACCTTTTTGACAGTTATAGCGCCACCTATGGTCCGATCTCCATGAAACTTTGCATGCTTCTTCACCATGTTATGACACATATGCTCATCAATTTTTGTGAAGTTTTGACTTTTCGTTTAGGATTTATAGGCTTTTGACTGTATTTTGCCCTGCCCCTTTTCTAAATGACCCTGTTACAGCCAACCAAATGCAAAATTTCAAATTTTTTCGATAATTATTGATCTAGAGAGTCCAGAGAATAGGCCTAGACTGGTTTGGTTCCGATCGGGCGAAAAACCAGGGACTAGTTCGCAAAAGTAAGTTTTGGACAAATATGGCCATAACAAATTTTCAGTGATGTAAAAATCTTGATTCTAGGTCAAACGGTCGAGGAGTTATGGGTAATTTAGTACTTTTGGTTTCTGTAGCGCCACCTATGGGCCAATCGGGGTCATACTCTGATAGGTTCTCCCCAAAAGTGTGGCCTACCATCTGGCCGAGTTTCAAGTCTCTAGGCCTTACGGTTTGGGCTGCACGATGCATTTAGGGCAATTTTTTTTTTCAAATAGCAAATACAATAGGTTTTCAGCACTAAAGTGCTTGAACACCTAATAAGAATGAGACCTTTTTGAAAGTTATAGCGCCACCTATGGTCCGATCTCCATGAAACTTTGCATGCTTCTTCACCATATTATGACACATATGCTCATCAATTTTTGTGAAGTTTTGACTTTTCGTTTAGGATTTATAGGCTTTTGACTGTATTTTGCCCCGCCCCTTTTCTAAATGACCCTGTTACAGCCAACCAAATGCAAAATTTCAATTTTTTTTTTGATAATTATTTATCTAGAGAGTCCAGAGAATAGGCCTAGACTGGTTTGCTTCCGATCGGGCGAAAAACCAGGGACTAGTTCGCAAAAGTAGGTTTTGGACAAAACTGGCCATAACAATTTTTTCTTGCTCAAATACATCTTGTCCGTCTTGAGCCATGGATCACAGTGATGTAAAAATCTTGATTCTAGGTCAAACGGTCGAGGAGTTATGGGTAATTAAGTACTTTTGGTTTCTGTAGCGCCACCTATGGGCCAATCGGGGTCATACTCTGATAGGTTCTCCCCAAAAGTGTGGCCTACCATCTGGCCGAGTTTCAAGTCTCTAGGCCTTACGGTTTGGGCTGCACGATGCATTTAGGGCAATTTTTTTTTTCAAATAGCAAATACAATAGGTTTTCAGCACTAAAGTGCTTGAACACCTAATAAGAATGAGACCTTTTTGAAAGTTATAGCGCCACCTATGGTCCGATCTCCATGAAACTTTGCATGCTTCTTCACCATGTTATGACACATATGCTCATCAATTTTTGTGAAGTTTTGACTTTTCGTTTAGGATTTATAGGCTTTTGACTGTATTTTGCCCGCCCCTTTTCTAAATGACCCTGTTACAGCCAACCAAATGCAAAATTTCAAATTTTTTTCGATAATTATTTATCTAGAGAGTCCAGAGAATAGGCCTAGACTGGTTTGCTTCCGATCGGGCGAAAAACCAGGGACTAGTTCGCAAAAGTAGGTTTTGGACAAAACTGGCCATAACAATTTTTTCTTGCTCAAATACATCTTGTCCGTCTTGAGCCATGGATCACAGTGATGTAAAAATCTTGATTCTAGGTCAAACGGTCGAGGAGTTATGGGTAATTTAGTACTTTTGGTTTCTGTAGCGCCACCTATGGGCCAATCGGGGTCATACTCTGATAGGTTCTCCCCAAAAGTGTGGCCTACCATCTGGCCGAGTTTCAAGTCTCTAGGCCTTACGGTTTGGGCTGCACGATGCATTTAGGGCAATTTTTTTTTCAAATAGCAAATACAATAGGTTTTCAGCACTAAAGTGCTTGAACACCTAATAAGAATGAGACCTTTTTGACAGTTATAGCGCCACCTATGGTCCGATCTCCATGAAACTTTGCATGCTTCTTCACCATGTTATGACACATATGCTCATCAATTTTTGTGAAGTTTTGACTTTTCTTTTAGGATTTATAGGCTTTTGACTGTATTTTGCCCCGCCCCTTTTCTAAATGACCCTGTTACAGCCAACCAAATGCAAAATTTCAAAAAATTTTCGATAATTATTGATCTAGAGAGTCCAGAGAATAGGCCTAGACTGGTTTGGTTCCGATCGGGCGAAAAACCAGGGACTAGTTCGCAAAAGTATGTTTTGGACAAAACTGGCCATAACAATTTTTTCTTGCTCAAATACATCTTGTCCGTCTTGAGCCATGGATCACAGTGATGTAAAAATCTTGATTCTAGGTCAAATGGTCGAGGAGTTATGGGTAATTTAGTACTTTTGGTTTCTGTAGCGCCACCTATGGGCCAATCGGGGTCATACTCTGATAGGTTCTCCCCAAAAGTCTGGCCTACCATCTGGCCGAGTTTCAAGTCTCTAGGCCTTACGGTTTGGGCTGCACGATGCATTTAGGGCAATTTTTTTTTTCAAATAGCAAATACAATAGGTTTTCAGCACTAAAGTGCTTGAACACCTAATAAGAATGAGACCTTTTTGAAAGTTATAGCGCCACCTATGGTCCGATCTCCATGAAACTTTGCATGCTTCTTCACCATGTTATGACACATATGCTCATCAATTTTTGTGAAGTTTTGACTTTTCGTTTAGGATTTATAGGCTTTTGACTGTATTTTGCCCGCCCCTTTTCTAAATGACCCTGTTACAGCCAACCAAATGCAAAATTTCAAATTTTTTTCGATAATTATTTATCTAGAGAGTCCAGAGAATAGGCCTAGACTGGTTTGCTTCCGATCGGGCGAAAAACCAGGGACTAGTTCGCAAAAGTAGGTTTTGGACAAAACTGGCCATAACAATTTTTTCTTGCTCAAATACATCTTGTCCGTCTTGAGCCATGGATCACAGTGATGTAAAAATCTTGATTCTAGGTCAAACGGTCGAGGAGTTATGGGTAATTTAGTACTTTTGGTTTCTGTAGCGCCACCTATGGGCCAATCGGGGTCATACTCTGATAGGTTCTCCCCAAAAGTGTGGCCTACCATCTGGCCGAGTTTCAAGTCTCTAGGCCTTACGGTTTGGGCTGCACGATGCATTTAGGGCAATTTTTTTTTCAAATAGCAAATACAATAGGTTTTCAGCACTAAAGTGCTTGAACACCTAATAAGAATGAGACCTTTTTGACAGTTATAGCGCCACCTATGGTCCGATCTCCATGAAACTTTGCATGCTTCTTCACCATGTTATGACACATATGCTCATCAATTTTTGTGAAGTTTTGACTTTTCTTTTAGGATTTATAGGCTTTTGACTGTATTTTGCCCCGCCCCTTTTCTAAATGACCCTGTTACAGCCAACCAAATGCAAAATTTCAAAAAATTTTCGATAATTATTGATCTAGAGAGTCCAGAGAATAGGCCTAGACTGGTTTGGTTCCGATCGGGCGAAAAACCAGGGACTAGTTCGCAAAAGTAGGTTTTGGACAAAACTGGCCATAACAATTTTTTCTTGCTCAAATACATCTTGTCCGTCTTGAGCCATGGATCACAGTGATGTAAAAATCTTGATTCTAGGTCAAATGGTCGAGGAGTTATGGGTAATTCAGTACTTTTGGTTTCTGTAGCGCCACCTATAGGCCAATCGGGGTCATACTCTGATAGGTTCTCCCCAAAAGTGTGGCCTACCATCTGGCCGAGTTTCAAGTCTCTAGGCCTTACGGTTTGGGCAGCACAATGCGTTTTAGGGCAATTTTTTTTTTCAAATAGCAAATACAATAGGTTTTCAGCACTAAAGTGCTTGAACACCTAATAAGAATGAGACCTTTTTGACAGTTATAGCGCCACCTATGGTCCGATCTCCATGAAACTTTGCATGCTTCTTCACCATGTTATGACACATATGCTCATCAATTTTTGTGAAGTTTTGACTTTTCGTTTAGGATTTATAGGCTTTTGACTGTATTTTGCCCTGCCCCTTTTCTAAATGACCCTGTTACAGCCAACCAAATGCAAAATTTCAATTTTTTTCGATAATTATTGATCTAGAGAGTCCAGAGAATAGGCCTAGACTGGTTTGGTTCCGATCGGGCGAAAAACCAGGGACTAGTTCGCAAAAGTAGGTTTTGGACAAATATGGCCATAACAAATTTTCAGTGATGTAAAAATCTTGATTCTAGGTCAAACGGTCGAGGAGTTATGGGTAATTTAGTACTTTTGGTTTCTGTAGCGCCACCTATGGGCCAATCGGGGTCATACTCTGATAGGTTCTCCCCAAAAGTCTGGCCTACCATCTGGCCGAGTTTCAAGTCTCTAGGCCTTACGGTTTGGGCTGCACGATGCATTTAGGGCAATTTTTTTTTTCAAATAGCAAATACAATAGGTTTTCAGCACTAAAGTGCTTGAACACCTCATAAGAATGAGACCTTTTTGACAGTTATAGCGCCACCTATGGTCCGATCTCCATGAAACTTTGCATGCTTCTTCACCATGTTATGACACATATGCTCATCAATTTTTGTGAAGTTTTGACTTTTCGTTTAGGATTTATAGGCTTTTGACTGTATTTTGCCCGCCCCTTTTCTAAATGACCCTGTTACAGCCAACCAAATGCAAAATTTCAAAAATTTTTCGATAATTATTGATCTAGAGAGTCCAGAGAATAGGCCTAGACTGGTTTGGTTCCGATCGGGCGAAAAACCAGGGACTAGTTCGCAAAAGTAGGTTTTGGACAAAACTGGCCATAACAATTTTTTCTTGCTCAAATACATCTTGTCCGTCTTGAGCCATGGATCACAGTGATGTAAAAATCTTGATTCTAGGTCAAATGGTCGAGGAGTTATGGGTAATTCAGTACTTTTGGTTTCTGTAGCGCCACCTATAGGCCAATCGGGGTCATACTCTGATAGGTTCTCCCCAAAAGTGTGGCCTACCATCTGGCCGAGTTTCAAGTCTCTAGGCCTTACGGTTTGGGCAGCACAATGCGTTTTAGGGCAATTTTTTTTTTCAAATAGCAAATACAATAGGTTTTCAGCACTAAAGTGCTTGAACACCTAATAAGAATGAGACCTTTTTGACAGTTATAGCGCCACCTATGGTCCGATCTCCATGAAACTTTGCATGCTTCTTCACCATGTTATGACACATATGCTCATCAATTTTTGTGAAGTTTTGACTTTTCGTTTAGGATTTATAGGCTTTTGACTGTATTTTGCCCCGCCCCTTTTCTAAATGACCCTGTTACAGCCAACCAAATGCAAAATTTCAATTTTTTTCGATAATTATTGATCTAGAGAGTCCAGAGAATAGGCCTAGACTGGTTTGGTTCCGATCGGGCGAAAAACCAGGGACTAGTTCGCAAAAGTAGGTTTTGGACAAATATGGCCATAACAAATTTTCAGTGATGTAAAAATCTTGATTCTAGGTCAAACGGTCGAGGAGTTATGGGTAATTTAGTACTTTTGGTTTCTGTAGCGCCACCTATGGGCCAATCGGGGTCATACTCTGATAGGTTCTCCCCAAAAGTCTGGCCTACCATCTGGCCGAGTTTCAAGTCTCTAGGCCTTACGGTTTGGGCTGCACGATGCATTTAGGGCAATTTTTTTTTTCAAATAGCAAATACAATAGGTTTTCAGCACTAAAGTGCTTGAACACCTCATAAGAATGAGACCTTTTTGACAGTTATAGCGCCACCTATGGTCCGATCTCCATGAAACTTTGCATGCTTCTTCACCATGTTATGACACATATGCTCATCAATTTTTGTGAAGTTTTGACTTTTCGTTTAGGATTTATAGGCTTTTGACTGTATTTTGCCAGCCCCTTTTCTAAATGACCCTGTTACAGCCAACCAAATGCAAAATTTCAAAAATTTTTCGATAATTATTGATCTAGAGAGTCCAGAGAATAGGCCTAGACTGGTTTGGTTCCGATCGGGCGAAAAACCAGGGACTAGTTCGCAAAAGTAGGTTTTGGACAAAACTGGCCATAACAATTTTTCCTTGCTCAAATCGAGAATCCGAGATATACATATTGTCCGTCTTGAGCCATGGATCACAGTGATGTAAAAATCTTGATTCTAGGTCAAACGGTCGAGGAGTTATGGGTAATTTAGTACTTTTGGTTGCTGTAGCGCCACCTATTGGCCAATCGGGGTCATACTCTGATAGGTTCTCCCCAAAAGTGTGGCCTACCATCTGGCCGAGTTTCAAGTCTCTAGGCCTTACGGTTTGGGCTGCACGATGCATTTAGGGCAATTTTTTTTTTCAAATAGCAAATACAATAGGTTTTCAGCACTAAAGTGCTTGAACACCTAATAAGAATGAGACCTTTTTGACAGGTATAGCGCCACCTATGGTCCGATCTCCATGAAACTTTGCATGCTTCTTCACCATGTTATGACACATATGCTCATCAATTTTTGTGAAGTTTTGACTTTTCGTTTAGGATTTATAGGCTTTTGACTGTATTTTGCCCCGCCCCTTTTCTAAATGACCCTGTTACAGCCAACCAAATGCAAAATTTCAATTTTTTTTTGATAATTATTTATCTAGAGAATCCAGAGAATAGGCCTAGACTGGTTTGCTTCCGATCGGGCGAAAAACCAGGGACTAGTTCGCAAAAGTAGATTTTGGACAAAACTGGCCATAACAATTTTTCTTGCTCAAATCGAGAATCCGAGACATATATCTTGTCCGTCTTGAGCCATGGATCACAGTGATGTAAAAATATTGATTCTAGGTCAAACGGTCGAGGAGTTATGGGTAATTTAGTACTTTTGGTTGCTGTAGCGCCACCTATTGGCCAATCGGGGTCATACTCTGATAGGTTCTCCCCAAAAGTGTGGCCTACCATCTGGCCGAGTTTCAAGTCTCTAGGCCTTACGGTTTGGGCTGCACGATGCATTTAGGGCAATTTTTTTTTTCAAATAGCAAATACAATAGGTTTTCAGCACTAAAGTGCTTGAACACCTAATAAGAATGAGACCTTTTTGAAAGTTATAGCGCCACCTATGGTCCGATCTCCATGAAACTTTGCATGCTTCTTCACCATATTATGACACATATGCTCATCAATTTTTGTGAAGTTTTGACTTTTCGTTTAGGATTTATAGGCTTTTGACTGTATTTTGCCCCGCCCCTTTTCTAAATTACCCTGTTACAGCCAACCAAATGCAAAATTTCAAATTTTTTTCGATAATTATTTATCTAGAGAGTCCAGAGAATAGGCCTAGACTGGTTTGCTTCCGATCGGGCGAAAAACCAGGGACTAGTTCGCAAAAGTAGGTTTTGGACAAAACTGGCCATAACAATTTTTTCTTGCTCAAATACATCTTGTCCGTCTTGAGCCATGGATCACAGTGATGTAAAAATCTTGATTCTAGGTCAAACGGTCGAGGAGTTATGGGTAATTTAGTACTTTTGGTTTCTGTAGCGCCACCTATGGGCCAATCGGGGTCATACTCTGATAGGTTCTCCCCAAAAGTGTGGCCTACCATCTGGCCGAGTTTCAAGTCTCTAGGCCTTACGGTTTGGGCTGCACGATGCATTTAGGGCAATTTTTTTTTCAAATAGCAAATACAATAGGTTTTCAGCACTAAAGTGCTTGAACACCTAATAAGAATGAGACCTTTTTGACAGTTATAGCGCCACCTATGGTCCGATCTCCATGAAACTTTGCATGCTTCTTCACCATGTTATGACACATATGCTCATCAATTTTTGTGAAGTTTTGACTTTTCGTTTAGGATTTATAGGCTTTTGACTGTATTTTGCCCCGCCCCTTTTCTAAATGACCCTGTTACAGCCAACCAAATGCAAAATTTCAAAAAAATTTCGATAATTATTGATCTAGAGAGTCCAGAGAATAGGCCTAGACTGGTTTGGTTCCGATCGGGCGAAAAACCAGGGACTAGTTCGCAAAAGTAGGTTTTGGACAAAACTGGCCATAACAATTTTTTCTTGCTCAAATACATCTTGTCCGTCTTGAGCCATGGATCACAGTGATGTAAAAATCTTGATTCTAGGTCAAATGGTCGAGGAGTTATGGGTAATTCAGTACTTTTGGTTTCTGTAGCGCCACCTATGGGCCAATCGGGGTCATACTCTGATAGGTTCTCCCCAAAAGTGTGGCCTACCATCTGGCCGAGTTTCAAGTCTCTAGGCCTTACGGTTTGGGCTGCACGATGCGTTTTAGGGCAATTTTTTTTTTCAAATAGCAAATACAATAGGTTTTCAGCACTAAAGTGCTTGAACACCTAATAAGAATGAGACCTTTTTGACAGTTATAGCGCCACCTATGGTCCGATCTCCATGAAACTTTGCATGCTTCTTCACCATGTTATGACACATATGCTCATCAATTTTTGTGAAGTTTTGACTTTTCGTTTAGGATTTATAGGCTTTTGACTGTATTTTGCCCGCCCCTTTTCTAAATGACGCTGTTACAGCCAACCAAATGCAAAATTTCAAATTTTTTCGATAATTATTGATCTAGAGAGTCCAGAGAATAGGCCTAGACTGGTTTGGTTCCGATCGGGCGAAAAACCAGGGACTAGTTCGCAAAAGTAGGTTTTGGACAAATATGGCCATAACAAATTTTCAGTGATGTAAAAATCTTGATTCTAGGTCAAACGGTCGAGGAGTTATGGGTAATTTAGTACTTTTGGTTTCTGTAGCGCCACCTATGGGCCAATCGGGGTCATACTCTGATAGGTTCTCCCCAAAAGTGTGGCCTACCATCTGGCCGAGTTTCAAGTCTCTAGGCCTTACGGTTTGGGCTGCACGATGCATTTAGGGCAATTTTTTTTTTCAAATAGCAAATACAATAGGTTTTCAGCACTAAAGTGCTTGAACACCTAATAAGAATGAGACCTTTTTGACAGTTATAGCGCCACCTATGGTCCGATCTCCATGAAACTTTGCATGCTTCTTCACCATGTTATGACACATATGCTCATCAATTTTTGTGAAGTTTTGACTTTTCGTTTAGGATTTATAGGCTTTTGACTGTATTTTGCCCGCCCCTTTTCTAAATGACCCTGTTACAGCCAACCAAATGCAAAATTTCAAATTTTTTTCGATAATTATTGATCTAGAGAGTCCAGAGAATAGGCCTAGACTGGTTTGGTTCCGATCGGGCGAAAAACCAGGGACTAGTTCGCAAAAGTAGGTTTTGGACAAATATGGCCATAACAAATTTTCAGTGATGTAAAAATCTTGATTCTAGGTCAAACGGTCGAGGAGTTATGGGTAATTTAGTACTTTTGGTTTCTGTAGCGCCACCTATGGGCCAATCGGGGTCATACTCTGATAGGTTCTCCCCAAAAGTCTGGCCTACCATCTGGCCGAGTTTCAAGTCTCTAGGCCTTACGGTTTGGGCTGCACGATGCATTTAGGGCAATTTTTTTTTTCAAATAGCAAATACAATAGGTTTTCAGCACTAAAGTGCTTGAACACCTCATAAGAATGAGACCTTTTTGACAGTTATAGCGCCACCTATGGTCCGATCTCCATGAAACTTTGCATGCTTCTTCACCATGTTATGACACATATGCTCATCAATTTTTGTGAAGTTTTGACTTTTCGTTTAGGATTTATAGGCTTTTGACTGTATTTTGCCCGCCCCTTTTCTAAATTACCCTGTTACAGCCAACCAAATGCAAAATTTCAAAAATTTTTCGATAATTATTGATCTAGAGAGTCCAGAGAATAGGCCTAGACTGGTTTGGTTCCGATCGGGCGAAAAACCAGGGACTAGTTCGCAAAAGTAGGTTTTGGACAAAACTGGCCATAACAATTTTTCCTTGCTCAAATCGAGAATCCGAGATATACATATTGTCCGTCTTGAGCCATGGATCACAGTGATGTAAAAATCTTGATTCTAGGTCAAACGGTCGAGGAGTTATGGGTAATTTAGTACTTTTGGTTTCTGTAGCGCCACCTATGGGCCAATCGGGGTCATACTCTGATAGGTTCTCCCCAAAAGTGTGGCCTACCATCTGGCCGAGTTTCAAGTCTCTAGGCCTTACGGTTTGGGCTGCACGATGCATTTAGGGCAATTTTTTTTTCAAATAGCAAATACAATAGGTTTTCAGAACTAAAGTGCTTGAACACCTAATAAGAATGAGACCTTTTTGACAGTTATAGCGCCACCTATGGTCCGATCTCCATGAAACTTTGCATGCTTCTTCACCATATTATGACACATATGCTCATCAATTTTTGTGAAGTTTTGACTTTTCGTTTAGGATTTATAGGCTTTTGACTGTATTTTGCCCCGCCCCTTTTCTAAATGACCCTGTTACAGCCAACCAAATGCAAAATCTCATTCACTCATAAAGTGAATGAGACCTTTTTGAAAGTTATAGCGCCACCTATGGTCCGATCTCCATGAAACTTTGCATGCTTCTTCACCATTTTATGACACATATGCTCATCAATTTTTGTGAAGTTTTGACTTTTCGTTTAGGATTTATAGGCTTTTGACTGTATTTTGCCCCGCCCCTTTTCTAAATTACCCTGTTACAGCCAACCAAATGCAAAATTTCAAATTTTTTTCGATAATTATTTATCTAGAGAGTCCAGAGAATAGGCCTAGACTGGTTTGCTTCCGATCGGGCGAAAAACCAGGGACTAGTTCGCAAAAGTAGGTTTTGGACAAAACTGGCCATAACAATTTTTTCTTGCTCAAATACATCTTGTCCGTCTTGAGCCATGGATCACAGTGATGTAAAAATCTTGATTCTAGGTCAAACGGTCGAGGAGTTATGGGTAATTTAGTACTTTTGGTTTCTGTAGCGCCACCTATGGGCCAATCGGGGTCATACTCTGATAGGTTCTCCCCAAAAGTGTGGCCTACCATCTGGCCGAGTTTCAAGTCTCTAGGCCTTACGGTTTGGGCTGCACAATGCATTTAGGGCAATTTTTTTTTCAAATAGCAAATACAATAGGTTTTCAGCACTAAAGTGCTTGAACACCTAATAAGAATGAGACCTTTTTGACAGTTATAGCGCCACCTATGGTCCGATCTCCATGAAACTTTGCATGCTTCTTCACCATGTTATGACACATATGCTCATCAATTTTTGTGAAGTTTTGACTTTTCTTTTAGGATTTATAGGCTTTTGACTGTATTTTGCCCCGCCCCTTTTCTAAATGACCCTGTTACAGCCAACCAAATGCAAAATTTCAAAAAATTTTCGATAATTATTGATCTAGAGAGTCCAGAGAATAGGCCTAGACTGGTTTGGTTCCGATCGGGCGAAAAACCAGGGACTAGTTCGCAAAAGTAGGTTTTGGACAAAACTGGCCATAACAATTTTTTCTTGCTCAAATACATCTTGTCCGTCTTGAGCCATGGATCACAGTGATGTAAAAATCTTGATTCTAGGTCAAATGGTCGAGGAGTTATGGGTAATTCAGTACTTTTGGTTTCTGTAGCGCCACCTATAGGCCAATCGGGGTCATACTCTGATAGGTTCTCCCCAAAAGTGTGGCCTACCATCTGGCCGAGTTTCAAGTCTCTAGGCCTTACGGTTTGGGCTGCACGATGCGTTTTAGGGCAATTTTTTTTTTCAAATAGCAAATACAATAGGTTTTCAGCACTAAAGTGCTTGAACACCTAATAAGAATGAGACCTTTTTGACAGTTATAGCGCCACCTATGGTCCGATCTCCATGAAACTTTGCATGCTTCTTCACCATGTTATGACACATATGCTCATCAATTTTTGTGAAGTTTTGACTTTTCGTTTAGGATTTATAGGCTTTTGACTGTATTTTGCCCCGCCCCTTTTCTAAATGACCCTGTTACAGCCAACCAAATGCAAAATTTCAATTTTTTTCGATAATTATTGATCTAGAGAGTCCAGAGAATAGGCCTAGACTGGTTTGGTTCCGATCGGGCGAAAAACCAGGGACTAGTTCGCAAAAGTAGGTTTTGGACAAATATGGCCATAACAAATTTTCAGTGATGTAAAAATCTTGATTCTAGGTCAAACGGTCGAGGAGTTATGGGTAATTTAGTACTTTTGGTTTCTGTAGCGCCACCTATGGGCCAATCGGGGTCATACTCTGATAGGTTCTCCCCAAAAGTGTGGCCTACCATCTGGCCGAGTTTCAAGTCTCTAGGCCTTACGGTTTGGGCTACACGATGCATTTAGGGCAATTTTTTTTTTCAAATAGCAAATACAATAGGTTTTCAGCACTAAAGTGCTTGAACACCTAATAAGAATGAGACCTTTTTGACAGTTATAGCGCCACCTATGGTCCGATCTCCATGAAACTTTGCATGCTTCTTCACCATGTTATGACACATATGCTCATCAATTTTTGTGAAGTTTTGACTTTTCGTTTAGGATTTATAGGCTTTTGACTGTATTTTGCCCGCCCCTTTTCTAAATGACCCTGTTACAGCCAACCAAATGCAAAATTTCAAAATTTTTTCGATAATTATTGATCTAGAGAGTCCAGAGAATAGGCCTAGACTGGTTTGGTTCCGATCGGGCGAAAAACCAGGGACTAGTTCGCAAAAGTAGGTTTTGGACAAAACTGGCCATAACAATTTTTTCTTGCTCAAATCGAGAATCCGAGATATACATATTGTCCGTCTTGAGCCATGGATCACAGTGATGTAAAAATCTTGATTCTAGGTCAAACGGTCGAGGAGTTATGGGTAATTTAGTACTTTTGGTTTCTGTAGCGCCACCTATGGGCCAATCGGGGTCATACTCTGATAGGTTCTCCCCAAAAGTGTGGCCTACCATCTGGCCGAGTTTCAAGTCTCTAGGCCTTACGGTTTGGGCTGCACGATGCATTTAGGGCAATTTTTTTTTCAAATAGCAAATACAATAGGTTTTCAGCACTAAAGTGCTTGAACACCTAATAAGAATGAGACCTTTTTGACAGTTATAGCGCCACCTATGGTCCGATCTCCATGAAACTTTGCATGCTTCTTCACCATGTTATGACACATATGCTCATCAATTTTTGTGAAGTTTTGACTTTTCTTTTAGGATTTATAGGCTTTTGACTGTATTTTGCCCCGCCCCTTTTCTAAATGACCCTGTTACAGCCAACCAAATGCAAAATTTCAAAAAATTTTCGATAATTATTGATCTAGAGAGTCCAGAGAATAGGCCTAGACTGGTTTGGTTCCGATCGGGCGAAAAACCAGGGACTAGTTCGCAAAAGTAGGTTTTGGACAAAACTGGCCATAACAATTTTTTCTTGCTCAAATACATCTTGTCCGTCTTGAGCCATGGATCACAGTGATGTAAAAATCTTGATTCTAGGTCAAATGGTCGAGGAGTTATGGGTAATTCAGTACTTTTGGTTTCTGTAGCGCCACCTATAGGCCAATCGGGGTCATACTCTGATAGGTTCTCCCCAAAAGTGTGGCCTACCATCTGGCCGAGTTTCAAGTCTCTAGGCCTTACGGTTTGGGCAGCACAATGCGTTTTAGGGCAATTTTTTTTTTCAAATAGCAAATACAATAGGTTTTCAGCACTAAAGTGCTTGAACACCTAATAAGAATGAGACCTTTTTGACAGTTATAGCGCCACCTATGGTCCGATCTCCATGAAACTTTGCATGCTTCTTCACCATGTTATGACACATATGCTCATCAATTTTTGTGAAGTTTTGACTTTTCGTTTAGGATTTATAGGCTTTTGACTGTATTTTGCCCCGCCCCTTTTCTAAATGACCCTGTTACAGCCAACCAAATGCAAAATTTCAAAAAATTTTCGATAATTATTGATCTAGAGAGTCCAGAGAATAGGCCTAGACTGGTTTGGTTCCGATCGGGCGAAAAACCAGGGACTAGTTCGCAAAAGTAGGTTTTGGACAAAACTGGCCATAACAATTTTTTCTTGCTCAAATACATCTTGTCCGTCTTGAGCCATGGATCACAGTGATGTAAAAATCTTGATTCTAGGTCAAATGGTCGAGGAGTTATGGGTAATTCAGTACTTTTGGTTTCTGTAGCGCCACCTATAGGCCAATCGGGGTCATACTCTGATAGGTTCTCCCCAAAAGTGTGGCCTACCATCTGGCCGAGTTTCAAGTCTCTAGGCCTTACGGTTTGGGCAGCACAATGAGTTTTAGGGCAATTTTTTTTTTCAAATAGCAAATACAATAGGTTTTCAGCACTAAAGTGCTTGAACACCTAATAAGAATGAGACCTTTTTGACAGTTATAGCGCCACCTATGGTCCGATCTCCATGAAACTTTGCATGCTTCTTCACCATGTTATGACACATATGCTCATCAATTTTTGTGAAGTTTTGACTTTTCGTTTAGGATTTATAGGCTTTTGACTGTATTTTGCCCCGCCCCTTTTCTAAATGACCCTGTTACAGCCAACCAAATGCAAAATTTCAATTTTTTTCGATAATTATTGATCTAGAGAGTCCAGAGAATAGGCCTAGACTGGTTTGGTTCCGATCGGGCGAAAAACCAGGGACTAGTTCGCAAAAGTAGGTTTTGGACAAATATGGCCATAACAAATTTTCAGTGATGTAAAAATCTTGATTCTAGGTCAAACGGTCGAGGAGTTATGGGTAATTTAGTACTTTTGGTTTCTGTAGCGCCACCTATGGGCCAATCGGGGTCATACTCTGATAGGTTCTCCCCAAAAGTCTGGCCTACCATCTGGCCGAGTTTCAAGTCTCTAGGCCTTACGGTTTGGGCTGCACGATGCATTTAGGGCAATTTTTTTTTTCAAATAGCAAATACAATAGGTTTTCAGCACTAAAGTGCTTGAACACCTCATAAGAATGAGACCTTTTTGACAGTTATAGCGCCACCTATGGTCCGATCTCCATGAAACTTTGCATGCTTCTTCACCATGTTATGACACATATGCTCATCAATTTTTGTGAAGTTTTGACTTTTCGTTTAGGATTTATAGGCTTTTGACTGTATTTTGCCCGCCCCTTTTCTAAATGACCCTGTTACAGCCAACCAAATGCAAAATTTAAAAAATTTTTCGATAATTATTGATCTAGAGAGTCCAGAGAATAGGCCTAGACTGGTTTGGTTCCGATCGGGCGAAAAACCAGGGACTAGTTCGCAAAAGTAGGTTTTGGACAAAACTGGCCATAACAATTTTTCCTTGCTCAAATCGAGAATCCGAGATATACATATTGTCCGGCTTGAGCCATGGATCACAGTGATGTAAAAATCTTGATTCTAGGTCAAACGGTCGAGGAGTTATGGGTAATTTAGTACTTTTGGTTGCTGTAGCGCCACCTATTGGCCAATCGGGGTCATACTCTGATAGGTTCTCCCCAAAAGTGTGGCCTACCATCTGGCCGAGTTTCAAGTCTCTAGGCCTTACGGTTTGGGCTGCACGATGCATTTAGGGCAATTTTTTTTTTCAAATAGCAAATACAATAGGTTTTCAGCACTAAAGTGCTTGAACACCTAATAAGAATGAGACCTTTTTGACAGGTATAGCGCCACCTATGGTCCGATCTCCATGAAACTTTGCATGCTTCTTCACCATGTTATGACACATATGCTCATCAATTTTTGTGAAGTTTTGACTTTTCGTTTAGGATTTATAGGCTTTTGACTGTATTTTGCCCCGCCCCTTTTCTAAATGACCCTGTTACAGCCAACCAAATGCAAAATTTCAATTTTTTTTTTTGATAATTATTTATCTAGAGAATCCAGAGAATAGGCCTAGACTGGTTTGCTTCCGATCGGGCGAAAAACCAGGGACTAGTTCGCAAAAGTAGATTTTGGACAAAACTGGCCATAACAATTTTTCTTGCTCAAATCGAGAATCCGAGATATATATCTTGTCCGTCTTGAGCCATGGATCACAGTGATGTAAAAATCTTGATTCTAGGTCAAACGGTCGAGGAGTTATGGGTAATTTAGTACTTTTGGTTGCTGTAGCGCCACCTATTGGCCAATCGGGGTCATACTCTGATAGGTTCTCCCCAAAAGTGTGGCCTACCATCTGGCCGAGTTTCAAGTCTCTAGGCCTTACGGTTTGGGTTGCACGATGCATTTAGGTCAATTTTTTTTTTCAAATAGCAAATACAATAGGTTTTCAGCACTAAAGTGCTTGAACACCTAATAAGAATGAGACCTTTTTGAAAGTTATAGCGCCACCTATGGTCCGATCTCCATGAAACTTTGCATGCTTCTTCACCATATTATGACACATATGCTCATCAATTTTTGTGAAGTTTTGACTTTTCGTTTAGGATTTATAGGCTTTTGACTGTATTTTGCCCCGCCCCTTTTCTAAATGACCCTGTTACAGCCAACCAAATGCAAAATTTCAATTTTTTTTTTGATAATTATTTATCTAGAGAGTCCAGAGAATAGGCCTAGACTGGTTTGCTTCCGATCGGGCGAAAAACCAGGGACTAGTTCGCAAAAGTAGGTTTTGGACAAAACTGGCCATAACAATTTTTTCTTGCTCTAATCGAGAATCCGAGATATATATCTTGTCCGTCTTGAGCCATGGATCACAGTGATGTAAAAATCTTGATTCTAGGTCAAACGGTCGAGGAGTTATGGGTAATTTAGTACTTTTGGTTGCTGTAGCGCCACCTATTGGCCAATCGGGGTCATACTCTGATAGGTTCTCCCCAAAAGTGTGGCCTACCATCTGGCCGAGTTTCAAGTCTCTAGGCCTTACGGTTTGGGCAGCACAATGCGTTTTAGGGCAATTTTTTTTTTCAAATAGCAAATACAATAGGTTTTCAGCACTAAAGTGCTTGAACACCTAATAAGAATGAGACCTTTTTGACAGTTATAGCGCCACCTATGGTCCGATCTCCATGAAACTTTGCATGCTTCTTCACCATGTTATGACACATATGCTCATCAATTTTTGTGAAGTTTTGACTTTTCGTTTAGGATTTATAGGCTTTTGACTGTATTTTGCCCCGCCCCTTTTCTAAATGACCCTGTTACAGCCAACCAAATGCAAAATTTCAAAAAATTTTCGATAATTATTGATCTAGAGAGTCCAGAGAATAGGCCTAGACTGGTTTGGTTCCGATCGGGCGAAAAACCAGGGACTAGTTCGCAAAAGTAGGTTTTGGACAAAACTGGCCATAACAATTTTTTCTTGCTCAAATACATCTTGTCCGTCTTGAGCCATGGATCACAGTGATGTAAAAATCTTGATTCTAGGTCAAATGGTCGAGGAGTTATGGGTAATTCAGTACTTTTGGTTTCTGTAGCGCCACCTATAGGCCAATCGGGGTCATACTCTGATAGGTTCTCCCCAAAAGTGTGGCCTACCATCTGGCCGAGTTTCAAGTCTCTAGGCCTTACGGTTTGGGCAGCACAATGCGTTTTAGGGCAATTTTTTTTTTCAAATAGCAAATACAATAGGTTTTCAGCACTAAAGTGCTTGAACACCTAATAAGAATGAGACCTTTTTGACAGTTATAGCGCCACCTATGGTCCGATCTCCATGAAACTTTGCATGCTTCTTCACCATGTTATGACACATATGCTCATCAATTTTTGTGAAGTTTTGACTTTTCGTTTAGGATTTATAGGCTTTTGACTGTATTTTGCCCCGCCCCTTTTCTAAATGACCCTGTTACAGCCAACCAAATGCAAAATTTCAATTTTTTTCGATAATTATTGATCTAGAGAGTCCAGAGAATAGGCCTAGACTGGTTTGGTTCCGATCGGGCGAAAAACCAGGGACTAGTTCGCAAAAGTAGGTTTTGGACAAATATGGCCATAACAAATTTTCAGTGATGTAAAAATCTTGATTCTAGGTCAAACGGTCGAGGAGTTATGGGTAATTTAGTACTTTTGGTTTCTGTAGCGCCACCTATGGGCCAATCGGGGTCATACTCTGATAGGTTCTCCCCAAAAGTCTGGCCTACCATCTGGCCGAGTTTCAAGTCTCTAGGCCTTACGGTTTGGGCTGCACGATGCATTTAGGGCAATTTTTTTTTTCAAATAGCAAATACAATAGGTTTTCAGCACTAAAGTGCTTGAACACCTCATAAGAATGAGACCTTTTTGACAGTTATAGCGCCACCTATGGTCCGATCTCCATGAAACTTTGCATGCTTCTTCACCATGTTATGACACATATGCTCATCAATTTTTGTGAAGTTTTGACTTTTCGTTTAGGATTTATAGGCTTTTGACTGTATTTTGCCCGCCCCTTTTCTAAATGACCCTGTTACAGCCAACCA
This sequence comes from Gila orcuttii, assembly GCA_026230005.1. Lineage (NCBI taxonomy): Eukaryota > Metazoa > Chordata > Actinopteri > Cypriniformes > Leuciscidae > Gila > Gila orcuttii. The sequence goes on along the minus strand of JAPDVR010000005.1, from coordinate 36,536,211 downwards.
AATGCAAAATTTCAATTTTTTTTTTTGATAATTATTTATCTAGAGAATCCAGAGAATAGGCCTAGACTGGTTTGCTTCCGATCGGGCGAAAAACCAGGGACTAGTTCGCAAAAGTAGATTTTGGACAAAACTGGCCATAACAATTTTTCTTGCTCAAATCGAGAATCCGAGATATATATCTTGTCCGTCTTGAGCCATGGATCACAGTGATGTAAAAATCTTGATTCTAGGTCAAACGGTCGAGGAGTTATGGGTAATTTAGTACTTTTGGTTGCTGTAGCGCCACCTATTGGCCAATCGGGGTCATACTCTGATAGGTTCTCCCCAAAAGTGTGGCCTACCATCTGGCCGAGTTTCAAGTCTCTAGGCCTTACGGTTTGGGCTGCACGATGCATTTAGGGCAATTTTTTTTTTCAAATAGCAAATACAATAGGTTTTCAGCACTAAAGTGCTTGAACACCTAATAAGAATGAGACCTTTTTGACAGGTATAGCGCCACCTATGGTCCGATCTCCATGAAACTTTGCATGCTTCTTCACCATGTTATGACACATATGCTCATCAATTTTTGTGAAGTTTTGACTTTTCGTTTAGGATTTATAGGCTTTTGACTGTATTTTGCCCCGCCCCTTTTCTAAATGACCCTGTTACAGCCAACCAAATGCAAAATTTCAATTTTTTTTTTTGATAATTATTGATCTAGAGAGTCCAGAGAATAGGCCTAGACTGGTTTGGTTCCGATCGGGCGAAAAACCAGGGACTAGTTCGCAAAAGTAGGTTTTGGACAAATATGGCCATAACAAATTTTCAGTGATGTAAAAATCTTGATTCTAGGTCAAACGGTCGAGGAGTTATGGGTAATTTAGTACTTTTGGTTGCTGTAGCGCCACCTATTGGCCAATCGGGGTCATACTCTGATAGGTTCTCCCCAAAAGTGTGGCCTACCATCTGGCCGAGTTTCAAGTCTCTAGGCCTTACGGTTTGGGCTGCACGATGCATTTAGGTCAATTTTTTTTTTCAAATAGCAAATACAATAGGTTTTCAGCACTAAAGTGCTTGAACACCTAATAAGAATGAGACCTTTTTGAAAGTTATAGCGCCACCTATGGTCCGATCTCCATGAAACTTTGCATGCTTCTTCACCTTATTATGACACATATGCTCATCAATTTTTGTGAAGTTTTGACTTTTCGTTTAGGATTTATAGGCTTTTGACTGTATTTTGCCCCGCCCCTTTTCTAAATGACCCTGTTACAGCCAACCAAATGCAAAATTTCAATTTTTTTTTTGATAATTATTTATCTAGAGAGTCCAGAGAATAGGCCTAGACTGGTTTGCTTCCGATCGGGCGAAAAACCAGGGACTAGTTCGCAAAAGTAGGTTTTGGACAAAACTGGCCATAACAATTTTTTCTTGCTCTAATCGAGAATCCGAGATATATATCTTGTCCGTCTTGAGCCATGGATCACAGTGATGTAAAAATCTTGATTCTAGGTCAAACGGTCGAGGAGTTATGGGTAATTTAGTACTTTTGGTTGCTGTAGCGCCACCTATTGGCCAATCGGGGTCATACTCTGATAGGTTCTCCCCAAAAGTGTGGCCTACCATCTGGCCGAGTTTCAAGTCTCTAGGCCTTACGGTTTGGGCTGCACGATGCATTTAGGGCAATTTTTTTTTTCAAATAGCAAATACAATAGGTTTTCAGCACTAAAGTGCTTGAACACCTAATAAGAATGAGACCTTTTTGACAGGTATAGCGCCACCTATGGTCCGATCTCCATGAAACTTTGCATGCTTCTTCACCATGTTATGACACATATGCTCATCAATTTTTGTGAAGTTTTGACTTTTCGTTTAGGATTTATAGGCTTTTGACTGTATTTTGCCCCGCCCCTTTTCTAAATGACCCTGTTACAGCCAACCAAATGCAAAATTTCAATTTTTTTTTTTGATAATTATTTATCTAGAGAATCCAGAGAATAGGCCTAGACTGGTTTGCTTCCGATCGGGCGAAAAACCAGGGACTAGTTCGCAAAAGTAGATTTTGGACAAAACTGGCCATAACAATTTTTCTTGCTCAAATCGAGAATCCGAGATATATATCTTGTCCGTCTTGAGCCATGGATCACAGTGATGTAAAAATCTTGATTCTAGGTCAAACGGTCGAGGAGTTATGGGTAATTTAGTACTTTTGGTTGCTGTAGCGCCACCTATTGGCCAATCGGGGTCATACTCTGATAGGTTCTCCCCAAAAGTGTGGCCTACCATCTGGCCGAGTTTCAAGTCTCTAGGCCTTACGGTTTGGGCTGCACGATGCATTTAGGGCAATTTTTTTTTCAAATAGCAAATACAATAGGTTTTCAGCACTAAAGTGCTTGAACACCTAATAAGAATGAGACCTTTTTGACAGTTATAGCGCCACCTATGGTCCGATCTCCATGAAACTTTGCATGCTTCTTCACCATGTTATGACACATATGCTCATCAATTTTTGTGAAGTTTTGACTTTTCGTTTAGGATTTATAGGCTTTTGACTGTATTTTGCCCCGCCCCTTTTCTAAATGACCCTGTTACAGCCAACCAAATGCAAAATTTCAAAAAAATTTCGATAATTATTGATCTAGAGAGTCCAGAGAATAGGCCTAGACTGGTTTGGTTCCGATCGGGCGAAAAACCAGGGACTAGTTCGCAAAAGTAGGTTTTGGACAAAACTGGCCATAACAATTTTTTCTTGCTCAAATACATCTTGTCCGTCTTGAGCCATGGATCACAGTGATGTAAAAATCTTGATTCTAGGTCAAATGGTCGAGGAGTTATGGGTAATTCAGTACTTTTGGTTTCTGTAGCGCCACCTATAGGCCAATCGGGGTCATACTCTGATAGGTTCTCCCCAAAAGTGTGGCCTACCATCTGGCCGAGTTTCAAGTCTCTAGGCCTTACGGTTTGGGCTGCACGATGCGTTTTAGGGCAATTTTTTTTTTCAAATAGCAAATACAATAGGTTTTCAGCACTAAAGTGCTTGAACACCTAATAAGAATGAGACCTTTTTGACAGTTATAGCGCCACCTATGGTCCGATCTCCATGAAACTTTGCATGCTTCTTCACCATGTTATGACACATATGCTCATCAATTTTTGTGAAGTTTTGACTTTTCGTTTAGGATTTATAGGCTTTTGACTGTATTTTGCCCCGCCCCTTTTCTAAATGACCCTGTTACAGCCAACCAAATGCAAAATTTCAAATTTTTTCGATAATTATTGATCTAGAGAGTCCAGAGAATAGGCCTAGACTGGTTTGGTTCCGATCGGGCGAAAAACCAGGGACTAGTTCGCAAAAGTAGGTTTTGGACAAATATGGCCATAACAAATTTTCAGTGATGTAAAAATCTTGATTCTAGGTCAAACGGTCGAGGAGTTATGGGTAATTTAGTACTTTTGGTTTCTGTAGCGCCACCTATGGGCCAATCGGGGTCATACTCTGATAGGTTCTCCCCAAAAGTGTGGCCTACCATCTGGCCGAGTTTCAAGTCTCTAGGCCTTACGGTTTGGGCTGCACGATGCATTTAGGGCAATTTTTTTTTTCAAATAGCAAATACAATAGGTTTTCAGCACTAAAGTGCTTGAACACCTAATAAGAATGAGACCTTTTTGACAGTTATAGCGCCACCTATGGTCCGATCTCCATGAAACTTTGCATGCTTCTTCACCATGTTATGACACATATGCTCATCAATGTTTGTGAAGTTTTGACTTTTCGTTTAGGATTTATAGGCTTTTGACTGTATTTTGCCCGCCCCTTTTCTAAATGACCCTGTTACAGCCAACCAAATGCAAAATTTCAAAATTTTTTCGATAATTATTGATCTAGAGAGTCCAGAGAATAGGCCTAGACTGGTTTGGTTCCGATCGGGCGAAAAACCAGGGACTAGTTCGCAAAAGTAGGTTTTGGACAAAACTGGCCATAACAATTTTTTCTTGCTCAAATCGAGAATCCGAGATATACATATTGTCCGTCTTGAGCCATGGATCACAGTGATGTAAAAATCTTGATTCTAGGTCAAACGGTCGAGGAGTTATGGGTAATTTAGTACTTTTGGTTTCTGTAGCGCCACCTATGGGCCAATCGGGGTCATACTCTGATAGGTTCTCCCCAAAAGTGTGGCCTACCATCTGGCCGAGTTTCAAGTCTCTAGGCCTTACGGTTTGGGCTGCACGATGCATTTAGGGCAATTTTTTTTTCAAATAGCAAATACAATAGGTTTTCAGCACTAAAGTGCTTGAACACCTAATAAGAATGAGACCTTTTTGACAGTTATAGCGCCACCTATGGTCCGATCTCCATGAAACTTTGCATGCTTCTTCACCATGTTATGACACATATGCTCATCAATTTTTGTGAAGTTTTGACTTTTCTTTTAGGATTTATAGGCTTTTGACTGTATTTTGCCCCGCCCCTTTTCTAAATGACCCTGTTACAGCCAACCAAATGCAAAATTTCAAAAAATTTTCGATAATTATTGATCTAGAGAGTCCAGAGAATAGGCCTAGACTGGTTTGGTTCCGATCGGGCGAAAAACCAGGGACTAGTTCGCAAAAGTAGGTTTTGGACAAAACTGGCCATAACAATTTTTTCTTGCTCAAATACATCTTGTCCGTCTTGAGCCATGGATCACAGTGATGTAAAAATCTTGATTCTAGGTCAAATGGTCGAGGAGTTATGGGTAATTCAGTACTTTTGGTTTCTGTAGCGCCACCTATAGGCCAATCGGGGTCATACTCTGATAGGTTCTCCCCAAAAGTGTGGCCTACCATCTGGCCGAGTTTCAAGTCTCTAGGCCTTACGGTTTGGGCAGCACAATGCGTTTTAGGGCAATTTTTTTTTTCAAATAGCAAATACAATAGGTTTTCAGCACTAAAGTGCTTGAACACCTAATAAGAATGAGACCTTTTTGACAGTTATAGCGCCACCTATGGTCCGATCTCCATGAAACTTTGCATGCTTCTTCACCATGTTATGACACATATGCTCATCAATTTTTGTGAAGTTTTGACTTTTCGTTTAGGATTTATAGGCTTTTGACTGTATTTTGCCCCGCCCCTTTTCTAAATGACCCTGTTACAGCCAACCAAATGCAAAATTTCAAAAAATTTTCGATAATTATTGATCTAGAGAGTCCAGAGAATAGGCCTAGACTGGTTTGGTTCCGATCGGGCGAAAAACCAGGGACTAGTTCGCAAAAGTAGGTTTTGGACAAAACTGGCCATAACAATTTTTTCTTGCTCAAATACATCTTGTCCGTCTTGAGCCATGGATCACAGTGATGTAAAAATCTTGATTCTAGGTCAAATGGTCGAGGAGTTATGGGTAATTCAGTACTTTTGGTTTCTGTAGCGCCACCTATAGGCCAATCGGGGTCATACTCTGATAGGTTCTCCCCAAAAGTGTGGCCTACCATCTGGCCGAGTTTCAAGTCTCTAGGCCTTACGGTTTGGGCAGCACAATGCGTTTTAGGGCAATTTTTTTTTTCAAATAGCAAATACAATAGGTTTTCAGCACTAAAGTGCTTGAACACCTAATAAGAATGAGACCTTTTTGACAGTTATAGCGCCACCTATGGTCCGATCTCCATGAAACTTTGCATGCTTCTTCACCATGTTATGACACATATGCTCATCAATTTTTGTGAAGTTTTGACTTTTCGTTTAGGATTTATAGGCTTTTGACTGTATTTTGCCCCGCCCCTTTTCTAAATGACCCTGTTACAGCCAACCAAATGCAAAATTTCAATTTTTTTCGATAATTATTGATCTAGAGAGTCCAGAGAATAGGCCTAGACTGGTTTGGTTCCGATCGGGCGAAAAACCAGGGACTAGTTCGCAAAAGTAGGTTTTGGACAAATATGGCCATAACAAATTTTCAGTGATGTAAAAATCTTGATTCTAGGTCAAACGGTCGAGGAGTTATGGGTAATTTAGTACTTTTGGTTTCTGTAGCGCCACCTATGGGCCAATCGGGGTCATACTCTGATAGGTTCTCCCCAAAAGTCTGGCCTACCATCTGGCCGAGTTTCAAGTCTCTAGGCCTTACGGTTTGGGCTGCACGATGCATTTAGGGCAATTTTTTTTTTCAAATAGCAAATACAATAGGTTTTCAGCACTAAAGTGCTTGAACACCTCATAAGAATGAGACGTTTTTGACAGTTATAGCGCCACCTATGGTCCGATCTCCATGAAACTTTGCATGCTTCTTCACCATGTTATGACACATATGCTCATCAATTTTTGTGAAGTTTTGACTTTTCGTTTAGGATTTATAGGCTTTTGACTGTATTTTGCCCGCCCCTTTTCTAAATGACCCTGTTACAGCCAACCAAATGCAAAATTTCAAAAATTTTTCGATAATTATTGATCTAGAGAGTCCAGAGAATAGGCCTAGACTGGTTTGGTTCCGATCGGGCGAAAAACCAGGGACTAGTTCGCAAAAGTAGGTTTTGGACAAAACTGGCCATAACAATTTTTCCTTGCTCAAATCGAGAATCCGAGATATACATATTGTCCGTCTTGAGCCATGGATCACAGTGATGTAAAAATCTTGATTCTAGGTCAAACGGTCGAGGAGTTATGGGTAATTTAGTACTTTTGGTTGCTGTAGCGCCACCTATTGGCCAATCGGGGTCATACTCTGATAGGTTCTCCCCAAAAGTGTGGCCTACCATCTGGCCAAGTTTCAAGTCTCTAGGCCTTACGGTTTGGGCTGCACGATGCATTTAGGGCAATTTTTTTTTTCAAATAGCAAATACAATAGGTTTTCAGCACTAAAGTGCTTGAACACCTAATAAGAATGAGACCTTTTTGACAGGTATAGCGCCACCTATGGTCCGATCTCCATGAAACTTTGCATGCTTCTTCACCATGTTATGACACATATGCTCATCAATTTTTGTGAAGTTTTGACTTTTCGTTTAGGATTTATAGGCTTTTGACTGTATTTTGCCCCGCCCCTTTTCTAAATGACCCTGTTACAGCCAACCAAATGCAAAATTTCAATTTTTTTTTTTGATAATTATTTATCTAGAGAATCCAGAGAATAGGCCTAGACTGGTTTGCTTCCGATCGGGCGAAAAACCAGGGACTAGTTCGCAAAAGTAGATTTTGGACAAAACTGGCCATAACAATTTTTCTTGCTCAAATCGAGAATCCGAGATATATATCTTGTCCGTCTTGAGCCATGGATCACAGTGATGTAAAAATCTTGATTCTAGGTCAAACGGTCGAGGAGTTATGGGTAATTTAGTACTTTTGGTTGCTGTAGCGCCACCTATTGGCCAATCGGGGTCATACTCTGATAGGTTCTCCACAAAAGTGTGGCCTACCATCTGGCCGAGTTTCAAGTCTCTAGGCCTTACGGTTTGGGTTGCACGATGCATTTAGGTCAATTTTTTTTTTCAAATAGCAAATACAATAGGTTTTCAGCACTAAAGTGCTTGAACACCTAATAAGAATGAGACCTTTTTGAAAGTTATAGCGCCACCTATGGTCCGATCTCCATGAAACTTTGCATGCTTCTTCACCATGTTATGACACATATGCTCATCAATTTTTGTGAAGTTTTGACTTTTCGTTTAGGATTTATAGGCTTTTGACTGTATTTTGCCCCGCCCCTTTTCTAAATGACCCTGTTACAGCCAACCAAATGCAAAATTTCAATTTTTTTTTGATAATTATTTATCTAGAGAGTCCAGAGAATAGGCCTAGACTGGTTTGCTTCCGATCGGGCGAAAAACCAGGGACTAGTTCGCAAAAGTAGGTTTTGGACAAGACTGGCCATAACAATTTTTTCTTGCTCTAATCGAGAATCCGAGATATATATCTTGTCCGTCTTGAGCCATGGATCACAGTGATGTAAAAATCTTGATTCTAGGTCAAACGGTCGAGGAGTTATGGGTAATTTAGTACTTTTGGTTTCTGTAGCGCCACTTATTGGCCAATCGGGGTCATACTCTGATAGGTTCTCCCCAAAAGTGTGGCCTACCATCTGGCCGAGTTTCAAGTCTCTAGGCCTTACGGTTTGGGCTGCACGATGCATTTAGGTCAATTTTTTTTTTCAAATAGCAAATACAATAGGTTTTCAGCACTAAAGTGCTTGAACACCTAATAAGAATGAGACCTTTTTGAAAGTTATAGCGCCACCTATGGTCCGATCTCCATGAAACTTTGCATGCTTCTTCACCATTTTATGACACATATGCTCATCAATTTTTGTGAAGTTTTGACTTTTCGTTTAGGATTTATAGGCTTTTGACTGTATTTTCCCCGCCCCTTTTCTAAATTACCCTGTTACAGCCAACCAAATGCAAAATTTCAAATTTTTTTCGATAATTATTTATCTAGAGAGTCCAGAGAATAGGCCTAGACTGGTTTGCTTCCGATCGGGCGAAAAACCAGGGACTAGTTCGCAAAAGTAGGTTTTGGACAAAACTGGCCATAACAATTTTTTCTTGCTCAAATACATCTTGTCCGTCTTGAGCCATGGATCACAGTGATGTAAAAATCTTGATTCTAGGTCAAACGGTCGAGGAGTTATGGGTAATTTAGTACTTTTGGTTTCTGTAGCGCCACCTATGGGCCAATCGGGGTCATACTCTGATAGGTTCTCCCCAAAAGTGTGGCCTACCATCTGGCCGAGTTTCAAGTCTCTAGGCCTTACGGTTTGGGCTGCACGATGCGTTTTAGGGCAATTTTTTTTTTCAAATAGCAAATACAATAGGTTTTCAGCACTAAAGTGCTTGAACACCTAATAAGAATGAGACCTTTTTGACAGTTATAGCGCCACCTATGGTCCGATCTCCATGAAACTTTGCATGCTTCTTCACCATGTTATGACACATATGCTCATCAATTTTTGTGAAGTTTTGACTTTTCGTTTAGGATTTATAGGCTTTTGACTGTATTTTGCCCCGCCCCTTTTCTAAATGACCCTGTTACAGCCAACCAAATGCAAAATTTCAAATTTTTTCGATAATTATTGATCTAGAGAGTCCAGAGAATAGGCCTAGACTGGTTTGGTTCCGATCGGGCGAAAAACCAGGGACTAGTTCGCAAAAGTAGGTTTTGGACAAATATGGCCATAACAAATTTTCAGTGATGTAAAAATCTTGATTCTAGGTCAAACGGTCGAGGAGTTATGGGTAATTTAGTACTTTTGGTTTCTGTAGCGCCACCTATGGGCCAATCGGGGTCATACTCTGATAGGTTCTCCCCAAAAGTGTGGCCTACCATCTGGCCGAGTTTCAAGTCTCTAGGCCTTACGGTTTGGGCTGCACGATGCATTTAGGGCAATTTTTTTTTTCAAATAGCAAATACAATAGGTTTTCAGCACTAAAGTGCTTGAACACCTAATAAGAATGAGACCTTTTTGACAGTTATAGCGCCACCTATGGTCCGATCTCCATGAAACTTTGCATGCTTCTTCACCATGTTATGACACATATGCTCATCAATTTTTGTGAAGTTTTGACTTTTCGTTTAGGATTTATAGGCTTTTGACTGTATTTTGCCCGCCCCTTTTCTAAATGACCCTGTTACAGCCAACCAAATGCAAAATTTCAAAATTTTTTCGATAATTATTGATCTAGAGAGTCCAGAGAATAGGCCTAGACTGGTTTGGTTCCGATCGGGCGAGAAACCAGGGACTAGTTCGCAAAAGTAGGTTTTGGACAAAACTGGCCATAACAATTTTTTCTTGCTCAAATCGAGAATCCGAGATATACATATTGTCCGTCTTGAGCCATGGATCACAGTGATGTAAAAATCTTGATTCTAGGTCAAACGGTCGAGGAGTTATGGGTAATTTAGTACTTTTGGTTTCTGTAGCGCCACCTATGGGCCAATCGGGGTCATACTCTGATAGGTTCTCCCCAAAAGTGTGGCCTACCATCTGGCCGAGTTTCAAGTCTCTAGGCCTTACGGTTTGGGCTGCACGATGCATTTAGGGCAATTTTTTTTTCAAATAGCAAATACAATAGGTTTTCAGCACTAAAGTGCTTGAACACCTAATAAGAATGAGACCTTTTTGACAGTTATAGCGCCACCTATGGTCCGATCTCCATGAAACTTTGCATGCTTCTTCACCATGTTATGACACATATGCTCATCAATTTTTGTGAAGTTTTGACTTTTCTTTTAGGATTTATAGGCTTTTGACTGTATTTTGCCCCGCCCCTTTTCTAAATGACCCTGTTACAGCCAACCAAATGCAAAATTTCAAAAAATTTTCGATAATTATTGATCTAGAGAGTCCAGAGAATAGGCCTAGACTGGTTTGGTTCCGATCGGGCGAAAAACCAGGGACTAGTTCGCAAAAGTAGGTTTTGGACAAAACTGGCCATAACAATTTTTTCTTGCTCAAATACATCTTGTCCGTCTTGAGCCATGGATCACAGTGATGTAAAAATCTTGATTCTAGGTCAAATGGTCGAGGAGTTATGGGTAATTCAGTACTTTTGGTTTCTGTAGCGCCACCTATAGGCCAATCGGGGTCATACTCTGATAGGTTCTCCCCAAAAGTGTGGCCTACCATCTGGCCGAGTTTCAAGTCTCTAGGCCTTACGGTTTGGGCAGCACAATGCGTTTTAGGGCAATTTTTTTTTTCAAATAGCAAATACAATAGGTTTTCAGCACTAAAGTGCTTGAACACCTAATAAGAATGAGACCTTTTTGACAGTTATAGCGCCACCTATGGTCCGATCTCCATGAAACTTTGCATGCTTCTTCACCATGTTATGACACATATGCTCATCAATTTTTGTGAAGTTTTGACTTTTCGTTTAGGATTTATAGGCTTTTGACTGTATTTTGCCCCGCCCCTTTTCTAAATGACCCTGTTACAGCCAACCAAATGCAAAATTTCAATTTTTTTCGATAATTATTGATCTAGAGAGTCCAGAGAATAGGCCTAGACTGGTTTGGTTCCGATCGGGCGAAAAACCAGGGACTAGTTCGCAAAAGTAGGTTTTGGACAAATATGGCCATAACAAATTTTCAGTGATGTAAAAATCTTGATTCTAGGTCAAACGGTCGAGGAGTTATGGGTAATTTAGTACTTTTGGTTTCTGTAGCGCCACCTATGGGCCAATCGGGGTCATACTCTGATAGGTTCTCCCCAAAAGTCTGGCCTACCATCTGGCCGAGTTTCAAGTCTCTAGGCCTTACGGTTTGGGCTGCACGATGCATTTAGGGCAATTTTTTTTTTCAAATAGCATATACAATAGGTTTTCAGCACTAAAGTGCTTGAACACCTAATAAGAATGAGACCTTTTTGACAGTTATAGCGCCACCTATGGTCCGATCTCCATGAAACTTTGCATGCTTCTTCACCATGTTATGACACATATGCTCATCAATTTTTGTGAAGTTTTGACTTTTCGTTTAGGATTTATAGGCTTTTGACTGTATTTTGCCCGCCCCTTTTCTAAATGACCCTGTTACAGCCAACCAAATGCAAAATTTCAAAAAATTTTCGATAATTATTGATCTAGAGAGTCCAGAGAATAGGCCTAGACTGGTTTGGTTCCGATCGGGCGAAAAACCAGGGACTAGTTCGCAAAAGTAGGTTTTGGACAAAACTGGCCATAACAATTTTTCCTTGCTCAAATCGAGAATCCGAGATATACATATTGTCCGTCTTGAGCCATGGATCACAGTGATGTAAAAATCTTGATTCTAGGTCAAACGGTCGAGGAGTTATGGGTAATTTAGTACTTTTGGTTTCTGTAGCGCCACCTATGGGCCAATCGGGGTCATACTCTGATAGGTTCTCCCCAAAAGTGTGGCCTACCATCTGGCCGAGTTTCAAGTCTCTAGGCCTTACGGTTTGGGCTGCACGATGCATTTAGGGCAATTTTTTTTTCAAATAGCAAATACAATAGGTTTTCAGCACTAAAGTGCTTGAACACCTAATAAGAATGAGACCTTTTTGACAGTTATAGCGCCACCTATGGTCCGATCTCCATGAAACTTTGCATGCTTCTTCACCATGTTATGACACATATGCTCATCAATTTTTGTGAAGTTTTGACTTTTCGTTTAGGATTTATAGGCTTTTGACTGTATTTTGCCCCGCCCCTTTTCTAAATGACCCTGTTACAGCCAACCAAATGCAAAATTTCAAAAAAATTTCGATAATTATTGATCTAGAGAGTCCAGAGAATAGGCCTAGACTGGTTTGGTTCCGATCGGGCGAAAAACCAGGGACTAGTTCGCAAAAGTAGGTTTTGGACAAAACTGGCCATAACAATTTTTTCTTGCTCAAATACATCTTGTCCGTCTTGAGCCATGGATCACAGTGATGTAAAAATCTTGATTCTAGGTCAAATGGTCGAGGAGTTATGGGTAATTCAGTACTTTTGGTTTCTGTAGCGCCACCTATGGGCCAATCGGGGTCATACTCTGATAGGTTCTCCCCAAAAGTGTGGCCTACCATCTGGCCGAGTTTCAAGTCTCTAGGCCTTACGGTTTGGGCTGCACGATGCGTTTTAGGGCAATTTTTTTTTCAAATAGCAAATACAATAGGTTTTCAGCACTAAAGTGCTTGAACACCTAATAAGAATGAGACCTTTTTGACAGTTATAGCGCCACCTATGGTCCGATCTCCATGAAACTTTGCATGCTTCTTCACCATGTTATGACACATATGCTCATCAATTTTTGTGAAGTTTTGACTTTTCGTTTAGGATTTATAGGCTTTTGACTGTATTTTGCCCCGCCCCTTTTCTAAATGACCCTGTTACAGCCAACCAAATGCAAAATTTCAATTTTTTTCGATAATTATTGATCTAGAGAGTCCAGAGAATAGGCCTAGACTGGTTTGGTTCCGATCGGGCGAAAAACCAGGGACTAGTTCGCAAAAGTAGGTTTTGGACAAATATGGCCATAACAAATTTTCAGTGATGTAAAAATCTTGATTCTAGGTCAAACGGTCGAGGAGTTATGGGTAATTTAGTACTTTTGGTTTCTGTAGCGCCACCTATGGGCCAATCGGGGTCATACTCTGATAGGTTCTCCCCAAAAGTGTGGCCTACCATCTGGCCGAGTTTCAAGTCTCTAGGCCTTACGGTTTGGGCTGCACGATGCATTTAGGGCAATTTTTTTTTTCAAATAGCAAATACAATAGGTTTTCAGCACTAAAGTGCTTGAACACCTAATAAGAATGAGACCTTTTTGACAGTTATAGCGCCACCTATGGTCCGATCTCCATGAAACTTTGCATGCTTCTTCACCATGTTATGACACATATGCTCATCAATTTTTGTGAAGTTTTGACTTTTCGTTTAGGATTTATAGGCTTTTGACTGTATTTTGCCCGCCCCTTTTCTAAATGACCCTGTTACAGCCAACCAAATGCAAAATTTCAAAAAATTTTCGATAATTATTGATCTAGAGAGTCCAGAGAATAGGCCTAGACTGGGTTGGTTCCGATCGGGCGAAAAACCAGGGACTAGTTCGCAAAAGTAGGTTTTGGACAAAACTGGCCATAACAATTTTTTCTTGCTCAAATCGAGAATCCGAGATATACATATTGTCCGTCTTGAGCCATGGATCACAGTGATGTAAAAATCTTGATTCTAGGTCAAACGGTCGAGGAGTTATGGGTAATTTAGTACTTTTGGTTTCTGTAGCGCCACCTATGGGCCAATCGGGGTCATACTCTGATAGGTTCTCCCCAAAAGTGTGGCCTACCATCTGGCCGAGTTTCAAGTCTCTAGGCCTTACGGTTTGGGCTGCACGATGCATTTAGGGCAATTTTTTTTTCAAATAGCAAATACAATAGGTTTTCAGCACTAAAGTGCTTGAACACCTAATAAGAATGAGACCTTTTTGACAGTTATAGCGCCACCTATGGTCCGATCTCCATGAAACTTTGCATGCTTCTTCACCATGTTATGACACATATGCTCATCAATTTTTGTGAAGTTTTGACTTTTCTTTTAGGATTTATAAGCTTTTGACTGTATTTTGCCCGCCCCTTTTCTAAATGACCCTGTTACAGCCAACCAAATGCAAAATTTCAAAAAATTTTCGATAATTATTGATCTAGAGAGTCCAGAGAATAGGCCTAGACTGGTTTGGTTCCGATCGGGCGAAAAACCAGGGACTAGTTCGCAAAAGTAGGTTTTGGACAAAACTGGCCATAACAATTTTTTCTTGCTCAAATACATCTTGTCCGTCTTGAGCCATGGATCACAGTGATGTAAAAATCTTGATTCTAGGTCAAATGGTCGAGGAGTTATGGGTAATTCAGTACTTTTGGTTTCTGTAGCGCCACCTATAGGCCAATCGGGGTCATACTCTGATAGGTTCTCCCCAAAAGTGTGGCCTACCATCTGGCCGAGTTTCAAGTCTCTAGGCCTTACGGTTTGGGCTGCACAATGCGTTTTAGGGCAATTTTTTTTTTCAAATAGCAAATACAATAGGTTTTCAGCACTAAAGTGCTTGAACACCTAATAAGAATGAGACCTTTTTGACAGTTATAGCGCCACCTATGGTCCGATCTCCATGAAACTTTGCATGCTTCTTCACCATGTTATGACACATATGCTCATCAATTTTTGTGAAGTTTTGACTTTTCGTTTAGGATTTATAGGCTTTTGACAGTATTTTGCCCTGCCCCTTTTCTAAATGACCCTGTTACAGCCAACCAAATGCAAAATTTCAAATTTTTTCGATAATTATTGATCTAGAGAGTCCAGAGAATAGGCCTAGACTGGTTTGGTTCCGATCGGGCGAAAAACCAGGGACTAGTTCGCAAAAGTAGGTTTTGGACAAATATGGCCATAACAAATTTTCAGTGATGTAAAAATCTTGATTCTAGGTCAAACGGTCGAGGAGTTATGGGTAATTTAGTACTTTTGGTTTCTGTAGCGCCACCTATGGGCCAATCGGGGTCATACTCTGATAGGTTCTCCCCAAAAGTGTGGCCTACCATCTGGGCGAGTTTCAAGTCTCTAGGCCTTACGGTTTGGGCTGCACAATGCATTTAGGGCAATTTTTTTTTTCAAATAGCAAATACAATAGGTTTTCAGCACTAAAGTGCTTGAACACCTAATAAGAATGAGACCTTTTTGACAGTTATAGCGCCACCTATGGTCCGATCTCCATGAAACTTTGCATGCTTCTTCACCATGTTATGACACATATGCTCATCAATTTTTGTGAAGTTTTGACTTTTCGTTTAGGATTTATAGGCTTTTGACTGTATTTTGCCCCGCCCCTTTTCTAAATGACCCTGTTACAGCCAACCAAATGCAAAATTTCAAAAAAATTTCGATAATTATTGATCTAGAGAGTCCAGAGAATAGGCCTAGACTGGTTTGGTTCCGATCGGGCGAAAAACCAGGGACTAGTTCGCAAAAGTAGGTTTTGGACAAAACTGGCCATAACAATTTTTTCTTGCTCAAATACATCTTGTCCGTCTTGAGCCATGGATCACAGTGATGTAAAAATCTTGATTCTAGGTCAAATGGTCGAGGAGTTATGGGTAATTCAGTACTTTTGGTTTCTGTAGCGCCACCTATGGGCCAATCGGGGTCATACTCTGATAGGTTCTCCCCAAAAGTGTGGCCTACCATCTGGCCGAGTTTCAAGTCTCTAGGCCTTACGGTTTGGGCTGCACGATGCGTTTTAGGGCAATTTTTTTTTTCAAATAGCAAATACAATAGGTTTTCAGCACTAAAGTGCTTGAACACCTAATAAGAATGAGACCTTTTTGACAGTTATAGCGCCACCTATGGTCCGATCTCCATGAAACTTTGCATGCTTCTTCACCATGTTATGACACATATGCTCATCAATTTTTGTGAAGTTTTGACTTTTCGTTTAGGATTTATAGGCTTTTGACTGTATTTTGCCCCGCCCCTTTTCTAAATGACCCTGTTACAGCCAACCAAATGCAAAATTTCAAATTTTTTCGATAATTATTGATCTAGAGAGTCCAGAGAATAGGCCTAGACTGGTTTGGTTCCGATCGGGCGAAAAACCAGGGACTAGTTCGCAAAAGTAGGTTTTGGACAAATATGGCCATAACAAATTTTCAGTGATGTAAAAATCTTGATTCTAGGTCAAACGGTCGAGGAGTTATGGGTAATTTAGTACTTTTGGTTTCTGTAGCGCCACCTATGGGCCAATCGGGGTCATACTCTGATAGGTTCTCCCCAAAAGTGTGGCCTACCATCTGGCCGAGTTTCAAGTCTCTAGGCCTTACGGTTTGGGCTGCACGATGCATTTAGGGCAATTTTTTTTTTCAAATAGCAAATACAATAGGTTTTCAGCACTAAAGTGCTTGAACACCTAATAAGAATGAGACCTTTTTGACAGTTATAGCGCCACCTATGGTCCGATCTCCATGAAACTGTGCATGCTTCTTCACCATGTTATGACACATATGCTCATCAATTTTTGTGAAGTTTTGACTTTTCGTTTAGGATTTATAGGCTTTTGACTGTATTTTGCCCGCCCCTTTTCTAAATGACCCTGTTACAGCCAACCAAATGCAAAATTTCAAAATTTTTTCGATAATTATTGATCTAGAGAGTCCAGAGAATAGGCCTAGACTGGTTTGGTTCCGATCGGGCGAAAAACCAGGGACTAGTTCGCAAAAGTAGGTTTTGGACAAAACTGGCCATAACAATTGTTTCTTGCTCAAATCGAGAATCCGAGATATACATATTGTCCGTCTTGAGCCATGGATCACAGTGATGTAAAAATCTTGATTCTAGGTCAAACGGTCGAGGAGTTATGGGTAATTTAGTACTTTTGGTTTCTGTAGCGCCACCTATGGGCCAATCGGGGTCATACTCTGATAGGTTCTCCCCAAAAGTGTGGCCTACCATCTGGCCGAGTTTCAAGTCTCTAGGCCTTACGGTTTGGGCTGCACGATGCATTTAGGGCAATTTTTTTTTCAAATAGCAAATACAATAGGTTTTCAGCACTAAAGTGCTTGAACACCTAATAAGAATGAGACCTTTTTGACAGTTATAGCGCCACCTATGGTCCGATCTCCATGAAACTTTGCATGCTTCTTCACCATGTTATGACACATATGCTCATCAATTTTTGTGAAGTTTTGACTTTTCTTTTAGGATTTATAGGCTTTTGACTGTATTTTGCCCCGCCCCTTTTCTAAATGACCCTGTTACAGCCAACCAAATGCAAAATTTCAAAAAATTTTCGATAATTATTGATCTAGAGAGTCCAGAGAATAGGCCTAGACTGGTTTGGTTCCGATCGGGCGAAAAACCAGGGACTAGTTCGCAAAAGTAGGTTTTGGACAAAACTGGCCATAACAATTTTTTCTTGCTCAAATACATCTTGTCCGTCTTGAGCCATGGATCACAGTGATGTAAAAATCTTGATTCTAGGTCAAATGGTCGAGGAGTTATGGGTAATTCAGTACTTTTGGTTTCTGTAGCGCCACCTATAGGCCAATCGGGGTCATACTCTGATAGGTTCTCCCCAAAAGTGTGGCCTACCATCTGGCCGAGTTTCAAGTCTCTAGGCCTTACGGTTTGGGCAGCACAATGCGTTTTAGGGCAATTTTTTTTTTCAAATAGCAAATACAATAGGTTTTCAGCACTAAACTGCTTGAACACCTAATAAGAATGAGACCTTTTTGACAGTTATAGCGCCACCTATGGTCCGATCTCCATGAAACTTTGCATGCTTCTTCACCATGTTATGACACATATGCTCATCAATTTTTGTGAAGTTTTGACTTTTCGTTTAGGATTTATAGGCTTTTGACTGTATTTTGCCCCGCCCCTTTTCTAAATGACCCTGTTACAGCCAACCAAATGCAAAATTTCAATTTTTTTCGATAATTATTGATCTAGAGAGTCCAGAGAATAGGCCTAGACTGGTTTGGTTCCGATCGGGCGAAAAACCAGGGACTAGTTCGCAAAAGTAGGTTTTGGACAAATATGGCCATAACAAATTTTCAGTGATGTAAAAATCTTGATTCTAGGTCAAACGGTCGAGGAGTTATGGGTAATTTAGTACTTTTGGTTTCTGTAGCGCCACCTATGGGCCAATCGGGGTCATACTCTGATAGGTTCTCCCCAAAAGTCTGGCCTACCATCTGGCCGAGTTTCAAGTCTCTAGGCCTTACGGTTTGGGCTGCACGATGCATTTAGGGCAATTTTTTTTTTCAAATAGCAAATACAATAGGTTTTCAGCACTAAAGTGCTTGAACACCTAATAAGAATGAGACCTTTTTGACAGTTATAGCGCCACCTATGGTCCGATCTCCATGAAACTTTGCATGCTTCTTCACCATGTTATGACACATATGCTCATAAATTTTTGTGAAGTTTTGACTTTTCGTTTAGGATTTATAGGCTTTTGACTGTATTTTGCCCCGCCCCTTTTCTAAATGACCCTGTTACAGCCAACCAAATGCAAAATTTCAAAAAAATTTCGATAATTATTGATCTAGAGAGTCCAGAGAATAGGCCTAGACTGGTTTGGTTCCGATCGGGCGAAAAACCAGGGACTAGTTCGCAAAAGTAGGTTTTGGACAAAACTGGCCATAACAATTTTTTCTTGCTCAAATACATCTTGTCCGTCTTGAGCCATGGATCACAGTGATGTAAAAATCTTGATTCTAGGTCAAACGGTCGAGGAGTTATGGGTAATTTAGTACTTTTGGTTGCTGTAGCGCCACCTATTGGCCAATCGGGGTCATACTCTGATAGGTTCTCCCCAAAAGTGTGGCCTACCATCTGGCCGAGTTTCAAGTCTCTAGGCCTTACGGTTTGGGCTGCACGATGCATTTAGGGCAATTTTTTTTTTTCAAATAGCAAATACAATAGGTTTTCAGCACTAAAGTGCTTGAACACCTAATAAGAATGAGACCTTTTTGACAGTTATAGCGCCACCTATGGTCCGATCTCCATGAAACTTTGCATGCTTCTTCACCATGTTATGACACATATGCTCATCAATTTTTGTGAAGTTTTGACTTTTCGTTTAGGATTTATAGGCTTTTGACTGTATTTTGCCCCGCCCCTTTTCTAAATGACCCTGTTACAGCCAACCAAATGCAAAATTTCAAAAAAATTTCGATAATTATTGATCTAGAGAGTCCAGAGAATAGGCCTAGACTGGTTTGGTTCCGATCGGGCGAAAAACCAGGGACTAGTTTGCAAAAGTAGGTTTTGGACAAAACTGGCCATAACAATTTTTTCTTGCTCAAATACATCTTGTCCGTCTTGAGCCATGGATCACAGTGATGTAAAAATCTTGATTCTAGGTCAAATGGTCGAGGAGTTATGGGTAATTCAGTACTTTTGGTTTCTGTAGCGCCACCTATGGGCCAATCGGGGTCATACTCTGATAGGTTCTCCCCAAAAGTGTGGCCTACCATCTGGCCGAGTTTCAAGTCTCTAGGCCTTACGGTTTGGGCTGCACGATGCGTTTTAGGGCAATTTTTTTTTTCAAATAGCAAATACAATAGGTTTTCAGCACTAAAGTGCTTGAACACCTAATAAGAATGAGACCTTTTTGACAGTTATAGCGCCACCTATGGTCCGATCTCCATGAAACTTTGCATGCTTCTTCACCATGTTATGACACATATGCTCATCAATTTTTGTGAAGTTTTGACTTTTCGTTTAGGATTTATAGGCTTTTGACTGTATTTTGCCCCGCCCCTTTTCTAAATGACCCTGTTACAGCCAACCAAATGCAAAATTTCAAATTTTTTCGATAATTATTGATCTAGAGAGTCCAGAGAATAGGCCTAGACTGGTTTGGTTCCGATCGGGCGAAAAACCAGGGACTAGTTCGCAAAAGTAGGTTTTGGACAAATATGGCCATAACAAATTTTCAGTGATGTAAAAATCTTGATTCTAGGTCAAACGGTCGAGGAGTTATGGGTAATTTAGTACTTTTGGTTTCTGTAGCGCCACCTATGGGCCAATCGGGGTCATACTCTGATAGGTTCTCCCCAAAAGTGTGGCCTACCATCTGGCCGAGTTTCAAGTCTCTAGGCCTTACGGTTTGGGCTGCACGATGCATTTAGGGCAATTTTTTTTTTCAAATAGCAAATACAATAGGTTTTCAGCACTAAAGTGCTTGAACACCTAATAAGAATGAGACCTTTTTGACAGTTATAGCGCCACCTATGGTCCGATCTCCATGAAACTTTGCATGCTTCTTCACCATGTTATGACACATATGCTCATCAATTTTTGTGAAGTTTTGACTTTTCGTTTAGGATTTATAGGCTTTTGACTGTATTTTGCCCGCCCCTTTTCTAAATGACCCTGTTACAGCCAACCAAATGCAAAATTTCAAAATTTTTTCGATAATTATTGATCTAGAGAGTCCAGAGAATAGGCCTAGACTGGTTTGGTTCCGATCGGGCGAAAAACCAGGGACTAGTTCGCAAAAGTAGGTTTTGGACAAAACTGGCCATAACAATTTTTTCTTGCTCAAATCGAGAATCCGAGATATACATATTGTCCGTCTTGAGCCATGGATCACAGTGATGTAAAAATCTTGATTCTAGGTTAAACGGTCGAGGAGTTATGGGTAATTTAGTACTTTTGGTTTCTGTAGCGCCACCTATGGGCCAATCGGGGTCATACTCTGATAGGTTCTCCCCAAAAGTGTGGCCTACCATCTGGCCGAGTTTCAAGTCTCTAGGCCTTACGGTTTGGGCTGCACGATGCATTTAGGGCAATTTTTTTTTCAAATAGCAAATACAATAGGTTTTCAGCACTAAAGTGCTTGAACACCTAATAAGAATGAGACCTTTTTGACAGTTATAGCGCCACCTATGGTCCGATCTCCATGAAACTTTGCATGCTTCTTCACCATGTTATGACACATATGCTCATCAATTTTTGTGAAGTTTTGACTTTTCTTTTAGGATTTATAGGCTTTTGACTGTATTTTGCCCCGCCCCTTTTCTAAATGACCCTGTTACAGCCAACCAAATGCAAAATTTCAAAAAATTTTCGATAATTATTGATCTAGAGAGTCCAGAGAATAGGCCTAGACTGGTTTGGTTCCGATCGGGCGAAAAACCAGGGACTAGTTCGCAAAAGTAGGTTTTGGACAAAACTGGCCATAACAATTTTTTCTTGCTCAAATACATCTTGTCCGTCTTGAGCCATGGATCACAGTGATGTAAAAATCTTGATTCTAGGTCAAATGGTCGAGGAGTTATGGGTAATTCAGTACTTTTGGTTTCTGTAGCGCCACCTATAGGCCAATCGGGGTCATACTCTGATAGGTTCTCCCCAAAAGTGTGGCCTACCATCTGGCCGAGTTTCAAGTCTCTAGGCCTTACGGTTTGGGCAGCACAATGCGTTTTAGGGCAATTTTTTTTTTCAAATAGCAAATACAATAGGTTTTCAGCACTAAAGTGCTTGAACACCTAATAAGAATGAGACCTTTTTGACAGTTATATCGCCACCTATGGTCCGATCTCCATGAAACTTTGCATGCTTCTTCACCATGTTATGACACATATGCTCATCAATTTTTGTGAAGTTTTGACTTTTCGTTTAGGATTTATAGGCTTTTGACTGTATTTTGCCCCGCCCCTTTTCTAAATGACCCTGTTACAGCCAACCAAATGCAAAATTTCAATTTTTTTCGATAATTATTGATCTAGAGAGTCCAGAGAATAGGCCTAGACTGGTTTGGTTCCGATCGGGCGAAAAACCAGGGACTAGTTCGCAAAAGTAGGTTTTGGACAAATATGGCCATAACAAATTTTCAGTGATGTAAAAATCTTGATTCTAGGTCAAACGGTCGAGGAGTTATGGGTAATTTAGTACTTTTGGTTTCTGTAGCGCCACCTATGGGCCAATCGGGGTCATACTCTGATAGGTTCTCCCCAAAAGTCTGGCCTACCATCTGGCCGAGTTTCAAGTCTCTAGGCCTCACGGTTTGGGCTGCACGATGCATTTAGGGCAATTTTTTTTTTCAAATAGCAAATACAATAGGTTTTCAGCACTAAAGTGCTTGAACACCTAATAAGAATGAGACCTTTTTGACAGTTATAGCGCCACCTATGGTCCGATCTCCATGAAACTTTGCATGCTTCTTCACCATGTTATGACACATATGCTCATCAATTTTTGTGAAGTTTTGACTTTTCGTTTAGGATTTATAGGCTTTTGACTGTATTTTGCCCGCCCCTTTTCTAAATGACCCTGTTACAGCCAACCAAATGCAAAATTTCAAAAAATTTTCGATAATTATTGATCTAGAGAGTCCAGAGAATAGGCCTAGACTGGTTTGGTTCCGATCGGGCGAAAAACCAGGGACTAGTTCGCAAAAGTAGGTTTTGGACAAAACTGGCCATAACAATTTTTCCTTGCTCAAATCGAGAATCCGAGATATACATATTGTCCGTCTTGAGCCATGGATCACAGTGATGTAAAAATCTTGATTCTAGGTCAAACGGTCGAGGAGTTATGGGTAATTTAGTACTTTTGGTTTCTGTAGCGCCACCTATGGGCCAATCGGGGTCATACTCTGATAGGTTCTCCCCAAAAGTGTGGCCTACCATCTGGCCGAGTTTCAAGTCTCTAGGCCTTACGGTTTGGGCTGCACGATGCATTTAGGGCAATTTTTTTTTCAAATAGCAAATACAATAGGTTTTCAGCACTAAAGTGCTTGAACACCTAATAAGAATGAGACCTTTTTGACAGTTATAGCGCCACCTATGGTCCGATCTCCATGAAACTTTGCATGCTTCTTCACCATGTTATGACACATATGCTCATAAATTTTTGTGAAGTTTTGACTTTTCGTTTAGGATTTATAGGCTTTTGACTGTATTTTGCCCCGCCCCTTTTCTAAATGACCCTGTTACAGCCAACCAAATGCAAAATTTCAAAAAAATTTCGATAATTATTGATCTAGAGAGTCCAGAGAATAGGCCTAGACTGGTTTGGTTCCGATCGGGCGAAAAACCAGGGACTAGTTCGCAAAAGTAGGTTTTGGACAAAACTGGCCATAACAATTTTTTCTTGCTCAAATACATCTTGTCCGTCTTGAGCCATGGATCACAGTGATGTAAAAATCTTGATTCTAGGTCAAACGGTCGAGGAGTTATGGGTAATTTAGTACTTTTGGTTGCTGTAGCGCCACCTATTGGCCAATCGGGGTCATACTCTGATAGGTTCTCCCCAAAAGTGTGGCCTACCATCTGGCCGAGTTTCAAGTCTCTAGGCCTTACGGTTTGGGCTGCACGATGCATTTAGGGCAATTTTTTTTTTTCAAATAGCAAATACAATAGGTTTTCAGCACTAAAGTGCTTGAACACCTAATAAGAATGAGACCTTTTTGACAGTTATAGCGCCACCTATGGTCCGATCTCCATGAAACTTTGCATGCTTCTTCACCATGTTATGACACATATGCTCATCAATTTTTGTGAAGTTTTGACTTTTCGTTTAGGATTTATAGGCTTTTGACTGTATTTTGCCCCGCCCCTTTTCTAAATGACCCTGTTACAGCCAACCAAATGCAAAATTTCAAAAAAATTTCGATAATTATTGATCTAGAGAGTCCAGAGAATAGGCCTAGACTGGTTTGGTTCCGATCGGGCGAAAAACCAGGGACTAGTTTGCAAAAGTAGGTTTTGGACAAAACTGGCCATAACAATTTTTTCTTGCTCAAATACATCTTGTCCGTCTTGAGCCATGGATCACAGTGATGTAAAAATCTTGATTCTAGGTCAAATGGTCGAGGAGTTATGGGTAATTCAGTACTTTTGGTTTCTGTAGCGCCACCTATGGGCCAATCGGGGTCATACTCTGATAGGTTCTCCCCAAAAGTGTGGCCTACCATCTGGCCGAGTTTCAAGTCTCTAGGCCTTACGGTTTGGGCTGCACGATGCGTTTTAGGGCAATTTTTTTTTTCAAATAGCAAATACAATAGGTTTTCAGCACTAAAGTGCTTGAACACCTAATAAGAATGAGACCTTTTTGACAGTTATAGCGCCACCTATGGTCCGATCTCCATGAAACTTTGCATGCTTCTTCACCATGTTATGACACATATGCTCATCAATTTTTGTGAAGTTTTGACTTTTCGTTTAGGATTTATAGGCTTTTGACTGTATTTTGCCCCGCCCCTTTTCTAAATGACCCTGTTACAGCCAACCAAATGCAAAATTTCAAATTTTTTCGATAATTATTGATCTAGAGAGTCCAGAGAATAGGCCTAGACTGGTTTGGTTCCGATCGGGCGAAAAACCAGGGACTAGTTCGCAAAAGTAGGTTTTGGACAAATATGGCCATAACAAATTTTCAGTGATGTAAAAATCTTGATTCTAGGTCAAACGGTCGAGGAGTTATGGGTAATTTAGTACTTTTGGTTTCTGTAGCGCCACCTATGGGCCAATCGGGGTCATACTCTGATAGGTTCTCCCCAAAAGTGTGGCCTACCATCTGGCCGAGTTTCAAGTCTCTAGGCCTTACGGTTTGGGCTGCACGATGCATTTAGGGCAATTTTTTTTTTCAAATAGCAAATACAATAGGTTTTCAGCACTAAAGTGCTTGAACACCTAATAAGAATGAGACCTTTTTGACAGTTATAGCGCCACCTATGGTCCGATCTCCATGAAACTTTGCATGCTTCTTCACCATGTTATGACACATATGCTCATCAATTTTTGTGAAGTTTTGACTTTTCGTTTAGGATTTATAGGCTTTTGACTGTATTTTGCCCGCCCCTTTTCTAAATGACCCTGTTACAGCCAACCAAATGCAAAATTTCAAAATTTTTTCGATAATTATTGATCTAGAGAGTCCAGAGAATAGGCCTAGACTGGTTTGGTTCCGATCGGGCGAAAAACCAGGGACTAGTTCGCAAAAGTAGGTTTTGGACAAAACTGGCCATAACAATTTTTTCTTGCTCAAATCGAGAATCCGAGATATACATATTGTCCGTCTTGAGCCATGGATCACAGTGATGTAAAAATCTTGATTCTAGGTTAAACGGTCGAGGAGTTATGGGTAATTTAGTACTTTTGGTTTCTGTAGCGCCACCTATGGGCCAATCGGGGTCATACTCTGATAGGTTCTCCCCAAAAGTGTGGCCTACCATCTGGCCGAGTTTCAAGTCTCTAGGCCTTACGGTTTGGGCTGCACGATGCATTTAGGGCAATTTTTTTTTCAAATAGCAAATACAATAGGTTTTCAGCACTAAAGTGCTTGAACACCTAATAAGAATGAGACCTTTTTGACAGTTATAGCGCCACCTATGGTCCGATCTCCATGAAACTTTGCATGCTTCTTCACCATGTTATGACACATATGCTCATCAATTTTTGTGAAGTTTTGACTTTTCTTTTAGGATTTATAGGCTTTTGACTGTATTTTGCCCCGCCCCTTTTCTAAATGACCCTGTTACAGCCAACCAAATGCAAAATTTCAAAAAATTTTCGATAATTATTGATCTAGAGAGTCCAGAGAATAGGCCTAGACTGGTTTGGTTCCGATCGGGCGAAAAACCAGGGACTAGTTCGCAAAAGTAGGTTTTGGACAAAACTGGCCATAACAATTTTTTCTTGCTCAAATACATCTTGTCCGTCTTGAGCCATGGATCACAGTGATGTAAAAATCTTGATTCTAGGTCAAATGGTCGAGGAGTTATGGGTAATTCAGTACTTTTGGTTTCTGTAGCGCCACCTATAGGCCAATCGGGGTCATACTCTGATAGGTTCTCCCCAAAAGTGTGGCCTACCATCTGGCCGAGTTTCAAGTCTCTAGGCCTTACGGTTTGGGCAGCACAATGCGTTTTAGGGCAATTTTTTTTTTCAAATAGCAAATACAATAGGTTTTCAGCACTAAAGTGCTTGAACACCTAATAAGAATGAGACCTTTTTGACAGTTATATCGCCACCTATGGTCCGATCTCCATGAAACTTTGCATGCTTCTTCACCATGTTATGACACATATGCTCATCAATTTTTGTGAAGTTTTGACTTTTCGTTTAGGATTTATAGGCTTTTGACTGTATTTTGCCCCGCCCCTTTTCTAAATGACCCTGTTACAGCCAACCAAATGCAAAATTTCAATTTTTTTCGATAATTATTGATCTAGAGAGTCCAGAGAATAGGCCTAGACTGGTTTGGTTCCGATCGGGCGAAAAACCAGGGACTAGTTCGCAAAAGTAGGTTTTGGACAAATATGGCCATAACAAATTTTCAGTGATGTAAAAATCTTGATTCTAGGTCAAACGGTCGAGGAGTTATGGGTAATTTAGTACTTTTGGTTTCTGTAGCGCCACCTATGGGCCAATCGGGGTCATACTCTGATAGGTTCTCCCCAAAAGTCTGGCCTACCATCTGGCCGAGTTTCAAGTCTCTAGGCCTCACGGTTTGGGCTGCACGATGCATTTAGGGCAATTTTTTTTTTCAAATAGCAAATACAATAGGTTTTCAGCACTAAAGTGCTTGAACACCTAATAAGAATGAGACCTTTTTGACAGTTATAGCGCCACCTATGGTCCGATCTCCATGAAACTTTGCATGCTTCTTCACCATGTTATGACACATATGCTCATCAATTTTTGTGAAGTTTTGACTTTTCGTTTAGGATTTATAGGCTTTTGACTGTATTTTGCCCGCCCCTTTTCTAAATGACCCTGTTACAGCCAACCAAATGCAAAATTTCAAAAAATTTTCGATAATTATTGATCTAGAGAGTCCAGAGAATAGGCCTAGACTGGTTTGGTTCCGATCGGGCGAAAAACCAGGGACTAGTTCGCAAAAGTAGGTTTTGGACAAAACTGGCCATAACAATTTTTCCTTGCTCAAATCGAGAATCCGAGATATACATATTGTCCGTCTTGAGCCATGGATCACAGTGATGTAAAAATCTTGATTCTAGGTCAAACGGTCGAGGAGTTATGGGTAATTTAGTACTTTTGGTTTCTGTAGCGCCACCTATGGGCCAATCGGGGTCATACTCTGATAGGTTCTCCCCAAAAGTGTGGCCTACCATCTGGCCGAGTTTCAAGTCTCTAGGCCTTACGGTTTGGGCTGCACGATGCATTTAGGGCAATTTTTTTTTCAAATAGCAAATACAATAGGTTTTCAGCACTAAAGTGCTTGAACACCTAATAAGAATGAGACCTTTTTGAAAGTTATAGCGCCACCTATGGTCCGATCTCCATGAAACTTTGCATGCTTCTTCACCATGTTATGACACATATGCTCATCAATTTTTGTGAAGTTTTGACTTTTCGTTTAGGATTTATAGGCTTTTGACTGTATTTTGCCCCGCCCCTTTTCTAAATGACCCTGTTACAGCCAACCAAATGCAAAATTTCAAAAAAATTTCGATAATTATTGATCTAGAGAGTCCAGAGAATAGGCCTAGACTGGTTTGGTTCCGATCGGGCGAAAAACCAGGGACTAGTTCGCAAAAGTAGGTTTTGGACAAAACTGGCCATAACAATTTTTTCTTGCTCAAATACATCTTGTCCGTCTTGAGCCATGGATCACAGTGATGTAAAAATCTTGATTCTAGGTCAAACGGTCGAGGAGTTATGGGTAATTTAGTACTTTTGGTTGCTGTAGCGCCACCTATTGGCCAATCGGGGTCATACTCTGATAGGTTCTCCCCAAAAGTGTGGCCTACCATCTGGCCGAGTTTCAAGTCTCTAGGCCTTACGGTTTGGGCTGCACGATGCATTTAGGGCAATTTTTTTTTTCAAATAGCAAATACAATAGGTTTTCAGCACTAAAGTGCTTGAACACCTAATAAGAATGAGACCTTTTTGACAGTTATAGCGCCACCTATGGTCCGATCTCCATGAAACTTTGCATGCTTCTTCACCATGTTATGACACATATGCTCATCAATTTTTGTGAAGTTTTGACTTTTCGTTTAGGATTTATAGGCTTTTGACTGTATTTTGCCCCGCCCCTTTTCTAAATGACCCTGTTACAGCCAACCAAATGCAAAATTTCAAAAAAATTTCGATAATTATTGATCTAGAGAGTCCAGAGAATAGGCCTAGACTGGTTTGGTTCCGATCGGGCGAAAAACCAGGGACTAGTTTGCAAAAGTAGGTTTTGGACAAAACTGGCCATAACAATTTTTTCTTGCTCAAATACATCTTGTCCGTCTTGAGCCATGGATCACAGTGATGTAAAAATTTTGATTCTAGGTCAAATGGTCGAGGAGTTATGGGTAATTCAGTACTTTTGGTTTCTGTAGCGCCACCTATGGGCCAATCGGGGTCATACTCTGATAGGTTCTCCCCAAAAGTGTGGCCTACCATCTGGCCGAGTTTCAAGTCTCTAGGCCTTACGATTTGGGCTGCACGATGCGTTTTAGGGCAATTTTTTTTTTCAAATAGCAAATACAATAGGTTTTCAGCACTAAAGTGCTTGAACACCTAATAAGAATGAGACCTTTTTGACAGTTATAGCGCCACCTATGGTCCGATCTCCATGAAACTTTGCATGCTTCTTCACCATGTTATGACACATATGCTCATCAATTTTTGTGAAGTTTTGACTTTTCGTTTAGGATTTATAGGCTTTTGACTGTATTTTGCCCCGCCCCTTTTCTAAATGACCCTGTTACAGCCAACCAAATGCAAAATTTCAATTTTTTTCGATAATTATTGATCTAGAGAGTCCAGAGAATAGGCCTAGACTGGTTTGGTTCCGATCGGGCGAAAAACCAGGGACTAGTTCGCAAAAGTAGGTTTTGGACAAATATGGCCATAACAAATTTTCAGTGATGTAAAAATCTTGATTCTAGGTCAAACGGTCGAGGAGTTATGGGTAATTTAGTACTTTTGGTTTCTGTAGCGCCACCTATGGGCCAATCGGGGTCATACTCTGATAGGTTCTCCCCAAAAGTGTGGCCTACCATCTGGCCGAGTTTCAAGTCTCTAGGCCTTACGGTTTGGGCTGCACGATGCATTTAGGGCAATTTTTTTTTTCAAATAGCAAATACAATAGGTTTTCAGCACTAAAGTGCTTGAACACCTAATAAGAATGAGACCTTTTTGACAGTTATAGCGCCACCTATGGTCCGATCTCCATGAAACTTTGCATGCTTCTTCACCATGTTATGACACATATGCTCATCAATTTTTGTGAAGTTTTGACTTTTCGTTTAGGATTTATAGGCTTTTGACTGTATTTTGCCCGCCCCTTTTCTAAATGACCCTGTTACAGCCAACCAAATGCAAAATTTCAAAAAATTTTCGATAATTATTGATCTAGAGAGTCCAGAGAATAGGCCTAGACTGGGTTGGTTCCGATCGGGCGAAAAACCAGGGACTAGTTCGCAAAAGTAGGTTTTGGACAAAACTGGCCATAACAATTTTTTCTTGCTCAAATCGAGAATCCGAGATATACATATTGTCCGTCTTGAGCCATGGATCACAGTGATGTAAAAATCTTGATTCTAGGTCAAACGGTCGAGGAGTTATGGGTAATTTAGTACTTTTGGTTTCTGTAGCGCCACCTATGGGCCAATCGGGGTCATACTCTGATAGGTTCTCCCCAAAAGTGTGGCCTACCATCTGGCCGAGTTTCAAGTCTCTAGGCCTTACGGTTTGGGCTGCACGATGCATTTAGGGCAATTTTTTTTTCAAATAGCAAATACAATAGGTTTTCAGCACTAAAGTGCTTGAACACCTAATAAGAATGAGACCTTTTTGACAGTTATAGCGCCACCTATGGTCCGATCTCCATGAAACTTTGCATGCTTCTTCACCATGTTATGACACATATGCTCATCAATTTTTGTGAAGTTTTGACTTTTCTTTTAGGATTTATAGGCTTTTGACTGTATTTTGCCCGCCCCTTTTCTAAATGACCCTGTTACAGCCAACCAAATGCAAAATTTCAAAAAATTTTCGATAATTATTGATCTAGAGAGTCCAGAGAATAGGCCTAGACTGGTTTGGTTCCGATCGGGCGAAAAACCAGGGACTAGTTCGCAAAAGTAGGTTTTGGACAAAACTGGCCATAACAATTTTTTCTTGCTCAAATACATCTTGTCCGTCTTGAGCCATGGATCACAGTGATGTAAAAATCTTGATTCTAGGTCAAATGGTCGAGGAGTTATGGGTAATTCAGTACTTTTGGTTTCTGTAGCGCCACCTATAGGCCAATCGGGGTCATACTCTGATAGGTTCTCCCCAAAAGTGTGGCCTACCATCTGGCCGAGTTTCAAGTCTCTAGGCCTTACGGTTTGGGCTGCACAATGCGTTTTAGGGCAATTTTTTTTTCAAATAGCAAATACAATAGGTTTTCAGCACTAAAGTGCTTGAACACCTAATAAGAATGAGACCTTTTTGACAGTTATAGCGCCACCTATGGTCCGATCTCCATGAAACTTTGCATGCTTCTTCACCATGTTATGACACATATGCTCATCAATTTTTGTGAAGTTTTGACTTTTCGTTTAGGATTTATAGGCTTTTGACAGTATTTTGCCCTGCCCCTTTTCTAAATGACCCTGTTACAGCCAACCAAATGCAAAATTTCAAATTTTTTCGATAATTATTGATCTAGAGAGTCCAGAGAATAGGCCTAGACTGGTTTGGTTCCGATCGGGCGAAAAACCAGGGACTAGTTCGCAAAAGTAGGTTTTGGACAAATATGGCCATAACAAATTTTCAGTGATGTAAAAATCTTGATTCTAGGTCAAACGGTCGAGGAGTTATGGGTAATTTAGTACTTTTGGTTTCTGTAGCGCCACCTATGGGCCAATCGGGGTCATACTCTGATAGGTTCTCCCCAAAAGTGTGGCCTACCATCTGGGCGAGTTTCAAGTCTCTAGGCCTTACGGTTTGGGCTGCACGATGCATTTAGGGCAATTTTTTTTTTCAAATAGCAAATACAATAGGTTTTCAGCACTAAAGTGCTTGAACACCTAATAAGAATGAGACCTTTTTGACAGTTATAGCGCCACCTATGGTCCGATCTCCATGAAACTTTGCATGCTTCTTCACCATGTTATGACACATATGCTCATCAATTTTTGTGAAGTTTTGACTTTTCGTTTAGGATTTATAGGCTTTTGACTGTATTTTGCCCGCCCCTTTTCTAAATGACCCTGTTACAGCCAACCAAATGCAAAATATCAAAAATTTTTCGATAATTATTGATCTAGAGAGTCCAGAGAATAGGCCTAGACTGGTTTGGTTCCGATCGGGCGAAAAACCAGGGACTAGTTCGCAAAAGTAGGTTTTGGACAAAACTGGCCATAACAATTTTTTCTTGCTCAAATCGAGAATCCGAGATAAACATATTGTCCGTCTTGAGCCATGGATCACAGTGATGTAAAAATCTTGATTCTAGGTCAAACGGTCGAGGAGTTATGGGTAATTTAGTACTTTTGGTTTCTGTAGCGCCACCTATGGGCCAATCGGGGTCATACTCTGATAGGTTCTCCCCAAAAGTGTGGCCTACCATCTGGCCGAGTTTCAAGTCTCTAGGCCTTACGGTTTGGGCTGCACGATGCATTTAGGGCAATTTTTTTTTCAAATAGCAAATACAATAGGTTTTCAGCACTAAAGTGCTTGAACACCTAATAAGAATGAGACCTTTTTGACAGTTATAGCGCCACCTATGGTCCGATCTCCATGAAACTTTGCATGCTTCTTCACCATGTTATGACACATATGCTCATCAATTTTTGTGAAGTTTTGACTTTTCTTTTAGGATTTATAGGCTTTTGACTGTATTTTGCCCCGCCCCTTTTCTAAATGACCCTGTTACAGCCAACCAAATGCAAAATTTCAAAAAATTTTCGATAATTATTGATCTAGAGAGTCCAGAGAATAGGCCTAGACTGATTTGGTTCCGATCGGGCGAAAAACCAGGGACTAGTTCGCAAAAGTAGGTTTTGGACAAAACTGGCCATAACAATTTTTTCTTGCTCAAATACATCTTGTCCGTCTTGAGCCATGGATCACAGTGATGTAAAAATCTTGATTCTAGGTCAAATGGTCGAGGAGTTATGGGTAATTCAGTACTTTTGGTTTCTGTAGCGCCACCTATAGGCCAATCGGGGTCATACTCTGATAGGTTCTCCCCAAAAGTGTGGCCTACCATCTGGCCGAGTTTCAAGTCTCTAGGCCTTACGGTTTGGGCAGCACAATGCGTTTTAGGGCAATTTTTTTTTTCAAAAAGCAAATACAATAGGTTTTCAGCACTAAAGTGCTTGAACACCTAATAAGAATGAGACCTTTTTGACAGTTATAGCACCACCTATGGTCCGATCTCCATGAAACTTTGCATGCTTCTTCACCATGTTATGACACATATGCTCATCAATTTTTGTGAAGTTTTGACTTTTCGTTTAGGATTTATAGGCTTTTGACTGTATTTTGCCCCGCCCCTTTTCTAAATGACCCTGTTACAGCCAACCAAATGCAAAATTTCAATTTTTTTTGATAATTATTGATCTAGAGAGTCCAGAGAATAGGCCTAGACTGGTTTGGTTCCGATCGGGCGAAAAACCAGGGACTAGTTCGCAAAAGTAGGTTTTGGACAAATATGGCCATAACAAATTTTCAGTGATGTAAAAATCTTGATTCTAGGTCAAACGGTCGAGGAGTTATGGGTAATTTAGTACTTTTGGTTTCTGTAGCGCCACCTATGGGCCAATCGGGGTCATACTCTGATAGGTTCTCCCCAAAAGTGTGGCCTACCATCTGGCCGAGTTTCAAGTCTCTAGGCCTTACGGTTTGGGCTGCACGATGCATTTAGGGCAATTTTTTTTTTCAAATAGCAAATACAATAGGTTCCCTTTCGAAGGGAACTCAACAATACGTCAACGACGTTATGGGGGAACGCCTCAGGCGTGACAGGTGTCTGAAATCACTATCAAATCACGTCAATCATATTGACCGGCGACAGCCCGTGAATCATTAGCGTGAATGATTAACGTGCGACCTGGAAGTATAAAGGGGCGCCTTGCACACATGACAAATTAGCTCATCGTCTTCAGGGACTGTCTGTTTGAAAACGCTACTCAATGAAACGGTAAGAAAATTAAATGTACAGCACACGAGTGTGCTTTTCCTGCCTGGGAGAAGAGCGCGCACGGGAGATTCTCGAGGGAATCCTCTGTGTGAACTGTGAGCGTTTTTCTTTTAAAACGCTCGCTCTCGTCTGGCCCTCTTCTCGAGTGAAGGGGGTTCAACGTCTGGTTCTCGTGGTCCCGCTCGTGCCGAGGCAGAGCGGCGACTTGCATCATGGGCTTCCAGATAGAGCTCGTCGATCATCTTGAGAGTGCTGTAAACCTCTCAGATGATTCGACGGCTGACGAGGGCGAAGCAGGTGCTCTTGCTGCTCTTCAGGACGAGCAGGAGATGGCTGAGGAGGTTTATAATCAGGTAGATCCTGAACCCTCTCAGCCACCCTGCCCCGTGTATGCAGGTCTGGTGGATGTTGTGGAGCGCGCCGCCAACAGGCTGTAGCTGCCATGGCAACGCACTAGAGGAGAGACCGCTCGCGGTAGGCTCGGCGATCGGTTTCTCCCCGGCCATACACCACCAGCTCAGGTGAGCCTAATCCATTCCTTCCTGATCTTCACACAGAGATCTAGAGGGCATGGAAGAGCCCATTCTCTGCCAGTATTCACTGACATCAGCGGGTTAATTTCGCTGATGTTGAGGGGATCGCAGAGCATGGGTATGTGTCGATGCCGCCCATTTGACGAGTCGTTTGCGAACTATCTCATGTCTGGGCAGGCGTCGACACTGAGAGCTCCATTTCTGCCATCCAAACCGCTAGAGACAACAGCGCGTTTGAATGGCAGAGCATACACGGCAGCAGTTCAGGCTGTGACTCCCGCTAGAAGAGGGATCTGAGGGAGGTTATCCAGCACAAGCGCATACAGCGTCGCTGATGGATAATCTCCCCGGAGGGCTTCATTAAAAAGAGAAATCCAGCCCTCTCCTCTCTTCTGACTCCCCAGACGTGCATTACATCAGGCCTGGCGCTGGGCCTATGATAAGAACGATGTTCCGATGGCCCGCCTAGGCTTGGTTAGTAGAAACGCCTCTTTCAGGCATGTAAAGTGGTGGACCCCAGGTTCATAAAGAACTATCTGGCGAGTCTTCACTCCGCACGCCGCAGGTGAGCTGTCTGGTCTTTTCAAGAGTCAATTTTGTGAATTAAAATTCCGAAATGTATCTCTCTACAGACCTCGTTCCCTGTATAGAGCTATGGGGTCATGTCATTTGCTATGTCATCAGGTAATAAGGTAAGAGAAGTTTCCTGGATTATTAGGGCCCTGAAGTTCCCCATTAGGTGGCCAGAACGATAACTATGTTAGCCTTCGGGCTGTTAGCCACCTCAGGGTAGAGTAGTTGGTCTCTCTCTTAGAATTTTTTACTTAGAGTGTTGACTGACGCTAGAGCTTCAGATAGATCTTATGTCCGGCCCACGGGTCCGTTTGACTTCTTCCTGAGTATTTCGCCCCTTGAGCTCTGTTTGGGTTTTCATTAGGCTGAGCGATCATGCAGCCCTTTGTATGGAATAATACAGACTATATTCTTTAGTAAGGCTGTGGCTCCTCCGAGCCCTCAGATAGATCTATGCCTGCAGGCTGGCCCTCACCAGGGCCGCCTCTGTAGCTGGCCTAGGCTGTGCCAGGGATAATAGAAGTGCTCTGCTAAAATTTAGCATTGCTTCCTCTGAACCTTCACTTTGTGAATGTAGGTTTCTAGCATCCCTGTATAAACAGCCTCCTCCCATGGGAGTCGTTAGGCCAAGGCCCGCCCCCTTCTCTGCATTCTGGGGTGACTAGAGTAATGCAGCATGGTGCAGAGGATGGTTTGTAAGGACATGGTAGGCCTCAAACAGGCCTCCGTGGTATATATGTCTTTATTGAGCAGGGTTAGGCCATCTTTCGCTTCACGAAGAAGACTGGGTTTCCTGCCCGACCCTGCCATGCAGAACTGGCCTACGGATTTAGGCCGCCAGTTTAGGCTTCACTCACCTCGCTGAGCTACTGCTCGAGCGCTAGGTTGTAGGTGGATGGCTTTCATTCAAGCCCCACTCCCCTAGGTTGGGCACAGATAAATTTCTGTCACCCCTAGAGCCGCTGGCAGGCCCGGACCCTGGTAACCTCAGGGTGAGGTGTGAGTATCCCCCTGTGATACAGGGTAGGTCTGAGCACTTCACTCCCAGTTCTGTTTATCCTACCTCGCACCACTATGGCTCGGGTCGAGTATGAAGTAAGCTTCACTTCTTCTTTGGTCGAAGTACGCTCCCCTGAAGCCAGAGCATTGCCCTGAGCTGACGCCCATGCATAGATGGTAGGCCCCTGACTAATGGGGCCTCCGTTGAGGCAGAGTGGCGTATGTTGTACTCCCCTTGTTTTAAGGGTGCTAGCTTTTTTGCGGAGTACACTGCCATGGGCAATGTGATTAGGCACCAGGATGCTGTAGGCGCTGCGTAAACAGCTTTGTTGCCAACGAAGGCTGCGCCATTAGGTAGTAGGCCTCAGCAGGCCTCCTTGATTGGACAGCCCCCTAGAGGGCACTGTAGGCCAGCTCACGTGGTTGGCCTTGGTGGTTCGGGCAGTTGACTCACTGATGGGTAGTAGGCCTTAAACAGGCCTCCTCGGAGGTGAGTCCCAACATTGTGGGACATACCTTATAGCGCTACTGGAAGCCCATTAGTAAATTATGCTTGTGTAGTATGGTTCCCAACAGTGTACTTTATAGCAGAATATGACTTGCTATTAGCTAGTAGGCCCGACCAGGCCTCCCTGATAGGCGAGTCCCCAGCTGGCTGGCCTTAGCAGGCCACCTTATACTATCACCCGGACTCAGGGCTCAAAGCTAACAGTGGTTATCAGGTAGTAGGCCACTCAGGCCTCCCTGAAGGTGAATTCCCACTTAAGATGGTTATCAGGTAGTAGGCCTCAGCCGGCCGCCCTGAAGGCGAATTCCCACTTAAGTTGGCTATCAGGTAGTAGGCCTCTCTGGGCCTCCCTGAAGGTGAGCTCCCAAATATTGTGGCTGTCAGGTAGTAGGCCGCTCTGGGCCTCCCTGAATGTGAGCGCCCAAATATTTTGGGTGTCAGGTAGTAGGCCTCACCAGGCCTCCCTGAAGGTGAGTTCCCACATGCTGTGATTATCAGGTAGTAGGCTCCTCCAGGCCTCCTTGAATGAGTACGGTCAGGTAGTAGGCCTCACCAGGCCTCCCTGAAGGTGACCTCCCCACATACTGTGGTTGTAAGGTAGCAGGCCTCACCGGGCCTCCCTGAAGGTGAGTTCCCGCGTACTGTGGTTATCAGGTAGTAGGCCTCTCTTGGCCTCTCTGAAGGTGAGCACCCCACATACTGTGGTTATCAGGTAGTAGGCCTCTCTGGGCCTCCCTGAAGGTGAGCACCCCACTTACTGTGGTTATCAGGTAGTAGGCCTCACGGGCCTCTCTGAAGGTGAATTCCCACTTACGTTGGCTATCAGGTAGTAGGCCTCTCCGGGCCTCCCTGTAACGTTCCCTAGTGGTGCTGGGTTTATGAAGCTAGTGGTCTCTTGCTATCAGTTTCAGCTAGCCTTAATAGGCAGCTGCTGAAGGTGAGCTTGCGCCCTGGCTCGCTAAAGTGTTCATTCTCTGCTATTGGTTCCCTCCCGGAACTTTTTCTGCCTACAGCCTGGTTTGCCTACCAGGCAGACCTGTGCTCCCCTCACCGAGGGTCTCTATGAGCATGCGGCTTCCTGAGTCTGGTCAGACGGTCGTAGGCCTCTCGTGAGGCCTCCCAGTTAGATCAGCCCTTAGGCCTTCACAGGCCTCCTCAGTGTTTTGAAACACAGACACTGGGTTGATCCGTGGATCGAGTAGAGAAACTCCCCTCGCTAGCAAGGGTTGGAAAGCACTATGCTGAGTCATACTCTCCGGGATATCCTGTCTCTGAGATCCGGGCCGAGTGGTTCACTGCCAGCTTCGCAGTCCCTCGGGTTGGATGCCTTTCTTAAGGCTTTGTTGTCCAGAGGCTCTGTCTTCAGACAGACAGGATTTGGCCAGACTAGTGTCTATGTACTGACGCCAGGTCAGGCCGTCCTGGTGGCATTTCGGGGTGAGTACGTTCCCCTGAATAGTGACTGGCTGGGGTTCCTTCGGGTTCCCTAGCCACATTCCCTAGAAGGGACCCCTTCTAATCGGAAGCTGTGGTTCCAGGCCCGGAGCCGGCCCAGGTAGACCTTTTTATTTAACCATGTTTATGAAGGTTTTTCTGTGAGGCTGTAGCTTGGGCTATGACCGTAGGGAATGCTGTCACTGACAGCCCAGTGTGACCTGAGGGTGAGTGGTTCTAGCGTTTCATTTGAAGTTGCTGGTTCTGACAGTTGTCACTGCCACTTGGCATGCACTCCCCTTAGCATGGCGGAGTTGGTATATCGTTCCCCATAACGTCGTTGACGTATTGTTGAGTTCCCTTCGAAAGGGAACGTCTCAGGTTACGACTGTAACCTATGTTCCCTGAGAACAGGGAACGAGACAATACGTCTCCCTGCCATGCCTCGGGGCTTGCCTACCGTACAGTCCCTTCAGACGATAAGGTGATTTGTCATGTGTGCAAGGCGCCCCTTTATACTTCCAGGTCGCACGTTAATCATTCACGCTAATGATTCACGGGCTGTCGCCGGTCAATATGATTGACGTGATTTGATAGTGATTTCAGACACCTGTCACGCCTGAGGCGTTCCCCCATAACGTCGTTGACGTATTGTCTCGTTCCCTGTTCTCAGGGAACATAGGTTACAGTCGTAACCTGAGACGTTTTCAGCACTAAAGTGCTTGAACACCTAATAAGAATGAGACCTTTTTGACAGTTATAGCGCCACCTATGGTCCGATCTCCATGAAACTTTGCATGCTTCTTCACCATGTTATGACACATATGCTCATCAATTTTTGTGAAGTTTTGACTTTTCGTTTAGGATTTATAGGCTTTTGACTGTATTTTGCCCCGCCCCTTTTCTAAATGACCCTGTTACAGCCAACCAAATGCAAAATTTCAAAAAAATTTCGATAATTATTGATCTAGAGAGTCCAGAGAATAGGCCTAGACTGGTTTGGTTCCGATCGGGCGAAAAACCAGGGACTAGTTCGCAAAAGTAGGTTTTGGACAAAACTGGCCATAACAATTTTTTCTTGCTCAAATACATCTTGTCCGTCTTGAGCCATGGATCACAGTGATGTAAAAATCTTGATTCTAGGTCAAATGGTCGAGGAGTTATGGGTAATTCAGTACTTTTGGTTTCTGTAGCGCCACCTATGGGCCAATCGGGGTCATACTCTGATAGGTTCTCCCCAAAAGTGTGGCCTACCATCTGGCCGAGTTTCAAGTCTCTAGGCCTTACGGTTTGGGCTGCACGATGCGTTTTAGGGCAATTTTTTTTTCAAATAGCAAATACAATAGGTTTTCAGCACTAAAGTGCTTGAACACCTAATAAGAATGAGACCTTTTTGACAGTTATAGCGCCACCTATGGTCCGATCTCCATGAAACTTTGCATGCTTCTTCACCATGTTATGACACATATGCTCATCAATTTTTGTGAAGTTTTGACTTTTCGTTTAGGATTTATAGGCTTTTGACTGTATTTTGCCCCGCCCCTTTTCTAAATGACCCTGTTACAGCCAACCAAATGCAAAATTTCAAATTTTTTCGATAATTATTGATCTAGAGAGTCCAGAGAATAGGCCTAGACTGGTTTGGTTCCGATCGGGCGAAAAACCAGGGACTAGTTCGCAAAAGTAGGTTTTGGACAAATATGGCCATAACAAATTTTCAGTGATGTAAAAATCTTGATTCTAGGTCAAACGGTCGAGGAGTTATGGGTAATTTAGTACTTTTGGTTTCTGTAGCGCCACCTATGGGCCAATCGGGGTCATACTCTGATAGGTTCTCCCCAAAAGTGTGGCCTACCATCTGGCCGAGTTTCAAGTCTCTAGGCCTTACGGTTTGGGCTGCACGATGCATTTAGGGCAATTTTTTTTTTCAAATAGCAAATACAATAGGTTTTTAACACTAAAGTGCTTGAACACCTAATAAGAATGAGACCTTTTTGACAGTTATAGCGCCACCTATGGTCCGATCTCCATGAAACTTTGCATGCTTCTTCACCATGTTATGACACATATGCTCATCAATTTTTGTGAAGTTTTGACTTTTCGTTTAGGATTTATAGGCTTTTGACTGTATTTTGCCCGCCCCTTTTCTAAATGACCCTGTTACAGCCAACCAAATGCAAAATTTCAAAAATTTTTCGATAATTATTGATCTAGAGAGTCCAGAGAATAGGCCTAGACTGGTTTGGTTCCGATCGGGCGAAAAACCAGGGACTAGTTCGCAAAAGTAGGTTTTGGACAAAACTGGCCATAACAATTTTTTCTTGCTCAAATCGAGAATCCGAGATATACATATTGTCCGTCTTGAGCCATGGATCACAGTGATGTAAAAATCTTGATTCTAGGTCAAACGGTCGAGGAGTTATGGGTAATTTAGTACTTTTGGTTTCTGTAGCGCCACCTATGGGCCAATCGGGGTCATACTCTGATAGGTTCTCCCCAAAAGTGTGGCCTACCATCTGGCCGAGTTTCAAGTCTCTAGGCCTTACGGTTTGGGCTGCACGATGCATTTAGGGCAATTTTTTTTTCAAATAGCAAATACAATAGGTTTTCAGCACTAAAGTGCTTGAACACCTAATAAGAATGAGACCTTTTTGACAGTTATAGCGCCACCTATGGTCCGATCTCCATGAAACTTTGCATGCTTCTTCACCATGTTATGACACATATGCTCATCAATTTTTGTGAAGTTTTGACTTTTCTTTTAGGATTTATAGGCTTTTGACTGTATTTTGCCCCGCCCCTTTTCTAAATGACCCTGTTACAGCCAACCAAATGCAAAATTTCAAAAATTTTTCGATAATTATTGATCTAGAGAGTCCAGAGAATAGGCCTAGACTGGTTTGGTTCCGATCGGGCGAAAAACCAGGGACTAGTTCGCAAAAGTAGGTTTTGGACAAAACTGGCCATAACAATTTTTTCTTGCTCAAATACATCTTGTCCGTCTTGAGCCATGGATCACAGTGATGTAAAAATCTTGATTCTAGGTCAAATGGTCGAGGAGTTATGGGTAATTCAGTACTTTTGGTTTCTGTAGCGCCACCTATAGGCCAATCGGGGTCATACTCTGATAGGTTCTCCCCAAAAGTGTGGCCTACCATCTGGCCGAGTTTCAAGTCTCTAGGCCTTACGGTTTGGGCAGCACAATGCGTTTTAGGGCAATTTTTTTTTTCAAATAGCAAATACAATAGGTTTTCAGCACTAAAGTGCTTGAACACCTAATAAGAATGAGACCTTTTTGACAGTTATAGCGCCACCTATGGTCCGATCTCCATGAAACTTTGCATGCTTCTTCACCATGTTATGACACATATGCTCATCAATTTTTGTGAAGTTTTGACTTTTCGTTTAGGATTTATAGGCTTTTGACTGTATTTTGCCCCGCCCCTTTTCTAAATGACCCTGTTACAGCCAACCAAATGCAAAATTTCAATTTTTTTCGATAATTATTGATCTAGAGAGTCCAGAGAATAGGCCTAGACTGGTTTGGTTCCGATCGGGCGAAAAACCAGGGACTAGTTCGCAAAAGTAGGTTTTGGACAAATATGGCCATAACAAATTTTCAGTGATGTAAAAATCTTGATTCTAGGTCAAACGGTCGAGGAGTTATGGGTAATTTAGTACTTTTGGTTTCTGTAGCGCCACCTATGGGCCAATCGGGGTCATACTCTGATAGGTTCTCCCCAAAAGTCTGGCCTACCATCTGGCCGAGTTTCAAGTCTCTAGGCCTTACGGTTTGGGCTGCACGATGCATTTAGGGCAATTTTTTTTTTCAAATAGCAAATACAATAGGTTTTCAGCACTAAAGTGCTTGAACACCTAATAAGAATGAGACCTTTTTGACAGTTATAGCGCCACCTATGGTCCGATCTCCATGAAACTTTGCATGCTTCTTCACCATGTTATGACACATATGCTCATCAATTTTTGTGAAGTTTTGACTTTTCGTTTAGGATTTATAGGCTTTTGACTGTATTTTGCCCCGCCCCTTTTCTAAATGACCCTGTTACAGCCAACCAAATGCAAAATTTCAAAAATTTTTCGATAATTATTGATCTAGAGAGTCCAGAGAATAGGCCTAGACTGGTTTGGTTCCGATCGGGCGAAAAACCAGGGACTAGTTCGCAAAAGTAGGTTTTGGACAAAACTGGCCATAACAATTTTTTCTTGCTCAAATACATCTTGTCCGTCTTGAGCCATGGATCACAGTGATGTAAAAATCTTGATTCTAGGTCAAATGGTCGAGGAGTTATGGGTAATTCAGTACTTTTGGTTTCTGTAGCGCCACCTATAGGCCAATCGGGGTCATACTCTGATAGGTTCTCCCCAAAAGTGTGGCCTACCATCTGGCCGAGTTTCAAGTCTCTAGGCCTTACGGTTTGGGCAGCACAATGCGTTTTAGGGCAATTTTTTTTTTCAAATAGCAAATACAATAGGTTTTCAGCACTAAAGTGCTTGAACACCTAATAAGAATGAGACCTTTTTGACAGTTATAGCGCCACCTATGGTCCGATCTCCATGAAACTTTGCATGCTTCTTCACCATGTTATGACACATATGCTCATCAATTTTTGTGAAGTTTTGACTTTTCGTTTAGGATTTATAGGCTTTTGACTGTATTTTGCCCCGCCCCTTTTCTAAATGACCCTGTTACAGCCAACCAAATGCAAAATTTCAATTTTTTTCGATAATTATTGATCTAGAGAGTCCAGAGAATAGGCCTAGACTGGTTTGGTTCCGATCGGGCGAAAAACCAGGGACTAGTTCGCAAAAGTAGGTTTTGGACAAATATGGCCATAACAAATTTTCAGTGATGTAAAAATCTTGATTCTAGGTCAAACGGTCGAGGAGTTATGGGTAATTTAGTACTTTTGGTTTCTGTAGCGCCACCTATGGGCCAATCGGGGTCATACTCTGATAGGTTCTCCCCAAAAGTCTGGCCTACCATCTGGCCGAGTTTCAAGTCTCTAGGCCTTACGGTTTGGGCTGCACGATGCATTTAGGGCAATTTTTTTTTTCAAATAGCAAATACAATAGGTTTTCAGCACTAAAGTGCTTGAACACCTAATAAGAATGAGACCTTTTTGACAGTTATAGCGCCACCTATGGTCCGATCTCCATGAAACTTTGCATGCTTCTTCACCATGTTATGACACATATGCTCATCAATTTTTGTGAAGTTTTGACTTTTCGTTTAGGATTTATAGGCTTTTGACTGTATTTTGCCCCGCCCCTTTTCTAAATGACCCTGTTACAGCCAACCAAATGCAAAATTTCAAAAAATTTTCGATAATTATTGATCTAGAGAGTCCAGAGAATAGGCCTAGACTGGTTTGGTTCCGATCGGGCGAAAAACCAGGGACTAGTTCGCAAAAGTAGGTTTTGGACAAAACTGGCCATATTAATTTTTTCTTGCTCAAATACATCTTGTCCGTCTTGAGCCATGGATCACAGTGATGTAAAAATCTTGATTCTAGGTCAAATGGTCGAGGAGTTATGGGTAATTCAGTACTTTTGGTTTCTGTAGCGCCACCTATAGGCCA
This sequence comes from Gila orcuttii, assembly GCA_026230005.1. Lineage (NCBI taxonomy): Eukaryota > Metazoa > Chordata > Actinopteri > Cypriniformes > Leuciscidae > Gila > Gila orcuttii. Next base: position 36,493,517 of record JAPDVR010000005.1, on the reverse strand, counting down.
ATCGGGGTCATACTCTGATAGGTTCTCCCCAAAAGTGTGGCCTACCATCTGGCCGAGTTTCAAGTCTCTAGGCCTTACGGTTTGGGCTGCACAATGCGTTTTAGGGCAATTTTTTTTTTCAAATAGCAAATACAATAGGTTTTCAGCACTAAAGTGCTTGAACACCAGTGATGGGATTAACGCCGTTATAAATAACGCCGTTACTAACGGCATTACTTTTTCCAGTAACGAGTAATCTAATTGATTACTCTTCTCATCTTAATAACGCCGTTACCGTTACTGCCAAAAAATGCGGCGCGTTACTATAACTGATGAAGCTGTTTTTTTTTTCATCAGACCAACTAGATCTCTGAGCGAGAGGCAAATACTTTTTTTACTGTTCTTCCTTGGTTAGTGGGCAGAGCACGAGACAAGCGCATAAATGCTGACGATTGGCTATAAGGTAGAGTAAAATGTCATTGTAAGCCAATCAGAGGTAGAGTTGGGCGGGTGTTCGAAAGCACGCATAGTAGTGATGGACATTCAGCTCTTTTGACTCAGCTCACTGAAAAGAGCCGGCTCTTTTGGCTCACAAACGGCTCTTTAAATGACTTTGACTATAATATTTCAATTTGTATTACATAATTATTTAATTTCTATAGGCTAAATTTGTAAAAATAGAGTCGGCTCTTCAGATATGCGAGCCAGCTCCCAACGTTCACCTAAAAGAGCCGGCTCTTAGAGTCGGCTCATTCGCGAATCGCGAACGACCCATCAAAAGCTCATTCGCGAACGAGTCGATCCATCATCACTAACGCTCATTCGCGAACGACCCATCATCACTAACGGCTAACGCTCATGAATTGCGAACGACCCATCATAACGCATAGTCGGGCAGGACAGGACACACAAGGAACAACACAAGCCAGTCAGTCAACGAGAGACAGGTATGGCGACGAGCTTAACAAGCTTAATTTAATTTTGCCCAGTTGTGGCCTGTTGAGGGGCAATAAATATCAAAATTTCCAAAACATCTATTGTGTTATTTGCATTGATCCACTATATAAACATAATATCTACATACATGGCGTTTGATTGGAGGCTAGTCTCACTTTGTCCCACAGCAACATTTTTTTTTTTAGATGCGTGTACAATGTTTCATGTTTCTGTTAATAATGTATTGTATTAAGTGTCCATTTCATTATAATATTCAAATTTATCATAAATAATTGAACATGCACATGTATTTTAAGTTCCGTTAAAGAGGGGTAGAGGTGGGGTCACATTTGAGCATTTAAAATTTAATTTTACTTGAAAGTAACGCAATAGTTACTTTCATAAGTAACTAGTTACTTTTAAAATTTGTAACTGAGTTACTAATTTAGTTACTTTTTGGAAGAAGTAACTAGTAACTGTAACTAATTACTTTTTAAAAGTAACTTGCCCAACACTGTTGAACACCTAATAAGAAAAGACCTTTTTGACAGTTATAGCGCCACCTATGGTCCGATCTCCATGAAACTTTGCATGCTTCTTCACCATGTTATGACACATATGCTCATCAATTTTTGTGAAGTTTTGACTTTTCGTTTAGGATTTATAGGCTTTTGACTGTATTTTGCCCCGCCCCTTTTCTAAATGACCCTGTTACAGCCAACCAAATGCAAAATTTCAAATTTTTTCGATAATTATTGATCTAGAGAGTCCAGAGAATAGGCCTAGACTGGTTTGGTTCCGATGGGGCGAAAAACCAGGGACTAGTTCGCAAAAGTAGGTTTTGGACAAAACTGGCCATAACAATTTTTTCTTGCTCAAATCGAGAATCCGAGATATACATCTTGTCCGTCTTGAGCCATGGATCACATTGATGTAAAAATCTTGATTCTAGGTCAAACGGTCGAGGAGTTATGGGTAATTTAGTACTTTTGGTTTCTGTAGCGCCACCTATTGGCCAATCGGGGTCATACTCTGATAGGTTCTCCCCAAAAGTGTGGCCTACCATCTGGCCGAGTTTCAAGTCTCTAGGCCTTACGGTTTGGGCTGCACGATGCGTTTTAGGGCAATTTTTTTTTTCAAATAGCAAATACAATAGGTTTTCAGCACTAAAGTGCTTTAACACCTAATAAGAATGAGACCTTTTTGACAGTTATAGCGCCACCTATGGTCCGATCTCCATGAAACTTTGCATGCTTCTTCACCATGTTATGACACATATGCTCATCAATTTTTGTGAAGTTTTGACTTTTCGTTTAGGATTTATAGGCTTTTGACTGTATTTTGCCCGCCCCTTTTCTAAATGACCCTGTTACAGCCAACCAAAATTTTTTCGATAATTATTGATCTAGAGAGTCCAGAGAATAGGCCTAGACTGGTTTGGTTCCGATCGGGCGAAAAACCAGGGACTAGTTCGCAAAAGTAGGTTTTGGACAAATATGGCCATAACAAATTTTCAGTGATGTAAAAATCTTGATTCTAGGTCAAACGGTCTAGGAGTTATGGGTAATTTAGTACTTTTGGTTTCTGTAGCGCCACCTATGGGCCAATCGGGGTCATACTCTGATAGGTTCTCCCCAAAAGTGTGGCCTACCATCTGGCCGAGTTTCAAGTCTCTAGGCCTTACGGTTTGGGCTGCACGATGCATTTAGGGCAATTTTTTTTTCAAATAGCAAATACAATAGGTTTTCAGCACTAAAGTGCTTGAACACCTAATAAGAATGAGACCTTTTTGACAGTTATAGCGCCACCTATGGTCCGATCTCCATGAAACTTTGCATGCTTCTTCACCATGTTATGACACATATGCTCATCAATTTTTGTGAAGTTTTGACTTTTCGTTTAGGATTTATAGGCTTTTGACTGTATTTTGCCCCGCCCCTTTTCTAAATGACCCTGTTACAGCCAACCAAATGCAAAATTTCAAATTTTTTCGATAATTATTGATCTAGAGAGTCCAGAGAATAGGCCTAGACTGGTTTGGTTCCGATCGGGCGAAAAACCAGGGACTAGTTCGCAAAAGTAGGTTTTGGACAAATATGGCCATAACAAATTTTCAGTGATGTAAAAATCTTGATTCTAGGTCAAACGGTCGAGGAGTTATGGGTAATTTAGTACTTTTGGTTTCTGTAGCGCCACCTATGGGCCAATCGGGGTCATACTCTGATAGGTTCTCCCCAAAAGTGTGGCCTACCATCTGGCCGAGTTTCAAGTCTCTAGGCCTTACGGTTTGGGCTGCACGATGCGTTTTAGGGCAATTTTTTTTTTCAAATAGCAAATACAATAGGTTTTCAGCACTAAAGTGCTTGAACACCTAATAAGAATGAGACCTTTTTGACAGTTATAGCGCCACCTATGGTCCGATCTCCATGAAACTTTGCATGCTTCTTCACCATGTTATGACACATATGCTCATCAATTTTTGTGAAGTTTTGACTTTTCGTTTAGGATTTATAGGCTTTTGACTGTATTTTGCCCCGCCCCTTTTCTAAATGACCCTGTTACAGCCAACCAAATGCAAAATTTCAAATTTTTTCGATAATTATTGATCTAGAGAGTCCAGAGAATAGGCCTAGACTGGTTTGGTTCCGATCGGGCGAAAAACCAGGGACTAGTTCGCAAAAGTAGGTTTTGGACAAATATGGCCATAACAAATTTTCAGTGATGTAAAAATCTTGATTCTAGGTCAAACGGTCGAGGAGTTATGGGTAATTTAGTACTTTTGGTTTCTGTAGCGCCACCTATGGGCCAATCGGGGTCATACTCTGATAGGTTCTCCCCAAAAGTGTGGCCTACCATCTGGCCGAGTTTCAAGTCTCTAGGCCTTACGGTTTGGGCTGCACGATGCGTTTTAGGGCAATTTTTTTTTTCAAATAGCAAATACAAAAGGTTTTCAGCACTAAAGTGCTTGAACACCTAATAAGAATGAGACCTTTTTGACAGTTATAGCGCCACCTATGGTCCGATCTCCATGAAACTTTGCATGCTTCTTCACCATGTTATGACACATATGCTCATCAATTTTTGTGAAGTTTTGACTTTTCGTTTAGGATTTAAAGGCTTTTGACTGTATTTTGCCCCGCCCCTTTTCTAAATTACCCTGTTACTGCCAACCAAATGCAAAATTTCAAATTTTTTTCGATAATTATTTATCTAGAGAGTCCAGAGAATAGGCCTAGACTGGTTTGCTTCCGATCGGGCGAAAAACCAGGGACTAGTTCGCAAAAGTAGGTTTTGGACAAAACTGGCCATAACAATTTTTTCTTGCTCAAATCGAGAATCCGAGATATATATCTTGTCCGTCTTGAGCCATGGATCACAGTGATGTAAAAATCTTGATTCTAGGTCAAAAGGTCGAGGAGCTATGGGTAATTTAGTACTTTTGGTTGCTGTAGCGCCACCTATTGGCCAATCGGGGTCATACTCTGATAGGTTCTCCCCAAAAGTGTGGCCTACCATCTGGCCGAGTTTCAAGTCTCTAGGCCTTACGGTTTGGGCTGCACGATGCATTTAGGGCAATTTTTTTTTCAAATAGCAAATACAATAGGTTTTCAGCACTAAAGTGCTTGAACACCTAATAAGAATGAGACCTTTTTGACAGGTATAGCGCCACCTATGGTCCGATATCCATGAAACTTTGCATGCTTCTTCACCATGTTATGACACATATGCTCATCAATTTTTGTGAAGTTTTGACTTTTCGTTTAGGATTTATAGGCTTTTGACTGTATTTTGCCCCGCCCCTTTTCTAAATGACCCTGTTACAGCCAACCAAATGCAAAATTTCAATTTTTTTTTGATAATTATTTATCTAGAGAATCCAGAGAATAGGCCTAGACTGGTTTGCTTCCGATCGGGCGAAAAACCAGGGACTAGTTCGCAAAAGTAGGTTTTGGACAAAACTGGCCATAACAATTTTTCTTGCTCAAATCGAGAATCCGAGATATATATCTTGTCCGTCTTGAGCCATGGATCACAGTGATGTAAAAATCTTGATTCTAGGTCAAACGGTCGAGGAGTTATGGGTAATTTAGTACTTTTGGTTGCTGTAGCGCCACCTATTGGCCAATCGGGGTCATACTCTGATAGGTTCTCCCCAAAAGTGTGGCCTACCATCTGGCCGAGTTTCAAGTCTCTAGGCCTTACGGTTTGGGCTGCACGATGCATTTAGGGCAATTTTTTTTTTCAAATAGCAAATACAATAGGTTTTCAGCACTAAAGTGCTTGAACACCTAATAAGAATGAGACCTTTTTGAAAGTTACAGCGCCACCTATTGTCCGATCTCCATGAAACTTTGCATGCTTCTTCACCATGTTATGACACATATGCTCCTCAATTTTTGTGAAGTTTTGACTTTTCGTTTAGGATTTATAGGCTTTTGACTGTATTTTGCCCCGCCCCTTTTCTAAATTACCCTGTTACAGCCAACCAAATGCAAAATTTCAAATTTTTTTCGATAATTATTTATTTAGAGAGTCCAGAGAATAGGCCTAGACTGGTTTGCTTCCGATCGGGCGAAAAACCAGGGACTAGTTCGCAAAAGTAGGTTTTGGACAAAACTGGCCATAACAATTTTTTCTTGGTCAAATCGAGAATCCGAGATATACATATTGTCCGTCTTGAGCCATGGATCACAGTGATGTAAAAATCTTGATTCTAGGTCAAACGGTCGAGGAGTTATGGGTAATTTAGTACTTTTGGTTGCTGTAGCGCCACCTATTGGCCAATCGGGGTCATACTCTGATAGGTTCTCCCAAAAAGTGTGGCCTACCATCTGGCCGAGTTTCAAGTCTCTAGGCCTTACGGTTTGGGCTGCACGATGCATTTAGGGCAATTTTTTTTTTCAAATAGCAAATACAATAGGTTTTCAGCACTAAAGTGCTTGAACACCTAATAAGAATGAGACCTTTTTGACAGGTATAGCGCCACCTATGGTCCGATCTCCATGAAACTTTGCATGCTTCTTCACCATGTTATGACACATATGCTCATCAATTTTTGTGAAGTTTTGACTTTTCGTTTAGGATTTAAAGGCTTTTGACTGTATTTTGCCCCGCCCCTTTTCTAAATTACCCTGTTACAGCCAACCAAATGCAAAATTTCAAATTTTTTTCGATAATTATTTATCTAGAGAGTCCAGAGAATAGGCCTAGACTGGTTTGCTTCCGATCGGGCGAAAAACCAGGGACTAGTTTGCAAAAGTAGGTTTTGGACAAAACTGGCCATAACAATTTTTTCTTGCTCAAATCGAGAATCCGAGATATATATATCTTGTCCGTCTTGAGCCATGGATCACAGTGATGTAAAAATCCTGATTCTAGGTCAAACGGTCGAGGAGTTATGGGTAATTTAGTACTTTTGGTTGCTGTAGCGCCACCTATTGGCCAATCGGGGTCATACTCTGATAGGTTCTCCCCAAAAGTGTGGCCTACCATCTGGCCGAGTTTCAAGTCTCTAGGCCTTACGGTTTGGGCTGCACGATGCATTTAGGGCAATTTTTTTTTTCAAATAGCAAATACAATAGGTTTTCAGCACTAAAGTGCTTGAACACCTAATAAGAATGAGACCTTTTTGACAGGTATAGCGCCACCTATGGTCCGATCTCCATGAAACTTTGCATGCTTCTTCACCATGTTATGACACATATGCTCATCAATTTTTGTGAAGTTTTGACTTTTCGTTTAGGATTTATAGGCTTTTGACTGTATTTTGCCCCGCCCCTTTTCTAAATGACCCTGTTACAGCCAACCAAATGCAAAATTTCAATTTTTTTTTGATAATTATTTATCTAGAGAATCCAGAGAATAGGCCTAGACTGGTTTGCTTCCGATCGGGCGAAAAACCAGGGACTAGTTCGCAAAAGTAGGTTTTGGACAAAACTGGCCATAACAATTTTTCTTGCTCAAATCGAGAATCCGAGATATATATCTTGTCCGTCTTGAGCCATGGATCACAGTGATGTAAAAATCTTGATTCTAGGTCAAACGGTCGAGGAGTTATGGGTAATTTAGTACTTTTGGTTGCTGTAGCGCCACCTATTGGCCAATCGGGGTCATACTCTGATAGGTTCTCCCCAAAAGTGTGGCCTACCATCTGGCCGAGTTTCAAGTCTCTAGGCCTTACGGTTTGGGCTGCACGATGCATTTAGGGCAATTTTTTTTTTCAAATAGCAAATACAATAGGTTTTCAGCACTAAAGTGCTTGAACACCTAATAAGAATGAGACCTTTTTGAAAGTTACAGCGCCACCTATTGTCCGATCTCCATGAAACTTTGCATGCTTCTTCACCATGTTATGACACATATGCTCCTCAATTTTTGTGAAGTTTTGACTTTTCGTTTAGGATTTATAGGCTTTTGACTGTATTTTGCCCCGCCCCTTTTCTAAATTACCCTGTTACAGCCAACCAAATGCAAAATTTCAAATTTTTTTCGATAATTATTTATTTAGAGAGTCCAGAGAATAGGCCTAGACTGGTTTGCTTCCGATCGGGCGAAAAACCAGGGACTAGTTCGCAAAAGTAGGTTTTGGACAAAACTGGCCATAACAATTTTTTCTTGGTCAAATCGAGAATCCGAGATATACATATTGTCCGTCTTGAGCCATGGATCACAGTGATGTAAAAATCTTGATTCTAGGTCAAACGGTCGAGGAGTTATGGGTAATTTAGTACTTTTGGTTGCTGTAGCGCCACCTATTGGCCAATCGGGGTCATACTCTGATAGGTTCTCCCCAAAAGTGTGGCCTACCATCTGGCCGAGTTTCAAGTCTCTAGGCCTTACGGTTTGGGCTGCACGATGCATTTAGGGCAATTTTTTTTTTCAAATAGCAAATACAATAGGTTTTCAGCACTAAAGTGCTTGAACACCTAATAAGAATGAGACCTTTTTGACAGGTATAGCGCCACCTATGGTCCGATCTCCATGAAACTTTGCATGCTTCTTCACCATGTTATGACACATATGCTCATCAATTTTTGTGAAGTTTTGACTTTTCGTTTAGGATTTAAAGGCTTTTGACTGTATTTTGCCCCGCCCCTTTTCTAAATTACCCTGTTACAGCCAACCAAATGCAAAATTTCAAATTTTTTTCGATAATTATTTATCTAGAGAGTCCAGAGAATAGGCCTAGACTGGTTTGCTTCCGATCGGGCGAAAAACCAGGGACTAGTTTGCAAAAGTAGGTTTTGGACAAAACTGGCCATAACAATTTTTTCTTGCTCAAATCGAGAATCCGAGATATATATATCTTGTCCGTCTTGAGCCATGGATCACAGTGATGTAAAAATCCTGATTCTAGGTCAAACGGTCGAGGAGTTATGGGTAATTTAGTACTTTTGGTTGCTGTAGCGCCACCTATTGGCCAATCGGGGTCATACTCTGATAGGTTCTCCCCAAAAGTGTGGCCTACCATCTGGCCGAGTTTCAAGTCTCTAGGCCTTACGGTTTGGGCTGCACGATGCATTTAGGGCAATTTTTTTTTTCAAATAGCAAATACAATAGGTTTTCAGCACTTAAGTGCTTGAACACCTAATAAGAATGAGACCTTTTTGAAAGTTACAGCGCCACCTATGGTCCGATCTCCATGAAACTTTGCATGCTTCTTCACCATGTTATGACACATATGCTCCTCAATTTTTGTGAAGTTTTGACTTTTCGTTTAGGATTTATAGGCTTTTGACTGTATTTTGCCCCGCCCCTTTTCTAAATTACCCTGTTACAGCCAACCAAATGCAAAATTTCAAATTTTTTTCGATAATTATTTATCTAGACAGTCCAGAGAATAGGCCTAGACTGGTTTGCTTCCGATCGGGCGAAAAACCAGGGACTAGTTCGCAAAAGTAGGTTTTGGACAAAACTGGCCATAACAATTTTTTCTTGCTCAAATCGAGAATCCGAGATATATATCTTGTCCGTCTTGAGCCATGGATCACAGTGATGTAAAAAATCTTGATTCTAGGTCAAACGGTCGAGGAGTTATGGGTAATTTAGTACTTTTGGTTGCTGTAGCGCCACCTACTGGCCAATCGGGGTCATACTCTGATAGGTTCTCCCCAAAAGTGTGGCCTACCATCTGGCCGAGTTTCAAGTCTCTAGGCCGTACGGTTTGGGCTGCACGATGCATTTAGGGCAATTTTTTTTTTCAAATAGCAAATACAATAGGTTTTCAGCACTAAAGTGCTTGAACACCTAATAAGAATGAGACCTTTTTGAAAGTTACAGCGCCACCTATGGTCCGATCTCCATGAAACTTTGCATGCTTCTTCACCATGTTATGACACATATGCTCATCAATTTTTGTGAAGTTTTGACTTTTCGTTTAGGATTTATAGGCTTTTGACTGTATTTTGCCCCGCCCCTTTTCTAAATTACCCTGTTACAGCCAACCAAATGCAAAATTTCAAATTTTTTTCGATAATTATTTATCTAGAGAGTCCAGAGAATAGGCCTAGACTGGTTTGCTTCCGATCGGGCGAAAAACCAGGGACTAGTTCGCAAAAGTAGGTTTTGGACAAAACTGGCCATAACAATTTTTCTTGCTCAAATCGAGAATCCGAGATATATATCTTGTCCGTCTTGAGCCATGGATCACAGTGATGTAAAAATCTTGATTCTAGGTCAAACGGTCGAGGAGTTATGGGTAATTTAGTACTTTTGGTTGCTGTAGCGCCACCTATTGGCCAATCGGGGTCATACTCTGATAGGTTCTCCCCAAAAGTGTGGCCTACCATCTGGCCGAGTTTCAAGTCTCTAGGCCTTACGGTTTGGGCTGCACGATGCATTTAGGGCAATTTTTTTTTTCAAATAGCAAATACAATAGGTTTTCAGCACTAAAGTGCTTGAACACCTAATAAGAATGAGACCTTTTTGAAAGTTACAGCGCCACCTATGGTCCGATCTCCATGAAACTTTGCATGCTTCTTCACCATGTTATGACACATATGCTCATCAATTTTTGTGAAGTTTTGACTTTTCGTTTAGGATTTAAAGGCTTTTGACTGTATTTTGCCCCGCCCCTTTTCTAAATTACCCTGTTACAGCCAACCAAATGCAAAATTTCAAATTTTTTTCGATAATTATTTATCTAGAGAGTCCAGAGAATAGGCCTAGACTGGTTTGCTTCCGATCGGGCGAAAAACCAGGGACTAGTTTGCAAAAGTAGGTTTTGGACAAAACTGGCCATAACAATTTTTTCTTGCTCAAATCGAGAATCCGAGATATATATATCTTGTCCGTCTTGAGCCATGGATCACAGTGATGTAAAAATCCTGATTCTAGGTCAAACGGTCGAGGAGTTATGGGTAATTTAGTACTTTTGGTTGCTGTAGCGCCACCTATTGGCCAATCGGGGTCATACTCTGATAGGTTCTCCCCAAAAGTGTGGCCTACCATCTGGCCGAGTTTCAAGTCTCTAGGCCTTACGGTTTGGGCTGCACGATGCATTTAGGGCAATTTTTTTTTTCAAATAGCAAATACAATAGGTTTTCAGCACTAAAGTGCTTGAACACCTAATAAGAATGAGACCTTTTTGACAGGTATAGCGCCACCTATGGTCCGATCTCCATGAAACTTTGCATGCTTCTTCACCATGTTATGACACATATGCTCATCAATTTTTGTGAAGTTTTGACTTTTCGTTTAGGATTTATAGGCTTTTGACTGTATTTTGCCCCGCCCCTTCTCTAAATGACCCTGTTACAGCCAACCAAATGCAAAATTTCAATTTTTTTTTTGATAATTATTTATCTAGAGAATCCAGAGAATAGGCCTAGACTGGTTTGCTTCCGATCGGGCGAAAAACCAGGGACTAGTTCGCAAAAGTAGGTTTTGGACAAAACTGGCAATAACAATTTTTTCTTGCTCAAATCGAGAATCCGAGATATACATATTGTCCGTCTTGAGCCATGGATCACAGTGATGTAAAAATCTTGATTCTAGGTCAAACGGTTGAGGAGTTATGGGTAATTTAGTACTTTTGGTTGCTGTAGCGCCACCTATTGGCCAATCGGGGTCATACTCTGATAGGTTCTCCCCAAAAGTGTGGCCTACCATCTGGCCGAGTTTCAAGTCTCTAGGCCTTACGGTTTGGGCTGCACGATGCATTTAGGGCAATTTTTTTTTCAAATAGCAAATACAATAGGTTTTCAGCACTAAAGTGCTTGAACACCTAATAAGAATGAGACCTTTTTGACAGGTATAGCGCCACCTATGGTCCGATCTCCATGAAACTTTGCATGCTTCTTCACCATGTTATGACACATATGCTCATCAATTTTTGTGAAGTTTTGACTTTTCGTTTAGGATTTATAGGCTTTTGACTGTATTTTGCCCCGCCCCTTTTCTAAATGACCCTGTTACAGCCAACCAAATGCAAAATTTCAATTTTTTTTTGATAATTATTTATCTAGAGAATCCAGAGAATAGGCCTAGACTGGTTTGCTTCCGATCGGGCGAAAAACCAGGGACTAGTTCGCAAAAGTAGGTTTTGGATAAAACTGGCCATAACAATTTTTTCTTGCTCAAATCGAGAATCCGAGATATACATATTGTCCGTCTTGAGCCATGGATCACAGTGATGTAAAAATCTTGATTCTAGGTCAAACGGTCGAGGAGTTATGGGTAATTTAGTACTTTTGGTTGCTGTAGCGCCACCTATTGGCCAATCGGGGTCATACTCTGATAGGTTCTCCCCAAAAGTGTGGCCTACCATCTGGCTGAGTTTCAAGTCTCTAGGCCTTACGGTTTGGGCTGCACGATGCATTTAGGGCAATTTTTTTTTTCAAATAGCAAATACAATAGGTTTTCAGCACTAAAGTGCTTGAACACCTAATAAGAATGAGACCTTTTTGACAGGTATAGCGCCACCTATGGTCCGATCTCCATGAAACTTTGCATGCTTCTTCACCATGTTATGACACATATGCTCATCAATTTTTGTGAAGTTTTGACTTTTCGTTTAGGATTTATAGGCTTTTGACTGTATTTTGCCCCGCCCCTTTTCTAAATGACCCTGTTACAGCCAACCAAATGCAAAATTTCAATTTTTTTTTGATAATTATTTATCTAGAGAATCCAGAGAATAGGCCTAGACTGGTTTGCTTCCGATCGGGCGAAAAACCAGGGACTAGTTCGCAAAAGTAGGTTTTGGACAAAACTGGCCATAACAATTTTTCTTGCTCAAATCGAGAATCCGAGATATATATCTTGTCCGTCTTGAGCCATGGATCACAGTGATGTAAAAATCTTGATTCTAGGTCAAACGGTCGAGGAGTTATGGGTAATTTAGTACTTTTGGTTGCTGTAGCGCCACCTATTGGCCAATCGGGGTCATACTCTGATAGGTTCTCCCCAAAAGTGTGGCCTACCATCTGGCCGAGTTTCAAGTCTCTAGGCCTTACGGTTTGGGCTGCACGATGCATTTAGGGCAATTTTTTTTTTCAAATAGCAAATACAATAGGTTTTCAGCACTAAAGTGCTTGAACACCTAATAAGAATGAGACCTTTTTGACAGGTATAGCGCCACCTATGGTCCGATCTCCATGAAACTTTGCATGCTTCTTCACCATGTTATGACACATATGCTCATCAATTTTTGTGAAGTTTTGACTTTTCGTTTAGGATTTAAAGGCTTTTGACTGTATTTTGCCCCGCCCCTTTTCTAAATTACCCTGTTACAGCCAACCAAATGCAAAATTTCAAATTTTTTTCGATAATTATTTATCTAGAGAGTCCAGAGAATAGGCCTAGACTGGTTTGCTTCCGATCGGGCGAAAAACCAGGGACTAGTTTGCAAAAGTAGGTTTTGGACAAAACTGGCCATAACAATTTTTTCTTGCTCAAATCGAGAATCCGAGATATATATATCTTGTCCGTCTTGAGCCATGGATCACAGTGATGTAAAAATCCTGATTCTAGGTCAAACGGTCGAGGAGTTATGGGTAATTTAGTACTTTTGGTTGCTGTAGCGCCACCTATTGGCCAATCGGGGTCATACTCTGATAGGTTATCCCCAAAAGTGTGGCCTACCATCTGGCCGAGTTTCAAGTCTCTAGGCCTTACGGTTTGGGCTGCACGATGCATTTAGGGCAATTTTTTTTTTCAAATAGCAAATACAATAGGTTTTCAGCACTAAAGTGCTTGAACACCTAATAAGAATGAGACCTTTTTGACAGGTATAGCGCCACCTATGGTCCGATCTCCATGAAACTTTGCATGCTTCTTCACCATGTTATGACACATATGCTCATCAATTTTTGTGAAGTTTTGACTTTTCGTTTAGGATTTATAGACTTTTGACTGTATTTTGCCCCGCCCCTTCTCTAAATGACCCTGTTACAGCCAACCAAATGCAAAATTTCAATTTTTTTTTTGATAATTATTTATCTAGAGAATCCAGAGAATAGGCCTAGACTGGTTTGCTTCCGATCGGGCGAAAAACCAGGGACTAGTTCGCAAAAGTAGGTTTTGGACAAAACTGGCAATAACAATTTTTTCTTGCTCAAATCGAGAATCCGAGATATACATATTGTCCGTCTTGAGCCATGGATCACAGTGATGTAAAAATCTTGATTCTAGGTCAAACGGTTGAGGAGTTATGGGTAATTTAGTACTTTTGGTTGCTGTAGCGCCACCTATTGGCCAATCGGGGTCATACTCTGATAGGTTCTCCCCAAAAGTGTGGCCTACCATCTGGCCGAGTTTCAAGTCTCTAGGCCTTACGGTTTGGGCTGCACGATGCATTTAGGGCAATTTTTTTTTCAAATAGCAAATACAATAGGTTTTCAGCACTAAAGTGCTTGAACACCTAATAAGAATGAGACCTTTTTGACAGGTATAGCGCCACCTATGGTCCGATCTCCATGAAACTTTGCATGCTTCTTCACCATGTTATGACACATATGCTCATCAATTTTTGTGAAGTTTTGACTTTTCGTTTAGGATTTATAGGCTTTTGACTGTATTTTGCCCCGCCCCTTTTCTAAATGACCCTGTTACAGCCAACCAAATGCAAAATTTCAATTTTTTTTTGATAATTATTTATCTAGAGAATCCAGAGAATAGGCCTAGACTGGTTTGCTTCCGATCGGGCGAAAAACCAGGGACTAGTTCGCAAAAGTAGGTTTTGGATAAAACTGGCCATAACAATTTTTTCTTGCTCAAATCGAGAATCCGAGATATACATATTGTCCGTCTTGAGCCATGGATCACAGTGATGTAAAAATCTTGATTCTAGGTCAAACGGTCGAGGAGTTATGGGTAATTTAGTACTTTTGGTTGCTGTAGCGCCACCTATTGGCCAATCGGGGTCATACTCTGATAGGTTCTCCCCAAAAGTGTGGCCTACCATCTGGCTGAGTTTCAAGTCTCTAGGCCTTACGGTTTGGGCTGCACGATGCATTTAGGGCAATTTTTTTTTTCAAATAGCAAATACAATAGGTTTTCAGCACTAAAGTGCTTGAACACCTAATAAGAATGAGACCTTTTTGACAGGTATAGCGCCACCTATGGTCCGATCTCCATGAAACTTTGCATGCTTCTTCACCATGTTATGACACATATGCTCATCAATTTTTGTGAAGTTTTGACTTTTCGTTTAGGATTTATAGGCTTTTGACTGTATTTTGCCCCGCCCCTTTTCTAAATGACCCTGTTACAGCCAACCAAATGCAAAATTTCAAGTTTTTTTTTGATAATTATTTATCTAGAGAATTCAGAGAATAGGCCTAGACTGGTTTGCTTCCGATCGGGCGAAAAACCAGGGACTAGTTCGCAAAAGTAGGTTTTGGACAAAACTGGCCATAACAATTTTTCTTGCTCAAATCGAGAATCCGAGATATATATCTTGTCCGTCTTGAGCCATGGATCACAGTGATGTAAAAATCTTGATTCTAGGTCAAACGGTCGAGGAGTTATGGGTAATTTAGTACTTTTGGTTGCTGTAGCGCCACCTATTGGCCAATCGGGGTCATACTCTGATAGGTTCTCCCCAAAAGTGTGGCCTACCATCTGGCCGAGTTTCAAGTCTCTAGGCCTTACGGTTTGGGCTGCACGATGCATTTAGGGCAATTTTTTTTTTCAAATAGCAAATACAATAGGTTTTCAGCACTAAAGTGCTTGAACACCTAATAAGAATGAGACCTTTTTGAAAGTTACAGCGCCACCTATTGTCCGATCTCCATGAAACTTTGCATGCTTCTTCACCATGTTATGACACATATGCTCCTCAATTTTTGTGAAGTTTTGACTTTTCGTTTAGGATTTATAGGCTTTTGACTGTATTTTGCCCCGCCCCTTTTCTAAATTACCCTGTTACAGCCAACCAAATGCAAAATTTCAAATTTTTTTCGATAATTATTTATTTAGAGAGTCCAGAGAATAGGCCTAGACTGGTTTGCTTCCGATCGGGCGAAAAACCAGGGACTAGTTCGCAAAAGTAGGTTTTGGACAAAACTGGCCATAACAATTTTTTCTTGCTCAAATCGAGAATCCGAGATATACATATTGTCCGTCTTGAGCCATGGATCACAGTGATGTAAAAATCTTGATTCTAGGTCAAACGGTCGAGGAGTTATGGGTAATTTAGTACTTTTGGTTGCTGTAGCGCCACCTATTGGCCAATCGGGGTCATACTCTGATAGGTTCTCCCCAAAAGTGTGGCCTACCATCTGGCCGAGTTTCAAGTCTCTAGGCCTTACGGTTTGGGCTGCACGATGCATTTAGGGCAATTTTTTTTTTCAAATAGCAAATACAATAGGTTTTCAGCACTAAAGTGCTTGAACACCTAATAAGAATGAGACCTTTTTGACAGGTATAGCGCCACCTATGGTCCGATCTCCATGAAACTTTGCATGCTTCTTCACCATGTTATGACACATATGCTCATCAATTTTTGTGAAGTTTTGACTTTTCGTTTAGGATTTATAGGCTTTTGACTGTATTTTGCCCCGCCCCTTTTCTAAATTACCCTGTTACAGCCAACCAAATGCAAAATTTCAAATTTTTTTCGATAATTATTTATCTAGAGAGTCCAGAGAATAGGCCTAGACTGGTTTGCTTCCGATCGGGCGAAAAACCAGGGACTAGTTCGCAAAAGTAGGTTTTGCACAAAACTGGCCATAACAATTTTTCTTGCTCAAATCGAGAATCCGAGATATATATCTTGTCCGTCTTGAGCCATGGATCACAGTGATGTAAAAATCTTGATTCTAGGTCAAACGGTCGAGGAGTTATGGGTAATTTAGTACTTTTGGTTGCTGTAGCGCCACCTATTGGCCAATCGGGGTCATCCTCTGATAGGTTCTCCCCAAAAGTGTGGCCTACCATCTGGCCGAGTTTCAAGTCTCTAGGCCTTACGGTTTGGGCTGCACGATGCATTTAGGGCAATTTTTTTTTTCAAATAGCAAATACAATAGGTTTTCAGCACTAAAGTGCTTGAACACCTAATAAGAATGAGACCTTTTTGAAAGTTACAGCGCCACCTATGGTCCGATCTCCATGAAACTTTGCATGCTTCTTCACCATGTTATGACACATATGCTCCTCAATTTTTGTGAAGTTTTGACTTTTCGTTTAGGATTTATAGGCTTTTGACTGTATTTTGCCCCGCCCCTTTTCTAAATTACCCTGTTACAGCCAACCAAATGCAAAATTTCAAATTTTTTTCGATAATTATTTATCTAGAGAGTCCAGAGAATAGGCCTAGACTGGTTTGCTTCCGATCGGGCGAAAAACCAGGGACTAGTTCGCAAAAGTAGGTTTTGGACAAAACTGGCCATAACAATTTTTTCTTGCTCAAATCGAGAATCCGAGATATACATATTGTCCGTCTTGAGCCATGGATCACAGTGATGTAAAAATCTTGATTCTAGGTCAAACGGTCGAGGAGTTATGGGTAATTTAGTACTTTTGGTTGCTGTAGCGCCACCTATTGGCCAATCGGGGTCATACTCTGATAGGTTCTCCCCAAAAGTGTGGCCTACCATCTGGCCGAGTTTCAAGTCTCTAGGCCTTACGGTTTGGGCTGCACGATGCATTTAGGGCAATTTTTTTTTTCAAATAGCAAATACAAAAGGTTTTCAGCACTAAAGTGCTTGAACACCTAATAAGAATGAGACCTTTTTGAAAGTTACAGCGCCACCTATGGTCCGATCTCCATGAAACTTTGCATGCTTCTTCACCATGTTATGACACATATGCTCATCAATTTTTGTGAAGTTTTGACTTTTCGTTTAGGATTTATAGGCTTTTGACTGTATTTTGCCCCGCCCCTTTTCTAAATTACCCTGTTACAGCCAACCAAATGCAAAATTTCAAATTTTTTTCGATAATTATTTATCTAGAGAGTCCAGAGAATAGGCCTAGACTGGTTTGCTTCCGATCGGGCGAAAAACCAGGGACTAGTTCGCAAAAGTAGGTTTTGCACAAAACTGGCCATAACAATTTTTCTTGCTCAAATCGAGAATCCGAGATATATATCTTGTCCGTCTTGAGCCATGGATCACAGTGATGTAAAAATCTTGATTCTAGGTCAAACGGTCGAGGAGTTATGGGTAATTTAGTACTTTTGGTTGCTGTAGCGCCACCTATTGGCCAATCGGGGTCATACTCTGATAGGTTCTCCCCAAAAGTGTGGCCTACCATCTGGCCGAGTTTCAAGTCTCTAGGCCTTACGGTTTGGGCTGCACGATGCATTTAGGGCAATTTTTTTTTTCAAATAGCAAATACAATAGGTTTTCAGCACTAAAGTGCTTGAACACCTAATAAGAATGAGACCTTTTTGACAGGTATAGCGCCACCTATGGTCCGATCTCCATGAAACTTTGCATGCTTCTTCACCATGTTATGACACATATGCTCATCAATTTTTGTGAAGTTTTGACTTTTCGTTTAGGATTTATAGGCTTTTGACTGTATTTTGCCCCGCCCCTTTTCTAAATGACCCTGTTACAGCCAACCAAATGCAAAATTTCAATTTTTTTTTGATAATTATTTATCTAGAGAATCCAGAGAATAGGCCTAGACTGGTTTGCTTCCGATCGGGCGAAAAACCAGGGACTAGTTCGCAAAAGTAGGTTTTGGATAAAACTGGCCATAACAATTTTTTCTTGCTCAAATCGAGAATCCGAGATATACATGTTGTCCGTCTTGAGCCATGGATCACAGTGATGTAAAAATCTTGATTCTAGGTCAAACGGTCGAGGAGTTATGGGTAATTTAGTACTTTTGGTTGCTGTAGCGCCACCTATTGGCCAATCGGGGTCATACTCTGATAGGTTCTCCCCAAAAGTGTGGCCTACCATCTGGCCGAGTTTCAAGTCTCTAGGCCTTACGGTTTGGGCTGCACGATGCATTTAGGGCAATTTTTTTTTTCAAATAGCAAATACAATAGGTTTTCAGCACTAAAGTGCTTGAACACCTAATAAGAATGAGACCTTTTTGACAGGTATAGCGCCACCTATGGTCCGATCTCCATGAAACTTTGCATGCTTCTTCACCATGTTATGACACATATGCTCATCAATTTTTGTGAAGTTTTGACTTTTCGTTTAGGATTTATAGGCTTTTGACTGTATTTTGCCCCGCCCCTTTTCTAAATGACCCTGTTACAGCCAACCAAATGCAAAATTTCAATTTTTTTTTGATAATTATTTATCTAGAGAATCCAGAGAATAGGCCTAGACTGGTTTGCTTCCGATCGGGCGAAAAACCAGGGACTAGTTCGCAAAAGTAGGTTTTGGACAAAACTGGCCATAACAATTTTTCTTGCTCAAATCGAGAATCCGAGATATATATCTTGTCCGTCTTGAGCCATGGATCACAGTGATGTAAAAATCTTGATTCTAGGTCAAACGGTCGAGGAGTTATGGGTAATTTAGTACTTTTGGTTGCTGTAGCGCCACCTATTGGCCAATCGGGGTCATACTCTGATAGGTTCTCCCCAAAAGTGTGGCCTACCATCTGGCCGAGTTTCAAGTCTCTAGGCCTTACGGTTTGGGCTGCACGATGCATTTAGGGCAATTTTTTTTTTCAAATAGCAAATACAATAGGTTTTCAGCACTAAAGTGCTTGAACACCTAATAAGAATGAGACCTTTTTGAAAGTTACAGCGCCACCTATTGTCCGATCTCCATGAAACTTTGCATGCTTCTTCACCATGTTATGACACATATGCTCCTCAATTTTTGTGAAGTTTTGACTTTTCGTTTAGGATTTATAGGCTTTTGACTGTATTTTGCCCCGCCCCTTTTCTAAATTACCCTGTTACAGCCAACCAAATGCAAAATTTCAAATTTTTTTCGATAATTATTTATTTAGAGAGTCCAGAGAATAGGCCTAGACTGGTTTGCTTCCGATCGGGCGAAAAACCAGGGACTAGTTCGCAAAAGTAGGTTTTGGACAAAACTGGCCATAACAATTTTTTCTTGCTCAAATCGAGAATCCGAGATATACATATTGTCCGTCTTGAGCCATGGATCACAGTGATGTTAAAATCTTGATTCTAGGTCAAACGGTCGAGGAGTTATGGGTAATTTAGTACTTTTGGTTGCTGTAGCGCCACCTATTGGCCAATCGGGGTCATACTCTGATAGGTTCTCCCCAAAAGTGTGGCCTACCATCTGGCCGAGTTTCAAGTCTCTAGGCCTTACGGTTTGGGCTGCACGATGCATTTAGGGCAATTTTTTTTTTCAAATAGCAAATACAATAGGTTTTCAGCACTAAAGTGCTTGAACACCTAATAAGAATGAGACCTTTTTGAAAGTTACAGTGCCACCTATTGTCCGATCTCCATGAAACTTTGCATGCTTCTTCACCATGTTATGACACATATGCTCCTCAATTTTTGTGAAGTTTTGACTTTTCGTTTAGGATTTATAGGCTTTTGACTGTATTTTGCCCCGCCCCTTTTCTAAATTACCCTGTTACAGCCAACCAAATGCAAAATTTCAAATTTTTTTCGATAATTATTTATCTAGAGAGTCCAGAGAATAGGCCTAGACTGGTTTGCTTCCGATCGGGCGAAAAACCAGGGACTAGTTCGCAAAAGTAGGTTTTGGACAAAACTGGCCATAACAATTTTTTCTTGCTCAAATCGAGAATCCGAGATATACATATTGTCCGTCTTGAGCCATGGATCACAGTGATGTAAAAATCTTGATTCTAGGTCAAACGGTCGAGGAGTTATGGGTAATTTAGTACTTTTGGTTGCTGTAGCGCCACCTATTGGCCAATCGGGGTCATACTCTGATAGGTTCTCCCCAAAAGTGTGGCCTACCATCTGGCCGAGTTTCAAGTCTCTAGGCCTTACGGTTTGGGCTGCACGATGCATTTAGGGCAATTTTTTTTTTCAAATAGCAAATACAATAGGTTTTCAGCACTAAAGTGCTTGAACACCTAATAAGAATGAGACCTTTTTGACAGGTATAGCGCCACCTATGGTCCGATCTCCATGAAACTTTGCATGCTTCTTCACCATGTTATGACACATATGCTCATCAATTTTTGTGAAGTTTTGACTTTTCGTTTAGGATTTATAGGCTTTTGACTGTATTTTGCCCCGCCCCTTTTCTAAATGACCCTGTTACAGCCAACCAAATGCAAAATTTCAATTTTTTTTTTGATAATTATTTATCTAGAGAGTCCAGAGAATAGGCCTAGACTGGTTTGCTTCCGATCGGGCGAAAAACCAGGGACTAGTTTGCAAAAGTAGGTTTTGGACAAAACTGGCCATAACAATTTTTTCTTGCTCAAATCGAGAATCCGAGATATATATCTTGTCCGTCTTGAGCCATGGATCACAGTGATGTAAAAATCTTGATTCTAGGTCAAACGGTCGAGGAGTTATGGGTAATTTAGTACTTTTTGTTGCTGTAGCGCCACCTACTGGCCAATCGGGGTCATACTCTGATAGGTTCTCCCCAAAAGTGTGGCCTACCATCTGGCCGAGTTTCAAGTCTCTAGGCCTTACGGTTTGGGCTGCACGATGCATTTAGGGCAATTTTTTTTTTCAAATAGCAAATACAATAGGTTTTCAGCACTAAAGTGCTTGAACACCTAATAAGAATGAGACCTTTTTGAAAGTTACAGCGCCACCTATGGTCCGATCTCCATGAAACTTTGCATGCTTCTTCACCATGTTATGACACATATGCTCATCAATTTTTGTGAAGTTTTGACTTTTCGTTTAGGATTTATAGGCTTTTGACTGTATTTTGCCCCGCCCCTTTTCTAAATGACCCTGTTACAGCCAACCAAATGCAAAATTTCAATTTTTTTTTGATAATTATTTATCTAGAGAATCCAGAGAATAGGCCTAGACTGGTTTGCTTCCGATCGGGCGAAAAACCAGGGACTAGTTCGCAAAAGTAGGTTTTGGACAAAACTGGCCATAACAATTTTTCTTGCTCAAATCGAGAATCCGAGATATATATCTTGTCCGTCTTGAGCCATGGATCACAGTGATGTAAAAATCTTGATTCTAGGTCAAACGGTCGAGGAGTTATGGGTAATTTAGTACTTTTGGTTGCTGTAGCGCCACCTATTGGCCAATCGGGGTCATACTCTGATAGGTTCTCCCCAAAAGTGTGGCCTACCATCTGGCCGAGTTTCAAGTCTCTAGGCCTTACGGTTTGGGCTGCACGATGCATTTAGGGCAATTTTTTTTTTCAAATAGCAAATACAATAGGTTTTCAGCACTAAAGTGCTTGAACACCTAATAAGAATGAGACCTTTTTGAAAGTTACAGCGCCACCTATTGTCCGATCTCCATGAAACTTTGCATGCTTCTTCACCATGTTATGACACATATGCTCCTCAATTTTTGTGAAGTTTTGACTTTTCGTTTAGGATTTATAGGCTTTTGACTGTATTTTGCCCCGCCCCTTTTCTAAATTACCCTGTTACAGCCAACCAAATGCAAAATTTCAAATTTTTTTCGATAATTATTTACTTAGAGAGTCCAGAGAATAGGCCTAGACTGGTTTGCTTCCGATCGGGCGAAAAACCAGGGACTAGTTCGCAAAAGTAGGTTTTGGACAAAACTGGCCATAACAATTTTTTCTTGCTCAAATCGAGAATCCGAGATATACATATTGTCCGTCTTGAGCCATGGATCACAGTGATGTAAAAATCTTGATTCTAGGTCAAACGGTCGAGGAGTTATGGGTAATTTAGTACTTTTGGTTGCTGTAGCGCCACCTATTGGCCAATCGGGGTCATACTCTGATAGGTTCTCCCCAAAAGTGTGGCCTACCATCTGGCCGAGTTTCAAGTCTCTAGGCCTTACGGTTTGGGCTGCACGATGCATTTAGGGCAATTTTTTTTTTCAAATAGCAAATACAATAGGTTTTCAGCACTAAAGTGCTTGAACACCTAATAAGAATGAGACCTTTTTGAAAGTTACAGCGCCACCTATTGTCCGATCTCCATGAAACTTTGCATGCTTCTTCACCATGTTATGACACATATGCTCCTCAATTTTTGTGAAGTTTTGACTTTTCGTTTAGGATTTATAGGCTTTTGACTGTATTTTGCCCCGCCCCTTTTCTAAATTACCCTGTTACAGCCAACCAAATGCAAAATTTCAAATTTTTTTCGATAATTATTTATCTAGAGAGTCCAGAGAATAGGCCTAGACTGGTTTGCTTCCGATCGGGCGAAAAACCAGGGACTAGTTCGCAAAAGTAGGTTTTGGACAAAACTGGCCATAACAATTTTTTCTTGCTCAAATCGAGAATCCGAGATATACATATTGTCCGTCTTGAGCCATGGATCACAGTGATGTAAAAATCTTGATTCTAGGTCAAACGGTCGAGGAGTTATGGGTAATTTAGTACTTTTGGTTGCTGTAGCGCCACCTATTGGCCAATCGGGGTCATACTCTGATAGGTTCTCCCCAAAAGTGTGGCCTACCATCTGGCCGAGTTTCAAGTCTCTAGGCCTTACGGTTTGGGCTGCACGATGCATTTAGGGCAATTTTTTTTTTCAAATAGCAAATACAATAGGTTTTCAGCACTAAAGTGCTTGAACACCTAATAAGAATGAGACCTTTTTGACAGGTATAGCGCCACCTATGGTCCGATCTCCATGAAACTTTGCATGCTTCTTCACCATGTTATGACACATATGCTCATCAATTTTTGTGAAGTTTTGACTTTTCGTTTAGGATTTATAGGCTTTTGACTGTATTTTGCCCCGCCCCTTTTCTAAATGACCCTGTTACAGCCAACCAAATGCAAAATTTCAATTTTTTTTTTGATAATTATTTATCTAGAGAGTCCAGAGAATAGGCCTAGACTGGTTTGCTTCCGATCGGGCGAAAAACCAGGGACTAGTTTGCAAAAGTAGGTTTTGGACAAAACTGGCCATAACAATTTTTTCTTGCTCAAATCGAGAATCCGAGATATATATCTTGTCCGTCTTGAGCCATGGATCACAGTGATGTAAAAATCTTGATTCTAGGTCAAACGGTCGAGGAGTTATGGGTAATTTAGTACTTTTTGTTGCTGTAGCGCCACCTACTGGCCAATCGGGGTCATACTCTGATAGGTTCTCCCCAAAAGTGTGGCCTACCATCTGGCCGAGTTTCAAGTCTCTAGGCCTTACGGTTTGGGCTGCACGATGCATTTAAGGCAATTTTTTTTTTCAAATAGCAAATACAATAGGTTTTCAGCACTAAAGTGCTTGAACACCTAATAAGAATGAGACCTTTTTGAAAGTTACAGCACCACCTATGGTCCGATCTCCATGAAACTTTGCATGCTTCTTCACCATGTTATGACACATATGCTCCTCAATTTTTGTGAAGTTTTGACTTTTCGTTTAGGATTTATAGGCTTTTGACTGTATTTTGCCCCGCCCCTTTTCTAAATTACCCTGTTACAGCCAACCAAATGCAAAATTTCAAATTTTTTTCTTTAATTATTTATCTAGAGAGTCCAGAGAATAGGCCTAGACTGGTTTGCTTCCGATCGGGCGAAAAACCAGGGACTAGTTCGCAAAAGTAGGTTTTGGACAAAACTGGCCATAACAATTTTTTCTTGCTCAAATCGAGAATCCGAGATATACATATTGTCCGTCTTGAGCCATGGATCACAGTGATGTAAAAATCTTGATTCTAGGTCAAACGGTCGAGGAGTTATGGGTAATTTAGTACTTTTGGTTGCTGTAGCGCCACCTATTGGCCAATCGGGGTCATACTCTGATAGGTTCTCCCCAAAAGTGTGGCCTACCATCTGGCCGAGTTTCAAGTCTCTAGGCCTTACGGTTTGGGCTGCACGATGCATTTAGGGCAATTTTTTTTTTCAAATAGCAAATACAATAGGTTTTCAGCACTAAAGTGCTTGAACACCTAATAAGAATGAGACCTTTTTGACAGGTATAGCGCCACCTATGGTCCGATCTCCATGAAACTTTGCATGCTTCTTCACCATGTTATGACACATATGCTCATCAATTTTTGTGAAGTTTTGACTTTTCGTTTAGGATTTCAAGGCTTTTGACTGTATTTTGCCCCGCCCCTTTTCTAAATTACCCTGTTACAGCCAACCAAATGCAAAATTTCAAATTTTTTTCGATAATTATTTATCTAGAGAGTCCAGAGAATAGGCCTAGACTGGTTTGCTTCCGATCGGGCGAAAAACCAGGGACTAGTTCGCAAAAGTAGGTTTTGGACAAAACTGGCCATAACAATTTTTTCTTGCTCAAATCGAGAATCCGAGATATATATCTTGTCCGTCTTGAGCCATGGATCACAGTGATGTAAAAAATCTTGATTCTAGGTCAAACGGTCGAGGAGTTATGGGTAATTTAGTACTTTTGGTTGCTGTAGCGCCACCTACTGGCCAATCGGGGTCATACTCTGATAGCTTCTCCCCAAAAGTGTGGCCTACCATCTGGCCGAGTTTCAAGTCTCTAGGCCGTACGGTTTGGGCTGCACGATGCATTTAGGGCAATTTTTTTTTTCAAATAGCAAATACAATAGGTTTTCAGCACTAAAGTGCTTGAACACCTAATAAGAATGAGACCTTTTTGAAAGTTACAGCGCCACCTATGGTCCGATCTCCATGAAACTTTGCATGCTTCTTCACCATGTTATGACACATATGCTCATCAATTTTTGTGAAGTTTTGACTTTTCGTTTAGGATTTATAGGCTTTTGACTGTATTTTGCCCCGCCCCTTTTCTAAATTACCCTGTTACAGCCAACCAAATGCAAAATTTCAAATTTTTTTCGATAATTATTTATCTAGAGAGTCCAGAGAATAGGCCTAGACTGGTTTGCTTCCGATCGGGCGAAAAACCAGGGACTAGTTCGCAAAAGTAGGTTTTGGACAAAACTGGCCATAACAATTTTTCTTGCTCAAATCGAGAATCCGAGATATATATCTTGTCCGTCTTGAGCCATGGATCACAGTGATGTAAAAATCTTGATTCTAGGTCAAACGGTCGAGGAGTTATGGGTAATTTAGTACTTTTGGTTGCTGTAGCGCCACCTATTGGCCAATCGGGGTCATACTCTGATAGGTTCTCCCCAAAAGTGTGGCCTACCATCTGGCCGAGTTTCAAGTCTCTAGGCCTTACGGTTTGGGCTGCACGATGCATTTAGGGCAATTTTTTTTTTCAAATAGCAAATACAATAGGTTTTCAGCACTAAAGTGCTTGAACACCTAATAAGAATGAGACCTTTTTGAAAGTTACAGCGCCACCTATGGTCCGATCTCCATGAAACTTTGCATGCTTCTTCACCATGTTATGACACATATGCTCCTCAATTTTTGTGAAGTTTTGACTTTTCGTTTAGGATTTATAGGCTTTTGACTGTATTTTGCCCCGCCCCTTTTCTAAATTACCCTGTTACAGCCAACCAAATGCAAAATTTCAAAATTTTTTCGATAATTATTTATCTAGAGAGTCCAGAGAATAGGCCTAGACTGGTTTGCTTCCGATCGGGCGAAAAACCAGGGACTAGTTCGCAAAAGTAGGTTTTGGACAAAACTGGCCATAACAATTTTTTCTTGCTCAAATCGAGAATCCGAGATATACATATTGTCCGTCTTGAGCCATGGATCACAGTGATGTAAAAATCTTGATTCTAGGTCAAACGGTCGAGGAGTTATGGGTAATTTAGTACTTTTGGTTTCTGTAGCGCCACCTATTGGCCAATCGGGGTCATACTCTGATAGGTTCTCCCCAAAAGTGTGGCCTACCATCTGGCCGAGTTTCAAGTCTCTAGGCCTTACGGTTTGGGCTGCACGATGCATTTAGGGCAATTTTTTTTTTCAAATAGCAAATACAATAGGTTTTCAGCACTAAAGTGCTTGAACACCTAATAAGAATGAGACCTTTTTGACAGGTATAGCGCCACCTATGGTCCGATCTCCATGAAACTTTGCATGCTTCTTCACCATGTTATGACACATATGCTCATCAATTTTTGTGAAGTTTTGACTTTTCGTTTAGGATTTATAGGCTTTTGACTGTATTTTGCCCCGCCCCTTTTCTAAATGACCCTGTTACAGCCAACCAAATGCAAAATTTCAATTTTTTTTTTGATAATTATTTATCTAGAGAATCCAGAGAATAGGCCTAGACTGGTTTGCTTCCGATCGGGCGAAAAACCAGGGACTAGTTCGCAAAAGTAGGTTTTGGACAAAACTGGCCATAACAATTTTTTCTTGCTCAAATCGAGAATCCGAGATATACATATTGTCCGTCTTGAGCCATGGATCACAGTGATGTAAAAATCTTGATTCTAGGTCAAACGGTCGAGGAGTTATGGGTAATTTAGTACTTTTGGTTGCTGTAGCGCCACCTATTGGCCAATCGGGGTCATACTCTGATAGGTTCTCCCCAAAAGTGTGGCCTACCATCTGGCCGAGTTTCAAGTCTCTAGGCCTTACGGTTTGGGCTGCACGATGCATTTAGGGCAATTTTTTTTTTCAAATAGCAAATACAATAGGTTTTCAGCACTAAAGTGCTTGAACACCTAATAAGAATGAGACCTTTTTGACAGGTATAGCGCCACCTATGGTCCGATCTCCATGAAACTTTGCATGCTTCTTCACCATGTTATGACACATATGCTCATCAATTTTTGTGAAGTTTTGACTTTTCGTTTAGGATTTATAGGCTTTTGACTGTATTTTGCCCCGCCCCTTTTCTAAATGACCCTGTTACAGCCAACCAAATGCAAAATTTCAAATTTTTTCGATAATTATTGATCTAGAGAGTCCAGAGAATAGGCCTAGACTGGTTTGGTTCCGATCGGGCGAAAAACCAGGGACTAGTTCGCAAAAGTAGGTTTTGGACAAATATGGCCATAACAAATTTTCAGTGATGTAAAAATCTTGATTGTAGGTCAAACGGTCGAGGAGTTATGGGTAATTTAGTACTTTTGGTTTCTGTAGCGCCACCTATGGGCCAATCGGGGTCATACTCTGATAGGTTCTCCCCAAAAGTGTGGCCTACCATCTGGCCGAGTTTCAAGTCTCTAGGCCCTACGGTTTGGGCTGCACGATGCATTTAGGGCAATTTTTTTTTTCAAATAGCAAATACAATAGGTTTTCAGCACTAAAGTGCTTGAACACCTAATAAGAATGAGACCTTTTTGACAGTTATAGCGCCACCTATGGTCCGATCTCCATGAAACTTTGCATGCTTCTTCACCATGTTATGACACATATGCTCATCAATTTTTGTGAAGTTTTGACTTTTCGTTTAGGATTTATAGGCTTTTGACTGTATTTTGCCCCGCCCCTTTTCTAAATGACCCTGTTACAGCCAACCAAATGCAAAATTTCAAATTTTTTCGATAATTATTGATCTAGAGAGTCCAGAGAATAGGCCTAGACTGGTTTGGTTCCGATCGGGCGAAAAACCAGGGACTAGTTCGCAAAAGTAGGTTTTGGACAAATATGGCCATAACAAATTTTCAGTGATGTAAAAATCTTGATTCTAGGTCAAACGGTCGAGGAGTTATGGGTAATTTAGTACTTTTGGTTTCTGTAGCGCCACCTATGGGCCAATCGGGGTCATACTCTGATAGGTTCTCCCCAAAAGTGTGGCCTACCATCTGGCCGAGTTTCAAGTCTCTAGGCCTTACGGTTTGGGCTGCACGATGCGTTTTAGGGCAATTTTTTTTTTCAAATAGCAAATACAATAGGTTTTCAGCACTAAAGTGCTTGAACACCTAATAAGAATGAGACCTTTTTGACAGTTATAGCGCCACCTATGGTCCGATCTCCATGAAACTTTGCATGCTTCTTCACCATGTTATGACACATATGCTCATCAATTTTTGTGAAGTTTTGACTTTTCGTTTAAGATTTATAGGCTTTTGACTGTATTTTGCCCCGCCCCTTTTCTAAATGACCCTGTTACAGCCAACCAAATGCAAAATTTCAAATTTTTTCGATAATTATTGATCTAGAGAGTCCAGAGAATAGGCCTAGACTGGTTTGGTTCCGATCGGGCGAAAAACCAGGGACTAGTTCGCAAAAGTAGGTTTTGGACAAATATGGCCATAACAAATTTTCAGTGATGTAAAAATCTTGATTCTAGGTCAAACGATCGAGGAGTTATGGGTAATTTAGTACTTTTGGTTTCTGTAGCGCCACCTATGGGCCAATCGGGGTCATACTCTGATAGGTTCTCCCCAGAAGTGTGGCCTACCATCTGGCCGAGTTTCAAGTCTCTAGGCCTTACGGTTTGGGCTGCACGATGCATTTAGGGCAATTTTTTTTTCAAATAGCAAATACAATAGGTTTTCAGCACTAAAGTGCTTGAACACCTAATAAGAATGAGACCTTTTTGACAGTTATAGCGCCACCTATGGTCCGATCTCCATGAAACTTTGTATGCTTCTTCACCATGTTATGACACATATGCTCATCAATTTTTGTGAAGTTTTGACTTTTCGTTTAGGATTTATAGGCTTTTGACTGTATTTTGCCCCGCCCCTTTTCTAAATGACCCTGTTACAGCCAACCAAATGCAAAATTTAAAAAAAAAATTGATAATTATTGATCTAGAGAGTCCAGAGAATAGGCCTAGACTGGTTTGGTTCCGATCGGGCGAAAAACCAGGGACTAGTTCGCAAAAGTAGGTTTTGGACAAAACTGGCCATAACAATTTTTTCTTGCTCAAATCGAGAATCCGAGATATATATCTTGTCCGTCTTGAGCAATGGATCACAGTGATGTAAAAAATCTTGATTCTAGGTCAAACGGTCGAGGAGTTATGGGTAATTTAGTACTTTTGGTTGCTGTAGCGCCACCTACTGGCCAATCGGGGTAATACTCTGATAGGTTCTCCCCAAAAGTGTGGCCTACCATCTGGCCGAGTTTCAAGTCTCTAGGCCGTACGGTTTGGGCTGCACGATGCATTTAGGGCAATTTTTTTTTTTCAAATAGCAAATACAATAGGTTTTCAGCACTAAAGTGCTTGAACACCTAATAAGAATGAGACCTTTTTGAAAGTTACAGCGCCACCTATGGTCCGATCTCCATGAAACTTTGTATGCTTCTTCACCATGTTATGACACATATGCTCCTCAATTTTTGTGAAGTTTTGACTTTTCGTTTAGGATTTATAGGCTTTTGACTGTATTTTGCCCCGCCCCTTTTCTAAATTACCCTGTTACAGCCAACCAAATGCAAAATTTCAAATTTTTTTCGATAATTATTTATCTAGAGAGTCCAGAGAATAGGCCTAGACTGGTTTGCTTCCGATCGGGCGAAAAACCAGGGACTAGTTCGCAAAAGTAGGTTTTGGACAAAACTGGCCATAACAATTTTTTCTTGCTCAAATCGAGAATCCGAGATATACATATTGTCCGTCTTGAGCCATGGATCACAGTGATGTAAAAATCCTGATTCTAGGTCAAACGGTCGAGGAGTTATGGGTAATTTAGTACTTTTGGTTGCTGTAGCGCCACCTATTGGCCAATCGGGGTAATACTCTGATAGGTTCTCCCCAAAAGTGTGGCCTACCATCTGGCCGAGTTTCAAGTCTCTAGGCCGTACGGTTTGGGCTGCACGATGCATTTAGGGCAATTTTTTTTTTCAAATAGCAAATACAATAGGTTTTCAGCACTAAAGTGCTTGAACACCTAATAAGAATGAGACCTTTTTGACAGGTATAGCGCCACCTATGGTCCGATCTCCATGAAACTTTGCATGCTTCTTCACCATGTTATGACACATATGCTCATCAATTTTTGTGAAGTTTTGACTTTTCGTTTAGGATTTAAAGGCTTTTGACTGTATTTTGCCCCGCCCCTTTTCTAAATTACCCTGTTACAGCCAACCAAATGCAAAATTTCAAATTTTTTTCGATAATTATTTATCTAGAGAGTCCAGAGAATAGGCCTAGACTGGTTTGCTTCCGATCGGGCGAAAAACCAGGGACTAGTTTGCAAAAGTAGGTTTTGGACAAAACTGGCCATAACAATTTTTTCTTGCTCAAATCGAGAATCCGAGATATATATATCTTGTCCGTCTTGAGCCATGGATCACAGTGATGTAAAAATCCTGATTCTAGGTCAAACGGTCGAGGAGTTATGGGTAATTTAGTACTTTTGGTTGCTGTAGCGCCACCTATTGGCCAATCGGGGTCATACTCTGATAGGTTCTCCCCAAAAGTGTGGCCTACCATCTGGCCGAGTTTCAAGTCTCTAGGCCTTACGGTTTGGGCTGCACGATGCATTTAGGGCAATTTTTTTTTTCAAATAGCAAATACAATAGGTTTTCAGCACTTAAGTGCTTGAACACCTAATAAGAATGAGACCTTTTTGAAAGTTACAGCGCCACCTATGGTCCGATCTCCATGAAACTTTGCATGCTTCTTCACCATGTTATGACACATATGCTCCTCAATTTTTGTGAAGTTTTGACTTTTCGTTTAGGATTTATAGGCTTTTGACTGTATTTTGCCCCGCCCCTTTTCTAAATTACCCTGTTACAGCCAACCAAATGCAAAATTTCAAATTTTTTTCGATAATTATTTATCTAGACAGTCCAGAGAATAGGCCTAGACTGGTTTGCTTCCGATCGGGCGAAAAACCAGGGACTAGTTCGCAAAAGTAGGTTTTGGACAAAACTGGCCATAACAATTTTTTCTTGCTCAAATCGAGAATCCGAGATATATATCTTGTCCGTCTTGAGCCATGGATCACAGTGATGTAAAAAATCTTGATTCTAGGTCAAACGGTCGAGGAGTTATGGGTAATTTAGTACTTTTGGTTGCTGTAGCGCCACCTACTGGCCAATCGGGGTCATACTCTGATAGGTTCTCCCCAAAAGTGTGGCCTACCATCTGGCCGAGTTTCAAGTCTCTAGGCCGTACGGTTTGGGCTGCACGATGCATTTAGGGCAATTTTTTTTTTCAAATAGCAAATACAATAGGTTTTCAGCACTAAAGTGCTTGAACACCTAATAAGAATGAGACCTTTTTGAAAGTTACAGCGCCACCTATGGTCCGATCTCCATGAAACTTTGCATGCTTCTTCACCATGTTATGACACATATGCTCATCAATTTTTGTGAAGTTTTGACTTTTCGTTTAGGATTTATAGGCTTTTGACTGTATTTTGCCCCGCCCCTTTTCTAAATTACCCTGTTACAGCCAACCAAATGCAAAATTTCAAATTTTTTTCGATAATTATTTATCTAGAGAGTCCAGAGAATAGGCCTAGACTGGTTTGCTTCCGATCGGGCGAAAAACCAGGGACTAGTTCGCAAAAGTAGGTTTTGGACAAAACTGGCCATAACAATTTTTCTTGCTCAAATCGAGAATCCGAGATATATATCTTGTCCGTCTTGAGCCATGGATCACAGTGATGTAAAAATCTTGATTCTAGGTCAAACGGTCGAGGAGTTATGGGTAATTTAGTACTTTTGGTTGCTGTAGCGCCACCTATTGGCCAATCGGGGTCATACTCTGATAGGTTCTCCCCAAAAGTGTGGCCTACCATCTGGCCGAGTTTCAAGTCTCTAGGCCTTACGGTTTGGGCTGCACGATGCATTTAGGGCAATTTTTTTTTTCAAATAGCAAATACAATAGGTTTTCAGCACTAAAGTGCTTGAACACCTAATAAGAATGAGACCTTTTTGAAAGTTACAGCGCCACCTATGGTCCGATCTCCATGAAACTTTGCATGCTTCTTCACCATGTTATGACACATATGCTCATCAATTTTTGTGAAGTTTTGACTTTTCGTTTAGGATTTAAAGGCTTTTGACTGTATTTTGCCCCGCCCCTTTTCTAAATTACCCTGTTACAGCCAACCAAATGCAAAATTTCAAATTTTTTTCGATAATTATTTATCTAGAGAGTCCAGAGAATAGGCCTAGACTGGTTTGCTTCCGATCGGGCGAAAAACCAGGGACTAGTTTGCAAAAGTAGGTTTTGGACAAAACTGGCCATAACAATTTTTTCTTGCTCAAATCGAGAATCCGAGATATATATATCTTGTCCGTCTTGAGCCATGGATCACAGTGATGTAAAAATCCTGATTCTAGGTCAAACGGTCGAGGAGTTATGGGTAATTTAGTACTTTTGGTTGCTGTAGCGCCACCTATTGGCCAATCGGGGTCATACTCTGATAGGTTCTCCCCAAAAGTGTGGCCTACCATCTGGCCGAGTTTCAAGTCTCTAGGCCTTACGGTTTGGGCTGCACGATGCATTTAGGGCAATTTTTTTTTTCAAATAGCAAATACAATAGGTTTTCAGCACTAAAGTGCTTGAACACCTAATAAGAATGAGACCTTTTTGACAGGTATAGCGCCACCTATGGTCCGATCTCCATGAAACTTTGCATGCTTCTTCACCATGTTATGACACATATGCTCATCAATTTTTGTGAAGTTTTGACTTTTCGTTTAGGATTTATAGGCTTTTGACTGTATTTTGCCCCGCCCCTTCTCTAAATGACCCTGTTACAGCCAACCAAATGCAAAATTTCAATTTTTTTTTTGATAATTATTTATCTAGAGAATCCAGAGAATAGGCCTAGACTGGTTTGCTTCCGATCGGGCGAAAAACCAGGGACTAGTTCGCAAAAGTAGGTTTTGGACAAAACTGGCAATAACAATTTTTTCTTGCTCAAATCGAGAATCCGAGATATACATATTGTCCGTCTTGAGCCATGGATCACAGTGATGTAAAAATCTTGATTCTAGGTCAAACGGTTGAGGAGTTATGGGTAATTTAGTACTTTTGGTTGCTGTAGCGCCACCTATTGGCCAATCGGGGTCATACTCTGATAGGTTCTCCCCAAAAGTGTGGCCTACCATCTGGCCGAGTTTCAAGTCTCTAGGCCTTACGGTTTGGGCTGCACGATGCATTTAGGGCAATTTTTTTTTCAAATAGCAAATACAATAGGTTTTCAGCACTAAAGTGCTTGAACACCTAATAAGAATGAGACCTTTTTGACAGGTATAGCGCCACCTATGGTCCGATCTCCATGAAACTTTGCATGCTTCTTCACCATGTTATGACACATATGCTCATCAATTTTTGTGAAGTTTTGACTTTTCGTTTAGGATTTATAGGCTTTTGACTGTATTTTGCCCCGCCCCTTTTCTAAATGACCCTGTTACAGCCAACCAAATGCAAAATTTCAATTTTTTTTTGATAATTATTTATCTAGAGAATCCAGAGAATAGGCCTAGACTGGTTTGCTTCCGATCGGGCGAAAAACCAGGGACTAGTTCGCAAAAGTAGGTTTTGGATAAAACTGGCCATAACAATTTTTTCTTGCTCAAATCGAGAATCCGAGATATACATATTGTCCGTCTTGAGCCATGGATCACAGTGATGTAAAAATCTTGATTCTAGGTCAAACGGTCGAGGAGTTATGGGTAATTTAGTACTTTTGGTTGCTGTAGCGCCACCTATTGGCCAATCGGGGTCATACTCTGATAGGTTCTCCCCAAAAGTGTGGCCTACCATCTGGCTGAGTTTCAAGTCTCTAGGCCTTACGGTTTGGGCTGCACGATGCATTTAGGGCAATTTTTTTTTTCAAATAGCAAATACAATAGGTTTTCAGCACTAAAGTGCTTGAACACCTAATAAGAATGAGACCTTTTTGACAGGTATAGCGCCACCTATGGTCCGATCTCCATGAAACTTTGCATGCTTCTTCACCATGTTATGACACATATGCTCATCAATTTTTGTGAAGTTTTGACTTTTCGTTTAGGATTTATAGGCTTTTGACTGTATTTTGCCCCGCCCCTTTTCTAAATGACCCTGTTACAGCCAACCAAATGCAAAATTTCAATTTTTTTTTGATAATTATTTATCTAGAGAATCCAGAGAATAGGCCTAGACTGGTTTGCTTCCGATCGGGCGAAAAACCAGGGACTAGTTCGCAAAAGTAGGTTTTGGACAAAACTGGCCATAACAATTTTTCTTGCTCAAATCGAGAATCCGAGATATATATCTTGTCCGTCTTGAGCCATGGATCACAGTGATGTAAAAATCTTGATTCTAGGTCAAACGGTCGAGGAGTTATGGGTAATTTAGTACTTTTGGTTGCTGTAGCGCCACCTATTGGCCAATCGGGGTCATACTCTGATAGGTTCTCCCCAAAAGTGTGGCCTACCATCTGGCCGAGTTTCAAGTCTCTAGGCCTTACGGTTTGGGCTGCACGATGCATTTAGGGCAATTTTTTTTTTCAAATAGCAAATACAATAGGTTTTCAGCACTAAAGTGCTTGAACACCTAATAAGAATGAGACCTTTTTGACAGGTATAGCGCCACCTATGGTCCGATCTCCATGAAACTTTGCATGCTTCTTCACCATGTTATGACACATATGCTCATCAATTTTTGTGAAGTTTTGACTTTTCGTTTAGGATTTAAAGGCTTTTGACTGTATTTTGCCCCGCCCCTTTTCTAAATTACCCTGTTACAGCCAACCAAATGCAAAATTTCAAATTTTTTTCGATAATTATTTATCTAGAGAGTCCAGAGAATAGGCCTAGACTGGTTTGCTTCCGATCGGGCGAAAAACCAGGGACTAGTTTGCAAAAGTAGGTTTTGGACAAAACTGGCCATAACAATTTTTTCTTGCTCAAATCGAGAATCCGAGATATATATATCTTGTCCGTCTTGAGCCATGGATCACAGTGATGTAAAAATCCTGATTCTAGGTCAAACGGTCGAGGAGTTATGGGTAATTTAGTACTTTTGGTTGCTGTAGCGCCACCTATTGGCCAATCGGGGTCATACTCTGATAGGTTATCCCCAAAAGTGTGGCCTACCATCTGGCCGAGTTTCAAGTCTCTAGGCCTTACGGTTTGGGCTGCACGATGCATTTAGGGCAATTTTTTTTTTCAAATAGCAAATACAATAGGTTTTCAGCACTAAAGTGCTTGAACACCTAATAAGAATGAGACCTTTTTGACAGGTATAGCGCCACCTATGGTCCGATCTCCATGAAACTTTGCATGCTTCTTCACCATGTTATGACACATATGCTCATCAATTTTTGTGAAGTTTTGACTTTTCGTTTAGGATTTATAGACTTTTGACTGTATTTTGCCCCGCCCCTTCTCTAAATGACCCTGTTACAGCCAACCAAATGCAAAATTTCAATTTTTTTTTTGATAATTATTTATCTAGAGAATCCAGAGAATAGGCCTAGACTGGTTTGCTTCCGATCGGGCGAAAAACCAGGGACTAGTTCGCAAAAGTAGGTTTTGGACAAAACTGGCAATAACAATTTTTTCTTGCTCAAATCGAGAATCCGAGATATACATATTGTCCGTCTTGAGCCATGGATCACAGTGATGTAAAAATCTTGATTCTAGGTCAAACGGTTGAGGAGTTATGGGTAATTTAGTACTTTTGGTTGCTGTAGCGCCACCTATTGGCCAATCGGGGTCATACTCTGATAGGTTCTCCCCAAAAGTGTGGCCTACCATCTGGCCGAGTTTCAAGTCTCTAGGCCTTACGGTTTGGGCTGCACGATGCATTTAGGGCAATTTTTTTTTCAAATAGCAAATACAATAGGTTTTCAGCACTAAAGTGCTTGAACACCTAATAAGAATGAGACCTTTTTGACAGGTATAGCGCCACCTATGGTCCGATCTCCATGAAACTTTGCATGCTTCTTCACCATGTTATGACACATATGCTCATCAATTTTTGTGAAGTTTTGACTTTTCGTTTAGGATTTATAGGCTTTTGACTGTATTTTGCCCCGCCCCTTTTCTAAATGACCCTGTTACAGCCAACCAAATGCAAAATTTCAAATTTTTTTTTGATAATTATTTATCTAGAGAATCCAGAGAATAGGCCTAGACTGGTTTGCTTCCGATCGGGCGAAAAACCAGGGACTAGTTCGCAAAAGTAGGTTTTGGATAAAACTGGCCATAACAATTTTTTCTTGCTCAAATCGAGAATCCGAGATATACATATTGTCCGTCTTGAGCCATGGATCACAGTGATGTAAAAATCTTGATTCTAGGTCAAACGGTCGAGGAGTTATGGGTAATTTAGTACTTTTGGTTGCTGTAGCGCCACCTATTGGCCAATCGGGGTCATACTCTGATAGGTTCTCCCCAAAAGTGTGGCCTACCATCTGGCTGAGTTTCAAGTCTCTAGGCCTTACGGTTTGGGCTGCACGATGCATTTAGGGCAATTTTTTTTTTCAAATAGCAAATACAATAGGTTTTCAGCACTAAAGTGCTTGAACACCTAATAAGAATGAGACCTTTTTGACAGGTATAGCGCCACCTATGGTCCGATCTCCATGAAACTTTGCATGCTTCTTCACCATGTTATGACACATATGCTCATCAATTTTTGTGAAGTTTTGACTTTTCGTTTAGGATTTATAGGCTTTTGACTGTATTTTGCCCCGCCCCTTTTCTAAATGACCCTGTTACAGCCAACCAAATGCAAAATTTCAATTTTTTTTTGATAATTATTTATCTAGAGAATTCAGAGAATAGGCCTAGACTGGTTTGCTTCCGATCGGGCGAAAAACCAGGGACTAGTTCGCAAAAGTAGGTTTTGGACAAAACTGGCCATAACAATTTTTCTTGCTCAAATCGAGAATCCGAGATATATATCTTGTCCGTCTTGAGCCATGGATCACAGTGATGTAAAAATCTTGATTCTAGGTCAAACGGTCGAGGAGTTATGGGTAATTTAGTACTTTTGGTTGCTGTAGCGCCACCTATTGGCCAATCGGGGTCAT
This sequence comes from Gila orcuttii, assembly GCA_026230005.1. NCBI lineage: Eukaryota > Metazoa > Chordata > Actinopteri > Cypriniformes > Leuciscidae > Gila > Gila orcuttii. The sequence continues at coordinate 36,456,337 of JAPDVR010000005.1, read as the reverse complement.
ACTCTGATAGGTTCTCCCCAAAAGTGTGGCCTACCATCTGGCCGAGTTTCAAGTCTCTAGGCCTTACGGTTTGGGCTGCACGATGCATTTAGGGCAATTTTTTTTTTCAAATAGCAAATACAATAGGTTTTCAGCACTAAAGTGCTTGAACACCTAATAAGAATGAGACCTTTTTGAAAGTTACAGCGCCACCTATTGTCCGATCTCCATGAAACTTTGCATGCTTCTTCACCATGTTATGACACATATGCTCCTCAATTTTTGTGAAGTTTTGACTTTTCGTTTAGGATTTATAGGCTTTTGACTGTATTTTGCCCCGCCCCTTTTCTAAATTACCCTGTTACAGCCAACCAAATGCAAAATTTCAAATTTTTTTCGATAATTATTTATTTAGAGAGTCCAGAGAATAGGCCTAGACTGGTTTGCTTCCGATCGGGCGAAAAACCAGGGACTAGTTCGCAAAAGTAGGTTTTGGACAAAACTGGCCATAACAATTTTTTCTTGCTCAAATCGAGAATCCGAGATATACATATTGTCCGTCTTGAGCCATGGATCACAGTGATGTAAAAATCTTGATTCTAGGTCAAACGGTCGAGGAGTTATGGGTAATTTAGTACTTTTGGTTGCTGTAGCGCCACCTATTGGCCAATCGGGGTCATACTCTGATAGGTTCTCCCCAAAAGTGTGGCCTACCATCTGGCCGAGTTTCAAGTCTCTAGGCCTTACGGTTTGGGCTGCACGATGCATTTAGGGCAATTTTTTTTTTCAAATAGCAAATACAATAGGTTTTCAGCACTAAAGTGCTTGAACACCTAATAAGAATGAGACCTTTTTGACAGGTATAGCGCCACCTATGGTCCGATCTCCATGAAACTTTGCATGCTTCTTCACCATGTTATGACACATATGCTCATCAATTTTTGTGAAGTTTTGACTTTTCGTTTAGGATTTATAGGCTTTTGACTGTATTTTGCCCCGCCCCTTTTCTAAATTACCCTGTTACAGCCAACCAAATGCAAAATTTCAAATTTTTTTCGATAATTATTTATCTAGAGAGTCCAGAGAATAGGCCTAGACTGGTTTGCTTCCGATCGGGCGAAAAACCAGGGACTAGTTCGCAAAAGTAGGTTTTGCACAAAACTGGCCATAACAATTTTTCTTGCTCAAATCGAGAATCCGAGATATATATCTTGTCCGTCTTGAGCCATGGATCACAGTGATGTAAAAATCTTGATTCTAGGTCAAACGGTCGAGGAGTTATGGGTAATTTAGTACTTTTGGTTGCTGTAGCGCCACCTATTGGCCAATCGGGGTCATCCTCTGATAGGTTCTCCCCAAAAGTGTGGCCTACCATCTGGCCGAGTTTCAAGTCTCTAGGCCTTACGGTTTGGGCTGCACGATGCATTTAGGGCAATTTTTTTTTTCAAATAGCAAATACAATAGGTTTTCAGCACTAAAGTGCTTGAACACCTAATAAGAATGAGACCTTTTTGAAAGTTACAGCGCCACCTATGGTCCGATCTCCATGAAACTTTGCATGCTTCTTCACCATGTTATGACACATATGCTCCTCAATTTTTGTGAAGTTTTGACTTTTCGTTTAGGATTTATAGGCTTTTGACTGTATTTTGCCCCGCCCCTTTTCTAAATTACCCTGTTACAGCCAACCAAATGCAAAATTTCAAATTTTTTTCGATAATTATTTATCTAGAGAGTCCAGAGAATAGGCCTAGACTGGTTTGCTTCCGATCGGGCGAAAAACCAGGGACTAGTTCGCAAAAGTAGGTTTTGGACAAAACTGGCCATAACAATTTTTTCTTGCTCAAATCGAGAATCCGAGATATACATATTGTCCGTCTTGAGCCATGGATCACAGTGATGTAAAAATCTTGATTCTAGGTCAAACGGTCGAGGAGTTATGGGTAATTTAGTACTTTTGGTTGCTGTAGCGCCACCTATTGGCCAATCGGGGTCATACTCTGATAGGTTCTCCCCAAAAGTGTGGCCTACCATCTGGCCGAGTTTCAAGTCTCTAGGCCTTACGGTTTGGGCTGCACGATGCATTTAGGGCAATTTTTTTTTTCAAATAGCAAATACAAAAGGTTTTCAGCACTAAAGTGCTTGAACACCTAATAAGAATGAGACCTTTTTGAAAGTTACAGCGCCACCTATGGTCCGATCTCCATGAAACTTTGCATGCTTCTTCACCATGTTATGACACATATGCTCATCAATTTTTGTGAAGTTTTGACTTTTCGTTTAGGATTTATAGGCTTTTGACTGTATTTTGCCCCGCCCCTTTTCTAAATTACCCTGTTACAGCCAACCAAATGCAAAATTTCAATTTTTTTTCGATAATTATTTATCTAGAGAGTCCAGAGAATAGGCCTAGACTGGTTTGCTTCCGATCGGGCGAAAAACCAGGGACTAGTTCGCAAAAGTAGGTTTTGCACAAAACTGGCCATAACAATTTTTCTTGCTCAAATCGAGAATCCGAGATATATATCTTGTCCGTCTTGAGCCATGGATCACAGTGATGTAAAAATCTTGATTCTAGGTCAAACGGTCGAGGAGTTATGGGTAATTTAGTACTTTTGGTTGCTGTAGCGCCACCTATTGGCCAATCGGGGTCATACTCTGATAGGTTCTCCCCAAAAGTGTGGCCTACCATCTGGCCGAGTTTCAAGTCTCTAGGCCTTACGGTTTGGGCTGCACGATGCATTTAGGGCAATTTTTTTTTTCAAATAGCAAATACAATAGGTTTTCAGCACTAAAGTGCTTGAACACCTAATAAGAATGAGACCTTTTTGACAGGTATAGCGCCACCTATGGTCCGATCTCCATGAAACTTTGCATGCTTCTTCACCATGTTATGACACATATGCTCATCAATTTTTGTGAAGTTTTGACTTTTCGTTTAGGATTTATAGGCTTTTGACTGTATTTTGCCCCGCCCCTTTTCTAAATGACCCTGTTACAGCCAACCAAATGCAAAATTTCAATTTTTTTTTGATAATTATTTATCTAGAGAATCCAGAGAATAGGCCTAGACTGGTTTGCTTCCGATCGGGCGAAAAACCAGGGACTAGTTCGCAAAAGTAGGTTTTGGATAAAACTGGCCATAACAATTTTTTCTTGCTCAAATCGAGAATCCGAGATATACATATTGTCCGTCTTGAGCCATGGATCACAGTGATGTAAAAATCTTGATTCTAGGTCAAACGGTCGAGGAGTTATGGGTAATTTAGTACTTTTGGTTGCTGTAGCGCCACCTATTGGCCAATCGGGGTCATACTCTGATAGGTTCTCCCCAAAAGTGTGGCCTACCATCTGGCCGAGTTTCAAGTCTCTAGGCCTTACGGTTTGGGCTGCACGATGCATTTAGGGCAATTTTTTTTTTCAAATAGCAAATACAATAGGTTTTCAGCACTAAAGTGCTTGAACACCTAATAAGAATGAGACCTTTTTGACAGGTATAGCGCCACCTATGGTCCGATCTCCATGAAACTTTGCATGCTTCTTCACCATGTTATGACACATATGCTCATCAATTTTTGTGAAGTTTTGACTTTTCGTTTAGGATTTATAGGCTTTTGACTGTATTTTGCCCCGCCCCTTTTCTAAATGACCCTGTTACAGCCAACCAAATGCAAAATTTCAATTTTTTTTTGATAATTATTTATCTAGAGAATCCAGAGAATAGGCCTAGACTGGTTTGCTTCCGATCGGGCGAAAAACCAGGGACTAGTTCGCAAAAGTAGGTTTTGGACAAAACTGGCCATAACAATTTTTCTTGCTCAAATCGAGAATCCGAGATATATATCTTGTCCGTCTTGAGCCATGGATCACAGTGATGTAAAAATCTTGATTCTAGGTCAAACGGTCGAGGAGTTATGGGTAATTTAGTACTTTTGGTTGCTGTAGCGCCACCTATTGGCCAATCGGGGTCATACTCTGATAGGTTCTCCCCAAAAGTGTGGCCTACCATCTGGCCGAGTTTCAAGTCTCTAGGCCTTACGGTTTGGGCTGCACGATGCATTTAGGGCAATTTTTTTTTTCAAATAGCAAATACAATAGGTTTTCAGCACTAAAGTGCTTGAACACCTAATAAGAATGAGACCTTTTTGAAAGTTACAGCGCCACCTATTGTCCGATCTCCATGAAACTTTGCATGCTTCTTCACCATGTTATGACACATATGCTCCTCAATTTTTGTGAAGTTTTGACTTTTCGTTTAGGATTTATAGGCTTTTGACTGTATTTTGCCCCGCCCCTTTTCTAAATTACCCTGTTACAGCCAACCAAATGCAAAATTTCAAATTTTTTTCGATAATTATTTATTTAGAGAGTCCAGAGAATAGGCCTAGACTGGTTTGCTTCCGATCGGGCGAAAAACCAGGGACTAGTTCGCAAAAGTAGGTTTTGGACAAAACTGGCCATAACAATTTTTTCTTGCTCAAATCGAGAATCCGAGATATACATATTGTCCGTCTTGAGCCATGGATCACAGTGATGTTAAAATCTTGATTCTAGGTCAAACGGTCGAGGAGTTATGGGTAATTTAGTACTTTTGGTTGCTGTAGCGCCACCTATTGGCCAATCGGGGTCATACTCTGATAGGTTCTCCCCAAAAGTGTGGCCTACCATCTGGCCGAGTTTCAAGTCTCTAGGCCTTACGGTTTGGGCTGCACGATGCATTTAGGGCAATTTTTTTTTCAAATAGCAAATACAATAGGTTTTCAGCACTAAAGTGCTTGAACACCTAATAAGAATGAGACCTTTTTGAAAGTTACAGTGCCACCTATTGTCCGATCTCCATGAAACTTTGCATGCTTCTTCACCATGTTATGACACATATGCTCCTCAATTTTTGTGAAGTTTTGACTTTTCGTTTAGGATTTATAGGCTTTTGACTGTATTTTGCCCCGCCCCTTTTCTAAATTACCCTGTTACAGCCAACCAAATGCAAAATTTCAAATTTTTTTCGATAATTATTTATCTAGAGAGTCCAGAGAATAGGCCTAGACTGGTTTGCTTCCGATCGGGCGAAAAACCAGGGACTAGTTCGCAAAAGTAGGTTTTGGACAAAACTGGCCATAACAATTTTTTCTTGCTCAAATCGAGAATCCGAGATATACATATTGTCCGTCTTGAGCCATGGATCACAGTGATGTAAAAATCTTGATTCTAGGTCAAACGGTCGAGGAGTTATGGGTAATTTAGTACTTTTGGTTGCTGTAGCGCCACCTATTGGCCAATCGGGGTCATACTCTGATAGGTTCTCCCCAAAAGTGTGGCCTACCATCTGGCCGAGTTTCAAGTCTCTAGGCCTTACGGTTTGGGCTGCACGATGCATTTAGGGCAATTTTTTTTTTCAAATAGCAAATACAATAGGTTTTCAGCACTAAAGTGCTTGAACACCTAATAAGAATGAGACCTTTTTGACAGGTATAGCGCCACCTATGGTCCGATCTCCATGAAACTTTGCATGCTTCTTCACCATGTTATGACACATATGCTCATCAATTTTTGTGAAGTTTTGACTTTTCGTTTAGGATTTATAGGCTTTTGACTGTATTTTGCCCCGCCCCTTTTCTAAATGACCCTGTTACAGCCAACCAAATGCAAAATTTCAATTTTTTTTTTGATAATTATTTATCTAGAGAGTCCAGAGAATAGGCCTAGACTGGTTTGCTTCCGATCGGGCGAAAAACCAGGGACTAGTTTGCAAAAGTAGGTTTTGGACAAAACTGGCCATAACAATTTTTTCTTGCTCAAATCGAGAATCCGAGATATATATCTTGTCCGTCTTGAGCCATGGATCACAGTGATGTAAAAATCTTGATTCTAGGTCAAACGGTCGAGGAGTTATGGGTAATTTAGTACTTTTTGTTGCTGTAGCGCCACCTACTGGCCAATCGGGGTCATACTCTGATAGGTTCTCCCCAAAAGTGTGGCCTACCATCTGGCCGAGTTTCAAGTCTCTAGGCCTTACGGTTTGGGCTGCACGATGCATTTAGGGCAATTTTTTTTTTCAAATAGCAAATACAATAGGTTTTCAGCACTAAAGTGCTTGAACACCTAATAAGAATGAGACCTTTTTGAAAGTTACAGCGCCACCTATGGTCCGATCTCCATGAAACTTTGCATGCTTCTTCACCATGTTATGACACATATGCTCATCAATTTTTGTGAAGTTTTGACTTTTCGTTTAGGATTTATAGGCTTTTGACTGTATTTTGCCCCGCCCCTTTTCTAAATTACCCTGTTACAGCCAACCAAATGCAAAATTTCAAATTTTTTTCGATAATTATTTATCTAGAGAGTCCAGAGAATAGGCCTAGACTGGTTTGCTTCCGATCGGGCGAAAAACCAGGGACTAGTTTGCAAAAGTAGGTTTTGGACAAAACTGGCCATAACAATTTTTTCTTGCTCAAATCGAGAATCCGAGATATATATATCTTGTCCGTCTTGAGCCATGGATCACAGTGATGTAAAAATCCTGATTCTAGGTCAAACGGTCGAGGAGTTATGGGTAATTTAGTACTTTTGGTTGCTGTAGCGCCACCTATTGGCCAATCGGGGTCATACTCTGATAGGTTCTCCCCAAAAGTGTGGCCTACCATCTGGCCGAGTTTCAAGTCTCTAGGCCTTACGGTTTGGGCTGCACGATGCATTTAGGGCAATTTTTTTTTTCAAATAGCAAATACAATAGGTTTTCAGCACTAAAGTGCTTGAACACCTAATAAGAATGAGACCTTTTTGACAGGTATAGCGCCACCTATGGTCCGATCTCCATGAAACTTTGCATGCTTCTTCACCATGTTATGACACATATGCTCATCAATTTTTGTGAAGTTTTGACTTTTCGTTTAGGATTTCAAGGCTTTTGACTGTATTTTGCCCCGCCCCTTTTCTAAATTACCCTGTTACAGCCAACCAAATGCAAAATTTCAAATTTTTTTCGATAATTATTTATCTAGAGAGTCCAGAGAATAGGCCTAGACTGGTTTGCTTCCGATCGGGCGAAAAACCAGGGACTAGTTCGCAAAAGTAGGTTTTGGACAAAACTGGCCATAACAATTTTTTCTTGCTCAAATCGAGAATCCGAGATATATATCTTGTCCGTCTTGAGCCATGGATCACAGTGATGTAAAAAATCTTGATTCTAGGTCAAACGGTCGAGGAGTTATGGGTAATTTAGTACTTTTGGTTGCTGTAGCGCCACCTACTGGCCAATCGGGGTCATACTCTGATAGCTTCTCCCCAAAAGTGTGGCCTACCATCTGGCCGAGTTTCAAGTCTCTAGGCCGTACGGTTTGGGCTGCACGATGCATTTAGGGCAATTTTTTTTTTCAAATAGCAAATACAATAGGTTTTCAGCACTAAAGTGCTTGAACACCTAATAAGAATGAGACCTTTTTGAAAGTTACAGCGCCACCTATGGTCCGATCTCCATGAAACTTTGCATGCTTCTTCACCATGTTATGACACATATGCTCATCAATTTTTGTGAAGTTTTGACTTTTCGTTTAGGATTTATAGGCTTTTGACTGTATTTTGCCCCGCCCCTTTTCTAAATTACCCTGTTACAGCCAACCAAATGCAAAATTTCAAATTTTTTTCGATAATTATTTATCTAGAGAGTCCAGAGAATAGGCCTAGACTGGTTTGCTTCCGATCGGGCGAAAAACCAGGGACTAGTTCGCAAAAGTAGGTTTTGGACAAAACTGGCCATAACAATTTTTCTTGCTCAAATCGAGAATCCGAGATATATATCTTGTCCGTCTTGAGCCATGGATCACAGTGATGTAAAAATCTTGATTCTAGGTCAAACGGTCGAGGAGTTATGGGTAATTTAGTACTTTTGGTTGCTGTAGCGCCACCTATTGGCCAATCGGGGTCATACTCTGATAGGTTCTCCCCAAAAGTGTGGCCTACCATCTGGCCGAGTTTCAAGTCTCTAGGCCTTACGGTTTGGGCTGCACGATGCATTTAGGGCAATTTTTTTTTTCAAATAGCAAATACAATAGGTTTTCAGCACTAAAGTGCTTGAACACCTAATAAGAATGAGACCTTTTTGACAGGTATAGCGCCACCTATGGTCCGATCTCCATGAAACTTTGCATGCTTCTTCACCATGTTATGACACATATGCTCATCAATTTTTGTGAAGTTTTGACTTTTCGTTTAGGATTTATAGGCTTTTGACTGTATTTTGCCCCGCCCCTTTTCTAAATGACCCTGTTACAGCCAACCAAATGCAAAATTTCAATTTTTTTTTGATAATTATTTATCTAGAGAATCCAGAGAATAGGCCTAGACTGGTTTGCTTCCGATCGGGCGAAAAACCAGGGACTAGTTCGCAAAAGTAGGTTTTGGACAAAACTGGCCATAACAATTTTTCTTGCTCAAATCGAGAATCCGAGATATATATCTTGTCCGTCTTGAGCCATGGATCACAGTGATGTAAAAATCTTGATTCTAGGTCAAACGGTCGAGGAGTTATGGGTAATTTAGTACTTTTGGTTGCTGTAGCGCCACCTATTGGCCAATCGGGGTCATACTCTGATAGGTTCTCCCCAAAAGTGTGGCCTACCATCTGGCCGAGTTTCAAGTCTCTAGGCCTTACGGTTTGGGCTGCACGATGCATTTAGGGCAATTTTTTTTTTCAAATAGCAAATACAATAGGTTTTCAGCACTAAAGTGCTTGAACACCTAATAAGAATGAGACCTTTTTGAAAGTTACAGCGCCACCTATTGTCCGATCTCCATGAAACTTTGCATGCTTCTTCACCATGTTATGACACATATGCTCCTCAATTTTTGTGAAGTTTTGACTTTTCGTTTAGGATTTATAGGCTTTTGACTGTATTTTGCCCCGCCCCTTTTCTAAATTACCCTGTTACAGCCAACCAAATGCAAAATTTCAAATTTTTTTCGATAATTATTTATTTAGAGAGTCCAGAGAATAGGCCTAGACTGGTTTGCTTCCGATCGGGCGAAAAACCAGGGACTAGTTCGCAAAAGTAGGTTTTGGACAAAACTGGCCATAACAATTTTTTCTTGCTCAAATCGAGAATCCGAGATATACATATTGTCCGTCTTGAGCCATGGATCACAGTGATGTAAAAATCTTGATTCTAGGTCAAACGGTCGAGGAGTTATGGGTAATTTAGTACTTTTGGTTGCTGTAGCGCCACCTATTGGCCAATCGGGGTCATACTCTGATAGGTTCTCCCCAAAAGTGTGGCCTACCATCTGGCCGAGTTTCAAGTCTCTAGGCCTTACGGTTTGGGCTGCACGATGCATTTAGGGCAATTTTTTTTTTCAAATAGCAAATACAATAGGTTTTCAGCACTAAAGTGCTTGAACACCTAATAAGAATGAGACCTTTTTGAAAGTTACAGCGCCACCTATTGTCCGATCTCCATGAAACTTTGCATGCTTCTTCACCATGTTATGACACATATGCTCCTCAATTTTTGTGAAGTTTTGACTTTTCGTTTAGGATTTATAGGCTTTTGACTGTATTTTGCCCCGCCCCTTTTCTAAATTACCCTGTTACAGCCAACCAAATGCAAAATTTCAAATTTTTTTCGATAATTATTTATCTAGAGAGTCCAGAGAATAGGCCTAGACTGGTTTGCTTCCGATCGGGCGAAAAACCAGGGACTAGTTCGCAAAAGTAGGTTTTGGACAAAACTGGCCATAACAATTTTTTCTTGCTCAAATCGAGAATCCGAGATATACATATTGTCCGTCTTGAGCCATGGATCACAGTGATGTAAAAATCTTGATTCTAGGTCAAACGGTCGAGGAGTTATGGGTAATTTAGTACTTTTGGTTGCTGTAGCGCCACCTATTGGCCAATCGGGGTCATACTCTGATAGGTTCTCCCCAAAAGTGTGGCCTACCATCTGGCCGAGTTTCAAGTCTCTAGGCCTTACGGTTTGGGCTGCACGATGCATTTAGGGCAATTTTTTTTTTCAAATAGCAAATACAATAGGTTTTCAGCACTAAAGTGCTTGAACACCTAATAAGAATGAGACCTTTTTGACAGGTATAGCGCCACCTATGGTCCGATCTCCATGAAACTTTGCATGCTTCTTCACCATGTTATGACACATATGCTCATCAATTTTTGTGAAGTTTTGACTTTTCGTTTAGGATTTATAGGCTTTTGACTGTATTTTGCCCCGCCCCTTTTCTAAATGACCCTGTTACAGCCAACCAAATGCAAAATTTCAATTTTTTTTTTGATAATTATTTATCTAGAGAGTCCAGAGAATAGGCCTAGACTGGTTTGCTTCCGATCGGGCGAAAAACCAGGGACTAGTTTGCAAAAGTAGGTTTTGGACAAAACTGGCCATAACAATTTTTTCTTGCTCAAATCGAGAATCCGAGATATATATCTTGTCCGTCTTGAGCCATGGATCACAGTGATGTAAAAATCTTGATTCTAGGTCAAACGGTCGAGGAGTTATGGGTAATTTAGTACTTTTTGTTGCTGTAGCGCCACCTACTGGCCAATCGGGGTCATACTCTGATAGGTTCTCCCCAAAAGTGTGGCCTACCATCTGGCCGAGTTTCAAGTCTCTAGGCCTTACGGTTTGGGCTGCACGATGCATTTAAGGCAATTTTTTTTTTCAAATAGCAAATACAATAGGTTTTCAGCACTAAAGTGCTTGAACACCTAATAAGAATGAGACCTTTTTGAAAGTTACAGCGCCACCTATGGTCCGATCTCCATGAAACTTTGCATGCTTCTTCACCATGTTATGACACATATGCTCCTCAATTTTTGTGAAGTTTTGACTTTTCGTTTAGGATTTATAGGCTTTTGACTGTATTTTGCCCCGCCCCTTTTCTAAATTACCCTGTTACAGCCAACCAAATGCAAAATTTCAAATTTTTTTCTTTAATTATTTATCTAGAGAGTCCAGAGAATAGGCCTAGACTGGTTTGCTTCCGATCGGGCGAAAAACCAGGGACTAGTTCGCAAAAGTAGGTTTTGGACAAAACTGGCCATAACAATTTTTTCTTGCTCAAATCGAGAATCCGAGATATACATATTGTCCGTCTTGAGCCATGGATCACAGTGATGTAAAAATCTTGATTCTAGGTCAAACGGTCGAGGAGTTATGGGTAATTTAGTACTTTTGGTTGCTGTAGCGCCACCTATTGGCCAATCGGGGTCATACTCTGATAGGTTCTCCCCAAAAGTGTGGCCTACCATCTGGCCGAGTTTCAAGTCTCTAGGCCTTACGGTTTGGGCTGCACGATGCATTTAGGGCAATTTTTTTTTTCAAATAGCAAATACAATAGGTTTTCAGCACTAAAGTGCTTGAACACCTAATAAGAATGAGACCTTTTTGACAGGTATAGCGCCACCTATGGTCCGATCTCCATGAAACTTTGCATGCTTCTTCACCATGTTATGACACATATGCTCATCAATTTTTGTGAAGTTTTGACTTTTCGTTTAGGATTTCAAGGCTTTTGACTGTATTTTGCCCCGCCCCTTTTCTAAATTACCCTGTTACAGCCAACCAAATGCAAAATTTCAAATTTTTTTCGATAATTATTTATCTAGAGAGTCCAGAGAATAGGCCTAGACTGGTTTGCTTCCGATCGGGCGAAAAACCAGGGACTAGTTCGCAAAAGTAGGTTTTGGACAAAACTGGCCATAACAATTTTTTCTTGCTCAAATCGAGAATCCGAGATATATATCTTGTCCGTCTTGAGCCATGGATCACAGTGATGTAAAAAATCTTGATTCTAGGTCAAACGGTCGAGGAGTTATGGGTAATTTAGTACTTTTGGTTGCTGTAGCGCCACCTACTGGCCAATCGGGGTCATACTCTGATAGCTTCTCCCCAAAAGTGTGGCCTACCATCTGGCCGAGTTTCAAGTCTCTAGGCCGTACGGTTTGGGCTGCACGATGCATTTAGGGCAATTTTTTTTTTCAAATAGCAAATACAATAGGTTTTCAGCACTAAAGTGCTTGAACACCTAATAAGAATGAGACCTTTTTGAAAGTTACAGCGCCACCTATGGTCCGATCTCCATGAAACTTTGCATGCTTCTTCACCATGTTATGACACATATGCTCATCAATTTTTGTGAAGTTTTGACTTTTCGTTTAGGATTTATAGGCTTTTGACTGTATTTTGCCCCGCCCCTTTTCTAAATTACCCTGTTACAGCCAACCAAATGCAAAATTTCAAATTTTTTTCGATAATTATTTATCTAGAGAGTCCAGAGAATAGGCCTAGACTGGTTTGCTTCCGATCGGGCGAAAAACCAGGGACTAGTTCGCAAAAGTAGGTTTTGGACAAAACTGGCCATAACAATTTTTCTTGCTCAAATCGAGAATCCGAGATATATATCTTGTCCGTCTTGAGCCATGGATCACAGTGATGTAAAAATCTTGATTCTAGGTCAAACGGTCGAGGAGTTATGGGTAATTTAGTACTTTTGGTTGCTGTAGCGCCACCTATTGGCCAATCGGGGTCATACTCTGATAGGTTCTCCCCAAAAGTGTGGCCTACCATCTGGCCGAGTTTCAAGTCTCTAGGCCTTACGGTTTGGGCTGCACGATGCATTTAGGGCAATTTTTTTTTTCAAATAGCAAATACAATAGGTTTTCAGCACTAAAGTGCTTGAACACCTAATAAGAATGAGACCTTTTTGAAAGTTACAGCGCCACCTATGGTCCGATCTCCATGAAACTTTGCATGCTTCTTCACCATGTTATGACACATATGCTCCTCAATTTTTGTGAAGTTTTGACTTTTCGTTTAGGATTTATAGGCTTTTGACTGTATTTTGCCCCGCCCCTTTTCTAAATTACCCTGTTACAGCCAACCAAATGCAAAATTTCAAAATTTTTTCGATAATTATTTATCTAGAGAGTCCAGAGAATAGGCCTAGACTGGTTTGCTTCCGATCGGGCGAAAAACCAGGGACTAGTTCGCAAAAGTAGGTTTTGGACAAAACTGGCCATAACAATTTTTTCTTGCTCAAATCGAGAATCCGAGATATACATATTGTCCGTCTTGAGCCATGGATCACAGTGATGTAAAAATCTTGATTCTAGGTCAAACGGTCGAGGAGTTATGGGTAATTTAGTACTTTTGGTTTCTGTAGCGCCACCTATTGGCCAATCGGGGTCATACTCTGATAGGTTCTCCCCAAAAGTGTGGCCTACCATCTGGCCGAGTTTCAAGTCTCTAGGCCTTACGGTTTGGGCTGCACGATGCATTTAGGGCAATTTTTTTTTTCAAATAGCAAATACAATAGGTTTTCAGCACTAAAGTGCTTGAACACCTAATAAGAATGAGACCTTTTTGACAGGTATAGCGCCACCTATGGTCCGATCTCCATGAAACTTTGCATGCTTCTTCACCATGTTATGACACATATGCTCATCAATTTTTGTGAAGTTTTGACTTTTCGTTTAGGATTTATAGGCTTTTGACTGTATTTTGCCCCGCCCCTTTTCTAAATGACCCTGTTACAGCCAACCAAATGCAAAATTTCAATTTTTTTTTTGATAATTATTTATCTAGAGAATCCAGAGAATAGGCCTAGACTGGTTTGCTTCCGATCGGGCGAAAAACCAGGGACTAGTTCGCAAAAGTAGGTTTTGGACAAAACTGGCCATAACAATTTTTTCTTGCTCAAATCGAGAATCCGAGATATACATATTGTCCGTCTTGAGCCATGGATCACAGTGATGTAAAAATCTTGATTCTAGGTCAAACGGTCGAGGAGTTATGGGTAATTTAGTACTTTTGGTTGCTGTAGCGCCACCTATTGGCCAATCGGGGTCATACTCTGATAGGTTCTCCCCAAAAGTGTGGCCTACCATCTGGCCGAGTTTCAAGTCTCTAGGCCTTACGGTTTGGGCTGCACGATGCATTTAGGGCAATTTTTTTTTTCAAATAGCAAATACAATAGGTTTTCAGCACTAAAGTGCTTGAACACCTAATAAGAATGAGACCTTTTTGACAGGTATAGCGCCACCTATGGTCCGATCTCCATGAAACTTTGCATGCTTCTTCACCATGTTATGACACATATGCTCATCAATTTTTGTGAAGTTTTGACTTTTCGTTTAGGATTTATAGGCTTTTGACTGTATTTTGCCCCGCCCCTTTTCTAAATGACCCTGTTACAGCCAACCAAATGCAAAATTTCAAATTTTTTCGATAATTATTGATCTAGAGAGTCCAGAGAATAGGCCTAGACTGGTTTGGTTCCGATCGGGCGAAAAACCAGGGACTAGTTCGCAAAAGTAGGTTTTGGACAAATATGGCCATAACAAATTTTCAGTGATGTAAAAATCTTGATTGTAGGTCAAACGGTCGAGGAGTTATGGGTAATTTAGTACTTTTGGTTTCTGTAGCGCCACCTATGGGCCAATCGGGGTCATACTCTGATAGGTTCTCCCCAAAAGTGTGGCCTACCATCTGGCCGAGTTTCAAGTCTCTAGGCCCTACGGTTTGGGCTGCACGATGCATTTAGGGCAATTTTTTTTTTCAAATAGCAAATACAATAGGTTTTCAGCACTAAAGTGCTTGAACACCTAATAAGAATGAGACCTTTTTGACAGTTATAGCGCCACCTATGGTCCGATCTCCATGAAACTTTGCATGCTTCTTCACCATGTTATGACACATATGCTCATCAATTTTTGTGAAGTTTTGACTTTTCGTTTAGGATTTATAGGCTTTTGACTGTATTTTGCCCCGCCCCTTTTCTAAATGACCCTGTTACAGCCAACCAAATGCAAAATTTCAAATTTTTTCGATAATTATTGATCTAGAGAGTCCAGAGAATAGGCCTAGACTGGTTTGGTTCCGATCGGGCGAAAAACCAGGGACTAGTTCGCAAAAGTAGGTTTTGGACAAATATGGCCATAACAAATTTTCAGTGATGTAAAAATCTTGATTCTAGGTCAAACGGTCGAGGAGTTATGGGTAATTTAGTACTTTTGGTTTCTGTAGCGCCACCTATGGGCCAATCGGGGTCATACTCTGATAGGTTCTCCCCAAAAGTGTGGCCTACCATCTGGCCGAGTTTCAAGTCTCTAGGCCTTACGGTTTGGGCTGCACGATGCGTTTTAGGGCAATTTTTTTTTTCAAATAGCAAATACAATAGGTTTTCAGCACTAAAGTGCTTGAACACCTAATAAGAATGAGACCTTTTTGACAGTTATAGCGCCACCTATGGTCCGATCTCCATGAAACTTTGCATGCTTCTTCACCATGTTATGACACATATGCTCATCAATTTTTGTGAAGTTTTGACTTTTCGTTTAAGATTTATAGGCTTTTGACTGTATTTTGCCCCGCCCCTTTTCTAAATGACCCTGTTACAGCCAACCAAATGCAAAATTTCAAATTTTTTCGATAATTATTGATCTAGAGAGTCCAGAGAATAGGCCTAGACTGGTTTGGTTCCGATCGGGCGAAAAACCAGGGACTAGTTCGCAAAAGTAGGTTTTGGACAAATATGGCCATAACAAATTTTCAGTGATGTAAAAATCTTGATTCTAGGTCAAACGATCGAGGAGTTATGGGTAATTTAGTACTTTTGGTTTCTGTAGCGCCACCTATGGGCCAATCGGGGTCATACTCTGATAGGTTCTCCCCAGAAGTGTGGCCTACCATCTGGCCGAGTTTCAAGTCTCTAGGCCTTACGGTTTGGGCTGCACGATGCATTTAGGGCAATTTTTTTTTCAAATAGCAAATACAATAGGTTTTCAGCACTAAAGTGCTTGAACACCTAATAAGAATGAGACCTTTTTGACAGTTATAGCGCCACCTATGGTCCGATCTCCATGAAACTTTGTATGCTTCTTCACCATGTTATGACACATATGCTCATCAATTTTTGTGAAGTTTTGACTTTTCGTTTAGGATTTATAGGCTTTTGACTGTATTTTGCCCCGCCCCTTTTCTAAATGACCCTGTTACAGCCAACCAAATGCAAAATTTAAAAAAAAAATTGATAATTATTGATCTAGAGAGTCCAGAGAATAGGCCTAGACTGGTTTGGTTCCGATCGGGCGAAAAACCAGGGACTAGTTCGCAAAAGTAGGTTTTGGACAAAACTGGCCATAACAATTTTTTCTTGCTCAAATCGAGAATCCGAGATATATATCTTGTCCGTCTTGAGCAATGGATCACAGTGATGTAAAAAATCTTGATTCTAGGTCAAACGGTCGAGGAGTTATGGGTAATTTAGTACTTTTGGTTGCTGTAGCGCCACCTACTGGCCAATCGGGGTAATACTCTGATAGGTTCTCCCCAAAAGTGTGGCCTACCATCTGGCCGAGTTTCAAGTCTCTAGGCCGTACGGTTTGGGCTGCACGATGCATTTAGGGCAATTTTTTTTTTTCAAATAGCAAATACAATAGGTTTTCAGCACTAAAGTGCTTGAACACCTAATAAGAATGAGACCTTTTTGAAAGTTACAGCGCCACCTATGGTCCGATCTCCATGAAACTTTGTATGCTTCTTCACCATGTTATGACACATATGCTCCTCAATTTTTGTGAAGTTTTGACTTTTCGTTTAGGATTTATAGGCTTTTGACTGTATTTTGCCCCGCCCCTTTTCTAAATTACCCTGTTACAGCCAACCAAATGCAAAATTTCAAATTTTTTTCGATAATTATTTATCTAGAGAGTCCAGAGAATAGGCCTAGACTGGTTTGCTTCCGATCGGGCGAAAAACCAGGGACTAGTTCGCAAAAGTAGGTTTTGGACAAAACTGGCCATAACAATTTTTTCTTGCTCAAATCGAGAATCCGAGATATACATATTGTCCGTCTTGAGCCATGGATCACAGTGATGTAAAAATCTTGATTCTAGGTCAAACGGTCGAGGAGTTATGGGTAATTTAGTACTTTTGGTTGCTGTAGCGCCACCTACTGGCCAATCGGGGTAATACTCTGATAGGTTCTCCCCAAAAGTGTGGCCTACCATCTGGCCGAGTTTCAAGTCTCTAGGCCGTACGGTTTGGGCTGCACGATGCATTTAGGGCAATTTTTTTTTTCAAATAGCAAATACAATAGGTTTTCAGCACTAAAGTGCTTGAACACCTAATAAGAATGAGACCTTTTTGAAAGTTACAGCGCCACCTATGGTCCGATCTCCATGAAACTTTGCATGCTTCTTCACCATGTTATGACACATATGCTCATCAATTTTTGTGAAGTTTTGACTTTTCGTTTAGGATTTATAGGCTTTTGACTGTATTTTGCCCCGCCCCTTTTCTAAATTACCCTGTTACAGCCAACCAAATGCAAAATTTCAAATTTTTTTCGATAATTATTTATCTAGAGAGTCCAGAGAATAGGCCTAGACTGGTTTGCTTCCGATCGGGCGAAAAACCAGGGACTAGTTCGCAAAAGTAGGTTTTGGACAAAACTGGCCATAACAATTTTTCTTGCTCAAATCGAGAATCCGAGATATATATCTTGTCCGTCTTGAGCCATGGATCACAGTGATGTAAAAATCTTGATTCTAGGTCAAACGGTCGAGGAGTTATGGGTAATTTAGTACTTTTGGTTGCTGTAGCGCCACCTATTGGCCAATCGGGGTCATACTCTGATAGGTTCTCCCCAAAAGTGTGGCCTACCATTTGGCCGAGTTTCAAGTCTCTAGGCCTTACGGTTTGGGCTGCACGATGCATTTAGGGCAATTTTTTTTTTCAAATAGCAAATACAATAGGTTTTCAGCACTAAAGTGCTTGAACACCTAATAAGAATGAGACCTTTTTGAAAGTTACAGCGCCACCTATGGTCCGATCTCCATGAAACTTTGCATGCTTCTTCACCATGTTATGACACATATGCTCATCAATTTTTGTGAAGTTTTGACTTTTCGTTTAGGATTTATAGGCTTTTGACTGTATTTTGCCCCGCCCCTTTTCTAAATTACCCTGTTACAGCCAACCAAATGCAAAATTTCAAATTTTTTTCGATAATTATTTATCTAGAGAGTCCAGAGAATAGGCCTAGACTGGTTTGCTTCCGATCGGGCGAAAAACCAGGGACTAGTTTGCAAAAGTAGGTTTTGGACAAAACTGGCCATAACAATTTTTTCTTGCTCCAATCGAGAATCCGAGATATATATATCTTGTCCGTCTTGAGCCATGGATCACAGTGATGTAAAAATCCTGATTCTAGGTCAAACGGTCGAGGAGTTATGGGTAATTTAGTACTTTTGGTTGCTGTAGCGCCACCTATTGGCCAATCGGGGTCATACTCTGATAGGTTCTCCCCAAAAGTGTGGCCTACCATCTGGCCGAGTTTCAAGTCTCTAGGCCTTACGGTTTGGGCTGCACGATGCATTTAGGGCAATTTTTTTTTTCAAATAGCAAATACAATAGGTTTTCAGCACTAAAGTGCTTGAACACCTAAAAAGAATGAGACCTTTTTGAAAGTTACAGCGCCACCTATGGTCCGATCTCCATGAAACTTTGCATGCTTCTTCACCATGTTATGACACATATGCTCCTCAATTTTTGTGAAGTTTTGACTTTTCGTTTAGGATTTATAGGCTTTTGACTGTATTTTGCCCCGCCCCTTTTCTAAATTACCCTGTTACAGCCAACCAAATGCAAAATTTCAAATTTTTTTCGATAATTATTTATCTAGAGAGTCCAGAGAATAGGCCTAGACTGGTTTGCTTCCGATCGGGCGAAAAACCAGGGACTAGTTCGCAAAAGTAGGTTTTGGACAAAACTGGCCATAACAATTTTTTCTTGCTCAAATCGAGAATCCGAGATATACATATTGTCCGTCTTGAGTCATGGATCACAGTGATGTAAAAATCTTGATTCTAGGTCAAACGGTCGAGGAGTTATGGGTAATTTAGTACTTTTGGTTGCTGTAGCGCCACCTATTGGCCAATCGGGGTCATACTCTGATAGGTTCTCCCCAAAAGTGTGGCCTACCATCTGGCCGAGTTTCAAGTCTCTAGGCCTTACGGTTTGGGCTGCACGATGCATTTAGGGCAATTTTTTTTTTCAAATAGCAAATACAATAGGTTTTCAGCACTAAAGTGCTTGAACACCTAATAAGAATGAGACCTTTTTGAAAGTTACAGCGCCACCTATGGTCCGATCTCCATGAAACTTTGCATGCTTCTTCACCATGTTATGACACATATGCTCATCAATTTTTGTGAAGTTTTGACTTTTCGTTTAGGATTTATAGGCTTTTGACTGTATTTTGCCCCGCCCCTTTTCTAAATTACCCTGTTACAGCCAACCAAATGCAAAATTTCAAATTTTTTTCGATAATTATTTATCTAGAGAGTCCAGAGAATAGGCCTAGACTGGTTTGCTTCCGATCGGGCGAAAAACCAGGGACTAGTTTGCAAAAGTAGGTTTTGGACAAAACTGGCCATAACAATTTTTTCTTGCTCCAATCGAGAATCCGAGATATATATATCTTGTCCGTCTTGAGCCATGGATCACAGTGATGTAAAAATCCTGATTCTAGGTCAAACGGTCGAGGAGTTATGGGTAATTTAGTACTTTTGGTTGCTGTAGCGCCACCTATTGGCCAATCGGGGTCATACTCTGATAGGTTCTCCCCAAAAGTGTGGCCTACCATCTGGCCGAGTTTCAAGTCTCTAGGCCTTACGGTTTGGGCTGCACGATGCATTTAGGGCAATTTTTTTTTTCAAATAGCAAATACAATAGGTTTTCAGCACTAAAGTGCTTGAACACCTAATAAGAATGAGACCTTTTTGAAAGTTACAGCGCCACCTATGGTCCGATCTCCATGAAACTTTGCATGCGTCTTCACCATGTTATGACACATATGCTCCTCAATTTTTGTGAAGTTTTGACTTTTCGTTTAGGATTTATAGGCTTTTGACTGTATTTTGCCCCGCCCCTTTTCTAAATTACCCTGTTACAGCCAACCAAATGCAAAATTTCAATTTTTTTTCGATAATTATTTATCTAGAGAGTCCAGAGAATAGGCCTAGACTGGTTTGCTTCCGATCGGGCGAAAAACCAGGGACTAGTTCGCAAAAGTAGGTTTTGGACAAAACTGGCCATAACAATTTTTTCTTGCTCAAATCGAGAATCCGAGATATACATATTGTCCGTCTTGAGTCATGGATCACAGTGATGTAAAAATCTTGATTCTAGGTCAAACGGTCGAGGAGTTATGGGTAATTTAGTACTTTTGGTTGCTGTAGCGCCACCTATTGGCCAATCGGGGTCATACTCTGATAGGTTCTCCCCAAAAGTGTGGCCTACCATCTGGCCGAGTTTCAAGTCTCTAGGCCTTACGGTTTGGGCTGCACGATGCATTTAGGGCAATTTTTTTTTTCAAATAGCAAATACAATAGGTTTTCAGCACTAAAGTGCTTGAACACCTAATAAGAATGAGACCTTTTTGACAGGTATAGCGCCACCTATGGTCCGATCTCCATGAAACTTTGCATGCTTCTTCACCATGTTATGACACATATGCTCATCAATTTTTGTGAAGTTTTGACTTTTCGTTTAGGATTTATAGGCTTTTGACTGTATTTTGCCCCGCCCCTTTTCTAAATTACCCTGTTACAGCCAACCAAATGCAAAATTTCAAATTTTTTTCGATAATTATTTATCTAGAGAGTCCAGAGAATAGGCCTAGACTGGTTTGCTTCCGATCGGGCGAAAAACCAGGGACTAGTTTGCAAAAGTAGGTTTTGGACAAAACTGGCCATAACAATTTTTTCTTGCTCCAATCGAGAATCCGAGATATATATATCTTGTCCGTCTTGAGCCATGGATCACAGTGATGTAAAAATCCTGATTCTAGGTCAAACGGTCGAGGAGTTATGGGTAATTTAGTACTTTTGGTTGCTGTAGCGCCACCTATGGGCCAATCGGGGTCATACTCTGATAGGTTCTCCCCAAAAGTGTGGCCTACCATCTGGCCGAGTTTCAAGTCTCTAGGCCTTACGGTTTGGGCTGCACGATGCATTTAGGGCAATTTTTTTTTTCAAATAGCAAATACAATAGGTTTTCAGCACGAAAGTGCTTGAACACCTAATAAGAATGAGACCTTTTTGAAAGTTACAGCGCCACCTATGGTCCGATCTCCATGAAACTTTGCATGCTTCTTCACCATGTTATGACACATATGCTCCTCAATTTTTGTGAAGTTTTGACTTTTCGTTTAGGATTTATAGGCTTTTGACTGTATTTTGCCCCGCCCCTTTTCTAAATTACCCTGTTACAGCCAACCAAATGCAAAATTTCAAATTTTTTTCGATAATTATTTATCTAGAGAGTCCAGAGAATAGGCCTAGACTGGTTTGCTTCCGATCGGGCGAAAAACCAGGGACTAGTTCGCAAAAGTAGGTTTTGGACAAAACTGGCCATAACAATTTTTTCTTGCTCAAATCGAGAATCCGAGATATACATATTGTCCGTCTTGAGTCATGGATCACAGTGATGTAAAAATCTTGATTCTAGGTCAAACGGTCGAGGAGTTATGGGTAATTTAGTACTTTTGGTTGCTGTAGCGCCACCTATTGGCCAATAAGGGTCATACTCTGATAGGTTCTCCCCAAAAGTGTGGCCTACCATCTGGCCGAGTTTCAAGTCTCTAGGCCTTACGGTTTGGGCTGCACGATGCATTTAGGGCAATTTTTTTTTTCAAATAGCAAATACAATAGGTTTTCAGCACTAAAGTGCTTGAACACCTAATAAGAATGAGACCTTTTTGACAGGTATAGCGCCACCTATGGTCCGATCTCCATGAAACTTTGCATGCTTCTTCACCATGTTATGACACATATGCTCATCAATTTTTGTGAAGTTTTGACTTTTCGTTTAGGATTTATAGGCTTTTGACTGTATTTTGCCCCGCCCCTTTTCTAAATTACCCTGTTACAGCCAACCAAATGCAAAATTTCAAATTTTTTTCGATAATTATTTATCTAGAGAGTCCAGAGAATAGGCCTAGACTGGTTTGCTTCCGATCGGGCGAAAAACCAGGGACTAGTTTGCAAAAGTAGGTTTTGGACAAAACTGGCCATAACAATTTTTTCTTGCTCAAATCGAGAATCCGAGATATATATATCTTGTCCGTCTTGAGCCATGGATCACAGTGATGTAAAAATCCTGATTCTAGGTCAAACGGTCGAGGAGTTATGGGTAATTTAGTACTTTTGGTTGCTGTAGCGCCACCTATTGGCCAATCGGGGTCATACTCTGATAGGTTCTCCCCAAAAGTGTGGCCTACCATCTGGCCGAGTTTCAAGTCTCTAGGCCTTACGGTTTGGGCTGCACGATGCATTTAGGGCAATTTTTTTTTTCAAATAGCAAATACAATAGGTTTTCAGCACTAAAGTGCTTGAACACCTAATACGAATGAGACCTTTTTGAAAGTTACAGCGCCACCTATGGTCCGATCTCCATGAAACTTTGCATGCTTCTTCACCATGTTATGACACATATGCTCCTCAATTTTTGTGAAGTTTTGACTTTTCGTTTAGGATTTATAGGCTTTTGACTGTATTTTGCCCCGCCCCTTTTCTAAATTACCCTGTTACAGCCAACCAAATGCAAAATTTCAATTTTTTTTTGATAATTATTTATCTAGAGAATCCAGAGAATAGGCCTAGACTGGTTTGCTTCCGATCGGGCGAAAAACCAGGGACTAGTTCGCAAAAGTAGGTTTTGGACAAAACTGGCCATAACAATTTTTTCTTGCTCAAATCGAGAATCCGAGATATACATATTGTCCGTCTTGAGCCATGGATCACAGTGATGTAAAAATCTTGATTCTAGGTCAAACGGTCGAGGAGTTATGGGTAATTTAGTACTTTTGGTTGCTGTAGCGCCACCTATTGGCCAATCGGGGTCATACTCTGATAGGTTCTCCCCAAAAGTGTGGCCTACCATCTGGCCGAGTTTCAAGTCTCTAGGCCTTACGGTTTGGGCTGCACGATGCATTTAGGGCAATTTTTTTTTTCAAATTGCAAATACAATAGGTTTTCAGCACTAAAGTGCTTGAACACCTAATAAGAATGAGACCTTTTTGAAAGTTACAGCGCCACCTATGGTCCGATCTCCATGAAACTTTGCATGCTTCTTCACCATGTTATGACACATATGCTCCTCAATTTTTGTGAAGTTTTGACTTTTCGTTTAGGATTTATAGGCTTTTGACTGTATTTTGCCCCGCCCCTTTTCTAAATGACCCTGTTACAGCCAACCAAATGCAAAATTTCAAATTTTTTTCGATAATTATTTATCTAGAGAGTCCAGAGAATAGGCCTAGACTGGTTTGCTTCCGATCGGGCGAAAAACCAGGGACTAGTTTGCAAAAGTAGGTTTTGGACAAAACTGGCCATAACAATTTTTTCTTGCTCCAATCGAGAATCCGAGATATATATATCTTGTCCGTCTTGAGCCATGGATCACAGTGATGTAAAAATCCTGATTCTAGGTCAAACGGTCGAGGAGTTATGGGTAATTTAGTACTTTTGGTTGCTGTAGCGCCACCTATTGGCCAATCGGGGTCATACTCTGATAGGTTCTCCCCAAAAGTGTGGCCTACCATCTGGCCGAGTTTCAAGTCTCTAGGCCTTACGGTTTGGGCTGCACGATGCATTTAGGGCAATTTTTTTTTTCAAATAGCAAATACAATAGGTTTTCAGCACTAAAGTGCTTGAACACCTAATAAGAATGAGACCTTTTTGAAAGTTACAGCGCCACCTATGGTCCGATCTCCATGAAACTTTGCATGCTTCTTCACCATGTTATGACACATATGCTCCTCAATTTTTGTGAAGTTTTGACTTTTCGTTTAGGATTTATAGGCTTTTGACTGTATTTTGCCCCGCCCCTTTTCTAAATTACCCTGTTACAGCCAACCAAATGCAAAATTTCAAATTTTTTTCGATAATTATTTATCTAGAGAGTCCAGAGAATAGGCCTAGACTGGTTTGCTTCCGATCGGGCGAAAAACCAGGGACTAGTTCGCAAAAGTAGGTTTTGGACAAAACTGGCCATAACAATTTTTTCTTGCTCAAATCGAGAATCCGAGATATACATATTGTCCGTCTTGAGTCATGGATCACAGTGATGTAAAAATCTTGATTCTAGGTCAAACGGTCGAGGAGTTATGGGTAATTTAGTACTTTTGGTTGCTGTAGCGCCACCTATTGGCCAATCGGGGTCGTACTCTGATAGGTTCTCCCCAAAAGTGTGGCCTACCATCTGGCCGAGTTTCAAGTCTCTAGGCCTTACGGTTTGGGCTGCACGATGCATTTAGGGCAATTTTTTTTTTCAAATAGCAAATACAATAGGTTTTCAGCACTAAAGTGCTTGAACACCTAATAAGAATGAGACCTTTTTGAAAGTTACAGCGCCACCTATGGTCCGATCTCCATGAAACTTTGCATGCTTCTTCACCATGTTATGACACATATGCTCCTCAATTTTTGTGAAGTTTTGACTTTTCGTTTAGGATTTATAGGCTTTTGACTGTATTTTGCCCCGCCCCTTTTCTAAATGACCCTGTTACAGCCAACCAAATGCAAAATTTCAAATTTTTTTCGATAATTATTTATCTAGAGAGTCCAGAGAATAGGCCTAGACTGGTTTGCTTCCGATCGGGCGAAAAACCAGGGACTAGTTCGCAAAAGTAGGTTTTGGACAAAACTGGCCATAACAATTTTTTCTTGCTCAAATCGAGAATCCGAGATATACATATTGTCCGTCTTGAGCCATGGATCACAGTGATGTAAAAATCTTGATTCTAGGTCAAACGGTCGAGGAGTTATGGGTAATTTAGTACTTTTGGTTGCTGTAGCGCCACCTATTGGCCAATCGGGGTCATACTCTGATAGGTTCTCCCCAAAAGTGTGGCCTACCATCTGGCCGAGTTTCAAGTCTCTAGGCCTTACGGTTTGGGCTGCACGATGCATTTAGGGCAATTTTTTTTTTCAAATAGCAAATACAATAGGTTTTCAGCACTAAAGTGCTTGAACACCTAATAAGAATGAGACCTTTTTGACAGGTATAGCGCCACCTATGGTCCGATCTCCATGAAACTTTGCATGCTTCTTCACCATGTTATGACACATATGCTCATCAATTTTTGTGAAGTTTTGACTTTTCGTTTAGGATTTATAGGCTTTTGACTGTATTTTGCCCCGCCCCTTCTCTAAATGACCCTGTTACAGCCAACCAAATGCAAAATTTCAAATTTTTTTTTGATAATTATTTATCTAGAGAATCCAGAGAATAGGCCTAGACTGGTTTGCTTCCGATCGGGCGAAAAACCAGGGACTAGTTCGCAAAAGTAGGTTTTGGACAAAACTGGCCATAACAATTTTTTCTTGCTCAAATCGAGAATCCGAGATATACATATTGTCCGTCTTGAGCCATGGATCACAGTGATGTAAAAATCTTGATTCTAGGTCAAACGGTCGAGGAGTTATGGGTAATTTAGTACTTTTGGTTGCTGTAGCGCCACCTATTGGCCAATCGGGGTCATACTCTGATAGGTTCTCCCCAAAAGTGTGGCCTACCATCTGGCCGAGTTTCAAGTCTCTAGGCCTTACGGTTTGGGCTGCACGATGCATTTAGGGCAATTTTTTTTTTCAAATAGCAAATACAATAGGTTTTCAGCACTAAAGTGCTTGAACACCTAATAAGAATGAGACCTTTTTGACAGGTATAGCGCCACCTATGGTCCGATCTCCATGAAACTTTGCATGCTTCTTCACCATGTTATGACACATATGCTCATCAATTTTTGTGAAGTTTTGACTTTTCGTTTAGGATTTATAGGCTTTTGACTGTATTTTGCCCCGCCCCTTTTCTAAATGACCCTGTTACAGCCAACCAAATGCAAAATTTCAATTTTTTTTTGATAATTATTTATCTAGAGAATCCAGAGAATAGGCCTAGACTGGTTTGCTTCCGATCGGGCGAAAAACCAGGGACTAGTTCGCAAAAGTAGGTTTTGGATAAAACTGGCCATAACAATTTTTTCTTGCTCAAATCGAGAATCCGAGATATACATATTGTCCGTCTTGAGCCATGGATCACAGTGATGTAAAAATCTTGATTCTAGGTCAAACGGTCGAGGAGTTATGGGTAATTTAGTACTTTTGGTTGCTGTAGCGCCACCTATTGGCCAATCGGGGTCATACTCTGATAGGTTCTCCCCAAAAGTGTGGCCTACCATCTGGCCGAGTTTCAAGTCTCTAGGCCTTACGGTTTGGGCTGCACGATGCATTTAGGGCAATTTTTTTTTTCAAATAGCAAATACAATAGGTTTTCAGCACTAAAGTGCTTGAACACCTAATAAGAATGAGACCTTTTTGACAGGTATAGCGCCACCTATGGTCCGATCTCCATGAAACTTTGCATGCTTCTTCACCATGTTATGACACATATGCTCATCAATTTTTGTGAAGTTTTGACTTTTCGTTTAGGATTTATAGGCTTTTGACTGTATTTTGCCCCGCCCCTTTTCTAAATGACCCTGTTACAGCCAACCAAATGCAAAATTTCAATTTTTTTTGATAATTATTTATCTAGAGAATCCAGAGAATAGGCCTAGACTGGTTTGCTTCCGATCGGGCGAAAAACCAGGGACTAGTTCGCAAAAGTAGGTTTTGGACAAAACTGGCCATAACAATTTTTCTTGCTCAAATCGAGAATCCGAGATATATATCTTGTCCGTCTTGAGCCATGGATCACAGTGATGTAAAAATCTTGATTCTAGGTCAAACGGTCGAGGAGTTATGGGTAATTTAGTACTTTTGGTTGCTGTAGCGCCACCTATTGGCCAATCGGGGTCATACTCTGATAGGTTCTCCCCAAAAGTGTGGCCTACCATCTGGCCGAGTTTCAAGTCTCTAGGCCTTACGGTTTGGGCTGCACGATGCATTTAGGGCAATTTTTTTTTTCAAATAGCAAATACAATAGGTTTTCAGCACTAAAGTGCTTGAACACCTAATAAGAATGAGACCTTTTTGAAAGTTACAGCGCCACCTATTGTCCGATCTCCATGAAACTTTGCATGCTTCTTCACCATGTTATGACACATATGCTCCTCAATTTTTGTGAAGTTTTGACTTTTCGTTTAGGATTTATAGGCTTTTGACTGTATTTTGCCCCGCCCCTTTTCTAAATTACCCTGTTACAGCCAACCAAATGCAAAATTTCAAATTTTTTTCGATAATTATTTATTTAGAGAGTCCAGAGAATAGGCCTAGACTGGTTTACTTCCGATCGGGCGAAAAACCAGGGACTAGTTCGCAAAAGTAGGTTTTGGACAAAACTGGCCATAACAATTTTTTCTTGCTCAAATCGAGAATCCGAGATATACATATTGTCCGTCTTGAGCCATGGATCACAGTGATGTAAAAATCTTGATTCTAGGTCAAACGGTCGAGGAGTTATGGGTAATTTAGTACTTTTGGTTGCTGTAGCGCCACCTATTGGCCAATCGGGGTCATACTCTGATAGGTTCTCCCCAAAAGTGTGGCCTACCATCTGGCCGAGTTTCAAGTCTCTAGGCCTTACGGTTTGGGCTGCACGATGCATTTAGGGCAATTTTTTTTTTCAAATAGCAAATACAATAGGTTTTCAGCACTAAAGTGCTTGAACACCTAATAAGAATGAGACCTTTTTGACAGGTATAGCGCCACCTATGGTCCGATCTCCATAAAACTTTGCATGCTTCTTCACCATGTTATGACACATATGCTCATCAATTTTTGTGAAGTTTTGACTTTTCGTTTAGGATTTATAGGCTTTTGACTGTATTTTGCCCCGCCCCTTTTCTAAATGACCCTGTTACAGCCAACCAAATGCAAAATTTCAATTTTTTTTTGATAATTATTTATCTAGAGAATCCAGAGAATAGGCCTAGACTGGTTTGCTTCCGATCGGGCGAAAAACCAGGGACTAGTTCGCAAAAGTAGGTTTTGGATAAAACTGGCCATAACAATTTTTTCTTGCTCAAATCGAGAATCCGAGATATACATATTGTCCGTCTTGAGCCATGGATCACAGTGATGTAAAAATCTTGATTCTAGGTCAAACGGTCGAGGAGTTATGGGTAATTTAGTACTTTTGGTTGCTGTAGCGCCACCTATTGGCCAATCGGGGTCATACTCTGATAGGTTCTCCCCAAAAGTGTGGCCTACCATCTGGCCGAGTTTCAAGTCTCTAGGCCTTACGGTTTGGGCTGCACGATGCATTTAGGGCAATTTTTTTTTTCAAATAGCAAATACAATAGGTTTTCAGCACTAAAGTGCTTGAACACCTAATAAGAATGAGACCTTTTTGAAAGTTACAGCGCCACCTATTGTCCGATCTCCATGAAACTTTGCATGCTTCTTCACCATGTTATGACACATATGTTCCTCAATTTTTGTGAAGTTTTGACTTTTCGTTTAGGATTTATAGGCTTTTGACTGTATTTTGCCCCGCCCCTTTTCTAAATTACCCTGTTACAGCCAACCAAATGCAAAATTTCAAATTTTTTTCGATAATTATTTATCTAGAGAGTCCAGAGAATAGGCCTAGACTGGTTTGCTTCCGATCGGGCGAAAAACCAGGGACTAGTTCGCAAAAGTAGGTTTTGGACAAAACTGGCCATAACAATTTTTTCTTGCTCAAATCGAGAATCCGAGATAAACATATTGTCCGTCTTGAGCCATGGATCACAGTGATGTAAAAATCTTGATTCTAGGTCAAACGGTCGAGGAGTTATGGGTAATTTAGTACTTTTGGTTGCTGTAGCGCCACCTATTGGCCAATCGGGGTCATACTCTGATAGGTTCTCCCCAAAAGTGTGGCCTACCATCTGGCCGAGTTTCAAGTCTCTAGGCCTTACGGTTTGGGCTGCACGATGCATTTAGGGCAATTTTTTTTTTCAAATAGCAAATACAATAGGTTTTCAGCACTAAAGTGCTTGAACACCTAATAAGAATGAGACCTTTTTGACAGGTATAGCGCCACCTATGGTCCGATCTCCATGAAACTTTGCATGCTTCTTCACCATGTTATGACACATATGCTCATCAATTTTTGTGAAGTTTTGACTTTTCGTTTAGGATTTATAGGCTTTTGACTGTATTTTGCCCCGCCCCTTTTCTAAATGACCCTGTTACAGCCAACCAAATGCAAAATTTCAATTTTTTTTTTGATAATTATTTATCTAGAGAGTCCAGAGAATAGGCCTAGACTGGTTTGCTTCCGATCGGGCGAAAAACCAGGGACTAGTTTGCAAAAGTAGGTTTTGGACAAAACTGGCCATAACAATTTTTTCTTGCTCAAATCGAGAATCCGAGATATATATCTTGTCCGTCTTGAGCCATGGATCACAGTGATGTAAAAATCTTGATTCTAGGTCAAACGGTCGAGGAGTTATGGGTAATTTAGTACTTTTGGTTGCTGTAGCGCCACCTACTGGCCAATCGGGGTCATACTCTGATAGGTTCTCCCCAAAAGTGTGGCCTACCATCTGGCCGAGTTTCAAGTCTCTAGGCCTTACGGTTTGGGCTGCACGATGCATTTAGGGCAATTTTTTTTTTTCAAATAGCAAATACAATAGGTTTTCAGCACTAAAGTGCTTGAACACCTAATAAGAATGAGACCTTTTTGAAAGTTACAGCGCCACCTATGGTCCGATCTCCATGAAACTTTGCATGCTTCTTCACCATGTTATGACACATATGCTCATCAATTTTTGTGAAGTTTTGACTTTTCGTTTAGGATTTATAGGCTTTTGACTGTATTTTGCCCCGCCCCTTTTCTAAATTACCCTGTTACAGCCAACCAAATGCAAAATTTCAAATTTTTTTCGATAATTATTTATCTAGAGAGTCCAGAGAATAGGCCTAGACTGGTTTGCTTCCGATCGGGCGAAAAACCAGGGACTAGTTTGCAAAAGTAGGTTTTGGACAAAACTGGCCATAACAATTTTTTCTTGCTCAAATCGAGAATCCGAGATATATATATCTTGTCCGTCTTGAGCCATGGATCACAGTGATGTAAAAATCTTGATTCTAGGTCAAACGGT
This sequence comes from Gila orcuttii, assembly GCA_026230005.1. Classification (NCBI taxonomy): domain Eukaryota; kingdom Metazoa; phylum Chordata; class Actinopteri; order Cypriniformes; family Leuciscidae; genus Gila; species Gila orcuttii. The sequence continues at coordinate 36,426,250 of JAPDVR010000005.1, read as the reverse complement.
CGAGGAGTTATGGGTAATTTAGTACTTTTGGTTGCTGTAGCGCCACCTATTGGCCAATCGGGGTCATACTCTGATAGGTTCTCCCCAAAAGTGTGGCCTACCATCTGGCCGAGTTTCAAGTCTCTAGGCCTTACGGTTTGGGCTGCACGATGCATTTAGGGCAATTTTTTTTTTCAAATAGCAAATACAATAGGTTTTCAGCACTAAAGTGCTTGAACACCTAATAAGAATGAGACCTTTTTGACAGGTATAGCGCCACCTATGGTCCGATCTCCATGAAACTTTGCATGCTTCTTCACCATGTTATGACACATATGCTCATCAATTTTTGTGAAGTTTTGACTTTTCGTTTAGGATTTATAGGCTTTTGACTGTATTTTGCCCCGCCCCTTCTCTAAATGACCCTGTTACAGCCAACCAAATGCAAAATTTCAATTTTTTTTTTGATAATTATTTATCTAGAGAATCCAGAGAATAGGCCTAGACTGGTTTGCTTCCGATCGGGCGAAAAACCAGGGACTAGTTCGCAAAAGTAGGTTTTGGACAAAACTGGCCATAACAATTTTTTCTTGCTCAAATCGAGAATCCGAGATATACATATTGTCCGTCTTGAGCCATGGATCACAGTGATGTAAAAATCTTGATTCTAGGTCAAACGGTCGAGGAGTTATGGGTAATTTAGTACTTTTGGTTGCTGTAGCGCCACCTATTGGCCAATCGGGGTCATACTCTGATAGGTTCTCCCCAAAAGTGTGGCCTACCATCTGGCCGAGTTTCAAGTCTCTAGGCCTTACGGTTTGGGCTGCACGATGCATTTAGGGCAATTTTTTTTTTCAAATAGCAAATACAATAGGTTTTCAGCACTAAAGTGCTTGAACACCTAATAAGAATGAGACCTTTTTGACAGGTATAGCGCCACCTATGGTCCGATCTCCATGAAACTTTGCATGCTTCTTCACCATGTTATGACACATATGCTCATCAATTTTTGTGAAGTTTTGACTTTTCGTTTAGGATTTATAGGCTTTTGACTGTATTTTGCCCCGCCCCTTTTCTAAATGACCCTGTTACAGCCAACCAAATGCACAATTTCAATTTTTTTTGATAATTATTTATCTAGAGAATCCAGAGAATAGGCCTAGACTGGTTTGCTTCCGATCGGGCGAAAAACCAGGGACTAGTTCGCAAAAGTAGGTTTTGGACAAAACTGGCCATAACAATTTTTCTTGCTCAAATCGAGAATCCGAGATATATATCTTGTCCGTCTTGAGCCATGGATCACAGTGATGTAAAAATCTTGATTCTAGGTCAAACGGTCGAGGAGTTATGGGTAATTTAGTACTTTTGGTTGCTGTAGCGCCACCTATTGGCCAATCGGGGTCATACTCTGATAGGTTCTCCCCAAAAGTGTGGCCTACCATCTGGCCGAGTTTCAAGTCTCTAGGCCTTACGGTTTGGGCTGCACGATGCATTTAGGGCAATTTTTTTTTTCAAATAGCAAATACAATAGGTTTTCAGCACTAAAGTGCTTGAACACCTAATAAGAATGAGACCTTTTTGAAAGTTACAGCGCCACCTATTGTCCGATCTCCATGAAACTTTGCATGCTTCTTCACCATGTTATGACACATATGCTCCTCAATTTTTGTGAAGTTTTGACTTTTCGTTTAGGATTTATAGGCTTTTGACTGTATTTTGCCCCGCCCCTTTTCTAAATTACCCTGTTACAGCCAACCAAATGCAAAATTTCAAATTTTTTTCGATAATTATTTATTTAGAGAGTCCAGAGAATAGGCCTAGACTGGTTTACTTCCGATCGGGCGAAAAACCAGGGACTAGTTCGCAAAAGTAGGTTTTGGACAAAACTGGCCATAACAATTTTTTCTTGCTCAAATCGAGAATCCGAGATATACATATTTTCCGTCTTGAGCCATGGATCACAGTGATGTAAAAATCTTGATTCTAGGTCAAACGGTCGAGGAGTTATGGGTAATTTAGTACTTTTGGTTGCTGTAGCGCCACCTATTGGCCAATCGGGGTCATACTCTGATAGGTTCTCCCCAAAAGTGTGGCCTACCATCTGGCCGAGTTTCAAGTCTCTAGGCCTTACGGTTTGGGCTGCACGATGCATTTAGGGCAATTTTTTTTTTCAAATAGCAAATACAATAGGTTTTCAGCACTAAAGTGCTTGAACACCTAATAAGAATGAGACCTTTTTGAAAGTTACAGCGCCACCTATTGTCCGATCTCCATGAAACTTTGCATGCTTCTTCACCATGTTATGACACATATGCTCCTCAATTTTTGTGAAGTTTTGACTTTTCGTTTAGGATTTATAGGCTTTTGACTGTATTTTGCCCCGCCCCTTTTCTAAATTACCCTGTTACAGCCAACCAAATGCAAAATTTCAAATTTTTTTCGATAATTATTTATCTAGAGAGTCCAGAGAATAGGCCTAGACTGGTTTGCTTCCGATCGGGCGAAAAACCAGGGACTAGTTCGCAAAAGTAGGTTTTGGACAAAACTGGCCATAACAATTTTTTCTTGCTCAAATCGAGAATCCGAGATAAACATATTGTCCGTCTTGAGCCATGGATCACAGTGATGTAAAAATCTTGATTCTAGGTCAAACGGTCGAGGAGTTATGGGTAATTTAGTACTTTTGGTTGCTGTAGCGCCACCTATTGGCCAATCGGGGTCATACTCTGATAGGTTCTCCCCAAAAGTGTGGCCTACCATCTGGCCGAGTTTCAAGTCTCTAGGCCTTACGGTTTGGGCTGCACGATGCATTTAGGGCAATTTTTTTTTTCAAATAGCAAATACAATAGGTTTTCAGCACTAAAGTGCTTGAACACCTAATAAGAATGAGACCTTTTTGACAGGTATAGCGCCACCTATGGTCCGATCTCCATGAAACTTTGCATGCTTCTTCACCATGTTATGACACATATGCTCATCAATTTTTGTGAAGTTTTGACTTTTCGTTTAGGATTTATAGGCTTTTGACTGTATTTTGCCCCGCCCCTTTTCTAAATGACCCTGTTACAGCCAACCAAATGCAAAATTTCAATTTTTTTTTTTGATAATTATTTATCTAGAGAGTCCAGAGAATAGGCCTAGACTGGTTTGCTTCCGATCGGGCGAAAAACCAGGGACTAGTTTGCAAAAGTAGGTTTTGGACAAAACTGGCCATAACAATTTTTTCTTGCTCAAATCGAGAATCCGAGATATATATCTTGTCCGTCTTGAGCCATGGATCACAGTGATGTAAAAATCTTGATTCTAGGTCAAACGGTCGAGGAGTTATGGGTAATTTAGTACTTTTGGTTGCTGTAGCGCCACCTATTGGCCAATCGGGGTCATACTCTGATAGGTTCTCCCCAAAAGTGTGGCCTACCATCTGGCCGAGTTTCAAGTCTCTAGGCCTTACGGTTTGGGCTGCACGATGCATTTAGGGCAATTTTTTTTTTCAAATAGCAAATACAATAGGTTTTCAGCACTAAAGTGCTTGAACACCTAATAAGAATGAGACCTTTTTGACAGGTATAGCGCCACCTATGGTCCGATCTCCATGAAACTTTGCATGCTTCTTCACCATGTTATGACACATATGCTCATCAATTTTTGTGAAGTTTTGACTTTTCGTTTAGGATTTATAGGCTTTTGACTGTATTTTGCCCCGCCCCTTTTCTAAATGACCCTGTTACAGCCAACCAAATGCACAATTTCAATTTTTTTTGATAATTATTTATCTAGAGAATCCAGAGAATAGGCCTAGACTGGTTTGCTTCCGATCGGGCGAAAAACCAGGGACTAGTTCGCAAAAGTAGGTTTTGGACAAAACTGGCCATAACAATTTTTCTTGCTCAAATCGAGAATCCGAGATATATATCTTGTCCGTCTTGAGCCATGGATCACAGTGATGTAAAAATCTTGATTCTAGGTCAAACGGTCGAGGAGTTATGGGTAATTTAGTACTTTTGGTTGCTGTAGCGCCACCTATTGGCCAATCGGGGTCATACTCTGATAGGTTCTCCCCAAAAGTGTGGCCTACCATCTGGCCGAGTTTCAAGTCTCTAGGCCTTACGGTTTGGGCTGCACGATGCATTTAGGGCAATTTTTTTTTTCAAATAGCAAATACAATAGGTTTTCAGCACTAAAGTGCTTGAACACCTAATAAGAATGAGACCTTTTTGAAAGTTACAGCGCCACCTATTGTCCGATCTCCATGAAACTTTGCATGCTTCTTCACCATGTTATGACACATATGCTCCTCAATTTTTGTGAAGTTTTGACTTTTCGTTTAGGATTTATAGGCTTTTGACTGTATTTTGCCCCGCCCCTTTTCTAAATTACCCTGTTACAGCCAACCAAATGCAAAATTTCAAATTTTTTTCGATAATTATTTATTTAGAGAGTCCAGAGAATAGGCCTAGACTGGTTTACTTCCGATCGGGCGAAAAACCAGGGACTAGTTCGCAAAAGTAGGTTTTGGACAAAACTGGCCATAACAATTTTTTCTTGCTCAAATCGAGAATCCGAGATATACATATTGTCCGTCTTGAGCCATGGATCACAGTGATGTAAAAATCTTGATTCTAGGTCAAACGGTCGAGGAGTTATGGGTAATTTAGTACTTTTGGTTGCTGTAGCGCCACCTATTGGCCAATCGGGGTCATACTCTGATAGGTTCTCCCCAAAAGTGTGGCCTACCATCTGGCCGAGTTTCAAGTCTCTAGGCCTTACGGTTTGGGCTGCACGATGCATTTAGGGCAATTTTTTTTTTCAAATAGCAAATACAATAGGTTTTCAGCACTAAAGTGCTTGAACACCTAATAAGAATGAGACCTTTTTGAAAGTTACAGCGCCACCTATTGTCCGATCTCCATGAAACTTTGCATGCTTCTTCACCATGTTATGACACATATGCTCCTCAATTTTTGTGAAGTTTTGACTTTTCGTTTAGGATTTATAGGCTTTTGACTGTATTTTGCCCCGCCCCTTTTCTAAATTACCCTGTTACAGCCAACCAAATGCAAAATTTCAAATTTTTTTCGATAATTATTTATCTAGAGAGTCCAGAGAATAGGCCTAGACTGGTTTGCTTCCGATCGGGCGAAAAACCAGGGACTAGTTCGCAAAAGTAGGTTTTGGACAAAACTGGCCATAACAATTTTTTCTTGCTCAAATCGAGAATCCGAGATAAACATATTGTCCGTCTTGAGCCATGGATCACAGTGATGTAAAAATCTTGATTCTAGGTCAAACGGTCGAGGAGTTATGGGTAATTTAGTACTTTTGGTTGCTGTAGCGCCACCTATTGGCCAATCGGGGTCATACTCTGATAGGTTCTCCCCAAAAGTGTGGCCTACCATCTGGCCGAGTTTCAAGTCTCTAGGCCTTACGGTTTGGGCTGCACAATGCATTTAGGGCAATTTTTTTTTTCAAATAGCAAATACAATAGGTTTTCAGCACTAAAGTGCTTGAACACCTAATAAGAATGAGACCTTTTTGACAGGTATAGCGCCACCTATGGTCCGATCTCCATGAAACTTTGCATGCTTCTTCACCATGTTATGACACATATGCTCATCAATTTTTGTGAAGTTTTGACTTTTCGTTTAGGATTTATAGGCTTTTGACTGTATTTTGCCCCGCCCCTTTTCTAAATGACCCTGTTACAGCCAACCAAATGCAAAATTTCAATTTTTTTTTTTGATAATTATTTATCTAGAGAGTCCAGAGAATAGGCCTAGACTGGTTTGCTTCCGATCGGGCGAAAAACCAGGGACTAGTTTGCAAAAGTAGGTTTTGGACAAAACTGGCCATAACAATTTTTTCTTGCTCAAATCGAGAATCCGAGATATATATCTTGTCCGTCTTGAGCCATGGATCACAGTGATGTAAAAATCTTGATTCTAGGTCAAACGGTCGAGGAGTTATGGGTAATTTAGTACTTTTGGTTGCTGTAGCGCCACCTACTGGCCAATCGGGGTCATACTCTGATAGGTTCTCCCCAAAAGTGTGGCCTACCATCTGGCCGAGTTTCAAGTCTCTAGGCCTTACGGTTTGGGCTGCACGATGCATTTAGGGCAATTTTTTTTTTCAAATAGCAAATACAATAGGTTTTCAGCACTAAAGTGCTTGAACACCTAATAAGAATGAGACCTTTTTGAAAGTTACAGCGCCACCTATGGTCCGATCTCCATGAAACTTTGCATGCTTCTTCACCATGTTATGACACATATGCTCATCAATTTTTGTGAAGTTTTGACTTTTCGTTTAGGATTTATAGGCTTTTGACTGTATTTTGCCCCGCCCCTTTTCTAAATTACCCTGTTACAGCCAACCAAATGCAAAATTTCAAATTTTTTTCGATAATTATTTATCTAGAGAGTCCAGAGAATAGGCCTAGACTGGTTTGCTTCCGATCGGGCGAAAAACCAGGGACTAGTTTGCAAAAGTAGGTTTTGGACAAAACTGGCCATAACAATTTTTTCTTGCTCAAATCGAGAATCCGAGATATATATATCTTGTCCGTCTTGAGCCATGGATCACAGTGATGTAAAAATCTTGATTCTAGGTCAAACGGTCGAGGAGTTATGGGTAATTTAGTACTTTTGGTTGCTGTAGCGCCACCTATTGGCCAATCGGGGTCATACTCTGATAGGTTCTCCCCAAAAGTGTGGCCTACCATCTGGCCGAGTTTCAAGTCTCTAGGCCTTACGGTTTGGGCTGCACGATGCATTTAGGGCAATTTTTTTTTTCAAATAGCAAATACAATAGGTTTTCAGCACTAAAGTGCTTGAACACCTAATAAGAATGAGACCTTTTTGACAGGTATAGCGCCACCTATGGTCCGATCTCCATGAAACTTTGCATGCTTCTTCACCATGTTATGACACATATGCTCATCAATTTTTGTGAAGTTTTGACTTTTCGTTTAGGATTTATAGGCTTTTGACTGTATTTTGCCCCGCCCCTTCTCTAAATGACCCTGTTACAGCCAACCAAATGCAAAATTTCAATTTTTTTTTTGATAATTATTTATCTAGAGAATCCAGAGAATAGGCCTAGACTGGTTTGCTTCCGATCGGGCGAAAAACCAGGGACTAGTTCGCAAAAGTAGGTTTTGGACAAAACTGGCCATAACAATTTTTTCTTGCTCAAATCGAGAATCCGAGATATACATATTGTCCGTCTTGAGCCATGGATCACAGTGATGTAAAAATCTTGATTCTAGGTCAAACGGTCGAGGAGTTATGGGTAATTTAGTACTTTTGGTTGCTGTAGCGCCACCTATTGGCCAATCGGGGTCATACTCTGATAGGTTCTCCCCAAAAGTGTGGCCTACCATCTGGCCGAGTTTCAAGTCTCTAGGCCTTACGGTTTGGGCTGCACGATGCATTTAGGGCAATTTTTTTTTTCAAATAGCAAATACAATAGGTTTTCAGCACTAAAGTGCTTGAACACCTAATAAGAATGAGACCTTTTTGACAGGTATAGCGCCACCTATGGTCCGATCTCCATGAAACTTTGCATGCTTCTTCACCATGTTATGACACATATGCTCATCAATTTTTGTGAAGTTTTGACTTTTCGTTTAGGATTTATAGGCTTTTGACTGTATTTTGCCCCGCCCCTTTTCTAAATGACCCTGTTACAGCCAACCAAATGCAAAATTTCAATTTTTTTTGATAATTATTTATCTAGAGAATCCAGAGAATAGGCCTAGACTGGTTTGCTTCCGATCGGGCGAAAAACCAGGGACTAGTTCGCAAAAGTAGGTTTTGGACAAAACTGGCCATAACAATTTTTCTTGCTCAAATCGAGAATCCGAGATATATATCTTGTCCGTCTTGAGCCATGGATCACAGTGATGTAAAAATCTTGATTCTAGGTCAAACGGTCGAGGAGTTATGGGTAATTTAGTACTTTTGGTTGCTGTAGCGCCACCTATTGGCCAATCGGGGTCATACTCTGATAGGTTCTCCCCAAAAGTGTGGCCTACCATCTGGCCGAGTTTCAAGTCTCTAGGCCTTACGGTTTGGGCTGCACGATGCATTTAGGGCAATTTTTTTTTTCAAATAGCAAATACAATAGGTTTTCAGCACTAAAGTGCTTGAACACCTAATAAGAATGAGACCTTTTTGACAGGTATAGCGCCACCTATGGTCCGATCTCCATGAAACTTTGCATGCTTCTTCACCATGTTATGACACATATGCTCATCAATTTTTGTGAAGTTTTGACTTTTCGTTTAGGATTTATAGGCTTTTGACTGTATTTTGCCCCGCCCCTTTTCTAAATGACCCTGTTACAGCCAACCAAATGCAAAATTTCAATTTTTTTTTTGATAATTATTTATCTAGAGAGTCCAGAGAATAGGCCTAGACTGGTTTGCTTCCGATCGGGCGAAAAACCAGGGACTAGTTTGCAAAAGTAGGTTTTGGACAAAACTGGCCATAACAATTTTTTCTTGCTCAAATCGAGAATCCGAGATATATATCTTGTCCGTCTTGAGCCATGGATCACAGTGATGTAAAAATCTTGATTCTAGGTCAAACGGTCGAGGAGTTATGGGTAATTTAGTACTTTTGGTTGCTGTAGCGCCACCTACTGGCCAATCGGGGTCATACTCTGATAGGTTCTCCCCAAAAGTGTGGCCTACCATCTGGCCGAGTTTCAAGTCTCTAGGCCTTACGGTTTGGGCTGCACGATGCATTTAGGGCAATTTTTTTTTTCAAATAGCAAATACAATAGATTTTCAGCACTAAAGTGCTTGAACACCTAATAAGAATGAGACCTTTTTGAAAGTTACAGCGCCACCTATGGTCCGATCTCCATGAAACTTTGCATGCTTCTTCACCATGTTATGACACATATGCTCATCAATTTTTGTGAAGTTTTGACTTTTCGTTTAGGATTTATAGGCTTTTGACTGTATTTTGCCCCGCCCCTTTTCTAAATTACCCTGTTACAGCCAACCAAATGCAAAATTTCAAATTTTTTTCGATAATTATTTATCTAGAGAGTCCAGAGAATAGGCCTAGACTGGTTTGCTTCCGATCGGGCGAAAAACCAGGGACTAGTTTGCAAAAGTAGGTTTTGGACAAAACTGGCCATAACAATTTTTTCTTGCTCAAATCGAGAATCCGAGATATATATATCTTGTCCGTCTTGAGCCATGGATCACAGTGATGTAAAAATCTTGATTCTAGGTCAAACGGTCGAGGAGTTATGGGTAATTTAGTACTTTTGGTTGCTGTAGCGCCACCTATTGGCCAATCGGGGTCATACTCTGATAGGTTCTCCCCAAAAGTGTGGCCTACCATCTGGCCGAGTTTCAAGTCTCTAGGCCTTACGGTTTGGGCTGCACGATGCATTTAGGGCAATTTTTTTTTTCAAATAGCAAATACAATAGGTTTTCAGCACTAAAGTGCTTGAACACCTAATAAGAATGAGACCTTTTTGACAGGTATAGCGCCACCTATGGTCCGATCTCCATGAAACTTTGCATGCTTCTTCACCATGTTATGACACATATGCTCATCAATTTTTGTGAAGTTTTGACTTTTCGTTTAGGATTTATAGGCTTTTGACTGTATTTTGCCCCGCCCCTTCTCTAAATGACCCTGTTACAGCCAACCAAATGCAAAATTTCAATTTTTTTTTTGATAATTATTTATCTAGAGAATCCAGAGAATAGGCCTAGACTGGTTTGCTTCCGATCGGGCGAAAAACCAGGGACTAGTTCGCAAAAGTAGGTTTTGGACAAAACTGGCCATAACAATTTTTTCTTGCTCAAATCGAGAATCCGAGATATACATATTGTCCGTCTTGAGCCATGGATCACAGTGATGTAAAAATCTTGATTCTAGGTCAAACGGTCGAGGAGTTATGGGTAATTTAGTACTTTTGGTTGCTGTAGCGCCACCTATTGGCCAATCGGGGTCATACTCTGATAGGTTCTCCCCAAAAGTGTGGCCTACCATCTGGCCGAGTTTCAAGTCTCTAGGCCTTACGGTTTGGGCTGCACGATGCATTTAGGGCAATTTTTTTTTTCAAATAGCAAATACAATAGGTTTTCAGCACTAAAGTGCTTGAACACCTAATAAGAATGAGACCTTTTTGACAGGTATAGCGCCACCTATGGTCCGATCTCCATGAAACTTTGCATGCTTCTTCACCATGTTATGACACATATGCTCATCAATTTTTGTGAAGTTTTGACTTTTCGTTTAGGATTTATAGGCTTTTGACTGTATTTTGCCCCGCCCCTTTTCTAAATGACCCTGTTACAGCCAACCAAATGCAAAATTTCAATTTTTTTTTGATAATTATTTATCTAGAGAATCCAGAGAATAGGCCTAGACTGGTTTGCTTCCGATCGGGCGAAAAACCAGGGACTAGTTCGCAAAAGTAGGTTTTGGATAAAACTGGCCATAACAATTTTTTCTTGCTCAAATCGAGAATCCGAGATATACATATTGTCCGTCTTGAGCCATGGATCACAGTGATGTAAAAATCTTGATTCTAGGTCAAACGGTCGAGGAGTTATGGGTAATTTAGTACTTTTGGTTGCTGTAGCGCCACCTATTGGCCAATCGGGGTCATACTCTGATAGGTTCTCCCCAAAAGTGTGGCCTACCATCTGGCCGAGTTTCAAGTCTCTAGGCCTTACGGTTTGGGCTGCACGATGCATTTAGGGCAATTTTTTTTTTCAAATAGCAAATACAATAGGTTTTCAGCACTAAAGTGCTTGAACACCTAATAAGAATGAGACCTTTTTGACAGGTATAGCGCCACCTATGGTCCGATCTCCATGAAACTTTGCATGCTTCTTCACCATGTTATGACACATATGCTCATCAATTTTTGTGAAGTTTTGACTTTTCGTTTAGGATTTATAGGCTTTTGACTGTATTTTGCCCCGCCCCTTTTCTAAATGACCCTGTTACAGCCAACCAAATGCAAAATTTCAATTTTTTTTGATAATTATTTATCTAGAGAATCCAGAGAATAGGCCTAGACTGGTTTGCTTCCGATCAGGCGAAAAACCAGGGACTAGTTCGCAAAATTAGGTTTTGGACAAAACTGGCCATAACAATTTTTCTTGCTCAAATCGAGAATCCGAGATATATATCTTGTCCGTCTTGAGCCATGGATCACAGTGATGTAAAAATCTTGATTCTAGGTCAAACGGTCGAGGAGTTATGGGTAATTTAGTACTTTTGGTTGCTGTAGCGCCACCTATTGGCCAATCGGGGTCATACTCTGATAGGTTCTCCCCAAAAGTGTGGCCTACCATCTGGCCGAGTTTCAAGTCTCTAGGCCTTACGGTTTGGGCTGCACGATGCATTTAGGGCAATTTTTTTTTTCAAATAGCAAATACAATAGGTTTTCAGCACTAAAGTGCTTGAACACCTAATAAGAATGAGACCTTTTTGACAGGTATAGCGCCACCTATGGTCCGATCTCCATGAAACTTTGCATGCTTCTTCACCATGTTATGACACATATGCTCATCAATTTTTGTGAAGTTTTGACTTTTCGTTTAGGATTTATAGGCTTTTGACTGTATTTTGCCCCGCCCCTTTTCTAAATGACCCTGTTACAGCCAACCAAATGCAAAATTTCAATTTTTTTTTGATAATTATTTATCTAGAGAATCCAGAGAATAGGCCTAGACTGGTTTGCTTCCGATCGGGCGAAAAACCAGGGACTAGTTCGCAAAAGTAGGTTTTGGATAAAACTGGCCATAACAATTTTTTCTTGCTCAAATCGAGAATCCGAGATATACATATTGTCCGTCTTGAGCCATGGATCACAGTGATGTAAAAATCTTGATTCTAGGTCAAACGGTCGAGGAGTTATGGGTAATTTAGTACTTTTGGTTGCTGTAGCGCCACCTATTGGCCAATCGGGGTCATACTCTGATAGGTTCTCCCCAAAAGTGTGGCCTACCATCTGGCCGAGTTTCAAGTCTCTAGGCCTTACGGTTTGGGCTGCACGATGCATTTAGGGCAATTTTTTTTTTCAAATAGCAAATACAATAGGTTTTCAGCACTAAAGTGCTTGAACACCTAATAAGAATGAGACCTTTTTGAAAGTTACAGCGCCACCTATTGTCCGATCTCCATGAAACTTTGCATGCTTCTTCACCATGTTATGACACATATGCTCCTCAATTTTTGTGAAGTTTTGACTTTTCGTTTAGGATTTATAGGCTTTTGACTGTATTTTGCCCCGCCCCTTTTCTAAATTACCCTGTTACAGCCAACCAAATGCAAAATTTCAAATTTTTTTCGATAATTATTTATTTAGAGAGTCCAGAGAATAGGCCTAGACTGGTTTACTTCCGATCGGGCGAAAAACCAGGGACTAGTTCGCAAAAGTAGGTTTTGGACAAAACTGGCCATAACAATTTTTTCTTGCTCAAATCGAGAATCCGAGATATACATATTGTCCGTCTTGAGCCATGGATCACAGTGATGTAAAAATCTTGATTCTAGGTCAAACGGTCGAGGAGTTATGGGTAATTTAGTACTTTTGGTTGCTGTAGCGCCACCTATTGGCCAATCGGGGTCATACTCTGATAGGTTCTCCCCAAAAGTGTGGCCTACCATCTGGCCGAGTTTCAAGTCTCTAGGCCTTACGGTTTGGGCTGCACGATGCATTTAGGGCAATTTTTTTTTTCAAATACAATAGGTTTTCAGCACTAAAGTGCTTGAACACCTAATAAGAATGAGACCTTTTTGAAAGTTACAGCGCCACCTATTGTCCGATCTCCATGAAACTTTGCATGCTTCTTCACCATGTTATGACACATATGCTCCTCAATTTTTGTGAAGTTTTGACTTTTCGTTTAGGATTTATAGGCTTTTGACTGTATTTTGCCCCGCCCCTTTTCTAAATTACCCTGTTACAGCCAACCAAATGCAAAATTTCAATTTTTTTTCGATAATTATTTATCTAGAGAGTCCAGAGAATAGGCCTAGACTGGTTTGCTTCCGATCGGGCGAAAAACCAGGGACTAGTTCGCAAAAGTAGGTTTTGGACAAAACTGGCCATAACAATTTTTCTTGCTCAAATCGAGAATCCGAGATAAACATATTGTCCGTCTTGAGCCATGGATCACAGTGATGTAAAAATCTTGATTCTAGGTCAAACGGTCGAGGAGTTATGGGTAATTTAGTACTTTTGGTTGCTGTAGCGCCACCTATTGGCCAATCGGGGTCATACTCTGATAGGTTCTCCCCAAAAGTGTGGCCTACCATCTGGCCGAGTTTCAAGTCTCTAGGCCTTACGGTTTGGGCTGCACGATGCATTTAGGGCAATTTTTTTTTTCAAATAGCAAATACAATAGGTTTTCAGCACTAAAGTGCTTGAACACCTAATAAGAATGAGACCTTTTTGACAGGTATAGCGCCACCTATGGTCCGATCTCCATGAAACTTTGCATGCTTCTTCACCATGTTATGACACATATGCTCATCAATTTTTGTGAAGTTTTGACTTTTCGTTTAGGATTTATAGGCTTTTGACTGTATTTTGCCCCGCCCCTTTTCTAAATGACCCTGTTACAGCCAACCAAATGCAAAATTTCAATTTTTTTTTTGATAATTATTTATCTAGAGAGTCCAGAGAATAGGCCTAGACTGGTTTGCTTCCGATCGGGCGAAAAACCAGGGACTAGTTTGCAAAAGTAGGTTTTGGACAAAACTGGCCATAACAATTTTTTCTTGCTCAAATCGAGAATCCGAGATATATATCTTGTCCGTCTTGAGCCATGGATCACAGTGATGTAAAAATCTTGATTCTAGGTCAAACGGTCGAGGAGTTATGGGTAATTTAGTACTTTTGGTTGCTGTAGCGCCACCTACTGGCCAATCGGGGTCATACTCTGATAGGTTCTCCCCAAAAGTGTGGCCTACCATCTGGCCGAGTTTCAAGTCTCTAGGCCTTACGGTTTGGGCTGCACGATGCATTTAGGGCAATTTTTTTTTTCAAATAGCAAATACAATAGGTTTTCAGCACTAAAGTGCTTGAACACCTAATAAGAATGAGACCTTTTTGAAAGTTACAGCGCCACCTATGGTCCGATCTCCATGAAACTTTGCATGCTTCTTCACCATGTTATGACACATATGCTCATCAATTTTTGTGAAGTTTTGACTTTTCGTTTAGGATTTATAGGCTTTTGACTGTATTTTGCCCCGCCCCTTTTCTAAATTACCCTGTTACAGCCAACCAAATGCAAAATTTCAAATTTTTTTCGATAATTATTTATCTAGAGAGTCCAGAGAATAGGCCTAGACTGGTTTGCTTCCGATCGGGCGAAAAACCAGGGACTAGTTTGCAAAAGTAGGTTTTGGACAAAACTGGCCATAACAATTTTTTCTTGCTCAAATCGAGAATCCGAGATATATATATCTTGTCCGTCTTGAGCCATGGATCACAGTGATGTAAAAATCCTGATTCTAGGTCAAACGGTCGAGGAGTTATGGGTAATTTAGTACTTTTGGTTTCTGTAGCGCCACCTATTGGCCAATCGGGGTCATACTCTGATAGGTTCTCCCCAAAAGTGTGGCCTACCATCTGGCCGAGTTTCAAGTCTCTAGGCCTTACGGTTTGGGCTGCACGATGCATTTAGGGCAATTTTTTTTTTCAAATAGCAAATACAATAGGTTTTCAGCACTAAAGTGCTTGAACACCTAATAAGAATGAGACCTTTTTGAAAGTTACAGCGCCACCTATGGTCCGATCTCCATGAAACTTTGCATGCTTCTTCACCATGTTATGACACATATGCTCCTCAATTTTTGTGAAGTTTTGACTTTTCGTTTAGGATTTATAGGCTTTTGACTGTATTTTGCCCCGCCCCTTTTCTAAATTACCCTGTTACAGCCAAACAAATGCAAAATTTCAAATTTTTTTCGATAATTATTTATCTAGAGAGTCCAGAGAATAGGCCTAGACTGGTTTGCTTCCGATCGGGCGAAAAACCAGGGACTAGTTCGCAAAAGTAGGTTTTGGACAAAACTGGCCATAACAATTTTTTCTTGCTCAAATCGAGAATCCGAGATATACATATTGTCCGTCTTGAGCCATGGATCACAGTGATGTAAAAATCTTGATTCTAGGTCAAACGGTCGAGGAGTTATGGGTAATTTAGTACTTTTGGTTGCTGTAGCGCCACCTATTGGCCAATCGGGGTCATACTCTGATAGGTTCTCCCCAAAAGTGTGGCCTACCATCTGGCCGAGTTTCAAGTCTCTAGGCCTTACGGTTTGGGCTGCACGATGCATTTAGGGCAATTTTTTTTTTCAAATAGCAAATACAATAGGTTTTCAGCACTAAAGTGCTTGAACACCTAATAAGAATGAGACCTTTTTGACAGGTATAGCGCCACCTATGGTCCGATCTCCATGAAACTTTGCATGCTTCTTCACCATGTTATGACACATATGCTCATCAATTTTTGTGAAGTTTTGACTTTTCGTTTAGGATTTAAAGGCTTTTGACTGTATTTTGCCCCGCCCCTTTTCTAAATTACCCTGTTACAGCCAACCAAATGCAAAATTTCAAATTTTTTTCGATAATTATTTATCTAGAGAGTCCAGAGAATAGGCCTAGACTGGTTTGCTTCCGATCGGGCGAAAAACCAGGGACTAGTTCGCAAAAGTAGGTTTTGGACAAAACTGGCCATAACAATTTTTTCTTGCTCAAATCGAGAATCCGAGATATATATCTTGTCCGTCTTGAGCCATGGATCACAGTGATGTAAAAAATCTTGATTCTAGGTCAAACGGTCGAGGAGTTATGGGTAATTTAGTACTTTTGGTTGCTGTAGCGCCACCTACTGGCCAATCGGGGTCATACTCTGATAGCTTCTCCCCAAAAGTGTGGCCTACCATCTGGCCGAGTTTCAAGTCTCTAGGCCGTACGGTTTGGGCTGCACGATGCATTTAGGGCAATTTTTTTTTTCAAATAGCAAATACAATAGGTTTTCAGCACTAAAGTGCTTGAACACCTAATAAGAATGAGACCTTTTTGAAAGTTACAGCGCCACCTATGGTCCGATCTCCATGAAACTTTGCATGCTTCTTCACCATGTTATGACACATATGCTCATCAATTTTTGTGAAGTTTTGACTTTTCGTTTAGGATTTATAGGCTTTTGACTGTATTTTGCCCCGCCCCTTTTCTAAATTACCCTGTTACAGCCAACCAAATGCAAAATTTCAAATTTTTTTCAATAATTATTTATCTAGAGAGTCCAGAGAATAGGCCTAGACTGGTTTGCTTCCGATCGGGCGAAAAACCAGGGACTAGTTCGCAAAAGTAGGTTTTGGACAAAACTGGCCATAACAATTTTTTCTTGCTCAAATCGAGAATCCGAGATATACATATTGTCCGTCTTGAGCCATGGATCACAGTGATGTAAAAATCTTGATTCTAGGTCAAACGGTCGAGGAGTTATGGGTAATTTAGTACTTTTGGTTGCTGTAGCGCCACCTATTGGCCAATCGGGGTCATACTCTGATAGGTTCTCCCCAAAAGTGTGGCCTACCATCTGGCCGAGTTTCAAGTCTCTAGGCCTTACGGTTTGGGCTGCACGATGCATTTAGGGCAATTTTTTTTTTCAAATAGCAAATACAATAGGTTTTCAGCACTAAAGTGCTTGAACACCTAATAAGAATGAGACCTTTTTGACAGGTATAGCGCCACCTATGGTCCGATCTCCATGAAACTTTGCATGCTTCTTCACCATGTTATGACACATATGCTCATCAATTTTTGTGAAGTTTTGACTTTTCGTTTAGGATTTATAGGCTTTTGACTGTATTTTGCCCCGCCCCTTTTCTAAATGACCCTGTTACAGCAAACCAAATGCAAAATTTCAATTTTTTTTTTGATAATTATTTATCTAGAGAATCCAGAGAATAGGCCTAGACTGGTTTGCTTCCGATCGGGCGAAAAACCAGGGACTAGTTCGCAAAAGTAGGTTTTGGACAAAACTGGCCATAACAATTTTTTCTTGCTCAAATCGAGAATCCGAGATATACATATTGTCCGTCTTGAGCCATGGATCACAGTGATGTAAAAATCTTGATTCTAGGTCAAACGGTCGAGGAGTTATGGGTAATTTAGTACTTTTGGTTGCTGTAGCGCCACCTATTGGCCAATCGGGGTCATACTCTGATAGGTTCTCCCCAAAAGTGTGGCCTACCATCTGGCCGAGTTTCAAGTCTCTAGGCCTTACGGTTTGGGCTGCACGATGCATTTAGGGCAATTTTTTTTTTCAAATAGCAAATACAATAGGTTTTCAGCACTAAAGTGCTTGAACACCTAATAAGAATGAGACCTTTTTGACAGGTATAGCGCCACCTATGGTCCGATCTCCATGAAACTTTGCATGCTTCTTCACCATGTTATGACACATATGCTCATCAATTTTTGTGAAGTTTTGACTTTTCGTTTAGGATTTATAGGCTTTTGACTGTATTTTGCCCCGCCCCTTTTCTAAATGACCCTGTTACAGCCAACCAAATGCAAAATTTCAATTTTTTTTTGATAATTATTTATCTAGAGAATCCAGAGAATAGGCCTAGACTGGTTTGCTTCCGATCGGGCGAAAAACCAGGGACTAGTTCGCAAAAGTAGGTTTTGGACAAATATGGCCATAACAAATTTTCAGTGATGTAAAAATCTTGATTCTAGGTCAAACGGTCGAGGAGTTATGGGTAATTTAGTACTTTTGGTTTCTGTAGCGCCACCTATGGGCCAATCGGGGTCATACTCTGATAGGTTCTCCCCAAAAGTGTGGCCTACCATCTGGCCGAGTTTCAAGTCTCTAGGCCTTACGGTTTGGGCTGCACGATGCGTTTTAGGGCAATTTTTTTTTTCAAATAGCAAATACAATAGGTTTTCAGCACTAAAGTGCTTGAACACCTAATAAGAATGAGACCTTTTTGACAGTTATAGCGCCACCTATGGTCCGATCTCCATGAAACTTTGCATGCTTCTTCACCATGTTATGACACATATGCTCATCAATTTTTGTGAAGTTTTGACTTTTCGTTTAGGATTTATAGGCTTTTGACTGTATTTTGCCCCGCCCCTTTTCTAAATGACCCTGTTACAGCCAACCAAATGCAAAATTTCAAATTTTTTCGATAATTATTGATCTAGAGAGTCCAGAGAATAGGCCTAGACTGGTTTGGTTCCGATCGGGCGAAAAACCAGGGACTAGTTCGCAAAAGTAGGTTTTGGACAAATATGGCCATAACAAATTTTCAGTGATGTAAAAATCTTGATTCTAGGTCAAACGGTCGAGGAGTTATGGGTAATTTAGTACTTTTGGTTTCTGTAGCGCCACCTATGGGCCAATCGGGGTCATACTCTGATAGGTTCTCCCCAGAAGTGTGGCCTACCATCTGGCCGAGTTTCAAGTCTCTAGGCCTTACGGTTTGGGCTGCACGATGCATTTAGGGCAATTTTTTTTTCAAATAGCAAATACAATAGGTTTTCAGCACTAAAGTGCTTGAACACCTAATAAGAATGAGACCTTTTTGACAGTTATAGCGCCACCTATGGTCCGATCTCCATGAAACTTTGTATGCTTCTTCACCATGTTATGACACATATGCTCATCAATTTTTGTGAAGTTTTGACTTTTCGTTTAGGATTTATAGGCTTTTGACTGTATTTTGCCCCGCCCCTTTTCTAAATGACCCTGTTACAGCCAACCAAATGCAAAATTTAAAAAAAAATTTGATAATTATTGATCTAGAGAGTCCAGAGAATAGGCCTAGACTGGTTTGGTTCCGATCGGGCGAAAAACCAGGGACTAGTTCGCAAAAGTAGGTTTTGGACAAAACTGGCCATAACAATTTTTTCTTGCTCAAATACATCTTGTCCGTCTTGAGCCATGGATCACAGTGATGTAAAAATCTTGATTCTAGGTCAAACGGTTGAGGAGTTATGGGTAATTCAGTACTTTTGGTTTCTGTAGCGCCACCTATGGGCCAATCGGGGTCATACTCTGATAGGTTCTCCCCAAAAGTGTGGCCTACCATCTGGCCGAGTTTCAAGTCTCTAGGCCTTACGGTTTGGGCTGCACGATGCGTTTTAGGGCAATTTTTTTTTCAAATAGCAAATACAATAGGTTTTCAGCACTAAAGTGCTTGAACACCTAATAAGAATGAGACCTTTTTGACAGTTATAGCGCCACCTATGGTCCGATCTCCATGAAACTTTGCATGCTTCTTCACCATGTTATGACACATATGCTCATCAATTTTTGTGAAGTTTTGACTTTTCGTTTAGGATTTATAGGCTTTTGACTGTATTTTGCCCCGCCCCTTTTCTAAATGACCCTGTTACAGCCAACCAAATGCAAAATTTCAAATTTTTTCGATAATTATTGATCTAGAGAGTCCAGAGAATAGGCCTAGACTGGTTTGGTTCCGATCGGGCAAAAAACCAGGGACTAGTTTGCAAAAGTAGGTTTTGGACAAAACAGGCCATAACAATTTTTTCTTGCTCAAATCGAGAATCCGAGATATATATCTTGTCCGTCTTGAGCCATGGATCACAGTGATGTAAAAATCTTGATTCTAGGTCAAACGGTCGAGGAGTTATGGGTAATTTAGTACTTTTGGTTGCTGTAGCGCCACCTACTGGCCAATCGGGGTCATACTCTGATAGGTTCTCCCCAAAAGTGTGGCCTACCATCTGGCCGAGTTTCAAGTCTCTAGGCCTTACGGTTTGGGCTGCACGATGCATTTAGGGCAATTTTTTTTTTCAAATAGCAAATACAATAGGTTTTCAGCACTAAAGTGCTTGAACACCTAATAAGAATGAGACCTTTTTGAAAGTTACAGCGCCACCTATGGTCCGATCTCCATGAAACTTTGCATGCTTCTTCACCATGTTATGACACATATGCTCATCAATTTTTGTGAAGTTTTGACTTTTCGTTTAGGATTTATAGGCTTTTGACTGTATTTTGCCCCGCCCCTTTTCTAAATTACCCTGTTACAGCCAACCAAATGCAAAATTTCAAATTTTTTTCGATAATTATTTATCTAGAGAGTCCAGAGAATAGGCCTAGACTGGTTTGCTTCCGATCGGGCGAAAAACCAGGGACTAGTTTGCAAAAGTAGGTTTTGGACAAAACTGGCCATAACAATTTTTTCTTGCTCAAATCGAGAATCCGAGATATATATATCTTGTCCGTCTTGAGCCATGGATCACAGTGATGTAAAAATCCTGATTCTAGGTCAAACGGTCGAGGAGTTATGGGTAATTTAGTACTTTTGGTTGCTGTAGCGCCACCTACTGGCCAATCGGGGTCATACTCTGATAGCTTCTCCCCAAAAGTGTGGCCTACCATCTGGCCGAGTTTCAAGTCTCTAGGCCGTACGGTTTGGGCTGCACGATGCATTTAGGGCAATTTTTTTTTTCAAATAGCAAATACAATAGGTTTTCAGCACTAAAGTGCTTGAACACCTAATAAGAATGAGACCTTTTTGAAAGTTACAGCGCCACCTATGGTCCGATCTCCATGAAACTTTGCATGCTTCTTCACCATGTTATGACACATATGCTCATCAATTTTTGTGAAGTTTTGACTTTTCGTTTAGGATTTATAGGCTTTTGACTGTATTTTGCCCCGCCCCTTTTCTAAATGACCCTGTTACAGCCAACCAAATGCAAAATTTCAATTTTTTTTGATAATTATTTATCTAGAGAATCCAGAGAATAGGCCTAGACTGGTTTGCTTCCGATCAGGCGAAAAACCAGGGACTAGTTCGCAAAATTAGGTTTTGGACAAAACTGGCCATAACAATTTTTCTTGCTCAAATCGAGAATCCGAGATATATATCTTGTCCGTCTTGAGCCATGGATCACAGTGATGTAAAAATCTTGATTCTAGGTCAAACGGTCGAGGAGTTATGGGTAATTTAGTACTTTTGGTTGCTGTAGCGCCACCTATTGGCCAATCGGGGTCATACTCTGATAGGTTCTCCCCAAAAGTGTGGCCTACCATCTGGCCGAGTTTCAAGTCTCTAGGCCTTACGGTTTGGGCTGCACGATGCATTTAGGGCAATTTTTTTTTTCAAATAGCAAATACAATAGGTTTTCAGCACTAAAGTGCTTGAACACCTAATAAGAATGAGACCTTTTTGACAGGTATAGCGCCACCTATGGTCCGATCTCCATGAAACTTTGCATGCTTCTTCACCATGTTATGACACATATGCTCATCAATTTTTGTGAAGTTTTGACTTTTCGTTTAGGATTTATAGGCTTTTGACTGTATTTTGCCCCGCCCCTTTTCTAAATGACCCTGTTACAGCCAACCAAATGCAAAATTTCAATTTTTTTTTGATAATTATTTATCTAGAGAATCCAGAGAATAGGCCTAGACTGGTTTGCTTCCGATCGGGCGAAAAACCAGGGACTAGTTCGCAAAAGTAGGTTTTGGATAAAACTGGCCATAACAATTTTTTCTTGCTCAAATCGAGAATCCGAGATATACATATTGTCCGTCTTGAGCCATGGATCACAGTGATGTAAAAATCTTGATTCTAGGTCAAACGGTCGAGGAGTTATGGGTAATTTAGTACTTTTGGTTGCTGTAGCGCCACCTATTGGCCAATCGGGGTCATACTCTGATAGGTTCTCCCCAAAAGTGTGGCCTACCATCTGGCCGAGTTTCAAGTCTCTAGGCCTTACGGTTTGGGCTGCACGATGCATTTAGGGCAATTTTTTTTTTCAAATAGCAAATACAATAGGTTTTCAGCACTAAAGTGCTTGAACACCTAATAAGAATGAGACCTTTTTGAAAGTTACAGCGCCACCTATTGTCCGATCTCCATGAAACTTTGCATGCTTCTTCACCATGTTATGACACATATGCTCCTCAATTTTTGTGAAGTTTTGACTTTTCGTTTAGGATTTATAGGCTTTTGACTGTATTTTGCCCCGCCCCTTTTCTAAATTACCCTGTTACAGCCAACCAAATGCAAAATTTCAAATTTTTTTCGATAATTATTTATTTAGAGAGTCCAGAGAATAGGCCTAGACTGGTTTACTTCCGATCGGGCGAAAAACCAGGGACTAGTTCGCAAAAGTAGGTTTTGGACAAAACTGGCCATAACAATTTTTTCTTGCTCAAATCGAGAATCCGAGATATACATATTGTCCGTCTTGAGCCATGGATCACAGTGATGTAAAAATCTTGATTCTAGGTCAAACGGTCGAGGAGTTATGGGTAATTTAGTACTTTTGGTTGCTGTAGCGCCACCTATTGGCCAATCGGGGTCATACTCTGATAGGTTCTCCCCAAAAGTGTGGCCTACCATCTGGCCGAGTTTCAAGTCTCTAGGCCTTACGGTTTGGGCTGCACGATGCATTTAGGGCAATTTTTTTTTTCAAATACAATAGGTTTTCAGCACTAAAGTGCTTGAACACCTAATAAGAATGAGACCTTTTTGAAAGTTACAGCGCCACCTATTGTCCGATCTCCATGAAACTTTGCATGCTTCTTCACCATGTTATGACACATATGCTCCTCAATTTTTGTGAAGTTTTGACTTTTCGTTTAGGATTTATAGGCTTTTGACTGTATTTTGCCCCGCCCCTTTTCTAAATTACCCTGTTACAGCCAACCAAATGCAAAATTTCAATTTTTTTTCGATAATTATTTATCTAGAGAGTCCAGAGAATAGGCCTAGACTGGTTTGCTTCCGATCGGGCGAAAAACCAGGGACTAGTTCGCAAAAGTAGGTTTTGGACAAAACTGGCCATAACAATTTTTTCTTGCTCAAATCGAGAATCCGAGATAAACATATTGTCCGTCTTGAGCCATGGATCACAGTGATGTAAAAATCTTGATTCTAGGTCAAACGGTCGAGGAGTTATGGGTAATTTAGTACTTTTGGTTGCTGTAGCGCCACCTATTGGCCAATCGGGGTCATACTCTGATAGGTTCTCCCCAAAAGTGTGGCCTACCATCTGGCCGAGTTTCAAGTCTCTAGGCCTTACGGTTTGGGCTGCACGATGCATTTAGGGCAATTTTTTTTTTCAAATAGCAAATACAATAGGTTTTCAGCACTAAAGTGCTTGAACACCTAATAAGAATGAGACCTTTTTGAAAGTTACAGCGCCACCTATTGTCCGATCTCCATGAAACTTTGCATGCTTCTTCACCATGTTATGACACATATGCTCCTCAATTTTTGTGAAGTTTTGACTTTTCGTTTAGGATTTATAGGCTTTTGACTGTATTTTGCCCCGCCCCTTTTCTAAATTACCCTGTTACAGCCAACCAAATGCAAAATTTCAAATTTTTTTCGATAATTATTTATTTAGAGAGTCCAGAGAATAGGCCTAGACTGGTTTACTTCCGATCGGGCGAAAAACCAGGGACTAGTTCGCAAAAGTAGGTTTTGGACAAAACTGGCCATAACAATTTTTTCTTGCTCAAATCGAGAATCCGAGATATACATATTGTCCGTCTTGAGCCATGGATCACAGTGATGTAAAAATCTTGATTCTAGGTCAAACGGTCGAGGAGTTATGGGTAATTTAGTACTTTTGGTTGCTGTAGCGCCACCTATTGGCCAATCGGGGTCATACTCTGATAGGTTCTCCCCAAAAGTGTGGCCTACCATCTGGCCGAGTTTCAAGTCTCTAGGCCTTACGGTTTGGGCTGCACGATGCATTTAGGGCAATTTTTTTTTTCAAATACAATAGGTTTTCAGCACTAAAGTGCTTGAACACCTAATAAGAATGAGACCTTTTTGAAAGTTACAGCGCCACCTATTGTCCGATCTCCATGAAACTTTGCATGCTTCTTCACCATGTTATGACACATATGCTCCTCAATTTTTGTGAAGTTTTGACTTTTCGTTTAGGATTTATAGGCTTTTGACTGTATTTTGCCCCGCCCCTTTTCTAAATTACCCTGTTACAGCCAACCAAATGCAAAATTTCAATTTTTTTTCGATAATTATTTATCTAGAGAGTCCAGAGAATAGGCCTAGACTGGTTTGCTTCCGATCGGGCGAAAAACCAGGGACTAGTTCGCAAAAGTAGGTTTTGGACAAAACTGGCCA
Source organism: Gila orcuttii (assembly GCA_026230005.1). Classification (NCBI taxonomy): domain Eukaryota; kingdom Metazoa; phylum Chordata; class Actinopteri; order Cypriniformes; family Leuciscidae; genus Gila; species Gila orcuttii. The sequence continues at coordinate 36,402,116 of JAPDVR010000005.1, read as the reverse complement.
TAACAATTTTTTCTTGCTCAAATCGAGAATCCGAGATAAACATATTGTCCGTCTTGAGCCATGGATCACAGTGATGTAAAAATCTTGATTCTAGGTCAAACGGTCGAGGAGTTATGGGTAATTTAGTACTTTTGGTTGCTGTAGCGCCACCTATTGGCCAATCGGGGTCATACTCTGATAGGTTCTCCCCAAAAGTGTGGCCTACCATCTGGCCGAGTTTCAAGTCTCTAGGCCTTACGGTTTGGGCTGCACGATGCATTTAGGGCAATTTTTTTTTTCAAATAGCAAATACAATAGGTTTTCAGCACTAAAGTGCTTGAACACCTAATAAGAATGAGACCTTTTTGACAGGTATAGCGCCACCTATGGTCCGATCTCCATGAAACTTTGCATGCTTCTTCACCATGTTATGACACATATGCTCATCAATTTTTGTGAAGTTTTGACTTTTCGTTTAGGATTTATAGGCTTTTGACTGTATTTTGCCCCGCCCCTTTTCTAAATGACCCTGTTACAGCCAACCAAATGCAAAATTTCAATTTTTTTTTTGATAATTATTTATCTAGAGAGTCCAGAGAATAGGCCTAGACTGGTTTGCTTCCGATCGGGCGAAAAACCAGGGACTAGTTTGCAAAAGTAGGTTTTGGACAAAACTGGCCATAACAATTTTTTCTTGCTCAAATCGAGAATCCGAGATATATATCTTGTCCGTCTTGAGCCATGGATCACAGTGATGTAAAAATCTTGATTCTAGGTCAAACGGTCGAGGAGTTATGGGTAATTTAGTACTTTTGGTTGCTGTAGCGCCACCTACTGGCCAATCGGGGTCATACTCTGATAGGTTCTCCCCAAAAGTGTGGCCTACCATCTGGCCGAGTTTCAAGTCTCTAGGCCTTACGGTTTGGGCTGCACGATGCATTTAGGGCAATTTTTTTTTTCAAATAGCAAATACAATAGGTTTTCAGCACTAAAGTGCTTGAACACCTAATAAGAATGAGACCTTTTTGAAAGTTACAGCGCCACCTATGGTCCGATCTCCATGAAACTTTGCATGCTTCTTCACCATGTTATGACACATATGCTCATCAATTTTTGTGAAGTTTTGACTTTTCGTTTAGGATTTATAGGCTTTTGACTGTATTTTGCCCCGCCCCTTTTCTAAATTACCCTGTTACAGCCAACCAAATGCAAAATTTCAAATTTTTTTCGATAATTATTTATCTAGAGAGTCCAGAGAATAGGCCTAGACTGGTTTGCTTCCGATCGGGCGAAAAACCAGGGACTAGTTTGCAAAAGTAGGTTTTGGACAAAACTGGCCATAACAATTTTTTCTTGCTCAAATCGAGAATCCGAGATATATATATCTTGTCCGTCTTGAGCCATGGATCACAGTGATGTAAAAATCCTGATTCTAGGTCAAACGGTCGAGGAGTTATGGGTAATTTAGTACTTTTGGTTTCTGTAGCGCCACCTATTGGCCAATCGGGGTCATACTCTGATAGGTTCTCCCCAAAAGTGTGGCCTACCATCTGGCCGAGTTTCAAGTCTCTAGGCCTTACGGTTTGGGCTGCACGATGCATTTAGGGCAATTTTTTTTTTCAAATAGCAAATACAATAGGTTTTCAGCACTAAAGTGCTTGAACACCTAATAAGAATGAGACCTTTTTGAAAGTTACAGCGCCACCTATGGTCCGATCTCCATGAAACTTTGCATGCTTCTTCACCATGTTATGACACATATGCTCCTCAATTTTTGTGAAGTTTTGACTTTTCGTTTAGGATTTATAGGCTTTTGACTGTATTTTGCCCCGCCCCTTTTCTAAATTACCCTGTTACAGCCAAACAAATGCAAAATTTCAAATTTTTTTCGATAATTATTTATCTAGAGAGTCCAGAGAATAGGCCTAGACTGGTTTGCTTCCGATCGGGCGAAAAACCAGGGACTAGTTCGCAAAAGTAGGTTTTGGACAAAACTGGCCATAACAATTTTTTCTTGCTCAAATCGAGAATCCGAGATATACATATTGTCCGTCTTGAGCCATGGATCACAGTGATGTAAAAATCTTGATTCTAGGTCAAACGGTCGAGGAGTTATGGGTAATTTAGTACTTTTGGTTGCTGTAGCGCCACCTATTGGCCAATCGGGGTCATACTCTGATAGGTTCTCCCCAAAAGTGTGGCCTACCATCTGGCCGAGTTTCAAGTCTCTAGGCCTTACGGTTTGGGCTGCACGATGCATTTAGGGCAATTTTTTTTTTCAAATAGCAAATACAATAGGTTTTCAGCACTAAAGTGCTTGAACACCTAATAAGAATGAGACCTTTTTGACAGGTATAGCGCCACCTATGGTCCGATCTCCATGAAACTTTGCATGCTTCTTCACCATGTTATGACACATATGCTCATCAATTTTTGTGAAGTTTTGACTTTTCGTTTAGGATTTAAAGGCTTTTGACTGTATTTTGCCCCGCCCCTTTTCTAAATTACCCTGTTACAGCCAACCAAATGCAAAATTTCAAATTTTTTTCGATAATTATTTATCTAGAGAGTCCAGAGAATAGGCCTAGACTGGTTTGCTTCCGATCGGGCGAAAAACCAGGGACTAGTTCGCAAAAGTAGGTTTTGGACAAAACTGGCCATAACAATTTTTTCTTGCTCAAATCGAGAATCCGAGATATATATCTTGTCCGTCTTGAGCCATGGATCACAGTGATGTAAAAAATCTTGATTCTAGGTCAAACGGTCGAGGAGTTATGGGTAATTTAGTACTTTTGGTTGCTGTAGCGCCACCTACTGGCCAATCGGGGTCATACTCTGATAGCTTCTCCCCAAAAGTGTGGCCTACCATCTGGCCGAGTTTCAAGTCTCTAGGCCGTACGGTTTGGGCTGCACGATGCATTTAGGGCAATTTTTTTTTTCAAATAGCAAATACAATAGGTTTTCAGCACTAAAGTGCTTGAACACCTAATAAGAATGAGACCTTTTTGAAAGTTACAGCGCCACCTATGGTCCGATCTCCATGAAACTTTGCATGCTTCTTCACCATGTTATGACACATATGCTCATCAATTTTTGTGAAGTTTTGACTTTTCGTTTAGGATTTATAGGCTTTTGACTGTATTTTGCCCCGCCCCTTTTCTAAATTACCCTGTTACAGCCAACCAAATGCAAAATTTCAAATTTTTTTCAATAATTATTTATCTAGAGAGTCCAGAGAATAGGCCTAGACTGGTTTGCTTCCGATCGGGCGAAAAACCAGGGACTAGTTCGCAAAAGTAGGTTTTGGACAAAACTGGCCATAACAATTTTTTCTTGCTCAAATCGAGAATCCGAGATATACATATTGTCCGTCTTGAGCCATGGATCACAGTGATGTAAAAATCTTGATTCTAGGTCAAACGGTCGAGGAGTTATGGGTAATTTAGTACTTTTGGTTGCTGTAGCGCCACCTATTGGCCAATCGGGGTCATACTCTGATAGGTTCTCCCCAAAAGTGTGGCCTACCATCTGGCCGAGTTTCAAGTCTCTAGGCCTTACGGTTTGGGCTGCACGATGCATTTAGGGCAATTTTTTTTTTCAAATAGCAAATACAATAGGTTTTCAGCACTAAAGTGCTTGAACACCTAATAAGAATGAGACCTTTTTGACAGGTATAGCGCCACCTATGGTCCGATCTCCATGAAACTTTGCATGCTTCTTCACCATGTTATGACACATATGCTCATCAATTTTTGTGAAGTTTTGACTTTTCGTTTAGGATTTATAGGCTTTTGACTGTATTTTGCCCCGCCCCTTTTCTAAATGACCCTGTTACAGCAAACCAAATGCAAAATTTCAATTTTTTTTTTGATAATTATTTATCTAGAGAATCCAGAGAATAGGCCTAGACTGGTTTGCTTCCGATCGGGCGAAAAACCAGGGACTAGTTCGCAAAAGTAGGTTTTGGACAAAACTGGCCATAACAATTTTTTCTTGCTCAAATCGAGAATCCGAGATATACATATTGTCCGTCTTGAGCCATGGATCACAGTGATGTAAAAATCTTGATTCTAGGTCAAACGGTCGAGGAGTTATGGGTAATTTAGTACTTTTGGTTGCTGTAGCGCCACCTATTGGCCAATCGGGGTCATACTCTGATAGGTTCTCCCCAAAAGTGTGGCCTACCATCTGGCCGAGTTTCAAGTCTCTAGGCCTTACGGTTTGGGCTGCACGATGCATTTAGGGCAATTTTTTTTTTCAAATAGCAAATACAATAGGTTTTCAGCACTAAAGTGCTTGAACACCTAATAAGAATGAGACCTTTTTGACAGGTATAGCGCCACCTATGGTCCGATCTCCATGAAACTTTGCATGCTTCTTCACCATGTTATGACACATATGCTCATCAATTTTTGTGAAGTTTTGACTTTTCGTTTAGGATTTATAGGCTTTTGACTGTATTTTGCCCCGCCCCTTTTCTAAATGACCCTGTTACAGCCAACCAAATGCAAAATTTCAATTTTTTTTTGATAATTATTTATCTAGAGAATCCAGAGAATAGGCCTAGACTGGTTTGCTTCCGATCGGGCGAAAAACCAGGGACTAGTTCGCAAAAGTAGGTTTTGGACAAATATGGCCATAACAAATTTTCAGTGATGTAAAAATCTTGATTCTAGGTCAAACGGTCGAGGAGTTATGGGTAATTTAGTACTTTTGGTTTCTGTAGCGCCACCTATGGGCCAATCGGGGTCATACTCTGATAGGTTCTCCCCAAAAGTGTGGCCTACCATCTGGCCGAGTTTCAAGTCTCTAGGCCTTACGGTTTGGGCTGCACGATGCGTTTTAGGGCAATTTTTTTTTTCAAATAGCAAATACAATAGGTTTTCAGCACTAAAGTGCTTGAACACCTAATAAGAATGAGACCTTTTTGACAGTTATAGCGCCACCTATGGTCCGATCTCCATGAAACTTTGCATGCTTCTTCACCATGTTATGACACATATGCTCATCAATTTTTGTGAAGTTTTGACTTTTCGTTTAGGATTTATAGGCTTTTGACTGTATTTTGCCCCGCCCCTTTTCTAAATGACCCTGTTACAGCCAACCAAATGCAAAATTTCAAATTTTTTCGATAATTATTGATCTAGAGAGTCCAGAGAATAGGCCTAGACTGGTTTGGTTCCGATCGGGCGAAAAACCAGGGACTAGTTCGCAAAAGTAGGTTTTGGACAAATATGGCCATAACAAATTTTCAGTGATGTAAAAATCTTGATTCTAGGTCAAACGGTCGAGGAGTTATGGGTAATTTAGTACTTTTGGTTTCTGTAGCGCCACCTATGGGCCAATCGGGGTCATACTCTGATAGGTTCTCCCCAGAAGTGTGGCCTACCATCTGGCCGAGTTTCAAGTCTCTAGGCCTTACGGTTTGGGCTGCACGATGCATTTAGGGCAATTTTTTTTTCAAATAGCAAATACAATAGGTTTTCAGCACTAAAGTGCTTGAACACCTAATAAGAATGAGACCTTTTTGACAGTTATAGCGCCACCTATGGTCCGATCTCCATGAAACTTTGTATGCTTCTTCACCATGTTATGACACATATGCTCATCAATTTTTGTGAAGTTTTGACTTTTCGTTTAGGATTTATAGGCTTTTGACTGTATTTTGCCCCGCCCCTTTTCTAAATGACCCTGTTACAGCCAACCAAATGCAAAATTTAAAAAAAAATTTGATAATTATTGATCTAGAGAGTCCAGAGAATAGGCCTAGACTGGTTTGGTTCCGATCGGGCGAAAAACCAGGGACTAGTTCGCAAAAGTAGGTTTTGGACAAAACTGGCCATAACAATTTTTTCTTGCTCAAATACATCTTGTCCGTCTTGAGCCATGGATCACAGTGATGTAAAAATCTTGATTCTAGGTCAAACGGTTGAGGAGTTATGGGTAATTCAGTACTTTTGGTTTCTGTAGCGCCACCTATGGGCCAATCGGGGTCATACTCTGATAGGTTCTCCCCAAAAGTGTGGCCTACCATCTGGCCGAGTTTCAAGTCTCTAGGCCTTACGGTTTGGGCTGCACGATGCGTTTTAGGGCAATTTTTTTTTCAAATAGCAAATACAATAGGTTTTCAGCACTAAAGTGCTTGAACACCTAATAAGAATGAGACCTTTTTGACAGTTATAGCGCCACCTATGGTCCGATCTCCATGAAACTTTGCATGCTTCTTCACCATGTTATGACACATATGCTCATCAATTTTTGTGAAGTTTTGACTTTTCGTTTAGGATTTATAGGCTTTTGACTGTATTTTGCCCCGCCCCTTTTCTAAATGACCCTGTTACAGCCAACCAAATGCAAAATTTCAAATTTTTTCGATAATTATTGATCTAGAGAGTCCAGAGAATAGGCCTAGACTGGTTTGGTTCCGATCGGGCAAAAAACCAGGGACTAGTTTGCAAAAGTAGGTTTTGGACAAAACAGGCCATAACAATTTTTTCTTGCTCAAATCGAGAATCCGAGATATATATCTTGTCCGTCTTGAGCCATGGATCACAGTGATGTAAAAATCTTGATTCTAGGTCAAACGGTCGAGGAGTTATGGGTAATTTAGTACTTTTGGTTGCTGTAGCGCCACCTACTGGCCAATCGGGGTCATACTCTGATAGGTTCTCCCCAAAAGTGTGGCCTACCATCTGGCCGAGTTTCAAGTCTCTAGGCCTTACGGTTTGGGCTGCACGATGCATTTAGGGCAATTTTTTTTTTCAAATAGCAAATACAATAGGTTTTCAGCACTAAAGTGCTTGAACACCTAATAAGAATGAGACCTTTTTGAAAGTTACAGCGCCACCTATGGTCCGATCTCCATGAAACTTTGCATGCTTCTTCACCATGTTATGACACATATGCTCATCAATTTTTGTGAAGTTTTGACTTTTCGTTTAGGATTTATAGGCTTTTGACTGTATTTTGCCCCGCCCCTTTTCTAAATTACCCTGTTACAGCCAACCAAATGCAAAATTTCAAATTTTTTTCGATAATTATTTATCTAGAGAGTCCAGAGAATAGGCCTAGACTGGTTTGCTTCCGATCGGGCGAAAAACCAGGGACTAGTTTGCAATAGTAGGTTTTGGACAAAACTGGCCATAACAATTTTTTCTTGCTCAAATCGAGAATCCGAGATATATATATCTTGTCCGTCTTGAGCCATGGATCACAGTGATGTAAAAATCCTGATTCTAGGTCAAACGGTCGAGGAGTTATGGGTAATTTAGTACTTTTGGTTGCTGTAGCGCCACCTACTGGCCAATCGGGGTCATACTCTGATAGCTTCTCCCCAAAAGTGTGGCCTACCATCTGGCCGAGTTTCAAGTCTCTAGGCCGTACGGTTTGGGCTGCACGATGCATTTAGGGCAATTTTTTTTTTCAAATAGCAAATACAATAGGTTTTCAGCACTAAAGTGCTTGAACACCTAATAAGAATGAGACCTTTTTGAAAGTTACAGCGCCACCTATGGTCCGATCTCCATGAAACTTTGCATGCTTCTTCACCATGTTATGACACATATGCTCATCAATTTTTGTGAAGTTTTGACTTTTCGTTTAGGATTTATAGGCTTTTGACTGTATTTTGCCCCGCCCCTTTTCTAAATTACCCTGTTACAGCCAACCAAATGCAAAATTTCAAATTTTTTTCAATAATTATTTATCTAGAGAGTCCAGAGAATAGGCCTAGACTGGTTTGCTTCCGATCGGGCGAAAAACCAGGGACTAGTTCGCAAAAGTAGGTTTTGGACAAAACTGGCCATAACAATTTTTTCTTGCTCAAATCGAGAATCCGAGATATACATATTGTCCGTCTTGAGCCATGGATCACAGTGATGTAAAAATCTTGATTCTAGGTCAAACGGTCGAGGAGTTATGGGTAATTTAGTACTTTTGGTTGCTGTAGCGCCACCTATTGGCCAATCGGGGTCATACTCTGATAGGTTCTCCCCAAAAGTGTGGCCTACCATCTGGCCGAGTTTCAAGTCTCTAGGCCTTACGGTTTGGGCTGCACGATGCATTTAGGGCAATTTTTTTTTTCAAATAGCAAATACAATAGGTTTTCAGCACTAAAGTGCTTGAACACCTAATAAGAATGAGACCTTTTTGACAGGTATAGCGCCACCTATGGTCCGATCTCCATGAAACTTTGCATGCTTCTTCACCATGTTATGACACATATGCTCATCAATTTTTGTGAAGTTTTGACTTTTCGTTTAGGATTTATAGGCTTTTGACTGTATTTTGCCCCGCCCCTTTTCTAAATGACCCTGTTACAGCCAACCAAATGCAAAATTTCAATTTTTTTTTTGATAATTATTTATCTAGAGAATCCAGAGAATAGGCCTAGACTGGTTTGCTTCCGATCGGGCGAAAAACCAGGGACTAGTTCGCAAAAGTAGGTTTTGGACAAAACTGGCCATAACAATTTTTTCTTGCTCAAATCGAGAATCCGAGATATACATATTGTCCGTCTTGAGCCATGGATCACAGTGATGTAAAAATCTTGATTCTAGGTCAAACGGTCGAGGAGTTATGGGTAATTTAGTACTTTTGGTTGCTGTAGCGCCACCTATTGGCCAATCGGGGTCATACTCTGATAGGTTCTCCCCAAAAGTGTGGCCTACCATCTGGCCGAGTTTCAAGTCTCTAGGCCTTACGGTTTGGGCTGCACGATGCATTTAGGGCAATTTTTTTTTTCAAATAGCAAATACAATAGGTTTTCAGCACTAAAGTGCTTGAACACCTAATAAGAATGAGACCTTTTTGACAGGTATAGCGCCACCTATGGTCCGATCTCCATGAAACTTTGCATGCTTCTTCACCATGTTATGACACATATGCTCATCAATTTTTGTGAAGTTTTGACTTTTCGTTTAGGATTTATAGGCTTTTGACTGTATTTTGCCCCGCCCCTTTTCTAAATGACCCTGTTACAGCCAACCAAATGCAAAATTTCAATTTTTTTTTGATAATTATTTATCTAGAGAATCCAGAGAATAGGCCTAGACTGGTTTGCTTCCGATCGGGCGAAAAACCAGGGACTAGTTCGCAAAAGTAGGTTTTGGACAAATATGGCCATAACAAATTTTCAGTGATGTAAAAATCTTGATTCTAGGTCAAACGGTCGAGGAGTTATGGGTAATTTAGTACTTTTGGTTTCTGTAGCGCCACCTATGGGCCAATCGGGGTCATACTCTGATAGGTTCTCCCCAAAAGTGTGGCCTACCATCTGGCCGAGTTTCAAGTCTCTAGGCCTTACGGTTTGGGCTGCACGATGCGTTTTAGGGCAATTTTTTTTTTCAAATAGCAAATACAATAGGTTTTCAGCACTAAAGTGCTTGAACACCTAATAAGAATGAGACCTTTTTGACAGTTATAGCGCCACCTATGGTCCGATCTCCATGAAACTTTGCATGCTTCTTCACCATGTTATGACACATATGCTCATCAATTTTTGTGAAGTTTTGACTTTTCGTTTAGGATTTATAGGCTTTTGACTGTATTTTGCCCCGCCCCTTTTCTAAATGACCCTGTTACAGCCAACCAAATGCAAAATTTCAAATTTTTTCGATAATTATTGATCTAGAGAGTCCAGAGAATAGGCCTAGACTGGTTTGGTTCCGATCGGGCGAAAAACCAGGGACTAGTTCGCAAAAGTAGGTTTTGGACAAATATGGCCATAACAAATTTTCAGTGATGTAAAAATCTTGATTCTAGGTCAAACGGTCGAGGAGTTATGGGTAATTTAGTACTTTTGGTTTCTGTAGCGCCACCTATGGGCCAATCGGGGTCATACTCTGATAGGTTCTCCCCAGAAGTGTGGCCTACCATCTGGCCGAGTTTCAAGTCTCTAGGCCTTACGGTTTGGGCTGCACGATGCATTTAGGGCAATTTTTTTTTCAAATAGCAAATACAATAGGTTTTCAGCACTAAAGTGCTTGAACACCTAATAAGAATGAGACCTTTTTGACAGTTATAGCGCCACCTATGGTCCGATCTCCATGAAACTTTGTATGCTTCTTCACCATGTTATGACACATATGCTCATCAATTTTTGTGAAGTTTTGACTTTTCGTTTAGGATTTATAGGCTTTTGACTGTATTTTGCCCCGCCCCTTTTCTAAATGACCCTGTTACAGCCAACCAAATGCAAAATTTAAAAAAAAATTTGATAATTATTGATCTAGAGAGTCCAGAGAATAGGCCTAGACTGGTTTGGTTCCGATCGGGCGAAAAACCAGGGACTAGTTCGCAAAAGTAGGTTTTGGACAAAACTGGCCATAACAATTTTTTCTTGCTCAAATACATCTTGTCCGTCTTGAGCCATGGATCACAGTGATGTAAAAATCTTGATTCTAGGTCAAACGGTTGAGGAGTTATGGGTAATTCAGTACTTTTGGTTTCTGTAGCGCCACCTATGGGCCAATCGGGGTCATACTCTGATAGGTTCTCCCCAAAAGTGTGGCCTACCATCTGGCCGAGTTTCAAGTCTCTAGGCCTTACGGTTTGGGCTGCACGATGCGTTTTAGGGCAATTTTTTTTTCAAATAGCAAATACAATAGGTTTTCAGCACTAAAGTGCTTGAACACCTAATAAGAATGAGACCTTTTTGACAGTTATAGCGCCACCTATGGTCCGATCTCCATGAAACTTTGCATGCTTCTTCACCATGTTATGACACATATGCTCATCAATTTTTGTGAAGTTTTGACTTTTCGTTTAGGATTTATAGGCTTTTGACTGTATTTTGCCCCGCCCCTTTTCTAAATGACCCTGTTACAGCCAACCAAATGCAAAATTTCAAATTTTTTCGATAATTATTGATCTAGAGAGTCCAGAGAATAGGCCTAGACTGGTTTGGTTCCGATCGGGCAAAAAACCAGGGACTAGTTTGCAAAAGTAGGTTTTGGACAAAACAGGCCATAACAATTTTTTCTTGCTCAAATCGAGAATCCGAGATATACATATTGTCCGTCTTGAGCCATGGATCACAGTGATGTAAAAATCTTGATTCTAGGTCAAACGGTCGAGGAGTTATGGGTAATTTAGTACTTTTGGTTGCTGTAGCGCCACCTATTGGCCAATCGGGGTCATACTCTGATAGGTTCTCCCCAAAAGTGTGGCCTACCATCTGGCCGAGTTTCAAGTCTCTAGGCCTTACGGTTTGGGCTGCACGATGCATTTAGGGCAATTTTTTTTTTCAAATAGCAAATACAATAGGTTTTCAGCACTAAAGTGCTTGAACACCTAATAAGAATGAGACCTTTTTGACAGGTATAGCGCCACCTATGGTCCGATCTCCATGAAACTTTGCATGCTTCTTCACCATGTTATGACACATATGCTCATCAATTTTTGTGAAGTTTTGACTTTTCGTTTAGGATTTATAGGCTTTTGACTGTATTTTGCCCCGCCCCTTTTCTAAATGACCCTGTTACAGCCAACCAAATGCAAAATTTCAATTTTTTTTTTGATAATTATTTATCTAGAGAGTCCAGAGAATAGGCCTAGACTGGTTTGCTTCCGATCGGGCGAAAAACCAGGGACTAGTTTGCAAAAGTAGGTTTTGGACAAAACTGGCCATAACAATTTTTTCTTGCTCAAATCGAGAATCCGAGATATATATCTTGTCCGTCTTGAGCCATGGATCACAGTGATGTAAAAATCTTGATTCTAGGTCAAACGGTCGAGGAGTTATGGGTAATTTAGTACTTTTGGTTGCTGTAGCGCCACCTACTGGCCAATCGGGGTCATACTCTGATAGGTTCTCCCCAAAAGTGTGGCCTACCATCTGGCCGAGTTTCAAGTCTCTAGGCCTTACGGTTTGGGCTGCACGATGCATTTAGGGCAATTTTTTTTTTCAAATAGCAAATACAATAGGTTTTCAGCACTAAAGTGCTTGAACACCTAATAAGAATGAGACCTTTTTGAAAGTTACAGCGCCACCTATGGTCCGATCTCCATGAAACTTTGCATGCTTCTTCACCATGTTATGACACATATGCTCATCAATTTTTGTGAAGTTTTGACTTTTCGTTTAGGATTTATAGGCTTTTGACTGTATTTTGCCCCGCCCCTTTTCTAAATTACCCTGTTACAGCCAACCAAATGCAAAATTTCAAATTTTTTTCGATAATTATTTATCTAGAGAGTCCAGAGAATAGGCCTAGACTGGTTTGCTTCCGATCGGGCGAAAAACCAGGGACTAGTTTGCAAAAGTAGGTTTTGGACAAAACTGGCCATAACAATTTTTTCTTGCTCAAATCGAGAATCCGAGATATATATATCTTGTCCGTCTTGAGCCATGGATCACAGTGATGTAAAAATCCTGATTCTAGGTCAAACGGTCGAGGAGTTATGGGTAATTTAGTACTTTTGGTTTCTGTAGCGCCACCTATTGGCCAATCGGGGTCATACTCTGATAGGTTCTCCCCAAAAGTGTGGCCTACCATCTGGCCGAGTTTCAAGTCTCTAGGCCTTACGGTTTGGGCTGCACGATGCATTTAGGGCAATTTTTTTTTTCAAATAGCAAATACAATAGGTTTTCAGCACTAAAGTGCTTGAACACCTAATAAGAATGAGACCTTTTTGAAAGTTACAGCGCCACCTATGGTCCGATCTCCATGAAACTTTGCATGCTTCTTCACCATGTTATGACACATATGCTCCTCAATTTTTGTGAAGTTTTGACTTTTCGTTTAGGATTTATAGGCTTTTGACTGTATTTTGCCCCGCCCCTTTTCTAAATTACCCTGTTACAGCCAAACAAATGCAAAATTTCAAATTTTTTTCGATAATTATTTATCTAGAGAGTCCAGAGAATAGGCCTAGACTGGTTTGCTTCCGATCGGGCGAAAAACCAGGGACTAGTTCGCAAAAGTAGGTTTTGGACAAAACTGGCCATAACAATTTTTTCTTGCTCAAATCGAGAATCCGAGATATACATATTGTCCGTCTTGAGCCATGGATCACAGTGATGTAAAAATCTTGATTCTAGGTCAAACGGTCGAGGAGTTATGGGTAATTTAGTACTTTTGGTTGCTGTAGCGCCACCTATTGGCCAATCGGGGTCATACTCTGATAGGTTCTCCCCAAAAGTGTGGCCTACCATCTGGCCGAGTTTCAAGTCTCTAGGCCTTACGGTTTGGGCTGCACGATGCATTTAGGGCAATTTTTTTTTTCAAATAGCAAATACAATAGGTTTTCAGCACTAAAGTGCTTGAACACCTAATAAGAATGAGACCTTTTTGACAGGTATAGCGCCACCTATGGTCCGATCTCCATGAAACTTTGCATGCTTCTTCACCATGTTATGACACATATGCTCATCAATTTTTGTGAAGTTTTGACTTTTCGTTTAGGATTTAAAGGCTTTTGACTGTATTTTGCCCCGCCCCTTTTCTAAATTACCCTGTTACAGCCAACCAAATGCAAAATTTCAAATTTTTTTCGATAATTATTTATCTAGAGAGTCCAGAGAATAGGCCTAGACTGGTTTGCTTCCGATCGGGCGAAAAACCAGGGACTAGTTCGCAAAAGTAGGTTTTGGACAAAACTGGCCATAACAATTTTTTCTTGCTCAAATCGAGAATCCGAGATATATATCTTGTCCGTCTTGAGCCATGGATCACAGTGATGTAAAAAATCTTGATTCTAGGTCAAACGGTCGAGGAGTTATGGGTAATTTAGTACTTTTGGTTGCTGTAGCGCCACCTACTGGCCAATCGGGGTCATACTCTGATAGCTTCTCCCCAAAAGTGTGGCCTACCATCTGGCCGAGTTTCAAGTCTCTAGGCCGTACGGTTTGGGCTGCACGATGCATTTAGGGCAATTTTTTTTTTCAAATAGCAAATACAATAGGTTTTCAGCACTAAAGTGCTTGAACACCTAATAAGAATGAGACCTTTTTGAAAGTTACAGCGCCACCTATGGTCCGATCTCCATGAAACTTTGCATGCTTCTTCACCATGTTATGACACATATGCTCATCAATTTTTGTGAAGTTTTGACTTTTCGTTTAGGATTTATAGGCTTTTGACTGTATTTTGCCCCGCCCCTTTTCTAAATTACCCTGTTACAGCCAACCAAATGCAAAATTTCAAATTTTTTTCAATAATTATTTATCTAGAGAGTCCAGAGAATAGGCCTAGACTGGTTTGCTTCCGATCGGGCGAAAAACCAGGGACTAGTTCGCAAAAGTAGGTTTTGGACAAAACTGGCCATAACAATTTTTTCTTGCTCAAATCGAGAATCCGAGATATACATATTGTCCGTCTTGAGCCATGGATCACAGTGATGTAAAAATCTTGATTCTAGGTCAAACGGTCGAGGAGTTATGGGTAATTTAGTACTTTTGGTTGCTGTAGCGCCACCTATTGGCCAATCGGGGTCATACTCTGATAGGTTCTCCCCAAAAGTGTGGCCTACCATCTGGCCGAGTTTCAAGTCTCTAGGCCTTACGGTTTGGGCTGCACGATGCATTTAGGGCAATTTTTTTTTTCAAATAGCAAATACAATAGGTTTTCAGCACTAAAGTGCTTGAACACCTAATAAGAATGAGACCTTTTTGACAGGTATAGCGCCACCTATGGTCCGATCTCCATGAAACTTTGCATGCTTCTTCACCATGTTATGACACATATGCTCATCAATTTTTGTGAAGTTTTGACTTTTCGTTTAGGATTTATAGGCTTTTGACTGTATTTTGCCCCGCCCCTTTTCTAAATGACCCTGTTACAGCCAACCAAATGCAAAATTTCAATTTTTTTTTTGATAATTATTTATCTAGAGAATCCAGAGAATAGGCCTAGACTGGTTTGCTTCCGATCGGGCGAAAAACCAGGGACTAGTTCGCAAAAGTAGGTTTTGGACAAAACTGGCCATAACAATTTTTTCTTGCTCAAATCGAGAATCCGAGATATACATATTGTCTGTCTTGAGCCATGGATCACAGTGATGTAAAAATCTTGATTCTAGGTCAAACGGTCGAGGAGTTATGGGTAATTTAGTACTTTTGGTTGCTGTAGCGCCACCTATTGGCCAATCGGGGTCATACTCTGATAGGTTCTCCCCAAAAGTGTGGCCTACCATCTGGCCGAGTTTCAAGTCTCTAGGCCTTACGGTTTGGGCTGCACGATGCATTTAGGGCAATTTTTTTTTTCAAATAGCAAATACAATAGGTTTTCAGCACTAAAGTGCTTGAACACCTAATAAGAATGAGACCTTTTTGACAGGTATAGCGCCACCTATGGTCCGATCTCCATGAAACTTTGCATGCTTCTTCACCATGTTATGACACATATGCTCATCAATTTTTGTGAAGTTTTGACTTTTCGTTTAGGATTTATAGGCTTTTGACTGTATTTTGCCCCGCCCCTTTTCTAAATGACCCTGTTACAGCCAACCAAATGCAAAATTTCAATTTTTTTTTGATAATTATTTATCTAGAGAATCCAGAGAATAGGCCTAGACTGGTTTGCTTCCGATCGGGCGAAAAACCAGGGACTAGTTCGCAAAAGTAGGTTTTGGACAAATATGGCCATAACAAATTTTCAGTGATGTAAAAATCTTGATTCTAGGTCAAACGGTCGAGGAGTTATGGGTAATTTAGTACTTTTGGTTTCTGTAGCGCCACCTATGGGCCAATCGGGGTCATACTCTGATAGGTTCTCCCCAAAAGTGTGGCCTACCATCTGGCCGAGTTTCAAGTCTCTAGGCCTTACGGTTTGGGCTGCACGATGCGTTTTAGGGCAATTTTTTTTTTCAAATAGCAAATACAATAGGTTTTCAGCACTAAAGTGCTTGAACACCTAATAAGAATGAGACCTTTTTGACAGTTATAGCGCCACCTATGGTCCGATCTCCATGAAACTTTGCATGCTTCTTCACCATGTTATGACACATATGCTCATCAATTTTTGTGAAGTTTTGACTTTTCGTTTAGGATTTATAGGCTTTTGACTGTATTTTGCCCCGCCCCTTTTCTAAATGACCCTGTTACAGCCAACCAAATGCAAAATTTCAAATTTTTTCGATAATTATTGATCTAGAGAGTCCAGAGAATAGGCCTAGACTGGTTTGGTTCCGATCGGGCGAAAAACCAGGGACTAGTTCGCAAAAGTAGGTTTTGGACAAATATGGCCATAACAAATTTTCAGTGATGTAAAAATCTTGATTCTAGGTCAAACGGTCGAGGAGTTATGGGTAATTTAGTACTTTTGGTTTCTGTAGCGCCACCTATGGGCCAATCGGGGTCATACTCTGATAGGTTCTCCCCAGAAGTGTGGCCTACCATCTGGCCGAGTTTCAAGTCTCTAGGCCTTACGGTTTGGGCTGCACGATGCATTTAGGGCAATTTTTTTTTCAAATAGCAAATACAATAGGTTTTCAGCACTAAAGTGCTTGAACACCTAATAAGAATGAGACCTTTTTGACAGTTATAGCGCCACCTATGGTCCGATCTCCATGAAACTTTGTATGCTTCTTCACCATGTTATGACACATATGCTCATCAATTTTTGTGAAGTTTTGACTTTTCGTTTAGGATTTATAGGCTTTTGACTGTATTTTGCCCCGCCCCTTTTCTAAATGACCCTGTTACAGCCAACCAAATGCAAAATTTAAAAAAAAATTTGATAATTATTGATCTAGAGAGTCCAGAGAATAGGCCTAGACTGGTTTGGTTCCGATCGGGCGAAAAACCAGGGACTAGTTCGCAAAAGTAGGTTTTGGACAAAACTGGCCATAACAATTTTTTCTTGCTCAAATACATCTTGTCCGTCTTGAGCCATGGATCACAGTGATGTAAAAATCTTGATTCTAGGTCAAACGGTTGAGGAGTTATGGGTAATTCAGTACTTTTGGTTTCTGTAGCGCCACCTATGGGCCAATCGGGGTCATACTCTGATAGGTTCTCCCCAAAAGTGTGGCCTACCATCTGGCCGAGTTTCAAGTCTCTAGGCCTTACGGTTTGGGCTGCACGATGCGTTTTAGGGCAATTTTTTTTTCAAATAGCAAATACAATAGGTTTTCAGCACTAAAGTGCTTGAACACCTAATAAGAATGAGACCTTTTTGACAGTTATAGCGCCACCTATGGTCCGATCTCCATGAAACTTTGCATGCTTCTTCACCATGTTATGACACATATGCTCATCAATTTTTGTGAAGTTTTGACTTTTCGTTTAGGATTTATAGGCTTTTGACTGTATTTTGCCCCGCCCCTTTTCTAAATGACCCTGTTACAGCCAACCAAATGCAAAATTTCAAATTTTTTCGATAATTATTGATCTAGAGAGTCCAGAGAATAGGCCTAGACTGGTTTGGTTCCGATCGGGCAAAAAACCAGGGACTAGTTTGCAAAAGTAGGTTTTGGACAAAACAGGCCATAACAATTTTTTCTTGCTCAAATCGAGAATCCGAGATATACATATTGTCCGTCTTGAGCCATGGATCACAGTGATGTAAAAATCTTGATTCTAGGTCAAACGGTCGAGGAGTTATGGGTAATTTAGTACTTTTGGTTGCTGTAGCGCCACCTATTGGCCAATCGGGGTCATACTCTGATAGGTTCTCCCCAAAAGTGTGGCCTACCATCTGGCCGAGTTTCAAGTCTCTAGGCCTTACGGTTTGGGCTGCACGATGCATTTAGGGCATTTTTTTTTTTCAAATAGCAAATACAATAGGTTTTCAGCACTAAAGTGCTTGAACACCTAATAAGAATGAGACCTTTTTGACAGGTATAGCGCCACCTATGGTCCGATCTCCATGAAACTTTGCATGCTTCTTCACCATGTTATGACACATATGCTCATCAATTTTTGTGAAGTTTTGACTTTTCGTTTAGGATTTAAAGGCTTTTGACTGTATTTTGCCCCGCCCCTTTTCTAAATTACCCTGTTACAGCCAACCAAATGCAAAATTTCAAATTTTTTTCGATAATTATTTATCTAGAGAGTCCAGAGAATAGGCCTAGACTGGTTTGCTTCCGATCGGGCGAAAAACCAGGGACTAGTTCGCAAAAGTAGGTTTTGGACAAAACTGGCCATAACAATTTTTTCTTGCTCAAATCGAGAATCCGAGATATATATCTTGTCCGTCTTGAGCCATGGATCACAGTGATGTAAAAAATCTTGATTCTAGGTCAAACGGTCGAGGAGTTATGGGTAATTTAGTACTTTTGGTTGCTGTAGCGCCACCTACTGGCCAATCGGGGTCATACTCTGATAGGTTCTCCCCAAAAGTGTGGCCTACCATCTGGCCGAGTTTCAAGTCTCTAGGCCGTACGGTTTGGGCTGCACGATGCATTTAGGGCAATTTTTTTTTTCAAATAGCAAATACAATAGGTTTTCAGCACTAAAGTGCTTGAACACCTAATAAGAATGAGACCTTTTTGAAAGTTACAGCGCCACCTATGGTCCGATCTCCATGAAACTTTGCATGCTTCTTCACCATGTTATGACACATATGCTCATCAATTTTTGTGAAGTTTTGACTTTTCGTTTAGGATTTATAGGCTTTTGACTGTATTTTGCCCCGCCCCTTTTCTAAATTACCCTGTTACAGCCAACCAAATGCAAAATTTCAAATTTTTTTCGATAATTATTTATCTAGAGAGTCCAGAGAATAGGCCTAGACTGGTTTGCTTCCGATCGGGCGAAAAACCAGGGACTAGTTCGCAAAAGTAGGTTTTGGACAAAACTGGCCATAACAATTTTTCTTGCTCAAATCGAGAATCCGAGATATATATCTTGTCCGTCTTGAGCCATGGATCACAGTGATGTAAAAATCTTGATTCTAGGTCAAACGGTCGAGGAGTTATGGGTAATTTAGTACTTTTGGTTGCTGTAGCGCCACCTATTGGCCAATCGGGGTCATACTCTGATAGGTTCTCCCCAAAAGTGTGGCCTACCATCTGGCCGAGTTTCAAGTCTCTAGGCCTTACGGTTTGGGCTGCACGATGCATTTAGGGCAATTTTTTTTTTCAAATAGCAAATACAATAGGTTTTCAGCACTAAAGTGCTTGAACACCTAATAAGAATGAGACCTTTTTGACAGGTATAGCGCCACCTATGGTCCGATCTCCATGAAACTTTGCATGCTTCTTCACCATGTTATGACACATATGCTCATCAATTTTTGTGAAGTTTTGACTTTTCGTTTAGGATTTATAGGCTTTTGACTGTATTTTGCCCCGCCCCTTTTCTAAATGACCCTGTTACAGCCAACCAAATGCAAAATTTCAATTTTTTTTTGATAATTATTTATCTAGAGAATCCAGAGAATAGGCCTAGACTGGTTTGCTTCCGATCGGGCGAAAAACCAGGGACTAGTTCGCAAAAGTAGGTTTTGGACAAAACTGGCCATAACAATTTTTTCTTGCTCAAATCGAGAATCCGAGATATACATATTGTCCGTCTTGAGCCATGGATCACAGTGATGTAAAAATCTTGATTCTAGGTCAAACGGTCGAGGAGTTATGGGTAATTTAGTACTTTTGGTTGCTGTAGCGCCACCTATTGGCCAATTGGGGTCATACTCTGATAGGTTCTCCCCAAAAGTGTGGCCTACCATCTGGCCGAGTTTCAAGTCTCTAGGCCTTACGGTTTGGGCTGCACGATGCATTTAGGGCAATTTTTTTTTTCAAATAGCAAATACAATAGGTTTTCAGCACTAAAGTGCTTGAACACCTAATAAGAATGAGACCTTTTTGACAGGTATAGCGCCACCTATGGTCCGATCTCCATGAAACTTTGCATGCTTCTTCACCATGTTATGACACATATGCTCATCAATTTTTGTGAAGTTTTGACTTTTCGTTTAGGATTTATAGGCTTTTGACTGTATTTTGCCCCGCCCCTTTTATAAATGACCCTGTTACAGCCAACCAAATGCAAAATTTCAATTTTTTTTTTGATAATTATTTATCTAGAGAATCCAGAGAATAGGCCTAGACTGGTTTGCTTCCGATCGGGCGAAAAACCAGGGACTAGTTCGCAAAAGTAGGTTTTGGACAAAACTGGCCATAACAATTTTTTCTTGCTCAAATCGAGAATCCGAGATATACATATTGTCCGTCTTGAGCCATGGATCACAGTGATGTAAAAATCTTGATTCTAGGTCAAACGGTCGAGGAGTTATGGGTAATTTAGTACTTTTGGTTGCTGTAGCGCCACCTATTGGCCAATCGGGGTCATACTCTGATAGGTTCTCCCCAAAAGTGTGGCCTACCATCTGGCCGAGTTTCAAGTCTCTAGGCCTTACGGTTTGGGCTGCACGATGCATTTAGGGCAATTTTTTTTTTCAAATAGCAAATACAATAGGTTTTCAGCACTAAAGTGCTTGAACACCTAATAAGAATGAGACCTTTTTGACAGGTATAGCGCCACCTATGGTCCGATCTCCATGAAACTTTGCATGCTTCTTCACCATGTTATGACACATATGCTCATCAATTTTTGTGAAGTTTTGACTTTTCGTTTAGGATTTATAGGCTTTTGACTGTATTTTGCCCCGCCCCTTTTCTAAATGACCCTGTTACAGCCAACCAAATGCAAAATTTCAAATTTTTTCGATAATTATTGATCTAGAGAGTCCAGAGAATAGGCCTAGACTGGTTTGGTTCCGATCGGGCGAAAAACCAGGGACTAGTTCGCAAAAGTAGGTTTTGGACAAATATGGCCATAACAAATTTTCAGTGATGTAAAAATCTTGATTCTAGGTCAAACGGTCGAGGAGTTATGGGTAATTTAGTACTTTTGGTTTCTGTAGCGCCACCTATGGGCCAATCGGGGTCATACTCTGATAGGTTCTCCCCAAAAGTGTGGCCTACCATCTGGCCGAGTTTCAAGTCTCTAGGCCTTACGGTTTGGGCTGCACGATGCATTTAGGGCAATTTTTTTTTTCAAATAGCAAATACAATAGGTTTTCAGCACTAAAGTGCTTGAACACCTAATAAGAATGAGACCTTTTTGACAGTTATAGCGCCACCTATGGTCCGATCTCCATGAAACTTTGCATGCTTCTTCACCATGTTATGACACATATGCTCATCAATTTTTGTGAAGTTTTGACTTTTCGTTTAGGATTTATAGGCTTTTGGCTGTATTTTGCCCCGCCCCTTTTCTAAATGACCCTGTTACAGCCAACCAAATGCAAAATTTCAAATTTTTTCGATAATTATTGATCTAGAGAGTCCAGAGAATAGGCCTAGACTGGTTTGGTTCCGATCGGGCGAAAAACCAGGGACTAGTTTGCAAAAGTAGGTTTTGGACAAATATGGCCATAACAAATTTTCAGTGATGTAAAAATCTTGATTCTAGGTCAAACGGTCGAGGAGTTATGGGTAATTTAGTACTTTTGGTTTCTGTAGCGCCACCTATGGGCCAATCGGGGTCATACTCTGATAGGTTCTCCCCAAAAGTGTGGCCTACCATCTGGCCGAGTTTCAAGTCTCTAGGCCTTACGGTTTGGGCTGCACGATGCGTTTTAGGGCAATTTTTTTTTTCAAATAGCAAATACAATAGGTTTTCAGCACTAAAGTGCTTGAACACCTAATAAGAATGAGACCTTTTTGACAGTTATAGCGCCACCTATGGTCCGATCTCCATGAAACTTTGCATGCTTCTTCACCATGTTATGACACATATGCTCATCAATTTTTGTGAAGTTTTGACTTTTCGTTTAGGATTTATAGGCTTTTGACTGTATTTTGCCCCGCCCCTTTTCTAAATGACCCTGTTACAGCCAACCAAATGCAAAATTTCAAATTTTTTCGATAATTATTGATCTAGAGAGTCCAGAGAATAGGCCTAGACTGGTTTGGTTCCGATCGGGCGAAAAACCAGGGACTAGTTCGCAAAAGTAGGTTTTGGACAAATATGGCCATAACAAATTTTCAGTGATGTAAAAATCTTGATTCTAGGTCAAACGGTCGAGGAGTTATGGGTAATTTAGTACTTTTGGTTTCTGTAGCGCCACCTATGGGCCAATCGGGGTCATACTCTGATAGGTTCTCCCCAGAAGTGTGGCCTACCATCTGGCCGAGTTTCAAGTCTCTAGGCCTTACGGTTTGGGCTGCACGATGCATTTAGGGCAATTTTTTTTTCAAATAGCAAATACAATAGGTTTTCAGCACTAAAGTGCTTGAACACCTAATAAGAATGAGACCTTTTTGACAGTTATAGCGCCACCTATGGTCCGATCTCCATGAAACTTTGTATGCTTCTTCACCATGTTATGACACATATGCTCATCAATTTTTGTGAAGTTTTGACTTTTCGTTTAGGATTTATAGGCTTTTGACTGTATTTTGCCCCGCCCCTTTTCTAAATGACCCTGTTACAGCCAACCAAATGCAAAATTTAAAAAAAAAATTGATAATTATTGATCTAGAGAGTCCAGAGAATAGGCCTAGACTGGTTTGGTTCCGATCGGGCGAAAAACCAGGGACTAGTTCGCAAAAGTAGGTTTTGGACAAAACTGGCCATAACAATTTTTTCTTGCTCAAATACATCTTGTCCGTCTTGAGCCATGGATCACAGTGATGTAAAAATCTTGATTCTAGGTCAAACGGTTGAGGAGTTATGGGTAATTCAGTACTTTTGGTTTCTGTAGCGCCACCTATGGGCCAATCGGGGTCATACTCTGATAGGTTCTCCCCAAAAGTGTGGCCTACCATCTGGCCGAGTTTCAAGTCTCTAGGCCTTACGGTTTGGGCTGCACGATGCGTTTTAGGGCAATTTTTTTTTCAAATAGCAAATACAATAGGTTTTCAGCACTAAAGTGCTTGAACACCTAATAAGAATGAGACCTTTTTGACAGTTATAGCGCCACCTATGGTCCGATCTCCATGAAACTTTGCATGCTTCTTCACCATGTTATGACACATATGCTCATCAATTTTTGTGAAGTTTTGACTTTTCGTTTAGGATTTATAGGCTTTTGACTGTATTTTGCCCCGCCCCTTTTCTAAATGACCCTGTTACAGCCAACCAAATGCAAAATTTCAAATTTTTTCGATAATTATTGATCTAGAGAGTCCAGAGAATAGGCCTAGACTGGTTTGGTTCCGATCGGGCGAAAAACCAGGGACTAGTTTGCAAAAGTAGGTTTTGGACAAAACTGGCCATAACAATTTTTTCTTGCTCAAATCGAGAATCCGAGATATACATCTTGTCCGTCTTGAGCCATGGATCACAGTGATGTAAAAAACTTGATTCTAGGTCAAACGGTCGAGGAGTTATGGGTAATTTAGTACTTTTGGTTTCTGTAGCGCCATCTATGTGCCAATCGGGGTCATATACTCTGATAGGTTCTCCCCAAAAGTGTGGCCTACGATCTGGCCGAGTTTCAAGTCTCTAGGCCTTACGGTTTGGGCTGCACGATGCGTTTTAGGGCAATTTTTTTTTTCAAATAGCAAATACAATAGGTTTTCAGCACTAAAGTGCTTGAACACCTAATAAGAATGAGACCTTTTTGACAGTTATAGCGCCACCTATGGTCCGATCTCCATGAAACTTTGTATGCTTCTTCACCATGTTATGACACATATGCTCATCAATTTTTGTGAAGTTTTGACTTTTCGTTTAGGATTTATAGGCTTTTGACTGTATTTTGCCCCGCCCCTTTTCTAAATGACCCTGTTACAGCCAACCAAATGCAAAATTTCAAATTTTTTTGATAATTATTGATCTAGAGAGTCCAGAGAATAGGCCTAGACTGGTTTGGTTCCGATCGGGCGAAAAACCAGGGACTAGTTCGCAAAAGTAGGTTTTGGACAAATATGGCCATAACAAATTTTCAGTGATGTAAAAATCTTGATTCTAGGTCAAACGGTCGAGGAGTTATGGGTAATTTAGTACTTTTGGTTTCTGTAGCGCCACCTATGGGCCAATCGGGGTCATACTCTGATAGGTTCTCCCCAAAAGTGTGGCCTACCATCTGGCCGAGTTTCAAGTCTCTAGGCCTTACGGTTTGGGCTGCACAATGCATTTAGGGCAATTTTTTTTTTTCAAATAGCAAATATAATAGGTTTTCAGCACTAAAGTGCTTGAACACCTAATAAGAATGAGACCTTTTTGACAGTTATAGCGCCACCTATGGTCCGATCTCCATGAAACTTTGCATGCTTCTTCACCATGTTATGACACATATGCTCATCAATTTTTGTGAAGTTTTGACTTTTCGTTTAGGATTTATAGGCTTTTGACTGTATTTTGCCCGCCCCTTTTCTAAATGACCCTGTTACAGCCAACCAAATGCAAAATTTCAAAAATTTTCGATAATTATTGATCTAGAGAGTCCAGAGAATAGGCCTAGACTGGTTTGGTTCCGATCGGGCGAAAAACCAGGGACTAGTTCGCAAAAGTAGGTTTTGGACAAAACTGGCCATAACAATTTTTTCTTGCTCAAATCGAGAATCCGAGATATATATCTTGTCCGTCTTGAGCCATGGATCACAGTGATGTAAAAAATCTTGATTCTAGGTCAAACGGTCGAGGAGTTATGGGTAATTTAGTACTTTTGGTTGCTGTAGCGCCACCTACTGGCCAATCGGGGTAATACTCTGATAGGTTCTCCCCAAAAGTGTGGCCTACCATCTGGCCGAGTTTCAAGTCTCTAGGCCGTACGGTTTGGGCTGCACGATGCATTTAGGGCAATTTTTTTTTTCAAATAGCAAATACAATAGGTTTTCAGCACTAAAGTGCTTGAACACCTAATAAGAATGAGACCTTTTTGAAAGTTACAGCGCCACCTATGGTCCGATCTCCATGAAACTTTGCATGCTTCTTCACCATGTTATGACACATATGCTCATCAATTTTTGTGAAGTTTTGACTTTTCGTTTAGGATTTATAGGCTTTTGACTGTATTTTGCCCCGCCCCTTTTCTAAATTACCCTGTTACAGCCAACCAAATGCAAAATTTCAAATTTTTTTCGATAATTATTTATCTAGAGAGTCCAGAGAATAGGCCTAGACTGGTTTGCTTCCGATCGGGCGAAAAACCAGGGACTAGTTCGCAAAAGTAGGTTTTGGACAAAACTGGCCATAACAATTTTTCTTGCTCAAATCGAGAATCCGAGATATATATCTTGTCCGTCTTGAGCCATGGATCACAGTGATGTAAAAATCTTGATTCTAGGTCAAACGGTCGAGGAGTTATGGGTAATTTAGTACTTTTGGTTGCTGTAGCGCCACCTATTGGCCAATCGGGGTCATACTCTGATAGGTTCTCCCCAAAAGTGTGGCCTACCATCTGGCCGAGTTTCAAGTCTCTAGGCCTTACGGTTTGGGCTGCACGATGCATTTAGGGCAAATTTTTTTTTCAAATAGCAAATACAATAGGTTTTCAGCACTAAAGTGCTTGAACACCTAATAAGAATGAGACCTTTTTGACAGGTATAGCGCCACCTATGGTCCGATCTCCATGAAACTTTGCATGCTTCTTCACCATGTTATGACACATATGCTCATCAATTTTTGTGAAGTTTTGACTTTTCGTTTAGGATTTATAGGCTTTTGACTGTATTTTGCCCCGCCCCTTTTCTAAATGACCCTGTTACAGCCAACCAAATGCAAAATTTCAATTTTTTTTTGATAATTATTTATCTAGAGAATCCAGAGAATAGGCCTAGACTGGTTTGCTTCCGATCGGGCGAAAAACCAGGGACTAGTTCGCAAAAGTAGGTTTTGGACAAATATGGCCATAACAAATTTTCAGTGATGTAAAAATCTTGATTCTAGGTCAAACGGTCGAGGAGTTATGGGTAATTTAGTACTTTTGGTTTCTGTAGCGCCACCTATGGGCCAATCGGGGTCATACTCTGATAGGTTCTCCCCAAAAGTGTGGCCTACCATCTGGCCGAGTTTCAAGTCTCTAGGCCTTACGGTTTGGGCTGCACGATGCGTTTTAGGGCAATTTTTTTTTTCAAATAGCAAATACAATAGGTTTTCAGCACTAAAGTGCTTGAACACCTAATAAGAATGAGACCTTTTTGACAGTTATAGCGCCACCTATGGTCCGATCTCCATGAAATTTTGCATGCTTCTTCACCATGTTATGACACATATGCTCATCAATTTTTGTGAAGTTTTGACTTTTCGTTTAGGATTTATAGGCTTTTGACTGTATTTTGCCCCGCCCCTTTTCTAAATGACCCTGTTACAGCCAACCAAATGCAAAATTTCAAATTTTTTCGATAATTATTGATCTAGAGAGTCCAGAGAATAGGCCTAGACTGGTTTGGTTCCGATCGGGCGAAAAACCAGGGACTAGTTTGCAAAAGTAGGTTTTGGACAAAACTGGCCATAACAATTTTTTCTTGCTCAAATCGAGAATCCGAGATATACATCTTGTCCGTCTTGAGCCATGGATCACAGTGATGTAAAAAACTTGATTCTAGGTCAAACGGTCGAGGAGTTATGGGTAATTTAGTACTTTTGGTTTCTGTAGCGCCATCTATGTGCCAATCGGGGTCATATACTCTGATAGGTTCTCCCCAAAAGTGTGGCCTACGATCTGGCCGAGTTTCAAGTCTCTAGGCCTTACGGTTTGGGCTGCACGATGCGTTTTAGGGCAATTTTTTTTTCAAATAGCAAATACAATAGGTTTTCAGCACTAAAGTGCTTGAACACCTAATAAGAATGAGACCTTTTTGACAGTTATAGCGCCACCTATGGTCCGATCTCCATGAAACTTTGCATGCTTCTTCACCATGTTATGACACATATGCTCATCAATTTTTGTGAAGTTTTGACTTTTCGTTTAGGATTTATAGGCTTTTGACTGTATTTTGCCCCGCCCCTTTTCTAAATGACCCTGTTACAGCCAACCAAATGAAAAATTTCAAATTTTTTTGATAATTATTGATCTAGAGAGTCCAGAGAATAGGCCTAGACTGGTTTGGTTCCGATCGGGCGAAAAACCAGGGACTAGTTCGCAAAAGTAGGTTTTGGACAAATATGGCCATAACAAATTTTCAGTGATGTAAAAATCTTGATTCTAGGTCAAACGGTCGAGGAGTTATGGGTAATTTAGTACTTTTGGTTTCTGTAGCGCCACCTATGGGCCAATCGGGGTCATACTCTGATAGGTTCTCCCCAAAAGTGTGGCCTACCATCTGGCCGAGTTTCAAGTCTCTAGGCCTTACGGTTTGGGCTGCACAATGCATTTAGGGCAATTTTTTTTTTCAAATAGCAAATACAATAGGTTTTCAGCACTAAAGTGCTTGAACACCTAATAAGAATGAGACCTTTTTGACAGTTATAGCGCCACCTATGGTCCGATCTCCATGAAACTTTGCATGCTTCTTCACCATGTTATGACACATATGCTCATCAATTTTTGTGAAGTTTTGACTTTTCGTTTAGGATTTATAGGCTTTTGACTGTATTTTGCCCGCCCCTTTTCTAAATGACCCTGTTACAGCCAACCAAATGCAAAATTTCAAAAATTTTCGATAATTATTGATCTAGAGAGTCCAGAGAATAGGCCTAGACTGGTTTGGTTCCGATCGGGCGAAAAACCAGGGACTAGTTCGCAAAAGTAGGTTTTGGACAAAACTGGCCATATCAATTTTTTCTTGCTCAAATCGAGAATCCGAGATATATATCTTGTCCGTCTTGAGCCATGGATCACAGTGATGTAAAAAATCTTGATTCTAGGTCAAACGGTCGAGGAGTTATGGGTAATTTAGTACTTTTGGTTGCTGTAGCGCCACCTACTGGCCAATCGGGGTAATACTCTGATAGGTTCTCCCCAAAAGTGTGGCCTACCATCTGGCCGAGTTTCAAGTCTCTAGGCCGTACGGTTTGGGCTGCACGATGCATTTAGGGCAATTTTTTTTTTCAAATAGCAAATACAATAGGTTTTCAGCACTAAAGTGCTTGAACACCTAATAAGAATGAGACCTTTTTGAAAGTTACAGCGCCACCTATGGTCCGATCTCCATGAAACTTTGCATGCTTCTTCACCATGTTATGACACATATGCTCATCAATTTTTGTGAAGTTTTGACTTTTCGTTTAGGATTTATAGGCTTTTGACTGTATTTTGCCCCGCCCCTTTTCTAAATTACCCTGTTACAGCCAACCAAATGCAAAATTTCAAATTTTTTTCGATAATTATTTATCTAGAGAGTCCAGAGAATAGGCCTAGACTGGTTTGCTTCCGATCGGGCGAAAAACCAGGGACTAGTTCGCAAAAGTAGGTTTTGGACAAAACTGGCCATAACAATTTTTCTTGCTCAAATCGAGAATCCGAGATATATATCTTGTCCGTCTTGAGCCATGGATCACAGTGATGTAAAAATCTTGATTCTAGGTCAAACGGTCGAGGAGTTATGGGTAATTTAGTACTTTTGGTTGCTGTAGCGCCACCTATTGGCCAATCGGGGTCATACTCTGATAGGTTCTCCCCAAAAGTGTGGCCTACCATCTGGCCGAGTTTCAAGTCTCTAGGCCTTACGGTTTGGGCTGCACGATGCATTTAGGGCAATTTTTTTTTTCAAATAGCAAATACAATAGGTTTTCAGCACTAAAGTGCTTGAACACCTAATAAGAATGAGACCTTTTTGACAGGTATAGCGCCACCTATGGTCCGATCTCCATGAAACTTTGCATGCTTCTTCACCATGTTATGACACATATGCTCATCAATTTTTGTGAAGTTTTGACTTTTCGTTTAGGATTTATAGGCTTTTGACTGTATTTTGCCCCGCCCCTTTTCTAAATGACCCTGTTACAGCCAACCAAATGCAAAATTTCAATTTTTTTTTGATAATTATTTATCTAGAGAATCCAGAGAATAGGCCTAGACTGGTTTGCTTCCGATCGGGCGAAAAACCAGGGACTAGTTCGCAAAAGTAGGTTTTGGACAAATATGGCCATAACAAATTTTCAGTGATGTAAAAATCTTGATTCTAGGTCAAACGGTCGAGGAGTTATGGGTAATTTAGTACTTTTGGTTTCTGTAGCGCCACCTATGGGCCAATCGGGGTCATACTCTGATAGGTTCTCCCCAAAAGTGTGGCCTACCATCTGGCCGAGTTTCAAGTCTCTAGGCCTTACGGTTTGGGCTGCACGATGCGTTTTAGGGCAATTTTTTTTTTCAAATAGCAAATACAATAATTTTTGTGAAGTTTTGACTTTTCGTTTAGGATTTATAGGCTTTTGACTGTATTTTGCCCCGCCCCTTTTCTAAATGACCCTGTTACAGCCAACCAAATGCAAAATTTCAAATTTTTTCGATAATTATTGATCTAGAGAGTCCAGAGAATAGGCCTAGACTGGTTTGGTTCCGATCGGGCGAAAAACCAGGGACTAGTTCGCAAAAGTAGGTTTTGGACAAATATGGCCATAACAAATTTTCAGTGATGTAAAAATCTTGATTCTAGGTCAAACGGTCGAGGAGTTATGGGTAATTTAGTACTTTTGGTTTCTGTAGCGCCACCTATGGGCCAATCGGGGTCATACTCTGATAGGTTCTCCCCAGAAGTGTGGCCTACCATCTGGCCGAGTTTCAAGTCTCTAGGCCTTACGGTTTGGGCTGCACGATGCATTTAGGGCAATTTTTTTTTCAAATAGCAAATACAATAGGTTTTCAGCACTAAAGTGCTTGAACACCTAATAAGAATGAGACCTTTTTGACAGTTATAGCGCCACCTATGGTCCGATCTCCATGAAACTTTGTATGCTTCTTCACCATGTTATGACACATATGCTCATCAATTTTTGTGAAGTTTTGACTTTTCGTTTAGGATTTATAGGCTTTTGACTGTATTTTGCCCCGCCCCTTTTCTAAATGACCCTGTTACAGCCAACCAAATGCAAAATTTAAAAAAAAATTTGATAATTATTGATCTAGAGAGTCCAGAGAATAGGCCTAGACTGGTTTGGTTCCGATCGGGCGAAAAACCAGGGACTAGTTCGCAAAAGTAGGTTTTGGACAAAACTGGCCATAACAATTTTTTCTTGCTCAAATACATCTTGTCCGTCTTGAGCCATGGATCACAGTGATGTAAAAATCTTGATTCTAGGTCAAACGGTTGAGGAGTTATGGGTAATTCAGTACTTTTGGTTTCTGTAGCGCCACCTATGGGCCAATCGGGGTCATACTCTGATAGGTTCTCCCCAAAAGTGTGGCCTACCATCTGGCCGAGTTTCAAGTCTCTAGGCCTTACGGTTTGGGCTGCACGATGCGTTTTAGGGCAATTTTTTTTTCAAATAGCAAATACAATAGGTTTTCAGCACTAAAGTGCTTGAACACCTAATAAGAATGAGACCTTTTTGACAGTTATAGCGCCACCTATGGTCCGATCTCCATGAAACTTTGCATGCTTCTTCACCATGTTATGACACATATGCTCCTCAATTTTTGTGAAGTTTTGACTTTTCGTTTAGGATTTATAGGCTTTTGACTGTATTTTGCCCCGCCCCTTTTCTAAATGACCCTGTTACAGCCAACCAAATGCAAAATTTCAAATTTTTTCGATAATTATTGATCTAGAGAGTCCAGAGAATAGGCCTAGACTGGTTTGGTTCCGATCGGGCAAAAAACCAGGGACTAGTTCGCAAAAGTAGGTTTTGGATAAAACTGGCCATAACAATTTTTTCTTGCTCAAATCGAGAATCCGAGATATACATATTGTCCGTCTTGAGCCATGGATCACAGTGATGTAAAAATCTTGATTCTAGGTCAAACGGTCGAGGAGTTATGGGTAATTTAGTACTTTTGGTTGCTGTAGCGCCACCTATTGGCCAATCGGGGTCATACTCTGATAGGTTCTCCCCAAAAGTGTGGCCTACCATCTGGCCGAGTTTCAAGTCTCTAGGCCTTACGGTTTGGGCTGCACGATGCATTTAGGGCATTTTTTTTTTCAAATAGCAAATACAATAGGTTTTCAGCACTAAAGTGCTTGAACACCTAATAAGAATGAGACCTTTTTGACAGGTATAGCGCCACCTATGGTCCGATCTCCATGAAACTTTGCATGCTTCTTCACCATGTTATGACACATATGCTCATCAATTTTTGTGAAGTTTTGACTTTTCGTTTAGGATTTAAAGGCTTTTGACTGTATTTTGCCCCGCCCCTTTTCTAAATTACCCTGTTACAGCCAACCAAATGCAAAATTTCAAATTTTTTTCGATAATTATTTATCTAGAGAGTCCAGAGAATAGGCCTAGACTGGTTTGCTTCCGATCGGGCGAAAAACCAGGGACTAGTTCGCAAAAGTAGGTTTTGGACAAAACTGGCCATAACAATTTTTTCTTGCTCAAATCGAGAATCCGAGATATATATCTTGTCCGTCTTGAGCCATGGATCACAGTGATGTAAAAAATCTTGATTCTAGGTCAAACGGTCGAGGAGTTATGGGTAATTTAGTACTTTTGGTTGCTGTAGCGCCACCTACTGGCCAATCGGGGTCATACTCTGATAGGTTCTCCCCAAAAGTGTGGCCTACCATCTGGCCGAGTTTCAAGTCTCTAGGCCGTACGGTTTGGGCTGCACGATGCATTTAGGGCAATTTTTTTTTTCAAATAGCAAATACAATAGGTTTTCAGCACTAAAGTGCTTGAACACCTAATAAGAATGAGACCTTTTTGAAAGTTACAGCGCCACCTATGGTCCGATCTCCATGAAACTTTGCATGCTTCTTCACCATGTTATGACACATATGCTCATCAATTTTTGTGAAGTTTTGACTTTTCGTTTAGGATTTATAGGCTTTTGACTGTATTTTGCCCCGCCCCTTTTCTAAATTACCCTGTTACAGCCAACCAAATGCAAAATTTCAAATTTTTTTCGATAATTATTTATCTAGAGAGTCCAGAGAATAGGCCTAGACTGGTTTGCTTCCGATCGGGCGAAAAACCAGGGACTAGTTCGCAAAAGTAGGTTTTGGACAAAACTGGCCATAACAATTTTTCTTGCTCAAATCGAGAATCCGAGATATATATCTTGTCCGTCTTGAGCCATGGATCACAGTGATGTAAAAATCTTGATTCTAGGTCAAACGGTCGAGGAGTTATGGGTAATTTAGTACTTTTGGTTGCTGTAGCGCCACCTATTGGCCAATCGGGGTCATACTCTGATAGGTTCTCCCCAAAAGTGTGGCCTACCATCTGGCCGAGTTTCAAGTCTCTAGGCCTTACGGTTTGGGCTGCACGATGCATTTAGGGCAATTTTTTTTTTCAAATAGCAAATACAATAGGTTTTCAGCACTAAAGTGCTTGAACACCTAATAAGAATGAGACCTTTTTGACAGGTATAGCGCCACCTATGGTCCGATCTCCATGAAACTTTGCATGCTTCTTCACCATGTTATGACACATATGCTCACCAATTTTTGTGAAGTTTTGACTTTTCGTTTAGGATTTATAGGCTTTTGACTGTATTTTGCCCCGCCCCTTTTCTAAATGACCCTGTTACAGCCAACCAAATGCAAAATTTCAATTTTTTTTTTGATAATTATTTATCTAGAGAATCCAGAGAATAGGCCTAGACTGGTTTGCTTCCGATCGGGCGAAAAACCAGGGACTAGTTCACAAAAGTAGGTTTTGGACAAAACTGGCCATAACAATTTTTTCTTGCTCAAATCGAGAATCCGAGATATACATATTGTCCGTCTTGAGCCATG
Organism: Gila orcuttii; assembly: GCA_026230005.1. NCBI lineage: Eukaryota > Metazoa > Chordata > Actinopteri > Cypriniformes > Leuciscidae > Gila > Gila orcuttii. The sequence continues at coordinate 36,369,452 of JAPDVR010000005.1, read as the reverse complement.
GATCACAGTGATGTAAAAATCTTGATTCTAGGTCAAACGGTCGAGGAGTTATGGGTAATTTAGTACTTTTGGTTGCTGTAGCGCCACCTATTGGCCAATCGGGGTCATACTCTGATAGGTTCTCCCCAAAAGTGTGGCCTACCATCTGGCCGAGTTTCAAGTCTCTAGGCCTTACGGTTTGGGCTGCACGATGCATTTAGGGCAATTTTTTTTTTCAAATAGCAAATACAATAGGTTTTCAGCACTAAAGTGCTTGAACACCTAATAAGAATGAGACCTTTTTGACAGGTATAGCGCCACCTATGGTCCGATCTCCATGAAACTTTGCATGCTTCTTCACCATGTTATGACACATATGCTCATCAATTTTTGTGAAGTTTTGACTTTTCGTTTAGGATTTATAGGCTTTTGACTGTATTTTGCCCCGCCCCTTTTCTAAATGACCCTGTTACAGCCAACCAAATGCAAAATTTCAATTTTTTTTTTGATAATTATTTATCTAGAGAATCCAGAGAATAGGCCTAGACTGGTTTGCTTCCGATCGGGCGAAAAACCAGGGACTAGTTCGCAAAAGTAGGTTTTGGACAAAACTGGCCATAACAATTTTTTCTTGCTCAAATCGAGAATCCGAGATATACATATTGTCCGCCTTGAGCCATGGATCACAGTGATGTAAAAATCTTGATTCTAGGTCAAACGGTCGAGGAGTTATGGGTAATTTAGTACTTTTGGTTGCTGTAGCGCCACCTATTGGCCAATCGGGGTCATACTCTGATAGGTTCTCCCCAAAAGTGTGGCCTACCATCTGGCCGAGTTTCAAGTCTCTAGGCCTTACGGTTTGGGCTGCACGATGCATTTAGGGCAATTTTTTTTTTCAAATAGCAAATACAATAGGTTTTCAGCACTAAAGTGCTTGAACACCTAATAAGAATGAGACCTTTTTGACAGGTATAGCGCCACCTATGGTCCGATCTCCATGAAACTTTGCATGCTTCTTCACCATGTTATGACACATATGCTCATCAATTTTTGTGAAGTTTTGACTTTTCGTTTAGGATTTATAGGCTTTTGACTGTATTTTGCCCCGCCCCTTTTCTAAATGACCCTGTTACAGCCAACCAAATGCAAAATTTCAATTTTTTTTTGATAATTATTTATCTAGAGAATCCAGAGAATAGGCCTAGACTGGTTTGCTTCCGATCGGGCGAAAAACCAGGGACTAGTTCGCAAAAGTAGGTTTTGGATAAAACTGGCCATAACAATTTTTTCTTGCTCAAATCGAGAATCCGAGATATACATATTGTCCGTCTTGAGCCATGGATCACAGTGATGTAAAAATCTTGATTCTAGGTCAAACGGTCGAGGAGTTATGGGTAATTTAGTACTTTTGGTTGCTGTAGCGCCACCTATTGGCCAATCGGGGTCATACTCTGATAGGTTCTCCCCAAAAGTGTGGCCTACCATCTGGCCGAGTTTCAAGTCTCTAGGCCTTACGGTTTGGGCTGCACGATGCATTTAGGGCAATTTTTTTTTTCAAATAGCAAATACAATAGGTTTTCAGCACTAAAGTGCTTGAACACCTAATAAGAATGAGACCTTTTTGACAGGTATAGCGCCACCTATGGTCCGATCTCCATGAAACTTTGCATGCTTCTTCACCATGTTATGACACATATGCTCATCAATTTTTGTGAAGTTTTGACTTTTCGTTTAGGATTTATAGGCTTTTGACTGTATTTTGCCCCGCCCCTTTTCTAAATGACCCTGTTACAGCCAACCAAATGCAAAATTTCAAATTTTTTCGATAATTATTGATCTAGAGAGTCCAGAGAATAGGCCTAGACTGGTTTGGTTCCGATCGGGCGAAAAACCAGGGACTAGTTCGCAAAAGTAGGTTTTGGACAAATATGGCCATAACAAATTTTCAGTGATGTAAAAATCTTGATTCTAGGTCAAACGGTCGAGGAGTTATGGGTAATTTAGTACTTTTGGTTTCTGTAGCGCCACCTATGGGCCAATCGGGGTCATACTCTGATAGGTTCTCCCCAAAAGTGTGGCCTACCATCTGGCCGAGTTTCAAGTCTCTAGGCCTTACGGTTTGGGCTGCACGATGCATTTAGGGCAATTTTTTTTTTCAAATAGCAAATACAATAGGTTTTCAGCACTAAAGTGCTTGAACACCTAATAAGAATGAGACCTTTTTGACAGTTATAGCGCCACCTATGGTCCGATCTCCATGAAACTTTGCATGCTTCTTCACCATGTTATGACACATATGCTCATCAATTTTTGTGAAGTTTTGACTTTTCGTTTAGGATTTATAGGCTTTTGACTGTATTTTGCCCCGCCCCTTTTCTAAATGACCCTGTTACAGCCAACCAAATGCAAAATTTCAAATTTTTTCGATAATTATTGATCTAGAGAGTCCAGAGAATAGGCCTAGACTGGTTTGGTTCCGATCGGGCGAAAAACCAGGGACTAGTTCGCAAAAGTAGGTTTTGGACAAATATGGCCATAACAAATTTTCAGTGATGTAAAAATCTTGATTCTAGGTCAAACGGTCGAGGAGTTATGGATAATTTAGTACTTTTGGTTTCTGTAGCGCCACCTATGGGCCAATCGGGGTCATACTCTGATAGGTTCTCCCCAAAAGTGTGGCCTACCATCTGGCCGAGTTTCAAGTCTCTAGGCCTTACGGTTTGGGCTGCACGATGCGTTTTAGGGCAATTTTTTTTTTCAAATAGCAAATACAATAGGTTTTCAGCACTAAAGTGCTTGAACACCTAATAAGAATGAGACCTTTTTGACAGTTATAGCGCCACCTATGGTCCGATCTCCATGAAACTTTGCATGCTTCTTCACCATGTTATGACACATATGCTCATCAATTTTTGTGAAGTTTTGACTTTTCGTTTAGGATTTATAGGCTTTTGACTGTATTTTGCCCCGCCCCTTTTCTAAATGACCCTGTTACAGCCAACCAAATGCAAAATTTCAATTTTTTTTTGATAATTATTGATCTAGAGAATCCAGAGAATAGGCCTAGACTGGTTTGCTTCCGATCGGGCGAAAAACCAGGGACTAGTTCGCAAAAGTAGGTTTTGGATAAAACTGGCCATAACAATTTTTTCTTGCTCAAATCGAGAATCCGAGATATACATATTGTCCGTCTTGAGCCATGGATCACAGTGATGTAAAAATCTTGATTCTAGGTCAAACGGTCGAGGAGTTATGGGTAATTTAGTACTTTTGGTTGCTGTAGCGCCACCTATTGGCCAATCGGGGTCATACTCTGATAGGTTCTCCCCAAAAGTGTGGCCTACCATCTGGCCGAGTTTCAAGTCTCTAGGCCTTACGGTTTGGGCTGCACGATGCATTTAGGGCAATTTTTTTTTTCAAATAGCAAATACAATAGGTTTTCAGCACTAAAGTGCTTGAACACCTAATAAGAATGAGACCTTTTTGACAGGTATAGCGCCACCTATGGTCCGATCTCCATGAAACTTTGCATGCTTCTTCACCATGTTATGACACATATGCTCATCAATTTTTGTGAAGTTTTGACTTTTCGTTTAGGATTTATAGGCTTTTGACTGTATTTTGCCCCGCCCCTTTTCTAAATGACCCTGTTACAGCCAACCAAATGCAAAATTTCAAATTTTTTCGATAATTATTGATCTAGAGAGTCCAGAGAATAGGCCTAGACTGGTTTGGTTCCGATCGGGCGAAAAACCAGGGACTAGTTCGCAAAAGTAGGTTTTGGACAAATATGGCCATAACAAATTTTCAGTGATGTAAAAATCTTGATTCTAGGTCAAACGGTCGAGGAGTTATGGGTAATTTAGTACTTTTGGTTTCTGTAGCGCCACCTATGGGCCAATCGGGGTCATACTCTGATAGGTTCTCCCCAAAAGTGTGGCCTACCATCTGGCCGAGTTTCAAGTCTCTAGGCCTTACGGTTTGGGCTGCACGATGCATTTAGGGCAATTTTTTTTTTCAAATAGCAAATACAATAGGTTTTCAGCACTAAAGTGCTTGAACACCTAATAAGAATGAGACCTTTTTGACAGTTATAGCGCCACCTATGGTCCGATCTCCATGAAACTTTGCATGCTTCTTCACCATGTTATGACACATATGCTCATCAATTTTTGTGAAGTTTTGACTTTTCGTTTAGGATTTATAGGCTTTTGACTGTATTTTGCCCCGCCCCTTTTCTAAATGACCCTGTTACAGCCAACCAAATGCAAAATTTCAAATTTTTTCGATAATTATTGATCTAGAGAGTCCAGAGAATAGGCCTAGACTGGTTTGGTTCCGATCGGGCGAAAAACCAGGGACTAGTTCGCAAAAGTAGGTTTTGGACAAATATGGCCATAACAAATTTTCAGTGATGTAAAAATCTTGATTCTAGGTCAAACGGTCGAGGAGTTATGGATAATTTAGTACTTTTGGTTTCTGTAGCGCCACCTATGGGCCAATCGGGGTCATACTCTGATAGGTTCTCCCCAAAAGTGTGGCCTACCATCTGGCCGAGTTTCAAGTCTCTAGGCCTTACGGTTTGGGCTGCACGATGCGTTTTAGGGCAATTTTTTTTTTCAAATAGCAAATACAATAGGTTTTCAGCACTAAAGTGCTTGAACACCTAATAAGAATGAGACCTTTTTGACAGTTATAGCGCCACCTATGGTCCGATCTCCATGAAACTTTGCATGCTTCTTCACCATGTTATGACACATATGCTCATCAATTTTTGTGAAGTTTTGACTTTTCGTTTAGGATTTATAGGCTTTTGACTGTATTTTGCCCCGCCCCTTTTCTAAATGACCCTGTTACAGCCAACCAAATGCAAAATTTCAAATTTTTTCGATAATTATTGATCTAGAGAGTCCAGAGAATAGGCCTAGACTGGTTTGGTTCCGATCGGGCGAAAAACCAGGGACTAGTTCGCAAAAGTAGGTTTTGGACAAAACTGGCCATAACAATTTTTTCTTGCTCAAATCGAGAATCCGAGATATACATATTGTCCGTCTTGAGTCATGGATCACAGTGATGTAAAAATCTTGATTCTAGGTCAAACGGTCGAGGAGTTATGGGTAATTTAGTACTTTTGGTTGCTGTAGCGCCACCTATAGGCCAATCGGGGTCATACTCTGATAGGTTCTCCCCAAAAGTGTGGCCTACCATCTGGCCGAGTTTCAAGTCTCTAGGCCTTACGGTTTGGGCTGCACGATGCATTTAGGGCAATTTTTTTTTTCAAATAGCAAATACAATAGGTTTTCAGCACTAAAGTGCTTGAACACCTAATAAGAATGAGACCTTTTTGACAGTTATAGCGCCACCTATGGTCCGATCTCCATGAAACTTTGCATGCTTCTTCACCATGTTATGACACATATGCTCATCAATTTTTGTGAAGTTTTGACTTTTCGTTTAGGATTTATAGGCTTTTGACTGTATTTTGCCCCGCCCCTTTTCTAAATGACCCTGTTACAGCCAACCAAATGCAAAATTTCAAATTTTTTTGATAATTATTGATCTAGAGAGTCCAGAGAATAGGCCTAGACTGGTTTGGTTCCGATCGGGCGAAAAACCAGGGACTAGTTCGCAAAAGTAGGTTTTGGACAAATATGGCCATAACAAATTTTCAGTGATGTAAAAATCTTGATTCTAGGTCAAACGGTCGAGGAGTTATGGGTAATTTAGTACTTTTGGTTTCTGTAGCGCCACCTATGGGCCAATCGGGGTCATACTCTGATAGGTTCTCCCCAAAAGTGTGGCCTACCATCTGGCCGAGTTTCAAGTCTCTAGGCCTTACGGTTTGGGCTGCACAATGCATTTAGGGCAATTTTTTTTTTCAAATAGCAAATACAATAGGTTTTCAGCACTAAAGTGCTTGAAAACCTAATAAGAATGAGACCTTTTTGACAGTTATAGCGCCACCTATGGTCCGATCTCCATGAAACTTTGCATGCTTCTTCACCATGTTATGACACATATGCTCATCAATTTTTGTGAAGTTTTGACTTTTCGTTTAGGATTTATAGGCTTTTGACTGTATTTTGCCCGCCCCTTTTCTAAATGACCCTGTTACAGCCAACCAAATGCAAAATTTCAAAAATTTTCGATAATTATTGATCTAGAGAGTCCAGAGAATAGGCCTAGACTGGTTTGGTTCCGATCGGGCGAAAAACCAGGGACTAGTTCGCAAAAGTAGGTTTTGGACAAAACTGGCCATAACAATTTTTTCTTGCTCAAATCGAGAATCCGAGATATATATCTTGTCCGTCTTGAGCCATGGATCACAGTGATGTAAAAAATCTTGATTCTAGGTCAAACGGTCGAGGAGTTATGGGTAATTTAGTACTTTTGGTTGCTGTAGCGCCACCTACTGGCCAATCGGGGTAATACTCTGATAGGTTCTCCCCAAAAGTGTGGCCTACCATCTGGCCGAGTTTCAAGTCTCTAGGCCGTACGGTTTGGGCTGCACGATGCATTTAGGGCAATTTTTTTTTTCAAATAGCAAATACAATAGGTTTTCAGCACTAAAGTGCTTGAACACCTAATAAGAATGAGACCTTTTTGAAAGTTACAGCGCCACCTATGGTCCGATCTCCATGAAACTTTGCATGCTTCTTCACCATGTTATGACACATATGCTCATCAATTTTTGTGAAGTTTTGACTTTTCGTTTAGGATTTATAGGCTTTTGACTGTATTTTGCCCCGCCCCTTTTCTAAATTACCCTGTTACAGCCAACCAAATGCAAAATTTCAAATTTTTTTCGATAATTATTTATCTAGAGAGTCCAGAGAATAGGCCTAGACTGGTTTGCTTCCGATCGGGCGAAAAACCAGGGACTAGTTCGCAAAAGTAGGTTTTGGACAAAACTGGCCATAACAATTTTTCTTGCTCAAATCGAGAATCCGAGATATATATCTTGTCCGTCTTGAGCCATGGATCACAGTGATGTAAAAATCTTGATTCTAGGTCAAACGGTCGAGGAGTTATGGGTAATTTAGTACTTTTGGTTGCTGTAGCGCCACCTATTGGCCAATCGGGGTCATACTCTGATAGGTTCTCCCCAAAAGTGTGGCCTACCATCTGGCCGAGTTTCAAGTCTCTAGGCCTTACGGTTTGGGCTGCACGATGCATTTAGGGCAATTTTTTTTTTCAAATAGCAAATACAATAGGTTTTCAGCACTAAAGTGCTTGAACACCTAATAAGAATGAGACCTTTTTGAAAGTTACAGCGCCACCTATGGTCCGATCTCCATGAAACTTTGCATGCTTCTTCACCATGTTATGACACATATGCTCATCAATTTTTGTGAAGTTTTGACTTTTCGTTTAGGATTTATAGGCTTTTGACTGTATTTTGCCCCGCCCCTTTTCTAAATTACCCTGTTACAGCCAACCAAATGCAAAATTTCAAATTTTTTTCGATAATTATTTATCTAGAGAGTCCAGAGAATAGGCCTAGACTGGTTTGCTTCCGATCGGGCGAAAAACCAGGGACTAGTTTGCAAAAGTAGGTTTTGGACAAAACTGGCCATAACAATTTTTTCTTGCTCCAATCGAGAATCCGAGATATATATATCTTGTCCGTCTTGAGCCATGGATCACAGTGATGTAAAAATCCTGATTCTAGGTCAAACGGTCGAGGAGTTATGGGTAATTTAGTACTTTTGGTTGCTGTAGCGCCACCTATTGGCCAATCGGGGTCATACTCTGATAGGTTCTCCCCAAAAGTGTGGCCTACCATCTGGCCGAGTTTCAAGTCTCTAGGCCTTACGGTTTGGGCTGCACGATGCATTTAGGGCAATTTTTTTTTTCAAATAGCAAATACAATAGGTTTTCAGCACTAAAGTGCTTGAACACCTAATAAGAATGAGACCTTTTTGAAAGTTACAGCGCCACCTATGGTCCGATCTCCATGAAACTTTGCATGCTTCTTCACCATGTTATGACACATATGCTCCTCAATTTTTGTGAAGTTTTGACTTTTCGTTTAGGATTTATAGGCTTTTGACTGTATTTTGCCCCGCCCCTTTTCTAAATTACCCTGTTACAGCCAACCAAATGCAAAATTTCAAATTTTTTTCGATAATTATTTATCTAGAGAGTCCAGAGAATAGGCCTAGACTGGTTTGCTTCCGATCGGGCGAAAAACCAGGGACTAGTTCGCAAAAGTAGGTTTTGGACAAAACTGGCCATAACAATTTTTTCTTGCTCAAATCGAGAATCCGAGATATACATATTGTCCGTCTTGAGTAATGGATCACAGTGATGTAAAAATCTTGATTCTAGGTCAAACGGTCGAGGAGTTATGGGTAATTTAGTACTTTTGGTTGCTGTAGCGCCACCTATTGGCCAATCGGGGTCATACTCTGATATGTTCTCCCCAAAAGTGTGGCCTACCATCTGGCCGAGTTTCAAGTCTCTAGGCCTTACGGTTTGGGCTGCACGATGCATTTAGGGCAATTTTTTTTTTCAAATAGCAAATACAATAGGTTTTCAGCACTAAAGTGCTTGAACACCTAATAAGAATGAGACCTTTTTGACAGGTATAGCCCCACCTATGGTCCGATCTCCATGAAACTTTGCATGCTTCTTCACCATGTTATGACACATATGCTCATCAATTTTTGTGAAGTTTTGACTTTTCGTTTAGGATTTAAAGGCTTTTGACTGTATTTTGCCCCGCCCCTTTTCTAAATTACCCTGTTACAGCCAACCAAATGCAAAATTTCAAATTTTTTTCGATAATTATTTATCTAGAGAGTCCAGAGAATAGGCCTAGACTGGTTTGCTTCCGATCGGGCGAAAAACCAGGGACTAGTTCGCAAAAGTAGGTTTTGGACAAAACTGGCCATAACAATTTTTTCTTGCTCAAATCGAGAATCCGAGATATATATCTTGTCCGTCTTGAGCCATGGATCACAGTGATGTAAAAAATCTTGATTCTAGGTCAAACGGTCGAGGAGTTATGGGTAATTTAGTACTTTTGGTTGCTGTAGCGCCACCTACTGGCCAATCGGGGTCATACTCTGATAGGTTCTCCCCAAAAGTGTGGCCTACCATCTGGCCGAGTTTCAAGTCTCTAGGCCGTACGGTTTGGGCTGCACGATGCATTTAGGGCAATTTTTTTTTTCAAATAGCAAATACAATAGGTTTTCAGCACTAAAGTGCTTGAACACCTAATAAGAATGAGACCTTTTTGAAAGTTACAGCGCCACCTATGGTCCGATCTCCATGAAACTTTGCATGCTTCTTCACCATGTTATGACACATATGCTCCTCAATTTTTGTGAAGTTTTGACTTTTCGTTTAGGATTTATAGGCTTTTGACTGTATTTTGCCCCGCCCCTTTTCTAAATTACCCTGTTACAGCCAACCAAATGCAAAATTTCAAATTTTTTTCGATAATTATTTATCTTGAGAGTCCAGAGAATAGGCCTAGACTGGTTTGCTTCCGATCGGGCGAAAAACCAGGGACTAGTTCGCAAAAGTAGGTTTTGGACAAAACTGGCCATAACAATTTTTTCTTGCTCAAATCGAGAATCCGAGATATACATATTGTCCGTCTTGAGCCATGGATCACAGTGATGTAAAAATCTTGATTCTAGGTCAAACGGTCGAGGAGTTATGGGTAATTTAGTACTTTTGGTTGCTGTAGCGCCACCTATTGGCCAATCGGGGTCATACTCTGATAGGTTCTCCCCAAAAGTGTGGCCTACCATCTGGCCGAGTTTCAAGTCTCTAGGCCTTACGGTTTGGGCTGCACGATGCATTTAGGGCATTTTTTTTTTCAAATAGCAAATACAATAGGTTTTCAGCACTAAAGTGCTTGAACACCTAATAAGAATGAGACCTTTTTGACAGGTATAGCGCCACCTATGGTCCGATCTCCATGAAACTTTGCATGCTTCTTCACCATGTTATGACACATATGCTCATCAATTTTTGTGAAGTTTTGACTTTTCGTTTAGGATTTAAAGGCTTTTGACTGTATTTTGCCCCGCCCCTTTTCTAAATTACCCTGTTACAGCCAACCAAATGCAAAATTTCAAATTTTTTTCGATAATTATTTATCTAGAGAGTCCAGAGAATAGGCCTAGACTGGTTTGCTTCCGATCGGGCGAAAAACCAGGGACTAGTTTGCAAAAGTAGGTTTTGGACAAAACTGGCCATAACAATTTTTTCTTGCTCAAATCGAGAATCCGAGATATATATATCTTGTCCGTCTTGAGCCATGGATCACAGTGATGTAAAAATCCTGATTCTAGGTCAAACGGTCGAGGAGTTATGGGTAATTTAGTACTTTTGGTTGCTGTAGCGCCACCTATTGGCCAATCGGGGTCATACTCTGATAGGTTCTCCCCAAAAGTGTGGCCTACCATCTGGCCGAGTTTCAAGTCTCTAGGCCTTACGGTTTGGGCTGCACGATGCATTTAGGGCAATTTTTTTTTTCAAATAGCAAATACAATAGGTTTTCAGCACTAAAGTGCTTGAACACCTAATAAGAATGAGACCTTTTTGAAAGTTACAGCGCCACCTATGGTCCGATCTCCATGAAACTTTGCATGCTTCTTCACCATGTTATGACACATATGCTCCTCAATTTTTGTGAAGTTTTGACTTTTCGTTTAGGATTTATAGGCTTTTGACTGTATTTTGCCCCGCCCCTTTTCTAAATTACCCTGTTACAGCCAACCAAATGCAAAATTTCAATTTTTTTTCGATAATTATTTATCTAGAGAGTCCAGAGAATAGGCCTAGACTGGTTTGCTTCCGATCGGGCGAAAAACCAGGGACTAGTTCGCAAAAGTAGGTTTTGGACAAAACTGGCCATAACAATTTTTTCTTGCTCAAATCGAGAATCCGAGATATACATATTGTCCGTCTTGAGCCATGGATCACAGTGATGTAAAAATCTTGATTCTAGGTCAAACGGTCGAGGAGTTATGGGTAATTTAGTACTTTTGGTTGCTGTAGCGCCACCTATTGGCCAATCGGGGTCATACTCTGATAGGTTCTCCCCAAAAGTGTGGCCTACCATCTGGCCGAGTTTCAAGTCTCTAGGCCTTACGGTTTGGGCTGCACGATGCATTTAGGGCAATTTTTTTTTTCAAATAGCAAATACAATAGGTTTTCAGCACTAAAGTGCTTGAACACCTAATAAGAATGAGACCTTTTTGACAGGTATAGCGCCACCTATGGTCCGATCTCCATGAAACTTTGCATGCTTCTTCACCATGTTATGACACATATGCTCATCAATTTTTGTGAAGTTTTGACTTTTCGTTTAGGATTTATAGGCTTTTGACTGTATTTTGCCCCGCCCCTTTTCTAAATGACCCTGTTACAGCCAACCAAATGCAAAATTTCAATTTTTTTTGATAATTATTTATCTAGAGAATCCAGAGAATAGGCCTAGACTGGTTTGCTTCCGATCGGGCGAAAAACCAGGGACTAGTTCGCAAAAGTAGGTTTTGGATAAAACTGGCCATAACAATTTTTTCTTGCTCAAATCGAGAATCCGAGATAAACATATTGTCCGTCTTGAGCCATGGATCACAGTGATGTAAAAATCTTGATTCTAGGTCAAACGGTCGAGGAGTTATGGGTAATTTAGTACTTTTGGTTGCTGTAGCGCCACCTATTGGCCAATCGGGGTCATACTCTGATAGGTTCTCCCCAAAAGTGTGGCCTACCATCTGGCCGAGTTTCAAGTCTCTAGGCCTTACGGTTTGGGCTGCACGATGCATTTAGGGCAATTTTTTTTTTCAAATAGCAAATACAATAGGTTTTCAGCACTAAAGTGCTTGAACACCTAATAAGAATGAGACCTTTTTGACAGGTATAGCGCCACCTATGGTCCGATCTCCATGAAACTTTGCATGCTTCTTCACCATGTTATGACACATATGCTCATCAATTTTTGTGAAGTTTTGACTTTTCGTTTAGGATTTATAGGCTTTTGACTATATTTTGCCCCGCCCCTTTTCTAAATGACCCTGTTACAGCCAACCAAATGCAAAATTTCAATTTTTTTTTGATAATTATTTATCTAGAGAATCCAGAGAATAGGCCTAGACTGGTTTGCTTCCGATCGGGCGAAAAACCAGGGACTAGTTCGCAAAAGTAGGTTTTGGACAAAACTGGCCATAACAATTTTTCTTGCTCAAATCGAGAATCCGAGATATATATCTTGTCCGTCTTGAGCCATGGATCACAGTGATGTAAAAATCTTGATTCTAGGTCAAACGGTCGAGGAGTTATGGGTAATTTAGTACTTTTGGTTGCTGTAGCGCCACCTATTGGCCAATCGGGGTCATACTCTGATAGGTTCTCCCCAAAAGTGTGGCCTACCATCTGGCCGAGTTTCAAGTCTCTAGGCCTTACGGTTTGGGCTGCACGATGCATTTAGGGCAATTTTTTTTTTCAAATAGCAAATAAAATAGGTTTTCAGCACTAAAGTGCTTGAACACCTAATAAGAATGAGACCTTTTTGAAAGTTACAGCGCCACCTATTGTCCGATCTCCATGAAACTTTGCATGCTTCTTCACCATGTTATGACACATATGCTCCTCAATTTTTGTGAAGTTTTGACTTTTCGTTTAGGATTTATAGGCTTTTGACTGTATTTTGCCCCGCCCCTTTTCTAAATTACCCTGTTACAGCCAACCAAATGCAAAATTTCAAATTTTTTTCGATAATTATTTATTTAGAGAGTCCAGAGAATAGGCCTAGACTGGTTTGCTTCCGATCGGGCGAAAAACCAGGGACTAGTTCGCAAAAGTAGGTTTTGGACAAAACTGGCCATAACAATTTTTTCTTGCTCAAATCGAGAATCCGAGATATACATATTGTCCGTCTTGAGCCATGGATCACAGTGATGTAAAAATCTTGATTCTAGGTCAAACGGTCGAGGAGTTATGGGTAATTTAGTACTTTTGGTTGCTGTAGCGCCACCTATTGGCCAATCGGGGTCATACTCTGATAGGTTCTCCCCAAAAGTGTGGCCTACCATCTGGCCGAGTTTCAAGTCTCTAGGCCTTACGGTTTGGGCTGCACGATGCATTTAGGGCAATTTTTTTTTTCAAATAGCAAATACAATAGGTTTTCAGCACTAAAGTGCTTGAACACCTAATAAGAATGAGACCTTTTTGACAGGTATAGCGCCACCTATGGTCCGATCTCCATGAAACTTTGCATGCTTCTTCACCATGTTATGACACATATGCTCATCAATTTTTGTGAAGTTTTGACTTTTCGTTTAGGATTTATAGGCTTTTGACTGTATTTTGCCCCGCCCCTTTTCTAAATTACCCTGTTACAGCCAACCAAATGCAAAATTTCAAATTTTTTTCGATAATTATTTATCTAGAGAGTCCAGAGAATAGGCCTAGACTGGTTTGCTTCCGATCGGGCGAAAAACCAGGGACTAGTTTGCAAAAGTAGGTTTTGGACAAAACTGGCCATAACAATTTTTTCTTGCTCAAATCGAGAATCCGAGATATACATATTGTCCGTCTTGAGCCATGGATCACAGTGATGTAAAAATCTTGATTCTAGGTCAAACGGTCGAGGAGTTATGGGTAATTTAGTACTTTTGGTTGCTGTAGCGCCACCTATTGGCCAATCGGGGTCATACTCTGATAGGTTCTCCCCAAAAGTGTGGCCTACCATCTGGCCGAGTTTCAAGTCTCTAGGCCTTACGGTTTGGGCTGCACGATGCATTTAGGGCAATTTTTTTTTTCAAATAGCAAATACAATAGGTTTTCAGCACTAAAGTGCTTGAACACCTAATAAGAATGAGACCTTTTTGACAGGTATAGCGCCACCTATGGTCCGATCTCCATGAAACTTTGCATGCTTCTTCACCATGTTATGACACATATGCTCATCAATTTTTGTGAAGTTTTGACTTTTCGTTTAGGATTTAAAGGCTTTTGACTGTATTTTGCCCCGCCCCTTTTCTAAATTACCCTGTTACAGCCAACCAAATGCAAAATTTCAAATTTTTTTCGATAATTATTTATCTAGAGAGTCCAGAGAATAGGCCTAGACTGGTTTGCTTCCGATCGGGCGAAAAACCAGGGACTAGTTCGCAAAAGTAGGTTTTGGACAAAACTGGCCATAACAATTTTTTCTTGCTCAAATCGAGAATCCGAGATATATATCTTGTCCGTCTTGAGCCATGGATCACAGTGATGTAAAAAATCTTGATTCTAGGTCAAACGGTCGAGGAGTTATGGGTAATTTAGTACTTTTGGTTGCTGTAGCGCCACCTACTGGCCAATCGGGGTCATACTCTGATAGCTTCTCCCCAAAAGTGTGGCCTACCATCTGGCCGAGTTTCAAGTCTCTAGGCCGTACGGTTTGGGCTGCACGATGCATTTAGGGCAATTTTTTTTTTCAAATAGCAAATACAATAGGTTTTCAGCACTAAAGTGCTTGAACACCTAATAAGAATGAGACCTTTTTGAAAGTTACAGCGCCACCTATGGTCCGATCTCCATGAAACTTTGCATGCTTCTTCACCATGTTATGACACATATGCTCATCAATTTTTGTGAAGTTTTGACTTTTCGTTTAGGATTTATAGGCTTTTGACTGTATTTTGCCCCGCCCCTTTTCTAAATTACCCTGTTACAGCCAACCAAATGTAAAATTTCAAATTTTTTTCGATAATTATTTATCTAGAGAGTCCAGAGAATAGGCCTAGACTGGTTTGCTTCCGATCGGGCGAAAAACCAGGGACTAGTTCGCAAAAGTAGGTTTTGGACAAAACTGGCCATAACAATTTTTCTTGCTCAAATCGAGAATCCGAGATATATATCTTGTCCGTCTTGAGCCATGGATCACAGTGATGTAAAAATCTTGATTCTAGGTCAAACGGTCGAGGAGTTATGGGTAATTTAGTACTTTTGGTTGCTGTAGCGCCACCTATTGGCCAATCGGGGTCATACTCTGATAGGTTCTCCCCAAAAGTGTGGCCTACCATCTGGCCGAGTTTCAAGTCTCTAGGCCTTACGGTTTGGGCTGCACGATGCATTTAGGGCAATTTTTTTTTTCAAATAGCAAATACAATAGGTTTTCAGCACTAAAGTGCTTGAACACCTAATAAGAATGAGACCTTTTTGAAAGTTACAGCGCCACCTATGGTCCGATCTCCATGAAACTTTGCATGCTTCTTCACCATGTTATGACACATATGCTCCTCAATTTTTGTGAAGTTTTGACTTTTCGTTTAGGATTTATAGGCTTTTGACTGTATTTTGCCCCGCCCCTTTTCTAAATTACCCTGTTACAGCCAACCAAATGCAAAATTTCAAATTTTTTTCGATAATTATTTATCTAGAGAGTCCAGAGAATAGGCCTAGACTGGTTTGCTTCCGATCGGGCGAAAAACCAGGGACTAGTTCGCAAAAGTAGGTTTTGGACAAAACTGGCCATAACAATTTTTCTTGCTCAAATCGAGAATCCGAGATATATATCTTGTCCGTCTTGAGCCATGGATCACAGTGATGTAAAAATCTTGATTCTAGGTCAAACGGTCGAGGAGTTATGGGTAATTTAGTACTTTTGGTTGCTGTAGCGCCACCTATTGGCCAATCGGGGTCATACTCTGATAGGTTCTCCCCAAAAGTGTGGCCTACCATCTGGCCGAGTTTCAAGTCTCTAGGCCTTACGGTTTGGGCTGCACGATGCATTTAGGGCAATTTTTTTTTTCAAATAGCAAATACAATAGGTTTTCAGCACTAAAGTGCTTGAACACCTAATAAGAATGAGACCTTTTTGAAAGTTACAGCGCCACCTATGGTCCGATCTCCATGAAACTTTGCATGCTTCTTCACCATGTTATGACACATATGCTCCTCAATTTTTGTGAAGTTTTGACTTTTCGTTTAGGATTTATAGGCTTTTGACTGTATTTTGCCCCGCCCCTTTTCTAAATTACCCTGTTACAGCCAACCAAATGCAAAATTTCAAATTTTTTTCGATAATTATTATCGAAATATTATTTGCTATTTTTTTTTTCAAATAGCAAATACAATAGGTTTTCAGCACTAAAGTGCTTGAACACCTAATAAGAATGAGACCTTTTTGACAGGTATAGCGCCACCTATGGTCCGATCTCCATGAAACTTTGCATGCTTCTTCACCATGTTATGACACATATGCTCATCAATTTTTGTGAAGTTTTGACTTTTCGTTTAGGATTTATAGGCTTTTGACTGTATTTTGCCCCGCCCCTTTTCTAAATGACCCTGTTACAGCCAACCAAATGCAAAATTTCAATTTTTTTTTGATAATTATTTATCTAGAGAATCCAGAGAATAGGCCTAGACTGGTTTGCTTCCGATCGGGCGAAAAACCAGGGACTAGTTCGCAAAAGTAGGTTTTGGACAAAACTGGCCATAACAATTTTTTCTTGCTCAAATCGAGAATCCGAGATATACATATTGTCCGTCTTGAGCCATGGATCACAGTGATGTAAAAATCTTGATTCTAGGTCAAACGGTCGAGGAGTTATGGGTAATTTAGTACTTTTGGTTGCTGTAGCGCCACCTATTGGCCAATCGGGGTCATACTCTGATAGGTTCTCCCCAAAAGTGTGGCCTACCATCTGGCCGAGTTTCAAGTCTCTAGGCCTTACGGTTTGGGCTGCACGATGCATTTAGGGCAATTTTTTTTTTCAAATAGCAAATACAATAGGTTTTCAGCACTAAAGTGCTTGAACACCTAATAAGAATGAGACCTTTTTGAAAGTTACAGCGCCACCTATGGTCCGATCTCCATGAAACTTTGCATGCTTCTTCACCATGTTATGACACATATGCTCCTCAATTTTTGTGAAGTTTTGACTTTTCGTTTAGGATTTATAGGCTTTTGACTGTATTTTGCCCCGCCCCTTTTCTAAATTACCCTGTTACAGCCAACCAAATGCAAAATTTCAAATTTTTTTCGATAATTATTATCGAAATATTATTTGCTATTTTTTTTTTCAAATAGCAAATACAATAGGTTTTCAGCACTAAAGTGCTTGAACACCTAATAAGAATGAGACCTTTTTGACAGGTATAGCGCCACCTATGGTCCGATCTCCATGAAACTTTGCATGCTTCTTCACCATGTTATGACACATATGCTCATCAATTTTTGTGAAGTTTTGACTTTTCGTTTAGGATTTATAGGCTTTTGACTGTATTTTGCCCCGCCCCTTTTCTAAATGACCCTGTTACAGCCAACCAAATGCAAAATTTCAATTTTTTTTTGATAATTATTTATCTAGAGAATCCAGAGAATAGGCCTAGACTGGTTTGCTTCCGATCGGGCGAAAAACCAGGGACTAGTTCGCAAAAGTAGGTTTTGGACAAAACTGGCCATAACAATTTTTTCTTGCTCAAATCGAGAATCCGAGATATACATATTGTCCGTCTTGAGCCATGGATCACAGTGATGTAAAAATCTTGATTCTAGGTCAAACGGTCGAGGAGTTATGGGTAATTTAGTACTTTTGGTTGCTGTAGCGCCACCTATTGGCCAATCGGGGTCATACTCTGATAGGTTCTCCCCAAAAGTGTGGCCTACCATCTGGCCGAGTTTCAAGTCTCTAGGCCTTACGGTTTGGGCTGCACGATGCATTTAGGGCAATTTTTTTTTTCAAATAGCAAATACAATAGGTTTTCAGCACTAAAGTGCTTGAACACCTAATAAGAATGAGACCTTTTTGACAGGTATAGCGCCACCTATGGTCCGATCTCCATGAAACTTTGCATGCTTCTTCACCATGTTATGACACATATGCTCATCAATTTTTGTGAAGTTTTGACTTTTCGTTTAGGATTTATAGGCTTTTGACTGTATTTTGCCCCGCCCCTTTTCTAAATGACCCTGTTACAGCCAACCAAATGCAAAATTTCAATTTTTTTTTGATAATTATTTATCTAGAGAATCCAGAGAATAGGCCTAGACTGGTTTGCTTCCGATCGGGCGAAAAACCAGGGACTAGTTCGCAAAAGTAGGTTTTGGACAAATATGGCCATAACAAATTTTCAGTGATGTAAAAATCTTGATTCTAGGTCAAACGGTCGAGGAGTTATGGGTAATTTAGTACTTTTGGTTTCTGTAGCGCCACCTATGGGCCAATCGGGGTCATACTCTGATAGGTTCTCCCCAAAAGTGTGGCCTACCATCTGGCCGAGTTTCAAGTCTCTAGGCCTTACGGTTTGGGCTGCACGATGCGTTTTAGGGCAATTTTTTTTTTCAAATAGCAAATACAATAGGTTTTCAGCACTAAAGTGCTTGAACACCTAATAAGAATGAGACCTTTTTGACAGTTATAGCGCCACCTATGGTCCGATCTCCATGAAACTTTGCATGCTTCTTCACCATGTTATGACACATATGCTCATCAATTTTTGTGAAGTTTTGACTTTTCGTTTAGGATTTATAGGCTTTTGACTGTATTTTGCCCCGCCCCTTTTCTAAATGACCCTGTTACAGCCAACCAAATGCAAAATTTCAAATTTTTTCGATAATTATTGATCTAGAGAGTCCAGAGAATAGGCCTAGACTGGTTTGGTTCCGATCGGGCGAAAAACCAGGGACTAGTTCGCAAAAGTAGGTTTTGGAAAAATATGGCCATAACAAATTTTCAGTGATGTAAAAATCTTGATTCTAGGTCAAACGGTCGAGGAGTTATGGGTAATTTAGTACTTTTGGTTTCTGTAGCGCCACCTATGGGCCAATCGGGGTCATACTCTGATAGGTTCTCCCCAGAAGTGTGGCCTACCATCTGGCCGAGTTTCAAGTCTCTAGGCCTTACGGTTTGGGCTGCACGATGCATTTAGGGCAATTTTTTTTTCAAATAGCAAATACAATAGGTTTTCAGCACTAAAGTGCTTGAACACCTAATAAGAATGAGACCTTTTTGACAGTTATAGCGCCACCTATGGTCCGATCTCCATGAAACTTTGTATGCTTCTTCACCATGTTATGACACATATGCTCATCAATTTTTGTGAAGTTTTGACTTTTCGTTTAGGATTTATAGGCTTTTGACTGTATTTTGCCCCGCCCCTTTTCTAAATGACCCTGTTACAGCCAACCAAATGCAAAATTTAAAAAAAAATTTGATAATTATTGATCTAGAGAGTCCAGAGAATAGGCCTAGACTGGTTTGGTTCCGATCGGGCGAAAAACCAGGGACTAGTTCGCAAAAGTAGGTTTTGGACAAAACTGGCCATAACAATTTTTTCTTGCTCAAATACATCTTGTCCGTCTTGAGCCATGGATCACAGTGATGTAAAAATCTTGATTCTAGGTCAAACGGTCGAGGAGTTATGGGTAATTTAGTACTTTTGGTTGCTGTAGCGCCACCTATTGGCCAATCGGGGTCATACTCTGATAGGTTCTCCCCAAAAGTGTGGCCTACCATCTGGCCGAGTTTCAAGTCTCTAGGCCTTACGGTTTGGGCTGCACGATGCATTTAGGGCAATTTTTTTTTTCAAATAGCAAATACAATAGGTTTTCAGCACTAAAGTGCTTGAACACCTAATAAGAATGAGACCTTTTTGAAAGTTACAGCGCCACCTATGGTCCGATCTCCATGAAACTTTGCATGCTTCTTCACCATGTTATGACACATATGCTCCTCAATTTTTGTGAAGTTTTGACTTTTCGTTTAGGATTTATAGGCTTTTGACTGTATTTTGCCCCGCCCCTTTTCTAAATTACCCTGTTACAGCCAACCAAATGCAAAATTTCAAATTTTTTTCGATAATTATTTATCTAGAGAGTCCAGAGAATAGGCCTAGACTGGTTTGCTTCCGATCGGGCGAAAAACCAGGGACTAGTTCGCAAAAGTAGGTTTTGGACAAAACTGGCCATAACAATTTTTCTTGCTCAAATCGAGAATCCGAGATATATATCTTGTCCGTCTTGAGCCATGGATCACAGTGATGTAAAAATCTTGATTCTAGGTCAAACGGTCGAGGAGTTATGGGTAATTTAGTACTTTTGGTTGCTGTAGCGCCACCTATTGGCCAATCGGGGTCATACTCTGATAGGTTCTCCCCAAAAGTGTGGCCTACCATCTGGCCGAGTTTCAAGTCTCTAGGCCTTACGGTTTGGGCTGCACGATGCATTTAGGGCAATTTTTTTTTTCAAATAGCAAATACAATAGGTTTTCAGCACTAAAGTGCTTGAACACCTAATAAGAATGAGACCTTTTTGAAAGTTACAGCGCCACCTATGGTCCGATCTCCATGAAACTTTGCATGCTTCTTCACCATGTTATGACACATATGCTCCTCAATTTTTGTGAAGTTTTGACTTTTCGTTTAGGATTTATAGGCTTTTGACTGTATTTTGCCCCGCCCCTTTTCTAAATTACCCTGTTACAGCCAACCAAATGCAAAATTTCAAATTTTTTTCGATAATTATTATCGAAATATTATTTGCTATTTTTTTTTTCAAATAGCAAATACAATAGGTTTTCAGCACTAAAGTGCTTGAACACCTAATAAGAATGAGACCTTTTTGACAGGTATAGCGCCACCTATGGTCCGATCTCCATGAAACTTTGCATGCTTCTTCACCATGTTATGACACATATGCTCATCAATTTTTGTGAAGTTTTGACTTTTCGTTTAGGATTTATAGGCTTTTGACTGTATTTTGCCCCGCCCCTTTTCTAAATGACCCTGTTACAGCCAACCAAATGCAAAATTTCAATTTTTTTTTGATAATTATTTATCTAGAGAATCCAGAGAATAGGCCTAGACTGGTTTGCTTCCGATCGGGCGAAAAACCAGGGACTAGTTCGCAAAAGTAGGTTTTGGACAAAACTGGCCATAACAATTTTTTCTTGCTCAAATCGAGAATCCGAGATATACATATTGTCCGTCTTGAGCCATGGATCACAGTGATGTAAAAATCTTGATTCTAGGTCAAACGGTCGAGGAGTTATGGGTAATTTAGTACTTTTGGTTGCTGTAGCGCCACCTATTGGCCAATCGGGGTCATACTCTGATAGGTTCTCCCCAAAAGTGTGGCCTACCATCTGGCCGAGTTTCAAGTCTCTAGGCCTTACGGTTTGGGCTGCACGATGCATTTAGGGCAATTTTTTTTTTCAAATAGCAAATACAATAGGTTTTCAGCACTAAAGTGCTTGAACACCTAATAAGAATGAGACCTTTTTGACAGGTATAGCGCCACCTATGGTCCGATCTCCATGAAACTTTGCATGCTTCTTCACCATGTTATGACACATATGCTCATCAATTTTTGTGAAGTTTTGACTTTTCGTTTAGGATTTATAGGCTTTTGACTGTATTTTGCCCCGCCCCTTTTCTAAATGACCCTGTTACAGCCAACCAAATGCAAAATTTCAATTTTTTTTTGATAATTATTTATCTAGAGAATCCAGAGAATAGGCCTAGACTGGTTTGCTTCCGATCGGGCGAAAAACCAGGGACTAGTTCGCAAAAGTAGGTTTTGGACAAATATGGCCATAACAAATTTTCAGTGATGTAAAAATCTTGATTCTAGGTCAAACGGTCGAGGAGTTATGGGTAATTTAGTACTTTTGGTTTCTGTAGCGCCACCTATGGGCCAATCGGGGTCATACTCTGATAGGTTCTCCCCAAAAGTGTGGCCTACCATCTGGCCGAGTTTCAAGTCTCTAGGCCTTACGGTTTGGGCTGCACGATGCGTTTTAGGGCAATTTTTTTTTTCAAATAGCAAATACAATAGGTTTTCAGCACTAAAGTGCTTGAACACCTAATAAGAATGAGACCTTTTTGACAGTTATAGCGCCACCTATGGTCCGATCTCCATGAAACTTTGCATGCTTCTTCACCATGTTATGACACATATGCTCATCAATTTTTGTGAAGTTTTGACTTTTCGTTTAGGATTTATAGGCTTTTGACTGTATTTTGCCCCGCCCCTTTTCTAAATGACCCTGTTACAGCCAACCAAATGCAAAATTTCAAATTTTTTCGATAATTATTGATCTAGAGAGTCCAGAGAATAGGCCTAGACTGGTTTGGTTCCGATCGGGCGAAAAACCAGGGACTAGTTCGCAAAAGTAGGTTTTGGAAAAATATGGCCATAACAAATTTTCAGTGATGTAAAAATCTTGATTCTAGGTCAAACGGTCGAGGAGTTATGGGTAATTTAGTACTTTTGGTTTCTGTAGCGCCACCTATGGGCCAATCGGGGTCATACTCTGATAGGTTCTCCCCAGAAGTGTGGCCTACCATCTGGCCGAGTTTCAAGTCTCTAGGCCTTACGGTTTGGGCTGCACGATGCATTTAGGGCAATTTTTTTTTCAAATAGCAAATACAATAGGTTTTCAGCACTAAAGTGCTTGAACACCTAATAAGAATGAGACCTTTTTGACAGTTATAGCGCCACCTATGGTCCGATCTCCATGAAACTTTGTATGCTTCTTCACCATGTTATGACACATATGCTCATCAATTTTTGTGAAGTTTTGACTTTTCGTTTAGGATTTATAGGCTTTTGACTGTATTTTGCCCCGCCCCTTTTCTAAATGACCCTGTTACAGCCAACCAAATGCAAAATTTAAAAAAAAATTTGATAATTATTGATCTAGAGAGTCCAGAGAATAGGCCTAGACTGGTTTGGTTCCGATCGGGCGAAAAACCAGGGACTAGTTCGCAAAAGTAGGTTTTGGACAAAACTGGCCATAACAATTTTTTCTTGCTCAAATACATCTTGTCCGTCTTGAGCCATGGATCACAGTGATGTAAAAATCTTGATTCTAGGTCAAACGGTCGAGGAGTTATGGGTAATTTAGTACTTTTGGTTGCTGTAGCGCCACCTATTGGCCAATCGGGGTCATACTCTGATAGGTTCTCCCCAAAAGTGTGGCCTACCATCTGGCCGAGTTTCAAGTCTCTAGGCCTTACGGTTTGGGCTGCACGATGCATTTAGGGCATTTTTTTTTTTCAAATAGCAAATACAATAGGTTTTCAGCACTAAAGTGCTTGAACACCTAATAAGAATGAGACCTTTTTGACAGGTATAGCGCCACCTATGGTCCGATCTCCATGAAACTTTGCATGCTTCTTCACCATGTTATGACACATATGCTCATCAATTTTTGTGAAGTTTTGACTTTTCGTTTAGGATTTAAAGGCTTTTGACTGTATTTTGCCCCGCCCCTTTTATAAATTACCCTGTTACAGCCAACCAAATGCAAAATTTCAAATTTTTTTCGATAATTATTTATCTAGAGAGTCCAAAGAATAGGCCTAGACTGGTTTGCTTCCGATCGGGCGAAAAACCAGGGACTAGTTCGCAAAAGTAGGTTTTGGACAAAACTGGCCATAACAATTTTTTCTTGCTCAAATCGAGAATCCGAGATATATATCTTGTCCGTCTTGAGCCATGGATCACAGTGATGTAAAAAATCTTGATTCTAGGTCAAACGGTCGAGGAGTTATGGGTAATTTAGTACTTTTGGTTGCTGTAGCGCCACCTACTGGCCAATCGGGGTCATACTCTGATAGGTTCTCCCCAAAAGTGTGGCCTACCATCTGGCCGAGTTTCAAGTCTCTAGGCCGTACGGTTTGGGCTGCACGATGCATTTAGGGCAATTTTTTTTTTCAAATAGCAAATACAATAGGTTTTCAGCACTAAAGTGCTTGAACACCTAATAAGAATGAGACCTTTTTGAAAGTTACAGCGCCACCTATGGTCCGATCTCCATGAAACTTTGCATGCTTCTTCACCATGTTATGACACATATGCTCATCAATTTTTGTGAAGTTTTGACTTTTCGTTTAGGATTTATAGGCTTTTGACTGTATTTTGCCCCGCCCCTTTTCTAAATTACCCTGTTACAGCCAACCAAATGCAAAATTTCAAATTTTTTTCGATAATTATTTATCTAGAGAGTCCAGAGAATAGGCCTAGACTGGTTTGCTTACGATCGGGCGAAAAACCAGGGACTAGTTCGCAAAAGTAGGTTTTGGACAAAACTGGCCATAACAATTTTTCTTGCTCAAATCGAGAATCCGAGATATATATCTTGTCCGTCTTGAGCCATGGATCACAGTGATGTAAAAATCTTGATTCTAGGTCAAACGGTCGAGGAGTTATGGGTAATTTAGTACTTTTGGTTGCTGTAGCGCCACCTATTGGCCAATCGGGGTCATACTCTGATAGGTTCTCCCCAAAAGTGTGGCCTACCATCTGGCCGAGTTTCAAGTCTCTAGGCCTTACGGTTTCGGCTGCACGATGCATTTAGGGCAATTTTTTTTTTCAAATAGCAAATACAATAGGTTTTCAGCACTAAAGTGCTTGAACACCTAATAAGAATGAGACCTTTTTGACAGGTATAGCGCCACCTATGGTCCGATCTCCATGAAACTTTGCATGCTTCTTCACCATGTTATGACACATATGCTCATCAATTTTTGTGAAGTTTTGACTTTTCGTTTAGGATTTATAGGCTTTTGACTGTATTTTGCCCCGCCCCTTTTCTAAATGACCCTGTTACAGCCAACCAAATGCAAAATTTCAATTTTTTTTTTGATAATTATTTATCTAGAGAATCCAGAGAATAGGCCTAGACTGGTTTGCTTCCGATCGGGCGAAAAACCAGGGACTAGTTCGCAAAAGTAGGTTTTGGACAAAACTGGCCATAACAATTTTTTCTTGCTCAAATCGAGAATCCGAGATATACATATTGTCCGTCTTGAGCCATGGATCACAGTGATGTAAAAATCTTGATTCTAGGTCAAACGGTCGAGGAGTTATGGGTAATTTAGTACTTTTGGTTGCTGTAGCGCCACCTATTGGCCAATCGGGGTCATACTCTGATAGGTTCTCCCCAAAAGTGTGGCCTACCATCTGGCCGAGTTTCAAGTCTCTAGGCCTTACGGTTTGGGCTGCACGATGCATTTAGGGCAATTTTTTTTTTCAAATAGCAAATACAATAGGTTTTCAGCACTAAAGTGCTTGAACACCTAATAAGAATGAGACCTTTTTGACAGGTATAGCGCCACCTATGGTCCGATCTCCATGAAACTTTGCATGCTTCTTCACCATGTTATGACACATATGCTCATCAATTTTTGTGAAGTTTTGACTTTTCGTTTAGGATTTATAGGCTTTTGACTGTATTTTGCCCCGCCCCTTTTCTAAATGACCCTGTTACAGCCAACCAAATGCAAAATTTCAATTTTTTTTTGATAATTATTTATCTAGAGAATCCAGAGAATAGGCCTAGACTGGTTTGCTTCCGATCGGGCGAAAAACCAGGGACTAGTTCGCAAAAGTAGGTTTTGGACAAAACTGGCCATAACAATTTTTTCTTGCTCAAATCGAGAATCCGAGATATACATATTGTCCGTCTTGAGCCATGGATCACAGTGATGTAAAAATCTTGATTCTAGGTCAAACGGTCGAGGAGTTATGGGTAATTTAGTACTTTTGGTTGCTGTAGCGCCACCTATTGGCCAATCGGGGTCATACTCTGATAGGTTCTCCCCAAAAGTGTGGCCTACCATCTGGCCGAGTTTCAAGTCTCTAGGCCTTACGGTTTGGGCTGCACGATGCATTTAGGGCAATTTTTTTTTTCAAATAGCAAATACAATAGGTTTTCAGCACTAAAGTGCTTGAACACCTAATAAGAATGAGACCTTTTTGACAGGTATAGCGCCACCTATGGTCCGATCTCCATGAAACTTTGCATGCTTCTTCACCATGTTATGACACATATGCTCATCAATTTTTGTGAAGTTTTGACTTTTCGTTTAGGATTTATAGGCTTTTGACTGTATTTTGCCCCGCCCCTTTTCTAAATGACCCTGTTACAGCCAACCAAATGCAAAATTTCAAATTTTTTCGATAATTATTGATCTAGAGAGTCCAGAGAATAGGCCTAGACTGGTTTGGTTCCGATCGGGCGAAAAACCAGGGACTAGTTCGCAAAAGTAGGTTTTGGACAAATATGGCCATAACAAATTTTCAGTGATGTAAAAATCTTGATTCTAGGTCAAACGGTCGAGGAGTTATGGGTAATTTAGTACTTTTGGTTTCTGTAGCGCCACCTATGGGCCAATCGGGGTCATACTCTGATAGGTTCTCCCCAAAAGTGTGGCCTACCATCTGGCCGAGTTTCAAGTCTCTAGGCCTTACGGTTTGGGCTGCACGATGCATTTAGGGCAATTTTTTTTTTCAAATAGCAAATACAATAGGTTTTCAGCACTAAAGTGCTTGAACACCTAATAAGAATGAGACCTTTTTGACAGGTATAGCGCCACCTATGGTCCGATCTCCATGAAACTTTGCATGCTTCTTCACCATGTTATGACACATATGCTCATCAATTTTTGTGAAGTTTTGACTTTTCGTTTAGGATTTATAGGCTTTTGACTGTATTTTGCCCCGCCCCTTTTCTAAATGACCCTGTTACAGCCAACCAAATGCAAAATTTCAATTTTTTTTTGATAATTATTTATCTAGAGAATCCAGAGAATAGGCCTAGACTGGTTTGCTTCCGATCGGGCGAAAAACCAGGGACTAGTTCGCAAAAGTAGGTTTTGGACAAATATGGCCATAACAAATTTTCAGTGATGTAAAAATCTTGATTCTAGGTCAAACGGTCGAGGAGTTATGGGTAATTTAGTACTTTTGGTTTCTGTAGCGCCACCTATGGGCCAATCGGGGTCATACTCTGATAGGTTCTCCCCAAAAGTGTGGCCTACCATCTGGCCGAGTTTCAAGTCTC
Source organism: Gila orcuttii (assembly GCA_026230005.1). Lineage (NCBI taxonomy): Eukaryota > Metazoa > Chordata > Actinopteri > Cypriniformes > Leuciscidae > Gila > Gila orcuttii. The sequence continues at coordinate 36,342,666 of JAPDVR010000005.1, read as the reverse complement.
TAGGCCTTACGGTTTGGGCTGCACGATGCGTTTTAGGGCAATTTTTTTTTTCAAATAGCAAATACAATAGGTTTTCAGCACTAAAGTGCTTGAACACCTAATAAGAATGAGACCTTTTTGACAGTTATAGCGCCACCTATGGTCCGATCTCCATGAAACTTTGCATGCTTCTTCACCATGTTATGACACATATGCTCATCAATTTTTGTGAAGTTTTGACTTTTCGTTTAGGATTTATAGGCTTTTGACTGTATTTTGCCCCGCCCCTTTTCTAAATGACCCTGTTACAGCCAACCAAATGCAAAATTTAAAAAAAAATTTGATAATTATTGATCTAGAGAGTCCAGAGAATAGGCCTAGACTGGTTTGGTTCCGATCGGGCGAAAAACCAGGGACTAGTTCGCAAAAGTAGGTTTTGGACAAAACTGGCCATAACAATTTTTTCTTGCTCAAATACATCTTGTCCGTCTTGAGCCATGGATCACAGTGATGTAAAAATCTTGATTCTAGGTCAAACGGTTGAGGAGTTATGGGTAATTCAGTACTTTTGGTTTCTGTAGCGCCACCTATGGGCCAATCGGGGTCATACTCTGATAGGTTCTCCCCAAAAGTGTGGCCTACCATCTGGCCGAGTTTCAAGTCTCTAGGCCTTACGGTTTGGGCTGCACGATGCGTTTTAGGGCAATTTTTTTTTCAAATAGCAAATACAATAGGTTTTCAGCACTAAAGTGCTTGAACACCTAATAAGAATGAGACCTTTTTGACAGTTATAGCGCCACCTATGGTCCGATCTCCATGAAACTTTGCATGCTTCTTCACCATGTTATGACACATATGCTCATCAATTTTTGTGAAGTTTTGACTTTTCGTTTAGGATTTATAGGCTTTTGACTGTATTTTGCCCCGCCCCTTTTCTAAATGACCCTGTTACAGCCAACCAAATGCAAAATTTCAATTTTTTTTTGATAATTATTTATCTAGAGAATCCAGAGAATAGGCCTAGACTGGTTTGCTTCCGATCGGGCGAAAAACCAGGGACTAGTTCGCAAAAGTAGGTTTTGGACAAAACTGGCCATAACAATTTTTTCTTGCTCAAATCGAGAATCCGAGATATACATATTGTCCGTCTTGAGCCATGGATCACAGTGATGTAAAAATCTTGATTCTAGGTCAAACGGTCGAGGAGTTATGGGTAATTTAGTACTTTTGGTTGCTGTAGCGCCACCTATTGGCCAATCGGGGTCATACTCTGATAGGTTCTCCCCAAAAGTGTGGCCTACCATCTGGCCGAGTTTCAAGTCTCTAGGCCTTACGGTTTGGGCTGCACGATGCATTTAGGGCAATTTTTTTTTTCAAATAGCAAATACAATAGGTTTTCAGCACTAAAGTGCTTGAACACCTAATAAGAATGAGACCTTTTTGACAGGTATAGCGCCACCTATGGTCCGATCTCCATGAAACTTTGCATGCTTCTTCACCATGTTATGACACATATGCTCATCAATTTTTGTGAAGTTTTGACTTTTCGTTTAGGATTTATAGGCTTTTGACTGTATTTTGCCCCGCCCCTTTTCTAAATGACCCTGTTACAGCCAACCAAATGCAAAATTTCAAATTTTTTCGATAATTATTGATCTAGAGAGTCCAGAGAATAGGCCTAGACTGGTTTGGTTCCGATCGGGCGAAAAACCAGGGACTAGTTCGCAAAAGTAGGTTTTGGACAAATATGGCCATAACAAATTTTCAGTGATGTAAAAATCTTGATTCTAGGTCAAACGGTCGAGGAGTTATGGGTAATTTAGTACTTTTGGTTTCTGTAGCGCCACCTATGGGCCAATCGGGGTCATACTCTGATAGGTTCTCCCCAAAAGTGTGGCCTACCATCTGGCCGAGTTTCAAGTCTCTAGGCCTTACGGTTTGGGCTGCACGATGCATTTAGGGCAATTTTTTTTTTCAAATAGCAAATACAATAGGTTTTCAGCACTAAAGTGCTTGAACACCTAATAAGAATGAGACCTTTTTGACAGGTATAGCGCCACCTATGGTCCGATCTCCATGAAACTTTGCATGCTTCTTCACCATGTTATGACACATATGCTCATCAATTTTTGTGAAGTTTTGACTTTTCGTTTAGGATTTATAGGCTTTTGACTGTATTTTGCCCCGCCCCTTTTCTAAATGACCCTGTTACAGCCAACCAAATGCAAAATTTCAATTTTTTTTTGATAATTATTTATCTAGAGAATCCAGAGAATAGGCCTAGACTGGTTTGCTTCCGATCGGGCGAAAAACCAGGGACTAGTTCGCAAAAGTAGGTTTTGGACAAATATGGCCATAACAAATTTTCAGTGATGTAAAAATCTTGATTCTAGGTCAAACGGTCGAGGAGTTATGGGTAATTTAGTACTTTTGGTTTCTGTAGCGCCACCTATGGGCCAATCGGGGTCATACTCTGATAGGTTCTCCCCAAAAGTGTGGCCTACCATCTGGCCGAGTTTCAAGTCTCTAGGCCTTACGGTTTGGGCTGCACGATGCGTTTTAGGGCAATTTTTTTTTTCAAATAGCAAATACAATAGGTTTTCAGCACTAAAGTGCTTGAACACCTAATAAGAATGAGACCTTTTTGACAGTTATAGCGCCACCTATGGTCCGATCTCCATGAAACTTTGCATGCTTCTTCACCATGTTATGACACATATGCTCATCAATTTTTGTGAAGTTTTGACTTTTCGTTTAGGATTTATAGGCTTTTGACTGTATTTTGCCCCGCCCCTTTTCTAAATGACCCTGTTACAGCCAACCAAATGCAAAATTTAAAAAAAAATTTGATAATTATTGATCTAGAGAGTCCAGAGAATAGGCCTAGACTGGTTTGGTTCCGATCGGGCGAAAAACCAGGGACTAGTTCGCAAAAGTAGGTTTTGGACAAAACTGGCCATAACAATTTTTTCTTGCTCAAATACATCTTGTCCGTCTTGAGCCATGGATCACAGTGATGTAAAAATCTTGATTCTAGGTCAAACGGTTGAGGAGTTATGGGTAATTCAGTACTTTTGGTTTCTGTAGCGCCACCTATGGGCCAATCGGGGTCATACTCTGATAGGTTCTCCCCAAAAGTGTGGCCTACCATCTGGCCGAGTTTCAAGTCTCTAGGCCTTACGGTTTGGGCTGCACGATGCGTTTTAGGGCAATTTTTTTTTCAAATAGCAAATACAATAGGTTTTCAGCACTAAAGTGCTTGAACACCTAATAAGAATGAGACCTTTTTGACAGTTATAGCGCCACCTATGGTCCGATCTCCATGAAACTTTGCATGCTTCTTCACCATGTTATGACACATATGCTCATCAATTTTTGTGAAGTTTTGACTTTTCGTTTAGGATTTATAGGCTTTTGACTGTATTTTGCCCCGCCCCTTTTCTAAATGACCCTGTTACAGCCAACCAAATGCAAAATTTCAAATTTTTTCGATAATTATTGATCTAGAGAGTCCAGAGAATAGGCCTAGACTGGTTTGGTTCCGATCGGGCAAAAAACCAGGGACTAGTTTGCAAAAGTAGGTTTTGGACAAAACTGGCCATAACAATTTTTTCTTGCTCAAATCGAGAATCCGAGATATACATATTGTCCGTCTTGAGCCATGGATCACAGTGATGTAAAAATCTTGATTCTAGGTCAAACGGTCGAGGAGTTATGGGTAATTTAGTACTTTTGGTTGCTGTAGCGCCACCTATTGGCCAATCGGGGTCATACTCTGATAGGTTCTCCCCAAAAGTGTGGCCTACCATCTGGCCGAGTTTCAAGTCTCTAGGCCTTACGGTTTGGGCTGCACGATGCATTTAGGGCATTTTTTTTTTTCAAATAGCAAATACAATAGGTTTTCAGCACTAAAGTGCTTGAACACCTAATAAGAATGAGACCTTTTTGACAGGTATAGCGCCACCTATGGTCCGATCTCCATGAAACTTTGCATGCTTCTTCACCATGTTATGACACATATGCTCATCAATTTTTGTGAAGTTTTGACTTTTCGTTTAGGATTTCAAGGCTTTTGACTGTATTTTGCCCCGCCCCTTTTCTAAATTACCCTGTTACAGCCAACCAAATGCAAAATTTCAAATTTTTTTCGATAATTATTTATCTAGAGAGTCCAGAGAATAGGCCTAGACTGGTTTGCTTCCGATCGGGCGAAAAACCAGGGACTAGTTCGCAAAAGTAGGTTTTGGACAAAACTGGCCATAACAATTTTTTCTTGCTCAAATCGAGAATCCGAGATATATATCTTGTCCGTCTTGAGCCATGGATCACAGTGATGTAAAAAATCTTGATTCTAGGTCAAACGGTCGAGGAGTTATGGGTAATTTAGTACTTTTGGTTGCTGTAGCGCCACCTACTGGCCAATCGGGGTCATACTCTGATAGGTTCTCCCCAAAAGTGTGGCCTACCATCTGGCCGAGTTTCAAGTCTCTAGGCCGTACGGTTTGGGCTGCACGATGCATTTAGGGCAATTTTTTTTTTCAAATAGCAAATACAATAGGTTTTCAGCACTAAAGTGCTTGAACACCTAATAAGAATGAGACCTTTTTGAAAGTTACAGCGCCACCTATGGTCCGATCTCCATGAAACTTTGCATGCTTCTTCACCATGTTATGACACATATGCTCATCAATTTTTGTGAAGTTTTGACTTTTCGTTTAGGATTTATAGGCTTTTGACTGTATTTTGCCCCGCCCCTTTTCTAAATTACCCTGTTACAGCCAACCAAATGCAAAATTTCAATTTTTTTTCGATAATTATTTATCTAGAGAGTCCAGAGAATAGGCCTAGACTGGTTTGCTTACGATCGGGCGAAAAACCAGGGACTAGTTCGCAAAAGTAGGTTTTGGACAAAACTGGCCATAACAATTTTTCTTGCTCAAATCGAGAATCCGAGATATATATCTTGTCCGTCTTGAGCCATGGATCACAGTGATGTAAAAATCTTGATTCTAGGTCAAACGGTCGAGGAGTTATGGGTAATTTAGTACTTTTGGTTGCTGTAGCGCCACCTATTGGCCAATCGGGGTCATACTCTGATAGGTTCTCCCCAAAAGTGTGGCCTACCATCTGGCTGAGTTTCAAGTCTCTAGGCCTTACGGTTTGGGCTGCACGATGCATTTAGGGCAATTTTTTTTTTCAAATAGCAAATACAATAGGTTTTCAGCACTAAAGTGCTTGAACACCTAATAAGAATGAGACCTTTTTGACAGGTATAGCGCCACCTATGGTCCGATCTCCATGAAACTTTGCATGCTTCTTCACCATGTTATGACACATATGCTCATCAATTTTTGTGAAGTTTTGACTTTTCGTTTAGGATTTATAGGCTTTTGACTGTATTTTGCCCCGCCCCTTTTTCTAAATGACCCTGTTACAGCCAACCAAATGCAAAATTTCAATTTTTTTTTTGATAATTATTTATCTAGAGAATCCAGAGAATAGGCCTAGACTGGTTTGCTTCCGATCGGGCGAAAAACCAGGGACTAGTTCGCAAAAGTAGGTTTTGGACAAAACTGGCCATAACAATTTTTTCTTGCTCAAATCGAGAATCCGAGATATACATATTGTCCGTCTTGAGCCATGGATCACAGTGATGTAAAAATCTTGATTCTAGGTCAAACGGTCGAGGAGTTATGGGTAATTTAGTACTTTTGGTTGCTGTAGCGCCACCTATTGGCCAATCGGGGTCATACTCTGATAGGTTCTCCCCAAAAGTGTGGCCTACCATCTGGCCGAGTTTCAAGTCTCTAGGCCTTACGGTTTGGGCTGCACGATGCATTTAGGGCAATTTTTTTTTTTCAAATAGCAAATACAATAGGTTTTCAGCACTAAAGTGCTTGAACACCTAATAAGAATGAGACCTTTTTGACAGGTATAGCGCCACCTATGGTCCGATCTCCATGAAACTTTGCATGCTTCTTCACCATGTTATGACACATATGCTCATCAATTTTTGTGAAGTTTTGACTTTTCGTTTAGGATTTATAGGCTTTTGACTGTATTTTGCCCCGCCCCTTTTCTAAATGACCCTGTTACAGCCAACCAAATGCAAAATTTCAATTTTTTTTTGATAATTATTTATCTAGAGAATCCAGAGAATAGGCCTAGACTGGTTTGCTTCCGATCGGGCGAAAAACCAGGGACTAGTTCGCAAAAGTAGGTTTTGGACAAAACTGGCCATAACAATTTTTTCTTGCTCAAATCGAGAATCCGAGATATACATATTGTCCGTCTTGAGCCATGGATCACAGTGATGTAAAAATCTTGATTCTAGGTCAAACGGTCGAGGAGTTATGGGTAATTTAGTACTTTTGGTTGCTGTAGCGCCACCTATTGGCCAATCGGGGTCATACTCTGATAGGTTCTCCCCAAAAGTGTGGCCTACCATCTGGCCGAGTTTCAAGTCTCTAGGCCTTACGGTTTGGGCTGCACGATGCATTTAGGGCAATTTTTTTTTTCAAATAGCAAATACAATAGGTTTTCAGCACTAAAGTGCTTGAACACCTAATAAGAATGAGACCTTTTTGACAGGTATAGCGCCACCTATGGTCCGATCTCCATGAAACTTTGCATGCTTCTTCACCATGTTATGACACATATGCTCATCAATTTTTGTGAAGTTTTGACTTTTCGTTTAGGATTTATAGGCTTTTGACTGTATTTTGCCCCGCCCCTTTTCTAAATGACCCTGTTACAGCCAACCAAATGCAAAATTTCAAATTTTTTCGATAATTATTGATCTAGAGAGTCCAGAGAATAGGCCTAGACTGGTTTGGTTCCGATCGGGCGAAAAACCAGGGACTAGTTCGCAAAAGTAGGTTTTGGACAAATATGGCCATAACAAATTTTCAGTGATGTAAAAATCTTGATTCTAGGTCAAACGGTCGAGGAGTTATGGGTAATTTTAGTACTTTTGGTTTCTGTAGCGCCACCTATGGGCCAATCGGGGTCATACTCTGATAGGTTCTCCCCAAAAGTGTGGCCTACCATCTGGCCGAGTTTCAAGTCTCTAGGCCTTACGGTTTGGGCTGCACGATGCATTTAGGGCAATTTTTTTTTTCAAATAGCAAATACAATAGGTTTTCAGCACTAAAGTGCTTGAACACCTAATAAGAATGAGACCTTTTTGACAGTTATAGCGCCACCTATGGTCCGATCTCCATGAAACTTTGCATGCTTCTTCACCATGTTATGACACATATGCTCATCAATTTTTGTGAAGTTTTGACTTTTCGTTTAGGATTTATAGGCTTTTGACTGTATTTTGCCCCGCCCCTTTTCTAAATGACCCTGTTACAGCCAACCAAATGCAAAATTTCAAATTTTTTCGATAATTATTGATCTAGAGAGTCCAGAGAATAGGCCTAGACTGGTTTGGTTCCGATCGGGCGAAAAACCAGGGACTAGTTCGCAAAAGTAGGTTTTGGACAAATATGGCCATAACAAATTTTCAGTGATGTAAAAATCTTGATTCTAGGTCAAACGGTCGAGGAGTTATGGGTAATTTAGTACTTTTGGTTTCTGTAGCGCCACCTATGGGCCAATCGGGGTCATACTCTGATAGGTTCTCCCCAAAAGTGTGGCCTACCATCTGGCCGAGTTTCAAGTCTCTAGGCCTTACGGTTTGGGCTGCACGATGCGTTTTAGGGCAATTTTTTTTTTCAAATAGCAAATACAATAGGTTTTCAGCACTAAAGTGCTTGAACACCTAATAAGAATGAGACCTTTTTGACAGTTATAGCGCCACCTATGGTCCGATCTCCATGAAACTTTGCATGCTTCTTCACCATGTTATGACACATATGCTCATCAATTTTTGTGAAGTTTTGACTTTTCGTTTAGGATTTATAGGCTTTTGACTGTATTTTGCCCCGCCCCTTTTCTAAATGACCCTGTTACAGCCAACCAAATGCAAAATTTCAAATTTTTTCGATAATTATTGATCTAGAGAGTCCAGAGAATAGGCCTAGACTGGTTTGGTTCCGATCGGGCGAAAAACCAGGGACTAGTTCGCAAAAGTAGGTTTTGGACAAATATGGCCATAACAAATTTTCAGTGATGTAAAAATCTTGATTCTAGGTCAAACGGTCGAGGAGTTATGGGTAATTTAGTACTTTTGGTTTCTGTAGCGCCACCTATGGGCCAATCGGGGTCATACTCTGATAGGTTCTCCCCAGAAGTGTGGCCTACCATCTGGCCGAGTTTCAAGTCTCTAGGCCTTACGGTTTGGGCTGCACGATGCATTTAGGGCAATTTTTTTTTCAAATAGCAAATACAATAGGTTTTCAGCACTAAAGTGCTTGAACACCTAATAAGAATGAGACCTTTTTGACAGTTATAGCGCCACCTATGGTCCGATCTCCATGAAACTTTGTATGCTTCTTCACCATGTTATGACACATATGCTCATCAATTTTTGTGAAGTTTTGACTTTTCGTTTAGGATTTATAGGCTTTTGACTGTATTTTGCCCCGCCCCTTTTCTAAATGACCCTGTTACAGCCAACCAAATGCAAAATTTAAAAAAAAATTTGATAATTATTGATCTAGAGAGTCCAGAGAATAGGCCTAGACTGGTTTGGTTCCGATCGGGCGAAAAACCAGGGACTAGTTCGCAAAAGTAGGTTTTGGACAAAACTGGCCATAACAATTTTTTCTTGCTCAAATACATCTTGTCCGTCTTGAGCCATGGATCACAGTGATGTAAAAATCTTGATTCTAGGTCAAACGGTCGAGGAGTTATGGGTAATTTAGTACTTTTGGTTGCTGTAGCGCCACCTATTGGCCAATCGGGGTCATACTCTGATAGGTTCTCCCCAAAAGTGTGGCCTACCATCTGGCCGAGTTTCAAGTCTCTAGGCCTTACGGTTTGGGCTGCACGATGCATTTAGGGCAATTTTTTTTTTCAAATAGCAAATACAATAGGTTTTCAGCACTAAAGTGCTTGAACACCTAATAAGAATGAGACCTTTTTGAAAGTTACAGCGCCACCTATGGTCCGATCTCCATGAAACTTTGCATGCTTCTTCACCATGTTATGACACATATGCTCCTCAATTTTTGTGAAGTTTTGACTTTTCGTTTAGGATTTATAGGCTTTTGACTGTATTTTGCCCCGCCCCTTTTCTAAATTACCCTGTTACAGCCAACCAAATGCAAAATTTCAAATTTTTTTCGATAATTATTTATCTAGAGAGTCCAGAGAATAGGCCTAGACTGGTTTGCTTCCGATCGGGCGAAAAACCAGGGACTAGTTCGCAAAAGTAGGTTTTGGACAAAACTGGCCATAACAATTTTTTCTTGCTCAAATCGAGAATCCGAGATATACATATTGTCCGTCTTGAGCCATGGATCACAGTGATGTAAAAATCTTGATTCTAGGTCAAACGGTCGAGGAGTTATGGGTAATTTAGTACTTTTGGTTGCTGTAGCGCCACCTATTGGCCAATCGGGGTCATACTCTGATAGGTTCTCCCCAAAAGTGTGGCCTACCATCTGGCCGAGTTTCAAGTCTCTAGGCCTTACGGTTTGGGCTGCACGATGCATTTAGGGCAATTTTTTTTTTCAAATAGCAAATACAATAGGTTTTCAGCACTAAAGTGCTTGAACACCTAATAAGAATGAGACCTTTTTGACAGGTATAGCGCCACCTATGGTCCGATCTCCATGAAACTTTGCATGCTTCTTCACCATGTTATGACACATATGCTCATCAATTTTTGTGAAGTTTTGACTTTTCGTTTAGGATTTATAGGCTTTTGACTGTATTTTGCCCCGCCCCTTTTCTAAATGACCCTGTTACAGCCAACCAAATGCAAAATTTCAATTTTTTTTTTGATAATTATTTATCTAGAGAATCCAGAGAATAGGCCTAGACTGGTTTGCTTCCGATCGGGCGAAATACCAGGGACTAGTTCGCAAAAGTAGGTTTTGGACAAAACTGGCCATAACAATTTTTTCTTGCTCAAATCGAGAATCCGAGATATACATATTGTCCGTCTTGAGCCATGGATCACAGTGATGTAAAAATCTTGATTCTAGGTCAAACGGTCGAGGAGTTATGGGTAATTTAGTACTTTTGGTTGCTGTAGCGCCACCTATTGGCCAATCGGGGTCATACTCTGATAGGTTCTCCCCAAAAGTGTGGCCTACCATCTGGCCGAGTTTCAAGTCTCTAGGCCTTACGGTTTGGGCTGCACGATGCATTTAGGGCAATTTTTTTTTTCAAATAGCAAATACAATAGGTTTTCAGCACTAAAGTGCTTGAACACCTAATAAGAATGAGACCTTTTTGACAGGTATAGCGCCACCTATGGTCCGATCTCCATGAAACTTTGCATGCTTCTTCACCATGTTATGACACATATGCTCATCAATTTTTGTGAAGTTTTGACTTTTCGTTTAGGATTTATAGGCTTTTGACTGTATTTTGCCCCGCCCCTTTTCTAAATGACCCTGTTACAGCCAACCAAATGCAAAATTTCAATTTATTTTGATAATTATTTATCTAGAGAATCCAGAGAATAGGCCTAGACTGGTTTGCTTCCGATCGGGCGAAAAACCAGGGACTAGTTCGCAAAAGTAGGTTTTGGATAAAACTGGCCATAACAATTTTTTCTTGCTCAAATCGAGAATCCGAGATATACATATTGTCCGTCTTGAGCCATGGATCACAGTGATGTAAAAATCTTGATTCTAGGTCAAACGGTCGAGGAGTTATGGGTAATTTAGTACTTTTGGTTGCTGTAGCGCCACCTATTGGCCAATCGGGGTCATACTCTGATAGGTTCTCCCCAAAAGTGTGGCCTACCATCTGGCCGAGTTTCAAGTCTCTAGGCCTTACGGTTTGGGCTGCACGATGCATTTAGGGCAATTTTTTTTTTCAAATAGCAAATACAATAGGTTTTCAGCACTAAAGTGCTTGAACACCTAATAAGAATGAGACCTTTTTGACAGGTATAGCGCCACCTATGGTCCGATCTCCATGAAACTTTGCATGCTTCTTCACCATGTTATGACACATATGCTCATCAATTTTTGTGAAGTTTTGACTTTTCGTTTAGGATTTATAGGCTTTTGACTGTATTTTGCCCCGCCCCTTTTCTAAATGACCCTGTTACAGCCAACCAAATGCAAAATTTCAAATTTTTTCGATAATTATTGATCTAGAGAGTCCAGAGAATAGGCCTAGACTGGTTTGGTTCCGATCGGGCGAAAAACCAGGGACTAGTTCGCAAAAGTAGGTTTTGGACAAATATGGCCATAACAAATTTTCAGTGATGTAAAAATCTTGATTCTAGGTCAAACGGTCGAGGAGTTATGGGTAATTTAGTACTTTTGGTTTCTGTAGCGCCACCTATGGGCCAATCGGGGTCATACTCTGATAGGTTCTCCCCAGAAGTGTGGCCTACCATCTGGCCGAGTTTCAAGTCTCTAGGCCTTACGGTTTGGGCTGCACGATGCATTTAGGGCAATTTTTTTTTCAAATAGCAAATACAATAGGTTTTCAGCACTAAAGTGATTGAACACCTAATAAGAATGAGACCTTTTTGACAGTTATAGCGCCACCTATGGTCCGATCTCCATGAAACTTTGTATGCTTCTTCACCATGTTATGACACATATGCTCATCAATTTTTGTGAAGTTTTGACTTTTCGTTTAGGATTTATAGGCTTTTGACTGTATTTTGCCCCGCCCCTTTTCTAAATGACCCTGTTACAGCCAACCAAATGCAAAATTTAAAAAAAAATTTGATAATTATTGATCTAGAGAGTCCAGAGAATAGGCCTAGACTGGTTTGGTTCCGATCGGGCGAAAAACCAGGGACTAGTTCGCAAAAGTAGGTTTTGGACAAAACTGGCCATAACAATTTTTTCTTGCTCAAATACATCTTGTCCGTCTTGAGCCATGGATCACAGTGATGTAAAAATCTTGATTCTAGGTCAAACGGTCGAGGAGTTATGGGTAATTTAGTACTTTTGGTTGCTGTAGCGCCACCTATTGGCCAATCGGGGTCATACTCTGATAGGTTCTCCCCAAAAGTGTGGCCTACCATCTGGCCGAGTTTCAAGTCTCTAGGCCTTACGGTTTGGGCTGCACGATGCATTTAGGGCAATTTTTTTTTTCAAATAGCAAATACAATAGGTTTTCAGCACTAAAGTGCTTGAACACCTAATAAGAATGAGACCTTTTTGACAGGTATAGCGCCACCTATGGTCCGATCTCCATGAAACTTTGCATGCTTCTTCACCATGTTATGACACATATGCTCATCAATTTTTGTGAAGTTTTGACTTTTCGTTTAGGATTTATAGGCTTTTGACTGTATTTTGCCCCGCCCCTTTTCTAAATGACCCTGTTACAGCCAACCAAATGCAAAATTTCAATTTTTTTTTTGATAATTATTTATCTAGAGAATCCAGAGAATAGGCCTAGACTGGTTTGCTTCCGATCGGGCGAAAAACCAGGGACTAGTTCGCAAAAGTAGGTTTTGGACAAAACTGGCCATAACAATTTTTTCTTGCTCAAATCGAGAATCCGAGATATACATATTGTCCGTCTTGAGCCATGGATCACAGTGATGTAAAAATCTTGATTCTAGGTCAAACGGTCGAGGAGTTATGGGTAATTTAGTACTTTTGGTTGCTGTAGCGCCACCTATTGGCCAATCGGGGTCATACTCTGATAGGTTCTCCCCAAAAGTGTGGCCTACCATCTGGCCGAGTTTCAAGTCTCTAGGCCTTACGGTTTGGGCTGCACGATGCATTTAGGGCAATTTTTTTTTTCAAATAGCAAATACAATAGGTTTTCAGCACTAAAGTGCTTGAACACCTAATAAGAATGAGACCTTTTTGACAGGTATAGCGCCACCTATGGTCCGATCTCCATGAAACTTTGCATGCTTCTTCACCATGTTATGACACATATGCTCATCAATTTTTGTGAAGTTTTGACTTTTCGTTTAGGATTTATAGGCTTTTGACTGTATTTTGCCCCGCCCCTTTTCTAAATGACCCTGTTACAGCCAACCAAATGCAAAATTTCAATTTTTTTTTGATAATTATTTATCTAGAGAATCCAGAGAATAGGCCTAGACTGGTTTGCTTCCGATCGGGCGAAAAACCAGGGACTAGTTCGCAAAAGTAGGTTTTGGACAAATATGGCCATAACAAATTTTCAGTGATGTAAAAATCTTGATTCTAGGTCAAACGGTCGAGGAGTTATGGGTAATTTAGTACTTTTGGTTTCTGTAGCGCCACCTATGGGCCAATCGGGGTCATACTCTGATAGGTTCTCCCCAAAAGTGTGGCCTACCATCTGGCCGAGTTTCAAGTCTCTAGGCCTTACGGTTTGGGCTGCACGATGCATTTAGGGCAATTTTTTTTTTCAAATAGCAAATACAATAGGTTTTCAGCACTAAAGTGCTTTAACACCTAATAAGAATGAGACCTTTTTGACAGTTATAGCGCCACCTATGGTCCGATCTCCATGAAACTTTGCATGCTTCTTCACCATGTTATGACACATATGCTCATCAATTTTTGTGAAGTTTTGACTTTTCGTTTAGGATTTATAGGCTTTTGACTGTATTTTGCCCCGCCCCTTTTCTAAATGACCCTGTTACAGCCAACCAAATGCAAAATTTCAAATTTTTTCGATAATTATTGATCTAGAGAGTCCAGAGAATAGGCCTAGACTGGTTTGGTTCCGATCGGGCGAAAAACCAGGGACTAGTTCGCAAAAGTAGGTTTTGGACAAATATGGCCATAACAAATTTTCAGTGATGTAAAAATCTTGATTCTAGGTCAAACGGTCGAGGAGTTATGGGTAATTTAGTACTTTTGGTTTCTGTAGCGCCACCTATGGGCCAATCGGGGTCATACTCTGATAGGTTCTCCCCAAAAGTGTGGCCTACCATCTGGCCGAGTTTCAAGTCTCTAGGCCTTACGGTTTGGGCTGCACGATGCGTTTTAGGGCAATTTTTTTTTTCAAATAGCAAATACAATAGGTTTTCAGCACTAAAGTGCTTGAACACCTAATAAGAATGAGACCTTTTTGACAGTTATAGCGCCACCTATGGTCCGATCTCCATGAAACTTTGCATGCTTCTTCACCATGTTATGACACATATGCTCATCAATTTTTGTGAAGTTTTGACTTTTCGTTTAGGATTTATAGGCTTTTGACTGTATTTTGCCCCGCCCCTTTTCTAAATGACCCTGTTACAGCCAACCAAATGCAAAATTTCAAATTTTTTCGATAATTATTGATCTAGAGAGTCCAGAGAATAGGCCTAGACTGGTTTGGTTCCGATCGGGCGAAAAACCAGGGACTAGTTCGCAAAAGTAGGTTTTGGACAAATATGGCCATAACAAATTTTCAGTGATGTAAAAATCTTGATTCTAGGTCAAACGGTCGAGGAGTTATGGGTAATTTAGTACTTTTGGTTTCTGTAGCGCCACCTATGGGCCAATCGGGGTCATACTCTGATAGGTGCTCCCCAGAAGTGTGGCCTACCATCTGGCCGAGTTTCAAGTCTCTAGGCCTTACGGTTTGGGCTGCACGATGCATTTAGGGCAATTTTTTTTTCAAATAGCAAATACAATAGGTTTTCAGCACTAAAGTGCTTGAACACCTAATAAGAATGAGACCTTTTTGACAGTTATAGCGCCACCTATGGTCCGATCTCCATGAAACTTTGTATGCTTCTTCACCATGTTATGACACATATGCTCATCAATTTTTGTGAAGTTTTGACTTTTCGTTTAGGATTTATAGGCTTTTGACTGTATTTTGCCCCGCCCCTTTTCTAAATGACCCTGTTACAGCCAACCAAATGCAAAATTTAAAAAAAAATGTGATAATTATTGATCTAGAGAGTCCAGAGAATAGGCCTAGACTGGTTTGGTTCCGATCGGGCGAAAAACCAGGGACTAGTTCGCAAAAGTAGGTTTTGGACAAAACTGGCCATAACAATTTTTTCTTGCTCAAATCGAGAATCCGAGATATATATCTTGTCCGTCTTGAGCCATGGATCACAGTGATGTAAAAATCTTGATTCTAGGTCAAACGGTCGAGGAGTTATGGGTAATTTAGTACTTTTGGTTGCTGTAGCGCCACCTATTGGCCAATCGGGGTCATACTCTGATAGGTTCTCCCCAAAAGTGTGGCCTACCATCTGGCCGAGTTTCAAGTCTCTAGGCCTTACGGTTTGGGCTGCACGATGCATTTAGGGCAATTTTTTTTTTCAAATAGCAAATACAATAGGTTTTCAGCACTAAAGTGCTTGAACACCTAATAAGAATGAGACCTTTTTGAAAGTTACAGCGCCACCTATGGTCCGATCTCCATGAAACTTTGCATGCTTCTTCACCATGTTATGACACATATGCTCCTCAATTTTTGTGAAGTTTTGACTTTTCGTTTAGGATTTATAGGCTTTTGACTGTATTTTGCCCCGCCCCTTTTCTAAATTACCCTGTTACAGCCAACCAAATGCAAAATTTCAAATTTTTTTCGATAATTATTTATCTAGAGAGTCCAGAGAATAGGCCTAGACTGGTTTGCTTCCGATCGGGCGAAAAACCAGGGACTAGTTCGCAAAAGTAGGTTTTGGACAAAACTGGCCATAACAATTTTTTCTTGCTCAAATCGAGAATCCGAGATATACATATTGTCCGTCTTGAGCCATGGATCACAGTGATGTAAAAATCTTGATTCTAGGTCAAACGGTCGAGGAGTTATGGGTAATTTAGTACTTTTGGTTGCTGTAGCGCCACCTATTGGCCAATCGGGGTCATACTCTGATAGGTTCTCCCCAAAAGTGTGGCCTACCATCTGGCCGAGTTTCAAGTCTCTAGGCCTTACGGTTTGGGCTGCACGATGCATTTAGGGCAATTTTTTTTTTCAAATAGCAAATACAATAGGTTTTCAGCACTAAAGTGCTTGAACACCTAATAAGAATGAGACCTTTTTGACAGGTATAGCGCCACCTATGGTCCGATTTCCATGAAACTTTGCATGCTTCTTCACCATGTTATGACACATATGCTCATCAATTTTTGTGAAGTTTTGACTTTTCGTTTAGGATTTATAGGCTTTTGACTGTATTTTGCCCCGCCCCTTTTCTAAATGACCCTGTTACAGCCAACCAAATGCAAAATTTCACATTTTTTCGATAATTATTGATCTAGAGAGTCCAGAGAATAGGCCTAGACTGGTTTGGTTCCGATCGGGCGAAAAACCAGGGACTAGTTCGCAAAAGTAGGTTTTGGACAAATATGGCCATAACAAATTTTCAGTGATGTAAAAATCTTGATTCTAGGTCAAACGGTCGAGGAGTTATGGGTAATTTAGTACTTTTGGTTTCTGTATCGCCACCTATGGGCCAATCGGGGTCATACTCTGATAGGTTCTCCCCAAAAGTGTGGCCTACCATCTGGCCGAGTTTCAAGTCTCTAGGCCTTACGGTTTGGGCTGCACGATGCGTTTTAGGGCAATTTTTTTTTTCAAATAGCAAATACAATAGGTTTTCAGCACTAAAGTGCTTGAACACCTAATAAGAATGAGACCTTTTTGACAGTTATAGCGCCACCTATGGTCCGATCTCCATGAAACTTTGCATGCTTCTTCACCATGTTATGACACATATGCTCATCAATTTTTGTGAAGTTTTGACTTTTCGTTTAGGATTTATAGGCTTTTGACTGTATTTTGCCCCGCCCCTTTTCTAAATGACCCTGTTACAGCCAACCAAATGCAAAATTTCAAATTTTTTCGATAATTATTGATCTAGAGAGTCCAGAGAATAGGCCTAGACTGGTTTGGTTCCGATCGGGCGAAAAACCAGGGACTAGTTCGCAAAAGTAGGTTTTGGACAAATATGGCCATAACAAATTTTCAGTGATGTAAAAATCTTGATTCTAGGTCAAACGGTCGAGGAGTTATGGGTAATTTAGTACTTTTGGTTTCTGTAGCGCCACCTATGGGCCAATCGGGGTCATACTCTGATAGGTTCTCCCCAGAAGTGTGGCCTACCATCTGGCCGAGTTTCAAGTCTCTAGGCCTTACGGTTTGGGCTGCACGATGCATTTAGGGCAATTTTTTTTTCAAATAGCAAATACAATAGGTTTTCAGCACTAAAGTGCTTGAACACCTAATAAGAATGAGACCTTTTTGACAGTTATAGCGCCACCTATGGTCCGATCTCCATGAAACTTTGTATGCTTCTTCACCATGTTATGACACATATGCTCATCAATTTTTGTGAAGTTTTGACTTTTCGTTTAGGATTTATAGGCTTTTGACTGTATTTTGCCCCGCCCCTTTTCTAAATGACCCTGTTACAGCCAACCAAATGCAAAATTTAAAAAAAATTTTGATAATTATTGATCTAGAGAGTCCAGAGAATAGGCCTAGACTGGTTTGGTTCCGATCGGGCGAAAAACCAGGGACTAGTTCGCAAAAGTAGGTTTTGGACAAAACTGGCCATAACAATTTTTTCTTGCTCAAATACATCTTGTCCGTCTTGAGCCATGGATCACAGTGATGTAAAAATCTTGATTCTAGGTCAAACGGTTGAGGAGTTATGGGTAATTCAGTACTTTTGGTTTCTGTAGCGCCACCTATGGGCCAATCGGGGTCATACTCTGATAGGTTCTCCCCAAAAGTGTGGCCTACCATCTGGCCGAGTTTCAAGTCTCTAGGCCTTACGGTTTGGGCTGCACGATGCGTTTTAGGGCAATTTTTTTTTTCAAATAGCAAATACAATAGGTTTTCAGCACTAAAGTGCTTGAACACCTAATAAGAATGAGACCTTTTTGACAGTTATAGCGCCACCTATGGTCCGATCTCCATGAAACTTTGCATGCTTCTTCACCATGTTATGACACATATGCTCATCAATTTTTGTGAAGTTTTGACTTTTCGTTTAGGATTTATAGGCTTTTGACTGTATTTTGCCCCGCCCCTTTTCTAAATGACCCTGTTACAGCCAACCAAATGCAAAATTTCAAATTTTTTCGATAATTATTGATCTAGAGAGTCCAGAGAATAGGCCTAGACTGGTTTGGTTCCGATCGGGCGAAAAACCAGGGACTAGTTCGCAAAAGTAGGTTTTGGACAAATATGGCCATAACAAATTTTCAGTGATGTAAAAATCTTGATTCTAGGTCAAACGGTCGAGGAGTTATGGGTAATTTAGTACTTTTGGTTTCTGTAGCGCCACCTATGGGCCAATCGGGGTCATACTCTGATAGGTTATGATAGCCAACCAAATCCAAAATTTCAAATTTTCTTCGATAATTATTTATCTAGAGAGTCCAGAGAATAGGCCTAGACTGGTTTGCTTCCGATCGGGCGAAAAACCAGGGACTAGTTCGCAAAAGTAGGTTTTGGACAAAACTGGCCATAACAATTTTTTCTTGCTCAAATACATCTTGTCCGTCTTGAGCCATGGATCACAGTGATGTAAAAATCTTGATTCTAGGTCAAACGGTCGAGGAGTTATGGGTAATTCAGTACTTTTGGTTTCTGTGGCGCCACCTATGGGCCAATCGGGGTCATACTCTGATAGGTTCTCCCCAAAAGTGTGGCCTACCATCTGGCCGAGTTTCAAGTCTCTAGGCCTTACGGTTTGGGCTGCACGATGCGTTTTAGGGCAATTTTTTTTTTCAAATAGCAAATACAATAGGTTTTCAGCACTAAAGTGCTTGAACACCTAATAAGAATGAGACCTTTTTGACAGTTATAGCGCCACCTATGGTCCGATCTCCATGAAACTTTGCATGCTTCTTCACCATGTTATGACACATATGCTCATCAATTTTTGTGAAGTTTTGACTTTTCGTTTAGGATTTATAGGCTTTTGACTGTATTTTGCCCCGCCCCTTTTCTAAATGACCCTGTTACAGCCAACCAAATGCAAAATTTCAAATTTTTTCGATAATTATTGATCTAGAGAGTCCAGAGAATAGGCCTAGACTGGTTTGGTTCCGATCGGGCGAAAAACCAGGGACTAGTTCGCAAAAGTAGGTTTTGGACAAATATGGCCATAACAAATTTTCAGTGATGTAAAAATCTTGATTCTAGGTCAAACGGTCGAGGAGTTATGGGTAATTTAGTACTTTTGGTTTCTGTAGCGCCACCTATGGGCCAATCGGGGTCATACTCTGATAGGTTATGATAGCCAACCAAATCCAAAATTTCAAATTTTCTTCGATAATTATTTATCTAGAGAGTCCAGAGAATAGGCCTAGACTGGTTTGCTTCCGATCGGGCGAAAAACCAGGGACTAGTTCGCAAAAGTAGGTTTTGGACAAAACTGGCCATAACAATTTTTTCTTGCTCAAATACATCTTGTCCGTCTTGAGCCATGGATCACAGTGATGTAAAAATCTTGATTCTAGGTCAAACGGTCGAGGAGTTATGGGTAATTCAGTACTTTTGGTTTCTGTAGCGCCACCTATGGGCCAATCGGGGTCATACTCTGATAGGTTCTCCCCAAAAGTGTGGCCTACCATCTGGCCGAGTTTCAAGTCTCTAGGCCTTACGGTTTGGGCTGCACGATGCGTTTTAGGGCAATTTTTTTTTTCAAATAGCAAATACAATAGGTTTTCAGCACTAAAGTGCTTGAACACCTAATAAGAATGAGACCTTTTTGACAGTTATAGCGCCACCTATGGTCCGATCTCCATGAAACTTTGCATGCTTCTTCACCATGTTATGACACATATGCTCATCAATTTTTGTGAAGTTTTGACTTTTCGTTTAGGATTTATAGGCTTTTGACTGTATTTTGCCCCGCCCCTTTTCTAAATTACCCTGTTACAGCCAACCAAATCCAAAATTTCAAATTTTCTTCGATAATTATTTATCTAGAGAGTCCAGAGAATAGGCCTAGACTGGTTTGCTTCCGATCGGGCGAAAAACCAGGGACTAGTTCGCAAAAGTAGGTTTTGGAGAAAACTGGCCATAACAAATTTTCTCTTGCTCAAATCGATAATCCGAGATATACATCTTGTCCGACTTGAGCCATGGATTACAGTGATGTAAAAATCTCGATTCTAGGTCAAACGGTCGAGGAGTTATGGGTAATTTAGTACTTTTGGTTTCTGTAGCGCCACCTATGGGCCAATCGGGGTCATACTCTGATAGGTTCTCCCCAAAAGTGTGGCCTACCATCTGGCCGAGTTTCAAGTCTCTAGGCCTTACGGTTTGGGCTGCACGATGCGTTTTAGGGCAATTTTTTTTTTTCAAATAGCAAATACAATAGGTTTTCAGCACTAAAGTGCTTGAACACCTAATAAGAATGAGACCTTTTTGACAGTTATAGCGCCACCTATGGTCCGATCTCCATGAAACTTTGCATGCTTCTTCACCATGTTATGACACATATGCTCATCAATTTTTGTGAAGTTTTGACTTTTCGTTTAGGATTTATAGGCTTTTGACTGTATTTTGCCCCGCCCCTTTTCTAAATGACCCTGTTACAGCCAACCAAATGCAAAATTTCAAATTTTTTCGATAATTATTGATCTAGAGAGTCCAGAGAATAGGCCTAGACTGGTTTGGTTGCGATCGGGCGAAAAACCAGGGACTAGTTCGCAAAAGTAGGTTTTGGACAAATATGGCCATAACAAATTTTCAGTGATGTAAAAATCTTGATTCTAGGTCAAACGGTCGAGGAGTTATGGGTAATTTAGTACTTTTGGTTTCTGTAGCGCCACCTATGGGCCAATCGGGGTCATACTCTGATAGGTTCTCCCCAGAAGTGTGGCCTACCATCTGGCCGAGTTTCAAGTCTCTAGGCCTTACGGTTTGGGCTGCACGATGCATTTAGGGCAATTTTTTTTTCAAATAGCAAATACAATAGGTTTTCAGCACTAAAGTGCTTGAACACCTAATAAGAATGAGACCTTTTTGACAGTTATAGCGCCACCTATGGTCCGATCTCCATGAAACTTTGTATGCTTCTTCACCATGTTATGACACATATGCTCATCAATTTTTGTGAAGTTTTGACTTTTCGTTTAGGATTTATAGGCTTTTGACTGTATTTTGCCCCGCCCCTTTTCTAAATGACCCTGTTACAGCCAACCAAATGCAAAATTTAAAAAAATTTTTGATAATTATTGATCTAGAGAGTCCAGAGAATAGGCCTAGACTGGTTTGGTTCCGATCGGGCGAAAAACCAGGGACTAGTTCGCAAAAGTAGGTTTTGGACAAAACTGGCCATAACAATTTTTTCTTGCTCAAATACATCTTGTCCGTCTTGAGCCATGGATCACAGTGATGTAAAAATCTTGATTCTAGGTCAAACGGTTGAGGAGTTATGGGTAATTCAGTACTTTTGGTTTCTGTAGCGCCACCTATGGGCCAATCGGGGTCATACTCTGATAGGTTCTCCCCAAAAGTGTGGCCTACCATCTGGCCGAGTTTCAAGTCTCTAGGCCTTACGGTTTGGGCTGCACGATGCGTTTTAGGGCAATTTTTTTTTTCAAATAGCAAATACAATAGGTTTTCAGCACTAAAGTGCTTGAACACCTAATAAGAATGAGACCTTTTTGACAGTTATAGCGCCACCTATGGTCCGATCTCCATGAAACTTTGCATGCTTCTTCACCATGTTATGACACATATGCTCATCAATTTTTGTGAAGTTTTGACTTTTCGTTTAGGATTTATAGGCTTTTGACTGTATTTTGCCCCGCCCCTTTTCTAAATGACCCTGTTACAGCCAACCAAATGCAAAATTTCAAATTTTTTCGATAATTATTGATCTAGAGAGTCCAGAGAATAGGCCTAGACTGGTTTGGTTCCGATCGGGCGAAAAACCAGGGACTAGTTCGCAAAAGTAGGTTTTGGACAAATATGGCCATAACAAATTTTCAGTGATGTAAAAATCTTGATTCTAGGTCAAACGGTCGAGGAGTTATGGGTAATTTAGTACTTTTGGTTTCTGTAGCGCCACCTATGGGCCAATCGGGGTCATACTCTGATAGGTTATGATAGCCAACCAAATCCAAAATTTCAAATTTTCTTCGATAATTATTTATCTAGAGAGTCCAGAGAATAGGCCTAGACTGGTTTGCTTCCGATCGGGCGAAAAACCAGGGACTAGTTCGCAAAAGTAGGTTTTGGACAAAACTGGCCATAACAATTTTTTCTTGCTCAAATACATCTTGTCCGTCTTGAGCCATGGATCACAGTGATGTAAAAATCTTGATTCTAGGTCAAACGGTCGAGGAGTTATGGGTAATTCAGTACTTTTGGTTTCTGTGGCGCCACCTATGGGCCAATCGGGGTCATACTCTGATAGGTTCTCCCCAAAAGTGTGGCCTACCATCTGGCCGAGTTTCAAGTCTCTAGGCCTTACGGTTTGGGCTGCACGATGCGTTTTAGGGCAATTTTTTTTTTCAAATAGCAAATACAATAGGTTTTCAGCACTAAAGTGCTTGAACACCTAATAAGAATGAGACCTTTTTGACAGTTATAGCGCCACCTATGGTCCGATCTCCATGAAACTTTGCATGCTTCTTCACCATGTTATGACACATATGCTCATCAATTTTTGTGAAGTTTTGACTTTTCGTTTAGGATTTATAGGCTTTTGACTGTATTTTGCCCCGCCCCTTTTCTAAATGACCCTGTTACAGCCAACCAAATGCAAAATTTCAAATTTTTTCGATAATTATTGATCTAGAGAGTCCAGAGAATAGGCCTAGACTGGTTTGGTTCCGATCGGGCGAAAAACCAGGGACTAGTTCGCAAAAGTAGGTTTTGGACAAATATGGCCATAACAAATTTTCAGTGATGTAAAAATCTTGATTCTAGGTCAAACGGTCGAGGAGTTATGGGTAATTTAGTACTTTTGGTTTCTGTAGCGCCACCTATGGGCCAATCGGGGTCATACTCTGATAGGTTATGATAGCCAACCAAATCCAAAATTTCAAATTTTCTTCGATAATTATTTATCTAGAGAGTCCAGAGAATAGGCCTAGACTGGTTTGCTTCCGATCGGGCGAAAAACCAGGGACTAGTTCGCAAAAGTAGGTTTTGGACAAAACTGGCCATAACAATTTTTTCTTGCTCAAATACATCTTGTCCGTCTTGAGCCATGGATCACAGTGATGTAAAAATCTTGATTCTAGGTCAAACGGTCGAGGAGTTATGGGTAATTCAGTACTTTTGGTTTCTGTAGCGCCACCTATGGGCCAATCGGGGTCATACTCTGATAGGTTCTCCCCAAAAGTGTGGCCTACCATCTGGCCGAGTTTCAAGTCTCTAGGCCTTACGGTTTGGGCTGCACGATGCGTTTTAGGGCAATTTTTTTTTTCAAATAGCAAATACAATAGGTTTTCAGCACTAAAGTGCTTGAACACCTAATAAGAATGAGACCTTTTTGACAGTTATAGCGCCACCTATGGTCCGATCTCCATGAAACTTTGCATGCTTCTTCACCATGTTATGACACATATGCTCATCAATTTTTGTGAAGTTTTGACTTTTCGTTTAGGATTTATAGGCTTTTGACTGTATTTTGCCCCGCCCCTTTTCTAAATTACCCTGTTACAGCCAACCAAATCCAAAATTTCAAATTTTCTTCGATAATTATTTATCTAGAGAGTCCAGAGAATAGGCCTAGACTGGTTTGCTTCCGATCGGGCGAAAAACCAGGGACTAGTTCGCAAAAGTAGGTTTTGGAGAAAACTGGCCATAACAAATTTTCTCTTGCTCAAATCGATAATCCGAGATATACATCTTGTCCGACTTGAGCCATGGATTACAGTGATGTAAAAATCTCGATTCTAGGTCAAACGGTCGAGGAGTTATGGGTAATTTAGTACTTTTGGTTTCTGTAGCGCCACCTATGGGCCAATCGGGGTCATACTCTGATAGGTTCTCCCCAAAAGTGTGGCCTACCATCTGGCCGAGTTTCAAGTCTCTAGGCCTTACGGTTTGGGCTGCACGATGCGTTTTAGGGCAATTTTTTTTTTTCAAA
Organism: Gila orcuttii; assembly: GCA_026230005.1. Lineage (NCBI taxonomy): Eukaryota > Metazoa > Chordata > Actinopteri > Cypriniformes > Leuciscidae > Gila > Gila orcuttii. The sequence continues at coordinate 36,318,626 of JAPDVR010000005.1, read as the reverse complement.
TAGCAAATACAATAGGTTTTCAGCACTAAAGTGCTTGAACACCTAATAAGAATGAGACCTTTTTGACAGTTATAGCGCCACCTATGGTCCGATCTCCATGAAACTTTGCATGCTTCTTCACCATGTTATGACACATATGCTCATCAATTTTTGTGAAGTTTTGACTTTTCGTTTAGGATTTATAGGCTTTTGACTGTATTTTGCCCCGCCCCTTTTCTAAATGACCCTGTTACAGCCAACCAAATGCAAAATTTCAAATTTTTTCGATAATTATTGATCTAGAGAGTCCAGAGAATAGGCCTAGACTGGTTTGGTTCCGATCGGGCGAAAAACCAGGGACTAGTTCGCAAAAGTAGGTTTTGGACAAATATGGCCATAACAAATTTTCAGTGATGTAAAAATCTTGATTCTAGGTCAAACGGTCGAGGAGTTATGGGTAATTTAGTACTTTTGGTTTCTGTAGCGCCACCTATGGGCCAATCGGGGTCATACTCTGATAGGTTCTCCCCAGAAGTGTGGCCTACCATCTGGCCGAGTTTCAAGTCTCTAGGCCTTACGGTTTGGGCTGCACGATGCATTTAGGGCAATTTTTTTTTCAAATAGCAAATACAATAGGTTTTCAGCACTAAAGTGCTTGAACACCTAATAAGAATGAGACCTTTTTGACAGTTATAGCGCCACCTATGGTCCGATCTCCATGAAACTTTGTATGCTTCTTCACCATGTTATGACACATATGCTCATCAATTTTTGTGAAGTTTTGAATTTTCGTTTAGGATTTATAGGCTTTTGACTGTATTTTGCCCCGCCCCTTTTCTAAATGACCCTGTTACAGCCAACCAAATGCAAAATTTAAAAATTTTTTTGATAATTATTGATCTAGAGAGTCCAGAGAATAGGCCTAGACTGGTTTGGTTCCGATCGGGCGAAAAACCAGGGACTAGTTCGCAAAAGTAGGTTTTGGACAAAACTGGCCATAACAATTTTTCTCTTGTTCAAATCGATAATCCGAGATATACATCTTGTCCGACTTGAGCCATGGATTACAGTGATGTAAAAATCTCGATTCTAGGTCAAACGGTCGAGGAGTTATGGGTAATTTAGTACTTTTGGTTTCTGTAGCGCCACCTATGGGCCAATCGGGGTCATACTCTGATAGGTTCTCCCCAAAAGTGTGGCCTACCATCTGGCCGAGTTTCAAGTCTCTAGGCCTTACGGTTTGGGCTGCACGATGCGTTTTAGGGCAATTTTTTTTTTTCAAATAGCAAATACAATAGGTTTTCAGCACTAAAGTGCTTGAACACCTAATAAGAATGAGACCTTTTTGACAGTTATAGCGCCACCTATGGTCCGATCTCCATGAAACTTTGCATGCTTCTTCACCATGTTATGACACATATGCTCATCAATTTTTGTGAAGTTTTGACTTTTCGTTTAGGATTTATAGGCTTTTGACTGTATTTTGCCCCGCCCCTTTTCTAAATGACCCTGTTACAGCCAACCAAATGCAAAATTTCAAATTTTTTCGATAATTATTGATCTAGAGAGTCCAGAGAATAGGCCTAGACTGGTTTGGTTCCGATCGGGCGAAAAACCAGGGACTAGTTCGCAAAAGTAGGTTTTGGACAAATATGGCCATAACAAATTTTCAGTGATGTAAAAATCTTGATTCTAGGTCAAACGGTCGAGGAGTTATGGGTAATTTAGTACTTTTGGTTTCTGTAGCGCCACCTATGGGCCAATCGGGGTCATACTCTGATAGGTTCTCCCCAGAAGTGTGGCCTACCATCTGGCCGAGTTTCAAGTCTCTAGGCCTTACGGTTTGGGCTGCACGATGCATTTAGGGCAATTTTTTTTTCAAATAGCAAATACAATAGGTTTTCAGCACTAAAGTGCTTGAACACCTAATAAGAATGAGACCTTTTTGACAGTTATAGCGCCACCTATGGTCCGATCTCCATGAAACTTTGTATGCTTCTTCACCATGTTATGACACATATGCTCATCAATTTTTGTGAAGTTTTGACTTTTCGTTTAGGATTTATAGGCTTTTGACTGTATTTTGCCCCGCCCCTTTTCTAAATGACCCTGTTACAGCCAACCAAATGCAAAATTTAATTTTTTTTTTGATAATTATTGATCTAGAGAGTCCAGAGAATAGGCCTAGACTGGTTTGGTTCCGATCGGGCGAAAAACCAGGGACTAGTTCGCAAAAGTAGGTTTTGGACAAAACTGGCCATAACAATTTTTTCTTGCTCAAATACATCTTGTCCGTCTTGAGCCATGGATCACAGTGATGTAAAAATCTTGATTCTAGGTCAAACGGTCGAGGAGTTATGGGTAATTTAGTACTTTTGGTTTCTGTAGCGCCACCTATGGGCCAATCGGGGTCATACTCTGATAGGTTCTCCCCAAAAGTGTGGCCTACCATCTGGCCGAGTTTCAAGTCTCTAGGCCTTACGGTTTGGGCTGCACAATGCATTTAGGGCAATTTTTTTTTTCAAATAGCAAATACAATAGGTTTTCAGCACTAAAGTGCTTGAACACCTAATAAGAATGAGACCTTTTTGACAGTTATAGCGCCACCTATGGTCCGATCTCCATGAAACTTTGCATGCTTCTTCACCATGTTATGACACATATGCTCATCAATTTTTGTGAAGTTTTGACTTTTCGTTTAGGATTTATAGGCTTTTGACTGTATTTTGCCCGCCCCTTTTCTAAATGACCCTGTTACAGCCAACCAAATGCAAAATTTCAAAATTTTTTCGATAATTATTGATCTAGAGAGTCCAGAGAATAGGCCTAGACTGGTTTGGTTCCGATCGGGCGAAAAACCAGGGACTAGTTCGCAAAAGTAGGTTTTGGACAAAACTGGCCATAACAATTTTTTCTTGCTCAAATACATCTTGTCCATCTTGAGCCATGGATCACAGTGATGTAAAAATCTTGATTCTAGGTCAAACGGTTGAGGAGTTATGGGTAATTCAGTACTTTTGGTTGCTGTAGCGCCACCTACTGGCCAATCGGGGTCATACTCTGATAGGTTCTCCCCAAAAGTGTGGCCTACCATCTGGCCGAGTTTCAAGTCTCTAGGCCGTACGGTTTGGGCTGCACGATGCATTTAGGGCAATTTTTTTTTTCAAATAGCAAATACAATAGGTTTTCAGCACTAAAGTGCTTGAACACCTAATAAGAATGAGACCTTTTTGAAAGTTACAGCGCCACCTATGGTCCGATCTCCATGAAACTTTGCATGCTTCTTCACCATGTTATGACACATATGCTCATCAATTTTTGTGAAGTTTTGACTTTTCGTTTAGGATTTATAGGCTTTTGACTGTATTTTGCCCCGCCCCTTTTCTAAATTACCCTGTTACAGCCAACCAAATGCAAAATTTCAAATTTTTTTCGATAATTATTTATCTAGAGAGTCCAGAGAATAGGCCTAGACTGGTTTGCTTCCGATCGGGCGAAAAACCAGGGACTAGTTCGCAAAAGTAGGTTTTGGACAAAACTGGCCATAACAATTTTTTCTTGCTCAAATACATCTTGTCCGTCTTGAGCCATGGATCACAGTGATGTAAAAATCTTGATTCTAGGTCAAACGGTCGAGGAGTTATGGGTAATTTAGTACTTTTGGTTTCTGTAGCGCCACCTATGGGCCAATCGGGGTCATACTCTGATAGGTTCTCCCCAAAAGTGTGGCCTACCATCTGGCCGAGTTTCAAGTCTCTAGGCCTTACGGTTTGGGCTGCACAATGCATTTAGGGCAATTTTTTTTTTCAAATAGCAAATACAATAGGTTTTCAGCACTAAAGTGCTTGAACACCTAATAAGAATGAGACCTTTTTGACAGTTATAGCGCCACCTATGGTCCGATCTCCATGAAACTTTGCATGCTTCTTCACCATGTTATGACACATATGCTCATCAATTTTTGTGAAGTTTTGACTTTTCGTTTAGGATTTATAGGCTTTTGACTGTATTTTGCCCGCCCCTTTTCTAAATGACCCTGTTACAGCCAACCAAATGCAAAATTTCAAAATTTTTTCGATAATTATTGATCTAGAGAGTCCAGAGAATAGGCCTAGACTGGTTTGGTTCCGATCGGGCGAAAAACCAGGGACTAGTTCGCAAAAGTAGGTTTTGGACAAAACTGGCCATAACAATTTTTTCTTGCTCAAATACATCTTGTCCATCTTGAGCCATGGATCACAGTGATGTAAAAATCTTGATTCTAGGTCAAACGGTTGAGGAGTTATGGGTAATTCAGTACTTTTGGTTGCTGTAGCGCCACCTACTGGCCAATCGGGGTCATACTCTGATAGGTTCTCCCCAAAAGTGTGGCCTACCATCTGGCCGAGTTTCAAGTCTCTAGGCCGTACGGTTTGGGCTGCACGATGCATTTAGGGCAATTTTTTTTTTCAAATAGCAAATACAATAGGTTTTCAGCACTAAAGTGCTTGAACACCTAATAAGAATGAGACCTTTTTGACAGTTATAGCGCCACCTATGGTCCGATCTCCATGAAACTTTGCATGCTTCTTCACCATGTTATGACACATATGCTCATCAATTTTTGTGAAGTTTTGACTTTTCGTTTAGGATTTATAGGCTTTTGACTGTATTTTGCCCGCCCCTTTTCTAAATGACCCTGTTACAGCCAACCAAATGCAAAATTTCAAAATTTTTTCGATAATTATTGATCTAGAGAGTCCAGAGAATAGGCCTAGACTGGTTTGGTTCCGATCGGGCGAAAAACCAGGGACTAGTTCGCAAAAGTAGGTTTTGGACAAAACTGGCCATAACAATTTTTTCTTGCTCAAATACATCTTGTCCATCTTGAGCCATGGATCACAGTGATGTAAAAATCTTGATTCTAGGTCAAACGGTTGAGGAGTTATGGGTAATTCAGTACTTTTGGTTGCTGTAGCGCCACCTACTGGCCAATCGGGGTCATACTCTGATAGGTTCTCCCCAAAAGTGTGGCCTACCATCTGGCCGAGTTTCAAGTCTCTAGGCCGTACGGTTTGGGCTGCACGATGCATTTAGGGCAATTTTTTTTTTCAAATAGCAAATACAATAGGTTTTCAGCACTAAAGTGCTTGAACACCTAATAAGAATGAGACCTTTTTGACAGTTATAGCGCCACCTATGGTCCGATCTCCATGAAACTTTGCATGCTTCTTCACCATGTTATGACACATATGCTCATCAATTTTTGTGAAGTTTTGACTTTTCGTTTAGGATTTATAGGCTTTTGACTGTATTTTGCCCCGCCCCTTTTCTAAATGACCCTGTTACAGCCAACCAAATGCAAAATTTCAAATTTTTTTCGATAATTATTTATCTAGAGAGTCCAGAGAATAGGCCTAGACTGGTTTGCTTCCGATCGGGCGAAAAACCAGGGACTAGTTCGCAAAAGTAGGTTTTGGACAAATATGGCCATAACAAATTTTCAGTGATGTAAAAATCTTGATTCTAGGTCAAACGGTCGAGGAGTTATGGGTAATTTAGTACTTTTGGTTTCTGTAGCGCCACCTATGGGCCAATCGGGGACATACTCTGATAGGTTCTCCCCAAAAGTGTGGCCTACCATCTGGCCGAGTTTCAAGTCTCTAGGCCTTACGGTTTGGGCTGCACGATGCATTTAGGGCAATTTTTTTTTTCAAATAGCAAATACAATAGGTTTTCAGCACTAAAGTGCTTGAACACCTAATAAGAATGAGACCTTTTTGACAGTTATAGCGCCACCTATGGTCCGATCTCCATGAAACTTTGCATGCTTCTTCACCATGTTATGACACATATGCTCATCAATTTTTGTGAAGTTTTGACTTTTCGTTTAGGATTTATAGGCTTTTGACTGTATTTTGCCCGCCCCTTTTCTAAATGACCCTGTTACAGCCAACCAAATGCAAAATTTCAAAATTTTTTCGATAATTATTGATCTAGAGAGTCCAGAGAATAGGCCTAGACTGGTTTGGTTCCGATCGGGCGAAAAACCAGGGACTAGTTCGCAAAAGTAGGTTTTGGACAAAACTGGCCATAACATATTTTCAGTGATGTAAAAATCTTGATTCTAGGTCAAACGGTCGAGGAGTTATGGGTAATTTAGTACTTTTGGTTTCTGTAGCGCCACCTATGGGCCAATCGGGGTCATACTCTGATAGGTTCTCCCCAAAAGTGTGGCCTACCATCTGGCCGAGTTTCAAGTCTCTAGGCCTTACGGTTTGGGCTGCACGATGCATTTAGGGCAATTGTTTTTTTTCAAATAGCAAATACATTAGGTTTTCAGCACTAAAGTGCTTGAACACCTAATAAGAATGAGACCTTTTTGACAGTTATAGCGCCACCTATGGTCCGATCTCCATGAAACTTTGCATGCTTCTTCACCATGTTATGACACATATGCTCATCAATTTTTGTGAAGTTTTGACTTTTCGTTTAGGATTTATAGGCTTTTGACTGTATTTTGCCCGCCCCTTTTCTAAATGACCCTGTTACAGCCAACCAAATGCAAAATTTCAAAATTTTTTCGATAATTATTGATCTAGAGAGTCCAGAGAATAGGCCTAGACTGGTTTGGTTCCGATCGGGCGAAAAACCAGGGACTAGTTCGCAAAAGTAGGTTTTGGACAAAACTGGCCATAACAATTTTTTCTTGCTCAAATACATCTTGTCCATCTTGAGCCATGGATCACAGTGATGTAAAAATCTTGATTCTAGGTCAAACGGTTGAGGAGTTATGGGTAATTCAGTACTTTTGGTTGCTGTAGCGCCACCTACTGGCCAATCGGGGTCATACTCTGATAGGTTCTCCCCAAAAGTGTGGCCTACCATCTGGCCGAGTTTCAAGTCTCTAGGCCGTACGGTTTGGGCTGCACGATGCATTTAGGGCAATTTTTTTTTTCAAATAGCAAATACAATAGGTTTTCAGCACTAAAGTGCTTGAACACCTAATAAGAATGAGACCTTTTTGACAGTTATAGCGCCACCTATGGTCCGATCTCCATGAAACTTTGCATGCTTCTTCACCATGTTATGACACATATGCTCATCAATTTTTGTGAAGTTTTGACTTTTCGTTTAGGATTTATAGGCTTTTGACTGTATTTTGCCCGCCCCTTTTCTAAATGACCCTGTTACAGCCAACCAAATGCAAAATTTCAAAATTTTTTCGATAATTATTGATCTAGAGAGTCCAGAGAATAGGCCTAGACTGGTTTGGTTCCGATCGGGCGAAAAACCAGGGACTAGTTCGCAAAAGTAGGTTTTGGACAAAACTGGCCATAACAATTTTTTCTTGCTCAAATACATCTTGTCCATCTTGAGCCATGGATCACAGTGATGTAAAAATCTTGATTCTAGGTCAAACGGTTGAGGAGTTATGGGTAATTCAGTACTTTTGGTTGCTGTAGCGCCACCTACTGGCCAATCGGGGTCATACTCTGATAGGTTCTCCCCAAAAGTGTGGCCTACCATCTGGCCGAGTTTCAAGTCTCTAGGCCGTACGGTTTGGGCTGCACGATGCATTTAGGGCAATTTTTTTTTTCAAATAGCAAATACAATAGGTTTTCAGCACTAAAGTGCTTGAACACCTAATAAGAATGAGACCTTTTTGACAGTTATAGCGCCACCTATGGTCCGATCTCCATGAAACTTTGCATGCTTCTTCACCATGTTATGACACATATGCTCATCAATTTTTGTGAAGTTTTGACTTTTCGTTTAGGATTTATAGGCTTTTGACTGTATTTTGCCCCGCCCCTTTTCTAAATGACCCTGTTACAGCCAACCAAATGCAAAATTTCAAATTTTTTTCGATAATTATTTATCTAGAGAGTCCAGAGAATAGGCCTAGACTGGTTTGCTTCCGATCGGGCGAAAAACCAGGGACTAGTTCGCAAAAGTAGGTTTTGGACAAATATGGCCATAACAAATTTTCAGTGATGTAAAAATCTTGATTCTAGGTCAAACGGTCGAGGAGTTATGGGTAATTTAGTACTTTTGGTTTCTGTAGCGCCACCTATGGGCCAATCGGGGACATACTCTGATAGGTTCTCCCCAAAAGTGTGGCCTACCATCTGGCCGAGTTTCAAGTCTCTAGGCCTTACGGTTTGGGCTGCACGATGCATTTAGGGCAATTTTTTTTTTCAAATAGCAAATACAATAGGTTTTCAGCACTAAAGTGCTTGAACACCTAATAAGAATGAGACCTTTTTGACAGTTATAGCGCCACCTATGGTCCGATCTCCATGAAACTTTGCATGCTTCTTCACCATGTTATGACACATATGCTCATCAATTTTTGTGAAGTTTTGACTTTTCGTTTAGGATTTATAGGCTTTTGACTGTATTTTGCCCGCCCCTTTTCTAAATGACCCTGTTACAGCCAACCAAATGCAAAATTTCAAAATTTTTTCGATAATTATTGATCTAGAGAGTCCAGAGAATAGGCCTAGACTGGTTTGGTTCCGATCGGGCGAAAAACCAGGGACTAGTTCGCAAAAGTAGGTTTTGGACAAAACTGGCCATAACATATTTTCAGTGATGTAAAAATCTTGATTCTAGGTCAAACGGTCGAGGAGTTATGGGTAATTTAGTACTTTTGGTTTCTGTAGCGCCACCTATGGGCCAATCGGGGTCATACTCTGATAGGTTCTCCCCAAAAGTGTGGCCTACCATCTGGCCGAGTTTCAAGTCTCTAGGCCTTACGGTTTGGGCTGCACGATGCATTTAGGGCAATTGTTTTTTTTCAAATAGCAAATACATTAGGTTTTCAGCACTAAAGTGCTTGAACACCTAATAAGAATGAGACCTTTTTGACAGTTATAGCGCCACCTATGGTCCGATCTCCATGAAACTTTGCATGCTTCTTCACCATGTTATGACACATATGCTCATCAATTTTTGTGAAGTTTTGACTTTTCGTTTAGGATTTATAGGCTTTTGACTGTATTTTGCCCGCCCCTTTTCTAAATGACCCTGTTACAGCCAACCAAATGCAAAATTTCAAAAATTTTTCGATAATTATTGATCTAGAGAGTCCAGAGAATAGGCCTAGACTGGTTTGGTTCCGATGGGGCGAAAAACCAGGGACTAGTTCGCAAAAGTACGTTTTGGACAAAACTGGCCATAACAATTTTTTCTTGCTCAAATCGAGAATCCGAGATATACATCTTGTCCGTCTTGAGCCATGGATCACATTGATGTAAAAATCTTGATTCTAGGTCAAACGGTCGAGGAGTTATGGGTAATTTAGTACTTTTGGTTTCTGTAGCGCCACCTATGGGCCAATCGGGGTCATACTCTGATAGGTTCTCCCCAAAAGTGTGGCCTACCATCTGGCCGAGTTTCAAGTCTCTAGGCCTTACGGTTTGGGCTGCACGATGCGTTTTAGGGCAATTTTTTTTTTCAAATAGCAAATACAATAGGTTTTCAGCACTAAAGTGCTTGAACACCTAATAAGAATGAGACCTTTTTGACAGTTATAGCGCCACCTATGGTCCGATCTCCATGAAACTTTGCATGCTTCTTCACCATGTTATGACACATATGCTCATCAATTGTTGTGAAGTTTTGACTTTTCGTTTAGGATTTATAGGCTTTTGACTGTATTTTGCCCCGCCCCTTTTCTAAATGACCCTGTTACAGCCAACCAAATGCAAAATTTCAAAAAATTTTCGATAATTATTGATCTAGAGCGTCCAGAGAATAGGCCTAGACTGGTTTGGTTCCGATCAGGCGAAAAACCAGGTACTAGTTCGCAAAAGTAGGTTTTGGACAAAACTGGCCATAACAATTTTTTCTTGCTCAAATCGAGAAGCCGAGATATACATCTTGTCCGTCTTGAGCCATGGATCACAGTGATGTAAAAATCTTGATTCTAGGTCAAACGGTCGAGGAGTTATGGGTAATTTAGTACTTTTGGTTTCTGTAGCGCCACCTATGGGCCAATCGGGGTCATACTCTGATAGGTTCTCCCCAAAAGTGTGGCCTACCATCTGGCCGAGTTTCAAGTCTCTAGGCCTTACAGTTTGGGCTGCACGATGCATTTAGGGCAATTTTTTTTTTAAATAGCAAATACAATAGGTTTTCAGCACTAAAGTGCTTGAACACCTAATAAGAATGAGACCTTTTTGACAGTTATAGCGCCACCTATGGTCCGATCTCCATGAAACTTTGCATGCTTCTTCACCATGTTATGACACATATGCTCATCAATTTTTGTGAAGTTTTGACTTTTCGTTTAGGATTTATAGGCTTTTGACTGTATTTTGCCCCGCCCCTTTTCTAAATGACCCTGTTACAGCCAACCAAATGCAAAATTTCAAATTTTTTCGATAATTATTGATCTAGAGAGTCCAGAGAATAGGCCTAGACTGGTTTGGTTCCGATCGGGCGAAAAACCAGGGACTAGTTCGCAAAAGTAGGTTTTGGACAAATATGGCCATAACAAATTTTCAGTGATGTAAAAATCTTGATTCTAGGTCAAACGGTCGAGGAGTTATGGGTAATTTAGTACTTTTGGTTTCTGTAGCGCCACCTATGGGCCAATCGGGGTCATACTCTGATAGGTTATGATAGCCAACCAAATCCAAAATTTCAAATTTTCTTCGATAATTATTTATCTAGAGAGTCCAGAGAATAGGCCTAGACTGGTTTGCTTCCGATCGGGCGAAAAACCAGGGACTAGTTCGCAAAAGTAGGTTTTGGACAAAACTGGCCATAACAATTTTTTCTTGCTCAAATACATCTTGTCCGTCTTGAGCCATGGATCACAGTGATGTAAAAATCTTGATTCTAGGTCAAACGTTCGAGGAGTTATGGGTAATTCAGTACTTTTGGTTTCTGTAGCGCCACCTATGGGCCAATCGGGGTCATACTCTGATAGGTTCTCCCCAAAGGTGTGGCCTACCATCTGGCCGAGTTTCAAGTCTCTAGGCCTTACGGTTTGGGCTGCACGATGCGTTTTAGGGCAATTTTTTTTTTCAAATAGCAAATACAATAGGTTTTCAGCACTAAAGTGCTTGAACACCTAATAAGAATGAGACCTTTTTGACAGTTATAGCGCCACCTATGGTCCGATCTCCATGAAACTTTGCATGCTTCTTCACCATGTTATGACACATATGCTCATCAATTTTTGTGAAGTTTTGACTTTTCGTTTAGGATTTATAGGCTTTTGACTGTATTTTGCCCCGCCTCTTTTCTAAATTACCCTGTTACAGCCAACCAAATCCAAAATTTCAAATTTTCTTCGATAATTATTTATCTAGAGAGTCCAGAGAATAGGCCTAGACTGGTTTGCTTCCGATCGGGCGAAAAACCAGGGACTAGTTCGCAAAAGTAGGTTTTGGACAAAACTGGCCATAACAAATTTTTCTTGCTCAAATACATCTTGTCCGTCTTGAGCCATGGATCACAGTGATGTAAAAATCTTGATTCTAGGTCAAACGGTCGAGGAGTTATGGGTAATTTAGTACTTTTGGTTTCTGTAGCGCCACCTATGGGCCAATCGGGGTCATACTCTGATAGGTTCTCCCCAAAAGTGTGGCCTACCATCTGGCCGAGTTTCAAGTCTCTAGGCCTTACAGTTTGGGCTGCACGATGCATTTAGTGCAATTTTTTTTTTAAATAGCAAATACAATAGGTTTTCAGCACTAAAGTGCTTGAACACCTAATAAGAATGAGACCTTTTTGACAGTTATAGCGCCACCTATGGTCCGATCTCCATGAAACTTTGCATGCTTCTTCACCATGTTATGACACATATGCTCATCAATTGTTGTGAAGTTTTGACTTTTCGTTTAGGATTTATAGGCTTTTGACTGTATTTTGCCCCGCCCCTTTTCTAAATGACCCTGTTACAGCCAACCAAATGCAAAATTTCAAAAAATTTTCGATAATTATTGATCTAGAGCGTCCAGAGAATAGGCCTAGACTGGTTTGGTTCCGATCAGGCGAAAAACCAGGTACTAGTTCGCAAAAGTAGGTTTTGGACAAAACTGGCCATAACATTTTTTTCTTGCTCAAATCGAGAAGCCGAGATATACATCTTGTCCGTCTTGAGCCATGGATCACAGTGATGTAAAAATCTTGATTCTAGGTCAAACGGTCGAGGAGTTATGGGTAATTTAGTACTTTTGGTTTCTGTAGCGCCACCTATGGGCCAATCGGGGTCATACTCTGATAGGTTCTCCCCAAACGTGTGGCCTACCATCTGGCCGAGTTTCAAGTCTCTAGGCCTTACGGTTTGGGCTGCACGATGCATTTAGGGCAATTTTTTTTTTCAAATAGCAAATACAATAGGTTTTCAGCACTAAAGTGCTTGAACACCTAATAAGAATGAGACCTTTTTGACAGTTATAGCGCCACCTATGGTCCGATCTCCATGAAACTTTGCATGCTTCTTCACCATGTTATGACACATATGCTCATCAATTTTTGTGAAGTTTTGACTTTTCGTTTAGGATTTATAGGCTTTTGACTGTATTTTGCCCCGCCCCTTTTCTAAATGACCCTGTTACAGCCAACCAAATGCAAAATTTCAAATTTTTTCGATAATTATTGATCTAGAGAGTCCAGAGAATAGGCCTAGACTGGTTTGGTTCCGATCGGGCGAAAAACCAGGGACTAGTTCGCAAAAGTAGGTTTTGGACAAATATGGCCATAACAAATTTTCAGTGATGTAAAAATCTTGATTCTAGGTCAAACGGTCGAGGAGTTATGGGTAATTTAGTACTTTTGGTTTCTGTAGCGCCACCTATGGGCCAATCGGGGTCATACTCTGATAGGTTCTCCCCAGAAGTGTGGCCTACCATCTGGCCGAGTTTCAAGTCTCTAGGCCTTACGGTTTGGGCTGCACGATGCATTTAGGGCAATTTTTTTTTCAAATAGCAAATACAATAGGTTTTCAGCACTAAAGTGCTTGAACACCTAATAAGAATGAGACCTTTTTGACAGTTATAGCGCCACCTATGGTCCGATCTCCATGAAACCTTGTATGCTTCTTCACCATGTTATGACACATATGCTCATCAATTTTTGTGAAGTTTTGACTTTTCGTTTAGGATTTATAGGCTTTTGACTGTATTTTGCCCCGCCCCTTTTCTAAATGACCCTGTTACAGCCAACCAAATGCAAAATTTAAAAAAATTTTTGATAATTATTGATCTAGAGAGTCCAGAGAATAGGCCTAGACTGGTTTGGTTCCGATCGGGCGAAAAACCAGGGACTAGTTCGCAAAAGTAGGTTTTGGACAAAACTGGCCATAACAATTTTTTCTTGCTCAAATACATCTTGTCCGTCTTGAGCCATGGATCACAGTGATGTAAAAATCTTGATTCTAGGTCAAACGGTTGAGGAGTTATGGGTAATTCAGTACTTTTGGTTTCTGTAGCGCCACCTATGGGCCAATCGGGGTCATACTCTGATAGGTTCTCCCCAAAAGTGTGGCCTACCATCTGGCCGAGTTTCAAGTCTCTAGGCCTTACGGTTTGGGCTGCACGATGCGTTTTAGGGCAATTTTTTTTTTCAAATAGCAAATACAATAGGTTTTCAGCACTAAAGTGCTTGAACACCTAATAAGAATGAGACCTTTTTGACAGTTATAGCGCCACCTATGGTCCGATCTCCATGAAACTTTGCATGCTTCTTCACCATGTTACGCCCCTTTTCTAAATGACCCTGTTACAGCCAACCAAATGCAAAATTTCAAAAATTTTTCGATAATTATTGATCTAGAGAGTCCAGAGAATAGGCCTAGACTGGTTTGGTTCCGATCGGGCGAAAAACCAGGGACTAGTTCGCAAAAGTAGGTTTTGGACAAAACTGGCCATAACAATTTTTTCTTGCTCAAATACATCTTGTCCGTCTTGAGCCATGGATCACAGTGATGTAAAAATCTTGATTCTAGGTCAAACGGTCGAGGAGTTATGGGTAATTTAGTACTTTTGGTTTCTATAGCGCCACCTATGGGCCAATCGGGGTCATACTCTGATAGGTTCTCCCCAAAAGTGTGGCCTACCATCTGGCCGAGTTTCAAGTCTCTAGGCCTTACGGTTTGGGCTGCACGATGCGTTTTAGGGCAATTTTTTTTTTCAAATAGCAAATACAATAGGTTTTCAGCACTAAAGTGCTTGAACACCTAATAAGAATGAGACCTTTTTGACAGTTATAGCGCCACCTATGGTCCGATCTCCATGAAACTTTGCATGCTTCTTCACCATGTTATGACACATATGCTCATCAATTTTTGTGAAGTTTTGACTTTTCGTTTAGGATTTATAGGCTTTTGACTGTATTTTGCCCCGCCCCTTTTCTAAATGACCCTGTTACAGCCAACCAAATGCAAAATTTCAAATTTTTTCGATAATTATTGATCTAGAGAGTCCAGAGAATAGGCCTAGACTGGTTTGGTTCCGATCGGGCGAAAAACCAGGGACTAGTTCGCAAAAGTAGGTTTTGGACAAATATGGCCATAACAAATTTTCAGTGATGTAAAAATCTTGATTCTAGGTCAAACGGTCGAGGAGTTATGGGTAATTTAGTACTTTTGGTTTCTGTAGCGCCACCTATGGGCCAATCGGGGTCATACTCTGATAGGTTCTCCCCAAAAGTGTGGCCTACCATCTGGCCGAGTTTCAAGTCTCTAGGCCTTACGGTTTGGGCTGCACGATGCATTTAGGGCAATTTTTTTTTTCAAATAGCAAATACAATAGGTTTTCAGCACTAAAGTGCTTGAACACCTAATAAGAATGAGACCTTTTTGACAGTTATAGCGCCACCTATGGTCCGATCTCCATGAAACTTTGTATGCTTCTTCACCATGTTATGACACATATGCTCATCAATTTTTGTGAAGTTTTGTTTTTTCGTTTAGGATTTATAGGCTTTTGACTGTATTTTGCCCCGCCCCTTTTCTAAATGACCCTGTTACAGCCAGTGATGGGAATAACGGCGTTATAAATAACGCCGTTACTAACGGCATTACTTTTTCCAGTAACGAGTAATCTAATTGATTACTCTTCTCATCTTAATAACGCCGTTACCGCTACTGCCAAAAAATGCGGCGCGTTACTATAACTGATGAAGCTGTTTTTTTTTTTCATCAGACCAACTAGATCTCTGAGCGAGAGGCAAATACTTTTTTTACTGTTCTTCCTTGGTTAGTGGGCAGAGCACGAGACAAGCGCATAAATGCTGACGATTGGCTATAAGGTAGAGTAAAATGTCATTGTAAGCCAATCAGAGGTAGAGTTGGGCGGGTGTTCGAAAGCACGAATAGTAGTGATGGGCATTCGGCTCTTTTGACTCAGCTCACTGAAAAGAGCCGGCTCTTTTGGCTCACAAACGGCTCTTTAAATGACTTTGACTATAATATTTCAATTTGTATTACATAATTATTTAATTTCTATAGCCTAAATTTGTAAAAATAGAGTCGGCTCTTCAGATATGCGAGCCAGCTCCCAACGTTCACCTAAAAGAGCCGGCTCTTAGAGTCGGCTCATTCGCGAATCGCGAACGACCCATCAAAAGCTCATTCGCGAACGAGTCGATCCATCACTAACGCTCATTCGCGAACGACCCATCATCACTAACGGCTAACGCTCATGAATTGCGAACGACCCATCATAACGCATAGTCGGGCAGGACAGGACACACAAGGAACAACACAAGCCAGTCAGTCAACGAGAGACAGGTATGGCGACGAGCTTAACTAGCTTAATTTAATTTTGCCCAGTTGTGGCCTGTTGAGGGGCAATAAATATCAAAATTTCCAAAACATCTATTGTGTTATTTGCATTGATCCACTATATAAACATAATATCTACATACATGGCGTTTGATTGGAGGCTAGTCTCACTTTGTCCCACAGCAACATTTTTTTTTAGATGCGTGTACAATGTTTCATGTTTCTGTTAATAATGTATTGTATTAAGTGTCCATTTCATTATAATATTCAAATTTATCATAAATAATTGAACATGCACATGTATTTTAAGTTCCGTTAAAGAGGGGTAGAGGTGGGGTCACATTTGAGCATTTGAAATTTAATTTTACTTGAAAGTAACGCAATAGTTACTTTCATAAGTAACTAGTTACTTTTAAAATTTGTAACTGAGTTACTAATTTAGTTACTTTTTGGAAGAAGTAACTAGTAACTGTAACTAATTACTTTTTAAAAGTAACTTGCCCAACACTGGTTACAGCCAACCAAATGCAAAATTTCAAAAAATTTTCGATAATTATTGATCTAGAGAGTCCAGAGAATAGGCCTAGACTGGTTTGGTTCCGATCGGGCGAAAAACCAGGGACTAGTTCGCAAAAGTAGGTTTTGGACAAAACTGGCCATAACAATTTTTTCTTGCTCAAAAACATCTTGTCCGTCTTGAGCCATGGATCACAGTGATGTAAAAATCTTGATTCTAGGTCAAACGGTCGAAGAGTTATGGGTAATTTAGTACTTTTGGTTTCTGTAGCGCCACCTATGGGCCAATCGGGGTCATACTCTGATAGGTTCTCCCCAAAAGTGTGGCCTACCATCTGGCCGAGTTTCAAGTCTCTAGGCCTTACGGTTTGGGCTGCACGATGCATTTAGGGCAATTTTTTTTTTCAAATAGCAAATACAATAGGTTTTCAGCACTAAAGTGCTTGAACACCTAATAAGAATGAGACCTTTTTGACAGTTATAGCGCCACCTATGGTCCGATCTCCATGAAACTTTGCATGCTTCTTCACCATGTTATGACACATATGCTCATCAATTTTTGTGAAGTTTTGACTTTTCGTTTAGGATTTATAGGCTTTTGACTGTATTTTGCCCGCCCCTTTTCTAAATGACCCTGTTACAGCCAACCAAATGCAAAATTTCAAAATTTTTTCGATAATTATTGATCTAGAGAGTCCAGAGAATAGGCCTAGACTGGTTTGGTTCCGATCGGGCGAAAAACCAAAGACTAGTTCGCAAAAGTAGGTTTTGGACAAAACTGGCCATAACAATTTTTTCTTGCTCAAATCGAGAATCCGAGATATACATCTTGTCCGTCTTGAGCCATGGATCACAGTAATGTAAAAATCTTGATTCTAGGTCAAACGGTCGAGGAGTTATGGGTAATTTAGTACTTTTGGTTTCTGTAGCGCCACCTATGGGCCAATCGGGGTCATACTCTGATAGGTTCTCCCCAAAAGTGTGGCCTACCATCTGGCCGAGTTTCAAGTCTCTAGGCCTTACGGTTTGGGCTGCACAATGCGTTTTAGGGCAATTGTTTTTTTTTTCAAATAGCAAATACAATAGGTTTTCAGCACTAAAGTGCTTGAACACCTAATAAGAATGAGACCTTTTTGACAGTTATAGCGCCACCTATGGTCCGATCTCCATGAAACTTTGCATGCTTCTTCACCATGTTATGACACATATGCTCATCAATTTTTGTGAAGTTTTGACTTTTCGTTTAGGATGTATAGGCTTTTGACTGTATTTTGCCCCGCCTCTTTTCTAAATGACCCTGTTACAGCCAACCAAATGCAAAATTTCAAAAAATTTTCGATAATTATTGATCTAGAGAGTCCAGAGAATAGGCCTAGACTGGTTTGATTCCGATGGGGCGAAAAACCAGGGACTAGTTCGCAAAAGTAGGTTTTGGACAAAACTGGCCATAACAATTTTTTCTTGCTCAAATACATCTTGTCCGTCTTTAGCCATGGATCACAGTGATGTAAAAATCTTGATTCTAGGTCAAACGGTCGAGGAGTTATGGGTAATTTAGTACTTTTGGTTTCTATAGCGCCACCTATGGGCCAATCGGGGTCATACTCTGATAGGTTCTCCCCAAAAGTGTGGCCTACCATCTGGCCGAGTTTCAAGTCTCTAGGCCTTACGGTTTGGGCTGCACGATGCATTTATGGCAATTTTTTTTTTTCAAATAGCAAATACAATAGGTTTTCAGCACTAAAGTGCTTGAACACCTAATAAGAATGAGACCTTTTTGACAGTTATAGCGCCACCTATGGTCCGATCTCCATGAAACTTTGCATGCTTCTTCACCATGTTATGACACATATGCTCATCAATTTTTGTGAAGTTTTGACTTTTCGTTTAGGATTTATAGGCTTTTGACTGTATTTTGCCCCGCCCCTTTTCTAAATGACCCTGTTACAACCAACCAAATGCAAAATTTCAAAAATAATTCGATAATTATTGATCTAGAGAGTCCAGAGAATAGGCCTAGACTGGTTTGGTTCTGATCGGGCGAAAAACCAGGGACTAGTTCGCAAAAGTAGGTTTTGGACAAAACTGGCCATAACATATTTTCAGTGATGTAAAAATCTTGATTCTAGGTCAAACGGTCGAGGAGTTATGGGTAATTTAGTACTTTTGGTTTCTGTAGCGCCACCTATGGGCCAATCGGGGTCATACTCTGATAGGTTCTCCCCAAAAGTGTGGCCTACCATCTGGCCGAGTTTCAAGTCTCTAGGCCTTACGGTTTGGGCTGCACGATGCGTTTTAGGGCAATTGTTTTTTTTTTCAAATAGCAAATACAATAGGTTTTCAGCACTAAAGTGCTTGAACACCTAATAAGAATGAGACCTTTTTGACAGTTATAGCGCCACCTATGGTCCGATCTCCATGAAACTTTGCATGCTTCTTCACCATGTTATGACACATATGCTCATCAATTTTTGTGAAGTTTTGACTTTTCGTTTAGGATTTATAGGCTTTTGACTGTATTTTGCCCCGCCCCTTTTCTAAATGACCCTGTTACAGCCAACCAAATGCAAAATTTCAAAAATATTTCGATAATTATTGATCTAGAGAGTCCAGAGAATAGGCCTAGACTGGTTTGGTTCTGATCGGGCGAAAAACCAGGGACTAGTTCGCAAAAGTAGGTTTTGGACAAATATGGCCATAACAAATTTTCAGTGATGTAAAAATCTTGATTCTAGGTCAAACGGTCGAGGAGTTATGGGTAATTTAGTACTTTTGGTTTCTGTAGCGCCACCTATGGGCCAATCGGGGTCATACTCTGATAGGTTCTCCCCAAAAGTGTGGCCTACCATCTGGCCGAGTTTCAAGTCTCTAGGCCTTACGGTTTGGGCTGCACGATGCATTTAGGGCAATTTTTTTTTTCAAATAGCAAATACAATAGGTTTTCAGCACTAAAGTGCTTGAACACCTAATAAGAATGAGACCTTTTTGACAGTTATAGCGCCACCTATGGTCCGATCTCCATGAAACTTTGCATGCTTCTTCACCATGTTATGACACATATGCTCATCAATTTTTGTGAAGTTTTGACTTTTCGTTTAGGATTTATAGGCTTTTGACTGTATTTTGTCCCGCCCCTTTTCTAAATGACCCTGTTACAGCCAACCAAATGCAAAATTTCAAAAAATTTTCGATAATTATTGATCTAGAGAGTCCAGAGAATAGGCCTAGACTGGTTTGGTTCCGATCGGGCGAAAAACCAGGGACTAGTTCGCAAAAGTAGGTTTTGGACAAAACTGGCCATAACAATTTTTTCTTGCTCAAAAACATCTTGTCCGTCTTGAGCCATGGATCACAGTGATGTAAAAATCTTGATTCTAGGTCAAACGGTCGAAGAGTTATGGGTAATTTAGTACTTTTGGTTTCTGTAGCGCCACCTATGGGCCAATCGGGGTCATACTCTGATAGGTTCTCCCCAAAAGTGTGGCCTACCATCTGGCCGAGTTTCAAGTCTCTAGGCCTTACGGTTTGGGCTGCACGATGCATTTAGGGCAATTTTTTTTTTCAAATAGCAAATACAATAGGTTTTCAGCACTAAAGTGCTTGAACACCTAATAAGAATGAGACCTTTTTGACAGTTATAGCGCCACCTATGGTCCGATCTCCATGAAACTTTGCATGCTTCTTCACCATGTTATGACACATATGCTCATCAATTTTTGTGAAGTTTTGACTTTTCGTTTAGGATTTATAGGCTTTTGACTGTATTTTGCCCGCCCCTTTTCTAAATGACCCTGTTACAGCCAACCAAATGCAAAATTTCAAAATTTTTTCGATAATTATTGATCTAGAGAGTCCAGAGAATAGGCCTAGACTGGTTTGGTTCCGATCGGGCGAAAAACCAAAGACTAGTTCGCAAAAGTAGGTTTTGGACAAAACTGGCCATAACAATTTTTTCTTGCTCAAATCGAGAATCCGAGATATACATCTTGTCCGTCTTGAGCCATGGATCACAGTAATGTAAAAATCTTGATTCTAGGTCAAACGGTCGAGGAGTTATGGGTAATTTAGTACTTTTGGTTTCTGTAGCGCCACCTATGGGCCAATCGGGGTCATACTCTGATAGGTTCTCCCCAAAAGTGTGGCCTACCATCTGGCCGAGTTTCAAGTCTCTAGGCCTTACGGTTTGGGCTGCACAATGCGTTTTAGGGCAATTGTTTTTTTTTTTCAAATAGCAAATACAATAGGTTTTCAGCACTAAAGTGCTTGAACACCTAATAAGAATGAGACCTTTTTGACAGTTATAGCGCCACCTATGGTCCGATCTCCATGAAACTTTGCATGCTTCTTCACCATGTTATGACACATATGCTCATCAATTTTTGTGAAGTTTTGACTTTTCGTTTAGGATTTATAGGCTTTTGACTGTATTTTGCCCCGCCCCTTTTCTAAATGACCCTGTTACAACCAACCAAATGCAAAATTTCAAAAATAATTCGATAATTATTGATCTAGAGAGTCCAGAGAATAGGCCTAGACTGGTTTGGTTCTGATCGGGCGAAAAACCAGGGACTAGTTCGCAAAAGTAGGTTTTGGACAAAACTGGCCATAACATATTTTCAGTGATGTAAAAATCTTGATTCTAGGTCAAACGGTCGAGGAGTTATGGGTAATTTAGTACTTTTGGTTTCTGTAGCGCCACCTATGGGCCAATCGGGGTCATACTCTGATAGGTTCTCCCCAAAAGTGTGGCCTACCATCTGGCCGAGTTTCAAGTCTCTAGGCCTTACGGTTTGGGCTGCACGATGCGTTTTAGGGCAATTGTTTTTTTTTTCAAATAGCAAATACAATAGGTTTTCAGCACTAAAGTGCTTGAACACCTAATAAGAATGAGACCTTTTTGACAGTTATAGCGCCACCTATGGTCCGATCTCCATGAAACTTTGCATGCTTCTTCACCATGTTATGACACATATGCTCATCAATTTTTGTGAAGTTTTGACTTTTCGTTTAGGATTTATAGGCTTTTGACTGTATTTTGCCCCGCCCCTTTTCTAAATGACCCTGTTACAGCCAACCAAATGCAAAATTTCAAAAATATTTCGATAATTATTGATCTAGAGAGTCCAGAGAATAGGCCTAGACTGGTTTGGTTCTGATCGGGCGAAAAACCAGGGACTAGTTCGCAAAAGTAGGTTTTGGACAAATATGGCCATAACAAATTTTCAGTGATGTAAAAATCTTGATTCTAGGTCAAACGGTCGAGGAGTTATGGGTAATTTAGTACTTTTGGTTTCTGTAGCGCCACCTATGGGCCAATCGGGGTCATACTCTGATAGGTTCTCCCCAAAAGTGTGGCCTACCATCTGGCCGAGTTTCAAGTCTCTAGGCCTTACGGTTTGGGCTGCACGATGCATTTAGGGCAATTTTTTTTTTCAAATAGCAAATACAATAGGTTTTCAGCACTAAAGTGCTTGAACACCTAATAAGAATGAGACCTTTTTGACAGTTATAGCGCCACCTATGGTCCGATCTCCATGAAACTTTGCATGCTTCTTCACCATGTTATGACACATATGCTCATCAATTTTTGTGAAGTTTTGACTTTTCGTTTAGGATTTATAGGCTTTTGACTGTATTTTGTCCCGCCCCTTTTCTAAATGACCCTGTTACAGCCAACCAAATGCAAAATTTCAAAAAATTTTCGATAATTATTGATCTAGAGAGTCCAGAGAATAGGCCTAGACTGGTTTGGTTCCGATCGGGCGAAAAACCAGGGACTAGTTCGCAAAAGTAGGTTTTGGACAAAACTGGCCATAACAATTTTTTCTTGCTCAAAAACATCTTGTCCGTCTTGAGCCATGGATCACAGTGATGTAAAAATCTTGATTCTAGGTCAAACGGTCGAAGAGTTATGGGTTATTTAGTACTTTTGGTTTCTGTAGCGCCACCTATGGGCCAATCGGGGTCATACTCTGATAGGTTCTCCCCAAAAGTGTGGCCTACCATCTGGCCGAGTTTCAAGTCTCTAGGCCTTACGGTTTGGGCTGCACGATGCATTTAGGGCAATTTTTTTTTTCAAATAGCAAATACAATAGGTTTTCAGCACTAAAGTGCTTGAACACCTAATAAGAATGAGACCTTTTTGACAGTTATAGCGCCACCTATGGTCCGATCTCCATGAAACTTTGCATGCTTCTTCACCATGTTATGACACATATGCTCATCAATTTTTGTGAAGTTTTGACTTTTCGTTTAGGATTTATAGGCTTTTGACTGTATTTTGCCCGCCCCTTTTCTAAATGACCCTGTTACAGCCAACCAAATGCAAAATTTCAAAATTTTTTCGATAATTATTGATCTAGAGAGTCCAGAGAATAGGCCTAGACTGGTTTGGTTCCGATCGGGCGAAAAACCAAAGACTAGTTCGCAAAAGTAGGTTTTGGACAAAACTGGCCATAACAATTTTTTCTTGCTCAAATCGAGAATCCGAGATATACATCTTGTCCGTCTTGAGCCATGGATCACAGTAATGTAAAAATCTTGATTCTAGGTCAAACGGTCGAGGAGTTATGGGTAATTTAGTACTTTTGGTTTCTGTAGCGCCACCTATGGGCCAATCGGGGTCATACTCTGATAGGTTCTCCCCAAAAGTGTGGCCTACCATCTGGCCGAGTTTCAAGTCTCTAGGCCTTACGGTTTGGGCTGCACAATGCGTTTTAGGGCAATTGTTTTTTTTTTCAAATAGCAAATACAATAGGTTTTCAGCACTAAAGTGCTTGAACACCTAATAAGAATGAGACCTTTTTGACAGTTATAGCGCCACCTATGGTCCGATCTCCATGAAACTTTGCATGCTTCTTCACCATGTTATGACACATATGCTCATCAATTTTTGTGAAGTTTTGACTTTTCGTTTAGGATTTATAGGCTTTTGACTGTATTTTGCCCCACCCCTTTTCTAAATGACCCTGTTACAACCAACCAAATGCAAAATTTCAAAAATAATTCGATAATTATTGATCTAGAGAGTCCAGAGAATAGGCCTAGACTGGTTTGGTTCTGATCGGGCGAAAAACCAGGGACTAGTTCGCAAAAGTAGGTTTTGGACAAAACTGGCCATAACATATTTTCAGTGATGTAAAAATCTTGATTCTAGGTCAAACGGTCGAGGAGTTATGGGTAATTTAGTACTTTTGGTTTCTGTAGCGCCACCTATGGGCCAATCGGGGTCATACTCTGATAGGTTCTCCCCAAAAGTGTGGCCTACCATCTGGCCGAGTTTCAAGTCTCTAGGCCTTACGGTTTGGGCTGCACGATGCGTTTTAGGGCAATTGTTTTTTTTTTCAAATAGCAAATACAATAGGTTTTCAGCACTAAAGTGCTTGAACACCTAATAAGAATGAGACCTTTTTGACAGTTATAGCGCCACCTATGGTCCGATCTCCATGAAACTTTGCATGCTTCTTCACCATGTTATGACACATATGCTCATCAATTTTTGTGAAGTTTTGACTTTTCGTTTAGGATTTATAGGCTTTTGACTGTATTTTGCCCCGCCCCTTTTCTAAATGACCCTGTTACAGCCAACCAAATGCAAAATTTCAAAAATATTTCGATAATTATTGATCTAGAGAGTCCAGAGAATAGGCCTAGACTGGTTTGGTTCTGATCGGGCGAAAAACCAGGGACTAGTTCGCAAAAGTAGGTTTTGGACAAATATGGCCATAACAAATTTTCAGTGATGTAAAAATCTTGATTCTAGGTCAAACGGTCGAGGAGTTATGGGTAATTTAGTACTTTTGGTTTCTGTAGCGCCACCTATGGGCCAATCGGGGTCATACTCTGATAGGTTCTCCCCAAAAGTGTGGCCTACCATCTGGCCGAGTTTCAAGTCTCTAGGCCTTACGGTTTGGGCTGCACGATGCATTTAGGGCAATTTTTTTTTTCAAATAGCAAATACAATAGGTTTTCAGCACTAAAGTGCTTGAACACCTAATAAGAATGAGACCTTTTTGACAGTTATAGCGCCACCTATGGTCCGATCTCCATGAAACTTTGCATGCTTCTTCACCATGTTATGACACATATGCTCATCAATTTTTGTGAAGTTTTGACTTTTCGTTTAGGATTTATAGGCTTTTGACTGTATTTTGTCCCGCCCCTTTTCTAAATGACCCTGTTACAGCCAACCAAATGCAAAATTTCAAAAAATTTTCGATAATTATTGATCTAGAGAGTCCAGAGAATAGGCCTAGACTGGTTTGGTTCCGATCGGGCGAAAAACCAGGGACTAGTTCGCAAAAGTAGGTTTTGGACAAAACTGGCCATAACAATTTTTTCTTGCTCAAAAACATCTTGTCCGTCTTGAGCCATGGATCACAGTGATGTAAAAATCTTGATTCTAGGTCAAACGGTCGAAGAGTTATGGGTAATTTAGTACTTTTGGTTTCTGTAGCGCCACCTATGGGCCAATCGGGGTCATACTCTGATAGGTTCTCCCCAAAAGTGTGGCCTACCATCTGGCCGAGTTTCAAGTCTCTAGGCCTTACGGTTTGGGCTGCACGATGCATTTAGGGCAATTTTTTTTTTCAAATAGCAAATACAATAGGTTTTCAGCACTAAAGTGCTTGAACACCTAATAAGAATGAGACCTTTTTGACAGTTATAGCGCCACCTATGGTCCGATCTCCATGAAACTTTGCATGCTTCTTCACCATGTTATGACACATATGCTCATCAATTTTTGTGAAGTTTTGACTTTTCGTTTAGGATTTATAGGCTTTTGACTGTATTTTGCCCGCCCCTTTTCTAAATGACCCTGTTACAGCCAACCAAATGCAAAATTTCAAAATTTTTTCGATAATTATTGATCTAGAGAGTCCAGAGAATAGGCCTAGACTGGTTTGGTTCCGATCGGGCGAAAAACCAAAGACTAGTTCGCAAAAGTAGGTTTTGGACAAAACTGGCCATAACAATTTTTTCTTGCTCAAATCGAGAATCCGAGATATACATCTTGTCCGTCTTGAGCCATGGATCACAGTAATGTAAAAATCTTGATTCTAGGTCAAACGGTCGAGGAGTTATGGGTAATTTAGTACTTTTGGTTTCTGTAGCGCCACCTATGGGCCAATCGGGGTCATACTCTGATAGGTTCTCCCCAAAAGTGTGGCCTACCATCTGGCCGAGTTTCAAGTCTCTAGGCCTTACGGTTTGGGCTGCACAATGCGTTTTAGGGCAATTGTTTTTTTTTTTCAAATAGCAAATACAATAGGTTTTCAGCACTAAAGTGCTTGAACACCTAATAAGAATGAGACCTTTTTGACAGTTATAGCGCCACCTATGGTCCGATCTCCATGAAACTTTGCATGCTTCTTCACCATGTTATGACACATATGCTCATCAATTTTTGTGAAGTTTTGACTTTTCGTTTAGGATTTATAGGCTTTTGACTGTATTTTGCCCCGCCCCTTTTCTAAATGACCCTGTTACAACCAACCAAATGCAAAATTTCAAAAATAATTCGATAATTATTGATCTAGAGAGTCCAGAGAATAGGCCTAGACTGGTTTGGTTCTGATCGGGCGAAAAACCAGGGACTAGTTCGCAAAAGTAGGTTTTGGACAAAACTGGCCATAACATATTTTCAGTGATGTAAAAATCTTGATTCTAGGTCAAACGGTCGAGGAGTTATGGGTAATTTAGTACTTTTGGTTTCTGTAGCGCCACCTATGGGCCAATCGGGGTCATACTCTGATAGGTTCTCCCCAAAAGTGTGGCCTACCATCTGGCCGAGTTTCAAGTCTCTAGGCCTTACGGTTTGGGCTGCACGATGCGTTTTAGGGCAATTGTTTTTTTTTTCAAATAGCAAATACAATAGGTTTTCAGCACTAAAGTGCTTGAACACCTAATAAGAATGAGACCTTTTTGACAGTTATAGCGCCACCTATGGTCCGATCTCCATGAAACTTTGCATGCTTCTTCACCATGTTATGACACATATGCTCATCAATTTTTGTGAAGTTTTGACTTTTCGTTTAGGATTTATAGGCTTTTGACTGTATTTTGCCCCGCCCCTTTTCTAAATGACCCTGTTACAGCCAACCAAATGCAAAATTTCAAAAATATTTCGATAATTATTGATCTAGAGAGTCCAGAGAATAGGCCTAGACTGGTTTGGTTCTGATCGGGCGAAAAACCAGGGACTAGTTCGCAAAAGTAGGTTTTGGACAAATATGGCCATAACAAATTTTCAGTGATGTAAAAATCTTGATTCTAGGTCAAACGGTCGAGGAGTTATGGGTAATTTAGTACTTTTGGTTTCTGTAGCGCCACCTATGGGCCAATCGGGGTCATACTCTGATAGGTTCTCCCCAAAAGTGTGGCCTACCATCTGGCCGAGTTTCAAGTCTCTAGGCCTTACGGTTTGGGCTGCACGATGCATTTAGGGCAATTTTTTTTTTCAAATAGCAAATACAATAGGTTTTCAGCACTAAAGTGCTTGAACACCTAATAAGAATGAGACCTTTTTGACAGTTATAGCGCCACCTATGGTCCGATCTCCATGAAACTTTGCATGCTTCTTCACCATGTTATGACACATATGCTCATCAATTTTTGTGAAGTTTTGACTTTTCGTTTAGGATTTATAGGCTTTTGACTGTATTTTGTCCCGCCCCTTTTCTAAATGACCCTGTTACAGCCAACCAAATGCAAAATTTCAAAAAATTTTCGATAATTATTGATCTAGAGAGTCCAGAGAATAGGCCTAGACTGGTTTGGTTCCGATCGGGCGAAAAACCAGGGACTAGTTCGCAAAAGTAGGTTTTGGACAAAACTGGCCATAACAATTTTTTCTTGCTCAAAAACATCTTGTCCGTCTTGAGCCATGGATCACAGTGATGTAAAAATCTTGATTCTAGGTCAAACGGTCGAAGAGTTATGGGTTATTTAGTACTTTTGGTTTCTGTAGCGCCACCTATGGGCCAATCGGGGTCATACTCTGATAGGTTCTCCCCAAAAGTGTGGCCTACCATCTGGCCGAGTTTCAAGTCTCTAGGCCTTACGGTTTGGGCTGCACGATGCATTTAGGGCAATTTTTTTTTTCAAATAGCAAATACAATAGGTTTTCAGCACTAAAGTGCTTGAACACCTAATAAGAATGAGACCTTTTTGACAGTTATAGCGCCACCTATGGTCCGATCTCCATGAAACTTTGCATGCTTCTTCACCATGTTATGACACATATGCTCATCAATTTTTGTGAAGTTTTGACTTTTCGTTTAGGATTTATAGGCTTTTGACTGTATTTTGCCCGCCCCTTTTCTAAATGACCCTGTTACAGCCAACCAAATGCAAAATTTCAAAATTTTTTCGATAATTATTGATCTAGAGAGTCCAGAGAATAGGCCTAGACTGGTTTGGTTCCGATCGGGCGAAAAACCAAAGACTAGTTCGCAAAAGTAGGTTTTGGACAAAACTGGCCATAACAATTTTTTCTTGCTCAAATCGAGAATCCGAGATATACATCTTGTCCGTCTTGAGCCATGGATCACAGTAATGTAAAAATCTTGATTCTAGGTCAAACGGTCGAGGAGTTATGGGTAATTTAGTACTTTTGGTTTCTGTAGCGCCACCTATGGGCCAATCGGGGTCATACTCTGATAGGTTCTCCCCAAAAGTGTGGCCTACCATCTGGCCGAGTTTCAAGTCTCTAGGCCTTACGGTTTGGGCTGCACAATGCGTTTTAGGGCAATTGTTTTTTTTTTCAAATAGCAAATACAATAGGTTTTCAGCACTAAAGTGCTTGAACACCTAATAAGAATGAGACCTTTTTGACAGTTATAGCGCCACCTATGGTCCGATCTCCATGAAACTTTGCATGCTTCTTCACCATGTTATGACACATATGCTCATCAATTTTTGTGAAGTTTTGACTTTTCGTTTAGGATTTATAGGCTTTTGACTGTATTTTGCCCCGCCCCTTTTCTAAATGACCCTGTTACAGCCAACCAAATGCAAAATTTCAAAAATATTTCGATAATTATTGATCTAGAGAGTCCAGAGAATAGGCCTAGACTGGTTTGGTTCTGATCGGGCGAAAAACCAGGGACTAGTTCGCAAAAGTAGGTTTTGGACAAATATGGCCATAACAAATTTTCAGTGATGTAAAAATCTTGATTCTAGGTCAAACGGTCGAGGAGTTATGGGTAATTTAGTACTTTTGGTTTCTGTAGCGCCACCTATGGGCCAATCGGGGTCATACTCTGATAGGTTCTCCCCAAAAGTGTGGCCTACCATCTGGCCGAGTTTCAAGTCTCTAGGCCTTACGGTTTGGGCTGCACGATGCATTTAGGGCAATTTTTTTTTTCAAATAGCAAATACAATAGGTTTTCAGCACTAAAGTGCTTGAACACCTAATAAGAATGAGACCTTTTTGACAGTTATAGCGCCACCTATGGTCCGATCTCCATGAAACTTTGCATGCTTCTTCACCATGTTATGACACATATGCTCATCAATTTTTGTGAAGTTTTGACTTTTCGTTTAGGATTTATAGGCTTTTGACTGTATTTTGTCCCGCCCCTTTTCTAAATGACCCTGTTACAGCCAACCAAATGCAAAATTTCAAAAAATTTTCGATAATTATTGATCTAGAGAGTCCAGAGAATAGGCCTAGACTGGTTTGGTTCCGATCGGGCGAAAAACCAGGGACTAGTTCGCAAAAGTAGGTTTTGGACAAAACTGGCCATAACAATTTTTTCTTGCTCAAAAACATCTTGTCCGTCTTGAGCCATGGATCACAGTGATGTAAAAATCTTGATTCTAGGTCAAACGGTCGAAGAGTTATGGGTAATTTAGTACTTTTGGTTTCTGTAGCGCCACCTATGGGCCAATCGGGGTCATACTCTGATAGGTTCTCCCCAAAAGTGTGGCCTACCATCTGGCCGAGTTTCAAGTCTCTAGGCCTTACGGTTTGGGCTGCACGATGCATTTAGGGCAATTTTTTTTTTCAAATAGCAAATACAATAGGTTTTCAGCACTAAAGTGCTTGAACACCTAATAAGAATGAGACCTTTTTGACAGTTATAGCGCCACCTATGGTCCGATCTCCATGAAACTTTGCATGCTTCTTCACCATGTTATGACACATATGCTCATCAATTTTTGTGAAGTTTTGACTTTTCGTTTAGGATTTATAGGCTTTTGACTGTATTTTGCCCGCCCCTTTTCTAAATGACCCTGTTACAGCCAACCAAATGCAAAATTTCAAAATTTTTTCGATAATTATTGATCTAGAGAGTCCAGAGAATAGGCCTAGACTGGTTTGGTTCCGATCGGGCGAAAAACCAAAGACTAGTTCGCAAAAGTAGGTTTTGGACAAAACTGGCCATAACAATTTTTTCTTGCTCAAATCGAGAATCCGAGATATACATCTTGTCCGTCTTGAGCCATGGATCACAGTAATGTAAAAATCTTGATTCTAGGTCAAACGGTCGAGGAGTTATGGGTAATTTAGTACTTTTGGTTTCTGTAGCGCCACCTATGGGCCAATCGGGGTCATACTCTGATAGGTTCTCCCCAAAAGTGTGGCCTACCATCTGGCCGAGTTTCAAGTCTCTAGGCCTTACGGTTTGGGCTGCACAATGCGTTTTAGGGCAATTGTTTTTTTTTTCAAATAGCAAATACAATAGGTTTTCAGCACTAAAGTGCTTGAACACCTAATAAGAATGAGACCTTTTTGACAGTTATAGCGCCACCTATGGTCCGATCTCCATGAAACTTTGCATGCTTCTTCACCATGTTATGACACATATGCTCATCAATTTTTGTGAAGTTTTGACTTTTCGTTTAGGATTTATAGGCTTTTGACTGTATTTTGCCCCGCCTCTTTTCTAAATGACCCTGTTACAGCCAACCAAATGCAAAATTTCAAAAAATTTTCGATAATTATTGATCTAGAGAGTCCAGAGAATAGGCCTAGACTGGTTTGATTCCGATGGGGCGAAAAACCAGGGACTAGTTCGCAAAAGTAGGTTTTGGACAAAACTGGCCATAACAATTTTTTCTTGCTCAAATACATCTTGTCCGTCTTGAGCCATGGATCACAGTGATGTAAAAATCTTGATTCTAGGTCAAACGGTCGAGGAGTTATGGGTAATTTAGTACTTTTGGTTTCTATAGCGCCACCTATGGGCCAATCGGGGTCATACTCTGATAGGTTCTCCCCAAAAGTGTGGCCTACCATCTGGCCGAGTTTCAAGTCTCTAGGCCTTACGGTTTGGGCTGCACGATGCGTTTTAGGGCAATTTTTTTTTTCAAATAGCAAATACAATAGGTTTTCAGCACTAAAGTGCTTGAACACCTAATAAGAATGAGACCTTTTTGACAGTTATAGCGCCACCTATGGTCCGATCTCCATGAAACTTTGCATGCTTCTTCACCATGTTATGACACATATGCTCATCAATTTTTGTGAAGTTTTGACTTTTCGTTTAGGATTTATAGGCTTTTGACTGTATTTTGCCCCGCCCCTTTTCTAAATGACCCTGTTACAGCCAACCAAATGCAAAATTTCAAATTTTTTCGATAATTATTGATCTAGAGAGTCCAGAGAATAGGCCTAGACTGGTTTGGTTCCGATCGGGCGAAAAACCAGGGACTAGTTCGCAAAAGTAGGTTTTGGACAAATATGGCCATAACAAATTTTCAGTGATGTAAAAATCTTGATTCTAGGTCAAACGGTCGAGGAGTTATGGGTAATTTAGTACTTTTGGTTCCTGTAGCGCCACCTATGGGCCAATCGGGGTCATACTCTGATAGGTTCTCCCCAAAAGTGTGGCCTACCATCTGGCCGAGTTTCAAGTCTCTAGGCCTTACGGTTTGGGCTGCACGATGCATTTAGGGCAATTTTTTTTTTCAAATAGCAAATACAATAGGTTTTCAGCACTAAAGTGCTTGAACACCTAATAAGAATGAGACCTTTTTGACAGTTATAGCGCCACCTATGGTCCGATCTCCATGAAACTTTGTATGCTTCTTCACCATGTTATGACACATATGCTCATCAATTTTTGTGAAGTTTTGACTTTTCGTTTAGGATTTATAGGCTTTTGACTGTATTTTGCCCCGCCCCTTTTCTAAATGACCCTGTTACAGCCAACCAAATGCAAAATTTAAAAAAATTTTCGATAATTATTGATCTAGAGAGTCCAGAGAATAGGCCTAGACTGGTTTGGTTCCGATCGGGCGAAAAACCAGGGACTAGTTCGCAAAAGTAGGTTTTGGACAAAACTGGCCATAACAATTTTTTCTTGCTCAAAAACATCTTGTCCGTCTTGAGCCATGGATCACAGTGATGTAAAAATCTTGATTCTAGGTCAAACGGTCGAAGAGTTATGGGTAATTTAGTACTTTTGGTTTCTGTAGCGCCACCTATGGGCCAATCGGGGTCATACTCTGATAGGTTCTCCCCAAAAGTGTGGCCTACCATCTGGCCGAGTTTCAAGTCTCTAGGCCTTACGGTTTGGGCTGCACGATGCATTTAGGGCAATTTTTTTTTTCAAATAGCAAATACAATAGGTTTTCAGCACTAAAGTGCTTGAACACCTAATAAGAATGAGACCTTTTTGACAGTTATAGCGCCACCTATGGTCCGATCTCCATGAAACTTTGCATGCTTCTTCACCATGTTATGACACATATGCTCATCAATTTTTGTGAAGTTTTGACTTTTCGTTTAGGATTTATAGGCTTTTGACTGTATTTTGCCCGCCCCTTTTCTAAATGACCCTGTTACAGCCAACCAAATGCAAAATTTCAAAATTTTTTCGATAATTATTGATCTAGAGAGTCCAGAGAATAGGCCTAGACTGGTTTGGTTCCGATCGGGCGAAAAACCAAAGACTAGTTCGCAAAAGTAGGTTTTGGACAAAACTGGCCATAACAATTTTTTCTTGCTCAAATCGAGAATCCGAGATATACATCTTGTCCGTCTTGAGCCATGGATCACAGTAATGTAAAAATCTTGATTCTAGGTCAAACGGTCGAGGAGTTATGGGTAATTTAGTACTTTTGGTTTCTGTAGCGCCACCTATGGGCCAATCGGGGTCATACTCTGATAGGTTCTCCCCAAAAGTGTGGCCTACCATCTGGCCGAGTTTCAAGTCTCTAGGCCTTACGGTTTGGGCTGCACAATGCGTTTTAGGGCAATTGTTTTTTTTTTCAAATAGCAAATACAATAGGTTTTCAGCACTAAAGTGCTTGAACACCTAATAAGAATGAGACCTTTTTGACAGTTATAGCGCCACCTATGGTCCGATCTCCATGAAACTTTGCATGCTTCTTCACCATGTTATGACACATATGCTCATCAATTTTTGTGAAGTTTTGACTTTTCGTTTAGGATTTATAGGCTTTTGACTGTATTTTGCCCCGCCCCTTTTCTAAATGACCCTGTTACAGCCAACCAAATGCAAAATTTCAAAAATATTTCGATAATTATTGATCTAGAGAGTCCAGAGAATAGGCCTAGACTGGTTTGGTTCTGATCGGGCGAAAAACCAGGGACTAGTTCGCAAAAGTAGGTTTTGGACAAATATGGCCATAACAAATTTTCAGTGATGTAAAAATCTTGATTCTAGGTCAAACGGTCGAGGAGTTATGGGTAATTTAGTACTTTTGGTTTCTGTAGCGCCACCTATGGGCCAATCGGGGTCATACTCTGATAGGTTCTCCCCAAAAGTGTGGCCTACCATCTGGCCGAGTTTCAAGTCTCTAGGCCTTACGGTTTGGGCTGCACGATGCATTTAGGGCAATTTTTTTTTTCAAATAGCAAATACAATAGGTTTTCAGCACTAAAGTGCTTGAACACCTAATAAGAATGAGACCTTTTTGACAGTTATAGCGCCACCTATGGTCCGATCTCCATGAAACTTTGCATGCTTCTTCACCATGTTATGACACATATGCTCATCAATTTTTGTGAAGTTTTGACTTTTCGTTTAGGATTTATAGGCTTTTGACTGTATTTTGTCCCGCCCCTTTTCTAAATGACCCTGTTACAGCCAACCAAATGCAAAATTTCAAAAAATTTTCGATAATTATTGATCTAGAGAGTCCAGAGAATAGGCCTAGACTGGTTTGGTTCCGATCGGGCGAAAAACCAGGGACTAGTTCGCAAAAGTAGGTTTTGGACAAAACTGGCCATAACAATTTTTTCTTGCTCAAAAACATCTTGTCCGTCTTGAGCCATGGATCACAGTGATGTAAAAATCTTGATTCTAGGTCAAACGGTCGAAGAGTTATGGGTAATTTAGTACTTTTGGTTTCTGTAGCGCCACCTATGGGCCAATCGGGGTCATACTCTGATAGGTTCTCCCCAAAAGTGTGGCCTACCATCTGGCCGAGTTTCAAGTCTCTAGGCCTTACGGTTTGGGCTGCACGATGCATTTAGGGCAATTTTTTTTTTCAAATAGCAAATACAATAGGTTTTCAGCACTAAAGTGCTTGAACACCTAATAAGAATGAGACCTTTTTGACAGTTATAGCGCCACCTATGGTCCGATCTCCATGAAACTTTGCATGCTTCTTCACCATGTTATGACACATATGCTCATCAATTTTTGTGAAGTTTTGACTTTTCGTTTAGGATTTATAGGCTTTTGACTGTATTTTGCCCGCCCCTTTTCTAAATGACCCTGTTACAGCCAACCAAATGCAAAATTTCAAAATTTTTTCGATAATTATTGATCTAGAGAGTCCAGAGAATAGGCCTAGACTGGTTTGGTTCCGATCGGGCGAAAAACCAAAGACTAGTTCGCAAAAGTAGGTTTTGGACAAAACTGGCCATAACAATTTTTTCTTGCTCAAATCGAGAATCCGAGATATACATCTTGTCCGTCTTGAGCCATGGATCACAGTAATGTAAAAATCTTGATTCTAGGTCAAACGGTCGAGGAGTTATGGGTAATTTAGTACTTTTGGTTTCTGTAGCGCCACCTATGGGCCAATCGGGGTCATACTCTGATAGGTTCTCCCCAAAAGTGTGGCCTACCATCTGGCCGAGTTTCAAGTCTCTAGGCCTTACGGTTTGGGCTGCACAATGCGTTTTAGGGCAATTGTTTTTTTTTTCAAATAGCAAATACAATAGGTTTTCAGCACTAAAGTGCTTGAACACCTAATAAGAATGAGACCTTTTTGACAGTTATAGCGCCACCTATGGTCCGATCTCCATGAAACTTTGCATGCTTCTTCACCATGTTATGACACATATGCTCATCAATTTTTGTGAAGTTTTGACTTTTCGTTTAGGATTTATAGGCTTTTGACTGTATTTTGCCCCGCCTCTTTTCTAAATGACCCTGTTACAGCCAACCAAATGCAAAATTTCAAAAAATTTTCGATAATTATTGATCTAGAGAGTCCAGAGAATAGGCCTAGACTGGTTTGATTCCGATGAGGCGAAAAACCAGGGACTAGTTCGCAAAAGTAGGTTTTGGACAAAACTGGCCATAACAATTTTTTCTTGCTCAAATACATCTTGTCCGTCTTGAGCCATGGATCACAGTGATGTAAAAATCTTGATTCTAGGTCAAACGGTCGAGGAGTTATGGGTAATTTAGTACTTTTGGTTTCTATAGCGCCACCTATGGGCCAATCGGGGTCATACTCTGATAGGTTCTCCCCAAAAGTGTGGCCTACCATCTGGCCGAGTTTCAAGTCTCTAGGCCTTACGGTTTGGGCTGCACGATGCGTTTTAGGGCAATATTTTTTTTCAAATAGCAAATACAATAGGTTTTCAGCACTAAAGTGCTTGAACACCTAATAAGAATGAGACCTTTTTGACAGTTATAGCGCCACCTATGGTCCGATCTCCATGAAACTTTGCATGCTTCTTCACCATGTTATGACACATATGCTCATCAATTTTTGTGAAGTTTTGACTTTTCGTTTAGGATTTATAGGCTTTTGACTGTATTTTGCCCCGCCCCTTTTCTAAATGACCCTGTTACAGCCAACCAAATGCAAAATTTCAAATTTTTTCGATAATTATTGATCTAGAGAGTCCAGAGAATAGGCCTAGACTGGTTTGGTTCCGATCGGGCGAAAAACCAGGGACTAGTTCGCAAAAGTAGGTTTTGGACAAATATGGCCATAACAAATTTTCAGTGATGTAAAAATCTTGATTCTAGGTCAAACGGTCGAGGAGTTATGGGTAATTTAGTACTTTTGGTTTCTGTAGCGCCACCTATGGGCCAATCGGGGTCATACTCTGATAGGTTCTCCCCAAAAGTGTGGCCTACCATCTGGCCGAGTTTCAAGTCTCTAGGCCTTACGGTTTGGGCTGCACGATGCATTTAGGGCAATTTTTTTTTTCAAATAGCAAATACAATAGGTTTTCAGCACTAAAGTGCTTGAACACCTAATAAGAATGAGACCTTTTTGACAGTTATAGCGCCACCTATGGTCCGATCTCCATGAAACTTTGTATGCTTCTTCACCATGTTATGACACATATGCTCATCAATTTTTGTGAAGTTTTGACTTTTCGTTTAGGATTTATAGGCTTTTGACTGTATTTTGCCCCGCCCCTTTTCTAAATGACCCTGTTACAGCCAACCAAATGCAAAATTTCAAAAAATTTTCGATAATTATTGATCTAGAGAGTCCAGAGAATAGGCCTAGACTGGTTTGGTTCCGATCGGGCGAAAAACCAGGGACTAGTTCGCAAAAGTAGGTTTTGGACAAAACTGGCCATAACAATTTTTTCTTGCTCAAAAACATCTTGTCCGTCTTGAGCCATGGATCACAGTGATGTAAAAATCTTGATTCTAGGTCAAACGGTCGAAGAGTTATGGGTAATTTAGTACTTTTGGTTTCTGTAGCGCCACCTATGGGCCAATCGGGGTCATACTCTGATAGGTT
Source organism: Gila orcuttii (assembly GCA_026230005.1). Taxonomy (NCBI): domain Eukaryota; kingdom Metazoa; phylum Chordata; class Actinopteri; order Cypriniformes; family Leuciscidae; genus Gila; species Gila orcuttii. The sequence continues at coordinate 36,282,484 of JAPDVR010000005.1, read as the reverse complement.
CTCCCCAAAAGTGTGGCCTACCATCTGGCCGAGTTTCAAGTCTCTAGGCCTTACGGTTTGGGCTGCACGATGCATTTAGGGCAATTTTTTTTTTCAAATAGCAAATACAATAGGTTTTCAGCACTAAAGTGCTTGAACACCTAATAAGAATGAGACCTTTTTGACAGTTATAGCGCCACCTATGGTCCGATCTCCATGAAACTTTGCATGCTTCTTCACCATGTTATGCCACATATGCTCATCAATTTTTGTGAAGTTTTGACTTTTCGTTTAGGATTTATAGGCTTTTGACTGTATTTTGCCCCGCCTCTTTTCTAAATGACCCTGTTACAGCCAACCAAATGCAAAATTTCAAAAAATTTTCGATAATTATTGATCTAGAGAGTCCAGAGAATAGGCCTAGACTGGTTTGATTCCGATGGGGCGAAAAACCAGGGACTAGTTCGCAAAAGTAGGTTTTGGACAAAACTGGCCATAACAATTTTTTCTTGCTCAAATCGAGAATCCGAGATATACATCTTGTCCGTCTTGAGCCATGGACCACAGTGATGTAAAAATCTTGATTCTAGGTCAAACGGTCGAGGAGTTATGGGTAATTTAGTACTTTTGGTTTCTGTAGCGCCACCTATGGGCCAATCGGGGTCATACTCTGATAGGTTCTCCCCAAAAGTGTGGCCTACCATCTGGCCTAGTTTCAAGTCTCTAGGCCTTACGGTTTGGGCTGCACGATGCATTTAGGGCAATTTTTTTTTTTCAAATAGCAAATACAATAGGTTTTCAGCACTAAAGTGCTTGAACACCTAATAAGAATGAGACCTTTTTGACAGTTATAGCGCCACCTATGGTCCGATCTCCATGAAACTTTGCATGCTTCTTCACCATGTTATGACACATATGCTCATCAATTTTTGTGAAGTTTTGACTTTTCGTTTAGGATTTATAGGCTTTTGACTGTATTTTGCCCCGCCCCTTTTCTAAATGACCCTGTTACAGCCAACCAAATGCAAAATTTCAAAAATATTTCGATAATTATTGATCTAGAGAGTCCAGAGAATAGGCCTAGACTGGTTTGGTTCTGATCGGGCGAAAAACCAGGGACTAGTTCGCAAAAGTAGGTTTTGGACAAAACTGGCCATAACATATTTTCAGTGATGTAAAAATCTTGATTCTAGGTCAAACGGTCGAGGAGTTATGGGTAATTTAGTACTTTTGGTTTCTGTAGCGCCACCTATGGGCCAATCGGGGTCATACTCTGATAGGTTCTCCCCAAAAGTGTGGCCTACCATCTGGCCGAGTTTCAAGTCTCTAGGCCTTACGGTTTGGGCTGCACGATGCGTTTTAGGGCAATTGTTTTTTTTTTCAAATAGCAAATACAATAGGTTTTCAGCACTAAAGTGCTTGAACACCTAATAAGAATGAGACCTTTTTGACAGTTATAGCGCCACCTATGGTCCGATCTCCATGAAACTTTGCATGCTTCTTCACCTTGTTTTGACACATATGCTCATCAATTTTTGTGAAGTTTTGACTTTTCGTTTAGGATTTATAGGCTTTTGACTGTATTTTGCCCCGCCCCTTTTCTAAATGACCCTGTTACTGCCAACCAAATGCAAAATTTCAAAAATATTTCGATAATTATTGATCTAGAGAGTCCAGAGAATAGGCCTAGACTGGTTTGGTTCTGATCGGGCGAAAAACCAGGGACTAGTTCGCAAAAGTAGGTTTTGGACAAATATGGCCATAACAAATTTTCAGTGATGTAAAAATCTTGATTCTAGGTCAAACGGTCGAGGAGTTATGGGTAATTTAGTACTTTTGGTTTCTGTAGCGCCACCTATGGGCCAATCGGGGTCATACTCTGATAGGTTCTCCCCAAAAGTGTGGCCTACCATCTGGCCGAGTTTCAAGTCTCTAGGCCTTACGGTTAGGGCTGCACGATGCATTTAGGGCAATTTTTTTTTTCAAATAGCAAATACAATAGGTTTTCAGCACTAAAGTGCTTGAACACCTAATAAGAATGAGACCTTTTTGACAGTTATAGCGCCACCTATGGTCCGATCTCCATGAAACTTTGCATGCTTCTTCACCATGTTATGACACATATGCTCATCAATTTTTGTGAAGTTTTGACTTTTCGTTTAGGATTTATAGGCTTTTGACTGTATTTTGTCCCGCCCCTTTTCTAAATGACCCTGTTACAGCCAACCAAATGCAAAATTTCAAAAAATTTTCGATAATTATTGATCTAGAGAGTCCAGAGAATAGGCCTAGACTGGTTTGGTTCCGATCGGGCGAAAAACCAGGGACTAGTTCGCAAAAGTAGGTTTTGGACAAAACTGGCCATAACAATTTTTTCTTGCTCAAATCGAGAATCCGAGATATACATCTTGTCCGTCTTGAGCCATGGACCACAGTGATGTAAAAATCTTGATTCTAGGTCAAACGGTCGAGGAGTTATGGGTAATTTAGTACTTTTGGTTTCTGTAGCGCCACCTATGGGCCAATCGGGGTCATACTCTGATAGGTTCTCCCCAAAAGTGTGGCCTACCATCTGGCCTAGTTTCAAGTCTCTAGGCCTTACGGTTTGGGCTGCACGATGCATTTAGGGCAATTTTTTTTTTTCAAATAGCAAATACAATAGGTTTTCAGCACTAAAGTGCTTGAACACCTAATAAGAATGAGACCTTTTTGACAGTTATAGCGCCACCTATGGTCCGATCTCCATGAAACTTTGCATGCTTCTTCACCATGTTATGACACATATGCTCATCAATTTTTGTGAAGTTTTGACTTTTCGTTTAGGATTTATAGGCTTTTGACTGTATTTTGCCCCGCCCCTTTTCTAAATGACCCTGTTACAGCCAACCAAATGCAAAATTTCAAAAATATTTCGATAATTATTGATCTAGAGAGTCCAGAGAATAGGCCTAGACTGGTTTGGTTCTGATCGGGCGAAAAACCAGGGACTAGTTCGCAAAAGTAGGTTTTGGACAAAACTGGCCATAACATATTTTCAGTGATGTAAAAATCTTGATTCTAGGTCAAACGGTCGAGGAGTTATGGGTAATTTAGTACTTTTGGTTTCTGTAGCGCCACCTATGGGCCAATCGGGGTCATACTCTGATAGGTTCTCCCCAAAAGTGTGGCCTACCATCTGGCCGAGTTTCAAGTCTCTAGGCCTTACGGTTTGGGCTGCACGATGCGTTTTAGGGCAATTGTTTTTTTTTTCAAATAGCAAATACAATAGGTTTTCAGCACTAAAGTGCTTGAACACCTAATAAGAATGAGACCTTTTTGACAGTTATAGCGCCACCTATGGTCCGATCTCCATGAAACTTTGCATGCTTCTTCACCATGTTATGACACATATGCTCATCAATTTTTGTGAAGTTTTGACTTTTCGTTTAGGATTTATAGGCTTTTGACTGTATTTTGCCCCGCCCCTTTTCTAAATAACCCTGTTCCTGCCAACCAAATGCAAAATTTCAAAAATATTTCGATAATTATTGATCTAGAGAGTCCAGAGAATAGGCCTAGACTGGTTTGGTTCTGATCGGGCGAAAAACCAGGGACTAGTTCGCAAAAGTAGGTTTTGGACAAATATGGCCATAACAAATTTTCAGTGATGTAAAAATCTTGATTCTAGGTCAAACGGTCGAGGAGTTATGGGTAATTTAGTACTTTTGGTTTCTGTAGCGCCACCTATGGGCCAATCGGGGTCATACTCTGATAGGTTCTCCCCAAAAGTGTGGCCTACCATCTGGCCGAGTTTCAAGTCTCTAGGCCTTACGGTTTGGGCTGCACGATGCATTTAGGGCAATTTTTTTTTTCAAATAGCAAATACAATAGGTTTTCAGCACTAAAGTGCTTGAACACCTAATAAGAATGAGACCTTTTTGACAGTTATAGCGCCACCTATGGTCCGATCTCCATGAAACTTTGCATGCTTCTTCACCATGTTATGACACATATGCTCATCAATTTTTGTGAAGTTTTGACTTTTCGTTTAGGATTTATAGGCTTTTGACTGTATTTTGTCCCGCCCCTTTTCTAAATGACCCTGTTACAGCCAACCAAATGCAAAATTTCAAAAAATTTTCGATAATTATTGATCTAGAGAGTCCAGAGAATAGGCCTAGACTGGTTTGGTTCCGATCGGGCGAAAAACCAGGGACTAGTTCGCAAAAGTAGGTTTTGGACAAAACTGGCCATAACAATTTTTTCTTGCTCAAATACATCTTGTCCGTCTTGAGCCATGGATCACAGTGATGTAAAAATCTTGATTCTAGGTCAAACGGTCGAGGAGTTATGGGTAATTCAGTACTTTTGGTTTCTGTAGCGCCACCTATGGGCCATCGGGGTCATACTCTGATAGGTTCTCCCCAAAAGTGTGGCCTACCATCTGGCCAAGTTTCAAGTCTCTAGGCCTTACGGTTTGGGCTGCACGATGCATTTAGGGCAATTTTTTTTTCAAATAGCAAATACAATAGGTTTTCAGCACTAAAGTGCTTGAACACCTAATAAGAATGAGACCTTTTTGACAGTTATAGCGCCACCTATGGTCCGATCTCCATGAAACTTTGTATGCTTCTTCACCATGTTATGACACATATGCTCATCAATTTTTGTGAAGTTTTGACTTTTCGTTTAGGATTTATAGGCTTTTGACTGTATTTTGCCCCGCCCCTTTTCTAAATGACCCTGTTACAGCCAACCAAATGCAAAATTTAAAAAAAAATTTGATAATTATTGATCTAGAGAGTCCAGAGAATAGGCCTAGACTGGTTTGGTTCCGATCGGGCGAAAAACCAGGGACTAGTTCGCAAAAGTAGGTTTTGGACAAAACTGGCCATAACAATTTTTTCTTGCTCAAATACATCTTGTCCGTCTTGAGCCATGGATCACAGTGATGTAAAAATCTTGATTCTAGGTCAAACGGTTGAGGAGTTATGGGTAATTCAGTACTTTTGGTTTCTGTAGCACCACCTATGGGCCAATCGGGGTCATACTCTGATAGGTTCTCCCCAAAAGTGTGGCCTACCATCTGGCCGAGTTTCAAGTCTCTAGGCCTTACGGTTTGGGCTGCACGATGCGTTTTAGGGCAATTTTTTTTTTCAAATAGCAAATACAATAGGTTTTCAGCACTAAAGTGCTTGAACACCTAATAAGAATGAGACCTTTTTGACAGTTATAGCGCCACCTATGGTCCGATCTCCATGAAACTTTGCATGCTTCTTCACCATGTTATGACACATATGCTCATCAATTTTTGTGAAGTTTTGACTTTTCGTATAGGATTTATAGGCTTTTGACTGTATTTTGCCCCGCCCCTTTTCTAAATGACCCTGTTACAGCCAACCAAATGCAAAATTTCAAATTTTTTCGATAATTATTGATCTAGAGAGTCCAGAGAATAGGCCTAGACTGGTTTGGTTCCGATCGGGCGAAAAACCAGGGACTAGTTTGCAAAAGTAGGTTTTGGACAAAACTGGCCATAACAATTTTTTCTTGCTCAAATCGAGAATCCGAGATATACATCTTGTCCGTCTTGAGCCATGGATCACAGTGATGTAAAAAACTTGATTCTAGGTCAAACGGTCGAGGAGTTATGGGTAATTTAGTACTTTTGGTTTCTGTAGCGCCATCTATGTGCCAATCGGGGTCATACTCTGATAGGTTCTCCCCAAAAGTGTGGCCTACCATCTGGCCGAGTTTCAAGTCTCTAGGCCTTACGGTTTGGGCTGCACGATGCGTTTTAGGGCAATTTTTTTTTTCAAATAGCAAATACAATAGGTTTTCAGCACTAAAGTGCTTGAACACCTAATAAGAATGAGACCTTTTTGACAGTTATAGCGCCACCTATGGTCCGATCTCCATGAAACTTTGCATGCTTCTTCACCATGTTATGACACATATGCTCATCAATTTTTGTGAAGTTTTGACTTTTCGTTTAGGATTTATAGGCTTTTGACTGTATTTTGCCCCGCCCCTTTTCTAAATGACCCTGTTACAGCCAACCAAATGCAAAATTTCAAATTTTTTTGATAATTATTGATCTAGAGAGTCCAGAGAATAGGCCTAGACTGGTTTGGTTCCGATCGGGCGAAAAACCAGGGACTAGTTCGCAAAAGTAGGTTTTGGACAAATATGGCCATAACAAATTTTCAGTGATGTAAAAATCTTGATTCTAGGTCAAACGGTCGAGGAGTTATGGGTAATTTAGTACTTTTGGTTTCTGTAGCGCCACCTATGGGCCAATCGGGGTCATACTCTGATAGGTTCTCCCCAAAAGTGTGGCCTACCATCTGGCCGAGTTTCAAGTCTCTAGGCCTTACGGTTTGGGCTGCACAATGCATTTAGGGCAATTTTTTTTTTCAAATAGCAAATACAATAGGTTTTCAGCACTAAAGTGCTTGAACACCTAATAAGAATGAGACCTTTTTGACAGTTATAGCGCCACCTATGGTCCGATCTCCATGAAACTTTGCATGCTTCTTCACCATGTTATGACACATATGCTCATCAATTTTTGTGAAGTTTTGACTTTTCGTTTAGGATTTATAGGCTTTTGACTGTATTTTGCCCGCCCCTTTTCTAAATGACCCTGTTACAGCCAACCAAATGCAAAATTTCAAAATTTTTTCGATAATTATTGATCTAGAGAGTCCAGAGAATAGGCCTAGACTGGTTTGGTTCCGATCGGGCGAAAAACCAGGGACTAGTTCGCAAAAGTAGGTTTTGGACAAAACTGGCCATAACAAATTTTTTCTTGCTCAAATACATCTTGTCCATCTTGAGCCATGGATCACAGTGATGTAAAAATCTTGATTCTAGGTCAAACGGTTGAGGAGTTATGGGTAATTCAGTACTTTTGGTTTCTGTAGCGCCACCTATGGGCCAATCGGGGTCATACTCTGATAGGTTCTCCCCAAAAGTGTGGCCTACCATCTGGCCGAGTTTCAAGTCTCTAGGCCTTACGGTTTGGGCTGCACGATGCGTTTTAGGGCAATTTTTTTTTTTCAAATAGCAAATACAATAGGTTTTCAGCACTAAAGTGCTTGAACACCTAATAAGAATGAGACCTTTTTGACAGTTATAGCGCCACCTATGGTCCGATCTCCATGAAACTTTGCATGCTTCTTCACCATGTTATGACACATATGCTCATCAATTTTTGTGAAGTTTTGACTTTTCGTTTAGGATTTATAGGCTTTTGACTGTATTTTGCCCCGCCCCTTTTCTAAATGACCCTGTTACAGCCAACCAAATGCAAAATTTCAAATTTTTTCGATAATTATTGATCTAGAGAGTCCAGAGAATAGGCCTAGACTGGTTTGGTTCCGATCGGGCGAAAAACCAGGGACTAGTTCGCAAAAGTAGGTTTTGGACAAATATGGCCATAACAAATTTTCAGTGATGTAAAAATCTTGATTCTAGGTCAAACGGTCGAGGAGTTATGGGTAATTTAGTACTTTTGGTTTCTGTAGCGCCACCTATGGGCCAATCGGGGTCATACTCTGATAGGTTCTCCCCAAAAGTTTGGCCTACCATCTGGCCTAGTTTCAAGTCTCTAGGCCTTACGGTTTGGGCTGCACGATGCATTTAGGGCAATTTTTTTTTTTCAAATAGCAAATACAATAGGTTTTCAGCACTAAAGTGCTTGAACACCTAATAAGAATGAGACCTTTTTGACAGTTATAGCGCCACCTATGGTCCGATCTCCATGAAACTTTGCATGCTTCTTCACCATGTTATGACACATATGCTCATCAATTTTTGTGAAGTTTTGACTTTTCGTTTAGGATTTATAGGCTTTTGACTGTATTTTGCCCCGCCCCTTTTCTAAATGACCCTGTTACAGCCAACCAAATGCAAAATTTCAAAAATATTTCGATAATTATTGATCTAGAGAGTCCAGAGAATAGGCCTAGACTGGTTTGGTTCTGATCGGGCGAAAAACCAGGGACTAGTTCGCAAAAGTAGGTTTTGGACAAAACTGGCCATAACATATTTTCAGTGATGTAAAAATCTTGATTCTAGGTCAAACGGTCGAGGAGTTATGGGTAATTTAGTACTTTTGGTTTCTGTAGCGCCACCTATGGGCCAATCGGGGTCATACTCTGATAGGTTCTCCCCAAAAGTGTGGCCTACCATCTGGCCGAGTTTCAAGTCTCTAGGCCTTACGGTTTGGGCTGCACGATGCGTTTTAGGGCAATTGTTTTTTTTTTCAAATAGCAAATACAATAGGTTTTCAGCACTAAAGTGCTTGAACACCTAATAAGAATGAGACCTTTTTGACAGTTATAGCGCCACCTATGGTCCGATCTCCATGAAACTTTGTATGCTTCTTCACCATGTTATGACACATATGCTCATCAATTTTTGTGAAGTTTTGACTTTTCGTTTAGGATTTATAGGCTTTTGACTGTATTTTGCCCCGCCCCTTTTCTAAATGACCCTGTTACTGCCAACCAAATGCAAAATTTCAAAAATATTTCGATAATTATTGATCTAGAGAGTCCAGAGAATAGGCCTAGACTGGTTTGGTTCTGATCGGGCGAAAAACCAGGGACTAGTTCGCAAAAGTAGGTTTTGGACAAATATGGCCATAACAAATTTTCAGTGATGTAAAAATCTTGATTCTAGGTCAAACGGTCGAGGAGTTATGGGTAATTTAGTACTTTTGGTTTCTGTAGCGCCACCTATGGGCCAATCGGGGTCATACTCTGATAGGTTCTCCCCAAAAGTGTGGCCTACCATCTGGCCGAGTTTCAAGTCTCTAGGCCTTACGGTTAGGGCTGCACGATGCATTTAGGGCAATTTTTTTTTTCAAATAGCAAATACAATAGGTTTTCAGCACTAAAGTGCTTGAACACCTAATAAGAATGAGACCTTTTTGACAGTTATAGCGCCACCTATGGTCCGATCTCCATGAAACTTTGCATGCTTCTTCACCATGTTATGACACATATGCTCATCAATTTTTGTGAAGTTTTGACTTTTCGTTTAGGATTTATAGGCTTTTGACTGTATTTTGTCCCGCCCCTTTTCTAAATGACCCTGTTACAGCCAACCAAATGCAAAATTTCAAAAAAATTTTGATAATTATTGATCTAGAGAGTCCAGAGAATAGGCCTAGACTGGTTTGGTTCCGATCGGGCGAAAAACCAGGGACTAGTTCGCAAAAGTAGGTTTTGGACAAAACTGGCCATAACAATTTTTTCTTGCTCAAATACATCTTGTCCGTCTTGAGCCATGGATCACAGTGATGTAAAAATCTTGATTCTAGGTCAAACGGTCGAGGAGTTATGGGTAATTCAGTACTTTTGGTTTCTGTAGCGCCACCTATGGGCCAATCGGGGTCATACTCTGATAGGTTCTCCCCAAAAGTGTGGCCTACCATCTGGCCGAGTTTCAAGTCTCTAGGCCTTACGGTTTGGGCTGCACGATGCATTTAGGGCAATTTTTTTTTTCAAATAGCAAATACAATAGGTTTTCAGCACTAAAGTGCTTGAACACCTAATAAGAATGAGACCTTTTTGACAGATATAGCGCCACCTATGGTCCGATCTCCATGAAACTTTGCATGCTTCTTCACCATGTTATGACACATATGCTCATCAATTTTTGTGAAGTTTTGACTTTTCGTTTAGGATTTATAGGCTTTTGACTGTATTTTGCCCCGCCCCTTTTCTAAATGACCCTGTTACAGCCAACCAAATGCAAAATTTCAAAAATATTTCGATAATTATTGATCTAGAGAGTCCAGAGAATAGGCCTAGACTGGTTTGGTTCCGATCGGGCGAAAAACCAGGGACTAGTTCGCAAAAGTAGGTTTTGGACAAAACTGGCCATAACAATTTTTTCTTGCTCAAATACATCTTGTCCGTCTTGAGCCATGGATCACAGTGATGTAAAAATCTTGATTCTAGGTCAAACGGTCGAGGAGTTATGGGTAATTCAGTACTTTTGGTTTCTGTAGCGCCACCTATGGGCCATCGGGGTCATACTCTGATAGGTTCTCCCCAAAAGTGTGGCCTACCATCTGGCCGAGTTTCAAGTCTCTAGGCCTTACGGTTTGGGCTGCACGATGCATTTAGGGCAATTTTTTTTTTCAAATAGCAAATACAATAGGTTTTCAGCACTAAAGTGCTTGAACACCTAATAAGAATAATAATACATTTTTTTTATTTGAGGCGCCTTTCTAGGCACTCAAGGACACCGTACAGAAATGCAAAACATTTAAAAGCAGCAAAGCCAAAACAATAGAACATTAAAACAAGATAAAAGCAAAATTTAAATCACAAGTGGTAGGCAGTTTTAAACAGATGCGTTTTGAGTTGTGATTTAAAATGAGAGAATGAATCGATGTTTCTAAGGTGAGGTGGTAAAGAGTTCCAGAGGCGGGGGGCAGAGCGGCTGAATGCTCTGCTCCCCATTGTGGTGAGACGAGCAGGCGGGACAGACAGGTGTATGGAGGAAGAGGATCTAAGGGAGCGGGTGGAAGTTGGACCGTGCAGGAGATCAGATAGGTATGAAGGGGCAAGGTTGTGGATGGCCTTGAATGTGAACAGAAGGATTTTGAATTGGATACGGGACAGGACCGGGAGCCAGTGAAGCTGTTGGAGAACAGGAGTGATGTGGTGGATGGAGGGTGTTCGGGTTATGATGCGGGCAGCTGAATTCTGGACCAGTTGAAGTTTATGTAGGTATTTGTGAGGGAGGCCGAAAAGCAGAGAGTTGCAATAGTCCAAACGGGAGGTGACTAGACTGTGAACAAGAATGGCGGCAGTGTGGGGGGTAAGGGAGGGGCGAAGGCGATTGATATTACGTAGATGGAAATAGGCAGACCGGGTAATGTTATTGATATGGGACTGAAAGGATAAAGTGCCGTCGAGGATGACTCCCAGACTCTTAACCTGGGGGGAAGGTGAGACGGAGGAATTGTCAATAATGAGAGAAAAGCTGTCAGTTTTGAATAAAGTGGATTTACTTCTAATGAGAAGGATCTCAGTTTTATCACTGTTTAATTTGAGGAAATTATTTGTAAACCAGGTTTTTATTTCCGAGACACAGTCAGTGAGTGAGGTAGGGGGGAGAGAGGACGATGGCTTGGTCGAGAGGTAGAGCTGGGTGTCATCGGCATAGCAATGGAATTGAATATTAAATTTGCGGAAGATATTGCCCAGGGGAAGGAGATAAATGATGAAAAGTAAGGGCCCCAGGACAGAGCCCTGGGGCACACCTGAAGTGACAGGGGAGGGAGAGGATTTAAAAGACTTAAGTTGAATGAACTGAGTACGACCAGAGAGATAGGATGTGAACCAGACCTTTTGAATGAACAAGAATGAGACCTTTTTGACAGTTATAGCGCCACCTATGGTCCGATCTCCATGAAACTTTGCATGCTTCTTCACCATGTTATGACACATATGCTCATCAATTTTTGTGAAGTTTTGACTTTTCGTTTAGGATTTATAGGCTTTTGACTGTATTTTGCCCCGCCCCTTTTCTAAATGACCCTGTTACAGCCAACCAAATGCAAAATTTCAAAAATATTTCGATAATTATTGATCTAGAGAGTCCAGAGAATAGGCCTAGACTGGTTTGGTTCCGATCGGGCGAAAAACCAGGGACTAGTTCGCAAAAGTAGGTTTTGGACAAAACTGGCCATAACATATTTTTCTTGCTCAAATCGAGAATCCGAGATATACATCTTGTCCGTCTTGAGCCATGGATCACAGTGATGTAAAAATCTTGATTCTAGGTCAAACGGTCGAGGAGTTATGGGTAATTTAGTACTTTTGGTTTCTGTAGCGCCACCTATGGGCCAATCGGGGTCATACTCTGATAGGTTCTCCGCAAAAGTGTGGCCTACCATCTGGCCGAGTTTCAAGTCTCTAGGCCTTACGGTTTGGGCTGCACGATGCATTTAGGGCAATTTTTTTTTTCAAATAGCAAATACAATAGGTTTTCAGCACTAAAGTGCTTGAACACCTAATAAGAATGAGACCTTTTTGACAGTTATAGCGCCACCTATGGTCCGATCTCCATGAAACTTTGCATGCTTCTTCACCATGTTATGACACATATGCTCATCAATTTTTGTGAAGTTTTGACTTTTCGTTTAGGATTTATAGGCTTTTGACTGTATTTTGCCCCGCCCCTTTTCTAAATGACCCTGTTACAGCCAACCAAATGCAAAATTTCAAATTTTTTCGATAATTATTGATCTAGAGAGTCCAGAGAATAGACCTAGACTGGTTTGGTTCCGATCGGGCGAAAAACCAGGGACTAGTTCGCAAAAGTAGGTTTTGGACAAATATGGCCATAACAAATTTTCAGTGATGTAAAAATCTTGATTCTAGGTCAAACGGTCGAGGAGTTATGGGTAATTTAGTACTTTTGGTTCCTGTAGCGCCACCTATGGGCCAATCGGGGTCATACTCTGATAGGTTCTCCCCAAAAGTGTGGCCTACCATCTGGCCGAGTTTCAAGTCTCTAGGCCTTACGGTTTGGGCTGCACGATGCATTTAGGGCAATTTTTTTTTTCAAATAGCAAATACAATAGGTTTTCAGCACTAAAGTGCTTGAACACCTAATGAGAATGAGACCTTTTTGACAGTTATAGCGCCACCTATGGTCCGATCTCCATGAAACTTTGCATGCTTCTTCACCATGTTATGACACATATGCTCATCAATTTTTGTGAAGTTTTGACTTTTCGTTTAGGATTTATAGGCTTTTGACTGTATTTTGCCCCGCCCCTTTTCTAAATGACCCTGTTACAGCCAACCAAATGCAAAATTTCACATTTTTTCGAAAATTATTGATCTAGAGAGTCCAGAGAATAGGCCTAGACTGGTTTTGTTCCGATCGGGCGAAAAACCAGGGACTAGTTTGCAAAAGTAGGTTTTGGACAAAACTGGCCATAACAATTTTTTCTTGCTCAAATCGAGAATCCGAGATATACATCTTGTCCGTCTTGAGCCATGGATCACAGTGATGTAAAAAACTTGATTCTAGGTCAAACGGTCGAGGAGGTATGGGTAATTTAGTACTTTTGGTTTCTGTAGCGCCATCTATGTGCCAATCGGGGTCATACTCTGATAGGTTCTCCCCAAAAGTGTGGCCTACCATCTGGCCGAGTTTCAAGTCTCTAGGCCTTACGGTTTGGGCTGCACGATGCATTTAGGGCAATTTTTTTTTTCAAATAGCAAATACAATAGGTTTTCAGCACTAAAGTGCTTGAACACCTAATAAGAATGAGACCTTTTTGACAGTTATAGCGCCACCTATGGTCCGATCTCCATGAAACTTTGCATGCTTCTTCACCATGTTATGACACATATGCTCATCAATTTTTGTGAAGTTTTGACTTTTCGTTTAGGATTTATAGGCTTTTGACTGTATTTTGCCCCGCCCCTTTTCTAAATGACCCTGTTACAGCCAACCAAATGCAAAATTTCAAAAATATTTCGATAATTATTGATCTAGAGAGTCCAGAGAATAGGCCTAGACTGGTTTGGTTCCGATCGGGCGAAAAACCAGGGACTAGTTCGCAAAAGTAGGTTTTGGACAAAACTGGCCATAACAATTTTTTCTTGCTCAAATACATCTTGTCCGTCTTGAGCCATGGATCACAGTGATGTAAAAATCTTGATTCTAGGTCAAACGGTCGAGGAGTTATGGGTAATTCAGTACTTTTGGTTTCTGTAGCGCCACCTATGGGCCAATCGGGGTCATACTCTGATAGGTTCTCCCCAAAAGTGTGGCCTACCATCTGGCCGAGTTTCAAGTCTCTAGGCCTTACGGTTTGGGCTGCACGATGCATTTAGGGCAATTTTTTTTTTCAAATAGCAAATACAATAGGTTTTCAGCACTAAAGTGCTTGAACACCTAATAAGAATAATAATACATTTTTTTTTTATTTGAGGCGCCTTTCTAGGCACTCAAGGACACCGTACAGAAATGCAAAACATTTAAAAGCAGCAAAGCCAAAACAATAGAACATTAAAACAAGATAAAAGCAAAATTTAAATCACAAGTGGTAGGCAGTTTTAAACAGATGCGTTTTGAGTTGTGATTTAAAATGAGAGAATGAATCGATGTTTCTAAGGTGAGGTGGTAAAGAGTTCCAGAGGCGGGGGGCAGAGCGGCTGAATGCTCTGCTCCCCATTGTGGTGAGACGAGCAGGCGGGACAGACAGGTGTATGGAGGAAGAGGATCTAAGGGAGCGGGTGGAAGTTGGACCGTGCAGGAGATCAGATAGGTATGAAGGGGCAAGGTTGTGGATGGCCTTGAATGTGAACAGAAGGATTTTGAATTGGATACGGGACAGGACCGGGAGCCAGTGAAGCTGTTGGAGAACAGGAGTGATGTGGTGGATGGAGGGTGTTCGGGTTATGATGCGGGCAGCTGAATTCTGGACCAGTTGAAGTTTATGTAGGTATTTGTGAGGGAGGCCGAAAAGCAGAGAGTTGCAATAGTCCAAACGGGAGGTGACTAGACTGTGAACAAGAATGGCGGCAGTGTGGGGGGTAAGGGAGGGGCGAAGGCGATTGATATTACGTAGATGGAAATAGGCAGACCGGGTAATGTTATTGATATGGGACTGAAAGGATAAAGTGCCGTCGAGGATGACTCCCAGACTCTTAACCTGGGGGGAAGGTGAGACGGAGGAATTGTCAATAATGAGAGAAAAGCTGTCAGTTTTGAATAAAGTGGATTTACTTCTAATGAGAAGGATCTCAGTTTTATCACTGTTTAATTTGAGGAAATTATTTGTAAACCAGGTTTTTATTTCCGAGACACAGTCAGTGAGTGAGGTAGGGGGGAGAGAGGACGATGGCTTGGTCGAGAGGTAGAGCTGGGTGTCATCGGCATAGCAATGGAATTGAATATTAAATTTGCGGAAGATATTGCCCAGGGGAAGGAGATAAATGATGAAAAGTAAGGGCCCCAGGACAGAGCCCTGGGGCACACCTGAAGTGACAGGGGAGGGAGAGGATTTAAAAGACTTAAGTTGAATGAACTGAGTACGACCAGAGAGATAGGATGTGAACCAGACCTTTTGAATGAACAAGAATGAGACCTTTTTGACAGTTATAGCGCCATCTATGGTCCGATCTCCATGAAACTTTGCATGCTTCTTCACCATGTTATGACACATATGCTCATCAATTTTTGTGAAGTTTTGACTTTTCGTTTAGGATTTATAGGCTTTTGACTGTATTTTGCCCCGCCCCTTTTCTAAATGACCCTGTTACAGCCAACCAAATGCAAAATTTCAAAAATATTTCGATAATTATTGATCTAGAGAGTCCAGAGAATAGGCCTAGACTGGTTTGGTTCCGATCGGGCGAAAAACCAGGGACTAGTTTGCAAAAGTAGGTTTTGGACAAAACTGGCCATAACATATTTTTCTTGCTCAAATTGAGAATCCGAGATATACATCTTGTCCGTCTTGAGCCATGGATCACAGTGATGTAAAAATCTTGATTCTAGGTCAAACGGTCGAGGAGTTATGGGTAATTTAGTACTTTTGGTTTCTGTAGCGCCACCTATGGGCCAATCGGGGTCATACTCTGATAGGTTCTCCCCAAAAGTGTGGCCTACCATCTGGCCGAGTTTCAAGTCTCTAGGCCTTACGGTTTGGGCTGCACGATGCATTTAGGGCAATTTTTTTTTTCAAATAGCAAATACAATAGGTTTTCAGCACTAAAGTGCTTGAACACCTAATAAGAATGAGACCTTTTTGACAGTTATAGCGCCACCTATGGTCCGATCTCCATGAAACTTTGCATGCTTCTTCACCATGTTATGACACATATGCTCATCAATTTTTGTGAAGTTTTGACTTTTCGTTTAAGATTTATAGGCTTTTGACTGTATTTTGCCCCGCCCCTTTTCTAAATGACCCTGTTACAGCCAACCAAATGCAAAATTTCAAATTTTTTCGATAATTATTGATCTAGAGAGTCCAGAGAATAGGCCTAGACTGGTTTGGTTCCGATCGGGCGAAAAACCAGGGACTAGTTCACAAAAGTAGGTTTTGGACAAATATGGCCATAACAAATTTTCAGTGATGTAAAAATCTTGATTCTAGGTCAAACGGTCGAGGAGTTATGGGTAATTCAGTACTTTTGGTTTCTGTAGCGCCACCTATGGGCCAATCGGGGTCATACTCTGATAGGTTCTCCCCAAAAGTGTGGCCTACCATCTGGCCGAGTTTCAAGTCTCTAGGCCTTACGGTTTGGGCTGCACGATGCATTTAGGGCAATTTTTTTTTTCAAATAGCAAATACAATAGGTTTTCAGCACTAAAGTGCTTGAACACCTAATAAGAATAATAATAAAATTTTTTTTATTTGAGGCGCCTTTCTAGGAACTCAAGGACACCGTACAGAAATGCAAAACATTTAAAAGCAGCAAAGCCAAAACAATAGAACATTAAAACAAGATAAAAGCAAAATTTAAATCACAAGTGGTAGGCAGTTTTAAACAGATGCGTTTTGAGTTGTGATTTAAAATGAGAGAATGAATCGATGTTTCTAAGGTGAGGTGGTAAAGAGTTCCAGAGGCGGGGGGCAGAGCGGCTGAATGCTCTGCTCCCCATTGTGGTGAGACGAGCAGGCGGGACAGACAGGTGTATGGAGGAAGAGGATCTAAGGGAGCGGGTGGAAGTTGGACCGTGCAGGAGATCAGATAGGTATGAAGGGGCAAGGTTGTGGATGGCCTTGAATGTGAACAGAAGGATTTTGAATTGGATACGGGACAGGACCGGGAGCCAGTGAAGCTGTTGGAGAACAGGAGTGATGTGGTGGATGGAGGGTGTTCGGGTTATGATGCGGGCAGCTGAATTCTGGACCAGTTGAAGTTTATGTAGGTATTTGTGAGGGAGGCCGAAAAGCAGAGAGTTGCAATAGTCCAAACGGGAGGTGACTAGACTGTGAACAAGAATGGCGGCAGTGTGGGGGGGTAAGGGAGGGGCGAAGGCGATTGATATTACGTAGATGGAAATAGGCAGACCGGGTAATGTTATTGATATGGGACTGAAAGGATAAAGTGCCGTCGAGGATGACTCCCAGACTCTTAACCTGGGGGGAAGGTGAGACGGAGGAATTGTCAATAATGAGAGAAAAGCTGTCAGTTTTGAATAAAGTGGATTTACTTCTAATGAGAAGGATCTCAGTTTTATCACTGTTTAATTTGAGGAAATTATTTGTAAACCAGGTTTTTATTTCCGAGACACAGTCAGTGAGTGAGGTAGGGGGGAGAGAGGACGATGGCTTGGTCGAGAGGTAGAGCTGGGTGTCATCGGCATAGCAATGGAATTGAATATTAAATTTGCGGAAGATATTGCCCAGGGGAAGGAGATAAATGATGAAAAGTAAGGGCCCCAGGACAGAGCCCTGGGGCACACCTGAAGTGACAGGGGAGGGAGAGGATTTAAAAGACTTAAGTTGAATGAACTGAGTACGACCAGAGAGATAGGATGTGAACCAGACCTTTTGAATGAACAAGAATGAGACCTTTTTGACAGTTATAGCGCCATCTATGGTCCGATCTCCATGAAACTTTGCATGCTTCTTCACCATGTTATGACACATATGCTCATCAATTTTTGTGAAGTTTTGACTTTTCGTTTAGGATTTATAGGCTTTTGACTGTATTTTGCCCCGCCCCTTTTCTAAATGACCCTGTTACAGCCAACCAAATGCAAAATTTCAAAAATATTTCGATAATTATTGATCTAGAGAGTCCAGAGAATAGGCCTAGACTGGTTTGGTTCCGATCGGGCGAAAAACCAGGGACTAGTTCGCAAAAGTAGGTTTTGGACAAAACTGGCCATAACATATTTTTCTTGCTCAAATCGAGAATCCGAGATATACATCTTGTCCGTCTTGAGCCATGGATCACAGTGATGTAAAAATCTTGATTCTAGGTCAAACGGTCGAGGAGTTATGGGTAATTTAGTACTTTTGGTTTCTGTAGCGCCACCTATGGGCCAATCGGGGTCATACTCTGATAGGTTCTCCCCAAAAGTGTGGCCTACCATCTGGCCGAGTTTCAAGTCTCTAGGCCTTACGGTTTGGGCTGCACGATGCATTTAGGGCAATTTTTTTTTTCAAATAGCAAATACAACAGGTTTTCAGCACTAAAGTGCTTGAACACCTAATAAGAATGAGACCTTTTTGACAGTTATAGCGCCACCTATGGTCCGATCTCCATGAAACTTTGCATGCTTCTTCACCATGTTATGACACATATGCTCATCAATTTTTGTGAAGTTTTGACTTTTCGTTTAGGATTTATAGGCTTTTGACTGTATTTTGCCCCGCCCCTTTTCTAAATGACCCTGTTACAGCCAACCAAATGCAAAATTTCAAATTTTTTCGATAATTATTGATCTAGAGAGTCCAGAGAATAGGCCTAGACTGGTTTTGTTCCGATCGGGCGATAAACCAGGGACTAGTTTGCAAAAGTAGGTTTTGGACAAAACTGGCCATAACAATTTTTTCTTGCTCAAATCGAGAATCCGAGATATACATCTTGTCCGTCTTGAGCCATGGATCACAGTGATGTAAAAAACTTGATTCTAGGTCAAACGGTCGAGGAGTTATGGGTACTTTAGTAATTTTGGTTTCTGTAGCGCCATCTATGTGCCAATCGGGGTCATACTCTGATAGGTTCTCCCCAAAAGTGTGGCCTACCATCTGGCCGAGTTTCAAGTCTCTAGGCCTTACGGTTTGGGCTGCACGATGCGTTTTAGGGCAATTTTTTTTTCAAATAGCAAATACAATAGGTTTTCAGCACTAAAGTGCTTGAACACCTAATAAGAATGAGACCTTTTTGACAGTTATAGCGCCACCTATGGTCCGATCTCCATGAAACTTTGCATGCTTCTTCACCATGTTACGACACATATGCTCATCAATTTTTGTGAAGTTTTGACTTTTCGTTTAGGATTTATAGGCTTTTGACTGTATTTTGCCCCGCCCCTTTTCTAAATGACCCTGTTACAGCCAACCAAATGCAAAATTTCAAATTTTATCGATAATTATTGATCTAGAGAGTCCAGAGAATAGGCCTAGACTGGTTTGGTTCCGATCGGGCGAAAAACCAGGGACTAGTTCGCAAAAGTAGGTTTTGGACAAATATGGCCATAACAAATTTTCAGTGATGTAAAAATCTTGATTCTAGGTCAAACGGTCGAGGAGTTATGGGTAATTTAGTACTTTTGGTTTCTGTAGCGCCACCTATGGGCCAATCGGGGTCATACTCTGATAGGTTCTCCCCAAAAGTGTGGCCTACCATCTGGCCGAGTTTCAAGTCTCTAGGCCTTACGGTTTGGGCTGCACGATGCATTTAGGGCAATTTTTTTTTTCAAATAGCAAATACAATAGGTTTTCAGCACTAAAGTGCTTGAACACCTAATAAGAATGAGACCTTTTTGACAGTTATAGCGCCACCTATGGTCCGATCTCCATGAAACTTTGCATGCTTCTTCACCATGTTATGACACATATGCTCATCAATTTTTGTGAAGTTTTGACTTTTCGTTTAGGATTTATAGGCTTTTGACTGTATTTTGCCCGCCCCTTTTCTAAATGACCCTGTTACAGCCAACCAAATGCAAAATTTCAAAATTTTTTCGATAATTATTGATCTAGAGAGTCCAGAGAATAGGCCTAGACTGGTTTGGTTCCGATCGGGCGAAAAACCAGGGACTAGTTTGCAAAAGTAGGTTTTGGACAAAACTGGCCATAACATATTTTTCTTGCTCAAATCGAGAATCCGAGATATACATCTTGTCCGTCTTGAGCCATGGATCACAGTGATGTAAAAATCTTGATTCTAGGTCAAACGGTCGAGGAGTTATGGGTAATTTAGTACTTTTGGTTTCTGTAGCGCCACCTATGGGCCAATCGGGGTCATACTCTGATAGGTTCTCCCCAAAAGTGTGGCCTACCATCTGGCCGAGTTTCAAGTCTCTAGGCCTTACGGTTTGGGCTGCACGATGCATTTAGGGCAATTTTTTTTTTCAAATAGCAAATACAATAGGTTTTCAGCACTAAAGTGCTTGAACACCTAATAAGAATGAGACCTTTTTGACAGTTATAGCGCCACCTATGGTCCGATCTCCATGAAACTTTGCATGCTTCTTCACCATGTTATGACACATATGCTCATCAATTTTTGTGAAGTTTTGACTTTTCGTTTAGGATTTATAGGCTTTTGACTGTATTTTGCCCGCCCCTTTTCTAAATGACCCTGTTACAGCCAACCAAATGCAAAATTTCAAATTTTTTTCGACAATTATTGATCTAGAGAGTCCAGAGAATAGGCCTAGACTGGTTTGGTTCCGATCGGGCGAAAAACCAGGGACTAGTTCGCAAAAGTAGGTTTTGGACAAAACTGGCCATAACAATTTTTTCTTGCTCAAATCGAGAATCCGAGATATACATATTGTCCGTCTTGAGCCATGGATCACAGTGATGTAAAAATCTTGATTCTAGGTCAAACGGTCGAGGAGTTATGGGTAATTTAGTACTTTTGGTTTCTGTAGCGCCACCTATGGGCCAATCGGGGTCATACTCTGATAGGTTCTCCCCAAAAGTGTGGCCTACCATCTGGCCGAGTTTCAAGTCTCTAGGCCTTACGGTTTGGGCTGCACGATGCATTTAGGGCAATTTTTTTTTTCAAATAGCAAATACAATAGGTTTTCAGCACTAAAGTGCTTGAACACCTAATAAGAATGAGACCTTTTTGACAGTTATAGCGCCACCTATGGTCCGATCTCCATGAAACTTTGCATGCTTCTTCACCATGTTATGACACATATGCTCATCAATTTTTGTGAAGTTTTGACTTTTCGTTTAGGATTTATAGGCTTTTGACTGTATTTTGCCCGCCCCTTTTCTAAATGACTCTGTTACAGCCAACCAAATGCAAAATTTCAAATTTTTTCGATAATTATTGATCTAGAGAGTCCAGAGAATAGGCCTAGACTGGTTTGGTTCCGATCGGGCGAAAAACCAGGGACTAGTTCGCAAAAGTAGGTTTTGAACAAATATGGCCATAACAAATTTTCAGTGATGTAAAAATCTTGATTCTAGGTCAAACGGTCGAGGAGTTATGGGTAATTTAGTACTTTTGGTTTCTGTAGCGCCACCTATGGGCCAATCGGGGTCATACTCTGATAGGTTCTCCCCAAAAGTGTGGCCTACCATCTGGCCGAGTTTCAAGTCTCTAGGCCTTACGGTTTGGGCTGCACGATGCATTTAGGGCAATTTTTTTTTTTCAAATAGCAAATACAATAGGTTTTCAGCACTAAAGTGCTTGAACACCTAATAAGAATGAGACCTTTTTGACAGTTATAGCGCCACCTATGGTCCGATCTCCATGAAACTTTGCATGCTTCTTCACCATGTTATGACACATATGCTCATCAATTTTTGTGAAGTTTTGACTTTTCGTTTAGGATTTATAGGCTTTTGACTGTATTTTGCCCCGCCCCTTTTCTAATTGACCCTGTTACAGCCAACCAAATGCAAAATTTCAAAAAATTTTCGATAATTATTGATCTAGAGAGTCCAGAGAATAGGCCTAGACTGGTTTGGTTCCGATCGGGCGAAAAACCAGGGACTAGTTCGCAAAAGTAGGTTTTGGACAAAACTGGCCATAACAATTTTTTCTTGCTCAAATACATCTTGTCCGTCTTGAGCCATGGATCATAGTGATGTAAAAATCTTGATTCTAGGTCAAACGGTCGAGGAGTTATGGGTAATTTAGTACTTTTGGTTTCTGTAGCGCCACCTATGGGCCAATCGGGGTCATACTCTGATAGGTTCTCCCCAAAAGCTTGGCCTACCATCTGGCCGAGTTTCAAGTCTCTAGGCCTTACGGTTCGGGCTGCACGATGCGTTTTAGGGCAATTTTTTTTTTCAAATAGCAAATACAATAGGTTTTCAGCACTAAAGTGCTTGAACACCTAATAAGAATGAGACCTTTTTGACAGTTATAGCGCCACTTATGGTCCGATCTCCATGAAACTTTGCATGCTTCTTCACCATGTTATGACACATATGCTCTTCAATTTTTGTGAAGTTTTGACTTTTCGTTTAGGATTTATAGGCTTTTGACTGTATTTTGCCCCGCCCCTTTTCTAAATGACCCTGTTACAGCCAACCAAATGCAAAATTTCAATTTTTTTTTTGATAATTATTTATCTAGAGAATCCAGAGAATAGGCCTAGACTGGTTTGCTTCCGATCGGGCGAAAAACCAGGGACTAGTTCGCAAAAGTAGATTTTGGACAAAACTGGCCATAACAATTTTTTCTTGCTCAAATCGAGAATCCGAGATATATCTTGTCCGTCTTGAGCCATGGATCACAGTGATGTAAAAATCTTGATTCTAGGTCAAACGGTCGAGGAGTTATGGGTAATTTAGTACTTTTGGTTTCTGTAGCGCCACCTATGGGCCAATCGGGGTCATACTCTGATAGGTTCTCCCCAAAAGTGTGGCCTACCATCTGGCCGAGTTTCAAGTCTCTAGGCCTTACGGTTTGGGCTGCACGATGCATTTAGGGCAATTTTTTATTTCAAATAGCAAATACAATAGGTTTTCAGCACTAAAGTGCTTGAACACCTAATAAGAATGAGACCTTTTTGACAGTTATAGCGCCACCTATGGTCCGATCTCCATCAAACTTTGCATGCTTCTTCACCATGTTATGACACATATGCTCATCAATTTTTGTGAAGTTTTGACTTTTCGTTTAGGATTTATAGGCTTTTGACTGTATTTTGCCCCGCCCCTTTTCTAAATGACCCTGTTACAGCCAACCAAATGCAAAATTTCAAATTTTTTCGATAATTATTGATCTAGAGAGTCCAGAGAATAGGCCTAGACTGGTTTGGTTCCGATCGGGCGAAAAACCAGGGACTAGTTCGCAAAAGTAGGTTTTGGACAAAACTGGCCATAACAATTTTTTCTTGCTCAAATACATCTTGTCCGTCTTGAGCCATGGATCACAGTGATGTAAAAATCTTGATTCTAGGTCAAACGGTCGAGGAGTTATGGGTAATTCAGTACTTTTGGTTTCTGTAGCGCCACCTATGGGCCATCGGGGTCATACTCTGATAGGTTCTCCCCAAAAGTGTGGCCTACCATCTGGCCGAGTTTCAAGTCTCTAGGCCTTACGGTTTGGGCTGCACGATGCATTTAGGGCAATTTTTTTTTTCAAATAGCAAATACAATAGGTTTTCAGCACTAAAGTGCTTGAACACCTAATAAGAATAATAATACATTTTTTTTATTTGAGGCGCCTTTCTAGGCACTCAAGGACACCGTACAGAAATGCAAAACATTTAAAAGCAGCAAAGCCAAAACAATAGAACATTAAAACAAGATAAAAGCAAAATTTAAATCACAAGTGGTAGGCAGTTTTAAACAGATGCGTTTTGAGTTGTGATTTAAAATGAGAGAATGAATCGATGTTTCTAAGTTGAGGTGGTAAAGAGTTCCAGAGGCGGGGGGCAGAGCGGCTGAATGCTCTGCTCCCCATTGTGGTGAGACGAGCAGGCGGGACAGACAGGTGTATGGAGGAAGAGGATCTAAGGGAGCGGGTGGAAGTTGGACCGTGCAGGAGATCAGATAGGTATGAAGGGGCAAGGTTGTGGATGGCCTTGAATGTGAACAGAAGGATTTTGAATTGGATACGGGACAGGACCGGGAGCCAGTGAAGCTGTTGGAGAACAGGAGTGATGTGGTGGATGGAGGGTGTTCGGGTTATGATGCGGGCAGCTGAATTCTGGACCAGTTGAAGTTTATGTAGGTATTTGTGAGGGAGGCCGAAAAGCAGAGAGTTGCAATAGTCCAAACGGGAGGTGACTAGACTGTGAACAAGAATGGCGGCAGTGTGGGGGGTAAGGGAGGGGCGAAGGCGATTGATATTACGTAGATGGAAATAGGCAGACCGGGTAATATTATTGATATGGGACTGAAAGGATAAAGTGCCGTCGAGGATGACTCCCAGACTCTTACCCTGGGGGGAAGGTGAGACGGAGGAATTGTCAATAATGAGAGAAAAGCTGTCAGTTTTGAATAAAGTGGATTTACTTCCAATGAGAAGGATCTCAGTTTTATCACTGTTTAATTTGAGGAAATTATTTGTAAACCAGGTTTTTATTTCCGAGACACAGTCAGTGAGTGAGGTAGGGGTGAGAGAGGACGATGGCTTGGTCGAGAGGTAGAGCTGGGTGTCATCGGCATAGCAATGGAATTGAATATTAAATTTGCGGAAGATATTGCCCAGGGGAAGGAGATAAATGATGAAAAGTAAGGGCCCCAGGACAGAGCCCTGGGGCACACCTGAAGTGACAGGGGAGGGAGAGGATTTAAAAGACTTAAGTTGAATGAACTGAGTACGACCAGAGAGATAGGATGTGAACCAGACCTTTTGAATGAACAAGAATGAGACCTTTTTGACAGTTATAGCGCCACCTATGGTCCGATCTCCATGAAACTTTGCATGCTTCTTCACCATGTTATGACACATATGCTCATCAATTTTTGTGAAGTTTTGACTTTTCGTTTAGGATTTATAGGCTTTTGACTGTATTTTGCCCCGCCCCTTTTCTAAATGACCCTGTTACAGCCAACCAAATGCAAAATGTCAAAAATATTTAGATAATTATTGATCTAGAGAGTCCAGAGAATAGGCCTAGACTGGTTTGGTTCCGATCGGGCGAAAAACCAGGGACTAGTTCGCAAAAGTAGGTTTTGGACAAATATGGCCATAACAAATTTTCAGTGATGTAAAAATCTTGATTCTAGGTCAAACGGTCGAGGAGTTATGGGTAATTTAGTACTTTTGGTTTCTGTAGCGCCACCTATGGGCCAATCGGGGTCATACTCTGAT
Organism: Gila orcuttii; assembly: GCA_026230005.1. NCBI lineage: Eukaryota > Metazoa > Chordata > Actinopteri > Cypriniformes > Leuciscidae > Gila > Gila orcuttii. The sequence goes on along the minus strand of JAPDVR010000005.1, from coordinate 36,257,555 downwards.
AGGTTCTCCCCAAAAGTGTGGCCTACCATCTGGCCGAGTTTCAAGTCTCTAGGCCTTACGGTTTGGGCTGCACGATGCATTTAGGGCAATTTTTTTTTTCAAATAGCAAATACAATAGGTTTTCAGCACTAAAGTGCTTGAACACCTAATAAGAATGAGACCTTTTTGACAGTTATAGCGCCACCTATGGTCCGATCTCCATGAAACTTTGCATGCTTCTTCACCATGTTATGACACATATGCTCATCAATTTTTGTGAAGTTTTGACTTTTCGTTTAGGATTTATAGGCTTTTGACTGTATTTTGCCCCGCCCCTTTTCTAAATGACCCTGTTACAGCCAACCAAATGCAAAATTTCAAATTTTTTCGATAATTATTGATCTAGAGAGTCCAGAGAATAGACCTAGACTGGTTTGGTTCCGATCGGGCGAAAAACCAGGGACTAGTTCGCAAAAGTAGGTTTTGGACAAATATGGCCATAACAAATTTTCAGTGATGTAAAAATCTTGATTCTAGGTCAAACGGTCGAGGAGTTATGGGTAATTTAGTACTTTTGGTTTCTGTAGCGCCACCTATGGGCCAATCGGGGTCATACTCTGATAGGTTCTCCCCAAAAGTGTGGCCTACCATCTGGCCGAGTTTCAAGTCTCTAGGCCTTACGGTTTGGGCTGCACGATGCATTTAGGGCAATTTTTTTTTCAAATAGCAAATACAATAGGTTTTCAGCACTAAAGTGCTTGAGCACCTAATGAGAATGAGACCTTTTTGACAGTTATAGCGCCACCTATGGTCCGATCTCCATGAAACTTTGCATGCTTCTTCACCATGTTATGACACATATGCTCATCAATTTTTGTGAAGTTTTGACTTTTCGTTTAGGATTTATAGGCTTTTGACTGTATTTTGCCCCCTCCCTTTTCTAAATGACCCTGTTACAGCCAACCAAATGCAAAATTTCACATTTTTTCGAAAATTATTGATCTAGAGAGTCCAGAGAATAGGCCTAGACTGGTTTTGTTCCGATCGGGCGAAAAACCAGGGACTAGTTTGCAAAAGTAGGTTTTGGACAAAACTGGCCATAACAATTTTTTCTTGCTCAAATCGAGAATCCGAGATATACATCTTGTCCGTCTTGAGCCATGGATCACAGTGATGTAAAAATCTTGATTCTAGGTCAAACGGTCGAGGAGTTATGGGTAATTCAGTACTTTTGGTTTCTGTAGCGCCACCTATGGGCCAATCGGGGTCATACTCTGATAGGTTCTCCCCAAAAGCTTGGCCTACCATCTGGCCGAGTTTCAAGTCTCTAGGCCTTACGGTTCGGGCTGCACGATGCGTTTTAGGGCAATTTTTTTTTTCAAATAGCAAATACAACAGGTTTTCAGCACTAAAGTGCTTGAACACCTAATAAGAATGAGACCTTTTTGACAGTTATAGCGCCACCTATGGTCCGATCTCCATGAAACTTTGCATGCTTCTTCACCATGTTATGACACATATGCTCATCAATTTTTGTGAAGTTTTGACTTTTCGTTTAGGATTTATAGGCTTTTGACTGTATTTTGCCCCGCCCCTTTTCTAAATGACCCTGTTACAGCCAACCAAATGCAAAATTTCAAATTTTTTCGATAATTATTGATCTAGAGAGTCCAGAGAATAGGCCTAGACTGGTTTGGTTCCGATCGGGCGAAAAACCAGGGACTAGTTCGCAAAAGTAGGTTTTGGACAAAACTGGCCATAACAATTTTTTCTTGCTCAAATACATCTTGTCCGTCTTGAGCCATGGATCACAGTGATGTAAAAATCTTGATTCTAGGTCAAACGGTCGAGGAGTTATGGGTAATTCAGTACTTTTGGTTTCTGTAGCGCCACCTATGGGCCATCGGGGTCATACTCTGATAGGTTCTCCCCAAAAGTGTGGCCTACCATCTGGCCGAGTTTCAAGTCTCTAGGCCTTACGGTTTGGGCTGCACGATGCATTTAGGGCAATTTTTTTTTTCAAATAGCAAATACAATAGGTTTTCAGCACTAAAGTGCTTGAACACCTAATAAGAATAATAATACATTTTTTTTATTTGAGGCGCCTTTCTAGGCACTCAAGGACACCGTACAGAAATGCAAAACATTTAAAAGCAGCAAAGCCAAAACAATAGAACATTAAAACAAGATAAAAGCAAAATTTAAATCACAAGTGGTAGGCAGTTTTAAACAGATGCGTTTTGAGTTGTGATTTAAAATGAGAGAATGAATCGATGTTTCTAAGTTGAGGTGGTAAAGAGTTCCAGAGGCGGGGGGCAGAGCGGCTGAATGCTCTGCTCCCCATTGTGGTGAGACGAGCAGGCGGGACAGACAGGTGTATGGAGGAAGAGGATCTAAGGGAGCGGGTGGAAGTTGGACCGTGCAGGAGATCAGATAGGTATGAAGGGGCAAGGTTGTGGATGGCCTTGAATGTGAACAGAAGGATTTTGAATTGGATACGGGACAGGACCGGGAGCCAGTGAAGCTGTTGGAGAACAGGAGTGATGTGGTGGATGGAGGGTGTTCGGGTTATGATGCGGGCAGCTGAATTCTGGACCAGTTGAAGTTTATGTAGGTATTTGTGAGGGAGGCCGAAAAGCAGAGAGTTGCAATAGTCCAAACGGGAGGTGACTAGACTGTGAACAAGAATGGCGGCAGTGTGGGGGGTAAGGGAGGGGCGAAGGCGATTGATATTACGTAGATGGAAATAGGCAGACCGGGTAATATTATTGATATGGGACTGAAAGGATAAAGTGCCGTCGAGGATGACTCCCAGACTCTTAACCTGGGGGGAAGGTGAGACGGAGGAATTGTCAATAATGAGAGAAAAGCTGTCAGTTTTGAATAAAGTGGATTTACTTCCAATGAGAAGGATCTCAGTTTTATCACTGTTTAATTTGAGGAAATTATTTGTAAACCAGGTTTTTATTTCCGAGACACAGTCAGTGAGTGAGGTAGGGGTGAGAGAGGACGATGGCTTGGTCGAGAGGTAGAGCTGGGTGTCATCGGCATAGCAATGGAATTGAATATTAAATTTGCGGAAGATATTGCCCAGGGGAAGGAGATAAATGATGAAAAGTAAGGGCCCCAGGACAGAGCCCTGGGGCACACCTGAAGTGACAGGGGAGGGAGAGGATTTAAAAGACTTAAGTTGAATGAACTGAGTACGACCAGAGAGATAGGATGTGAACCAGACCTTTTGAATGAACAAGAATGAGACCTTTTTGACAGTTATAGCGCCACCTATGGTCCGATCTCCATGAAACTTTGCATGCTTCTTCACCATGTTATGACACATATGCTCATCAATTTTTGTGAAGTTTTGACTTTTCGTTTAGGATTTATAGGCTTTTGACTGTATTTTGCCCCGCCCCTTTTCTAAATGACCCTGTTACAGCCAACCAAATGCAAAATTTCAAAAATATTTAGATAATTATTGATCTAGAGAGTCCAGAGAATAGGCCTAGACTGGTTTGGTTCCGATCGGGCGAAAAACCAGGGACTAGTTCGCAAAAGTAGGTTTTGGACAAATATGGCCATAACAAATTTTCAGTGATGTAAAAATCTTGATTCTAGGTCAAACGGTCGAGGAGTTATGGGTAATTTAGTACTTTTGGTTTCTGTAGCGCCACCTATGGGCCAATCGGGGTCATACTCTGATAGGTTCTCCCCAAAAGTGTGGCCTACCATCTGGCCGAGTTTCAAGTCTCTAGGCCTTACGGTTTGGGCTGCACGATGCATTTAGGGCAATTTTTTTTTTCAAATAGCAAATACAATAGGTTTTCAGCACTAAAGTGCTTGAACACCTAATAAGAATGAGACCTTTTTGACAGTTATAGCGCCACCTATGGTCCGATCTCCATGAAACTTTGCATGCTTCTTCACCATGTTATGACACATATGCTCATCAATTTTTGTGAAGTTTTGACTTTTCGTTTAGGATTTATAGGCTTTTGACTGTATTTTGCCCCGCCCCTTTTCTAAATGACCCTGTTACAGCCAACCAAATGCAAAATTTCAAATTTTTTCGATAATTATTGATCTAGAGAGTCCAGAGAATAGACCTAGACTGGTTTGGTTCCGATCGGGCGAAAAACCAGGGACTAGTTCGCAAAAGTAGGTTTTGGACAAATATGGCCATAACAAATTTTCAGTGATGTAAAAATCTTGATTCTAGGTCAAACGGTCGAGGAGTTATGGGTAATTTAGTACTTTTGGTTTCTGTAGCGCCACCTATGGGCCAATCGGGGTCATACTCTGATAGGTTCTCCCCAAAAGTGTGGCCTACCATCTGGCCGAGTTTCAAGTCTCTAGGCCTTACGGTTTGGGCTGCACGATGCATTTAGGGCAATTTTTTTTTTCAAATAGCAAATACAATAGGTTTTCAGCACTAAAGTGCTTGAGCACCTAATGAGAATGAGACCTTTTTGACAGTTATAGCGCCACCTATGGTCCGATCTCCATGAAACTTTGCATGCTTCTTCACCATGTTATGACACATATGCTCATCAATTTTTGTGAAGTTTTGACTTTTCGTTTAGGATTTATAGGCTTTTGACTGTATTTTGCCCCCTCCCTTTTCTAAATGACCCTGTTACAGCCAACCAAATGCAAAATTTCACATTTTTTCGAAAATTATTGATCTAGAGAGTCCAGAGAATAGGCCTAGACTGGTTTTGTTCCGATCGGGCGAAAAACCAGGGACTAGTTTGCAAAAGTAGGTTTTGGACAAAACTGGCCATAACAATTTTTTCTTGCTCAAATCGAGAATCCGAGATATACATCTTGTCCGTCTTGAGCCATGGATCACAGTGATGTAAAAATCTTGATTCTAGGTCAAACGGTCGAGGAGTTATGGGTAATTTAGTACTTTTGGTATCTGTAGCACCACCTATTGGCCAATCGGGGTCATACTCTGATAGGTTCTCCCCAAAAGTGTGGCCTACCATCTGGCCGAGTTTCAAGTCTCTAGGCCTTACGGTTTGGGCTGCACGATGCATTTAGGGCAATTTTTTTTTTCAAATAGCAAATACAATAGGTTTTCAGCACTAAAGTGCTTGAACACCTAATAAGAATGAGACCTTTTTGACAGTTATAGCGCCACCTATGGTCCGATCTCCATGAAACTTTGCATGCTTCTTCACCATGTTATGACACATATGCTCATCAATTTTTGTGAAGTTTTGACTTTTCGTTTAGGATTTATAGGCTTTTGACTGTATTTTGCCCCGCCCCTTTTCTAAATGACCCTGTTACAGCCAACCAAATGCAAAATTTCAAATTTTTTCGATAATTATTGATCTAGAGAGTCCAGAGAATAGACCTAGACTGGTTTGGTTCCGATCGGGCGAAAAACCAGGGACTAGTTCGCAAAAGTAGGTTTTGGACAAATATGGCCATAACAAATTTTCAGTGATGTAAAAATCTTGATTCTAGGTCAAACGGTCGAGGAGTTATGGGTAATTTAGTACTTTTGGTTTCTGTAGCGCCACCTATGGGCCAATCGGGGTCATACTCTGATAGGTTCTCCCCAAAAGTGTGGCCTACCATCTGGCCGAGTTTCAAGTCTCTAGGCCTTACGGTTTGGGCTGCACGATGCATTTAGGGCAATTTTTTTTTTCAAATAGCAAATACAATAGGTTTTCAGCACTAAAGTGCTTGAACACCTAATAAGAATGAGACCTTTTTGACAGTTATAGCGCCACCTATGGTCCGATCTCCATCAAACTTTGCATGCTTCTTCACCATGTTATGACACATATGCTCATCAATTTTTGTGAAGTTTTGACTTTTCGTTTAGGATTTATAGGCTTTTGACTGTATTTTGCCCCGCCCCTTTTCTAAATGACCCTGTTACAGCCAACCAAATGCAAAATTTCAAAAAAATTTCGATAATTATTGATCTAGAGAGTCCAGAGAATAGGCCTAGACTGGTTTGGTTCCGATCGGGCGAAAAACCAGGGACTAGTTCGCAAAAGTAGGTTTTGGACAAAACTGGCCATAACAATTTTTTCTTGCTCAAATACATCTTGTCCGTCTTGAGCCATGGATCACAGTGATGTAAAAATCTTGATTCTAGGTCAAACGGTCGAGGAGTTATGGGTAATTCAGTACTTTTGGTTTCTGTAGCGCCACCTATGGGCCAATCGGGGTCATACTCTGATAGGTTCTCCCCAAAAGCTTGGCCTACCATCTGGCCGAGTTTCAAGTCTCTAGGCCTTACGGTTCGGGCTGCACGATGCGTTTTAGGGCAATTTTTTTTTTCAAATAGCAAATACAATAGGTTTTCAGCACTAAAGTGCTTGAACACCTAATAAGAATGAGACCTTTTTGACAGTTATAGCGCCACCTATGGTCCGATCTCCATGAAACTTTGCATGCTTCTTCACCATGTTATGACACATATGCTCATCAATTTTTGTGAAGTTTTGACTTTTCGTTTAGGATTTATAGGCTTTTGACTGTATTTTGCCCCGCCCCTTTTCTAAATGACCCTGTTACAGCCAACCAAATGCAAAATTTCAAATTTTTTCGATAATTATTGATCTAGAGAGTCCAGAGAATAGGCCTAGACTGGTTTGGTTCCGATCGGGCGAAAAACCAGGGACTAGTTCGCAAAAGTAGGTTTTGGACAAATATGGCCATAACAAATTTTCAGTGATGTAAAAATCTTGATTCTAGGTCAAACGGTCGAGGAGTTATGGGTAATTTAGTACTTTTGGTTTCTGTAGCGCCACCTATGGGCCAATCGGGGTCATACTCTGATAGGTTCTCCCCAAAAGTGTGGCCTACCATCTGGCCGAGTTTCAAGTCTCTAGGCCTTACGGTTTGGGCTGCACGATGCATTTAGGGCAATTTTTTTTTTCAAATAGCAAATACAATAGGTTTTCAGCACTAAAGTGCTTGAACACCTAATAAGAATGAGACCTTTTTGACAGTTATAGCGCCACCTATGGTCCGATCTCCATGAAACTTTGCATGCTTCTTCACCATGTTATGACACATATGCTCATCAATTTTTGTGAAGTTTTGACTTTTCGTTTAGGATTTATAGGCTTTTGACTGTATTTTGCCCGCCCCTTTTCTAAATGACCCTGTTACAGCCAACCAAATGCAAAATTTCAAAATTTTTTCGATAATTATTGATCTAGAGAGTCCAGAGAATAGGCCTAGACTGGTTTGGTTCCGATCGGGCGAAAAACCAGGGACTAGTTCGCAAAAGTAGGTTTTGGACAAAACTGGCCATAACATATTTTTCTTGCTCAAATCGAGAATCCGAGATATACATCTTGTCCGTCTTGAGCCATGGATCACAGTGATGTAAAAATCTTGATTCTAGGTCAAACGGTCGAGGAGTTATGGGTAATTTAGTACTTTTGGTTTCTGTAGCGCCACCTATGGGCCAATCGGGGTCATACTCTGATAGGTTCTCCCCAAAAGTGTGGCCTACCATCTGGCCGAGTTTCAAGTCTCTAGGCCTTACGGTTTGGGCTGCACGATGCATTTAGGGCAATTTTTTTTTTCAAATAGCAAATACAATAGGTTTTCAGCACTAAAGTGCTTGAACACCTAATAAGAATGAGACCTTTTTGACAGTTATAGCGCCACCTATGGTCCGATCTCCATCAAACTTTGCATGCTTCTTCACCATGTTATGACACATATGCTCATCAATTTTTGTGAAGTTTTGACTTTTCGTTTAGGATTTATAGGCTTTTGACTGTATTTTGCCCCGCCCCTTTTCTAAATGACCCTGTTACAGCCAACCAAATGCAAAATTTCAAAAAAATTTCGATAATTATTGATCTAGAGAGTCCAGAGAATAGGCCTAGACTGGTTTGGTTCCGATCGGGCGAAAAACCAGGGACTAGTTCGCAAAAGTAGGTTTTGGACAAAACTGGCCATAACAATTTTTTCTTGCTCAAATACATCTTGTCCGTCTTGAGCCATGGATCACAGTGATGTAAAAATCTTGATTCTAGGTCAAACGGTCGAGGAGTTATGGGTAATTCAGTACTTTTGGTTTCTGTAGCGCCACCTATGGGCCAATCGGGGTCATACTCTGATAGGTTCTCCCCAAAAGCTTGGCCTACCATCTGGCCGAGTTTCAAGTCTCTAGGCCTTACGGTTCGGGCTGCACGATGCGTTTTAGGGCAATTTTTTTTTTCAAATAGCAAATACAATAGGTTTTCAGCACTAAAGTGCTTGAACACCTAATAAGAATGAGACCTTTTTGACAGTTATAGCGCCACCTATGGTCCGATCTCCATGAAACTTTGCATGCTTCTTCACCATGTTATGACACATATGCTCATCAATTTTTGTGAAGTTTTGACTTTTCGTTTAGGATTTATAGGCTTTTGACTGTATTTTGCCCCGCCCCTTTTCTAAATGACCCTGTTACAGCCAACCAAATGCAAAATTTCAAATTTTTTCGATAATTATTGATCTAGAGAGTCCAGAGAATAGGCCTAGACTGGTTTGGTTCCGATCGGGCGAAAAACCAGGGACTAGTTCGCAAAAGTAGGTTTTGGACAAATATGGCCATAACAAATTTTCAGTGATGTAAAAATCTTGATTCTAGGTCAAACGGTCGAGGAGTTATGGGTAATTTAGTACTTTTGGTTTCTGTAGCGCCACCTATGGGCCAATCGGGGTCATACTCTGATAGGTTCTCCCCAAAAGTGTGGCCTACCATCTGGCCGAGTTTCAAGTCTCTAGGCCTTACGGTTTGGGCTGCACGATGCATTTAGGGCAATTTTTTTTTTCAAATAGCAAATACAATAGGTTTTCAGCACTAAAGTGCTTGAACACCTAATAAGAATGAGACCTTTTTGACAGTTATAGCGCCACCTATGGTCCGATCTCCATGAAACTTTGCATGCTTCTTCACCATGTTATGACACATATGCTCATCAATTTTTGTGAAGTTTTGACTTTTCGTTTAGGATTTATAGGCTTTTGACTGTATTTTGCCCGCCCCTTTTCTAAATGACCCTGTTACAGCCAACCAAATGCAAAATTTCAAAATTTTTTCGATAATTATTGATCTAGAGAGTCCAGAGAATAGGCCTAGACTGGTTTGGTTCCGATCGGGCGAAAAACCAGGGACTAGTTCGCAAAAGTAGGTTTTGGACAAAACTGGCCATAACATATTTTTCTTGCTCAAATCGAGAATCCGAGATATACATCTTGTCCGTCTTGAGCCATGGATCACAGTGATGTAAAAATCTTGATTCTAGGTCAAACGGTCGAGGAGTTATGGGTAATTTAGTACTTTTGGTTTCTGTAGCGCCACCTATGGGCCAATCGGGGTCATACTCTGATAGGTTCTCCCCAAAAGTGTGGCCTACCATCTGGCCGAGTTTCAAGTCTCTAGGCCTTACGGTTTGGGCTGCACGATGCATTTAGGGCAATTTTTTTTTTCAAATAGCAAATACAATAGGTTTTCAGCACTAAAGTGCTTGAACACCTAATAAGAATGAGACCTTTTTGACAGTTATAGCGCCACCTATGGTCCGATCTCCATGAAACTTTGCATGCTTCTTCACCATGTTATGACACATATGCTCATCAATTTTTGTGAAGTTTTGACTTTTCGTTTAGGATTTATAAGCTTTTGACTGTATTTTGCCCGCCCCTTTTCTAAATGACCCTGTTACAGCCAACCAAATGCAAAATTTCAAAAATTTTTCGACAATTATTGATCTAGAGAGTCCAGAGAATAGGCCTAGACTGGTTTGGTTCCGATCGGGCGAAAAACCAGGGACTAGTTCGCAAAAGTAGGTTTTGGACAAAACTGGCCATAACAATTTTTTCTTGCTCAAATCGAGAATCCGAGATATACATATTGTCCGTCTTGAGCCATGGATCACAGTGATGTAAAAATCTTGATTCTAGGTCAAACGGTCGAGGAGTTATGGGTAATTTAGTACTTTTGGTTTCTGTAGCGCCACCTATGGGCCAATCGGGGTCATACTCTGATAGGTTCTCCCCAAAAGTGTGGCCTACCATCTGGCCGAGTTTCAAGTCTCTAGGCCTTACGGTTTGGGCTGCACGATGCGTTTTAGGGCAATTGTTTTTTTTCAAATAGCAAATACAATAGGTTTTCAGCAATAAAGTGCTTGAACACCTAATAAGAATGAGACCTTTTTGACAGTTATAGCGCCACCTATGGTCCGATCTCCATGAAACTTTGCATGCATCTTCACCATGTTATGACACATATGCTCATCAATTTTTGTGAAGTTTTGACTTTTCGTTTAGGATTTATAGGCTTTTGACTGTATTTTGCCCCGCCCCTTTTCTAAATGACCCTGTTACAGCCAACCAAATGCAAAATTTCAAATTTTTTCGATAATTATTGATCTAGAGAGTCCAGAGAATAGGCCTAGACTGGTTTGGTTCCGATCGGGCGAAAAACCAGGGACTAGTTCGCAAAAGTAGGTTTTGGACAAATATGGCCATAACAAATTTTCAGTGATGTAAAAATCTTGATTCTAGGTCAAACGGTCGAGGAGTTATGGGTAATTTAGTACTTTTGGTTTCTGTAGCGCCACCTATGGGCCAATCGGGGTCATACTCTGATAGGTTCTCCCCAAAAGTGTGGCCTACCATCTGGCCGAGTTTCAAGTCTCTAGGCCTTACGGTTTGGGCTGCACGATGCATTTAGGGCAATTTTTTTTTTTCAAATAGCAAATACAATAGGTTTTCAGCACTAAAGTGCTTGAACACCTAATAAGAATGAGACCTTTTTGACAGTTATAGCGCCACCTATGGTCCGATCTCCATGAAACTTTGCATGCTTCTTCACCATGTTATGACACATATGCTCATCAATTTTTGTGAAGTTTTGACTTTTCGTTTAGGATTTATAGGCTTTTGACTGTATTTTGCCCCGCCCCTTTTCTAAATGACCCTGTTACAGCCAACCAAATGCAAAATTTCAAAAATATTTCGATAATTATTGATCTAGAGAGTCCAGAGAATAGGCCTAGACTGGTTTGGTTCCGATCGGGCGAAAAACCAGGGACTAGTTCGCAAAAGTAGGTTTTGGACAAAACTGGCCATAACAATTTTTTCTTGCTCAAATACATCTTGTCCGTCTTGAGCCATGGATCACAGTGATGTAAAAATCTTGATTCTAGGTCAAACGGTCGAGGAGTTATGGGTAATTCAGTACTTTTGGTTTCTGTAGCGCCACCTATGGGCCATCGGGGTCATACTCTGATAGGTTCTCCCCAAAAGTGTGGCCTACCATCTGGCCGAGTTTCAAGTCTCTAGGCCTTACGGTTTGGGCTGCACGATGCATTTAGGGCAATTTTTTTTTTCAAATAGCAAATACAATAGGTTTTCAGCACTAAAGTGCTTGAACACCTAATAAGAATAATAATACATTTTTTTTATTTGAGGCGCCTTTCTAGGCACTCAAGGACACCGTACAGAAATGCAAAACATTTAAAAGCAGCAAAGCCAAAACAATAGAACATTAAAACAAGATAAAAGCAAAATTTAAATCACAAGTGGTAGGCAGTTTTAAACAGATGCGTTTTGAGTTGTGATTTAAAATGAGAGAATGAATCGATGTTTCTAAGGTGAGGTGGTAAAGAGTTCCAGAGGCGGGGGGCAGAGCGGCTGAATGCTCTGCTCCCCATTGTGGTGAGACGAGCAGGCGGGACAGACAGGTGTATGGAGGAAGAGGATCTAAGGGAGCGGGTGGAAGTTGGACCGTGCAGGAGATCAGATAGGTATGAAGGGCAAGGTTGTGGATGGCCTTGAATGTGAACAGAAGGATTTTGAATTGGATACGGGACAGGACCGGGAGCCAGTGAAGCTGTTGGAGAACAGGAGTGATGTGGTGGATGGAGGGTGTTCGGGTTATGATGCGGGCAGCTGAATTCTGGACCAGTTGAAGTTTATGTAGGTATTTGTGAGGGAGGCCGAAAAGCAGAGAGTTGCAATAGTCCAAACGGGAGGTGACTAGACTGTGAACAAGAATGGCGGCAGTGTGGGGGGTAAGGGAGGGGCGAAGGCGATTGATATTACGTAGATGGAAATAGGCAGACCGGGTAATATTATTGATATGGGACTGAAAGGATAAAGTGCCGTCGAGGATGACTCCCAGACTCTTAACCTGGGGGGAAGGTGAAACGGAGGAATTGTCAATAATGAGAGAAAAGCTGTCAGTTTTGAATAAAGTGGATTTACTTCCAATGAGAAGGATCTCAGTTTTATCACTGTTTAATTTGAGGAAATTATTTGTAAACCAGGTTTTTATTTCCGAGACACAGTCAGTGAGTGAGGTAGGGGGGAGAGAGGACGATGGCTTGGTCGAGAGGTAGAGCTGGGTGTCATCGGCATAGCAATGGAATTGAATATTAAATTTGCGGAAGATATTGCCCAGGGGAAGGAGATAAATGATGAAAAGTAAGGGCCCCAGGACAGAGCCCTGGGGCACACCTGAAGTGACAGGGGAGGGAGAGGATTTAAAAGACTTAAGTTGAATGAACTGAGTACGACCAGAGAGATAGGATGTGAACCAGACCTTTTGAATGAACAAGAATGAGACCTTTTTGACAGTTATAGCGCCACCTATGGTCCGATCTCCATGAAACTTTGCATGCTTCTTCACCATGTTATGACACATATGCTCATCAATTTTTGTGAAGTTTTGACTTTTCGTTTAGGATTTATAGGCTTTTGACTGTATTTTGCCCCGCCCCTTTTATAAATGACCCTGTTACAGCCAACCAAATGCAAAATTTCAAAAATATTTAGATAATTATTGATCTAGAGAGTCCAGAGAATAGGCCTAGACTGGTTTGGTTCCGATCGGGCGAAAAACCAGGGACTAGTTCGCAAAAGTAGGTTTTGGACAAAACTGGCCATAACATATTTTTCTTGCTCAAATCGAGAATCCGAGATATACATCTTGTCCGTCTTGAGCCATGGATCACAGTGATGTAAAAATCTTGATTCTAGGTCAAACGGTCGAGGAGTTATGGGTAATTCAGTACTTTTGGTTTCTGTAGCGCCACCTATGGGCCAATCGGGGTCATACTCTGATAGGTTCTCCCCAAAAGCTTGGCCTACCATCTGGCCGAGTTTCAAGTCTCTAGGCCTTACGGTTCGGGCTGCACGATGCGTTTTAGGGCAATTTTTTTTTTCAAATAGCAAATACAATAGGTTTTCAGCACTAAAGTGCTTGAACACCTAATAAGAATGAGACCTTTTTGACAGTTATAGCGCCACCTATGGTCCGATCTCCATGAAACTTTGCATGCTTCTTCACCATGTTATGACACATATGCTCATCAATTTTTGTGAAGTTTTGACTTTTCGTTTAGGATTTATAGGCTTTTGACTGTATTTTGCCCCGCCCCTTTTCTAAATGACCCTGTTACAGCCAACCAAATGCAAAATTTCAAATTTTTTCGATAATTATTGATCTAGAGAGTCCAGAGAATAGGCCTAGACTGGTTTGGTTCCGATCGGGCGAAAAACCAGGGACTAGTTCGCAAAAGTAGGTTTTGGACAAATATGGCCATAACAAATTTTCAGTGATGTAAAAATCTTGATTCTAGGTCAAACGGTCGAGGAGTTATGGGTAATTTAGTACTTTTGGTTTCTGTAGCGCCACCTATGGGCCAATCGGGGTCATACTCTGATAGGTTCTCCCCAAAAGTGTGGCCTACCATCTGGCCGAGTTTCAAGTCTCTAGGCCTTACGGTTTGGGCTGCACGATGCATTTAGGGCAATTTTTTTTTTCAAATAGCAAATACAATAGGTTTTCAGCACTAAAGTGCTTGAACACCTAATAAGAATGAGACCTTTTTGACAGTTATAGCGCCACCTATGGTCCGATCTCCATGAAACTTTGCATGCTTCTTCACCATGTTATGACACATATGCTCATCAATTTTTGTGAAGTTTTGACTTTTCGTTTAGGATTTATAGGCTTTTGACTGTATTTTGCCCGCCCCTTTTCTAAATGACCCTGTTACAGCCAACCAAATGCAAAATTTCAAAATTTTTTCGATAATTATTGATCTAGAGAGTCCAGAGAATAGGCCTAGACTGGTTTGGTTCCGATCGGGCGAAAAACCAGGGACTAGTTCGCAAAAGTAGGTTTTGGACAAAACTGGCCATAACATATTTTTCTTGCTCAAATCGAGAATCCGAGATATACATCTTGTCCGTCTTGAGCCATGGATCACAGTGATGTAAAAATCTTGATTCTAGGTCAAACGGTCGAGGAGTTATGGGTAATTTAGTACTTTTGGTTTCTGTAGCGCCACCTATGGGCCAATCGGGGTCATACTCTGATAGGTTCTCCCCAAAAGTGTGGCCTACCATCTGGCCGAGTTTCAAGTCTCTAGGCCTTACGGTTTGGGCTGCACGATGCATTTAGGGCAATTTTTTTTTTCAAATAGCAAATACAATAGGTTTTCAGCACTAAAGTGCTTGAACACCTAATAAGAATGAGACCTTTTTGACAGTTATAGCGCCACCTATGGTCCGATCTCCATCAAACTTTGCATGCTTCTTCACCATGTTATGACACATATGCTCATCAATTTTTGTGAAGTTTTGACTTTTCGTTTAGGATTTATAGGCTTTTGACTGTATTTTGCCCCGCCCCTTTTCTAAATGACCCTGTTACAGCCAACCAAATGCAAAATTTCAAAAAAATTTCGATAATTATTGATCTAGAGAGTCCAGAGAATAGGCCTAGACTGGTTTGGTTCCGATCGGGCGAAAAACCAGGGACTAGTTCGCAAAAGTAGGTTTTGGACAAAACTGGCCATAACAATTTTTTCTTGCTCAAATACATCTTGTCCGTCTTGAGCCATGGATCACAGTGATGTAAAAATCTTGATTCTAGGTCAAACGGTCGAGGAGTTATGGGTAATTCAGTACTTTTGGTTTCTGTAGCGCCACCTATGGGCCAATCGGGGTCATACTCTGATAGGTTCTCCCCAAAAGCTTGGCCTACCATCTGGCCGAGTTTCAAGTCTCTAGGCCTTACGGTTCGGGCTGCACGATGCGTTTTAGGGCAATTTTTTTTTTCAAATAGCAAATACAATAGGTTTTCAGCACTAAAGTGCTTGAACACCTAATAAGAATGAGACCTTTTTGACAGTTATAGCGCCACCTATGGTCCGATCTCCATGAAACTTTGCATGCTTCTTCACCATGTTATGACACATATGCTCATCAATTTTTGTGAAGTTTTGACTTTTCGTTTAGGATTTATAGGCTTTTGACTGTATTTTGCCCCGCCCCTTTTCTAAATGACCCTGTTACAGCCAACCAAATGCAAAATTTCAAATTTTTTCGATAATTATTGATCTAGAGAGTCCAGAGAATAGGCCTAGACTGGTTTGGTTCCGATCGGGCGAAAAACCAGGGACTAGTTCGCAAAAGTAGGTTTTGGACAAATATGGCCATAACAAATTTTCAGTGATGTAAAAATCTTGATTCTAGGTCAAACGGTCGAGGAGTTATGGGTAATTTAGTACTTTTGGTTTCTGTAGCGCCACCTATGGGCCAATCGGGGTCATACTCTGATAGGTTCTCCCCAAAAGTGTGGCCTACCATCTGGCCGAGTTTCAAGTCTCTAGGCCTTACGGTTTGGGCTGCACGATGCATTTAGGGCAATTTTTTTTTTCAAATAGCAAATACAATAGGTTTTCAGCACTAAAGTGCTTGAACACCTAATAAGAATGAGACCTTTTTGACAGTTATAGCGCCACCTATGGTCCGATCTCCATGAAACTTTGCATGCTTCTTCACCATGTTATGACACATATGCTCATCAATTTTTGTGAAGTTTTGACTTTTCGTTTAGGATTTATAGGCTTTTGACTGTATTTTGCCCGCCCCTTTTCTAAATGACCCTGTTACAGCCAACCAAATGCAAAATTTCAAAATTTTTTCGATAATTATTGATCTAGAGAGTCCAGAGAATAGGCCTAGACTGGTTTGGTTCCGATCGGGCGAAAAACCAGGGACTAGTTCGCAAAAGTAGGTTTTGGACAAAACTGGCCATAACATATTTTTCTTGCTCAAATCGAGAATCCGAGATATACATCTTGTCCGTCTTGAGCCATGGATCACAGTGATGTAAAAATCTTGATTCTAGGTCAAACGGTCGAGGAGTTATGGGTAATTTAGTACTTTTGGTTTCTGTAGCGCCACCTATGGGCCAATCGGGGTCATACTCTGATAGGTTCTCCCCAAAAGTGTGGCCTACCATCTGGCCGAGTTTCAAGTCTCTAGGCCTTACGGTTTGGGCTGCACGATGCATTTAGGGCAATTTTTTTTTTCAAATAGCAAATACAATAGGTTTTCAGCACTAAAGTGCTTGAACACCTAATAAGAATGAGACCTTTTTGACAGTTATAGCGCCACCTATGGTCCGATCTCCATGAAACTTTGCATGCTTCTTCACCATGTTATGACACATATGCTCATCAATTTTTGTGAAGTTTTGACTTTTCGTTTAGGATTTATAAGCTTTTGACTGTATTTTGCCCGCCCCTTTTCTAAATGACCCTGTTACAGCCAACCAAATGCAAAATTTCAAAAATTTTTCGACAATTATTGATCTAGAGAGTCCAGAGAATAGGCCTAGACTGGTTTGGTTCCGATCGGGCGAAAAACCAGGGACTAGTTTGCAAAAGTAGGTTTTGGACAAAACTGGCCATAACAATTTTTTCTTGCTCAAATCGAGAATCCGAGATATACATATTGTCCGTCTTGAGCCATGGATCACAGTGATGTAAAAATCTTGATTCTAGGTCAAACGGTCGAGGAGTTATGGGTAATTTAGTACTTTTGGTTTCTGTAGCGCCACCTATGGGCCAATCGGGGTCATACTCTGATAGGTTCTCCCCAAAAGTGTGGCCTACCATCTGGCCGAGTTTCAAGTCTCTAGGCCTTACGGTTTGGGCTGCACGATGCGTTTTAGGGCAATTGTTTTTTTTCAAATAGCAAATACAATAGGTTTTCAGCAATAAAGTGCTTGAACACCTAATAAGAATGAGACCTTTTTGACAGTTATAGCGCCACCTATGGTCCGATCTCCATGAAACTTTGCATGCATCTTCACCATGTTATGACACATATGCTCATCAATTTTTGTGAAGTTTTGACTTTTCGTTTAGGATTTATAGGCTTTTGACTGTATTTTGCCCCGCCCCTTTTCTAAATGACCCTGTTACAGCCAACCAAATGCAAAATTTCAAATTTTTTCGATAAGTATTGATCTAGAGAGTCCAGAGAATAGGCCTAGACTGGTTTGGTTCCGATCGGGCGAAAAACCAGGGACTAGTTCGCAAAAGTAGGTTTTGGACAAATATGGCCATAACAAATTTTCAGTGATGTAAAAATCTTGATTCTAGGTCAAACGGTCGAGGAGTTATGGGTAATTTAGTACTTTTGGTTTCTGTAGCGCCACCTATGGGCCAATCGGGGTCATACTCTGATAGGTTCTCCCCAAAAGTGTGGCCTACCATCTGGCCGAGTTTCAAGTCTCTAGGCCTTACGGTTTGGGCTGCACGATGCATTTAGGGCAATTTTTTTTTTTCAAATAGCAAATACAATAGGTTTTCAGCACTAAAGTGCTTGAACACCTAATAAGAATGAGACCTTTTTGACAGTTATAGCGCCACCTATGGTCCGATCTCCATGAAACTTTGCATGCTTCTTCACCATGTTATGACACATATGCTCATCAATTTTTGTGAAGTTTTGACTTTTCGTTTAGGATTTATAGGCTTTTGACTGTATTTTGCCCCGCCCCTTTTCTAAATGACCCTGTTACAGCCAACCAAATGCAAAATTTCAAAAATATTTCGATAATTATTGATCTAGAGAGTCCAGAGAATAGGCCTAGACTGGTTTGGTTCCGATCGGGCGAAAAACCAGGGACTAGTTCGCAAAAGTAGGTTTTGGACAAAACTGGCCATAACAATTTTTTCTTGCTCAAATACATCTTGTCCGTCTTGAGCCATGGATCACAGTGATGTAAAAATCTTGATTCTAGGTCAAACGGTCGAGGAGTTATGGGTAATTCAGTACTTTTGGTTTCTGTAGCGCCACCTATGGGCCATCGGGGTCATACTCTGATAGGTTCTCCCCAAAAGTGTGGCCTACCATCTGGCCGAGTTTCAAGTCTCTAGGCCTTACGGTTTGGGCTGCACGATGCATTTAGGGCAATTTTTTTTTTCAAATAGCAAATACAATAGGTTTTCAGCACTAAAGTGCTTGAACACCTAATAAGAATAATAATACATTTTTTTTATTTGAGGCGCCTTTCTAGGCACTCAAGGACACCGTACAGAAATGCAAAACATTTAAAAGCAGCAAAGCCAAAACAATAGAACATTAAAACAAGATAAAAGCAAAATTTAAATCACAAGTGGTAGGCAGTTTTAAACAGATGCGTTTTGAGTTGTGATTTAAAATGAGAGAATGAATCGATGTTTCTAAGGTGAGGTGGTAAAGAGTTCCAGAGGCGGGGGGCAGAGCGGCTGAATGCTCTGCTCCCCATTGTGGTGAGACGAGCAGGCGGGACAGACAGGTGTATGGAGGAAGAGGATCTAAGGGAGCGGGTGGAAGTTGGACCGTGCAGGAGATCAGATAGGTATGAAGGGCAAGGTTGTGGATGGCCTTGAATGTGAACAGAAGGATTTTGAATTGGATACGGGACAGGACCGGGAGCCAGTGAAGCTGTTGGAGAACAGGAGTGATGTGGTGGATGGAGGGTGTTCGGGTTATGATGCGGGCAGCTGAATTCTGGACCAGTTGAAGTTTATGTAGGTATTTGTGAGGGAGGCCGAAAAGCAGAGAGTTGCAATAGTCCAAACGGGAGGTGACTAGACTGTGAACAAGAATGGCGGCAGTGTGGGGGGTAAGGGAGGGGCGAAGGCGATTGATATTACGTAGATGGAAATAGGCAGACCGGGTAATATTATTGATATGGGACTGAAAGGATAAAGTGCCGTCGAGGATGACTCCCAGACTCTTAACCTGGGGGGAAGGTGAAACGGAGGAATTGTCAATAATGAGAGAAAAGCTGTCAGTTTTGAATAAAGTGGATTTACTTCCAATGAGAAGGATCTCAGTTTTATCACTGTTTAATTTGAGGAAATTATTTGTAAACCAGGTTTTTATTTCCGAGACACAGTCAGTGAGTGAGGTAGGGGGGAGAGAGGACGATGGCTTGGTCGAGAGGTAGAGCTGGGTGTCATCGGCATAGCAATGGAATTGAATATTAAATTTGCGGAAGATATTGCCCAGGGGAAGGAGATAAATGATGAAAAGTAAGGGCCCCAGGACAGAGCCCTGGGGCACACCTGAAGTGACAGGGGAGGGAGAGGATTTAAAAGACTTAAGTTGAATGAACTGAGTACGACCAGAGAGATAGGATGTGAACCAGACCTTTTGAATGAACAAGAATGAGACCTTTTTGACAGTTATAGCGCCACCTATGGTCCGATCTCCATGAAACTTTGCATGCTTCTTCACCATGTTATGACACATATGCTCATCAATTTTTGTGAAGTTTTGACTTTTCGTTTAGGATTTATAGGCTTTTGACTGTATTTTGCCCCGCCCCTTTTATAAATGACCCTGTTACAGCCAACCAAATGCAAAATTTCAAAAATATTTAGATAATTATTGATCTAGAGAGTCCAGAGAATAGGCCTAGACTGGTTTGGTTCCGATCGGGCGAAAAACCAGGGACTAGTTCGCAAAAGTAGGTTTTGGACAAAACTGGCCATAACATATTTTTCTTGCTCAAATCGAGAATCCGAGATATACATCTTGTCCGTCTTGAGCCATGGATCACAGTGATGTAAAAATCTTGATTCTAGGTCAAACGGTCGAGGAGTTATGGGTAATTTAGTACTTTTGGTTTCTGTAGCGCCACCTATGGGCCAATCGGGGTCATACTCTGATAGGTTCTCCCCAAAAGTGTGGCCTACCATCTGGCCGAGTTTCAAGTCTCTAGGCCTTACGGTTTGGGCTGCACGATGCATTTAGGGCAATTTTTTTTTTCAAATAGCAAATACAATAGGTTTTCAGCACTAAAGTGCTTGAACACCTAATAAGAATGAGACCTTTTTGACAGTTATAGCGCCACCTATGGTCCGATCTCCATGAAACTTTGCATGCTTCTTCACCATGTTATGACACATATGCTCATCAATTTTTGTGAAGTTTTGACTTTTCGTTTAGGATTTATAGGCTTTTGACTGTATTTTGCCCCGCCCCTTTTCTAAATGACCCTGTTAAAGCCAACCAAATGCAAAATTTCAAATTTTTTCGATAATTATTGATCTAGAGAGTCCAGAGAATAGACCTAGACTGGTTTGGTTCCGATCGGGCGAAAAACCAGGGACTAGTTCGCAAAAGTAGGTTTTGGACAAATATGGCCATAACAAATTTTCAGTGATGTAAAAATCTTGATTCTAGGTCAAACGGTCGAGGAGTTATGGGTAATTTAGTACTTTTGGTTTCTGTAGCGCCACCTATGGGCCAATCGGGGTCATACTCTGATAGGTTCTCCCCAAAAGTGTGGCCTACCATCTGGCCGAGTTTCAAGTCTCTAGGCCTTACGGTTTGGGCTGCACGATGCATTTAGGGCAATTTTTTTTTTCAAATAGCAAATACAATAGGTTTTCAGCACTAAAGTGCTTGAACACCTAATAAGAAGGAGACCTTTTTGACAGTTATAGCGCCACCTATGGTCCGATCTCCATGAAACTTTGCATGCTTCTTCACCATGTTATGACACATATGCTCATCAATTTTTGTGAAGTTTTGACTTTTCGTTTAGGATTTATAGGCTTTTGACTGTATTTTGCCCCGCCCCTTTTCTAAATGACCCTGTTACAGCCAACCAAATGCAAAATTTCAAATTTTTTCGATAATTATTGATCTAGAGAGTCCAGAGAATAGACCTAGACTGGTTTGGTTCCGATCGGGCGAAAAACCAGGGACTAGTTCGCAAAAGTAGGTTTTGGACAAATATGGCCATAACAAATTTTCAGTGATGTAAAAATCTTGATTCTAGGTCAAACGGTCGAGGAGTTATGGGTAATTTAGTACTTTTGGTTTCTGTAGCGCCACCTATGGGCCAATCGGGGTCATACTCTGATAGGTTCTCCCCAAAAGTGTGGCCTACCATCTGGCCGAGTTTCAAGTCTCTAGGCCTTACGGTTTGGGCTGCACGATGCATTTAGGGCAATTTTTTTTTTCAAATAGCAAATACAATAGGTTTTCAGCACTAAAGTGCTTGAGCACCTAATGAGAATGAGACCTTTTTGACAGTTATAGCGCCACCTATGGTCCGATCTCCATGAAACTTTGCATGCTTCTTCACCATGTTATGACACATATGCTCATCAATTTTTGTGAAGTTTTGACTTTTCGTTTAGGATTTATAGGCTTTTGACTGTATTTTGCCCCGCCCCTTTTCTAAATGACCCTGTTACAGCCAACCAAATGCAAAATTTCAAAAATATTTCGATAATTATTGATCTAGAGAGTCCAGAGAATAGGCCTAGACTGGTTTGGTTCCGATCGGGCGAAAAACCAGGGACTAGTTCGCAAAAGTAGGTTTTGGACAAAACTGGCCATAACAATTTTTTCTTGCTCAAATACATCTTGTCCGTCTTGAGCCATGGATCACAGTGATGTAAAAATCTTGATTCTAGGTCAAACGGTCGAGGAGTTATGGGTAATTCAGTACTTTTGGTTTCTGTAGCGCCACCTATGGGCCATCGGGGTCATACTCTGATAGGTTCTCCCCAAAAGTGTGGCCTACCATCTGGCCGAGTTTCAAGTCTCTAGGCCTTACGGTTTGGGCTGCACGATGCATTTAGGGCAATTTTTTTTTTCAAATAGCAAATACAATAGGTTTTCAGCACTAAAGTGCTTGAGCACCTAATGAGAATGAGACCTTTTTGACAGTTATAGCGCCACCTATGGTCCGATCTCCATGAAACTTTGCATGCTTCTTCACCATGTTATGACACATATGCTCATCAATTTTTGTGAAGTTTTGACTTTTCGTTTAGGATTTATAGGCTTTTGACTGTATTTTGCCCCACCCCTTTTCTAAATGACCCTGTTACAGCCAACCAAATGCAAAATTTCACATTTTTTCGAAAATTATTGATCTAGAGAGTCCAGAGAATAGGCCTAGACTGGTTTTGTTCCGATCGGGCGAAAAACCAGGGACTAGTTTGCAAAAGTAGGTTTTGGACAAAACTGGCCATAACAATTTTTTCTTGCTCAAATCGAGAATCCGAGATATACATCTTGTCCGTCTTGAGCCATGGATCACAGTGATGTAAAAATCTTGATTATAGGTCAAACGGTCGAGGAGTTATGGGTAATTTAGTACTTTTGGTTTCTGTAGCGCCACCTATGGGCCAATCGGGGTCATACTCTGATAGGTTCTCCCCAAAAGTGTGGCCTACCATCTGGCCGAGTTTCAAGTCTCTAGGCCTTACGGTTTGGGCTGCACGATGCATTTAGGGCAAATTTTTTTTTCAAATAGCAAATACAATAGGTTTTCAGCACTAAAGTGCTTGAACACCTAATAAGAATGAGACCTTTTTGACAGTTATAGCGCCACCTATGGTCCGATCTCCATGAAACTTTGCATGCTTCTTCACCATGTTATGACACATATGCTCATCAATTTTTGTGAAGTTTTGACTTTTCGTTTAGGATTTATAAGCTTTTGACTGTATTTTGCCCGCCCCTTTTCTAAATGACCCTGTTACAGCCAACCAAATGCAAAATTTCAAAAAATTTTTGACAATTATTGATCTAGAGAGTCCAGAGAATAGGCCTAGACTGGTTTGGTTCCGATCGGGCGAAAAACCAGGGACTAGTTCGCAAAAGTAGGTTTTGGACAAAACTGGCCATAACAATTTTTTCTTGCTCAAATCGAGAATCCGAGATATACATATTGTCCGTCTTGAGCCATGGATCACAGTGATGTAAAAATCTTGATTCTAGGTCAAACGGTCGAGGAGTTATGGGTAATTTAGTACTTTTGGTTTCTGTAGAGCCACCTATGGGCCAATCGGGGTCATACTCTGATAGGTTCTCCCCAAAAGTGTGGCCTACCATCTGGCCGAGTTTCAAGTCTCTAGGCCTTACGGTTTGGGCTGCACGATGCATTTAGGGCAATTTTTTTTTTTCAAATAGCAAATACAATAGGTTTTCAGCACTAAAGTGCTTGAACACCTAATAAGAATGAGACCTTTTTGACAGTTATAGCGCCACCTATGGTCCGATCTCCATGAAACTTTGCATGCTTCTTCACCATGTTATGACACATATGCTCATCAATTTTTGTGAAGTTTTGACTTTTCGTTTAGGATTTATAGGCTTTTGACTGTATTTTGCCCCGCCCCTTTTCTAAATGACCCTGTTACAGCCAACCAAATGCAAAATTTCAAAAATATTTCGATAATTATTGATCTAGAGAGTCCAGAGAATAGGCCTAGACTGGTTTGGTTCCGATCGGGCGAAAAACCAGGGACTAGTTCGCAAAAGTAGGTTTTGGACAAAACTGGCCATAACAATTTTTTCTTGCTCAAATACATCTTGTCCGTCTTGAGCCATGGATCACAGTGATGTAAAAATCTTGATTCTAGGTCAAACGGTCGAGGAGTTATGGGTAATTCAGTACTTTTGGTTTCTGTAGCGCCACCTATGGGCCATCGGGGTCATACTCTGATAGGTTCTCCCCAAAAGTGTGGCCTACCATCTGGCCGAGTTTCAAGTCTCTAGGCCTTACGGTTTGGGCTGCACGATGCATTTAGGGCAATTTTTTTTTTTCAAATAGCAAATACAATAGGTTTTCAGCACTAAAGTGCTTGAACACCTAATAAGAATGAGACCTTTTTGACAGTTATAGCGCCACCTATGGTCCGATCTCCATGAAACTTTGCATGCTTCTTCACCATGTTATGACACATATGCTCATCAATTTTTGTGAAGTTTTGACTTTTCGTTTAGGATTTATAGGCTTTTGACTGTATTTTGCCCCGCCCCTTTTCTAAATGACCCTGTTACAGCCAACCAAATGCAAAATTTCAAAAATATTTCGATAATTATTGATCTAGAGAGTCCAGAGAATAGGCCTAGACTGGTTTGGTTCCGATCGGGCGAAAAACCAGGGACTAGTTCGCAAAAGTAGGTTTTGGACAAAACTGGCCATAACAATTTTTTCTTGCTCAAATACATCTTGTCCGTCTTGAGCCATGGATCACAGTGATGTAAAAATCTTGATTCTAGGTCAAACGGTCGAGGAGTTATGGGTAATTCAGTACTTTTGGTTTCTGTAGCGCCACCTATGGGCCATCGGGGTCATACTCTGATAGGTTCTCCCCAAAAGTGTGGCCTACCATCTGGCCGAGTTTCAAGTCTCTAGGCCTTACGGTTTGGGCTGCACGATGCATTTAGGGCAATTTTTTTTTTCAAATAGCAAATACAATAGGTTTTCAGCACTAAAGTGCTTGAACACCTAATAAGAATAATAATACATTTTTTTTATTTGAGGCGCCTTTCTAGGCACTCAAGGACACCGTACAGAAATGCAAAACATTTAAAAGCAGCAAAGCCAAAACAATAGAACATTAAAACAAGATAAAAGCAAAATTTAAATCACAAGTGGTAGGCAGTTTTAAACAGATGCGTTTTGAGTTGTGATTTAAAATGAGAGAATGAATCGATGTTTCTAAGGTGAGGTGGTAAAGAGTTCCAGAGGCGGGGGGCAGAGCGGCTGAATGCTCTGCTCCCCATTGTGGTGAGACGAGCAGGCGGGACAGACAGGTGTATGGAGGAAGAGGATCTAAGGGAGCGGGTGGAAGTTGGACCGTGCAGGAGATCAGATAGGTATGAAGGGGCAAGGTTGTGGATGGCCTTGAATGTGAACAGAAGGATTTTGAATTGGATACGGGACAGGACCGGGAGCCAGTGAAGCTGTTGGAGAACAGGAGTGATGTGGTGGATGGAGGGTGTTCGGGTTATGATGCGGGCAGCTGAATTCTGGACCAGTTGAAGTTTATGTAGGTATTTGTGAGGGAGGCCGAAAAGCAGAGAGTTGCAATAGTCCAAACGGGAGGTGACTAGACTGTGAACAAGAATGGCGGCAGTGTGGGGGGTAAGGGAGGGGCGAAGGCGATTGATATTACGTAGATGGAAATAGGCAGACCGGGTAATATTATTGATATGGGACTGAAAGGATAAAGTGCCGTCGAGGATGACTCCCAGACTCTTAACCTGGGGGGAAGGTGAGACGGAGGAATTGTCAATAATGAGAGAAAAGCTGTCAGTTTTGAATAAAGTGGATTTACTTCCTATGAGAAGGATCTCAGTTTTATCACTGTTTAATTTGAGGAAATTATTTGTAAACCAGGTTTTTATTTCCGAGACACAGTCAGTGAGTGAGGTAGGGGTGAGAGAGGACGATGGCTTGGTCGAGAGGTAGAGCTGGGTGTCATCGGCATAGCAATGGAATTGAATATTAAATTTGCGGAAGATATTGCCCAGGGGAAGGAGATAAATGATGAAAAGTAAGGGCCCCAGGACAGAGCCCTGGGGCACACCTGAAGTGACAGGGGAGGGAGAGGATTTAAAAGACTTAAGTTGAATGAACTGAGTACGACCAGAGAGATAGGATGTGAACCAGACCTTTTGAATGAACAAGAATGAGACCTTTTTGACAGTTATAGCGCCACCTATGGTCCGATCTCCATGAAACTTTGCATGCTTCTTCACCATGTTATGACACATATGCTCATCAATTTTTGTGAAGTTTTGACTTTTCGTTTAGGATTTATAGGCTTTTGACTGTATTTTGCCCCGCCCCTTTTCTAAATGACCCTGTTACAGCCAACCAAATGCAAAATTTCAAAAATATTTAGATAATTATTGATCTAGAGAGTCCAGAGAATAGGCCTAGACTGGTTTGGTTCCGATCGGGCGAAAAACCAGG
The DNA here is from genome assembly GCA_026230005.1 of Gila orcuttii. Taxonomy (NCBI): domain Eukaryota; kingdom Metazoa; phylum Chordata; class Actinopteri; order Cypriniformes; family Leuciscidae; genus Gila; species Gila orcuttii. Next base: position 36,231,505 of record JAPDVR010000005.1, on the reverse strand, counting down.
GACTAGTTCGCAAAAGTAGGTTTTGGACAAATATGGCCATAACAAATTTTCAGTGATGTAAAAATCTTGATTCTAGGTCAAACGGTCGAGGAGTTATGGGTAATTTAGTACTTTTAGTTTCTGTAGCGCCACCTATGGGCCAATCGGGGTCATACTCTGATAGGTTCTCCCCAAAAGTGTGGCCTACCATCTGGCCGAGTTTCAAGTCTCTAGGCCTTACGGTTTGGGCTGCACGATGCATTTAGGGCAATTTTTTTTTTCAAATAGCAAATACAATAGGTTTTCAGCACTAAAGTGCTTGAACACCTAATAAGAATGAGACCTTTTTGACAGTTATAGCGCCACCTATGGTCCGATCTCCATGAAACTTTGCATGCTTCTTCACCATGTTATGACACATATGCTCATCAATTTTTGTGAAGTTTTGACTTTTCGTTTAGGATTTATAGGCTTTTGACTGTATTTTGCCCCGCCCCTTTTCTAAATGACCCTGTTACAGCCAACCAAATGCAAAATTTCAAATTTTTTCGATAATTATTGATCTAGAGAGTCCAGAGAATAGACCTAGACTGGTTTGGTTCCGATCGGGCGAAAAACCAGGGACTAGTTCGCAAAAGTAGGTTTTGGACAAATATGGCCATAACAAATTTTCAGTGATGTAAAAATCTTGATTCTAGGTCAAACGGTCGAGGAGTTATGGGTAATTTAGTACTTTTGGTATCTGTAGCGCCACCTATGGGCCAATCGGGGTCATACTCTGATAGGTTCTCCCCAAAAGTGTGGCCTACCATCTGGCCGAGTTTCAAGTCTCTAGGCCTTACGGTTTGGGCTGCACGATGCATTTAGGGCAATTTTTTTTTTCAAATAGCAAATACAATAGGTTTTCAGCACTAAAGTGCTTGAGCACCTAATGAGAATGAGACCTTTTTGACAGTTATAGCGCCACCTATGGTCCGATCTCCATGAAACTTTGCATGCTTCTTCACCATGTTATGACACATATGCTCATCAATTTTTGTGAAGTTTTGACTTTTCGTTTAGGATTTATAGGCTTTTGACTGTATTTTGCCCCGCCCCTTTTCTAAATGACCCTGTTACAGCCAACCAAATGCAAAATTTCAAAAATATTTAGATAATTATTGATCTAGAGAGTCCAGAGAATAGGCCTAGACTGGTTTGGTTCCGATCGGGCGAAAAACCAGGGACTAGTTCGCAAAAGTAGGTTTTGGACAAATATGGCCATAACAAATTTTCAGTGATGTAAAAATCTTGATTCTAGGTCAAACGGTCGAGGAGTTATGGGTAATTTAGTACTTTTGGTTTCTGTAGCGCCACCTATGGGCCAATCGGGGTCATACTCTGATAGGTTCTCCCCAAAAGTGTGGCCTACCATCTGGCCGAGTTTCAAGTCTCTAGGCCTTACGGTTTGGGCTGCACGATGCATTTAGGGCAATTTTTTTTTTCAAATAGCAAATACAATAGGTTTTCAGCACTAAAGTGCTTGAACACCTAATAAGAATGAGACCTTTTTGACAGTTATAGCGCCACCTATGGTCCGATCTCCATGAAACTTTGCATGCTTCTTCACCATGTTATGACACATATGCTCATCAATTTTTGTGAAGTTTTGACTTTTCGTTTAGGATTTATAGGCTTTTGACTGTATTTTGCCCCGCCCCTTTTCTAAATGACCCTGTTACAGCCAACCAAATGCAAAATTTCAAATTTTTTCGATAATTATTGATCTAGAGAGTCCAGAGAATAGACCTAGACTGGTTTGGTTCCGATCGGGCGAAAAACCAGGGACTAGTTCGCAAAAGTAGGTTTTGGACAAATATGGCCATAACAAATTTTCAGTGATGTAAAAATCTTGATTCTAGGTCAAACGGTCGAGGAGTTATGGGTAACATATGTGTCAACAGTTTTAAACAGATGCGTTTTGAGTTGTGATTTAAAATGAGAGAATGAATCGATGTTTCTAAGGTGAGGTGGTAAAGAGTTCCAGAGGCGGGGGGCAGAGCGGCTGAATGCTCTGCTCCCCATTGTGGTGAGACGAGCAGGCGGGACAGACAGGTGTATGGAGGAAGAGGATCTAAGGGAGCGGGTGGAAGTTGGACCGTGCAGGAGATCAGATAGGTATGAAGGGGCAAGGTTGTGGATGGCCTTGAATGTGAACAGAAGGATTTTGAATTGGATACGGGACAGGACCGGGAGCCAGTGAAGCTGTTGGAGAACAGGAGTGATGTGGTGGATGGAGGGTGTTCGGGTTACTAAAGTGCTTGAACACCTAATAAGAATGAGACCTTTTTGACAGTTATAGCGCCACCTATGGTCCGATCTCCATGAAACTTTGCATGCTTCTTCACCATGTTATGACACATATGCTCATCAATTTTTGTGAAGTTTTGACTTTTCGTTTAGGATTTATAGGCTTTTGACTGTATTTTGCCCCGCCCCTTTTCTAAATGACCCTGTTACAGCCAACCAAATGCAAAATTTCAAAAAAATTTCGATAATTATTGATCTAGAGAGTCCAGAGAATAGGCCTAGACTGGTTTGGTTCCGATCGGGCGAAAAACCAGGGACTAGTTCGCAAAAGTAGGTTTTGGACAAAACTGGCCATAACAATTTTTTCTTGCTCAAATACATCTTGTCCGTCTTGAGCCATGGATCACAGTGATGTAAAAATCTTGATTCTAGGTCAAACGGTCGAGGAGTTATGGGTAATTCAGTACTTTTGGTTTCTGTAGCGCCACCTATGGGCCAATCGGGGTCATACTCTGATAGGTTCTCCCCAAAAGCTTGGCCTACCATCTGGCCGAGTTTCAAGTCTCTAGGCCTTACGGTTCGGGCTGCACGATGCGTTTTAGGGCAATTTTTTTTTTCAAATAGCAAATACAATAGGTTTTCAGCACTAAAGTGCTTGAACACCTAATAAGAATGAGACCTTTTTGACAGTTATAGCGCCACCTATGGTCCGATCTCCATGAAACTTTGCATGCTTCTTCACCATGTTATGACACATATGCTCATCAATTTTTGTGAAGTTTTGACTTTTCGTTTAGGATTTATAGGCTTTTGACTGTATTTTGCCCCGCCCCTTTTCTAAATGACCCTGTTACAGCCAACCAAATGCAAAATTTCAAATTTTTTCGATAATTATTGATCTAGAGAGTCCAGAGAATAGGCCTAGACTGGTTTGGTTCCGATCGGGCGAAAAACCAGGGACTAGTTCGCAAAAGTAGGTTTTGGACAAATATGGCCATAACAAATTTTCAGTGATGTAAAAATCTTGATTCTAGGTCAAACGGTCGAGGAGTTATGGGTAATTTAGTACTTTTGGTTTCTGTAGCGCCACCTATGGGCCAATCGGGGTCATACTCTGATAGGTTCTCCCCAAAAGTGTGGCCTACCATCTGGCCGAGTTTCAAGTCTCTAGGCCTTACGGTTTGGGCTGCACGATGCATTTAGGGCAATTTTTTTTTTCAAATAGCAAATACAATAGGTTTTCAGCACTAAAGTGCTTGAACACCTAATAAGAATGAGACCTTTTTGACAGTTATAGCGCCACCTATGGTCCGATCTCCATGAAACTTTGCATGCTTCTTCACCATGTTATGACACATATGCTCATCAATTTTTGTGAAGTTTTGACTTTTCGTTTAGGATTTATAGGCTTTTGACTGTATTTTGCCCGCCCCTTTTCTAAATGACCCTGTTACAGCCAACCAAATGCAAAATTTCAAAATTTTTTCGATAATTATTGATCTAGAGAGTCCAGAGAATAGGCCTAGACTGGTTTGGTTCCGATCGGGCGAAAAACCAGGGACTAGTTCGCAAAAGTAGGTTTTGGACAAAACTGGCCATAACATATTTTTCTTGCTCAAATCGAGAATCCGAGATATACATCTTGTCCGTCTTGAGCCATGGATCACAGTGATGTAAAAATCTTGATTCTAGGTCAAACGGTCGAGGAGTTATGGGTAATTTAGTACTTTTGGTTTCTGTAGCGCCACCTATGGGCCAATCGGGGTCATACTCTGATAGGTTCTCCCCAAAAGTGTGGCCTACCATCTGGCCGAGTTTCAAGTCTCTAGGCCTTACGGTTTGGGCTGCACGATGCATTTAGGGCAATTTTTTTTTTCAAATAGCAAATACAATAGGTTTTCAGCACTAAAGTGCTTGAACACCTAATAAGAATGAGACCTTTTTGACAGTTATAGCGCCACCTATGGTCCGATCTCCATGAAACTTTGCATGCTTCTTCACCATGTTATGACACATATGCTCATCAATTTTTGTGAAGTTTTGACTTTTCGTTTAGGATTTATAAGCTTTTGACTGTATTTTGCCCGCCCCTTTTCTAAATGACCCTGTTACAGCCAACCAAATGCAAAATTTCAAAAATTTTTCGACAATTATTGATCTAGAGAGTCCAGAGAATAGGCCTAGACTGGTTTGGTTCCGATCGGGCGAAAAACCAGGGACTAGTTCGCAAAAGTAGGTTTTGGACAAAACTGGCCATAACAATTTTTTCTTGCTCAAATCGAGAATCCGAGATATACATATTGTCCGTCTTGAGCCATGGATCACAGTGATGTAAAAATCTTGATTCTAGGTCAAACGGTCGAGGAGTTATGGGTAATTTAGTACTTTTGGTTTCTGTAGCGCCACCTATGGGCCAATCGGGGTCATACTCTGATAGGTTCTCCCCAAAAGTGTGGCCTACCATCTGGCCGAGTTTCAAGTCTCTAGGCCTTACGGTTTGGGCTGCACGATGCGTTTTAGGGCAATTGTTTTTTTTCAAATAGCAAATACAATAGGTTTTCAGCAATAAAGTGCTTGAACACCTAATAAGAATGAGACCTTTTTGACAGTTATAGCGCCACCTATGGTCCGATCTCCATGAAACTTTGCATGCATCTTCACCATGTTATGACACATATGCTCATCAATTTTTGTGAAGTTTTGACTTTTCGTTTAGGATTTATAGGCTTTTGACTGTATTTTGCCCCGCCCCTTTTCTAAATGACCCTGTTACAGCCAACCAAATGCAAAATTTCAAATTTTTTCGATAATTATTGATCTAGAGAGTCCAGAGAATAGGCCTAGACTGGTTTGGTTCCGATCGGGCGAAAAACCAGGGACTAGTTCGCAAAAGTAGGTTTTGGACAAATATGGCCATAACAAATTTTCAGTGATGTAAAAATCTTGATTCTAGGTCAAACGGTCGAGGAGTTATGGGTAATTTAGTACTTTTGGTTTCTGTAGCGCCACCTATGGGCCAATCGGGGTCATACTCTGATAGGTTCTCCCCAAAATTGTGGCCTACCATCTGGCCGAGTTTCAAGTCTCTAGGCCTTACGGTTTGGGCTGCACGATGCATTTAGGGCAATTTTTTTTTTTCAAATAGCAAATACAATAGGTTTTCAGCACTAAAGTGCTTGAACACCTAATAAGAATGAGACCTTTTTGACAGTTATAGCGCCACCTATGGTCCGATCTCCATGAAACTTTGCATGCTTCTTCACCATGTTATGACACATATGCTCATCAATTTTTGTGAAGTTTTGACTTTTCGTTTAGGATTTATAGGCTTTTGACTGTATTTTGCCCCGCCCCTTTTCTAAATGACCCTGTTACAGCCAACCAAATGCAAAATTTCAAAAATATTTCGATAATTATTGATCTAGAGAGTCCAGAGAATAGGCCTAGACTGGTTTGGTTCCGATCGGGCGAAAAACCAGGGACTAGTTCGCAAAAGTAGGTTTTGGACAAAACTGGCCATAACAATTTTTTCTTGCTCAAATACATCTTGTCCGTCTTGAGCCATGGATCACAGTGATGTAAAAATCTTGATTCTAGGTCAAACGGTCGAGGAGTTATGGGTAATTCAGTACTTTTGGTTTCTGTAGCGCCACCTATGGGCCAATCGGGGTCATACTCTGATAGGTTCTCCCCAAAAGCTTGGCCTACCATCTGGCCGAGTTTCAAGTCTCTAGGCCTTACGGTTCGGGCTGCACGATGCGTTTTAGGGCAATTTTTTTTTTCAAATAGCAAATACAATAGGTTTTCAGCACTAAAGTGCTTGAACACCTAATAAGAATGAGACCTTTTTGACAGTTATAGCGCCACCTATGGTCCGATCTCCATGAAACTTTGCATGCTTCTTCACCATGTTATGACACATATGCTCATCAATTTTTGTGAAGTTTTGACTTTTCGTTTAGGATTTATAGGCTTTTGACTGTATTTTGCCCCGCCCCTTTTCTAAATGACCCTGTTACAGCCAACCAAATGCAAAATTTCAAATTTTTTCGATAATTATTGATCTAGAGAGTCCAGAGAATAGGCCTAGACTGGTTTGGTTCCGATCGGGCGAAAAACCAGGGACTAGTTCGCAAAAGTAGGTTTTGGACAAATATGGCCATAACAAATTTTCAGTGATGTAAAAATCTTGATTCTAGGTCAAACGGTCGAGGAGTTATGGGTAATTTAGCACTTTTGGTTTCTGTAGCGCCACCTATGGGCCAATCGGGGTCATACTCTGATAGGTTCTCCCCAAAAGTGTGGCCTACCATCTGGCCGAGTTTCAAGTCTCTAGGCCTTACGGTTTGGGCTGCACGATGCATTTAGGGCAATTTTTTTTTTCAAATAGCAAATACAATAGGTTTTCAGCACTAAAGTGCTTGAACACCTAATAAGAATGAGACCTTTTTGACAGTTATAGCGCCACCTATGGTCCGATCTCCATGAAACTTTGCATGCTTCTTCACCATGTTATGACACATATGCTCATCAATTTTTGTGAAGTTTTGACTTTTCGTTTAGGATTTATAAGCTTTTGACTGTATTTTGCCCGCCCCTTTTCTAAATGACCCTGTTACAGCCAACCAAATGCAAAATTTCAAAAATTTTTCGACAATTATTGATCTAGAGAGTCCAGAGAATAGGCCTAGACTGGTTTGGTTCCGATCGGGCGAAAAACCAGGGACTAGTTCGCAAAAGTAGGTTTTGGACAAAACTGGCCATAACAATTTTTTCTTGCTCAAATCGAGAATCCGAGATATACATATTGTCCGTCTTGAGCCATGGATCACAGTGATGTAAAAATCTTGATTCTAGGTCAAACGGTCGAGGAGTTATGGGTAATTTAGTACTTTTGGTTTCTGTAGCGCCACCTATGGGCCAATCGGGGTCATACTCTGATAGGTTCTCCCCAAAAGTGTGGCCTACCATCTGGCCGAGTTTCAAGTCTCTAGGCCTTACGGTTTGGGCTGCACGATGCGTTTTAGGGCAATTGTTTTTTTTCAAATAGCAAATACAATAGGTTTTCAGCAATAAAGTGCTTGAACACCTAATAAGAATGAGACCTTTTTGACAGTTATAGCGCCACCTATGGTCCGATCTCCATGAAACTTTGCATGCATCTTCACCATGTTATGACACATATGCTCATCAATTTTTGTGAAGTTTTGACTTTTCGTTTAGGATTTATAGGCTTTTGACTGTATTTTGCCCCGCCCCTTTTCTAAATGACCCTGTTACAGCCAACCAAATGCAAAATTTCAAATTTTTTCGATAATTATTGATCTAGAGAGTCCAGAGAATAGGCCTAGACTGGTTTGGTTCCGATCGGGCGAAAAACCAGGGACTAGTTCGCAAAAGTAGGTTTTGGACAAATATGGCCATAACAAATTTTCAGTGATGTAAAAATCTTGATTCTAGGTCAAACGGTCGAGGAGTTATGGGTAATTTAGTACTTTTGGTTTCTGTAGCGCCACCTATGGGCCAATCGGGGTCATACTCTGATAGGTTCTCCCCAAAAGTGTGGCCTACCATCTGGCCGAGTTTCAAGTCTCTAGGCCTTACGGTTTGGGCTGCACGATGCATTTAGGGCAATTTTTTTTTTTCAAATAGCAAATACAATAGGTTTTCAGCACTAAAGTGCTTGAACACCTAATAAGAATGAGACCTTTTTGACAGTTATAGCGCCACCTATGGTCCGATCTCCATGAAACTTTGCATGCTTCTTCACCATGTTATGACACATATGCTCATCAATTTTTGTGAAGTTTTGACTTTTCGTTTAGGATTTATAGGCTTTTGACTGTATTTTGCCCCGCCCCTTTTCTAAATGACCCTGTTACAGCCAACCAAATGCAAAATTTCAAAAATATTTCGATAATTATTGATCTAGAGAGTCCAGAGAATAGGCCTAGACTGGTTTGGTTCCGATCGGGCGAAAAACCAGGGACTAGTTCGCAAAAGTAGGTTTTGGACAAAACTGGCCATAACAATTTTTTCTTGCTCAAATACATCTTGTCCGTCTTGAGCCATGGATCACAGTGATGTAAAAATCTTGATTCTAGGTCAAACGGTCGAGGAGTTATGGGTAATTCAGTACTTTTGGTTTCTGTAGCGCCACCTATGGGCCAATCGGGGTCATACTCTGATAGGTTCTCCCCAAAAGCTTGGCCTACCATCTGGCCGAGTTTCAAGTCTCTAGGCCTTACGGTTCGGGCTGCACGATGCGTTTTAGGGCAATTTTTTTTTTCAAATAGCAAATACAATAGGTTTTCAGCACTAAAGTGCTTGAACACCTAATAAGAATGAGACCTTTTTGACAGTTATAGCGCCACCTATGGTCCGATCTCCATGAAACTTTGCATGCTTCTTCACCATGTTATGACACATATGCTCATCAATTTTTGTGAAGTTTTGACTTTTCGTTTAGGATTTATAGGCTTTTGACTGTATTTTGCCCCGCCCCTTTTCTAAATGACCCTGTTACAGCCAACCAAATGCAAAATTTCAAATTTTTTCGATAATTATTGATCTAGAGAGTCCAGAGAATAGGCCTAGACTGGTTTGGTTCCGATCGGGCGAAAAACCAGGGACTAGTTCGCAAAAGTAGGTTTTGGACAAATATGGCCATAACAAATTTTCAGTGATGTAAAAATCTTGATTCTAGGTCAAACGGTCGAGGAGTTATGGGTAATTTAGCACTTTTGGTTTCTGTAGCGCCACCTATGGGCCAATCGGGGTCATACTCTGATAGGTTCTCCCCAAAAGTGTGGCCTACCATCTGGCCGAGTTTCAAGTCTCTAGGCCTTACGGTTTGGGCTGCACGATGCATTTAGGGCAATTTTTTTTTTCAAATAGCAAATACAATAGGTTTTCAGCACTAAAGTGCTTGAACACCTAATAAGAATGAGACCTTTTTGACAGTTATAGCGCCACCTATGGTCCGATCTCCATGAAACTTTGCATGCTTCTTCACCATGTTATGACACATATGCTCATCAATTTTTGTGAAGTTTTGACTTTTCGTTTAGGATTTATAGGCTTTTGACTGTATTTTGCCCGCCCCTTTTCTAAATGACCCTGTTACAGCCAACCAAATGCAAAATTTCAAAATTTTTTCGATAATTATTGATCTAGAGAGTCCAGAGAATAGGCCTAGACTGGTTTGGTTCCGATCGGGCGAAAAACCAGGGACTAGTTCGCAAAAGTAGGTTTTGGACAAAACTGGCCATAACATATTTTTCTTGCTCAAATCGAGAATCCGAGATATACATCTTGTCCGTCTTGAGCCATGGATCACAGTGATGTAAAAATCTTGATTCTAGGTCAAACGGTCGAGGAGTTATGGGTAATTTAGTACTTTTGGTTTCTGTAGCGCCACCTATGGGCCAATCGGGGTCATACTCTGATAGGTTCTCCCCAAAAGTGTGGCCTACCATCTGGCCGAGTTTCAAGTCTCTAGGCCTTACGGTTTGGGCTGCACGATGCATTTAGGGCAATTTTTTTTTTCAAATAGCAAATACAATAGGTTTTCAGCACTAAAGTGCTTGAACACCTAATAAGAATGAGACCTTTTTGACAGTTATAGCGCCACCTATGGTCCGATCTCCATGAAACTTTGCATGCTTCTTCACCATGTTATGACACATATGCTCATCAATTTTTGTGAAGTTTTGACTTTTCGTTTAGGATTTATAAGCTTTTGACTGTATTTTGCCCGCCCCTTTTCTAAATGACCCTGTTACAGCCAACCAAATGCAAAATTTCAAAAATTTTTCGACAATTATTGATCTAGAGAGTCCAGAGAATAGGCCTAGACTGGTTTGGTTCCGATCGGGCGAAAAACCAGGGACTAGTTCGCAAAAGTAGGTTTTGGACAAAACTGGCCATAACAATTTTTTCTTGCTCAAATCGAGAATCCGAGATATACATATTGTCCGTCTTGAGCCATGGATCACAGTGATGTAAAAATCTTGATTCTAGGTCAAACGGTCGAGGAGTTATGGGTAATTTAGTACTTTTGGTTTCTGTAGCGCCACCTATGGGCCAATCGGGGTCATACTCTGATAGGTTCTCCCCAAAAGTGTGGCCTACCATCTGGCCGAGTTTCAAGTCTCTAGGCCTTACGGTTTGGGCTGCACGATGCGTTTTAGGGCAATTGTTTTTTTTCAAATAGCAAATACAATAGGTTTTCAGCAATAAAGTGCTTGAACACCTAATAAGAATGAGACCTTTTTGACAGTTATAGCGCCACCTATGGTCCGATCTCCATGAAACTTTGCATGCATCTTCACCATGTTATGACACATATGCTCATCAATTTTTGTGAAGTTTTGACTTTTCGTTTAGGATTTATAGGCTTTTGACTGTATTTTGCCCCGCCCCTTTTCTAAATGACCCTGTTACAGCCAACCAAATGCAAAATTTCAAATTTTTTCGATAATTATTGATCTAGAGAGTCCAGAGAATAGGCCTAGACTGGTTTGGTTCCGATCGGGCGAAAAACCAGGGACTAGTTCGCAAAAGTAGGTTTTGGACAAATATGGCCATAACAAATTTTCAGTGATGTAAAAATCTTGATTCTAGGTCAAACGGTCGAGGAGTTATGGGTAATTTAGTACTTTTGGTCTCTGTAGCGCCACCTATGGGCCAATCGGGGTCATACTCTGATAGGTTCTCCCCAAAAGTGTGGCCTACCATCTGGCCGAGTTTCAAGTCTCTAGGCCTTACGGTTTGGGCTGCACGATGCATTTAGGGCAATTTTTTTTTTTCAAATAGCAAATACAATAGGTTTTCAGCACTAAAGTGCTTGAACACCTAATAAGAATGAGACCTTTTTGACAGTTATAGCGCCACCTATGGTCCGATCTCCATGAAACTTTGCATGCTTCTTCACCATGTTATGACACATATGCTCATCAATTTTTGTGAAGTTTTGACTTTTCGTTTAGGATTTATAGGCTTTTGACTGTATTTTGCCCCGCCCCTTTTCTAAATGACCCTGTTACAGCCAACCAAATGCAAAATTTCAAAAATATTTCGATAATTATTGATCTAGAGAGTCCAGAGAATAGGCCTAGACTGGTTTGGTTCCGATCGGGCGAAAAACCAGGGACTAGTTCGCAAAAGTAGGTTTTGGACAAAACTGGCCATAACAATTTTTTCTTGCTCAAATACATCTTGTCCGTCTTGAGCCATGGATCACAGTGATGTAAAAATCTTGATTCTAGGTCAAACGGTCGAGGAGTTATGGGTAATTCAGTACTTTTGGTTTCTGTAGCGCCACCTATGGGCCAATCGGGGTCATACTCTGATAGGTTCTCCCCAAAAGCTTGGCCTACCATCTGGCCGAGTTTCAAGTCTCTAGGCCTTACGGTTCGGGCTGCACGATGCGTTTTAGGGCAATTTTTTTTTTCAAATAGCAAATACAATAGGTTTTCAGCACTAAAGTGCTTGAACACCTAATAAGAATGAGACCTTTTTGACAGTTATAGCGCCACCTATGGTCCGATCTCCATGAAACTTTGCATGCTTCTTCACCATGTTATGACACATATGCTCATCAATTTTTGTGAAGTTTTGACTTTTCGTTTAGGATTTATAGGCTTTTGACTGTATTTTGCCCCGCCCCTTTTCTAAATGACCCTGTTACAGCCAACCAAATGCAAAATTTCAAATTTTTTCGATAATTATTGATCTAGAGAGTCCAGAGAATAGGCCTAGACTGGTTTGGTTCCGATCGGGCGAAAAACCAGGGACTAGTTCGCAAAAGTAGGTTTTGGACAAATATGGCCATAACAAATTTTCAGTGATGTAAAAATCTTGATTCTAGGTCAAACGGTCGAGGAGTTATGGGTAATTTAGCACTTTTGGTTTCTGTAGCGCCACCTATGGGCCAATCGGGGTCATACTCTGATAGGTTCTCCCCAAAAGTGTGGCCTACCATCTGGCCGAGTTTCAAGTCTCTAGGCCTTACGGTTTGGGCTGCACGATGCATTTAGGGCAATTTTTTTTTTCAAATAGCAAATACAATAGGTTTTCAGCACTAAAGTGCTTGAACACCTAATAAGAATGAGACCTTTTTGACAGTTATAGCGCCACCTATGGTCCGATCTCCATGAAACTTTGCATGCTTCTTCACCATGTTATGACACATATGCTCATCAATTTTTGTGAAGTTTTGACTTTTCGTTTAGGATTTATAGGCTTTTGACTGTATTTTGCCCGCCCCTTTTCTAAATGACCCTGTTACAGCCAACCAAATGCAAAATTTCAAAATTTTTTCGATAATTATTGATCTAGAGAGTCCAGAGAATAGGCCTAGACTGGTTTGGTTCCGATCGGGCGAAAAACCAGGGACTAGTTCGCAAAAGTAGGTTTTGGACAAAACTGGCCATAACATATTTTTCTTGCTCAAATCGAGAATCCGAGATATACATCTTGTCCGTCTTGAGCCATGGATCACAGTGATGTAAAAATCTTGATTCTAGGTCAAACGGTCGAGGAGTTATGGGTAATTTAGTACTTTTGGTTTCTGTAGCGCCACCTATGGGCCAATCGGGGTCATACTCTGATAGGTTCTCCCCAAAAGTGTGGCCTACCATCTGGCCGAGTTTCAAGTCTCTAGGCCTTACGGTTTGGGCTGCACGATGCATTTAGGGCAATTTTTTTTTTCAAATAGCAAATACAATAGGTTTTCAGCACTAAAGTGCTTGAACACCTAATAAGAATGAGACCTTTTTGACAGTTATAGCGCCACCTATGGTCCGATCTCCATGAAACTTTGCATGCTTCTTCACCATGTTATGACACATATGCTCATCAATTTTTGTGAAGTTTTGACTTTTCGTTTAGGATTTATAAGCTTTTGACTGTATTTTGCCCGCCCCTTTTCTAAATGACCCTGTTACAGCCAACCAAATGCAAAATTTCAAAAATTTTTCGACAATTATTGATCTAGAGAGTCCAGAGAATAGGCCTAGACTGGTTTGGTTCCGATCGGGCGAAAAACCAGGGACTAGTTCGCAAAAGTAGGTTTTGGACAAAACTGGCCATAACAATTTTTTCTTGCTCAAATCGAGAATCCGAGATATACATATTGTCCGTCTTGAGCCATGGATCACAGTGATGTAAAAATCTTGATTCTAGGTCAAACGGTCGAGGAGTTATGGGTAATTTAGTACTTTTGGTTTCTGTAGCGCCACCTATGGGCCAATCGGGGTCATACTCTGATAGGTTCTCCCCAAAAGTGTGGCCTACCATCTGGCCGAGTTTCAAGTCTCTAGGCCTTACGGTTTGGGCTGCACGATGCGTTTTAGGGCAATTGTTTTTTTTCAAATAGCAAATACAATAGGTTTTCAGCAATAAAGTGCTTGAACACCTAATAAGAATGAGACCTTTTTGACAGTTATAGCGCCACCTATGGTCCGATCTCCATGAAACTTTGCATGCATCTTCACCATGTTATGACACATATGCTCATCAATTTTTGTGAAGTTTTGACTTTTCGTTTAGGATTTATAGGCTTTTGACTGTATTTTGCCCCGCCCCTTTTCTAAATGACCCTGTTACAGCCAACCAAATGCAAAATTTCAAATTTTTTCGATAATTATTGATCTAGAGAGTCCAGAGAATAGGCCTAGACTGGTTTGGTTCCGATCGGGCGAAAAACCAGGGACTAGTTCGCAAAAGTAGGTTTTGGACAAATATGGCCATAACAAATTTTCAGTGATGTAAAAATCTTGATTCTAGGTCAAACGGTCGAGGAGTTATGGGTAATTTAGTACTTTTGGTTTCTGTAGCGCCACCTATGGGCCAATCGGGGTCATACTCTGATAGGTTCTCCCCAAAAGTGTGGCCTACCATCTGGCCGAGTTTCAAGTCTCTAGGCCTTACGGTTTGGGCTGCACGATGCATTTAGGGCAATTTTTTTTTTTCAAATAGCAAATACAATAGGTTTTCAGCACTAAAGTGCTTGAACACCTAATAAGAATGAGACCTTTTTGACAGTTATAGCGCCACCTATGGTCCGATCTCCATGAAACTTTGCATGCTTCTTCACCATGTTATGACACATATGCTCATCAATTTTTGTGAAGTTTTGACTTTTCGTTTAGGATTTATAGGCTTTTGACTGTATTTTGCCCCGCCCCTTTTCTAAATGACCCTGTTACAGCCAACCAAATGCAAAATTTCAAAAATATTTCGATAATTATTGATCTAGAGAGTCCAGAGAATAGGCCTAGACTGGTTTGGTTCCGATCGGGCGAAAAACCAGGGACTAGTTCGCAAAAGTAGGTTTTGGACAAAACTGGCCATAACAATTTTTTCTTGCTCAAATACATCTTGTCCGTCTTGAGCCATGGATCACAGTGATGTAAAAATCTTGATTCTAGGTCAAACGGTCGAGGAGTTATGGGTAATTCAGTACTTTTGGTTTCTGTAGCGCCACCTATGGGCCATCGGGGTCATACTCTGATAGGTTCTCCCCAAAAGTGTGGCCTACCATCTGGCCGAGTTTCAAGTCTCTAGGCCTTACGGTTTGGGCTGCACGATGCATTTAGGGCAATTTTTTTTTTCAAATAGCAAATACAATAGGTTTTCAGCACTAAAGTGCTTGAACACCTAATAAGAATAATAATACATTTTTTTTATTTGAGGCGCCTTTCTAGGCACTCAAGGACACCGTACAGAAATGCAAAACATTTAAAAGCAGCAAAGCCAAAACAATAGAACATTAAAACAAGATAAAAGCAAAATTTAAATCACAAGTGGTAGGCAGTTTTAAACAGATGCGTTTTGAGTTGTGATTTAAAATGAGAGAATGAATCGATGTTTCTAAGGTGAGGTGGTAAAGAGTTCCAGAGGCGGGGGGCAGAGCGGCTGAATGCTCTGCTCCCCATTGTGGTGAGACGAGCAGGCGGGACAGACAGGTGTATGGAGGAAGAGGATCTAAGGGAGCGGGTGGAAGTTGGACCGTGCAGGAGATCAGATAGGTATGAAGGGCAAGGTTGTGGATGGCCTTGAATGTGAACAGAAGGATTTTGAATTGGATACGGGACAGGACCGGGAGCCAGTGAAGCTGTTGGAGAACAGGAGTGATGTGGTGGATGGAGGGTGTTCGGGTTATGATGCGGGCAGCTGAATTCTGGACCAGTTGAAGTTTATGTAGGTATTTGTGAGGGAGGCCGAAAAGCAGAGAGTTGCAATAGTCCAAACGGGAGGTGACTAGACTGTGAACAAGAATGGCGGCAGTGTGGGGGGTAAGGGAGGGGCGAAGGCGATTGATATTACGTAGATGGAAATAGGCAGACCGGGTAATATTATTGATATGGGACTGAAAGGATAAAGTGCCGTCGAGGATGACTCCCAGACTCTTAACCTGGGGGGAAGGTGAAACGGAGGAATTGTCAATAATGAGAGAAAAGCTGTCAGTTTTGAATAAAGTGGATTTACTTCCAATGAGAAGGATCTCAGTTTTATCACTGTTTAATTTGAGGAAATTATTTGTAAACCAGGTTTTTATTTCCGAGACACAGTCAGTGAGTGAGGTAGGGGGGAGAGAGGACGATGGCTTGGTCGAGAGGTAGAGCTGGGTGTCATCGGCATAGCAATGGAATTGAATATTAAATTTGCGGAAGATATTGCCCAGGGGAAGGAGATAAATGATGAAAAGTAAGGGCCCCAGGACAGAGCCCTGGGGCACACCTGAAGTGACAGGGGAGGGAGAGGATTTAAAAGACTTAAGTTGAATGAACTGAGTATGACCAGAGAGATAGGATGTGAACCAGACCTTTTGAATGAACAAGAATGAGACCTTTTTGACAGTTATAGCGCCACCTATGGTCCGATCTCCATGAAACTTTGCATGCTTCTTCACCATGTTATGACACATATGCTCATCAATTTTTGTGAAGTTTTGACTTTTCGTTTAGGATTTATAGGCTTTTGACTGTATTTTGCCCCGCCCCTTTTATAAATGACCCTGTTACAGCCAACCAAATGCAAAATTTCAAAAATATTTAGATAATTATTGATCTAGAGAGTCCAGAGAATAGGCCTAGACTGGTTTGGTTCCGATCGGGCGAAAAACCAGGGACTAGTTCGCAAAAGTAGGTTTTGGACAAAACTGGCCATAACATATTTTTCTTGCTCAAATCGAGAATCCGAGATATACATCTTGTCCGTCTTGAGCCATGGATCACAGTGATGTAAAAATCTTGATTCTAGGTCAAACGGTCGAGGAGTTATGGGTAATTTAGTACTTTTGGTTTCTGTAGCGCCACCTATGGGCCAATCGGGGTCATACTCTGATAGGTTCTCCCCAAAAGTGTGGCCTACCATCTGGCCGAGTTTCAAGTCTCTAGGCCTTACGGTTTGGGCTGCACGATGCATTTAGGGCAATTTTTTTTTTCAAATAGCAAATACAATAGGTTTTCAGCACTAAAGTGCTTGAACACCTAATAAGAATGAGACCTTTTTGACAGTTATAGCGCCACCTATGGTCCGATCTCCATGAAACTTTGCATGCTTCTTCACCATGTTATGACACATATGCTCATCAATTTTTGTGAAGTTTTGACTTTTCGTTTAGGATTTATAGGCTTTTGACTGTATTTTGCCCCGCCCCTTTTCTAAATGACCCTGTTACAGCCAACCAAATGCAAAATTTCAATTTTTTTCGATAATTATTGATCTAGAGAGTCCAGAGAATAGACCTAGACTGGTTTGGTTCCGATCGGGCGAAAAACCAGGGACTAGTTCGCAAAAGTAGGTTTTGGACAAATATGGCCATAACAAATTTTCAGTGATGTAAAAATCTTGATTCTAGGTCAAACGGTCGAGGAGTTATGGGTAATTTAGTACTTTTGGTTTCTGTAGCGCCACCTATGGGCCAATCGGGGTCATACTCTGATAGGTTCTCCCCAAAAGTGTGGCCTACCATCTGGCCGAGTTTCAAGTCTCTAGGCCTTACGGTTTGGGCTGCACGATGCATTTAGGGCAATTTTTTTTTTCAAATAGCAAATACAATAGGTTTTCAGCACTAAAGTGCTTGAGCACCTAATGAGAATGAGACCTTTTTGACAGTTATAGCGCCACCTATGGTCCGATCTCCATGAAACTTTGCATGCTTCTTCACCATGTTATGACACATATGCTCATCAATTTTTGTGAAGTTTTGACTTTTCGTTTAGGATTTATAGGCTTTTGACTGTATTTTGCCCCCTCCCTTTTCTAAATGACCCTGTTACAGCCAACCAAATGCAAAATTTCACATTTTTTCGAAAATTATTGATCTAGAGAGTCCAGAGAATAGGCCTAGACTGGTTTTGTTCCGATCGGGCGAAAAACCAGGGACTAGTTTGCAAAAGTAGGTTTTGGACAAAACTGGCCATAACAATTTTTTCTTGCTCAAATCGAGAATCCGAGATATACATCTTGTCCGTCTTGAGCCATGGATCACAGTGATGTAAAAATCTTGATTCTAGGTCAAACGGTCGAGGAGTTATGGGTAATTTAGTACTTTTGGTATCTGTAGCACCACCTATTGGCCAATCGGGGTCATACTCTGATAGGTTCTCCCCAAAAGTGTGGCCTACCATCTGGCCGAGTTTCAAGTCTCTAGGCCTTACGGTTTGGGCTGCACGATGCATTTAGGGCAATTTTTTTTTTCAAATAGCAAATACAATAGGTTTTCAGCACTAAAGTGCTTGAACACCTAATAAGAATGAGACCTTTTTGACAGTTATAGCGCCACCTATGGTCCGATCTCCATGAAACTTTGCATGCTTCTTCACCATGTTATGACACATATGCTCATCAATTTTTGTGAAGTTTTGACTTTTCGTTTAGGATTTATAGGCTTTTGACTGTATTTTGCCCCGCCCCTTTTCTAAATGACCCTGTTACAGCCAACCAAATGCAAAATTTCAAATTTTTTCGATAATTATTGATCTAGAGAGTCCAGAGAATAGACCTAGACTGGTTTGGTTCCGATCGGGCGAAAAACCAGGGACTAGTTCGCAAAAGTAGGTTTTGGACAAATATGGCCATAACAAATTTTCAGTGATGTAAAAATCTTGATTCTAGGTCAAACGGTCGAGGAGTTATGGGTAATTTAGTACTTTTGGTTTCTGTAGCGCCACCTATGGGCCAATCGGGGTCATACTCTGATAGGTTCTCCCCAAAAGTGTGGCCTACCATCTGGCCGAGTTTCAAGTCTCTAGGCCTTACGGTTTGGGCTGCACGATGCATTTAGGGCAATTTTTTTTTTCAAATAGCAAATACAATAGGTTTTCAGCACTAAAGTGCTTGAACACCTAATAAGAATGAGACCTTTTTGACAGTTATAGCGCCACCTATGGTCCGATCTCCATCAAACTTTGCATGCTTCTTCACCATGTTATAACACATATGCTCATCAATTTTTGTGAAGTTTTGACTTTTCGTTTAGGATTTATAGGCTTTTGACTGTATTTTGCCCCGCCCCTTTTCTAAATGACCCTGTTACAGCCAACCAAATGCAAAATTTCAAAAAAATTTCGATAATTATTGATCTAGAGAGTCCAGAGAATAGGCCTAGACTGGTTTGGTTCCGATCGGGCGAAAAACCAGGGACTAGTTCGCAAAAGTAGGTTTTGGACAAAACTGGCCATAACAATTTTTTCTTGCTCAAATACATCTTGTCCGTCTTGAGCCATGGATCACAGTGATGTAAAAATCTTGATTCTAGGTCAAACGGTCGAGGAGTTATGGGTAATTCAGTACTTTTGGTTTCTGTAGCGCCACCTATGGGCCAATCGGGGTCATACTCTGATAGGTTCTCCCCAAAAGCTTGGCCTACCATCTGGCCGAGTTTCAAGTCTCTAGGCCTTACGGTTCGGGCTGCACGATGCGTTTTAGGGCAATTTTTTTTTTCAAATAGCAAATACAATAGGTTTTCAGCACTAAAGTGCTTGAACACCTAATAAGAATGAGACCTTTTTGACAGTTATAGCGCCACCTATGGTCCGATCTCCATGAAACTTTGCATGCTTCTTCACCATGTTATGACACATATGCTCATCAATTTTTGTGAAGTTTTGACTTTTCGTTTAGGATTTATAGGCTTTTGACTGTATTTTGCCCCGCCCCTTTTCTAAATGACCCTGTTACAGCCAACCAAATGCAAAATTTCAAATTTTTTCGATAATTATTGATCTAGAGAGTCCAGAGAATAGGCCTAGACTGGTTTGGTTCCGATCGGGCGAAAAACCAGGGACTAGTTCGCAAAAGTAGGTTTTGGACAAATATGGCCATAACAAATTTTCAGTGATGTAAAAATCTTGATTCTAGGTCAAACGGTCGAGGAGTTATGGGTAATTTAGTACTTTTGGTTTCTGTAGCGCCACCTATGGGCCAATCGGGGTCATACTCTGATAGGTTCTCCCCAAAAGTGTGGCCTACCATCTGGCCGAGTTTCAAGTCTCTAGGCCTTACGGTTTGGGCTGCACGATGCATTTAGGGCAATTTTTTTTTTCAAATAGCAAATACAATAGGTTTTCAGCACTAAAGTGCTTGAACACCTAATAAGAATGAGACCTTTTTGACAGTTATAGCGCCACCTATGGTCCGATCTCCATGAAACTTTGCATGCTTCTTCACCATGTTATGACACATATGCTCATCAATTTTTGTGAAGTTTTGACTTTTCGTTTAGGATTTATAGGCTTTTGACTGTATTTTGCCCGCCCCTTTTCTAAATGACCCTGTTACAGCCAACCAAATGCAAAATTTCAAAATTTTTTCGATAATTATTGATCTAGAGAGTCTAGAGAATAGGCCTAGACTGGTTTGGTTCCGATCGGGCGAAAAACCAGGGACTAGTTCGCAAAAGTAGGTTTTGGACAAAACTGGCCATAACATATTTTTCTTGCTCAAATCGAGAATCCGAGATATACATCTTGTCCGTCTTGAGCCATGGATCACAGTGATGTAAAAATCTTGATTCTAGGTCAAACGGTCGAGGAGTTATGGGTAATTTAGTACTTTTGGTTTCTGTAGCGCCACCTATGGGCCAATCGGGGTCATACTCTGATAGGTTCTCCCCAAAAGTGTGGCCTACCATCTGGCCGAGTTTCAAGTCTCTAGGCCTTACGGTTTGGGCTGCACGATGCATTTAGGGCAATTTTTTTTTTCAAATAGCAAATACAATAGGTTTTCAGCACTAAAGTGCTTGAACACCTAATAAGAATGAGACCTTTTTGACAGTTATAGCGCCACCTATGGTCCGATCTCCATCAAACTTTGCATGCTTCTTCACCATGTTATGACACATATGCTCATCAATTTTTGTGAAGTTTTGACTTTTCGTTTAGGATTTATAGGCTTTTGACTGTATTTTGCCCCGCCCCTTTTCTAAATGACCCTGTTACAGCCAACCAAATGCAAAATTTCAAAAAAATTTCGATAATTATTGATCTAGAGAGTCCAGAGAATAGGCCTAGACTGGTTTGGTTCCGATCGGGCGAAAAACCAGGGACTAGTTCGCAAAAGTAGGTTTTGGACAAAACTGGCCATAACAATTTTTTCTTGCTCAAATACATCTTGTCCGTCTTGAGCCATGGATCACAGTGATGTAAAAATCTTGATTCTAGGTCAAACGGTCGAGGAGTTATGGGTAATTCAGTACTTTTGGTTTCTGTAGCGCCACCTATGGGCCAATCGGGGTCATACTCTGATAGGTTCTCCCCAAAAGCTTGGCCTACCATCTGGCCGAGTTTCAAGTCTCTAGGCCTTACGGTTCGGGCTGCACGATGCGTTTTAGGGCAATTTTTTTTTTCAAATAGCAAATACAATAGGTTTTCAGCACTAAAGTGCTTGAACACCTAATAAGAATGAGACCTTTTTGACAGTTATAGCGCCACCTATGGTCCGATCTCCATGAAACTTTGCATGCTTCTTCACCATGTTATGACACATATGCTCATCAATTTTTGTGAAGTTTTGACTTTTCGTTTAGGATTTATAGGCTTTTGACTGTATTTTGCCCCGCCCCTTTTCTAAATGACCCTGTTACAGCCAACCAAATGCAAAATTTCAAATTTTTTCGATAATTATTGATCTAGAGAGTCCAGAGAATAGGCCTAGACTGGTTTGGTTCCGATCGGGCGAAAAACCAGGGACTAGTTCGCAAAAGTAGGTTTTGGACAAATATGGCCATAACAAATTTTCAGTGATGTAAAAATCTTGATTCTAGGTCAAACGGTCGAGGAGTTATGGGTAATTTAGTACTTTTGGTTTCTGTAGCGCCACCTATGGGCCAATCGGGGTCATACTCTGATAGGTTCTCCCCAAAAGTGTGGCCTACCATCTGGCCGAGTTTCAAGTCTCTAGGCCTTACGGTTTGGGCTGCACGATGCATTTAGGGCAATTTTTTTTTTCAAATAGCAAATACAATAGGTTTTCAGCACTAAAGTGCTTGAACACCTAATAAGAATGAGACCTTTTTGACAGTTATAGCGCCACCTATGGTCCGATCTCCATGAAACTTTGCATGCTTCTTCACCATGTTATGACACATATGCTCATCAATTTTTGTGAAGTTTTGACTTTTCGTTTAGGATTTATAGGCTTTTGACTGTATTTTGCCCGCCCCTTTTCTAAATGACCCTGTTACAGCCAACCAAATGCAAAATTTCAAAATTTTTTTGATAATTATTGATCTAGAGAGTCCAGAGAATAGGCCTAGACTGGTTTGGTTCCGATCGGGCGAAAAACCAGGGACTAGTTCGCAAAAGTAGGTTTTGGACAAAACTGGCCATAACATATTTTTCTTGCTCAAATCGAGAATCCGAGATATACATCTTGTCCGTCTTGAGCCATGGATCACAGTGATGTAAAAATCTTGATTCTAGGTCAAACGGTCGAGGAGTTATGGGTAATTTAGTACTTTTGGTTTCTGTAGCGCCACCTATGGGCCAATCGGGGTCATACTCTGATAGGTTCTCCCCAAAAGTGTGGCCTACCATCTGGCCGAGTTTCAAGTCTCTAGGCCTTACGGTTTGGGCTGCACGATGCATTTAGGGCAATTTTTTTTTTCAAATAGCAAATACAATAGGTTTTCAGCACTAAAGTGCTTGAACACCTAATAAGAATGAGACCTTTTTGACAGTTATAGCGCCACCTATGGTCCGATCTCCATGAAACTTTGCATGCATCTTCACCATGTTATGACACATATGCTCATCAATTTTTGTGAAGTTTTGACTTTTCGTTTAGGATTTATAGGCTTTTGACTGTATTTTGCCCCGCCCCTTTTCTAAATGACCCTGTTACAGCCAACCAAATGCAAAATTTCAAATTTTTTCGATAATTATTGATCTAGAGAGTCCAGAGAATAGGCCTAGACTGGTTTGGTTCCGATCGGGCGAAAAACCAGGGACTAGTTCGCAAAAGTAGGTTTTGGACAAATATGGCCATAACAAATTTTCAGTGATGTAAAAATCTTGATTCTAGGTCAAACGGTCGAGGAGTTATGGGTAATTTAGTACTTTTGGTTTCTGTAGCGCCACCTATGGGCCAATCGGGGTCATACTCTGATAGGTTCTCCCCAAAAGTGTGGCCTACCATCTGGCCGAGTTTCAAGTCTCTAGGCCTTACGGTTTGGGCTGCACGATGCATTTAGGGCAATTTTTTTTTTTCAAATAGCAAATACAATAGGTTTTCAGCACTAAAGTGCTTGAACACCTAATAAGAATGAGACCTTTTTGACAGTTATAGCGCCACCTATGGTCCGATCTCCATGAAACTTTGCATGCTTCTTCACCATGTTATGACACATATGCTCATCAATTTTTGTGAAGTTTTGACTTTTCGTTTAGGATTTATAGGCTTTTGACTGTATTTTGCCCCGCCCCTTTTCTAAATGACCCTGTTACAGCCAACCAAATGCAAAATTTCAAAAATATTTCGATAATTATTGATCTAGAGAGTCCAGAGAATAGGCCTAGACTGGTTTGGTTCCGATCGGGCGAAAAACCAGGGACTAGTTCGCAAAAGTAGGTTTTGGACAAAACTGGCCATAACAATTTTTTCTTGCTCAAATACATCTTGTCCGTCTTGAGCCATGGATCACAGTGATGTAAAAATCTTGATTCTAGGTCAAACGGTCGAGGAGTTATGGGTAATTCAGTACTTTTGGTTTCTGTAGCGCCACCTATGGGCCATCGGGGTCATACTCTGATAGGTTCTCCCCAAAAGTGTGGCCTACCATCTGGCCGAGTTTCAAGTCTCTAGGCCTTACGGTTTGGGCTGCACGATGCATTTAGGGCAATTTTTTTTTTCAAATAGCAAATACAATAGGTTTTCAGCACTAAAGTGCTTGAACACCTAATAAGAATAATAATACATTTTTTTTATTTGAGGCGCCTTTCTAGGCACTCAAGGACACCGTACAGAAATGCAAAACATTTAAAAGCAGCAAAGCCAAAACAATAGAACATTAAAACAAGATAAAAGCAAAATTTAAATCACAAGTGGTAGGCAGTTTTAAACAGATGCGTTTTGAGTTGTGATTTAAAATGAGAGAATGAATCGATGTTTCTAAGGTGAGGTGGTAAAGAGTTCCAGAGGCGGGGGGCAGAGCGGCTGAATGCTCTGCTCCCCATTGTGGTGAGACGAGCAGGCGGGACAGACAGGTGTATGGAGGAAGAGGATCTAAGGGAGCGGGTGGAAGTTGGACCGTGCAGGAGATCAGATAGGTATGAAGGGCAAGGTTGTGGATGGCCTTGAATGTGAACAGAAGGATTTTGAATTGGATACGGGACAGGACCGGGAGCCAGTGAAGCTGTTGGAGAACAGGAGTGATGTGGTGGATGGAGGGTGTTCGGGTTATGATGCGGGCAGCTGAATTCTGGACCAGTTGAAGTTTATGTAGGTATTTGTGAGGGAGGCCGAAAAGCAGAGAGTTGCAATAGTCCAAACGGGAGGTGACTAGACTGTGAACAAGAATGGCGGCAGTGTGGGGGGTAAGGGAGGGGCGAAGGCGATTGATATTACGTAGATGGAAATAGGCAGACCGGGTAATATTATTGATATGGGACTGAAAGGATAAAGTGCCGTCGAGGATGACTCCCAGACTCTTAACCTGGGGGGAAGGTGAAACGGAGGAATTGTCAATAATGAGAGAAAAGCTGTCAGTTTTGAATAAAGTGGATTTACTTCCAATGAGAAGGATCTCAGTTTTATCACTGTTTAATTTGAGGAAATTATTTGTAAACCAGGTTTTTATTTCCGAGACACAGTCAGTGAGTGAGGTAGGGGGGAGAGAGGACGATGGCTTGGTCGAGAGGTAGAGCTGGGTGTCATCGGCATAGCAATGGAATTGAATATTAAATTTGCGGAAGATATTGCCCAGGGGAAGGAGATAAATGATGAAAAGTAAGGGCCCCAGGACAGAGCCCTGGGGCACACCTGAAGTGACAGGGGAGGGAGAGGATTTAAAAGACTTAAGTTGAATGAACTGAGTACGACCAGAGAGATAGGATGTGAACCAGACCTTTTGAATGAACAAGAATGAGACCTTTTTGACAGTTATAGCGCCACCTATGGTCCGATCTCCATGAAACTTTGCATGCTTCTTCACCATGTTATGACACATATGCTCATCAATTTTTGTGAAGTTTTGACTTTTCGTTTAGGATTTATAGGCTTTTGACTGTATTTTGCCCCGCCCCTTTTATAAATGACCCTGTTACAGCCAACCAAATGCAAAATTTCAAAAATATTTAGATAATTATTGATCTAGAGAGTCCAGAGAATAGGCCTAGACTGGTTTGGTTCCGATCGGGCGAAAAACCAGGGACTAGTTCGCAAAAGTAGGTTTTGGACAAAACTGGCCATAACATATTTTTCTTGCTCAAATCGAGAATCCGAGATATACATCTTGTCCGTCTTGAGCCATGGATCACAGTGATGTAAAAATCTTGATTCTAGGTCAAACGGTCGAGGAGTTATGGGTAATTTAGTACTTTTGGTTTCTGTAGCGCCACCTATGGGCCAATCGGGGTCATACTCTGATAGGTTCTCCCCAAAAGTGTGGCCTACCATCTGGCCGAGTTTCAAGTCTCTAGGCCTTACGGTTTGGGCTGCACGATGCATTTAGGGCAATTTTTTTTTTCAAATAGCAAATACAATAGGTTTTCAGCACTAAAGTGCTTGAACACCTAATAAGAATGAGACCTTTTTGACAGTTATAGCGCCACCTATGGTCCGATCTCCATGAAACTTTGCATGCTTCTTCACCATGTTATGACACATATGCTCATCAATTTTTGTGAAGTTTTGACTTTTCGTTTAGGATTTATAGGCTTTTGACTGTATTTTGCCCCGCCCCTTTTCTAAATGACCCTGTTAAAGCCAACCAAATGCAAAATTTCAAATTTTTTCGATAATTATTGATCTAGAGAGTCCAGAGAATAGACCTAGACTGGTTTGGTTCCGATCGGGCGAAAAACCAGGGACTAGTTCGCAAAAGTAGGTTTTGGACAAATATGGCCATAACAAATTTTCAGTGATGTAAAAATCTTGATTCTAGGTCAAACGGTCGAGGAGTTATGGGTAATTTAGTACTTTTGGTTTCTGTAGCGCCACCTATGGGCCAATCGGGGTCATACTCTGATAGGTTCTCCCCAAAAGTGTGGCCTACCATCTGGCCGAGTTTCAAGTCTCTAGGCCTTACGGTTTGGGCTGCACGATGCATTTAGGGCAATTTTTTTTTTCAAATAGCAAATACAATAGGTTTTCAGCACTAAAGTGCTTGAACACCTAATAAGAAGGAGACCTTTTTGACAGTTATAGCGCCACCTATGGTCCGATCTCCATGAAACTTTGCATGCTTCTTCACCATGTTATGACACATATGCTCATCAATTTTTGTGAAGTTTTGACTTTTCGTTTAGGATTTATAGGCTTTTGACTGTATTTTGCCCCGCCCCTTTTCTAAATGACCCTGTTACAGCCAACCAAATGCAAAATTTCAAATTTTTTCGATAATTATTGATCTAGAGAGTCCAGAGAATAGACCTAGACTGGTTTGGTTCCGATCGGGCGAAAAACCAGGGACTAGTTCGCAAAAGTAGGTTTTGGACAAATATGGCCATAACAAATTTTCAGTGATGTAAAAATCTTGATTCTAGGTCAAACGGTCGAGGAGTTATGGGTAATTTAGTACTTTTGGTTTCTGTAGCGCCACCTATGGGCCAATCGGGGTCATACTCTGATAGGTTCTCCCCAAAAGTGTGGCCTACCATCTGGCCGAGTTTCAAGTCTCTAGGCCTTACGGTTTGGGCTGCACGATGCATTTAGGGCAATTTTTTTTTTCAAATAGCAAATACAATAGGTTTTCAGCACTAAAGTGCTTGAGCACCTAATGAGAATGAGACCTTTTTGACAGTTATAGCGCCACCTATGGTCCGATCTCCATGAAACTTTGCATGCTTCTTCACCATGTTATGACACATATGCTCATCAATTTTTGTGAAGTTTTGACTTTTCGTTTAGGATTTATAGGCTTTTGACTGTATTTTGCCCCGCCCCTTTTCTAAATGACCCTGTTACAGCCAACCAAATGCAAAATTTCAAAAATATTTCGATAATTATTGATCTAGAGAGTCCAGAGAATAGGCCTAGACTGGTTTGGTTCCGATCGGGCGAAAAACCAGGGACTAGTTCGCAAAAGTAGGTTTTGGTTAAAACTGGCCATAACAATTTTTTCTTGCTCAAATACATCTTGTCCGTCTTGAGCCATGGATCACAGTGATGTAAAAATCTTGATTCTAGGTCAAACGGTCGAGGAGTTATGGGTAATTCAGTACTTTTGGTTTCTGTAGCGCCACCTATGGGCCATCGGGGTCATACTCTGATAGGTTCTCCCCAAAAGTGTGGCCTACCATCTGGCCGAGTTTCAAGTCTCTAGGCCTTACGGTTTGGGCTGCACGATGCATTTAGGGCAATTTTTTTTTTCAAATAGCAAATACAATAGGTTTTCAGCACTAAAGTGCTTGAGCACCTAATGAGAATGAGACCTTTTTGACAGTTATAGCGCCACCTATGGTCCGATCTCCATGAAACTTTGCATGCTTCTTCACCATGTTATGACACATATGCTCATCAATTTTTGTGAAGTTTTGACTTTTCGTTTAGGATTTATAGGCTTTTGACTGTATTTTGCCCCACCCCTTTTCTAAATGACCCTGTTACAGCCAACCAAATGCAAAATTTCAAAAATATTTCGATAATTATTGATCTAGAGAGTCCAGAGAATAGGCCTAGACTGGTTTGGTTCCGATCGGGCGAAAAACCAGGGACTAGTTCGCAAAAGTAGGTTTTGGACAAAACTGGCCATAACAATTTTTTCTTGCTCAAATACATCTTGTCCGTCTTGAGCCATGGATCACAGTGATGTAAAAATCTTGATTCTAGGTATAACGGTCGAGGAGTTATGGGTAATTCAGTACTTTTGGTTTCTGTAGCGCCACCTATGGGCCATCGGGGTCATACTCTGATAGGTTCTCCCCAAAAGTGTGGCCTACCATCTGGCCGAGTTTCAAGTCTCTAGGCCTTACGGTTTGGGCTGCACGATGCATTTAGGGCAATTTTTTTTTTCAAATAGCAAATACAATAGGTTTTCAGCACTAAAGTGCTTGAGCACCTAATGAGAATGAGACCTTTTTGACAGTTATAGCGCCACCTATGGTCCGATCTCCATGAAACTTTGCATGCTTCTTCACCATGTTATGACACATATGCTCATCAATTTTTGTGAAGTTTTGACTTTTCGTTTAGGATTTATAGGCTTTTGACTGTATTTTGCCCCACCCCTTTTCTAAATGACCCTGTTACAGCCAACCAAATGCAAAATTTCACATTTTTTCGAAAATTATTGATCTAGAGAGTCCAGAGAATAGGCCTAGACTGGTTTTGTTCCGATCGGGCGAAAAACCAGGGACTAGTTTGCAAAAGTAGGTTTTGGACAAAACTGGCCATAACAATTTTTTCTTGCTCAAATCGAGAATCCGAGATATACATCTTGTCCGTCTTGAGCCATGGATCACAGTGATGTAAAAATCTTGATTATAGGTCAAACGGTCGAGGAGTTATGGGTAATTTAGTACTTTTGGTTTCTGTAGCGCCACCTATGGGCCAATCGGGGTCATACTCTGATAGGTTCTCCCCAAAAGTGTGGCCTACCATCTGGCCGAGTTTCAAGTCTCTAGGCCTTACGGTTTGGGCTGCACGATGCATTTAGGGCAATTTTTTTTTTCAAATAGCAAATACAATAGGTTTTCAGCACTAAAGTGCTTGAACACCTAATAAGAATGAGACCTTTTTGACAGTTATAGCGCCACCTATGGTCCGATCTCCATGAAACTTTGCATGCTTCTTCACCATGTTATGACACATATGCTCATCAATTTTTGTGAAGTTTTGACTTTTCGTTTAGGATTTATAAGCTTTTGACTGTATTTTGCCCGCCCCTTTTCTAAATGACCCTGTTACAGCCAACCAAATGCAAAATTTCAAAAATTTTTTGACAATTATTGATCTAGAGAGTCCAGAGAATAGGCCTAGACTGGTTTGGTTCCGATCGGGCGAAAAACCAGGGACTAGTTCGCAAAAGTAGGTTTTGGACAAAACTGGCCATAACAATTTTTTCTTGCTCAAATCGAGAATCCGAGATATACATATTGTCCGTCTTGAGCCATGGATCACAGTGATGTAAAAATCTTGATTCTAGGTCAAACGGTCGAGGAGTTATGGGTAATTTAGTACTTTTGGTTTCTGTAGAGCCACCTATGGGCCAATCGGGGTCATACTCTGATAGGTTCTCCCCAAAAGTGTGGCCTACCATCTGGCCGAGTTTCAAGTCTCTAGGCCTTACGGTTTGGGCTGCACGATGCATTTAGGGCAATTTTTTTTTTTCAAATAGCAAATACAATAGGTTTTCAGCACTAAAGTGCTTGAACACCTAATAAGAATGAGACCTTTTTGACAGTTATAGCGCCACCTATGGTCCGATCTCCATGAAACTTTGCATGCTTCTTCACCATGTTATGACACATATGCTCATCAATTTTTGTGAAGTTTTGACTTTTCGTTTAGGATTTATAGGCTTTTGACTGTATTTTGCCCCGCCCCTTTTCTAAATGACCCTGTTACAGCCAACCAAATGCAAAATTTCAAAAATATTTCGATAATTATTGATCTAGAGAGTCCAGAGAATAGGCCTAGACTGGTTTGGTTCCGATCGGGCGAAAAACCAGGGACTAGTTCGCAAAAGTAGGTTTTGGACAAAACTGGCCATAACAATTTTTTCTTGCTCAAATACATCTTGTCCGTCTTGAGCCATGGATCACAGTGATGTAAAAATCTTGATTCTAGGTCAAACGGTCGAGGAGTTATGGGTAATTCAGTACTTTTGGTTTCTGTAGCGCCACCTATGGGCCATCGGGGTCATACTCTGATAGGTTCTCCCCAAAAGTGTGGCCTACCATCTGGCCGAGTTTCAAGTCTCTAGGCCTTACGGTTTGGGCTGCACGATGCATTTAGGGCAATTTTTTTTTTCAAATAGCAAATACAATAGGTTTTCAGCACTAAAGTGCTTGAACACCTAATAAGAATAATAATACATTTTTTTTATTTGAGGCGCCTTTCTAGGCACTCAAGGACACCGTACAGAAATGCAAAACATTTAAAAGCAGCAAAGCCAAAACAATAGAACATTAAAACAAGATAAAAGCAAAATTTAAATCACAAGTGGTAGGCAGTTTTAAACAGATGCGTTTTGAGTTGTGATTTAAAATGAGAGAATGAATCGATGTTTCTAAGGTGAGGTGGTAAAGAGTTCCAGAGGCGGGGGGCAGAGCGGCTGAATGCTCTGCTCCCCATTGTGGTGAGACGAGCAGGCGGGACAGACAGGTGTATGGAGGAAGAGGATCTAAGGGAGCGGGTGGAAGTTGGACCGTGCAGGAGATCAGATAGGTATGAAGGGGCAAGGTTGTGGATGGCCTTGAATGTGAACAGAAGGATTTTGAATTGGATACGGGACAGGACCGGGAGCCAGTGAAGCTGTTGGAGAACAGGAGTGATGTGGTGGATGGAGGGTGTTCGGGTTATGATGCGGGCAGCTGAATTCTGGACCAGTTGAAGTTTATGTAGGTATTTGTGAGGGAGGCCGAAAAGCAGAGAGTTGCAATAGTCCAAACGGGAGGTGACTAGACTGTGAACAAGAATGGCGGCAGTGTGGGGGGTAAGGGAGGGGCGAAGGCGATTGATATTACGTAGATGGAAATAGGCAGACCGGGTAATATTATTGATATGGGACTGAAAGGATAAAGTGCCGTCGAGGATGACTCCCAGACTCTTAACCTGGGGGGAAGGTGAGACGGAGGAATTGTCAATAATGAGAGAAAAGCTGTCAGTTTTGAATAAAGTGGATTTACTTCCAATGAGAAGGATCTCAGTTTTATCACTGTTTAATTTGAGGAAATTATTTGTAAACCAGGTTTTTATTTCCGAGACACAGTCAGTGAGTGAGGTAGGGGTGAGAGAGGACGATGGCTTGGTCGAGAGGTAGAGCTGGGTGTCATCGGCATAGCAATGGAATTGAATATTAAATTTGCGGAAGATATTGCCCAGGGGAAGGAGATAAATGATGAAAAGTAAGGGCCCCAGGACAGAGCCCTGGGGCACACCTGAAGTGACAGGGGAGGGAGAGGATTTAAAAGACTTAAGTTGAATGAACTGAGTACGACCAGAGAGATAGGATGTGAACCAGACCTTTTGAATGAACAAGAATGAGACCTTTTTGACAGTTATAGCGCCACCTATGGTCCGATCTCCATGAAACTTTGCATGCTTCTTCACCATGTTATGACACATATGCTCATCAATTTTTGTGAAGTTTTGACTTTTCGTTTAGGATTTATAGGCTTTTGACTGTATTTTGCCCCGCCCCTTTTATAAATGACCCTGTTACAGCCAACCAACTGCAAAATTTCAAAAATATTTAGATAATTATTGATCTAGAGAGTCCAGAGAATAGGCCTAGACTGGTTTGGTTCCGATCGGGCGAAAAACCAGGGACTAGTTCGCAAAAGTAGGTTTTGGACAAATATGGCCATAACAAATTTTCAGTGATGTAAAAATCTTGATTCTAGGTCAAACGGTCGAGGAGTTATGGGTAATTTAGTACTTTTGGTTTCTGTAGCGCCACCTATGGGCCAATCGGGGTCATACTCTGATAGGTTCTCCCCAAAAGTGTGGCCTACCATCTGGCCGAGTTTCAAGTCTCTAGGCCTTACGGTTTGGGCTGCACGATGCATTTAGGGCAATTTTTTTTTTCAAATAGCAAATACAATAGGTTTTCAGCACTAAAGTGCTTGAACACCTAATAAGAATGAGACCTTTTTGACAGTTATAGCGCCACCTATGGTCCGATCTCCATGAAACTTTGCATGCTTCTTCACCATGTTATGACACATATGCTCATCAATTTTTGCGAAGTTTTGACTTTTCGTTTAGGATTTATAGGCTTTTGACTGTATTTTGCCCCGCCCCTTTTCTAAATGACCCTGTTACAGCCAACCAAATGCAAAATTTCAAATTTTTTCGATAATTATTGATCTAGAGAGTCCAGAGAATAGACCTAGACTGGTTTGGTTCCGATCGGGCGAAAAACCAGGGACTAGTTCGCAAAAGTAGGTTTTGGACAAATATGGCCATAACAAATTTTCAGTGATGTAAAAATCTTGATTCTAGGTCAAACGGTCGAGGAGTTATGGGTAATTTAGTACTTTTGGTATCTGTAGCGCCACCTATGGGCCAATCGGGGTCATACTCTGATAGGTTCTCCCCAAAAGTGTGGCCTACCATCTGGCCGAGTTTCAAGTCTCTAGGCCTTACGGTTTGGGCTGCACGATGCATTTAGGGCAATTTTTTTTTTCAAATAGCAAATACAATAGGTTTTCAGCACTAAAGTGCTTGAGCACCTAATGAGAATGAGACCTTTTTGACAGTTATAGCGCCACCTATGGTCCGATCTCCATGAAACTTTGCATGCTTCTTCACCATGTTATGACACATATGCTCATCAATTTTTGTGAAGTTTTGACTTTTCGTTTAGGATTTATAGGCTTTTGACTGTATTTTGCCCCGCCCCTTTTCTAAATGACCCTGTTACAGCCAACCAAATGCAAAATTTCAAAAATATTTAGATAATTATTGATCTAGAGAGTCCAGAGAATAGGCCTAGACTGGTTTGGTTCCGATCGGGCGAAAAACCAGGGACTAGTTCGCAAAAGTAGGTTTTGGACAAATATGGCCATAACAAATTTTCAGTGATGTAAAAATCTTGATTCTAGGTCAAACGGTCGAGGAGTTATGGGTAATTTAGTACTTTTGGTTTCTGTAGCGCCACCTATGGGCCAATCGGGGTCATACTCTGATAGGTTCTCCCCAAAAGTGTGGCCTACCATCTGGCCGAGTTTCAAGTCTCTAGGCCTTACGGTTTGGGCTGCACGATGCATTTAGGGCAATTTTTTTTTTCAAATAGCAAATACAATAGGTTTTCAGCACTAAAGTGCTTGAACACCTAATAAGAATGAGACCTTTTTGACAGTTATAGCGCCACCTATGGTCCGATCTCCATGAAACTTTGCATGCTTCTTCACCATGTTATGACACATATGCTCATCAATTTTTGTGAAGTTTTGACTTTTCGTTTAGGATTTATAGGCTTTTGACTGTATTTTGCCCCGCCCCTTTTCTAAATGACCCTGTTACAGCCAACCAAATGCAAAATTTCAAATTTTTTCGATAATTATTGATCTAGAGAGTCCAGAGAATAGACCTAGACTGGTTTGGTTCCGATCGGGCGAAAAACCAGGGACTAGTTCGCAAAAGTAGGTTTTGGACAAATATGGCCATAACAAATTTTCAGTGATGTAAAAATCTTGATTCTAGGTCAAACGGTCGAGGAGTTATGGGTAACATATGTGTCAACAGTTTTAAACAGATGCGTTTTGAGTTGTGATTTAAAATGAGAGAATGAATCGATGTTTCTAAGGTGAGGTGGTAAAGAGTTCCAGAGGCGGGGGGCAGAGCGGCTGAATGCTCTGCTCCCCATTGTGGTGAGACGAGCAGGCGGGACAGACAGGTGTATGGAGGAAGAGGATCTAAGGGAGCGGGTGGAAGTTGGACCGTGCAGGAGATCAGATAGGTATGAAGGGGCAAGGTTGTGGATGGCCTTGAATGTGAACAGAAGGATTTTGAATTGGATACGGGACAGGACCGGGAGCCAGTGAAGCTGTTGGAGAACAGGAGTGATGTGGTGGATGGAGGGTGTTCGGGTTACTAAAGTGCTTGAACACCTAATAAGAATGAGACCTTTTTGACAGTTATAGCGCCACCTATGGTCCTATCTCCATGAAACTTTGCATGCTTCTTCACCATGTTATGACACATATGCTCATCAATTTTTGTGAAGTTTTGACTTTTCGTTTAGGATTTATAGGCTTTTGACTGTATTTTGCCCCGCCCCTTTTCTAAATGACCCTGTTACAGCCAACCAAATGCAAAATTTCAAAAAAATTTCGATAATTATTGATCTAGAGAGTCCAGAGAATAGGCCTAGACTGGTTTGGTTCCGATCGGGCGAAAAACCAGGGACTAGTTCGCAAAAGTAGGTTTTGGACAAAACTGGCCATAACAATTTTTTCTTGCTCAAATACATCTTGTCCGTCTTGAGCCATGGATCACAGTGATGTAAAAATCTTGATTCTAGGTCAAACGGTCGAGGAGTTATGGGTAATTCAGTACTTTTGGTTTCTGTAGCGCCACCTATGGGCCAATCGGGGTCATACTCTGATAGGTTCTCCCCAAAAGCTTGGCCTACCATCTGGCCGAGTTTCAAGTCTCTAGGCCTTACGGTTCGGGCTGCACGATGCGTTTTAGGGCAATTTTTTTTTTCAAATAGCAAATACAATAGGTTTTCAG
This sequence comes from Gila orcuttii, assembly GCA_026230005.1. Classification (NCBI taxonomy): domain Eukaryota; kingdom Metazoa; phylum Chordata; class Actinopteri; order Cypriniformes; family Leuciscidae; genus Gila; species Gila orcuttii. Next base: position 36,197,164 of record JAPDVR010000005.1, on the reverse strand, counting down.
CACTAAAGTGCTTGAACACCTAATAAGAATGAGACCTTTTTGACAGTTATAGCGCCACCTATGGTCCGATCTCCATGAAACTTTGCATGCTTCTTCACCATGTTATGACACATATGCTCATCAATTTTTGTGAAGTTTTGACTTTTCGTTTAGGATTTATAGGCTTTTGACTGTATTTTGCCCCGCCCCTTTTCTAAATGACCCTGTTACAGCCAACCAAATGCAAAATTTCAAATTTTTTCGATAATTATTGATCTAGAGAGTCCAGAGAATAGGCCTAGACTGGTTTGGTTCCGATCGGGCGAAAAACCAGGGACTAGTTCGCAAAAGTAGGTTTTCGACAAATATGGCCATAACAAATTTTCAGTGATGTAAAAATCTTGATTCTAGGTCAAACGGTCGAGGAGTTATGGGTAATTTAGTACTTTTGGTTTCTGTAGCGCCACCTATGGGCCAATCGGGGTCATACTCTGATAGGTTCTCCCCAAAAGTGTGGCCTACCATCTGGCCGAGTTTCAAGTCTCTAGGCCTTACGGTTTGGGCTGCACGATGCATTTAGGGCAATTTTTTTTTTCAAATAGCAAATACAATAGGTTTTCAGCACTAAAGTGCTTGAACACCTAATAAGAATGAGACCTTTTTGACAGTTATAGCGCCACCTATGGTCCGATCTCCATGAAACTTTGCATGCTTCTTCACCATGTTATGACACATATGCTCATCAATTTTTGTGAAGTTTTGACTTTTCGTTTAGGATTTATAGGCTTTTGACTGTATTTTGCCCGCCCCTTTTCTAAATGACCCTGTTACAGCCAACCAAATGCAAAATTTCAAAATTTTTTCGATAATTATTGATCTAGAGAGTCCAGAGAATAGGCCTAGACTGGTTTGGTTCCGATCGGGCGAAAAACCAGGGACTAGTTCGCAAAAGTAGGTTTTGGACAAAACTGGCCATAACATATTTTTCTTGCTCAAATCGAGAATCCGAGATATACATCTTGTCCGTCTTGAGCCATGGATCACAGTGATGTAAAAATCTTGATTCTAGGTCAAACGGTCGAGGAGTTATGGGTAATTTAGTACTTTTGGTTTCTGTAGCGCCACCTATGGGCCAATCGGGGTCATACTCTGATAGGTTCTCCCCAAAAGTGTGGCCTACCATCTGGCCGAGTTTCAAGTCTCTAGGCCTTACGGTTTGGGCTGCACGATGCATTTAGGGCAATTTTTTTTTTCAAATAGCAAATACAATAGGTTTTCAGCACTAAAGTGCTTGAACACCTAATAAGAATGAGACCTTTTTGACAGTTATAGCGCCACCTATGGTCCGATCTCCATGAAACTTTGCATGCTTCTTCACCATGTTATGACACATATGCTCATCAATTTTTGTGAAGTTTTGACTTTTCGTTTAGGATTTATAAGCTTTTGACTGTATTTTGCCCGCCCCTTTTCTAAATGACCCTGTTACAGCCAACCAAATGCAAAATTTCAAAAATTTTTCGACAATTATTGATCTAGAGAGTCCAGAGAATAGGCCTAGACTGGTTTGGTTCCGATCGGGCGAAAAACCAGGGACTAGTTCGCAAAAGTAGGTTTTGGACAAAACTGGCCATAACAATTTTTTCTTGCTCAAATCGAGAATCCGAGATATACATATTGTCCGTCTTGAGCCATGGATCACAGTGATGTAAAAATCTTGATTCTAGGTCAAACGGTCGAGGAGTTATGGGTAATTTAGTACTTTTGGTTTCTGTAGCGCCACCTATGGGCCAATCGGGGTCATACTCTGATAGGTTCTCCCCAAAAGTGTGGCCTACCATCTGGCCGAGTTTCAAGTCTCTAGGCCTTACGGTTTGGGCTGCACGATGCGTTTTAGGGCAATTGTTTTTTTTCAAATAGCAAATACAATAGGTTTTCAGCAATAAAGTGCTTGAACACCTAATAAGAATGAGACCTTTTTGACAGTTATAGCGCCACCTATGGTCCGATCTCCATGAAACTTTGCATGCATCTTCACCATGTTATGACACATATGCTCATCAATTTTTGTGAAGTTTTGACTTTTCGTTTAGGATTTATAGGCTTTTGACTGTATTTTGCCCCGCCCCTTTTCTAAATGACCCTGTTACAGCCAACCAAATGCAAAATTTCAAATTTTTTCGATAATTATTGATCTAGAGAGTCCAGAGAATAGGCCTAGACTGGTTTGGTTCCGATCGGGCGAAAAACCAGGGACTAGTTCGCAAAAGTAGGTTTTGGACAAATATGGCCATAACAAATTTTCAGTGATGTAAAAATCTTGATTCTAGGTCAAACGGTCGAGGAGTTATGGGTAATTTAGTACTTTTGGTTTCTGTAGCGCCACCTATGGGCCAATCGGGGTCATACTCTGATAGGTTCTCCCCAAAAGTGTGGCCTACCATCTGGCCGAGTTTCAAGTCTCTAGGCCTTACGGTTTGGGCTGCACGATGCATTTAGGGCAATTTTTTTTTTTCAAATAGCAAATACAATAGGTTTTCAGCACTAAAGTGCTTGAACACCTAATAAGAATGAGACCTTTTTGACAGTTATAGCGCCACCTATGGTCCGATCTCCATGAAACTTTGCATGCTTCTTCACCATGTTATGACACATATGCTCATCAATTTTTGTGAAGTTTTGACTTTTCGTTTAGGATTTATAGGCTTTTGACTGTATTTTGCCCCGCCCCTTTTCTAAATGACCCTGTTACAGCCAACCAAATGCAAAATTTCAAAAATATTTCGATAATTATTGATCTAGAGAGTCCAGAGAATAGGCCTAGACTGGTTTGGTTCCGATCGGGCGAAAAACCAGGGACTAGTTCGCAAAAGTAGGTTTTGGACAAAACTGGCCATAACAATTTTTTCTTGCTCAAATACATCTTGTCCGTCTTGAGCCATGGATCACAGTGATGTAAAAATCTTGATTCTAGGTCAAACGGTCGAGGAGTTATGGGTAATTCAGTACTTTTGGTTTCTGTAGCGCCACCTATGGGCCAATCGGGGTCATACTCTGATAGGTTCTCCCCAAAAGTGTGGCCTACCATCTGGCCGAGTTTCAAGTCTCTAGGCCTTACGGTTTGGGCTGCACGATGCATTTAGGGCAATTTTTTTTTTCAAATAGCAAATACAATAGGTTTTCAGCACTAAAGTGCTTGAACACCTAATAAGAATGAGACCTTTTTGACAGTTATAGCGCCACCTATGGTCCGATCTCTAAGAAACTTTGCATGCTTCTTCACCATGTTATGACACATATGCTCATCAATTTTTGTGAAGTTTTGACTTTTCGTTTAGGATTTATAGGCTTTTGACTGTATTTTGCCCGCCCCTTTTCTAAATGACCCTGTTACAGCCAACCAAATGCAAAATTTCAAAATTTTTTCGATAATTATTGATCTAGAGAGTCCAGAGAATAGGCCTAGACTGGTTTGGTTCCGATCGGGCGAAAAACCAGGGACTAGTTCGCAAAAGTAGGTTTTGGACAAAACTGGCCATAACATATTTTTCTTGCTCAAATCGAGAATCCGAGATATACATCTTGTCCGTCTTGAGCCATGGATCACAGTGATGTAAAAATCTTGATTCTAGGTCAAACGGTCGAGGAGTTATGGGTAATTTAGTACTTTTGGTTTCTGTAGCGCCACCTATGGGCCAATCGGGGTCATACTCTGATAGGTTCTCCCCAAAAGTGTGGCCTACCATCTGGCCGAGTTTCAAGTCTCTAGGCCTTACGGTTTGGGCTGCACGATGCATTTAGGGCAATTTTTTTTTTCAAATAGCAAATACAATAGGTTTTCAGCACTAAAGTGCTTGAACACCTAATAAGAATGAGACCTTTTTGACAGTTATGGCGCCACCTATGGTCCGATCTCCATGAAACTTTGCATGCTTCTTCACCATGTTATGACACATATGCTCATCAATTTTTGTGAAGTTTTGACTTTTCGTTTAGGATTTATAAGCTTTTGACTGTATTTTGCCCGCCCCTTTTCTAAATGACCCTGTTACAGCCAACCAAATGCAAAATTTCAAAAATTTTTCGACAATTATTGATCTAGAGAGTCCAGAGAATAGGCCTAGACTGGTTTGGTTCCGATCGGGCGAAAAACCAGGGACTAGTTCGCAAAAGTAGGTTTTGGACAAAACTGGCCATAACAATTTTTTCTTGCTCAAATCGAGAATCCGAGATATACATATTGTCCGTCTTGAGCCATGGATCACAGTGATGTAAAAATCTTGATTCTAGGTCAAACGGTCGAGGAGTTATGGGTAATTTAGTACTTTTGGTTTCTGTAGCGCCACCTATGGGCCAATCGGGGTCATACTCTGATAGGTTCTCCCCAAAAGTGTGGCCTACCATCTGGCCGAGTTTCAAGTCTCTAGGCCTTACGGTTTGGGCTGCACGATGCGTTTTAGGGCAATTGTTTTTTTTCAAATAGCAAATACAATAGGTTTTCAGCAATAAAGTGCTTGAACACCTAATAAGAATGAGACCTTTTTGACAGTTATAGCGCCACCTATGATCCGATCTCCATGAAACTTTGCATGCATCTTCACCATGTTATGACACATATGCTCATCAATTTTTGTGAAGTTTTGACTTTTCGTTTAGGATTTATAGGCTTTTGACTGTATTTTGCCCCGCCCCTTTTCTAAATGACCCTGTTACAGCCAACCAAATGCAAAATTTCAAATTTTTTCGATAATTATTGATCTAGAGAGTCCAGAGAATAGGCCTAGACTGGTTTGGTTCCGATCGGGCGAAAAACCAGGGACTAGTTCGCAAAAGTAGGTTTTGGACAAATATGGCCATAACAAATTTTCAGTGATGTAAAAATCTTGATTCTAGGTCAAACGGTCGAGGAGTTATGGGTAATTTAGTACTTTTGGTTTCTGTAGCGCCACCTATGGGCCAATCGGGGTCATACTCTGATAGGTTCTCCCCAAAAGTGTGGCCTACCATCTGGCCGAGTTTCAAGTCTCTAGGCCTTACGGTTTGGGCTGCACGATGCATTTAGGGCAATTTTTTTTTTTCAAATAGCAAATACAATAGGTTTTCAGCACTAAAGTGCTTGAACACCTAATAAGAATGAGACCTTTTTGACAGTTATAGCGCCACCTATGGTCCGATCTCCATGAAACTTTGCATGCTTCTTCACCATGTTATGACACATATGCTCATCAATTTTTGTGAAGTTTTGACTTTTCGTTTAGGATTTATAGGCTTTTGACTGTATTTTGCCCCGCCCCTTTTCTAAATGACCCTGTTACAGCCAACCAAATGCAAAATTTCAAAAATATTTCGATAATTATTGATCTAGAGAGTCCAGAGAATAGGCCTAGACTGGTTTGGTTCCGATCGGGCGAAAAACCAGGGACTAGTTCGCAAAAGTAGGTTTTGGACAAAACTGGCCATAACAATTTTTTCTTGCTCAAATACATCTTGTCCGTCTTGAGCCATGGATCACAGTGATGTAAAAATCTTGATTCTAGGTCAAACGGTCGAGGAGTTATGGGTAATTCAGTACTTTTGGTTTCTGTAGCGCCACCTATGGGCCATCGGGGTCATACTCTGATAGGTTCTCCCCAAAAGTGTGGCCTACCATCTGGCCGAGTTTCAAGTCTCTAGGCCTTACGGTTTGGGCTGCACGATGCATTTAGGGCAATTTTTTTTTTCAAATAGCAAATACAATAGGTTTTCAGCACTAAAGTGCTTGAACACCTAATAAGAATAATAATACATTTTTTTTATTTGAGGCGCCTTTCTAGGCACTCAAGGACACCGTACAGAAATGCAAAACATTTAAAAGCAGCAAAGCCAAAACAATAGAACATTAAAACAAGATAAAAGCAAAATTTAAATCACAAGTGGTAGGCAGTTTTAAACAGATGCGTTTTGAGTTGTGATTTAAAATGAGAGAATGAATCGATGTTTCTAAGGTGAGGTGGTAAAGAGTTCCAGAGGCGGGGGGCAGAGCGGCTGAATGCTCTGCTCCCCATTGTGGTGAGACGAGCAGGCGGGACAGACAGGTGTATGGAGGAAGAGGATCTAAGGGAGCGGGTGGAAGTTGGACCGTGCAGGAGATCAGATAGGTATGAAGGGCAAGGTTGTGGATGGCCTTGAATGTGAACAGAAGGATTTTGAATTGGATACGGGACAGGACCGGGAGCCAGTGAAGCTGTTGGAGAACAGGAGTGATGTGGTGGATGGAGGGTGTTCGGGTTATGATGCGGGCAGCTGAATTCTGGACCAGTTGAAGTTTATGTAGGTATTTGTGAGGGAGGCCGAAAAGCAGAGAGTTGCAATAGTCCAAACGGGAGGTGACTAGACTGTGAACAAGAATGGCGGCAGTGTGGGGGGTAAGGGAGGGGCGAAGGCGATTGATATTACGTAGATGGAAATAGGCAGACCGGGTAATATTATTGATATGGGACTGAAAGGATAAAGTGCCGTCGAGGATGACTCCCAGACTCTTAACCTGGGGGGAAGGTGAAACGGAGGAATTGTCAATAATGAGAGAAAAGCTGTCAGTTTTGAATAAAGTGGATTTACTTCCAATGAGAAGGATCTCAGTTTTATCACTGTTTAATTTGAGGAAATTATTTGTAAACCAGGTTTTTATTTCCGAGACACAGTCAGTGAGTGAGGTAGGGGGGAGAGAGGACGATGGCTTGGTCGAGAGGTAGAGCTGGGTGTCATCGGCATAGCAATGGAATTGAATATTAAATTTGCGGAAGATATTGCCCAGGGGAAGGAGATAAATGATGAAAAGTAAGGGCCCCAGGACAGAGCCCTGGGGCACACCTGAAGTGACAGGGGAGGGAGAGGATTTAAAAGACTTAAGTTGAATGAACTGAGTACGACCAGAGAGATAGGATGTGAACCAGACCTTTTGAATGAACAAGAATGAGACCTTTTTGACAGTTATAGCGCCACCTATGGTCCGATCTCCATGAAACTTTGCATGCTTCTTCACCATGTTATGACACATATGCTCATCAATTTTTGTGAAGTTTTGACTTTTCGTTTAGGATTTATAGGCTTTTGACTGTATTTTGCCCCGCCCCTTTTATAAATGACCCTGTTACAGCCAACCAAATGCAAAATTTCAAAAATATTTAGATAATTATTGATCTAGAGAGTCCAGAGAATAGGCCTAGACTGGTTTGGTTCCGATCGGGCGAAAAACCAGGGACTAGTTCGCAAAAGTAGGTTTTGGACAAAACTGGCCATAACATATTTTTCTTGCTCAAATCGAGAATCCGAGATATACATCTTGTCCGTCTTGAGCCATGGATCACAGTGATGTAAAAATCTTGATTCTAGGTCAAACGGTCGAGGAGTTATGGGTAATTTAGTACTTTTGGTTTCTGTAGCGCCACCTATGGGCCAATCGGGGTCATACTCTGATAGGTTCTCCCCAAAAGTGTGGCCTACCATCTGGCCGAGTTTCAAGTCTCTAGGCCTTACGGTTTGGGCTGCACGATGCATTTAGGGCAATTTTTTTTTTCAAATAGCAAATACAATAGGTTTTCAGCACTAAAGTGCTTGAACACCTAATAAGAATGAGACCTTTTTGACAGTTATAGCGCCACCTATGGTCCGATCTCCATGAAACTTTGCATGCTTCTTCACCATGTTATGACACATATGCTCATCAATTTTTGTGAAGTTTTGACTTTTCGTTTAGGATTTATAGGCTTTTGACTGTATTTTGCCCCGCCCCTTTTCTAAATGACCCTGTTAAAGCCAACCAAATGCAAAATTTCAAATTTTTTCGATAATTATTGATCTAGAGAGTCCAGAGAATAGACCTAGACTGGTTTGGTTCCGATCGGGCGAAAAACCAGGGACTAGTTCGCAAAAGTAGGTTTTGGACAAATATGGCCATAACAAATTTTCAGTGATGTAAAAATCTTGATTCTAGGTCAAACGGTCGAGGAGTTATGGGTAATTTAGTACTTTTGGTTTCTGTAGCGCCACCTATGGGCCAATCGGGGTCATACTCTGATAGGTTCTCCCCAAAAGTGTGGCCTACCATCTGGCCGAGTTTCAAGTCTCTAGGCCTTACGGTTTGGGCTGCACGATGCATTTAGGGCAATTTTTTTTTTCAAATAGCAAATACAATAGGTTTTCAGCACTAAAGTGCTTGAACACCTAATAAGAATGAGACCTTTTTGACAGTTATAGCGCCACCTATGGTCCGATCTCCATGAAACTTTGCATGCTTCTTCACCATGTTATGACACATATGCTCATCAATTTTTGTGAAGTTTTGACTTTTCGTTTAGGATTTATAGGCTTTTGACTGTATTTTGCCCCGCCCCTTTTCTAAATGACCCTGTTACAGCCAACCAAATGCAAAATTTCAAATTTTTTCGATAATTATTGATCTAGAGAGTCCAGAGAATAGACCTAGACTGGTTTGGTTCCGATCGGGCGAAAAACCAGGGACTAGTTCGCAAAAGTAGGTTTTGGACAAATATGGCCATAACAAATTTTCAGTGATGTAAAAATCTTGATTCTAGGTCAAACGGTCGAGGAGTTATGGGTAATTTAGTACTTTTGGTTTCTGTAGCGCCACCTATGGGCCAATCGGGGTCATACTCTGATAGGTTCTCCCCAAAAGTGTGGCCTACCATCTGGCCGAGTTTCAAGTCTCTAGGCCTTACGGTTTGGGCTGCACGATGCATTTAGGGCAATTTTTTTTTTCAAATAGCAAATACAATAGGTTTTCAGCACTAAAGTGCTTGAGCACCTAATGAGAATGAGACCTTTTTGACAGTTATAGCGCCACCTATGGTCCGATCTCCATGAAACTTTGCATGCTTCTTCACCATGTTATGACACATATGCTCATCAATTTTTGTGAAGTTTTGACTTTTCGTTTAGGATTTATAGGCTTTTGACTGTATTTTGCCCCGCCCCTTTTCTAAATGACCCTGTTACAGCCAACCAAATGCAAAATTTCACATTTTTTCGAAAATTATTGATCTAGAGAGTCCAGAGAATAGGCCTAGACTGGTTTTGTTCCGATCGGGCGAAAAACCAGGGACTAGTTTGCAAAAGTAGGTTTTGGACAAAACTGGCCATAACAATTTTTTCTTGCTCAAATCGAGAATCCGAGATATACATCTTGTCCGTCTTGAGCCATGGATCACAGTGATGTAAAAATCTTGATTATAGGTCAAACGGTCGAGGAGTTATGGGTAATTTAGTACTTTTGGTTTCTGTAGCGCCACCTATGGGCCAATCGGGGTCATACTCTGATAGGTTCTCCCCAAAAGTGTGGCCTACCATCTGGCCGAGTTTCAAGTCTCTAGGCCTTACGGTTTGGGCTGCACGATGCATTTAGGGCAATTTTTTTTTTCAAATAGCAAATACAATAGGTTTTCAGCACTAAAGTGCTTGAACACCTAATAAGAATGAGACCTTTTTGACAGTTATAGCGCCACCTATGGTCCGATCTCCATGAAACTTTGCATGCTTCTTCACCATGTTATGACACATATGCTCATCAATTTTTGTGAAGTTTTGACTTTTCGTTTAGGATTTATAAGCTTTTGACTGTATTTTGCCCGCCCCTTTTCTAAATGACCCTGTTACAGCCAACCAAATGCAAAATTTCAAAAATTTTTTGACAATTATTGATCTAGAGAGTCCAGAGAATAGGCCTAGACTGGTTTGGTTCCGATCGGGCGAAAAACCAGGGACTAGTTCGCAAAAGTAGGTTTTGGACAAAACTGGCCATAACAATTTTTTCTTGCTCAAATCGAGAATCCGAGATATACATATTGTCCGTCTTGAGCCATGGATCACAGTGATGTAAAAATCTTGATTCTAGGTCAAACGGTCGAGGAGTTATGGGTAATTTAGTACTTTTGGTTTCTGTAGCGCCACCTATGGGCCAATCGGGGTCATACTCTGATAGGTTCTCCCCAAAAGTGTGGCCTACCATCTGGCCGAGTTTCAAGTCTCTAGGCCTTACGGTTTGGGCTGCACGATGCATTTAGGGCAATTTTTTTTTTTCAAATAGCAAATACAATAGGTTTTCAGCACTAAAGTGCTTGAACACCTAATAAGAATGAGACCTTTTTGACAGTTATAGCGCCACCTATGGTCCGATCTCCATGAAACTTTGCATGCTTCTTCACCATGTTATGACACATATGCTCATCAATTTTTGTGAAGTTTTGACTTTTCGTTTAGGATTTATAGGCTTTTGACTGTATTTTGCCCCGCCCCTTTTCTAAATGACCCTGTTACAGCCAACCAAATGCAAAATTTCAAAAATATTTCGATAATTATTGATCTAGAGAGTCCAGAGAATAGGCCTAGACTGGTTTGGTTCCGATCGGGCGAAAAACCAGGGACTAGTTCGCAAAAGTAGGTTTTGGACAAATATGGCCATAACAAATTTTCAGTGATGTAAAAATCTTGATTCTAGGTCAAACGGTCGAGGAGTTATGGGTAATTTAGTACTTTTGGTTTCTGTAGCGCCACCTATGGGCCAATCGGGGTCATACTCTGATAGGTTCTCCCCAAAAGTGTGGCCTACCATCTGGCCGAGTTTCAAGTCTCTAGGCCTTACGGTTTGGGCTGCACGATGCATTTAGGGCAATTTTTTTTTTCAAATAGCAAATACAATAGGTTTTCAGCACTAAAGTGCTTGAACACCTAATAAGAATGAGACCTTTTTGACAGTTATAGCGCCACCTATGGTCCGATCTCCATGAAACTTTGCATGCTTCTTCACCATGTTATGACACATATGCTCATCAATTTTTGTGAAGTTTTGACTTTTCGTTTAGGATTTATAGGCTTTTGACTGTATTTTGCCCCGCCCCTTTTCTAAATGACCCTGTTAAAGCCAACCAAATGCAAAATTTCAAATTTTTTCGATAATTATTGATCTAGAGAGTCCAGAGAATAGACCTAGACTGGTTTGGTTCCGATCGGGCGAAAAACCAGGGACTAGTTCGCAAAAGTAGGTTTTGGACAAATATGGCCATAACAAATTTTCAGTGATGTAAAAATCTTGATTCTAGGTCAAACGGTCGAGGAGTTATGGGTAATTTAGTACTTTTGGTTTCTGTAGCGCCACCTATGGGCCAATCGGGGTCATACTCTGATAGGTTCTCCCCAAAAGTGTGGCCTACCATCTGGCCGAGTTTCAAGTCTCTAGGCCTTACGGTTTGGGCTGCACGATGCATTTAGGGCAATTTTTTTTTTCAAATAGCAAATACAATAGGTTTTCAGCACTAAAGTGCTTGAACACCTAATAAGAATGAGACCTTTTTGACAGTTATAGCGCCACCTATGGTCCGATCTCCATGAAACTTTGCATGCTTCTTCACCATGTTATGACACATATGCTCATCAATTTTTGTGAAGTTTTGACTTTTCGTTTAGGATTTATAGGCTTTTGACTGTATTTCGCCCGCCCCTTTTCTAAATGACCCTGTTACAGCCAACCAAATGCAAAATTTCAAAATTTTTTCGACAATTATTGATCTAGAGAGTCCAGAGAATAGGCCTAGACTGGTTTGGTTCCGATCGGGCGAAAAACCAGGGACTAGTTCGCAAAAGTAGGTTTTGGACAAAACTGGCCATAACAATTTTTTCTTGCTCAAATCGAGAATCCGAGATATACATATTGTCCGTCTTGAGCCATGGATCACAGTGATGTAAAAATCTTGATTCTAGGTCAAACGGTCGAGGAGTTATGGGTAATTCAGTACTTTTGGTTTCTGTAGCGCCACCTATGGGCCATCGGGGTCATACTCTGATAGGTTCTCCCCAAAAGTGTGGCCTACCATCTGGCCGAGTTTCAAGTCTCTAGGCCTTACGGTTTGGGCTGCACGATGCATTTAGGGCAATTTTTTTTTTCAAATAGCAAATACAATAGGTTTTCAGCACTAAAGTGCTTGAACACCTAATAAGAATAATAATACATTTTTTTTATTTGAGGCGCCTTTCTAGGCACTCAAGGACACCGTACAGAAATGCAAAACATTTAAAAGCAGCAAAGCCAAAACAATAGAACATTAAAACAAGATAAAAGCAAAATTTAAATCACAAGTGGTAGGCAGTTTTAAACAGATGCGTTTTGAGTTGTGATTTAAAATGAGAGAATGAATCGATGTTTCTAAGGTGAGGTGGTAAAGAGTTCCAGAGGCGGGGGGCAGAGCGGCTGAATGCTCTGCTCCCCATTGTGGTGAGACGAGCAGGCGGGACAGACAGGTGTATGGAGGAAGAGGATCTAAGGGAGCGGGTGGAAGTTGGACCGTGCAGGAGATCAGATAGGTATGAAGGGGCAAGGTTGTGGATGGCCTTGAATGTGAACAGAAGGATTTTGAATTGGATACGGGACAGGACCGGGAGCCAGTGAAGCTGTTGGAGAACAGGAGTGATGTGGTGGATGGAGGGTGTTCGGGTTATGATGCGGGCAGCTGAATTCTGGACCAGTTGAAGTTTATGTAGGTATTTGTGAGGGAGGCCGAAAAGCAGAGAGTTGCAATAGTCCAAACGGGAGGTGACTAGACTGTGAACAAGAATGGCGGCAGTGTGGGGGGTAAGGGAGGGGCGAAGGCGATTGATATTACGTAGATGGAAATAGGCAGACCGGGTAATATTATTGATATGGGACTGAAAGGATAAAGTGCCGTCGAGGATGACTCCCAGACTCTTAACCTGGGGGGAAGGTGAAACGGAGGAATTGTCAATAATGAGAGAAAAGCTGTCAGTTTTGAATAAAGTGGATTTACTTCCAATGAGAAGGATCTCAGTTTTATCACTGTTTAATTTGAGGAAATTATTTGTAAACCAGGTTTTTATTTCCGAGACACAGTCAGTGAGTGAGGTAGGGGGGAGAGAGGACGATGGCTTGGTCGAGAGGTAGAGCTGGGTGTCATCGGCATAGCAATGGAATTGAATATTAAATTTGCGGAAGATATTGCCCAGGGGAAGGAGATAAATGATGAAAAGTAAGGGCCCCAGGACAGAGCCCTGGGGCACACCTGAAGTGACAGGGGAGGGAGAGGATTTAAAAGACTTAAGTTGAATGAACTGAGTACGACCAGAGAGATAGGATGTGAACCAGACCTTTTGAATGAACAAGAATGAGACCTTTTTGACAGTTATAGCGCCACCTATGGTCCGATCTCCATGAAACTTTGCATGCTTCTTCACCATGTTATGACACATATGCTCATCAATTTTTGTGAAGTTTTGACTTTTCGTTTAGGATTTATAGGCTTTTGACTGTATTTTGCCCCGCCCCTTTTATAAATGACCCTGTTACAGCCAACCAAATGCAAAATTTCAAAAATATTTAGATAATTATTGATCTAGAGAGTCCAGAGAATAGGCCTAGACTGGTTTGGTTCCGATCGGGCGAAAAACCAGGGACTAGTTCGCAAAAGTAGGTTTTGGACAAAACTGGCCATAACATATTTTTCTTGCTCAAATCGAGAATCCGAGATATACATCTTGTCCGTCTTGAGCCATGGATCACAGTGATGTAAAAATCTTGATTCTAGGTCAAACGGTCGAGGAGTTATGGGTAATTTAGTACTTTTGGTTTCTGTAGCGCCACCTATGGGCCAATCGGGGTCATACTCTGATAGGTTCTCCCCAAAAGTGTGGCCTACCATCTGGCCGAGTTTCAAGTCTCTAGGCCTTACGGTTTGGGCTGCACGATGCATTTAGGGCAATTTTTTTTTTCAAATAGCAAATACAATAGGTTTTCAGCACTAAAGTGCTTGAACACCTAATAAGAATGAGACCTTTTTGACAGTTATAGCGCCACCTATGGTCCGATCTCCATGAAACTTTGCATGCTTCTTCACCATGTTATGACACATATGCTCATCAATTTTTGTGAAGTTTTGACTTTTCGTTTAGGATTTATAGGCTTTTGACTGTATTTTGCCCCGCCCCTTTTCTAAATGACCCTGTTAAAGCCAACCAAATGCAAAATTTCAAATTTTTTCGATAATTATTGATCTAGAGAGTCCAGAGAATAGACCTAGACTGGTTTGGTTCCGATCGGGCGAAAAACCAGGGACTAGTTCGCAAAAGTAGGTTTTGGACAAATATGGCCATAACAAATTTTCAGTGATGTAAAAATCTTGATTCTAGGTCAAACGGTCGAGGAGTTATGGGTAATTTAGTACTTTTGGTTTCTGTAGCGCCACCTATGGGCCAATCGGGGTCATACTCTGATAGGTTCTCCCCAAAAGTGTGGCCTACCATCTGGCCGAGTTTCAAGTCTCTAGGCCTTACGGTTTGGGCTGCACGATGCATTTAGGGCAATTTTTTTTTTCAAATAGCAAATACAATAGGTTTTCAGCACTAAAGTGCTTGAACACCTAATAAGAATGAGACCTTTTTGACAGTTATAGCGCCACCTATGGTCCGATCTCCATGAAACTTTGCATGCTTCTTCACCATGTTATGACACATATGCTCATCAATTTTTGTGAAGTTTTGACTTTTCGTTTAGGATTTATAGGCTTTTGACTGTATTTTGCCCCGCCCCTTTTCTAAATGACCCTGTTACAGCCAACCAAATGCAAAATTTCAAATTTTTTCGATAATTATTGATCTAGAGAGTCCAGAGAATAGACCTAGACTGGTTTGGTTCCGATCGGGCGAAAAACCAGGGACTAGTTCGCAAAAGTAGGTTTTGGACAAATATGGCCATAACAAATTTTCAGTGATGTAAAAATCTTGATTCTAGGTCAAACGGTCGAGGAGTTATGGGTAATTTAGTACTTTTGGTTTCTGTAGCGCCACCTATGGGCCAATCGGGGTCATACTCTGATAGGTTCTCCCCAAAAGTGTGGCCTACCATCTGGCCGAGTTTCAAGTCTCTAGGCCTTACGGTTTGGGCTGCACGATGCATTTAGGGCAATTTTTTTTTTCAAATAGCAAATACAATAGGTTTTCAGCACTAAAGTGCTTAAGCACCTAATGAGAATGAGACCTTTTTGACAGTTATAGCGCCACCTATGGTCCGATCTCCATGAAACTTTGCATGCTTCTTCACCATGTTATGACACATATGCTCATCAATTTTTGTGAAGTTTTGACTTTTGGTTTAGGATTTATAGGCTTTTGACTGTATTTTGCCCCGCCCCTTTTCTAAATGACCCTGTTACAGCCAACCAAATGCAAAATTTCACATTTTTTCGAAAATTATTGATCTAGAGAGTCCAGAGAATAGGCCTAGACTGGTTTTGTTCCGATCGGGCGAAAAACCAGGGACTAGTTTGCAAAAGTAGGTTTTGGACAAAACTGGCCATAACAATTTTTTCTTGCTCAAATCGAGAATCCGAGATATACATCTTGTCCGTCTTGAGCCATGGATCACAGTGATGTAAAAATCTTGATTATAGGTCAAACGGTCGAGGAGTTATGGGTAATTTAGTACTTTTGGTTTCTGTAGCGCCACCTATGGGCCAATCGGGGTCATACTCTGATAGGTTCTCCCCAAAAGTGTGGCCTACCATCTGGCCGAGTTTCAAGTCTCTAGGCCTTACGGTTTGGGCTGCACGATGCATTTAGGGCAATTTTTTTTTTCAAATAGCAAATACAATAGGTTTTCAGCACTAAAGTGCTTGAACACCTAATAAGAATGAGACCTTTTTGACAGTTATAGCGCCACCTATGGTCCGATCTCCATGAAACTTTGCATGCTTCTTCACCATGTTATGACACATATGCTCATCAATTTTTGTGAAGTTTTGACTTTTCGTTTAGGATTTATAGGCTTTTGACTGTATTTTGCCCGCCCCTTTTCTAAATGACCCTGTTACAGCCAACCAAATGCAAAATTTCAAAAATTTTTCGATAATTATTGATCTAGAGAGTCCAGAGAATAGGCCTAGACTGGTTTGGTTCCGATCGGGCGAAAAACCAGGGACTAGTTCGCAAAAGTAGGTTTTGGACAAAACTGGCCATAACAATTTTTTCTTGCTCAAATCGAGAATCCGAGATATACATATTGTCCGTCTTGAGCCATGGATCACAGTGATGTAAAAATCTTGATTCTAGGTCAAACGGTCGAGGAGTTATGGGTAATTTAGTACTTTTGGTTTCTGTAGCGCCACCTATGGGCCAATCGGGGTCATACTCTGATAGGTTCTCCCCAAAAGTGTGGCCTACCATCTGGCCGAGTTTCAAGTCTCTAGGCCTTACGGTTTGGGCTGCACGATGCATTTAGGGCAATTTTTTTTTTTCAAATAGCAAATACAATAGGTTTTCAGCACTAAAGTGCTTGAACACCTAATAAGAATGAGACCTTTTTGACAGTTATAGCGCCACCTATGGTCCGATCTCCATGAAACTTTGCATGCTTCTTCACCATGTTATGACACATATGCTCATCAATTTTTGTGAAGTTTTGACTTTTCGTTTAGGATTTATAGGCTTTTGACTGTATTTTGCCCCGCCCCTTTTCTAAATGACCCTGTTACAGCCAACCAAATGCAAAATTTCAAAAATATTTCGATAATTATTGATCTAGAGAGTCCAGAGAATAGGCCTAGACTGGTTTGGTTCCGATCGGGCGAAAAACCAGGGACTAGTTCGCAAAAGTAGGTTTTGGACAAATATGGCCATAACAAATTTTCAGTGATGTAAAAATCTTGATTCTAGGTCAAACGGTCGAGGAGTTATGGGTAATTTAGTACTTTTGGTTTCTGTAGCGCCACCTATGGGCCAATCGGGGTCATACTCTGATAGGTTCTCCCCAAAAGTGTGGCCTACCATCTGGCCGAGTTTCAAGTCTCTAGGCCTTACGGTTTGGGCTGCACGATGCATTTAGGGCAATTTTTTTTTTCAAATAGCAAATACAATAGGTTTTCAGCACTAAAGTGCTTGAACACCTAATAAGAATGAGACCTTTTTGACAGTTATAGCGCCACCTATGGTCCGATCTCCATGAAACTTTGCATGCTTCTTCACCATGTTATGACACATATGCTCATCAATTTTTGTGAAGTTTTGACTTTTCGTTTAGGATTTATAGGCTTTTGACTGTATTTTGCCCCGCCCCTTTTCTAAATGACCCTGTTAAAGCCAACCAAATGCAAAATTTCAAATTTTTTCGATAATTATTGATCTAGAGAGTCCAGAGAATAGACCTAGACTGGTTTGGTTCCGATCGGGCGAAAAACCAGGGACTAGTTCGCAAAAGTAGGTTTTGGACAAATATGGCCATAACAAATTTTCAGTGATGTAAAAATCTTGATTCTAGGTCAAACGGTCGAGGAGTTATGGGTAATTTAGTACTTTTGGTTTCTGTAGCGCCACCTATGGGCCAATCGGGGTCATACTCTGATAGGTTCTCCCCAAAAGTGTGGCCTACCATCTGGCCGAGTTTCAAGTCTCTAGGCCTTACGGTTTGGGCTGCACGATGCATTTAGGGCAATTTTTTTTTTTCAAATAGCAAATACAATAGGTTTTCAGCACTAAAGTGCTTGAACACCTAATAAGAATGAGACCTTTTTGACAGTTATAGCGCCACCTATGGTCCGATCTCCATGAAACTTTGCATGCTTCTTCACCATGTTATGACACATATGCTCATCAATTTTTGTGAAGTTTTGACTTTTCGTTTAGGATTTATAGGCTTTTGACTGTATTTTGCCCCGCCCCTTTTCTAAATGACCCTGTTACAGCCAACCAAATGCAAAATTTCAAAAATATTTCG
Source organism: Gila orcuttii (assembly GCA_026230005.1). NCBI lineage: Eukaryota > Metazoa > Chordata > Actinopteri > Cypriniformes > Leuciscidae > Gila > Gila orcuttii. The sequence continues at coordinate 36,179,421 of JAPDVR010000005.1, read as the reverse complement.
ATAATTATTGATCTAGAGAGTCCAGAGAATAGGCCTAGACTGGTTTGGTTCCGATCGGGCGAAAAACCAGGGACTAGTTCGCAAAAGTAGGTTTTGGACAAATATGGCCATAACAAATTTTCAGTGATGTAAAAATCTTGATTCTAGGTCAAACGGTCGAGGAGTTATGGGTAATTTAGTACTTTTGGTTTCTGTAGCGCCACCTATGGGCCAATCGGGGTCATACTCTGATAGGTTCTCCCCAAAAGTGTGGCCTACCATCTGGCCGAGTTTCAAGTCTCTAGGCCTTACGGTTTGGGCTGCACGATGCATTTAGGGCAATTTTTTTTTTCAAATAGCAAATACAATAGGTTTTCAGCACTAAAGTGCTTGAACACCTAATAAGAATGAGACCTTATTGACAGTTATAGCGCCACCTATGGTCCGATCTCCATGAAACTTTGCATGCTTCTTCACCATGTTATGACACATATGCTCATCAATTTTTGTGAAGTTTTGACTTTTCGTTTAGGATTTATAGGCTTTTGACTGTATTTTGCCCCGCCCCTTTTCTAAATGACCCTGTTAAAGCCAACCAAATGCAAAATTTCAAATTTTTTCGATAATTATTGATCTAGAGAGTCCAGAGAATAGACCTAGACTGGTTTGGTTCCGATCGGGCGAAAAACCAGGGACTAGTTCGCAAAAGTAGGTTTTGGACAAATATGGCCATAACAAATTTTCAGTGATGTAAAAATCTTGATTCTAGGTCAAACGGTCGAGGAATTATGGGTAATTTAGTACTTTTGGTTTCTGTAGCGCCACCTATGGGCCAATCGGGGTCATACTCTGATAGGTTCTCCCCAAAAGTGTGGCCTACCATCTGGCCGAGTTTCAAGTCTCTAGGCCTTACGGTTTGGGCTGCACGATGCATTTAGGGCAATTTTTTTTTTCAAATAGCAAATACAATAGGTTTTCAGCACTAAAGTGCTTGAACACCTAATAAGAATGAGACCTTTTTGACAGTTATAGCGCCACCTATGGTCCGATCTCCATGAAACTTTGCATGCTTCTTCACCATGTTATGACACATATGCTCATCAATTTTTGTGAAGTTTTGACTTTTCGTTTAGGATTTATAGGCTTTTGACTGTATTTTGCCCGCCCCTTTTCTAAATGACCCTGTTACAGCCAACCAAATGCAAAATTTCAAAATTTTTTCGACAATTATTGATCTAGAGAGTCCAGAGAATAGGCCTAGACTGGTTTGGTTCCGATCGGGCGAAAAACCAGGGACTAGTTCGCAAAAGTAGGTTTTGGACAAAACTGGCCATAACAATTTTTTCTTGCTCAAATCGAGAATCCGAGATATACATATTGTCCGTCTTGAGCCATGGATCACAGTGATGTAAAAATCTTGATTCTAGGTCAAACGGTCGAGGAGTTATGGGTAATTCAGTACTTTTGGTTTCTGTAGCGCCACCTATGGGCCATCGGGGTCATACTCTGATAGGTTCTCCCCAAAAGTGTGGCCTACCATCTGGCCGAGTTTCAAGTCTCTAGGCCTTACGGTTTGGGCTGCACGATGCATTTAGGGCAATTTTTTTTTTCAAATAGCAAATACAATAGGTTTTCAGCACTAAAGTGCTTGAACACCTAATAAGAATAATAATACATTTTTTTTATTTGAGGCGCCTTTCTAGGCACTCAAGGACACCGTACAGAAATGCAAAACATTTAAAAGCAGCAAAGCCAAAACAATAGAACATTAAAACAAGATAAAAGCAAAATTTAAATCACAAGTGGTAGGCAGTTTTAAACAGATGCGTTTTGAGTTGTGATTTAAAATGAGAGAATGAATCGATGTTTCTAAGGTGAGGTGGTAAAGAGTTCCAGAGGCGGGGGGCAGAGCGGCTGAATGCTCTGCTCCCCATTGTGGTGAGACGAGCAGGCGGGACAGACAGGTGTATGGAGGAAGAGGATCTAAGGGAGCGGGTGGAAGTTGGACCGTGCAGGAGATCAGATAGGTATGAAGGGGCAAGGTTGTGGATGGCCTTGAATGTGAACAGAAGGATTTTGAATTGGATACGGGACAGGACCGGGAGCCAGTGAAGCTGTTGGAGAACAGGAGTGATGTGGTGGATGGAGGGTGTTCGGGTTATGATGCGGGCAGCTGAATTCTGGACCAGTTGAAGTTTATGTAGGTATTTGTGAGGGAGGCCGAAAAGCAGAGAGTTGCAATAGTCCAAACGGGAGGTGACTAGACTGTGAACAAGAATGGCGGCAGTGTGGGGGGTAAGGGAGGGGCGAAGGCGATTGATATTACGTAGATGGAAATAGGCAGACCGGGTAATATTATTGATATGGGACTGAAAGGATAAAGTGCCGTCGAGGATGACTCCCAGACTCTTAACCTGGGGGGAAGGTGAGACGGAGGAATTGTCAATAATGAGAGAAAAGCTGTCAGTTTTGAATAAAGTGGATTTACTTCCAATGAGAAGGATCTCAGTTTTATCACTGTTTAATTTGAGGAAATTATTTGTAAACCAGGTTTTTATTTCCGAGACACAGTCAGTGAGTGAGGTAGGGGGGAGAGAGGACGATGGCTTGGTCGAGAGGTAGAGCTGGGTGTCATCGGCATAGCAATGGAATTGAATATTAAATTTGCGGAAGATATTGCCCAGGGGAAGGAGATAAATGATGAAAAGTAAGGGCCCCAGGACAGAGCCCTGGGGCACACCTGAAGTGACAGGGGAGGGAGAGGATTTAAAAGACTTAAGTTGAATGAACTGAGTACGACCAGAGAGATAGGATGTGAACCAGACCTTTTGAATGAACAAGAATGAGACCTTTTTGACAGTTATAGCGCCACCTATGGTACGATCTCCATGAAACTTTGCATGCTTCTTCACCATGTTATGACACTTATGCTCATCAATTTTTGTGAAGTTTTGACTTTTCGTTTAGGATTTATAGGCTTTTGACTGTATTTTGCCCCGCCCCTTTTATAAATGACCCTGTTACAGCCAACCAAATGCAAAATTTCAAAAATGTTTCGATAATTATTGATCTAGAGAGTCCAGAGAATAGGCCTAGACTGGTTTGGTTCCGATGGGGCGAAAAACCAGGGACTAGTTCGCAAAAGTAGGTTTTGGACAAAACTGGCCATAACAATTTTTTCTTGCTCAAATACATCTTGTCCGTCTTGAGCCATGGATCACAGTAATGTAAAAATCTTGATTCTAGGTCAAACGGTCGAGGAGTTATGGGTAATTCAGTACTTTTGGTTTCTGTAGCGCCACCTATGGGCCAATCGGGGTCATACTCTGATAGGTTCTCCCCAAAAGCTTGGCCTACCATCTGGCCGAGTTTCAAGTCTCTAGGCCTTACGGTTCGGGCTGCACGATGCGTTTTAGGGCAATTTTTTTTTTCAAATAGCAAATACAATAGGTTTTCAGCACTAAAGTGCTTGAACACCTAATAAGAATGAGACCTTTTTGACAGTTATAGCGCCACCTATGGTCCGATCTCCATGAAACTTTGCATGCTTCTTCACCATGTTATGACACATATGCTCATCAATTTTTGTGAAGTTTTGACTTTTCGTTTAGGATTTATAGGCTTTTGACTGTATTTTGCCCCGCCCCTTTTCTAAATGACCCTGTTACAGCCAACCAAATGCAAAATTTCAATTTTTTTTTTTGATAATTATTTATCTAGAGAATCCAGAGAATAGGCCTAGACTGGTTTGCTTCCGATCGGGCGAAAAACCAGGGACTAGTTCGCAAAAGTAGATTTTGGACAAAACTGGCCATAACAATTTTTTCTTGCTCAAATCGAGAATCCGAGATATATCTTGTCCGTCTTGAGCCATGGATCACAGTGATGTAAAAATCTTGATTCTAGGTCAAACGGTCGAGGAGTTATGGGTAATTTAGTACTTTTGGTTTCTGTAGCGCCACCTATGGGCCAATCGGGGTCATACTCTGATAGGTTCTCCCCAAAAGTGTGGCCTACCATCTGGCCGAGTTTCAAGTCTCTAGGCCTTACGGTTTGGGCTGCACGATGCATTTAGGGCAATTTTTTTTTTCAAATAGCAAATACAATAGGTTTTCAGCACTAAAGTGCTTGAACACCTAATAAGAATGAGACCTTTTTGACAGTTATAGCGCCACCTATGGTCCGATCTCCATGAAACTTTGCATGCTTCTTCACCATGTTATGACACATATGCTCATCAATTTTTGTGAAGTTTTGACTTTTCGTTTAGGATTTATAGGCTTTTGACTGTATTTTGCCCGCCCCTTTTCTAAATGACCCTGTTACAGCCAACCAAATGCAAAATTTCAAAATTTTTTGATAATTATTGATCTAGAGAGTCCAGAGAATAGGCCTAGACTGGTTTGGTTCCGATCGGGCGAAAAACCAGGGACTAGTTCGCAAAAGTAGGTTTTGGACAAAACTGGCCATAACATATTTTTCTTGCTCAAATCGAGAATCCGAGATATACATCTTGTCCGTCTTGAGCCATGGATCACAGTGATGTAAAAATCTTGATTCTAGGTCAAACGGTCGAGGAGTTATGGGTAATTTAGTACTTTTGGTTTCTGTAGCGCCACCTATGGGCCAATCGGGGTCATACTCTGATAGGTTCTCCCCAAAAGTGTGGCCTACCATCTGGCCGAGTTTCAAGTCTCTAGGCCTTACGGTTTGGGCTGCACGATGCATTTAGGGCAATTTTTTTTTTCAAATAGCAAATACAATAGGTTTTCAGCACTAAAGTGCTTGAACACCTAATAAGAATGAGACCTTTTTGACAGTTATAGCGCCACCTATGGTCCGATCTCCATGAAACTTTGCATGCTTCTTCACCATGTTATGACACATATGCTCATCAATTTTTGTGAAGTTTTGACTTTTCGTTTAGGATTTATAGGCTTTTGAATGTATTTTGCCCCGCCCCTTTTCTAAATGACCCTGTTACAGCCAACCAAATGCAAAATTTCAAATTTTTTCGATAATTATTGATCTAGAGAGTCCAGAGAATAGGCCTAGACTGGTTTGGTTCCGATCGGGCGAAAAACCAGGGACTAGTTCGCAAAAGTAGGTTTTGGACAAATATGGCCATAACAAATTTTCAGTGATGTAAAAATCTTGATTCTAGGTCAAACGGTCGAGGAGTTATGGGTAATTTAGTACTTTTTGTTTCTGTAGCGCCACCTATGGGCCAATCGGGGTCATACTCTGATAGGTTCTCCCCAAAAGTGTGGCCTACCATCTGGCCGAGTTTCAAGTCTCTAGGCCTTACGGTTTGGGCTGCACGATGCATTTAGGGCAATTTTTTTTTTTCAAATAGCAAATACAATAGGTTTTCAGCACTAAAGTGCTTGAACACCTAATAAGAATGAGACCTTTTTGACAGTTATAGCGCCACCTATGGTCCGATCTCCATGAAACTTTGCATGCTTCTTCACCATGTTATGACACATATGCTCATCAATTTTTGTGAAGTTTTGACTTTTCGTTTAGGATTTATAGGCTTTTGACTGTATTTTGCCCCGCCCCTTTTCTAAATGACCCTGTTACAGCCAACCAAATGCAAAATTTCAAATTTTTTCGATAATTATTGATCTAGAGAGTCCAGAGAATAGGCCTAGACTGGTTTTGTTCCGATCGGGCGATAAACAAGGGACTAGTTTGCAAAAGTAGGTTTTGGACAAAACTGGCCATAACAATTTTTTCTTGCTCAAATCGAGAATCCGAGATATACATATTGTCCGTCTTGAGCCATGGATCACAGTGATGTAAAAATCTTGATTCTAGGTCAAACGGTCGAGGAGTTATGGGTAATTTAGTACTTTTGGTTTCTGTAGCGCCACCTATGGGCCAATCGGGGTCATACTCTGATAGGTTCTCCCCAAAAGTGTGGCCTACCATCTGGCCGAGTTTCAAGTCTCTAGGCCTTACGGTTTGGGCTGCACGATGCATTTTAGGGCAATTGTTTTTTTTCAAATAGCAAATACAGTAGGTTTTCAGCAATAAAGTGCTTGAACACCTAATAAGAATGAGACCTTTTTGACAGTTATAGCGCCACCTATGGTCCAATCTCCATGAAACTTTGCATGCTTCTTCACCATGTTATGACACATATGCTCATCAATTTTTGTGAAGTTTTGACTTTTCGTTTAGGATTTATAGGCTTTTGACTGTATTTTGCCCCGCCCCTTTTCTAAATGACCCTGTTACAGCCAACCAAATGCAAAATTTCAAATTTTTTCGATAATTATTGATCTAGAGAGTCCAGAGAATAGGCCTAGACTGGTTTGGTTCCGATCGGGCGAAAAACCAGGGACTAGTTCGCAAAAGTAGGTTTTGGACAAAACTGGCCATAACAATTTTTTCTTGCTCAAATCGAGAATCCGAGATATACATATTGTCCGTCTTGAGCCATGGATCACAGTGATGTAAAAATCTTGATTCTAGGTCAAACGGTCGAGGAGTTATGGGTAATTTAGTACTTTTGGTTTCTGTAGCGCCACCTATGGGCCAATCGGGGTCATACTCTGATAGGTTCTCCCCAAAAGTGTGGCCTACCATCTGGCCGAGTTTCAAGTCTCTAGGCCTTACGGTTTGGGCTGCACGATGCATTTTAGGGCAATTGTTTTTTTTCAAATAGCAAATACAGTAGGTTTTCAGCAATAAAGTGCTTGAACACCTAATAAGAATGAGACCTTTTTGACAGTTATAGCGCCACCTATGGTCCAATCTCCATGAAACTTTGCATGCTTCTTCACCATGTTATGACACATATGCTCATCAATTTTTGTGAAGTTTTGACTTTTCGTTTAGGATTTATAGGCTTTTGACTGTATTTTGCCCCGCCCCTTTTCTAAATGACCCTGTTACAGCCAACCAAATGCAAAATTTCAAATTTTTTCGATAATTATTGATCTAGAGAGTCCAGAGAATAGGCCTAGACTGGTTTTGTTCCGATCGGGCGATAAACAAGGGACTAGTTTGCAAAAGTAGGTTTTGGACAAAACTGGCCATAACAATTTTTTCTTGCTCAAATCGAGAATCCGAGATATACATATTGTCCGTCTTGAGCCATGGATCACAGTGATGTAAAAATCTTGATTCTAGGTCAAACGGTCGAGGAGTTATGGGTAATTTAGTACTTTTGGTTTCTGTAGCGCCACCTATGGGCCAATCGGGGTCATACTCTGATAGGTTCTCCCCAAAAGTGTGGCCTACCATCTGGCCGAGTTTCAAGTCTCTAGGCCTTACGGTTTGGGCTGCACGATGCGTTTTAGGGCAATTTTTTTTTTCAAATAGCAAATACAATAGGTTTTCAGCACTAAAGTGCTTGAACACCTAATAAGAATGAGACCTTTTTGACAGTTATAGCGCCACCTATGGTCCGATCTCGATGAAACTTTGCATGCTTCTTCACCATGTTACGACACATATGCTCATCAATTTTTGTGAAGTTTTGACTTTTCGTTTAGGATTTATAGGCTTTTGACTGTATTTTGCCCCGCCCCTTTTCTAAATGACCCTGTTACAGCCAACCAAATGCAAAATTTCAAATTTTTTCGATAATTATTGATCTAGAGAGTCCAGAGAATAGGCCTAGACTGGTTTGGTTCCGATCGGGCGAAAAACCAGGGACTAGTTCGCAAAAGTAGGTTTTGGACAAAACTGGCCATAACAATTTTTTCTTGCTCAAATCGAGAATCCGAGATATACATATTGTCCGTCTTGAGCCATGGATCACAGTGATGTAAAAATCTTGATTCTAGGTCAAACGGTCGAGGAGTTATGGGTAATTTAGTACTTTTGGTTTCTGTAGCGCCACCTATGGGCCAATCGGGGTCATACTCTGATAGGTTCTCCCCAAAAGTGTGGCCTACCATCTGGCCGAGTTTCAAGTCTCTAGGCCTTACGGTTTGGGCTGCACGATGCATTTTAGGGCAATTGTTTTTTTTCAAATAGCAAATACAGTAGGTTTTCAGCAATAAAGTGCTTGAACACCTAATAAGAATGAGACCTTTTTGACAGTTATAGCGCCACCTATGGTCCAATCTCCATGAAACTTTGCATGCTTCTTCACCATGTTATGACACATATGCTCATCAATTTTTGTGAAGTTTTGACTTTTCGTTTAGGATTTATAGGCTTTTGACTGTATTTTGCCCCGCCCCTTTTCTAAATGACCCTGTTACAGCCAACCAAATGCAAAATTTCAAATTTTTTCGATAATTATTGATCTAGAGAGTCCAGAGAATAGGCCTAGACTGGTTTGGTTCCGATCGGGCGAAAAACCAGGGACTAGTTCGCAAAAGTAGGTTTTGGACAAAACTGGCCATAACAATTTTTTCTTGCTCAAATCGAGAATCCGAGATATACATATTGTCCGTCTTGAGCCATGGATCACAGTGATGTAAAAATCTTGATTCTAGGTCAAACGGTTGAGGAGTTATGGGTAATTTAGTACTTTTGGTTTCTGTAGCGCCACCTATGGGCCAATCGGGGTCATACTCTGATAGGTTCTCCCCAAAAGTGTGGCCTACCATCTGGCCGAGTTTCAAGTCTCTAGGCCTTACGGTTTGGGCTGCACGATGCATTTTAGGGCAATTGTTTTTTTTCAAATAGCAAATACAGTAGGTTTTCAGCAATAAAGTGCTTGAACACCTAATAAGAATGAGACCTTTTTGACAGTTATAGCGCCACCTATGGTTCAATCTCCATGAAACTTTGCATGCTTCTTCACCATGTTATGACACATATGCTCATCAATTTTTGTGAAGTTTTGACTTTTCGTTTAGGATTTATAGGCTTTTGACTGTATTTTGCCCCGCCCCTTTTCTAAATGACCCTGTTACAGCCAACCAAATGCAAAATTTCAAATTTTTTCGATAATTATTGATCTAGAGAGTCCAGAGAATAGGCCTAGACTGGTTTGGTTCCGATCGGGCGAAAAACCAGGGACTAGTTCGCAAAAGTAGGTTTTGGACAAAACTGGCCATAACAAGTTTTTCTTGCTCAAATCGAGAATCCGAGATATACATATTGTCCGTCTTGAGCCATGGATCACAGTGATGTAAAAATCTTGATTCTAGGTCAAACGGTTGAGGAGTTATGGGTAATTTAGTACTTTTGGTTTCTGTAGCGCCACCTATGGGCCAATCGGGGTCATACTCTGATAGGTTCTCCCCAAAAGTGTGGCCTACCATCTGGCCGAGTTTCAAGTCTCTAGGCCTTACGGTTTGGGCTGCACGATGCGTTTTAGGGCAATTGTTTTTTTTTCAAATAGCAAATACAATAGGTTTTCAGCAATAAAGTGCTTGAACACCTAATAAGAATGAGACCTTTTTGACAGTTATAGCGCCACCTATGGTCCAATCTCCATGAAACTTTGCATGCTTCTTCACCATGTTATGACACATATGCTCATCAATTTTTGTGAAGTTTTGACTTTTCGTTTAGGATTTATAGGCTTTTGACTGTATTTTGCCCGCCCCTTTTCTAAATGACCCTGTTACAGCCAACCAAATGCAAAATTTCAAAATTTTTTCGATAATTATTGATCTAGAGAGTCCAGAGAATAGGCCTAGACTGGTTTGGTTCCGATCGGGCGAAAAACCAGGGACTAGTTCGCAAAAGTAGGTTTTGGACAAAACTGGCCATAACAATTTTTTCTTGCTCAAATCGAGAATCCGAGATATACATATTGTCCGTCTTGAGCCATGGATCACAGTGATGTAAAAATCTTGATTCTAGGTCAAACGGTCGAGGAGTTATGGGTAATTTAGTACTTTTGGTTTCTGTAGCGCCACCTATGGGCCAATCGGGGTCATACTCTGATAGGTTCTCCCCAAAAGTGTGGCCTACCATCTGGCCGAGTTTCAAGTCTCTAGGCCTTACGGTTTGGGCTGCACGATGCATTTTAGGGCAATTGTTTTTTTTCAAATAGCAAATACAATAGGTTTTCAGCAATAAAGTGCTTGAACACCTAATAAGAATGAGACCTTTTTGACAGTTATAGCGCCACCTATGGTCCAATCTCCATGAAACTTTGCATGCTTCTTCACCATGTTATGACACATATGCTCATCAATTTTTGTGAAGTTTTGACTTTTCGCTTAGGATTTATAGGCTTTTGACTGTATTTTGCCCCGCCTCTTTTCTAAATGACCCTGTTACAGCCAACCAAATGCAAAATTTCAAAAATGTTTCGATAATTATTGATCTAGAGAGTCCAGAGAATAGGCCTAGACTGGTTTGGTTCCGATGGGGCGAAAAACCAGGGACTAGTTCGCAAAAGTAGGTTTTGGACAAAACTGGCCATAACATTTTTTTCTTGCTCAAATCGAGAATCCGAGATATACATCTTGTCCGTCTTGAGCCATGGATCACAGTGATGTAAAAATCTTGATTCTAGGTCAAACGGTCGAGGAGTTATGGGTAATTTAGTACTTTTGGTTTCTGTAGCGCCACCTATGGGCCAATCGGGGTCATACTCTGATAGGTTCTCCCCAAAAGTGTGGCCTACCATCTGGCCGAGTTTCAAGTCTCTAGGCCTTACGGTTTGGGCTGCACGATGCATTTAGGGCAATTTTTTATTTCAAATAGCAAATACAATAGGTTTTCAGCACTAAAGTGCTTGAACACCTAATAAGAATGAGACCTTTTTGACAGTTATAGCGCCACCTATGGTCCGATCTCCATCAAACTTTGCATGCTTCTTCACCATGTTATGACACATATGCTCATCAATTTTTGTGAAGTTTTGACTTTTCGTTTAGGATTTATAGGCTTTTGACTGTATTTTGCCCCGCCCCTTTTCTAAATGACCCTGTTACAGCCAACCAAATGCAAAATTTCAAAAAATTTTCGATAATTATTGATCTAGAGAGTCCAGAGAATAGGCCTAGACTGGTTTGGTTCCGATCGGGCGAAAAACCAGGGACTAGTTCGCAAAAGTAGGTTTTGGACAAATATGGCCAAAACAAATTTTCAGTGATGTAAAAATCTTGATTCTAGGTCAAACGGTCGAGGAGTTATGGGTAATTTAGTACTTTTGGTTTCTGTAGTGCCACCTATGGGCCAATCGGGGTCATACTCTGATAGGTTCTCCCCAAAAGTGTGGCCTACCATCTGGCCGAGTTTCAAGTCTCTAGGCCTTACGGTTTGGGCTGCACGATGCGTTTTAGGGCAATTTTTTTTTTCAAATAGCAAATACAATAGGTTTTCAGCAATAAAGTGCTTGAACACCTAATAAGAATGAGACCTTTTTGACAGTTATAGCGCCACCTATGGTCCAATCTCCATGAAACTTTGCATGCTTCTTCACCATGTTATGACATATGCTCATCAATTTTTGTGAAGTTTTGACTTTTCGTTTAGGATTTATAGGCTTTTGACTGTATTTTGCCCGCCCCTTTTCTAAATGACCCTGTTACAGCCAACCAAATGCAAAATTTCAAAATTTTTTCGATAATTATTGATCTAGAGAGTCCAGAGAATAGGCCTAGACTGGTTTGGTTCCGATCGGGCGAAAAACCAGGGACTAGTTCGCAAAAGTAGGTTTTGGACAAAACTGGCCATAACAATTTTTTCTTGCTCAAATCGAGAATCCGAGATATACATATTGTCCGTCTTGAGCCATGGATCACAGTGATGTAAAAATCTTGATTCTAGGTCAAACGGTCGAGGAGTTATGGGTAATTTAGTACTTTTGGTTTCTGTAGCGCCACCTATGGGCCAATCGGGGTCATACTCTGATAGGTTCTCCCCAAAAGTGTGGCCTACCATCTGGCCGAGTTTCAAGTCTCTAGGCCTTACGGTTTGGGCTGCACGATGCGTTTTAGGGCAATTTTTTTTTTCAAATAGCAAATACAATAGGTTTTCAGCACTAAAGTGCTTGAACACCTAATAAGAATGAGACCTTTTTGACAGTTATAGCGCCACCTATGGTCCGATCTCCATGAAACTTTGCATGCTTCTTCACCATGTTATGACACATATGCTCATCAATTTTTGTGAAGTTTTGACTTTTCGTTTAGGATTTATAGGCTTTTGACTGTATTTTGCCCCGCCCCTTTTCTAAATGACCCTGTTACAGCCAACCAAATGCAAAATTTCAAAAAATTTTTCGATAATTATTGATCTAGAGAGTCCAGAGAATAGGCCTAGACTGGTTTGGTTCCGATCAGGCGAAAAACCAGGGACTAGTTCGCAAAAGTAGGTTTTGGACAAAACTAGCCATAACAATTTTTCTTGCTCAAATCGAGAATCCGAGATATACATCTTGTCCGTCTTGAGCCATGGATCACAGTGATGTAAAAATCTTGATTCTAGGTCAAACGGTCGAGGAGTTATGGGTAATTTAGTACTTTTGGTTTCTGTAGCGCCACCTATGGGCCAATCGGGGTCATACTCTGATAGGTTCTCCCCAAAAGTGTGGCCTACCATCTGGCCGAGTTTCAAGTCTCTAGGCCTTACGGTTTGGGCTGCACGATGCGTTTTAGGGCAATTTTTTTTTTCAAATAGCAAATACAATAGGTTTTCAGCACTAAAGTGCTTGAACACCTAATAAGAATGAGACCTTTTTGACAGTTATAGCGCCACCTATGGTCCGATCTCGATGAAACTTTGCATGCTTCTTCACCATGTTACGACACATATGCTCATCAATTTTTGTGAAGTTTTGACTTTTCGTTTAGGATTTATAGGCTTTTGACTGTATTTTGCCCCGCCCCTTTTCTAAATGACCCTGTTACAGCCAACCAAATGCAAAATTTCAAATTTTTTCGATAATTATTGATCTAGAGAGTCCAGAGAATAGGCCTAGACTGGTTTGGTTCCGATCGGGCGAAAAACCAGGGACTAGTTCGCAAAAGTAGGTTTTGGACAAAACTGGCCATAACAATTTTTTCTTGCTCAAATCGAGAATCCGAGATATACATATTGTCCGTCTTGAGCCATGGATCACAGTGATGTAAAAATCTTGATTCTAGGTCAAACGGTCGAGGAGTTATGGGTAATTTAGTACTTTTGGTTTCTGTAGCGCCACCTATGGGCCAATCGGGGTCATACTCTGATAGGTTCTCCCCAAAAGTGTGGCCTACCATCTGGCCGAGTTTCAAGTCTCTAGGCCTTACGGTTTGGGCTGCACGATGCATTTTAGGGCAATTGTTTTTTTTCAAATAGCAAATACAGTAGGTTTTCAGCAATAAAGTGCTTGAACACCTAATAAGAATGAGACCTTTTTGACAGTTATAGCGCCACCTATGGTCCAATCTCCATGAAACTTTGCATGCTTCTTCACCATGTTATGACACATATGCTCATCAATTTTTGTGAAGTTTTGACTTTTCGTTTAGGATTTATAGGCTTTTGACTGTATTTTGCCCCGCCCCTTTTCTAAATGACCCTGTTACAGCCAACCAAATGCAAAATTTCAAATTTTTTCGATAATTATTGATCTAGAGAGTCCAGAGAATAGGCCTAGACTGGTTTGGTTCCGATCGGGCGAAAAACCAGGGACTAGTTCGCAAAAGTAGGTTTTGGACAAAACTGGCCATAACAATTTTTTCTTGCTCAAATCGAGAATCCGAGATATACATATTGTCCGTCTTGAGCCATGGATCACAGTGATGTAAAAATCTTGATTCTAGGTCAAACGGTTGAGGAGTTATGGGTAATTTAGTACTTTTGGTTTCTGTAGCGCCACCTATGGGCCAATCGGGGTCATACTCTGATAGGTTCTCCCCAAAAGTGTGGCCTACCATCTGGCCGAGTTTCAAGTCTCTAGGCCTTACGGTTTGGGCTGCACGATGCATTTTAGGGCAATTGTTTTTTTTCAAATAGCAAATACAGTAGGTTTTCAGCAATAAAGTGCTTGAACACCTAATAAGAATGAGACCTTTTTGACAGTTATAGCGCCACCTATGGTTCAATCTCCATGAAACTTTGCATGCTTCTTCACCATGTTATGACACATATGCTCATCAATTTTTGTGAAGTTTTGACTTTTCGTTTAGGATTTATAGGCTTTTGACTGTATTTTGCCCCGCCCCTTTTCTAAATGACCCTGTTACAGCCAACCAAATGCAAAATTTCAAATTTTTTCGATAATTATTGATCTAGAGAGTCCAGAGAATAGGCCTAGACTGGTTTGGTTCCGATCGGGCGAAAAACCAGGGACTAGTTCGCAAAAGTAGGTTTTGGACAAAACTGGCCATAACAATTTTTTCTTGCTCAAATCGAGAATCCGAGATATACATATTGTCCGTCTTGAGCCATGGATCACAGTGATGTAAAAATCTTGATTCTAGGTCAAACGGTTGAGGAGTTATGGGTAATTTAGTACTTTTGGTTTCTGTAGCGCCACCTATGGGCCAATCGGGGTCATACTCTGATAGGTTCTCCCCAAAAGTGTGGCCTACCATCTGGCCGAGTTTCAAGTCTCTAGGCCTTACGGTTTGGGCTGCACGATGCGTTTTAGGGCAATTGTTTTTTTTTCAAATAGCAAATACAATAGGTTTTCAGCAATAAAGTGCTTGAACACCTAATAAGAATGAGACCTTTTTGACAGTTATAGCGCCACCTATGGTCCAATCTCCATGAAACTTTGCATGCTTCTTCACCATGTTATGACACATATGCTCATCAATTTTTGTGAAGTTTTGACTTTTCGTTTAGGATTTATAGGCTTTTGACTGTATTTTGCCCGCCCCTTTTCTAAATGACCCTGTTACAGCCAACCAAATGCAAAATTTCAAAATTTTTTCGATAATTATTGATCTAGAGAGTCCAGAGAATAGGCCTAGACTGGTTTGGTTCCGATCGGGCGAAAAACCAGGGACTAGTTCGCAAAAGTAGGTTTTGGACAAAACTGGCCATAACAATTTTTTCTTGCTCAAATCGAGAATCCGAGATATACATATTGTCCGTCTTGAGCCATGGATCACAGTGATGTAAAAATCTTGATTCTAGGTCAAACGGTCGAGGAGTTATGGGTAATTTAGTACTTTTGGTTTCTGTAGCGCCACCTATGGGCCAATCGGGGTCATACTCTGATAGGTTCTCCCCAAAAGTGTGGCCTACCATCTGGCCGAGTTTCAAGTCTCTAGGCCTTACGGTTTGGGCTGCACGATGCATTTTAGGGCAATTGTTTTTTTTCAAATAGCAAATACAATAGGTTTTCAGCAATAAAGTGCTTGAACACCTAATAAGAATGAGACCTTTTTGACAGTTATAGCGCCACCTATGGTCCAATCTCCATGAAACTTTGCATGCTTCTTCACCATGTTATGACACATATGCTCATCAATTTTTGTGAAGTTTTGACTTTTCGCTTAGGATTTATAGGCTTTTGACTGTATTTTGCCCCGCCTCTTTTCTAAATGACCCTGTTACAGCCAACCAAATGCAAAATTTCAAAAATGTTTCGATAATTATTGATCTAGAGAGTCCAGAGAATAGGCCTAGACTGGTTTGGTTCCGATGGGGCGAAAAACCAGGGACTAGTTCGCAAAAGTAGGTTTTGGACAAAACTGGCCATAACATTTTTTTCTTGCTCAAATCGAGAATCCGAGATATACATCTTGTCCGTCTTGAGCCATGGATCACAGTGATGTAAAAATCTTGATTCTAGGTCAAACGGTCGAGGAGTTATGGGTAATTTAGTACTTTTGGTTTCTGTAGCGCCACCTATGGGCCAATCGGGGTCATACTCTGATAGGTTCTCCCCAAAAGTGTGGCCTACCATCTGGCCGAGTTTCAAGTCTCTAGGCCTTACGGTTTGGGCTGCACGATGCATTTAGGGCAATTTTTTATTTCAAATAGCAAATACAATAGGTTTTCAGCACTAAAGTGCTTGAACACCTAATAAGAATGAGACCTTTTTGACAGTTATAGCGCCACCTATGGTCCGATCTCCATCAAACTTTGCATGCTTCTTCACCATGTTATGACACATATGCTCATCAATTTTTGTGAAGTTTTGACTTTTCGTTTAGGATTTATAGGCTTTTGACTGTATTTTGCCCCGCCCCTTTTCTAAATGACCCTGTTACAGCCAACCAAATGCAAAATTTCAAAAAATTTTCGATAATTATTGATCTAGAGAGTCCAGAGAATAGGCCTAGACTGGTTTGGTTCCGATCGGGCGAAAAACCAGGGACTAGTTCGCAAAAGTAGGTTTTGGACAAATATGGCCAAAACAAATTTTCAGTGATGTAAAAATCTTGATTCTAGGTCAAACGGTCGAGGAGTTATGGGTAATTTAGTACTTTTGGTTTCTGTAGTGCCACCTATGGGCCAATCGGGGTCATACTCTGATAGGTTCTCCCCAAAAGTGTGGCCTACCATCTGGCCGAGTTTCAAGTCTCTAGGCCTTACGGTTTGGGCTGCACGATGCGTTTTAGGGCAATTTTTTTTTTCAAATAGCAAATACAATAGGTTTTCAGCAATAAAGTGCTTGAACACCTAATAAGAATGAGACCTTTTTGACAGTTATAGCGCCACCTATGGTCCAATCTCCATGAAACTTTGCATGCTTCTTCACCATGTTATGACATATGCTCATCAATTTTTGTGAAGTTTTGACTTTTCGTTTAGGATTTATAGGCTTTTGACTGTATTTTGCCCGCCCCTTTTCTAAATGACCCTGTTACAGCCAACCAAATGCAAAATTTCAAAATTTTTTCGATAATTATTGATCTAGAGAGTCCAGAGAATAGGCCTAGACTGGTTTGGTTCCGATCGGGCGAAAAACCAGGGACTAGTTCGCAAAAGTAGGTTTTGGACAAAACTGGCCATAACAATTTTTTCTTGCTCAAATCGAGAATCCGAGATATACATATTGTCCGTCTTGAGCCATGGATCACAGTGATGTAAAAATCTTGATTCTAGGTCAAACGGTCGAGGAGTTATGGGTAATTTAGTACTTTTGGTTTCTGTAGCGCCACCTATGGGCCAATCGGGGTCATACTCTGATAGGTTCTCCCCAAAAGTGTGGCCTACCATCTGGCCGAGTTTCAAGTCTCTAGGCCTTACGGTTTGGGCTGCACGATGCGTTTTAGGGCAATTTTTTTTTTCAAATAGCAAATACAATAGGTTTTCAGCACTAAAGTGCTTGAACACCTAATAAGAATGAGACCTTTTTGACAGTTATAGCGCCACCTATGGTCCGATCTCCATGAAACTTTGCATGCTTCTTCACCATGTTATGACACATATGCTCATCAATTTTTGTGAAGTTTTGACTTTTCGTTTAGGATTTATAGGCTTTTGACTGTATTTTGCCCCGCCCCTTTTCTAAATGACCCTGTTACAGCCAACCAAATGCAAAATTTCAAAAAATTTTTCGATAATTATTGATCTAGAGAGTCCAGAGAATAGGCCTAGACTGGTTTGGTTCCGATCAGGCGAAAAACCAGGGACTAGTTCGCAAAAGTAGGTTTTGGACAAAACTAGCCATAACAATTTTTCTTGCTCAAATCGAGAATCCGAGATATACATCTTGTCCGTCTTGAGCCATGGATCACAGTGATGTAAAAATCATGATTCTAGGTCAAACGGTCGAGGAGTTATGGGTAATTTAGTACTTTTGGTTTCTGTAGCGCCACCTATGGGCCAATCGGGGTCATACTCTGATAGGTTCTCCCCAAAAGTGTGGCCTACCATCTGGCCGAGTTTCAAGTCTCTAGGCCTTACGGTTTGGGCTGCACGATGCGTTTTAGGGCAATTTTTTTTTTCAAATAGCAAATACAATAGGTTTTCAGCACTAAAGTGCTTGAACACCTAATAAGAATGAGACCTTTTTGACAGTTATAGCGCCACCTATGGTCCGATCTCCATGAAACTTTGCATGCTTCTTCACCATGTTATGACACATATGCTCATCAATTTTTGTGAAGTTTTGACTTTTCGTTTAGGATTTATAGGCTTTTGACTGTATTTTGCCCCGCCCCTTTTCTAAATGACCCTGTTACAGCCAACCAAATGCAAAATTTCAAATTTTTTCGATAATTATTGATCTAGAGAGTCCAGAGAATAGGCCTAGACTGGTTTGGTTCCGATCGGGCGAAAAACCAGGGACTAGTTTGCAAAAGTAGGTTTTGGACAAATATGGCCAAAACAAATTTTCAGTGATGTAAAAATCTTGATTCTAGGTCAAACGGTCGAGGAGTTATGGGTAATTTAGTACTTTTGGTTTCTGTAGCGCCACCTATGGGCCAATCGGGGTCATACTCTGATAGGTTCTCCCCAAAAGTGTGGCCTACCATCTGGCCGAGTTTCAAGTCTCTAGGCCTTACGGTTTGGGCTGCACGATGCGTTTTAGGGCAATTTTTTTTTTCAAATAGCAAATACAATAGGTTTTCAGCACTAAAGTGCTTGAACACCTAATAAGAATGAGACCTTTTTGACAGTTATAGCGCCACCTATGGTCCGATCTCCATGAAACTTTGCATGCTTCTTCACCATGTTATGACACATATGCTCATCAATTTTTGTGAAGTTTTGACTTTTCGTTTAGGATTTATAGGCTTTTGACTGTATTTTGCCCCGCCCCTTTTCTAAATGACCCTGTTACAGCCAACCAAATGCAAAATTTCAAAAAATTTTCGATAATTATTGATCTAGAGAGTCCAGAGAATAGGCCTAGACTGGTTTGGTTCCGATCAGGCGAAAAACCAGGGACTAGTTCGCAAAAGTAGGTTTTGGACAAATATGGCCAAAACAAATTTTCAGTGATGTAAAAATCTTGATTCTAGGTCAAACGGTCGAGGAGTTATGGGTAATTTAGTACTTTTGGTTTCTGTAGCGCCACCTATGGGCCAATCGGGGTCATACTCTGATAGGTTCTCCCCAAAAGTGTGGCCTACCATCTGGCCGAGTTTCAAGTCTCTAGGCCTTACGGTTTGGGCTGCACGATGCGTTTTAGGGCAATTTTTTTTTTCAAATAGCAAATACAATAGGTTTTCAGCACTAAAGTGCTTGAACACCTAATAAGAATGAGACCTTTTTGACAGTTATAGCGCCACCTATGGTCCGATCTCCATGAAACTTTGCATGCTTCTTCACCATGTTATGACACATATGCTCATCAATTTTTGTGAAGTTTTGACTTTTCGTTTAGGATTTATAGGCTTTTGACTGTATTTTGCCCCGCCCCTTTTCTAAATGACCCTGTTACAGCCAACCAAATGCAAAATTTCAAAAAATTTTCGATAATTATTGATCTAGAGAGTCCAGAGAATAGGCCTAGACTGGTTTGGTTCCGATCAGGCGAAAAACCAGGGACTAGTTCGCAAAAGTAGGTTTTGGACAAAACTAGCCATAACAATTTTTCTTGCTCAAATCGAGAATCCGAGATATACATCTTGTCCGTCTTGAGCCATGGATCACAGTGATGTAAAAATCTTGATTCTAGGTCAAACGGTCGAGGAGTTATGGGTAATTTAGTACTTTTGGTTTCTGTAGCGCCACCTATGGGCCAATCGGGGTCATACTCTGATAGGTTCTCCCCAAAAG
This sequence comes from Gila orcuttii, assembly GCA_026230005.1. Taxonomy (NCBI): domain Eukaryota; kingdom Metazoa; phylum Chordata; class Actinopteri; order Cypriniformes; family Leuciscidae; genus Gila; species Gila orcuttii. The sequence continues at coordinate 36,159,894 of JAPDVR010000005.1, read as the reverse complement.
TGTGGCCTACCATCTGGCCGAGTTTCAAGTCTCTAGGCCTTACGGTTTGGGCTGCACGATGCGTTTTAGGGCAATTTTTTTTTTCAAATAGCAAATACAATAGGTTTTCAGCACTAAAGTGCTTGAACACCTAATAAGAATGAGACCTTTTTGACAGTTATAGCGCCACCTATGGTCCGATCTCCATGAAACTTTGCATGCTTCTTCACCATGTTATGACACATATGCTCATCAATTTTTGTGAAGTTTTGACTTTTCGTTTAGGATTTATAGGCTTTTGACTGTATTTTGCCCCGCCCCTTTTCTAAATGACCCTGTTACAGCCAACCAAATGCAAAATTTCAAAAAATTTTCGATAATTATTGATCTAGAGAGTCCAGAGAATAGGCCTAGACTGGTTTGGTTCCGATCAGGCGAAAAACCAGGGACTAGTTCGCAAAAGTAGGTTTTGGACAAAACTAGCCATAACAATTTTTTCTTGCTCAAATCGAGAATCCGAGATATACATCTTGTCCGTCTTGAGCCATGGATCACAGTGATGTAAAAATCTTGATTCTAGGTCAAACGGTCGAGGAGTTATGGGTAATTTAGTACTTTTGGTTTCTGTAGCGCCACCTATGGGCCAATCGGGGTCATACTCTGATAGGTTCTCCCCAAAAGTGTGGCCTACCATCTGGCCGGGTTTCAAGTCTCTAGGCCTTACGGTTTGGGCTGCACGATGCGTTTTAGGGCAATTTTTTTTTTCAAATAGCAAATACAATAGGTTTTCAGCACTAAAGTGCTTGAACACCTAATAAGAATGAGACCTTTTTGACAGTTATAGCGCCACCTATGGTCCGATCTCCATGAAACTTTGCATGCTTCTTCACCATGTTATGACACATATGCTCATCAATTTTTGTGAAGTTTTGACTTTTCGTTTAGGATTTATAGGCTTTTGACTGTATTTTGCCCCGCCCCTTTTCTAAATGACCCTGTTACAGCCAACCAAATGCAAAATTTCAAATTTTTTCGATAATTATTGATCTAGAGAGTCCAGAGAATAGGCCTAGACTGGTTTGGTTCCGATCGGGCGAAAAACCAGGGACTAGTTTGCAAAAGTAGGTTTTGGACAAATATGGCCAAAACAAATTTTCAGTGATGTAAAAATCTTGATTCTAGGTCGAACGGTCGAGGAGTTATGGGTAATTTAGTACTTTTGGTTTCTGTAGCGCCACCTATGGGCCAATCGGGGTCATACTCTGATAGGTTCTCCCCAAAAGTGTGGCCTACCATCTGGCCGAGTTTCAAGTCTCTAGGCCTTACGGTTTGGGCTGCACGATGCGTTTTAGGGCAATTTTTTTTTTCAAATAGCAAATACAATAGGTTTTCAGCACTAAAGTGCTTGAACACCTAATAAGAATGAGACCTTTTTGACAGTTATAGCGCCACCTATGGTCCGATCTCCATGAAACTTTGCATGCTTCTTCACCATGTTATGACACATATGCTCATCAATTTTTGTGAAGTTTTGACTTTTCGTTTAGGATTTATAGGCTTTTGACTGTATTTTGCCCCGCCCCTTTTCTAAATGACCCTGTTACAGCCAACCAAATGCAAAATTTCAAAAATTTTTCGATAATTATTGATCTAGAGAGTCCAGAGAATAGGCCTAGACTGGTTTGGTTCCGATCAGGCGAAAAACCAGGGACTAGTTCGCAAAAGTAGGTTTTGGACAAATATGGCCAAAACAAATTTTCAGTGATGTAAAAATCTTGATTCTAGGTCAAACGGTCGAGGAGTTATGGGTAATTTAGTACTTTTGGTTTCTGTAGCGCCACCTATGGGCCAATCGGGGTCATACTCTGATAGGTTCTCCCCAAAAGTGTGGCCTACCATCTGGCCGAGTTTCAAGTCTCTAGGCCTTACGGTTTGGGCTGCACGATGCGTTTTAGGGCAATTTTTTTTTTCAAATAGCAAATACAATAGGTTTTCAGCACTAAAGTGCTTGAACACCTAATAAGAATGAGACCTTTTTGACAGTTATAGCGCCACCTATGGTCCGATCTCCATGAAACTTTGCATGCTTCTTCACCATGTTATGACACATATGCTCATCAATTTTTGTGAAGTTTTGACTTTTCGTTTAGGATTTATAGGCTTTTGACTGTATTTTGCCCCGCCCCTTTTCTAAATGACCCTGTTACAGCCAACCAAATGCAAAATTTCAAAAAATTTTCGATAATTATTGATCTAGAGAGTCCAGAGAATAGGCCTAGACTGGTTTGGTTCCGATCAGGCGAAAAACCAGGGACTAGTTTGCAAAAGTAGGTTTTGGACAAAACTAGCCATAACAATTTTTTCTTGCTCAAATCGAGAATCCGAGATATACATCTTGTCCGTCTTGAGCCATGGATCACAGTGATGTAAAAATCTTGATTCTAGGTCAAACGGTCGAGGAGTTATGGGTAATTTAGTACTTTTGGTTTCTGTAGCGCCACCTATGGGCCAATCGGGGTCATACTCTGATAGGTTCTCCCCAAAAGTGTGGCCTACCATCTGGCCGAGTTTCAAGTCTCTAGGCCTTACGGTTTGGGCTGCACGATGCGTTTTAGGGCAATTTTTTTTTCAAATAGCAAATACAATAGGTTTTCAGCACTAAAGTGCTTGAACACCTAATAAGAATGAGACCTTTTTGACAGTTATAGCGCCACCTATGGTCCGATCTCCATGAAACTTTGCATGCTTCTTCACCATGTTATGACACATATGCTCATCAATTTTTGTGAAGTTTTGACTTTTCGTTTAGGATTTATAGGCTTTTGACTGTATTTTGCCCCGCCCCTTTTCTAAATGACCCTGTTACAGCCAACCAAATGCAAAATTTCAATTTTTTTCGATAATTATTGATCTAGAGAGTCCAGAGAATAGGCCTAGACTGGTTTGGTTCCGATGGGGCGAAAAACCAGGGACTAGTTTGCAAAAGTAGGTTTTGGACAAATATGGCCATAACAAATTTTCAGTGATGTAAAAATCTTGATTCTAGGTCAAACGGTCGAGGAGTTATGGGTAATTTAGTACTTTTGGTTTCTGTAGCGCCACCTATGGGCCAATCGGGGTCATACTCTGATAGGTTCTCCCCAAAAGTGTGGCCTACCATCTGGCCGAGTTTCAAGTCTCTAGGCCTTACGGTTTGGGCTGCACGATGCGTTTTAGGGCAATTGTTTTTTTCAAATAGGAAATACAATAGATTTTCAGCACTAAAGTGCTTGAACACCTAATAAGAATGAGACCTTTTTGACAGTTATAGCGCCACCTATGGTCCGATCTCCATGAAACTTTGCATGCTTCTTCACCATGTTATGACACATATGCTCATCAATTTTTGTGAAGTTTTGACTTTTCGTTTAGGATTTATAGGCTTTTGACTGTATTTTGCCACGCCCCTTTTCTAAATGACCCTGTTACAGCCAACCAAATGCAAAATTTCAAATTTTTTCAATAATTATTGATCTAGAGAGTCCAGAGAATAGGCCTAGACTGGTTTGGTTCCGATCAGGCGAAAAACCAGGGACTAGTTTGCAAAAGTAGGTTTTGGACAAATATGGCCATAACAAATTTTCAGTGATGTAAAAATCTTGATTCTAGGTCAAACGGTCGAGGAGTTATGGGTAATTTAGTACTTTTGGTTTCTGTAGCGCCACCTATGGGCCAATCGGGGTCATACTCTGATAGGTTCTCCCCAAAAGTGTGGCCTACCATCTGGCCGAGTTTCAAGTCTCTAGGCCTTACGGTTTGGGCTGCACGATGCGTTTTAGGGCAATTTTTTTTTTCAAATAGCAAATACAATAGGTTTTCAGCACTAAAGTGCTTGAACACCTAATAAGAATGAGACCTTTTTGACAGTTATAGCGCCACCTATGGTCCGATCTCCATGAAACTTTGCATGCTTCTTCACCATGTTATGACACAAATGCTCATCAATTTTTGTGAAGTTTTGACTTTTCGTTTAGGATTTATAGGCTTTTGACTGTATTTTGCCCCGCCTCTTTTCTAAATGACCCTGTTACAGCCAACCAAATGCAAAATTTCAAAAATGTTTCGATAATTATTGATCTAGAGAGTCCAGAGAATAGGCCTAGACTGGTTTGGTTCCGATGGGGCGAAAAACCAGGGACTAGTTCGCAAAAGTAGGTTTTGGACAAAACTGGCCATAACATTTTTTTCTTGCTCAAATCGAGAATCCGAGATATACATCTTGTCCGTCTTGAGCCATGGATCACAGTGATGTAAAAATCTTGATTCTAGGTCAAACGGTCGAGGAGTTATGGGTAATTTAGTACTTTTGGTTTCTGTAGCGCCACCTATGGGCCAATCGGGGTCATACTCTGATAGGTTCTCCCCAAAAGTGTGGCCTACCATCTGGCCGAGTTTCAAGTCTCTAGGCCTTACGGTTTGGGCTGCACGATGCGTTTTAGGGCAATTTTTTTTTCAAATAGCAAATACAATAGGTTTTCAGCACTAAAGTGCTTGAACACCTAATAAGAATGAGACCTTTTTGACAGTTATAGCGCCACCTATGGTCCGATCTCCATGAAACTTTGCATGCTTCTTCACCATGTTATGACACATATGCTCATCAATTTTTGTGAAGTTTTGACTTTTCGTTTAGGATTTATAGGCTTTTGACTGTATTTTGCCCCGCCCCTTTTCTAAATGACCCTGTTACAGCCAACCAAATGCAAAATTTCAAATTTTTTCGATAATTATTGATCTAGAGAGTCCAGAGAATAGGCCTAGACTGGTTTGGTTCCGATCGGGCGAAAAACCAGGGACTAGTTTGCAAAAGTAGGTTTTGGACAAATATGGCCATAACAAATTTTCAGTGATGTAAAAATCTTGATTCTAGGTCAAACGGTCGAGGAGTTATGGGTAATTTAGTACTTTTGGTTTCTGTAGCGCCACCTATGGGCCAATCGGGGTCATACTCTGATAGGTTCTCCCCAAAAGTGTGGCCTACCATCTGGCCGAGTTTCAAGTCTCTAGGCCTTACGGTTTGGGCTGCACGATGCGTTTTAGGGCAATTTTTTTTTTCAAATAGGAAATACAATAGATTTTCAGCACTAAAGTGCTTGAACACCTAATAAGAATGAGACCTTTTTGACAGTTATAGCGCCACCTATGGTCCGATCTCCATGAAACTTTGCATGCTTCTTCACCATGTTATGACACATATGCTCATCAATTTTTGTGAAGTTTTGACTTTTCGTTTAGGATTTATAGGCTTTTGACTGTATTTTGCCCCGCCCCTTTTCTAAATGACCCTGTTACAGCCAACCAAATGCAAAATTTCAAAAAATTTTCGATAATTATTGATCTAGAGAGTCCAGAGAATAGGCCTAGACTGGTTTGGTTCCGATCAGGCGAAAAACCAGGGACTAGTTCGCAAAAGTAGGTTTTGGACAAAACTAGCCATAACAATTTTTCTTGCTCAAATCGAGAATCCGAGATATACATCTTGTCCGTCTTGAGCCATGGATCACAGTGATGTAAAAATCTTGATTCTAGGTCAAACGGTCGAGGAGTTATGGGTAATTTAGTACTTTTGGTTTCTGTAGCGCCACCTATGGGCCAATCGGGGTCATACTCTGATAGGTTCTCCCCAAAAGTGTGGCCTACCATCTGGCCGAGTTTCAAGTCTCTAGGCCTTACGGTTTGGGCTGCACGATGCGTTTTAGGGCAATTTTTTTTTTCAAATAGCAAATACAATAGGTTTTCAGCACTAAAGTGCTTGAACACCTAATAAGAATGAGACCTTTTTGACAGTTATAGCGCCACCTATGGTCCGATCTCCATGAAACTTTGCATGCTTCTTCACCATGTTATGACACATATGCTCATCAATTTTTGTGAAGTTTTGACTTTTCGTTTAGGATTTATAGGCTTTTGACTGTATTTTGCCCCGCCCCTTTTCTAAATGACCCTGTTACAGCCAACCAAATGCAAAATTTCAAATTTTTTCGATAATTATTGATCTAGAGAGTCCAGAGAATAGGCCTAGACTGGTTTGGTTCCGATCGGGCGAAAAACCAGGGACTAGTTTGCAAAAGTAGGTTTTGGACAAATATGGCCAAAACAAATTTTCAGTGATGTAAAAATCTTGATTCTAGGTCAAACGGTCGAGGAGTTATGGGTAATTTAGTACTTTTGGTTTCTGTAGCGCCACCTATGGGCCAATCGGGGTCATACTCTGATAGGTTCTCCCCAAAAGTGTGGCCTACCATCTGGCCGAGTTTCAAGTCTCTAGGCCTTACGGTTTGGGCTGCACGATGCGTTTTAGGGCAATTTTTTTTTTCAAATAGCAAATACAATAGGTTTTCAGCACTAAAGTGCTTGAACACCTAATAAGAATGAGACCTTTTTGACAGTTATAGCGCCACCTATGGTCCGATCTCCATGAAACTTTGCATGCTTCTTCACCATTTTATGACACATATGCTCATCAATTTTTGTGAAGTTTTGACTTTTCGTTTAGGATTTATAGGCTTTTGACTGTATTTTGCCCCGCCCCTTTTCTAAATGACCCTGTTACAGCCAACCAAATGCAAAATTTCAAAAATTTTTCGATAATTATTGATCTAGAGAGTCCAGAGAATAGGCCTAGACTGGTTTGGTTCCGATCAGGCGAAAAACCAGGGACTAGTTCGCAAAAGTAGGTTTTGGACAAATATGGCCAAAACAAATTTTCAGTGATGTAAAAATCTTGATTCTAGGTCAAACGGTCGAGGAGTTATGGGTAATTTAGTACTTTTGGTTTCTGTAGCGCCACCTATGGGCCAATCGGGGTCATACTCTGATAGGTTCTCCCCAAAAGTGTGGCCTACCATCTGGCCGAGTTTCAAGTCTCTAGGCCTTACGGTTTGGGCTGCACGATGCGTTTTAGGGCAATTTTTTTTTTCAAATAGCAAATACAATAGGTTTTCAGCACTAAAGTGCTTGAACACCTAATAAGAATGAGACCTTTTTGACAGTTATAGCGCCACCTATGGTCCGATCTCCATGAAACTTTGCATGCTTCTTCACCATGTTATGACACATATGCTCATCAATTTTTGTGAAGTTTTGACTTTTCGTTTAGGATTTATAGGCTTTTGACTGTATTTTGCCCCGCCCCTTTTCTAAATGACCCTGTTACAGCCAACCAAATGCAAAATTTCAAAAAATTTTCGATAATTATTGATCTAGAGAGTCCAGAGAATAGGCCTAGACTGGTTTGGTTCCGATCAGGCGAAAAACCAGGGACTAGTTCGCAAAAGTAGGTTTTGGACAAAACTAGCCATAACAATTGTTCTTGCTCAAATCGAGAATCCGAGATATACATCTTGTCCGTCTTGAGCCATGGATCACAGTGATGTAAAAATCTTGATTCTAGGTCAAACGGTCGAGGAGTTATGGGTAATTTAGTACTTTTGGTTTCTGTAGCGCCACCTATGGGCCAATCGGGGTCATACTCTGATAGGTTCTCCCCAAAAGTGTGGCCTACCATCTGGCCGAGTTTCAAGTCTCTAGGCCTTACGGTTTGGGCTGCACGATGCGTTTTAGGGCAATTTTTTTTTTCAAATAGCAAATACAATAGGTTTTCAGCACTAAAGTGCTTGAACACCTAATAAGAATGAGACCTTTTTGACAGTTATAGCGCCACCTATGGTCCGATCTCCATGAAACTTTGCATGCTTCTTCACCATGTTATGACACATATGCTCATCAATTTTTGTGAAGTTTTGACTTTTCGTTTAGGATTTATAGGCTTTTGACTGTATTTTGCCCCGCCCCTTTTCTAAATGACCCTGTTACAGCCAACCAAATGCAAAATTTCAAAAAATTTTCGATAATTATTGATCTAGAGAGTCCAGAGAATAGGCCTAGACTGGTTTGGTTCCGATCAGGCGAAAAACCAGGGACTAGTTCGCAAAAGTAGGTTTTGGACAAAACTAGCCATAACAATTTTTTCTTGCTCAAATCGAGAATCCGAGATATACATCTTGTCCGTCTTGAGCCATGGATCACAGTGATGTAAAAATCTTGATTCTAGGTCAAACGGTCGAGGAGTTATGGGTAATTTAGTACTTTTGGTTTCTGTAGCGCCACCTATGGGCCAATCGGGGTCATACTCTGATAGGTTCTCCCCAAAAGTGTGGCCTACCATCTGGCCGGGTTTCAAGTCTCTAGGCCTTACGGTTTGGGCTGCACGATGCGTTTTAGGGCAATTTTTTTTTTCAAATAGCAAATACAATAGGTTTTCAGCACTAAAGTGCTTGAACACCTAATAAGAATGAGACCTTTTTGACAGTTATAGCGCCACCTATGGTCCGATCTCCATGAAACTTTGCATGCTTCTTCACCATGTTATGACACATATGCTCATCAATTTTTGTGAAGTTTTGACTTTTCGTTTAGGATTTATAGGCTTTTGACTGTATTTTGCCCCGCCCCTTTTCTAAATGACCCTGTTACAGCCAACCAAATGCAAAATTTCAAATTTTTTCGATAATTATTGATCTAGAGAGTCCAGAGAATAGGCCTAGACTGGTTTGGTTCCGATCGGGCGAAAAACCAGGGACTAGTTTGCAAAAGTAGGTTTTGGACAAATATGGCCAAAACAAATTTTCAGTGATGTAAAAATCTTGATTCTAGGTCAAACGGTCGAGGAGTTATGGGTAATTTAGTACTTTTGGTTTCTGTAGCGCCACCTATGGGCCAATCGGGGTCATACTCTGATAGGTTCTCCCCAAAAGTGTGGCCTACCATCTGGCCGAGTTTCAAGTCTCTAGGCCTTACGGTTTGGGCTGCACGATGCGTTTTAGGGCAATTTTTTTTTTCAAATAGCAAATACAATAGGTTTTCAGCACTAAAGTGCTTGAACACCTAATAAGAATGAGACCTTTTTGACAGTTATAGCGCCACCTATGGTCCGATCTCCATGAAACTTTGCATGCTTCTTCACCATGTTATGACACATATGCTCATCAATTTTTGTGAAGTTTTGACTTTTCGTTTAGGATTTATAGGCTTTTGACTGTATTTTGCCCCGCCCCTTTTCTAAATGACCCTGTTACAGCCAACCAAATGCAAAATTTCAAAAATTTTTCGATAATTATTGATCTAGAGAGTCCAGAGAATAGGCCTAGACTGGTTTGGTTCCGATCAGGCGAAAAACCAGGGACTAGTTCGCAAAAGTAGGTTTTGGACAAATATGGCCAAAACAAATTTTCAGTGATGTAAAAATCTTGATTCTAGGTCAAACGGTCGAGGAGTTATGGGTAATTTAGTACTTTTGGTTTCTGTAGCGCCACCTATGGGCCAATCGGGGTCATACTCTGATAGGTTCTCCCCAAAAGTGTGGCCTACCATCTGGCCGAGTTTCAAGTCTCTAGGCCTTACGGTTTGGGCTGCACGATGCGTTTTAGGGCAATTTTTTTTTTCAAATAGCAAATACAATAGGTTTTCAGCACTAAAGTGCTTGAACACCTAATAAGAATGAGACCTTTTTGACAGTTATAGCGCCACCTATGGTCCGATCTCCATGAAACTTTGCATGCTTCTTCACCATGTTATGACACATATGCTCATCAATTTTTGTGAAGTTTTGACTTTTCGTTTAGGATTTATAGGCTTTTGACTGTATTTTGCCCCGCCCCTTTTCTAAATGACCCTGTTACAGCCAACCAAATGCAAAATTTCAAAAATTTTTCGATAATTATTGATCTAGAGAGTCCAGAGAATAGGCCTAGACTGGTTTGGTTCCGATCAGGCGAAAAACCAGGGACTAGTTCGCAAAAGTAGGTTTTGGACAAAACTAGCCATAACAATTTTTTCTTGCTCAAATCGAGAATCCGAGATATACATCTTGTCCGTCTTGAGCCATGGATCACAGTGATGTAAAAATCTTGATTCTAGGTCAAACGGTCGAGGAGTTATGGGTAATTTAGTACTTTTGGTTTCTGTAGCGCCACCTATGGGCCAATCGGGGTCATACTCTGATAGGTTCTCCCCAAAAGTGTGGCCTACCATCTGGCCGAGTTTCAAGTCTCTAGGCCTTACGGTTTGGGCTGCACGATGCGTTTTAGGGCAAATTTTTTTTTCAAATAGCAAATACAATAGGTTTTCAGCACTAAAGTGCTTGAACACCTAATAAGAATGAGACCTTTTTGACAGTTATAGCGCCACCTATGGTCCGATCTCCATGAAACTTTGCATGCTTCTTCACCATGTTATGACACATATGCTCATCAATTTTTGTGAAGTTTTGACTTTTCGTTTAGGATTTATAGGCTTTTGACTGTATTTTGCCCCGCCCCTTTTCTAAATGACCCTGTTACAGCCAACCAAATGCAAAATTTCAAAAATTTTTCGATAATTATTGATCTAGAGAGTCCAGAGAATAGGCCTAGACTGGTTTGGTTCCGATCAGGCGAAAAACCAGGGACTAGTTCGCAAAAGTAGGTTTTGGACAAATATGGCCAAAACAAATTTTCAGTGATGTAAAAATCTTGATTCTAGGTCAAACGGTCGAGGAGTTATGGGTAATTTAGTACTTTTGGTTTCTGTAGCGCCACCTATGGGCCAATCGGGGTCATACTCTGATAGGTTCTCCCCAAAAGTGTGGCCTACCATCTGGCCGAGTTTCAAGTCTCTAGGCCTTACGGTTTGGGCTGCACGATGCGTTTTAGGGCAATTTTTTTTTTCAAATAGCAAATACAATAGGTTTTCAGCACTAAAGTGCTTGAACACCTAATAAGAATGAGACCTTTTTGACAGTTATAGCGCCACCTATGGTCCGATCTCCATGAAACTTTGCATGCTTCTTCACCATGTTATGACACATATGCTCATCAATTTTTGTGAAGTTTTGACTTTTCGTTTAGGATTTATAGGCTTTTGACTGTATTTTGCCCCGCCCCTTTTCTAAATGACCCTGTTACAGCCAACCAAATGCAAAATTTCAAAAAATTTTCGATAATTATTGATCTAGAGAGTCCAGAGAATAGGCCTAGACTGGTTTGGTTCCGATCAGGCGAAAAACCAGGGACTAGTTCGCAAAAGTAGGTTTTGGACAAAACTAGCCATAACAATTTTTTCTTGCTCAAATCGAGAATCCGAGATATACATCTTGTCCGTCTTGAGCCATGGATCACAGTGATGTAAAAATCTTGATTCTAGGTCAAACGGTCGAGGAGTTATGGGTAATTTAGTACTTTTGGTTTCTGTAGCGCCACCTATGGGCCAATCGGGGTCATACTCTGATAGGTTCTCCCCAAAAGTGTGGCCTACCATCTGGCCGAGTTTCAAGTCTCTAGGCCTTACGGTTTGGGCTGCACGATGCGTTTTAGGGCAATTTTTTTTTCAAATAGCAAATACAATAGGTTTTCAGCACTAAAGTGCTTGAACACCTAATAAGAATGAGACCTTTTTGACAGTTATAGCGCCACCTATGGTCCGATCTCCATGAAACTTTGCATGCTTCTTCACCATGTTATGACACATATGCTCATCAATTTTTGTGAAGTTTTGACTTTTCGTTTAGGATTTATAGGCTTTTGACTGTATTTTGCCCCGCCCCTTTTCTAAATGACCCTGTTACAGCCAACCAAATGCAAAATTTCAAATTTTTTCGATAATTATTGATCTAGAGAGTCCAGAGAATAGGCCTAGACTGGTTTGGTTCCGATGGGGCGAAAAACCAGGGACTAGTTTGCAAAAGTAGGTTTTGGACAAATATGGCCATAACAAATTTTCAGTGATGTAAAAATCTTGATTCTAGGTCAAACGGTCGAGGAGTTATGGGTAATTTAGTACTTTTGGTTTCTGTAGCGCCACCTATGGGCCAATCGGGGTCATACTCTGATAGGTTCTCCCCAAAAGTGTGGCCTACCATCTGGCCGAGTTTCAAGTCTCTAGGCCTTACGGTTTGGGCTGCACGATGCGTTTTAGGGCAATTTTTTTTTTCAAATAGGAAATACAATAGATTTTCAGCACTAAAGTGCTTGAACACCTAATAAGAATGAGACCTTTTTGACAGTTATAGCGCCACCTATGGTCCGATCTCCATGAAACTTTGCATGCTTCTTCACCATGTTATGACACATATGCTCATCAATTTTTGTGAAGTTTTGACTTTTCGTTTAGGATTTATAGGCTTTTGACTGTATTTTGCCACGCCCCTTTTCTAAATGACCCTGTTACAGCCAACCAAATGCAAAATTTCAAATTTTTTCAATAATTATTGATCTAGAGAGTCCAGAGAATAGGCCTAGACTGGTTTGGTTCCGATCAGGCGAAAAACCAGGGACTAGTTTGCAAAAGTAGGTTTTGGACAAATATGGCCATAACAAATTTTCAGTGATGTAAAAATCTTGATTCTAGGTCAAACGGTCGAGGAGTTATGGGTAATTTAGTACTTTTGGTTTCTGTAGCGCCACCTATGGGCCAATCGGGGTCATACTCTGATAGGTTCTCCCCAAAAGTGTGGCCTACCATCTGGCCGAGTTTCAAGTCTCTAGGCCTTACGGTTTGGGCTGCACGATGCGTTTTAGGGCAATTTTTTTTTTCAAATAGCAAATACAATAGGTTTTCAGCACTAAAGTGCTTGAACACCTAATAAGAATGAGACCTTTTTGACAGTTATAGCGCCACCTATGGTCCGATCTCCATGAAACTTTGCATGCTTCTTCACCATGTTATGACACAAATGCTCATCAATTTTTGTGAAGTTTTGACTTTTCGTTTAGGATTTATAGGCTTTTGACTGTATTTTGCCCCGCCTCTTTTCTAAATGACCCTGTTACAGCCAACCAAATGCAAAATTTCAAAAATTTTTCGATAATTATTGATCTAGAGAGTCCAGAGAATAGGCCTAGACTGGTTTGGTTCCGATCGGGCGAAAAACCAGGGACTAGTTCGCAAAAGTAGGTTTTGGACAAAACTGGCCATAACAATTTTTTCTTGCTCAAATCGAGAATCTGAGATATACATATTGTCCGTCTTGAGCCATGGATCACAGTGATGTAAAAATCTTGATTCTAGGTCAAACGGTCGAGGAGTTATGGGTAATTTAGTACTTTTGGTTTCTGTAGCGCCACCTATGGGCCAATCGGGGTCATACTCTGATAGGTTCTCCCCAAAAGTGTGGCCTACCATCTGGCCGAGTTTCAAGTCTCTAGGCCTTACGGTTTGGGCTGCACGATGCGTTTTAGGGCAATTTTTTTTTCAAATAGCAAATACAATAGGTTTTCAGCACTAAAGTGCTTGAACACCTAATAAGAATGAGACCTTTTTGACAGTTATAGCGCCACCTATGGTCCGATCTCCATGAAACTTTGCATGCTTCTTCACCATGTTATGACACATATGCTCATCAATTTTTGTGAAGTTTTGACTTTTCGTTTAGGATTTATAGGCTTTTGACTGTATTTTGCCCCGCCCCTTTTCTAAATGACCCTGTTACAGCCAACCAAATGCAAAATTTCAAAAAATTTTCGATAATTATTGATCTAGAGAGTCCAGAGAATAGGCCTAGACTGGTTTGGTTCCGATCAGGCGAAAAACCAGGGACTAGTTCGCAAAAGTAGGTTTTGGACAAAACTGGCCATAACAATTTTTTCTTGCTCAAATCGAGAATCTGAGATATACATCTTGTCCGTCTTGAGCCATGGATCACAGTGATGTAAAACTCTTGATTCTAGGTCAAACGGTCGAGGAGTTATGGGTAATTTAGTACTTTTGGTTTCTGTAGCGCCACCTATGGGCCAATCGGGGTCATACTCTGATAGGTTCTCCCCAAAAGTGTGGCCTACCATCTGGCCGAGTTTCAAGTCTCTAGGCCTTACGGTTTGGGCTGCACGATGCGTTTTAGGGCAATTTTTTTTTTCAAATAGCAAATACAATAGGTTCCCTTACGAAGGGAACTCAACGATGCGTCGATCGACGCCATGGGAACGCCCCCAGCGTGACTGCGTCTGAAGCATCTATGTCAACTAGTCCAATGGAAAGAATGAGCGTCACGGGCGGGTGACGTCATGACCAGGAAATGATAAAAGCACATCCGGTGCAAACCGGCATTAGCTTCTGTTGCCTCAGCAAGCGATCTGTGTTATACTGTCTCTGTCTATTTATTGTTGTCTGTTGCAATTTATTCGGAAACGTTATGGCGAAACAAATGTACAAACAGTGTGTTCCTCCCTGCCCGCGTTATTTAACGGGTGGGGACACACACGAGCTTTGTGTCATTTGTTTGGGAGTGGAGCATGCGGTCTCAGCCTTCGAGGAGGCTGAGTGTCAACACTGTGAAATGCTACCGCTCCGCATGCTCCGCTCTCGCCTGTCACTCTTTGATGTAAAGAGTGGGCAGGCTCGCGATCCTCAGGGATCAGGACCCGCGTCTGCCGAGGCGGCGCGGAGAATGCATTCCTGGGGATCGCAGAAGGATCTTTCGGAGGGGTTGGAGACGGGTCCCTTGGCCTTTTCTCCTTCCTTACCCGGAAGATCCAGCGCTCTCCCCCCGGTGTCGGAAGCACGCTCTGCGGTTTCTTCCGCCCGGGGAGAGAGCACTCCATTACTTCAATGCTCTTCCTCCGAGGAGGTCGATGTTATGAGTATGGAGAGTGAAAGCACACACATGGGGGAAAAAGATTCACAATTTATTTCCCCAGCATATGATGAGCTGGTGGATGTTATGTCACGGGCTGTAGAAAAATTAAATATTGTATGGCCATCTGAAGAATAAAAGCGCTCGTCCTAAAAGTAAATTAGATGAGCGCTTTTTATCGTCCACGACATTATCTCCACCACGAGAGCTTCCCTTTTTTCCCGATCTCCACAATGAAATATCAAAATCGTGGAATAAACCGTACTCTTCACGACTTTTTAGCCCTCAAGTTAAAACTTATTCGAGAATAAGAGGGCTAAAAGAGTATGGTTATGAGGCGATGCCCCAGGCGGAACAGAATTTAGCTAGCTATCTTTCGCCTGGTCCCGCATCGTCCCTGAAAGCCTCGGCTTTGCCCACTAGACCGCTTAAAGCCACCTCGGTTTTAGTGGGCAAAGCTTATACGGCAGCAGGTCAAGCTGGGGCATGTCTGCATACAATGGCAGTGCTACAGGCGTATCAAGCTGACCTGCTGGGGGATCTGGATAGTAGTGAGGGAATTTCTCATGACGATATTCAAGAACTTCGTCGTGCTACCGATCTTTCTCTCAGGGCTACTAAGGAGACCGCCAGAGCAATTGGGCGGTCTATGGCAGCCTTGGTAGCTACTGAGAGACATTTATGGTTAAATCTGTCAGAGATTAAAGAAAAAGATCGAGCTTTTTTATTAGATGCTCCGCTTGAACCTTCTGGTCTCTTTGGTGACGCAGTCCACGCGGTCGTCGAGCGATTTCAGGAGTCTAAGAAACAAGCTGACGCTTTTAAAAAGTTTATCCCTCGCCGTGTCCAGCCCCCTGGGGCTGCTGGGCGTGAGCAGCCCCAGCCGTCGAGCTCATCATATCATGTGCAACAGAAAGAGAGTGTTGCGTCTCGTGCACCTCCACGTAGACACTGGAGACAGACGCAACCCTCTCAGCCGAAGTCGTCTAAGTCGAAGCCGGATCTGAGGACCGTTCTTCAGGCGAAGAAGACTTCGGCTCAGAAAAAAAAAAGGTCCTGATGTTCATGCGTCAGGCCTGTGAGGACAGCCCCGACCGAAGTAGAGCGGTGTACACCTCATTATACGGTGCCCGTTCCATTTCGGGGTCCTCACGAGACCGTTCTGCCAACCCTGCCACCCTTGGTGCTTCAGGGCGCAGCGGTCTCCAGCGAGTCGCTGATGCTATGCTGCGGCACAGCATCGGTTCCGCGCCCTCTGAGGGGGGCGTTAGAGCAGCCAGTTCAGGTAGTTCCTGCCATGATGTTTCAGGCTCCAGAATTAGCTGTCTCAGTAACACCAGAGACCAGCCTCGAGAGGCTGGTTCCCTTAGTAAATTTTCTGGCAGCGTGGAAGCTTCTGCCGAATATTTCTCGTTGGGTCCTGCAGATTGTAGAAAAAGGATACAGAATCCAGTTTGGTTCTCGTCCTCCTCGTTACAACGGGGTGTTGCCCACAGTGGTGCATCCCGAGCAGGCTCTGGTAATGGAGCAAGAGGTAAAGGCCCTGTTAGCGAAAGAAGCTATAGAACAGGTGTACTCACCCGACCGAGAGTCGGGTTTTTACAGCCGTTATTTCATTGTTCCAAAAAAGGATGGAGGGTTGCGTCCTATTTTAGATCTTCGTTGGTTAAATCGGTCAGTTCAGAAACTAAAGTTCAAAATGCTGACACTCAAACAGATCGTGACTCAAATCAGATCCGAGGACTGGTTTGTCACGATAGATCTGAAGGACGCCTACTTCCATATCTCCATCCTCCCTCAGCACAGGAAGTTCCTAAGGTTTTCTTTCGGGGGCAAAGAATACCAATATCGGGTTCTTCCGTTCGGTCTAGCTTTATCACCCCGCACGTTCACGAAATGCGTGGATGCAGCATTAGCCCCTCTCAGGCTTCAGGGCATACGTATTCTGAACTACATCGACGACTGGCTGATTCTAGCGGAATCAGAGCAGTTGGCGGTTCGGCACCGAGGTGTCGTTCTCGCTCATATGCAGATGTTGGGGTTGAGGCTCAATGCCAAGAAGAGTGTGCTTTCTCCAGTACAGAGAACCACTTTCCTTGGTGTGGTATGGGATTCAGTGACAATGCGGGCCATCCTATCGCCCGTTCGTGTAGCTGCTATCCTGTCAGCCACAAAAGAGCTGAAGCTAGGCCAGTCACGCACTGTAAAACAGTTCGAGAAACTGTTGGGTCTTTTGGCAGCAGCGTCCAACGTGATACCTTTTGGCCTGCTGTACATGAGGCCTTTACAGTGGTGGCTCAGGACCAGAGGGTTCTCCCCGAGGGGAAACCCACTTCGTATGATCAAGGTCACGCGGCGTTGCCTTCGTGCCTTAGTTATATGGAGGAAGCACTGGTTCTTAACCCAAGGTCCGGTGTTGGGAGCTCTTTGCCATCGAGTTACTATCTCGACAGATGCTTCCCTCACCGGCTGGGGAGCGGTAATGGAAGGCCGCTCGGTTCAGGGTCTGTGGAAGAGTCATCATCTCTCGTGGCACATAAATTGCCTGGAGATGATGGCTGTCTTCAATGCGTTGAGGCAGTTCCTCCCAGACCTGAGGGGCCATCATGTGCTCGTACGAACAGACAACACATCAGTGGTCTCTTATCTGAACCGTCAGGGGGGCCTGCGTTCGCGTCTGCTTTGCAAACTGGCGCACCAGATCCTCCTGTGGTCTCTGGGGAAGGTACTCTCTCTGAGGGCAGTGTATATTCCTGGGGTCCAGAATATAGGAGCAGACATCCTGTCGAGGCAGGAGCTGAGGCCAGGGGACTGGAGACTCCACCCCGAGGTGGTGGAGAAAATCTGGGAGTTTTACGGCCAAGCACAAGTGGATCTGTTTGCGTCTCAGAATACGACGCACTGTCCTCTGTGGTTCTCCCTTACTCACCCAGCCCCTCTGGGGCTGGATGCTATGGTGCAGACGTGGCCGAGGCTACGTCTGTACGCCTTTCCCCCTGTTGCTCTGCTCCCAGGAGTTCTGGAGCGAGTCCGCCGGTATGGAATAAGCCTACTGCTAGTAGCACCACGCTGGCCAAGTCGGATCTGGTTTTCGGACCTGATCCATCTCCTAGATGGTCCTCCCTTCGAGATCCCGATCAGGAGAGACCTTCTGTCTCAGGCCGGGGGCACAATATTTCACCCTCGACCAGAGATTTGGAACCTGTGGGTTTGGCCTCTGAGGGGGCCCAACTCATAGAGAGTGGTCTTTCAGCCGAGGCTGCTGAGACCATTCTAAGCTCCAGAGCCCCAGCTACTAGGAAACTATATGCGCTTAAATGGAGAGTTTTCTCTTTATGGTGTTACCAACATCAGTGGGATCCAGTTAACTGTTCTGTGAACACAGTACTCGAGTTCCTGCAGGAGCGCTTTACGTCAGGCCTATGTCCTTCCACGCTCAAAGTCTACGTGGCGGCCATTGCGGCTTACCACGCCCTGGTGGGGGGTACATCGTTGGGTCGAGACCCCCTGGTTACACGTTTCCTTCGTGGCACTTTAAGGCTGAGGCCTGCAACTCGCACTAGGGTGCCAGCTTGGGATCTTGCTATAGTACTAGAAGGCCTTTCTAGGGCTCCATTTGAGCCCTTAGATTCGGTTTCAGATAAGTTTCTTACCTTTAAGACGATCTTTCTGCTAGCTATTTCGTCCCTTAAGAGAGTTGGAGACCTTCAGGCCCTTTCGGTTTCCCCCACTTGCCTTGAGTTTGCACCGGGGATGGTCAAGGCATTCTTATATCCAAAACAGGGGTACGTCCCTAAGGTGCCGACCTTGACTCCGAGGCCTATTGTGCTGCAGGCTTTCTGTCCTCCTCCTTTTGCATCTGCAGACCAGGAAAGACTGAACCTCTTGTGTCCAGTGCGAGCACTGGACACTTATGTGCATCGGACTTCTTCATTTAGGAAGTCCGACCAATTACTGATTTGCTTCGGATCACCTAAGAAGGGTCTTCCTGCTTCTAAACAGACGGTCAGTAGGTGGATAGTTGAGGCTATTTCACTTGCATACGAGTACTCGGACCAGCCATGTCCTTTGGTGGTCCGAGCTCACTCTACTAGGAGTATGGCGGCTTCTAAAGCCTTACTATATGGGGTTTCTCTTCGGGACGTCTGTGATGCGGCGGGCTGGTCCTCTCCGCTCACATTCGTTAAATTTTACAGTTTAGACCTGGATGCTGCCCCAGGTTCTCAGGTGCTTAGTGCTTAGTTACAACAGACTAACACTCAGGTACTTGGAATTCTGGCGCTTTGGGTATTCTCGTTCCCATGGCGTCGATCGACGCATCGTTGAGTTCCCTTCGTAAGGGAACGTCTCAGGTTACTATTGTAACCATAGTTCCCTGAGAACAGGGAACGAGACGATGCGTCACCCTGCCATACTTCCTGCATCCCTGTGATCGGCTTGCTTCGGCAATTTTCGAAGCTAATGCCGGTTTGCACCGGATGTGCTTTTATCATTTCCTGGTCATGACGTCACCCGCCCGTGACGCTCATTATTTCCATTGGACTAGTTGACATAGATGCTTCAGACGCAGTCACGCTGGGGGCGTTCCCATGGCGTCGATCGACGCATCGTCTCGTTCCCTGTTCTCAGGGAACTATGGTTACAATAGTAACCTGAGACGTTTTCAGCACTAAAGTGCTTGAACACCTAATAAGAATGAGACCTTTTTGACAGTTATAGCGCCACCTATGGTCCGATCTCCATGAAACTTTGCATGCTTCTTCACCATGTTATGACACATATGCTCATCAATTTTTGTGAAGTTTTGACTTTTCGTTTAGGATTTATAGGCTTTTGACTGTATTTTGCCCCGCCCCTTTTCTAAATGACCCTGTTACAGCCAACCAAATGCAAAATTTCAAATTTTTTCGATAATTATTGATCTAGAGAGTCCAGAGAATAGGCCTAGACTGGTTTGGTTCCGATCGGGCGAAAAACCAGGGACTAGTTTGCAAAAGTAGGTTTTGGACAAATATGGCCAAAACAAATTTTCAGTGATGTAAAAATCTTGATTCTAGGTCAAACGGTCGAGGAGTTATGGGTAATTTAGTACTTTTGGTTTCTGTAGCGCCACCTATGGGCCAATCGGGGTCATACTCTGATAGGTTCTCCCCAAAAGTGTGGCCTACCATCTGGCCGAGTTTCAAGTCTCTAGGCCTTACGGTTTGGGCTGCACGATGCGTTTTAGGGCAATTTTTTTTTTCAAATAGCAAATACAATAGGTTTTCAGCACTAAAGTGCTTGAACACCTAATAAGAATGAGACCTTTTTGACAGTTATAGCGCCACCTATGGTCCGATCTCCATGAAACTTTGCATGCTTCTTCACCATGTTATGACACATATGCTCATCAATTTTTGTGAAGTTTTGACTTTTCGTTTAGGATTTATAGGCTTTTGACTGTATTTTGCCCCGCCCCTTTTCTAAATGACCCTGTTACAGCCAACCAAATGCAAAATTTCAAAAAATTTTCGATAATTATTGATCTAGAGAGTCCAGAGAATAGGCCTAGACTGGTTTGGTTCCGATCAGGCGAAAAACCAGGGACTAGTTCGCAAAAGTAGGTTTTGGACAAAACTAGCCATAACAATTTTTTCTTGCTCAAATCGAGAATCCGAGATATACATCTTGTCCGTCTTGAGCCATGGATCACAGTGATGTAAAAATCTTGATTCTAGGTCAAACGGTCGAGGAGTTATGGGTAATTTAGTACTTTTGGTTTCTGTAGCGCCACCTATGGGCCAATCGGGGTCATACTCTGATAGGTTCTCCCCAAAAGTGTGGCCTACCATCTGGCCGAGTTTCAAGTCTCTAGGCCTTACGGTTTGGGCTGCACGATGCGTTTTAGGGCAATTTTTTTTTTCAAATAGCAAATACAATAGGTTTTCAGCACTAAAGTGCTTGAACACCTAATAAGAATGAGACCTTTTTGACAGTTATAGCGCCACCTATGGTCCGATCTCCATGAAACTTTGCATGCTTCTTCACCATGTTATGACACAAATGCTCATCAATTTTTGTGAAGTTTTGACTTTTCGTTTAGGATTTATAGGCTTTTGACTGTATTTTGCCCCGCCTCTTTTCTAAATGACCCTGTTACAGCCAACCAAATGCAAAATTTCAAAAATGTTTCGATAATTATTGATCTAGAGAGTCCAGAGAATAGGCCTAGACTGGTTTGGTTCCGATGGGGCGAAAAACCAGGGACTAGTTCGCAAAAGTAGGTTTTGGACAAAACTGGCCATAACATTTTTTTCTTGCTCAAATCGAGAATCCGAGATATACATCTTGTCCGTCTTGAGCCATGGATCACAGTGATGTAAAAATCTTGATTCTAGGTCAAACGGTCGAGGAGTTATGGGTAATTTAGTACTTTTGGTTTCTGTAGCGCCACCTATGGGCCAATCGGGGTCATACTCTGATAGGTTCTCCCCAAAAGTGTGGCCTACCATCTGGCCGAGTTTCAAGTCTCTAGGCCTTACGGTTTGGGCTGCACGATGCATTTAGGGCAATTTTTTATTTCAAATAGCAAATACAATAGGTTTTCAGCACTAAAGTGCTTGAACACCTAATAAGAATGAGACCTTTTTGACAGTTATAGCGCCACCTATGGTCCGATCTCCATCAAACTTTGCATGCTTCTTTACCATGTTATGACACATATGCTCATCAATTTTTGTGAAGTTTTGAGTTTTCGTTTAGGATTTATAGGCTTTTGACTGTATTTTGCCCCGCCCCTTTTCTAAATGACCCTGTTACAGCCAACCAAATGCAAAATTTAAAAAAAATTTCGATAATTATTGATCTAGAGAGTCCAGAGAATAGGCCTAGACTGGTTTGGTTCCGATCGGGCGAAAAACCAGGGACTAGTTTGCAAAAGTAGGTTTTGGACAAATATGGCCATAACAAATTTTCAGTGATGTAAAAATCTTGATTCTAGGTCAAACGGTCGAGGAGTTATGGGTAATTTAGTACTTTTGGTTTCTGTAGCGCCACCTATGGGCCAATCGGGGTCATACTCTGATAGGTTCTCCCCAAAAGTGTGGCCTACCATCTGGCCGAGTTTCAAGTCTCTAGGCCTTACGGTTTGGGCTGCACGATGCGTTTTAGGGCAATTTTTTTTTTCAAATAGCAAATACAATAGGTTTTCAGCACTAAAGTGCTTGAACACCTAATAAGAATGAGACCTTTTTGACAGTTATAGCGCCACCTATGGTCCGATCTCCATGAAACTTTGCATGCTTCTTCACCATGTTATGACACATATGCTCATCAATTTTTGTGAAGTTTTGACTTTTCGTTTAGGATTTATAGGCTTTTGACTGTATTTTGCCCCGCCCCTTTTCTAAATGACCCTGTTACAGCCAACCAAATGCAAAATTTCAAATTTTTTCGATAATTATTGATCTAGAGAGTCCAGAGAATAGGCCTAGACTGGTTTGGTTCCGATCGGGCGAAAAACCAGGGACTAGTTCGCAAAAGTAGGTTTTGGACAAATATGGCCATAACAAATTTTCAGTGATGTAAAAATCTTGATTCTAGGTCAAACGGTCGAGGAGTTATGGGTAATTTAGTACTTTTGGTTTCTGTAGCGCCACCTATGGGCCAATCGGGGTCATACTCTGATAGGTTCTCCCCAAAAGTGTGGCCTACCATCTGGCCGAGTTTCAAGTCTCTAGGCCTTACGGTTTGGGCTGCACGATGCATTTAGGGCAATTTTTTTTTTCAAATAGCAAATACAATAGGTTTTCAGAACTAAAGTGCTTGAACACCTAATAAGAATGAGACCTTTTTGACAGTTATAGCGCCACCTATGGTCCGATCTCCATGAAACTTTGCATGCTTCTTCACCATGTTATGACACATATGCTCATCAATTTTTGTGAAGTTTTGACTTTTCGTTTAGGATTTATAGGCTTTTGACTGTATTTTGCCCGCCCCTTTTCTAAATGACCCTGTTACAGCCAACCAAATGCAAAATTTCAAAATTTTTTCGATAATTATTGATCTAGAGAGTCCAGAGAATAGGCCTAGACTGGTTTGGTTCCGATCGGGCGAAAAACCAGGGACTAGTTCGCAAAAGTAGGTTTTGGACAAAACTGGCCATAACAATTTTTTCTTGCTCAAATCGAGAATCCGAGATATACATATTGTCCGTCTTGAGCCATGGATCACAGTGATGTAAAAATCTTGATTCTAGGTCAAACGGTCGAGGAGTTATGGGTAATTTAGTACTTTTGGTTTCTGTAGCGCCACCTATGGGCCAATCGGGGTCATACTCTGATAGGTTCTCCCCAAAAGTGTGGCCTACCATCTGGCCGAGTTTCAAGTCTCTAGGCCTTACGGTTTGGGCTGCACGATGCGTTTTAGGGCAATTTTTTTTTTCAAATAGCAAATACAATAGGTTTTCAGCACTAAAGTGCTTGAACACCTAATAAGAATGAGACCTTTTTGACAGTTATAGCGCCACCTATGGTCCGATCTCCATGAAACTTTGCATGCTTCTTCACCATGTTATGACACATATGCTCATCAATTTTTGTGAAGTTTTGACTTTTCGTTTAGGATTTATAGGCTTTTGACTGTATTTTGCCCCGCCCCTTTTCTAAATGACCCTGTTACAGCCAACCAAATGCAAAATTTCAAAAAATTTTCGATAATTATTGATCTAGAGAGTCCAGAGAATAGGCCTAGACTGGTTTGGTTCCGATCGGGCGAAAAACCAGGGACTAGTTTGCAAAAGTAGGTTTTGGACAAAACTGGCCATAACAATTTTTTCTTGCTCAAATCGAGAATCCGCGATATACATCTTGTCCGTCTTGAGCCATGGATCACAGTGATGTAGAAATCTTGATTCTAGGTCAAACGGTCGAGGAGTTATGGGTAATTTAGTACTTTTGGTTTCTGTAGCGCCACCTATGGGCCAATCGGGGTCATACTCTGATAGGTTCTCCCCAAAAGTGTGGCCTACCATCTGGCCGAGTTTCAAGTCTCTAGGCCTTACGGTTTGGGCTGCACGATGCATTTAGGGCAATTTTTTTTTTCAAATAGCAAATACAATAGGTTTTCAGCACTAAAGTGCTTGAAAACCTAATAAGAATGAGACCTTTTTGACAGTTATAGCGCCACCTATGGTCCGATCTCCATGAAACTTTGCATGCTTCTTCACCATGTTATGACACATATGCTCATCAATTTTTGTGAAGTTTTGACTTTTCGTTTAGGATTTATAGGCCTTTGACTGTATTTTGCCCCGCCCCTTTTCTAAATGACCCTGTTACAGCCAACCAAATGCAAAATTTCAAATTTTTTCGATAATTATTGATCTAGAGAGTCCAGAGAATAGGCCTAGACTGGTTTGGTTCCGATCGGGCGAAAAACCAGGGACTAGTTTGCAAAAGTAGGTTTTGGACAAAACTGGCCATAACAATTTTTTCTTGCTCAAATCGAGAATCCGAGATATACATCTTGTCCGTCTTGAGCCATGGATCACAGTGATGTAGAAATCTTGATTCTAGGTCAAACGGTCGAGGAGTTATGGGTAATTTAGTACTTTTGGTTGCTGTAGCGCTATCTATGGGCCAATCGGGGTCATACTCTGATAGGTTCTCCCCAAAAGTGTGGCCTACCATCTGGCCGAGTTTCAAGTCTCTAGGCCTTACGGTTTGGGCTGCACGATGCATTTAGGGCAATTTTTTTTTTTCAAATAGCAAATACAATAGTTTTTCAGCACTAAAGTGCTTGAACACCTAATAAGAATGAGACCTTTTTGACAGTTATAGCGCCACCTATGGTCCGATCTCCATGAAACTTTGCATGCTTCTTCACCATGTTATGACACATATGCTCATCAATTTTTGTGAAGTTTTGACTTTTCGTTTAGGATTTATAAGCTTTTGACTGTATTTTGTCCCGCCCCTTTTCTAAATGACCCTGTTACAGCCAACCAAATGCAAAATTTCAAAACATTTTCGATAATTATTGATCTAGAGAGTCCAGAGAATTGGCCTAGACTGGTTTGGTTCCGATCGGGCGAAAAACCAGGGACTAGTTTGCAAAAGTAGGTTTTGGACAAATATGGCCATAACAAATTTTCAGTGATGTAAAAATCTTGATTCTAGGTCAAACGGTCGAGGAGTTATGGGTAATTTAGTACTTTTGGTTTCTGTAGCGCCACCTATGGGCCAATCGGGGTCATACTCTGATAGGTTCTCCCCAAAAGTGTGGCCTACCATCTGGCCGAGTTTCAAGTCTCTAGGCCTTACGGTTTGGGCTGCACGATGCATTTAGGGCAATTTTTTTTTTCAAATAGCAAATACAATAGGTTTTCAGCACTAAAGTGCTTGAACACCTAATAAGAATGAGACCTTTTTGACAGTTATAGCGCCACCTATGGTCCGATCTCCATGAAACTTTGCATGCTTCTTCACCATGTTATGACACATATGCTCATCAATTTTTGTGAAGTTTTGACTTTTCGTTTAGGATTTATAGGCTTTTGACTGTATTTTGCCCGCCCCTTTTCTAAATGACCCTGTTACAGCTAACCAAATGCAAAATTTCAAAAAAATTTCGATAATTATTGATCTAGAGAGTCCAGAGAATAGGCCTAGACTGGTTTGGTTCCGATCGGGCGAAAAACCAGGGACTAGTTCGCAAAAGTAGGTTTTGGACAAAACTGGCCATAACAATTTTTTCTTGCTCAAATCGAGAATCCGCGATATACATCTTGTCCGTCTTGAGCCATGGATCACAGTGATGTAGAAATCTTGATTCTAGGTCAAACGGTCGAGGAGTTATGGGTAATTTAGTACTTTTGGTTTCTGTAGCGCCACCTATGGGCCAATCGGGGTCATACTCTGATAGGTTCTCCCCAAAAGTGTGGCCTACCATCTGGCCGAGTTTCAAGTCTCTAGGCCTTACGGTTTGGGCTGCACGATGCATTTAGGGCAATTTTTTTTTTCAAATAGCAAATACAATAGGTTTTCAGCACTAAAGTGCTTGAAAACCTAATAAGAATGAGACCTTTTTGACAGTTATAGCGCCACCTATGGTCCGATCTCCATGAAACTTTGCATGCTTCTTCACCATGTTATGACACATATGCTCATCAATTTTTGTGAAGTTTTGACTTTTCGTTTAGGATTTATAGGCCTTTGACTGTATTTTGCCCCGCCCCTTTTCTAAATGACCCTGTTACAGCCAACCAAATGCAAAATTTCAAATTTTTTCGATAATTATTGATCTAGAGAGTCCAGAGAATAGGCCTAGACTGGTTTGGTTCCGATCGGGCGAAAAACCAGGGACTAGTTTGCAAAAGTAGGTTTTGGACAAAACTGGCCATAACAATTTTTTCTTGCTCAAATCGAGAATCCGAGATATACATCTTGTCCGTCTTGAGCCATGGATCACAGTGATGTAGAAATCTTGATTCTAGGTCAAACGGTCGAGGAGTTATGGGTAATTTAGTACTTTTGGTTGCTGTAGCGCCACCTATGGGCCAATCGGGGTCATACTCTGATAGGTTCTCCCCAAAAGTGTGGCCTACCATCTGGCCGAGTTTCAAGTCTCTAGGCCTTACGGTTTGGGCTGCACGATGCATTTAGGGCAATTTTTTTTTTTCAAATAGCAAATACAATAGTTTTTCAGCACTAAAGTGCTTGAACACCTAATAAGAATGAGACCTTTTTGACAGTTATAGCGCCACCTATGGTCCGATCTCCATGAAACTTTGCATGCTTCTTCACCATGTTATGACACATATGCCCATCAATTTTTGTGAAGTTTTGACTTTTCGTTTAGGATTTATAGGCTTTTGACTGTATTTTGTCCCGCCCCTTTTCTAAATGACCCTGTTACAGCCAACCAAATGCAAAATTTCAAAACATTTTCGATAATTATTGATCTAGAGAGTCCAGAGATTTGGCCTAGACTGGTTTGGTTCCGATCGGGCGAAAAACCAGGGACTAGTTTGCAAAAGTAGGTTTTGGACAAATATGGCCATAACAAATTTTCAGTGATGTAAAAATCTTGATTCTAGGTCAAACGGTCGAGGAGTTATGGGTAATTTAGTACTTTTGGTTTCTGTAGCGCCACCTATGGGCCAATCGGGGTCATACTCTGATAGGTTCTCCCCAAAAGTGTGGCCTACCATCTGGCCGAGTTTCAAGTCTCTAGGCCTTACGGTTTGGGCTGCACGATGCATTTAGGGCAATTTTTTTTTTTCAAATAGCAAATACAATAGGTTTTCAGCACTAAAGTGCTTGAACACCTAATAAGAATGAGACCTTTTTGACAGTTATAGCGCCACCTATGGTCCGATCTCCATGAAACTTTGCATGCTTCTTCACCATGTTATGACACATAGGCTCATCAATTTTTGTGAAGTTTTGACTTTTCGTTTAGGATTTATAGGCTTTTGACTGTATTTTGCCCCGCCCCTTTTCTAAATGACCCTGTTACAGCCAACCAAATGCAAAATTTCAAAAAAATTTCGATAATTATTGATCTAGAGAGTCCAGAGAATAGGCCTAGACTGGTTTGGTTCCGATCGGGCGAAAAACCAGGGACTAGTTCGCAAAAGTAGGTTTTGGACAAAACTGGCCATAACAATTTTTTCTTGCTCAAATACATCTTGTCCGTCTTGAGCCATGGATCACAGTGATGTAAAAATCTTGATTCTAGGTCAAACGGTCGAGGAGTTATGGGTAATTCAGTACTTTTGGTTTCTGTAGCGCCACCTATGGGCCAATCGGGGTCATACTCTGATAGGTTCTCCCCAAAAGTGTGGCCTACCATCTGGCCGAGTTTCAAGTCTCTAGGCCTTACGGTTTGGGCTGCACGATGCGTTTTAGGGCAATTTTTTTTTTTTCAAATAGCAAATACAATAGGTTTTCAGCACTAATGACACATATGCTCATCAATTTTTGTGAAGTTTTGACTTTTCGTTTAGGATTTATAGGCTTTTGACTGTATTTTGCCCCGCCCCTTTTCTAAATGACCCTGTTACAGCCAACCAAATGCAAAATTTCAAATTTTTTCGATAATTATTGATCTAGAGAGTCCAGAGAATAGGCCTAGACTGGTTTGGTTCCGATCGGGCGAAAAACCAGGGACTAGTTTGCAAAAGTAGGTTTTGGACAAATATGGCCATAACAAATTTTCAGTGATGTAAAAATCTTGATTCTAGGTCAAACGGTCGAGGAGTTATGGGTAATTTAGTACTTTTTGGTTTCTGTAGCGCCACCTATGGGCCAATCGGGGTCATACTCTGATAGGTTCTCCCCAAAAGTGTGGCCTACCATCTGGCCGAGTTTCAAGTCTCTAGGCCTTACGGTTTGGGCTGCACGATGCATTTAGGGCAATTTTTTTTTTCAAATAGCAAATACAATAGGTTTTCAGCACTAAAGTGCTTGAATACCTAATAAGAATGAGACCTTTTTGACAGTTATAGCGCCACCTATGGTCCGATCTCCATGAAACTTTGCATGCTTCTTCACCATGTTATGACACATATGCTCATCAATTTTTGTGAAGTTTTGACTTTTCGTTTAGGATTTATAGGCTTTTGACTGTATTTTGTCCCGCCCCTTTTCTAAATGACCCTGTTACAGCCAACCAAATGCAAAATTTCAAAAAATTTTCGATAATTATTGATCTAGAGAGTCCAGAGAATTGGCCTAGACTGGTTTGGTTCCGATCGGGCGAAAAACCAGGGACTAGTTTGCAAAAGTAGGTTTTGGACAAATATGGCCATAACAAATTTTCAGTGATGTAAAAATCTTGATTCTAGGTCAAACGGTCGAGGAGTTATGGGTAATTTAGTACTTTTGGTTTCTGTAGCGCCACCTATGGGCCAATCGGGGTCATACTCTGATAGGTTCTCCCCAAAAGTGTGGCCTACCATCTGGCCGAGTTTCAAGTCTCTAGGCCTTACGGTTTGGGCTGCACGATGCATTTAGGGCAATTTTTTTTTTCAAATAGCAAATACAATAGGTTTTCAGCACTAAAGTGCTTGAACACCTAATAAGAATGAGACCTTTTTGACAGTTATAGCGCCACCTATGGTCCGATCTCCATGAAACTTTGCATGCTTCTTCACCATGTTATGACACATATGCTCATCAATTTTTGTGAAGTTTTGACTTTTCGTTTAGGATTTATAGGCTTTTGACTGTATTTTGCCCCGCCCCTTTTCTAAATGACCCTGTTACAGCCAACCAAATGCAAAATTTCAAAAATTTTTCGATAATTATTGATCTAGAGAGTCCAGAGAATAGGCCTAGACTGGTTTGGTTCCGATCGGGCGAAAAACCAGGGACTAGTTCGCAAAAGTAGGTTTTGGACAAAACTGGCCATAACAATTTTTTCTTGCTCAAATACATCTTGTCCGTCTTGAGCCATGGATCACAGTGATGTAAAAATCTTGATTCTAGGTCAAACGGTCGAGGAGTTATGGGTAATTCAGTACTTTTGGTTTCTGTGGCTCTACCTATGGGCCAATCGGGGTCATACTCTGATAGGTTCTCCCCAAAAGTGTGGCCTACCATCTGGCCGAGTTTCAAGTCTCTAGGCCTTACGGTTTGGGCTGCACGATGCGTTTTAGGGCAATTTTTTTTTTTTCAAATAGCAAATACAATAGGTTTTCAGCACTAAAGTGCTTGAACACCTAATATGAATGAGACCTTTTTGACAGTTATAGCGCCACCTATGGTCCGATCTCCATGAAACTTTGCATGCTTCTTCACCATGTTATGACACATATGCTCATCAATTTTTGTGAAGTTTTGACTTTTCGTTTAGGATTTATAGGCTTTTGACTGTATTTTGCCCCGCCCCTTTTCTAAATTACCCTGTTACAGCCAACCAAATGCAAAATTTCAAATTTTTTCGATAATTATTGATCTAGAGAGTCCAGAGAATAGGCCTAGACTGGTTTGGTTCCGATCGGGCGAAAAACCAGGGACTAGTTTGCAAAAGTAGGTTTTGGACAAATATGGCCATAACAAATTTTCAGTGATGTAAAAATCTTGATTCTAGGTCAAACGGTCGAGGAGTTATGGGTAATTTAGTACTTTTGGTTTCTGTAGCGCCACCTATGGGCCAATCAGGGTCATACTCTGATAGGTTCTCCCCAAAAGTGTGGCCTACCATCTGGCCGAGTTTCAAGTCTCTAGGCCTTACGGTTTGGGCTGCACGATGCATTTAGGGCAATTTTTTTTTTCAAATAGCAAATACAATAGGTTTTCAGCACTAAAGTGCTTGAACACCTAATAAGAATGAGACCTTTTTGACAGTTATAGCGCCACCTATGGTCCGATCTCCATGAAACTTTGCATGCTTCTTCACCATGTTATGACACATATGCTCATCAATTTTTGTGAAGTTTTGACTTTTCGTTTAGGATTTATAGGCTTTTGACTGTATTTTGCCCCGCCCCTTTTCTAAATGACCCTGTTACAGCCAACCAAATGCAAAATTTCAAATTTTTTCGATAATTATTGATCTAGAGAGTCCAGAGAATAGGCCTAGACTGGTTTGGTTCCGATCGGGCGAAAAACCAGGGACTAGTTCGCAAAAGTAGGTTTTGGACAAATATGGCCATAACAAATTTTCAGTGATGTAAAAATCTTGATTCTAGGTCAAACGGTCGAGGAGTTATGGGTAATTTAGTACTTTTGGTTTCTGTAGCGCCACCTATGGGCCAATCGGGGTCATACTCTGATAGGTTCTCCCCAAAAGTGTGGCCTACCATCTGGCCGAGTTTCAAGTCTCTAGGCCTTACGGTTTGGGCTGCACGATGCATTTAGGGCAATTTTTTTTTTCAAATAGCAAATACAATAGGTTTTCAGAACTAAAGTGCTTGAACACCTAATAAGAATGAGACCTTTTTGACAGTTATAGCGCCACCTATGGTCCGATCTCCATGAAACTTTGCATGCTTCTTCACCATGTTATGACACATATGCTCATCAATTTTTGTGAAGTTTTGACTTTTCGTTTAGGATTTATAGGCTTTTGACTGTATTTTGCCCCGCCCCTTTTCTAAATGACCCTGTTACAGCCAACCAAATGCAAAATTTCAAAAAATTTTCAATAATTATTGATCTAGAGAGTCCAGAGAATAGGCCTAGACTGGTTTGGTTCCGATCGGGCGAAAAACCAGGGACTAGTTTGCAAAAGTAGGTTTTGGACAAAACTGGACATAACAAGTTTTTCTTGCTCAAATCGAGAATCCGCGATATACATCTTGTCCGTCTTGAGCCATGGATCACAGTGATGTAGAAATCTTGATTCTAGGTCAAACGGTCGAGGAGTTATGGGTAATTCAGTACTTTTGGTTTCTGTAGCGCCACCTATGGGCCAATCGGGGTCATACTCTGATAGGTTCTCCCCAAAAGTGTGGCCTACCATCTGGCCGAGTTTCAAGTCTCTAGGCCTTACGGTTTGGGCTGCACGATGCATTTAGGGCAATTTTTTTTTTCAAATAGCAAATACAATAGGTTTTCAGCACTAAAGTGCTTGAAAACCTAATAAGAATGAGACCTTTTTGACAGTTATAGCGCCACCTATGGTCCGATCTCCATGAAACTTTGCATGCTTCTTCACCATGTTATGACACATATGCTCATCAATTTTTGTGAAGTTTTGACTTTTCGTTTAGGATTTATAGGCTTTTGACTGTATTTTGCCCGCCCCTTTTCTAAATGACCCTGTTACAGCCAACCAAATGCAAAATTTCAAAATTTTTTCGATAATTATTGATCTAGAGAGTCCAGAGAATAGGCCTAGACTGGTTTGGTTCCGATCGGGCGAAAAACCAGGGACTAGTTCGCAAAAGTAGGTTTTGGACAAAACTGGCCATAACAATTTTTTCTTGCTCAAATCGAGAATCCGAGATATACATATTGTCCGTCTTGAGCCATGGATCACAGTGATGTAAAAATCTTGATTCTAGGTCAAACGGTCGAGGAGTTATGGGTAATTTAGTACTTTTGGTTTCTGTAGCGCCACCTATGGGCCAATCGGGGTCATACTCTGATAGGTTCTCCCCAAAAGTGTGGCCTACCATCTGGCCGAGTTTCAAGTCTCTAGGCCTTACGGTTTGGGCTGCACGATGCGTTTTAGGGCAATTTTTTTTTTCAAATAGCAAATACAATAGGTTTTCAGCACTAAAGTGCTTGAACACCTAATAAGAATGAGACCTTTTTGACAGTTATAGCGCCACCTATGGTCCGATCTCCATGAAACTTTGCATGCTTCTTCACCATGTTATGACACATATGCTCATCAATTTTTGTGAAGTTTTGACTTTTCGTTTAGGATTTATAGGCTTTTGACTGTATTTTGCCCCGCCCCTTTTCTAAATGACCCTGTTACAGCCAACCAAATGCAAAATTTCAAAAAATTTTCGATAATTATTGATCTAGAGAGTCCAGAGAATAGGCCTAGACTGGTTTGGTTCCGATCGGGCGAAAAACCAGGGACTAGTTTGCAAAAGTAGGTTTTGGACAAAACTGGCCATAACAATTTTTTCTTGCTCAAATCGAGAATCCGCGATATA
This sequence comes from Gila orcuttii, assembly GCA_026230005.1. NCBI lineage: Eukaryota > Metazoa > Chordata > Actinopteri > Cypriniformes > Leuciscidae > Gila > Gila orcuttii. The sequence continues at coordinate 36,127,669 of JAPDVR010000005.1, read as the reverse complement.
CATCTTGTCCGTCTTGAGCCATGGATCACAGTGATGTAGAAATCTTGATTCTAGGTCAAACGGTCGAGGAGTTATGGGTAATTTAGTACTTTTGGTTTCTGTAGCGCCACCTATGGGCCAATCGGGGTCATACTCTGATAGGTTCTCCCCAAAAGTGTGGCCTACCATCTGGCCGAGTTTCAAGTCTCTAGGCCTTACGGTTTGGGCTGCACGATGCATTTAGGGCAATTTTTTTTTTCAAATAGCAAATACAATAGGTTTTCAGCACTAAAGTGCTTGAAAACCTAATAAGAATGAGACCTTTTTGACAGTTATAGCGCCACCTATGGTCCGATCTCCATGAAACTTTGCATGCTTCTTCACCATGTTATGACACATATGCTCATCAATTTTTGTGAAGTTTTGACTTTTCGTTTAGGATTTATAGGCCTTTGACTGTATTTTGCCCCGCCCCTTTTCTAAATGACCCTGTTACAGCCAACCAAATGCAAAATTTCAAATTTTTTCGATAATTATTGATCTAGAGAGTCCAGAGAATAGGCCTAGACTGGTTTGGTTCCGATCGGGCGAAAAACCAGGGACTAGTTTGCAAAAGTAGGTTTTGGACAAAACTGGCCATAACAATTTTTTCTTGCTCAAATCGAGAATCCGAGATATACATCTTGTCCGTCTTGAGCCATGGATCACAGTGATGTAGAAATCTTGATTCTAGGTCAAACGGTCGAGGAGTTATGGGTAATTTAGTACTTTTGGTTGCTGTAGCGCTATCTATGGGCCAATCGGGGTCATACTCTGATAGGTTCTCCCCAAAAGTGTGGCCTACCATCTGGCCGAGTTTCAAGTCTCTAGGCCTTACGGTTTGGGCTGCACGATGCATTTAGGGCAATTTTTTTTTTTCAAATAGCAAATACAATAGTTTTTCAGCACTAAAGTGCTTGAACACCTAATAAGAATGAGACCTTTTTGACAGTTATAGCGCCACCTATGGTCCGATCTCCATGAAACTTTGCATGCTTCTTCACCATGTTATGACACATATGCTCATCAATTTTTGTGAAGTTTTGACTTTTCGTTTAGGATTTATAAGCTTTTGACTGTATTTTGTCCCGCCCCTTTTCTAAATGACCCTGTTACAGCCAACCAAATGCAAAATTTCAAAACATTTTCGATAATTATTGATCTAGAGAGTCCAGAGAATTGGCCTAGACTGGTTTGGTTCCGATCGGGCGAAAAACCAGGGACTAGTTTGCAAAAGTAGGTTTTGGACAAATATGGCCATAACAAATTTTCAGTGATGTAAAAATCTTGATTCTAGGTCAAACGGTCGAGGAGTTATGGGTAATTTAGTACTTTTGGTTTCTGTAGCGCCACCTATGGGCCAATCGGGGTCATACTCTGATAGGTTCTCCCCAAAAGTGTGGCCTACCATCTGGCCGAGTTTCAAGTCTCTAGGCCTTACGGTTTGGGCTGCACGATGCATTTAGGGCAATTTTTTTTTTCAAATAGCAAATACAATAGGTTTTCAGCACTAAAGTGCTTGAACACCTAATAAGAATGAGACCTTTTTGACAGTTATAGCGCCACCTATGGTCCGATCTCCATGAAACTTTGCATGCTTCTTCACCATGTTATGACACATATGCTCATCAATTTTTGTGAAGTTTTGACTTTTCGTTTAGGATTTATAGGCTTTTGACTGTATTTTGCCCGCCCCTTTTCTAAATGACCCTGTTACAGCCAACCAAATGCAAAATTTCAATTTTTTTTCGATAATTATTGATCTAGAGAGTCCAGAGAATAGGCCTAGACTGGTTTGGTTCCGATCGGGCGAAAAACCAGGGACTAATTCGCAAAAGTAGGTTTTGGACAAAACTGGCCATAACAATTTTTTCTTGCTCAAATCGAGAATCCGAGATATACATATTGTCCGTCTTGAGCCATGGATCACAGTGATGTAAAAATCTTGATTCTAGGTCAAACGGTCGAGGAGTTATGGGTAATTTAGTACTTTTGGTTTCTGTAGCGCCACCTATGGGCCAATCGGGGTCATACTCTGATAGGTTCTCCCCAAAAGTGTGGCCTACCATCTGGCCGAGTTTCAAGTCTCTAGGCCTTACGGTTTGGGCTGCACGATGCGTTTTAGGGCAATTTTTTTTTTCAAATAGCAAATACAATAGGTTTTCAGCACTAAAGTGCTTGAACACCTAATAAGAATGAGACCTTTTTGACAGTTATAGCGCCACCTATGGTCCGATCTCCATGAAACTTTGCATGCTTCTTCACCATGTTATGACACATATGCTCATCAATTTTTGTGAAGTTTTGACTTTTCGTTTAGGATTTATAGGCTTTTGACTGTATTTTGCCCCGCCCCTTTTCTAAATGACCCTGTTACAGCCAACCAAATGCAAAATTTCAAATTTTTTCGATAATTATTGATCTAGAGAGTCCAGAGAATAGGCCTAGACTGGTTTGGTTCCGATCGGGCGAAAAACCAGGGACTAGTTTGCAAAAGTAGGTTTTGGACAAAACTGGCCATAACAATTTTTTCTTGCTCAAATCGAGAATCCGAGATATACATCTTGTCCGTCTTGAGCCATGGATCACAGTGATGTAGAAATCTTGATTCTAGGTCAAACGGTCGAGGAGTTATGGGTAATTTAGTACTTTTGGTTGCTGTAGCGCCACCTATGGGCCAATCGGGGTCATACTCTGATAGGTTCTCCCCAAAAGTGTGGCCTACCATCTGGCCGAGTTTCAAGTCTCTAGGCCTTACGGTTTGGGCTGCACGATGCATTTAGGGCAATTTTTTTTTTTCAAATAGCAAATACAATAGTTTTTCAGCACTAAAGTGCTTGAACACCTAATAAGAATGAGACCTTTTTGACAGTTATAGCGCCACCTATGGTCCGATCTCCATGAAACTTTGCATGCTTCTTCACCATGTTATGACACATATGCTCATCAATTTTTGTGAAGTTTTGACTTTTCGTTTAGGATTTATAGGCTTTTGACTGTATTTTGTCCCGCCCCTTTTCTAAATGACCCTGTTACAGCCAACCAAATGCAAAATTTCAAAACATTTTCGATAATTATTGATCTAGAGAGTCCAGAGAATTGGCCTAGACTGGTTTGGTTCCGATCGGGCGAAAAACCAGGGACTAGTTTGCAAAAGTAGGTTTTGGACAAATATGGCCATAACAAATTTTCAGTGATGTAAAAATCTTGATTCTAGGTCAAACGGTCGAGGAGTTATGGGTAATTTAGTACTTTTGGTTTCTGTAGCGCCACCTATGGGCCAATCGGGGTCATACTCTGATAGGTTCTCCCCAAAAGTGTGGCCTACCATCTGGCCGAGTTTCAAGTCTCTAGGCCTTACGGTTTGGGCTGCACGATGCATTTAGGGCAATTTTTTTTTTTCAAATAGCAAATACAATAGGTTTTCAGCACTAAAGTGCTTGAACACCTAATAAGAATGAGACCTTTTTGACAGTTATAGCGCCACCTATGGTCCGATCTCCATGAAACTTTGCATGCTTCTTCACCATGTTATGACACATAGGCTCATCAATTTTTGTGAAGTTTTGACTTTTCGTTTAGGATTTATAGGCTTTTGACTGTATTTTGCCCCGCCCCTTTTCTAAATGACCCTGTTACAGCCAACCAAATGCAAAATTTCAAAAAAATTTCGATAATTATTGATCTAGAGAGTCCAGAGAATAGGCCTAGACTGGTTTGGTTCCGATCGGGCGAAAAACCAGGGACTAGTTCGCAAAAGTAGGTTTTGGACAAAACTGGCCATAACAATTTTTTCTTGCTCAAATACATCTTGTCCGTCTTGAGCCATGGATCACAGTGATGTAAAAATCTTGATTCTAGGTCAAACGGTCGAGGAGTTATGGGTAATTCAGTACTTTTGGTTTCTGTAGCGCCACCTATGGGCCAATCGGGGTCATACTCTGATAGGTTCTCCCCAAAAGTGTGGCCTACCATCTGGCCGAGTTTCAAGTCTCTAGGCCTTACGGTTTGGGCTGCACGATGCGTTTTAGGGCAATTTTTTTTTTTTCAAATAGCAAATACAATAGGTTTTCAGCACTAATGACACATATGCTCATCAATTTTTGTGAAGTTTTGACTTTTCGTTTAGGATTTATAGGCTTTTGACTGTATTTTGCCCCGCCCCTTTTCTAAATGACCCTGTTACAGCCAACCAAATGCAAAATTTCAAATTTTTTCGATAATTATTGATCTAGAGAGTCCAGAGAATAGGCCTAGACTGGTTTGGTTCCGATCGGGCGAAAAACCAGGGACTAGTTTGCAAAAGTAGGTTTTGGACAAATATGGCCATAACAAATTTTCAGTGATGTAAAAATCTTGATTCTAGGTCAAACGGTCGAGGAGTTATGGGTAATTTAGTACTTTTTGGTTTCTGTAGCGCCACCTATGGGCCAATCGGGGTCATACTCTGATAGGTTCTCCCCAAAAGTGTGGCCTACCATCTGGCCGAGTTTCAAGTCTCTAGGCCTTACGGTTTGGGCTGCACGATGCATTTAGGGCAATTTTTTTTTTCAAATAGCAAATACAATAGGTTTTCAGCACTAAAGTGCTTGAATACCTAATAAGAATGAGACCTTTTTGACAGTTATAGCGCCACCTATGGTCCGATCTCCATGAAACTTTGCATGCTTCTTCACCATGTTATGACACATATGCTCATCAATTTTTGTGAAGTTTTGACTTTTCGTTTAGGATTTATAGGCTTTTGACTGTATTTTGTCCCGCCCCTTTTCTAAATGACCCTGTTACAGCCAACCAAATGCAAAATTTCAAAAAATTTTCGATAATTATTGATCTAGAGAGTCCAGAGAATTGGCCTAGACTGGTTTGGTTCCGATCGGGCGAAAAACCAGGGACTAGTTTGCAAAAGTAGGTTTTGGACAAATATGGCCATAACAAATTTTCAGTGATGTAAAAATCTTGATTCTAGGTCAAACGGTCGAGGAGTTATGGGTAATTTAGTACTTTTGGTTTCTGTAGCGCCACCTATGGGCCAATCGGGGTCATACTCTGATAGGTTCTCCCCAAAAGTGTGGCCTACCATCTGGCCGAGTTTCAAGTCTCTAGGCCTTACGGTTTGGGCTGCACGATGCATTTAGGGCAATTTTTTTTTTCAAATAGCAAATACAATAGGTTTTCAGCACTAAAGTGCTTGAACACCTAATAAGAATGAGACCTTTTTGACAGTTATAGCGCCACCTATGGTCCGATCTCCATGAAACTTTGCATGCTTCTTCACCATGTTATGACACATATGCTCATCAATTTTTGTGAAGTTTTGACTTTTCGTTTAGGATTTATAGGCTTTTGACTGTATTTTGCCCCGCCCCTTTTCTAAATGACCCTGTTACAGCCAACCAAATGCAAAATTTCAAAAATTTTTCGATAATTATTGATCTAGAGAGTCCAGAGAATAGGCCTAGACTGGTTTGGTTCCGATCGGGCGAAAAACCAGGGACTAGTTCGCAAAAGTAGGTTTTGGACAAAACTGGCCATAACAATTTTTTCTTGCTCAAATACATCTTGTCCGTCTTGAGCCATGGATCACAGTGATGTAAAAATCTTGATTCTAGGTCAAACGGTCGAGGAGTTATGGGTAATTCAGTACTTTTGGTTTCTGTGGCTCTACCTATGGGCCAATCGGGGTCATACTCTGATAGGTTCTCCCCAAAAGTGTGGCCTACCATCTGGCCGAGTTTCAAGTCTCTAGGCCTTACGGTTTGGGCTGCACGATGCGTTTTAGGGCAATTTTTTTTTTTTCAAATAGCAAATACAATAGGTTTTCAGCACTAAAGTGCTTGAACACCTAATATGAATGAGACCTTTTTGACAGTTATAGCGCCACCTATGGTCCGATCTCCATGAAACTTTGCATGCTTCTTCACCATGTTATGACACATATGCTCATCAATTTTTGTGAAGTTTTGACTTTTCGTTTAGGATTTATAGGCTTTTGACTGTATTTTGCCCCGCCCCTTTTCTAAATTACCCTGTTACAGCCAACCAAATGCAAAATTTCAAATTTTTTCGATAATTATTGATCTAGAGAGTCCAGAGAATAGGCCTAGACTGGTTTGGTTCCGATCGGGCGAAAAACCAGGGACTAGTTTGCAAAAGTAGGTTTTGGACAAATATGGCCATAACAAATTTTCAGTGATGTAAAAATCTTGATTCTAGGTCAAACGGTCGAGGAGTTATGGGTAATTTAGTACTTTTGGTTTCTGTAGCGCCACCTATGGGCCAATCAGGGTCATACTCTGATAGGTTCTCCCCAAAAGTGTGGCCTACCATCTGGCCGAGTTTCAAGTCTCTAGGCCTTACGGTTTGGGCTGCACGATGCATTTAGGGCAATTTTTTTTTTCAAATAGCAAATACAATAGGTTTTCAGCACTAAAGTGCTTGAACACCTAATAAGAATGAGACCTTTTTGACAGTTATAGCGCCACCTATGGTCCGATCTCCATGAAACTTTGCATGCTTCTTCACCATGTTATGACACATATGCTCATCAATTTTTGTGAAGTTTTGACTTTTCGTTTAGGATTTATAGGCTTTTGACTGTATTTTGCCCCGCCCCTTTTCTAAATGACCCTGTTACAGCCAACCAAATGCAAAATTTCAAATTTTTTCGATAATTATTGATCTAGAGAGTCCAGAGAATAGGCCTAGACTGGTTTGGTTCCGATCGGGCGAAAAACCAGGGACTAGTTCGCAAAAGTAGGTTTTGGACAAATATGGCCATAACAAATTTTCAGTGATGTAAAAATCTTGATTCTAGGTCAAACGGTCGAGGAGTTATGGGTAATTTAGTACTTTTGGTTTCTGTAGCGCCACCTATGGGCCAATCGGGGTCATACTCTGATAGGTTCTCCCCAAAAGTGTGGCCTACCATCTGGCCGAGTTTCAAGTCTCTAGGCCTTACGGTTTGGGCTGCACGATGCATTTAGGGCAATTTTTTTTTTCAAATAGCAAATACAATAGGTTTTCAGAACTAAAGTGCTTGAACACCTAATAAGAATGAGACCTTTTTGACAGTTATAGCGCCACCTATGGTCCGATCTCCATGAAACTTTGCATGCTTCTTCACCATGTTATGACACATATGCTCATCAATTTTTGTGAAGTTTTGACTTTTCGTTTAGGATTTATAGGCTTTTGACTGTATTTTGCCCCGCCCCTTTTCTAAATGACCCTGTTACAGCCAACCAAATGCAAAATTTCAAAAAATTTTCAATAATTATTGATCTAGAGAGTCCAGAGAATAGGCCTAGACTGGTTTGGTTCCGATCGGGCGAAAAACCAGGGACTAGTTTGCAAAAGTAGGTTTTGGACAAAACTGGACATAACAAGTTTTTCTTGCTCAAATCGAGAATCCGCGATATACATCTTGTCCTTCTTGAGCCATGGATCACAGTGATGTAGAAATCTTGATTCTAGGTCAAACGGTCGAGGAGTTATGGGTAATTCAGTACTTTTGGTTTCTGTAGCGCCACCTATGGGCCAATCGGGGTCATACTCTGATAGGTTCTCCCCAAAAGTGTGGCCTACCATCTGGCCGAGTTTCAAGTCTCTAGGCCTTACGGTTTGGGCTGCACGATGCATTTAGGGCAATTTTTTTTTTCAAATAGCAAATACAATAGGTTTTCAGCACTAAAGTGCTTGAAAACCTAATAAGAATGAGACCTTTTTGACAGTTATAGCGCCACCTATGGTCCGATCTCCATGAAACTTTGCATGCTTCTTCACCATGTTATGACACATATGCTCATCAATTTTTGTGAAGTTTTGACTTTTCGTTTAGGATTTATAGGCCTTTGACTGTATTTTGCCCCGCCCCTTTTCTAAATGACCCTGTTACAGCCAACCAAATGCACAATTTCAAATTTTTTCGATAATTATTGATCTAGAGAGTCCAGAGAATAGGCCTAGACTGGTTTGGTTCCGATCGGGCGAAAAACCAGGGACTAGTTTGCAAAAGTAGGTTTTGGACAAAACTGGCCATAACAATTTTTTCTTGCTCAAATCGAGAATCCGAGATATACATCTTGTCCGTCTTGAGCCATGGATCACAGTGATGTAGAAATCTTGATTCTAGGTCAAACGGTCGAGGAGTTATGGGTAATTTAGTACTTTTGGTTGCTGTAGCGCCACCTATGGGCCAATCGGGGTCATACTCTGATAGGTTCTCCCCAAAAGTGTGGCCTACCATCTGGCCGAGTTTCAAGTCTCTAGGCCTTACGGTTTGGGCTGCACGATGCATTTAGGGCAATTTTTTTTTTTCAAATAGCAAATACAATAGTTTTTCAGCACTAAAGTGCTTGAACACCTAATAAGAATGAGACCTTTTTGACAGTTATAGCGCCACCTATGGTCCGATCTCCATGAAACTTTGCATGCTTCTTCACCATGTTATGACACATATGCTCATCAATTTTTGTGAAGTTTTGACTTTTCGTTTAGGATTTATAGGCTTTTGACTGTATTTTGTCCCGCCCCTTTTCTAAATGACCCTGTTACAGCCAACCAAATGCAAAATTTCAAAACATTTTCGATAATTATTGATCTAGAGAGTCCAGAGAATTGGCCTAGACTGGTTTGGTTCCGATCGGGCGAAAAACCAGGGACTAGTTTGCAAAAGTAGGTTTTGGACAAATATGGCCATAACAAATTTTCAGTGATGTAAAAATCTTGATTCTAGGTCAAACGGTCGAGGAGTTATGGGTAATTTAGTACTTTTTGGTTTCTGTAGCGCCACCTATGGGCCAATCGGGGTCATACTCTGATAGGTTCTCCCCAAAAGTGTGGCCTACCATCTGGCCGAGTTTCAAGTCTCTAGGCCTTACGGTTTGGGCTGCACGATGCATTTAGGGCAATTTTTTTTTTCAAATAGCAAATACAATAGGTTTTCAGCACTAAAGTGCTTGAACACCTAATAAGAATGAGACCTTTTTGACAGTTATAGCGCCACCTATGGTCCGATCTCCATGAAACTTTGCATGCTTCTTCACCATGTTATGACACATATGCTCATCAATTTTTGTGAAGTTTTGACTTTTCGTTTAGGATTTATAGGCTTTTGACTGTATTTTGTCCCGCCCCTTTTCTAAATGACCCTGTTACAGCCAACCAAATGCAAAATTTCAAAAAATTTTCGATAATTATTGATCTAGAGAGTCCAGAGAATTGGCCTAGACTGGTTTGGTTCCGATCGGGCGAAAAACCAGGGACTAGTTTGCAAAAGTAGGTTTTGGACAAATATGGCCATAACAAATTTTCAGTGATGTAAAAATCTTGATTCTAGGTCAAACGGTCGAGGAGTTATGGGTAATTTAGTACTTTTGGTTTCTGTAGCGCCACCTATGGGCCAATCGGGGTCATACTCTGATAGGTTCTCCCCAAAAGTGTGGCCTACCATCTGGCCGAGTTTCAAGTCTCTAGGCCTTACGGTTTGGGCTGCACGATGCATTTAGGGCAATTTTTTTTTTCAAATAGCAAATACAATAGGTTTTCAGCACTAAAGTGCTTGAACACCTAATAAGAATGAGACCTTTTTGACAGTTATAGCGCCACCTATGGTCCGATCTCCATGAAACGTTGCATGCTTCTTCACCATGTTATGACACATATGCTCATCAATTTTTGTGAAGTTTTGACTTTTCGTTTAGGATTTATAGGCTTTTGACTGTATTTTGCCCCGCCCCTTTTCTAAATGACCCTGTTACAGCCAACCAAATGCAAAATTTCAAAAAATTTTTGATAATTATTGATCTAGAGAGTCCAGAGAATAGGCCTAGACTGGTTTGGTTCCGATCGGGCGAAAAACCAGGGACTAGTTTGCAAAAGTAGGTTTTGGACAAAACTGGCCATAACAATTTTTTCTTGCTCAAATCGAGAATCCGCGATATACATCTTGTCCGTCTTGAGCCATGGATCACAGTGATGTAGAAATCTTGATTCTAGGTCAAACGGTCGAGGAGTTATGGGTAATTCAGTACTTTTGGTTTCTGTAGCGCCACCTATGGGCCAATCGGGGTCATACTCTGATAGGTTCTCCCCAAAAGTGTGGCCTACCATCTGGCCGAGTTTCAAGTCTCTAGGCCTTACGGTTTGGGCTGCACGATGCATTTAGGGCAATTTTTTTTTTCAAATAGCAAATACAATAGGTTTTCAGCACTAAAGTGCTTGAAAACCTAATAAGAATGAGACCTTTTTGACAGTTATAGCGCCACCTATGGTCCGATCTCCATGAAACTTTGCATGCTTCTTCACCATGTTATGACACATATGCTCATCAATTTTTGTGAAGTTTTGACTTTTCGTTTAGGATTTATAGGCCTTTGACTGTATTTTGCCCCGCCCCTTTTCTAAATGACCCTGTTACAGCCAACCAAATGCAAAATTTCAAATTTTTTCGATAATTATTGATCTAGAGAGTCCAGAGAATAGGCCTAGACTGGTTTGGTTCCGATCGGGCGAAAAACCAGGGACTAGTTTGCAAAAGTAGGTTTTGGACAAAACTGGCCATAACAATTTTTTCTTGCTCAAATCGAGAATCCGAGATATACATCTTGTCCGTCTTGAGCCATGGATCACAGTGATGTAGAAATCTTGATTCTAGGTCAAACGGTCGAGGAGTTATGGGTAATTTAGTACTTTTGGTTGCTGTAGCGCCACCTATGGGCCAATCGGGGTCATACTCTGATAGGTTCTCCCCAAAAGTGTGGCCTACCATCTGGCCGAGTTTCAAGTCTCTAGGCCTTACGGTTTGGGCTGCACGATGCATTTAGGGCAATTTTTTTTTTTCAAATAGCAAATACAATAGTTTTTCAGCACTAAAGTGCTTGAACACCTAATAAGAATGAGACCTTTTTGACAGTTATAGCGCCACCTATGGTCCGATCTCCATGAAACTTTGCATGCTTCTTCACCATGTTATGACACATATGCTCATCAATTTTTGTGAAGTTTTGACTTTTCGTTTAGGATTTATAGGCTTTTGACTGTATTTTGTCCCGCCCCTTTTCTAAATGACCCTGTTACAGCCAACCAAATGCAAAATTTCAAAACATTTTCGATAATTATTGATCTAGAGAGTCCAGAGAATTGGCCTAGACTGGTTTGGTTCCGATCGGGCGAAAAACCAGGGACTAGTTTGCAAAAGTAGGTTTTGGACAAATATGGCCATAACAAATTTTCAGTGATGTAAAAATCTTGATTCTAGGTCAAACGGTCGAGGAGTTATGGGTAATTTAGTACTTTTTGGTTTCTGTAGCGCCACCTATGGGCCAATCGGGGTCATACTCTGATAGGTTCTCCCCAAAAGTGTGGCCTACCATCTGGCCGAGTTTCAAGTCTCTAGGCCTTACGGTTTGGGCTGCACGATGCATTTAGGGCAATTTTTTTTTTCAAATAGCAAATACAATAGGTTTTCAGCACTAAAGTGCTTGAACACCTAATAAGAATGAGACCTTTTTGACAGTTATAGCGCCACCTATGGTCCGATCTCCATGAAACTTTGCATGCTTCTTCACCATGTTATGACACATATGCTCATCAATTTTTGTGAAGTTTTGACTTTTCGTTTAGGATTTATAGGCTTTTGACTGTATTTTGTCCCGCCCCTTTTCTAAATGACCCTGTTACAGCCAACCAAATGCAAAATTTCAAAAAATTTTCGATAATTATTGATCTAGAGAGTCCAGAGAATTGGCCTAGACTGGTTTGGTTCCGATCGGGCGAAAAACCAGGGACTAGTTTGCAAAAGTAGGTTTTGGACAAATATGGCCATAACAAATTTTCAGTGATGTAAAAATCTTGATTCTAGGTCAAACGGTCGAGGAGTTATGGGTAATTTAGTACTTTTGGTTTCTGTAGCGCCACCTATGGGCCAATCGGGGTCATACTCTGATAGGTTCTCCCCAAAAGTGTGGCCTACCATCTGGCCGAGTTTCAAGTCTCTAGGCCTTACGGTTTGGGCTGCACGATGCATTTAGGGCAATTTTTTTTTTTCAAATAGCAAATACAATAGGTTTTCAGCACTAAAGTGCTTGAACACCTAATAAGAATGAGACCTTTTTGACAGTTATAGCGCCACCTATGGTCCGATCTCCATGAAACTTTGCATGCTTCTTCACCATGTTATGACACATATGCTCATTAATTTTTGTGAAGTTTTGACTTTTCGTTTAGGATTTATAGGCTTTTGACTGTATTTTGCCCCGCCCCTTTTCTAAATGACCCTGTTACAGCCAACCAAATGCAAAATTTCAAAAAATTTTCGATAATTATTGATCTAGAGAGTCCAGAGAATAGGCCTAGACTGGTTTGGTTCCGATCGGGCGAAAAACCAGGGACTAGTTCGCAAAAGTAGGTTTTGGACAAAACTGGCCATAACAATTTTTTCTTGCTCAAATACATCTTGTCCGTCTTGAGCCATGGATCACAGTGATGTAAAAATCTTGATTCTAGGTCAAACGGTCGAGGAGTTATGGGTAATTCAGTACTTTTGGTTTCTGTAGCTCCACCTATGGGCCAATCGGGGTCATACTCTGATAGGTTCTCCCCAAAAGTGTGGCCTACCATCTGGCCGAGTTTCAAGTCTCTAGGCCTTACGGTTTGGGCTGCACGATGCGTTTTAGGGCAATTTTTTTTTTTTCAAATAGCAAATACAATAGGTTTTCAGCACTAAAGTGCTTGAACACCTAATATGAATGAGACCTTTTTGACAGTTATAGCGCCACCTATGGTCCGATCTCCATGAAACTTTGCATGCTTCTTCACCATGTTATGACACATATGCTCATCAATTTTTGTGAAGTTTTGACTTTTCGTTTAGGATTTATAGGCTTTTGACTGTATTTTGCCCCGCCCCTTTTCTAAATTACCCTGTTACAGCCAACCAAATGCAAAATTTCAAATTTTTTCGATAATTATTGATCTAGAGAGTCCAGAGAATAGGCCTAGACTGGTTTGGTTCCGATCGGGCGAAAAACCAGGGACTAGTTTGCAAAAGTAGGTTTTGGACAAATATGGCCATAACAAATTTTCAGTGATGTAAAAATCTTGATTCTAGGTCAAACGGTCGAGGAGTTATGGGTAATTTAGTACTTTTGGTTTCTGTAGCGCCACCTATGGGCCAATCAGGGTCATACTCTGATAGGTTCTCCCCAAAAGTGTGGCCTACCATCTGGCCGAGTTTCAAGTCTCTAGGCCTTACGGTTTGGGCTGCACGATGCATTTAGGGCAATTTTTTTTTTCAAATAGCAAATACAATAGGTTTTCAGCACTAAAGTGCTTGAACACCTAATAAGAATGAGACCTTTTTGACAGTTATAGCGCCACCTATGGTCCGATCTCCATGAAACGTTGCATGCTTCTTCACCATGTTATGACACATATGCTCATCAATTTTTGTGAAGTTTTGACTTTTCGTTTAGGATTTATAGGCTTTTGACTGTATTTTGCCCCGCCCCTTTTCTAAATGACCCTGTTACAGCCAACCAAATGCAAAATTTCAAAAATTTTTCGATAATTATTGATCTAGAGAGTCCAGAGAATAGGCCTAGACTGGTTTGGTTCCGATCGGGCGAAAAACCAGGGACTAGTTCGCAAAAGTAGGTTTTGGACAAAACTGGCCATAACAATTTTTTCTTGCTCAAATACATCTTGTCCGTCTTGAGCCATGGATCACAGTGATGTAAAAATCTTGATTCTAGGTCAAACGGTCGAGGAGTTATGGGTAATTCAGTACTTTTGGTTTCTGTAGCTCAACCTATGGGCCAATCGGGGTCATACTCTGATAGGTTCTCCCCAAAAGTGTGGCCTACCATCTGGCCGAGTTTCAAGTCTCTAGGCCTTACGGTTTGGGCTGCACGATGCGTTTTAGGGCAATTTTTTTTTTTTCAAATAGCAAATACAATAGGTTTTCAGCACTAAAGTGCTTGAACACCTAATAAGAATGAGACCTTTTTGACAGTTATAGCGCCACCTATGGTCCGATCTCCATGAAACTTTGCATGCTTCTTCACCATGTTATGACACATATGCTCATCAATTTTTGTGAAGTTTTGACTTTTCGTTTAGGATTTATAGGCTTTTGACTGTATTTTGCCCCGCCCCTTTTCTAAATGACCCTGTTACAGCCAACCAAATGCAAAATTTCAAATTTTTTCGATAATTATTGATCTAGAGAGTCCAGAGAATAGGCCTAGACTGGTTTGGTTCCGATCGGGCGAAAAACCAGGGACTAGTTTGCAAAAGTAGGTTTTGGACAAATATGGCCATAACAATTTTTTCTTGCTCAAATCGAGAATCCGAGATATACATCTCTTCCGTCTTGAGCCATGGATCACAGTGATGTAAAAATCTTGATTCTAGGTCAAACGGTTGAGGAGTTATGGGTAATTTAGTACTTTTGGTTTCTGTAGCGCCACCTATGGGCCAATCGGGGTCATACTCTGATAGGTTCTCCCCAAAAGTGTGGCCTACCATCTGGCCGAGTTTCAAGTCTCTAGGCCTTACGGTTTGGGCTGCACGATGCATTTAGGGCAATTTTATTTTTCAAATAGCAAATACAATAGGTTTTCAGCACTAAAGTGCTTGAACACCTAATAAGAATGAGACCTTTTTGACAGTTATAGCGCCACCTATGGTCCGATCTCCATGAAACTTTGCATGCTTCTTCACCATGTTATGACACATATGCTCATCAATTTTTGTGAAGTTTTGACTTTTTGTTTAGGATTTATAGGCTTTTGACTGTATTTTGCCCTGCCCCTTTTCTAAATGACCCTGTTACAGCCAACCAAATGCAAAATTTCAAAAAAATTTCGATAATTATTGATCTAGAGAGTCCAGAGAATAGGCCTAGACTGGTTTGGTTCCGATCGGGCGAAAAACCAGGGACTAGTTCGCAAAAGTAGGTTTTGGACAAAACAGGCCATAACAATTTTTTCTTGCTCAAATCGAGAATCCGAGATATACATCTCTTCCGTCTTGAGCCATGGATCACAGTGATGTAAAAATCTTGATTCTAGGTCAAACGGTTGAGGAGTTATGGGTAATTTAGTACTTTTGGTTTCTGTAGCGCCACCTATGGGCCAATCGGGGTCATACTCTGATAGGTTCTCCCCAAAAGTGTGGCCTACCATCTGGCCGAGTTTCAAGTCTCTAGGCCTTACGGTTTGGGCTGCACGATGCGTTTCAGGGCAATTTTATTTTTCAAATAGCAAATACAATAGGTTTTCAGCACTAAAGTGCTTGAACACCTAATAAGAATGAGACCTTTTTGACAGTTATAGCGCCACCTATGGTCCGATCTCCATGAAACTTTGCATGCTTCTTCACCATGTTATGACACATATGCTCCTCAATTTTTGTGAAGTTTTGACTTTTCGTTTAGGATTTATAGGCTTTTGACTGTATTTTGCCCCGCCCCTTTTCTAAATGACCCTGTTATAGCCAACCAAATGCAAAATTTCAAATTTTTTCGATAATTATTGATCTAGAGAGTCCAGAGAATAGGCCTAGACTGGTTTGGTTCCGATCGGGCGAAAAACCAGGGACTAGTTTGCAAAAGTAGGTTTTGGACAAAACTGGCCATAACAAATTTTCAGTGATGTAAAAATCTTGATTCTAGGTCAAACGGTCGAGGAGTTATGGGTAATTTAGTACTTTTGGTTTCTGTAGCGCCACCTATGGGCCAATCGGGGTCATACTCTGATAGGTTCTCCCCAAAAGTGTGGCCTACCATCTGGCCGAGTTTCAAGTCTCTAGGCCTTACGGTTTGGGCTGCACGATGCATTTAGGGCAATTTTTTTTTTCAAATAGCAAATACAATAGGTTTTCAGCACTAAAGTGCTTGAACACCTAATAAGAATGAGACCTTTTTGACAGTTATAGCGCCACCTATGGTCCGATCTCCATGAAACTTTGCATGCTTCTTCACCATGTTATGACACATATGCTCATCAATTTTTGTGAAGTTTTGACTTTTTGTTTAGGATTTATAGGCTTTTGACTGTATTTTGCCCTGCCCCTTTTCTAAATGACCCTGTTACAGCCAACCAAATGCAAAATTTCAAAAAAATTTCGATAATTATTGATCTAGAGAGTCCAGAGAATAGGCCTAGACTGGTTTGGTTCCGATCGGGCGAAAAACCAGGGACTAGTTCGCAAAAGTAGGTTTTGGACAAAACTGGCCATAACAATTTTTTCTTGCTCAAATCGAGAATCCGAGATATACATCTCTTCCGTCTTGAGCCATGGATCACAGTGATGTAAAAATCTTGATTCTAGGTCAAACGGTTGAGGAGTTATGGGTAATTTAGTACTTTTGGTTTCTGTAGCGCCACCTATGGGCCAATCGGGGTCATACTCTGATAGGTTCTCCCCAAAAGTGTGGCCTACCATCTGGCCGAGTTTCAAGTCTCTAGGCCTTACGGTTTGGGCTGCACGATGCGTTTCAGGGCAATTTTATTTTTCAAATAGCAAATACAATAGGTTTTCAGCACTAAAGTGCTTGAACACCTAATAAGAATGAGACCTTTTTGACAGTTATAGCGCCACCTATGGTCCGATCTCCATGAAACTTTGCATGCTTCTTCACCATGTTATGACACATATGCTCCTCAATTTTTGTGAAGTTTTGACTTTTCGTTTAGGATTTATAGGCTTTTGACTGTATTTTGCCCCGCCCCTTTTCTAAATGACCCTGTTATAGCCAACCAAATGCAAAATTTCTAATTTTTTCGATAATTATTGATCTAGAGAGTCCAGAGAATAGGCCTAGACTGGTTTGGTTCCGATCGGGCGAAAAACCAGGGACTAGTTTGCAAAAGTAGGTTTTGGACAAATATGGCCATAACAAATTTTCAGTGATGTAAAAATCTTGATTCTAGGTCAAACGGTCGAGGAGTTATGGGTAATTTAGTACTTTTGGTTTCTGTAGCGCCACCTATGGGCCAATCGGGGTCATACTCTGATAGGTTCTCCCCAAAAGTGTGGCCTACCATCTGGCCGAGTTTCAAGTCTCTAGGCCTTACGGTTTGGGCTGCACGATGCATTTAGGGCAATTTTTTTTTTCAAATAGCAAATACAATAGGTTTTCAGCACTAAAGTGCTTGAACACCTAATAAGAATGAGACCTTTTTGACAGTTATAGCGCCACCTATGGTCCGATCTCCATGAAACTTTGCATGCTTCTTCACCATGTTATGACACATATGCTCATCAATTTTTGTGAAGTTTTGACTTTTCGTTTAGGATTTATAGGCTTTTGACTGTATTTTGCCCCGCCCCTTTTCTAAATGACCCTGTTACAGCCAACCAAATGCAAAATTTCAAATTTTTTCGATAATTATTGATCTAGAGAGTCCAGAGAATAGGCCTAGACTGGTTTGGTTCCGATCGGGCGAAAAACCAGGGACTAGTTTGCAAAAGTAGGTTTTGGACAAATATGGCCATAACAAATTTTCAGTGATGTAAAAATCTTGATTCTAGGTCAAACGGTCGAGGAGTTATGGGTAATTTAGTACTTTTGGTTTCTGTAGCGCCACCTATGGGCCAATCGGGGTCATACTCTGATAGGTTCTCCCCAAAAGTGTGGCCTACCATCTGGCCGAGTTTCAAGTCTCTAGGCCTTACGGTTTGGGCTGCACGATGCATTTAGGGCAATTTTTTTTTTCAAATAGCAAATACAATAGGTTTTCAGCACTAAAGTGCTTGAACACCTAATAAGAATGAGACCTTTTTGACAGTTATAGCGCCACCTATGGTCCGATCTCCATGAAACTTTGCATGCTTCTTCACCATGTTATGACACATATGCTCATCAATTTTTGTGAAGTTTTGACTTTTCGTTTAGGATTTATAGGCTTTTGACTGTATTTTGCCCCGCCCCTTTTCTAAATGACCCTGTTACAGCCAAACAAATGCAAAATTTCAAAAAATTTTCGATAATTATTGATCTAGAGAGTCCAGAGAATAGGCCTAGACTGGTTTGGTTCCGATCGGGCGAAAAACCAGGGACTAGTTCGCAAAAGTAGGTTTTGGACAAAACTGGCCATAACAATTTTTTCTTGCTCAAATACATCTTGTCCGTCTTGAGCCATGGATCACAGTGATGTAAAAATCTGGATTCTAGGTCAAACGGTCGAGGAGTTATGGGTAATTCAGTACTTTTGGTTTCTGTAGCGCAACCTATGGGCCAATCGGGGTCATACTCTGATAGGTTCTCCCCAAAAGTGTGGCCTACCATCTGGCCGAGTTTCAAGTCTCTAGGCCTTACGGTTTGGGCTGCACGATGCGTTTTAGGGCAATTTTTTTTTTTCAAATAGCAAATACAATAGGTTTTCAGCACTAAAGTGCTTGAACACCTAATAAGAATGAGACCTTTTTGACAGTTATAGCGCCACCTATGGTCCGATCTCCATGAAACTTTGCATGCTTCTTCACCATGTTATGACACATATGCTCATCAATTTTTGTGAAGTTTTGACTTTTCGTTTAGGATTTATAGGCTTTTGACTGTATTTTGCCCCGCCCCTTTTCTAAATGACCCTGTTACAGCCAACCAAATGCAAAATTTCAAATTTTTTCGATAATTATTGATCTAGAGAGTCCAGAGAATAGGCCTAGACTGGTTTGGTTCCGATCGGGCGAAAAACCAGGGACTAGTTTGCAAAAGTAGGTTTTGGACAAATATGGCCATAACAAATTTTCAGTGATGTAAAAATCTTGATTCTAGGTCAAACGGTCGAGGAGTTATGGGTAATTTAGTACTTTTGGTTTCTGTAGCGCCACCTATGGGCCAATCGGGGTCATACTCTGATAGGTTCTCCCCAAAAGTGTGGCCTACCATCTGGCCGAGTTTCAAGTCTCTAGGCCTTACGGTTTGGGCTGCACGATGCATTTAGGGCAATTTTTTTTTTCAAATAGCAAATACAATAGGTTTTCAGCACTAAAGTGCTTGAACACCTAATAAGAATGAGACCTTTTTGACAGTTATAGCGCCACCTATGGTCCGATCTCCATGAAACTTTGCATGCTTCTTCACCATGTTATGACACATATGCTCATCAATTTTTGTGAAGTTTTGACTTTTCGTTTAGGATTTATAGGCTTTTGACTGTATTTTGCCCCGCCCCTTTTCTAAATGACCCTGTTACAGCCAAACAAATGCAAAATTTCAAAAATTTTTCGATAATTATTGATCTAGAGAGTCCAGAGAATAGGCCTAGACTGGTTTGGTTCCGATCGGGCGAAAAACCAGGGACTAGTTCGCAAAAGTAGGTTTTGGACAAAACTGGCCATAACAATTTTTTCTTGCTCAAATACATCTTGTCCGTCTTGAGCCATGGATCACAGTGATGTAAAAATCTGGATTCTAGGTCAAACGGTCGAGGAGTTATGGGTAATTCAGTACTTTTGGTTTCTGTAGCGCAACCTATGGGCCAATCGGGGTCATACTCTGATAGGTTCTCCCCAAAAGTGTGGCCTACCATCTGGCCGAGTTTCAAGTCTCTAGGCCTTACGGTTTGGGCTGCACGATGCGTTTTAGGGCAATTTTTTTTTTTCAAATAGCAAATACAATAGGTTTTCAGCACTAAAGTGCTTGAACACCTAATAAGAATGAGACCTTTTTGACAGTTATAGCGCCACCTATGGTCCGATCTCCATGAAACTTTGCATGCTTCTTCACCATGTTATGACACATATGCTCATCAATTTTTGTGAAGTTTTGACTTTTCGTTTAGGATTTATAGGCTTTTGACTGTATTTTGCCCCGCCCCTTTTCTAAATGACCCTGTTACAGCCAACCAAATGCAAAATTTCAAATTTTTTCGATAATTATTGATCTAGAGAGTCCAGAGAATAGGCCTAGACTGGTTTGGTTCCGATCGGGCGAAAAACCAGGGACTAGTTTGCAAAAGTAGGTTTTGGACAAATATGGCCATAACAAATTTTCAGTGATGTAAAAATCTTGATTCTAGGTCAAACGGTCGAGGAGTTATGGGTAATTTAGTACTTTTGGTTTCTGTAGCGCCACCTATGGGCCAATCGGGGTCATACTCTGATAGGTTCTCCCCAAAAGTGTGGCCTACCATCTGGCCGAGTTTCAAGTCTCTAGGCCTTACGGTTTGGGCTGCACGATGCATTTAGGGCAATTTTTTTTTTCAAATAGCAAATACAATAGGTTTTCAGCACTAAAGTGCTTGAACACCTAATAAGAATGAGACCTTTTTGACAGTTATAGCGCCACCTATGGTCCGATCTCCATGAAACTTTGCATGCTTCTTCACCATGTTATGACACATATGCTCATCAATTTTTGTGAAGTTTTGACTTTTCGTTTAGGATTTATAGGCTTTTGACTGTATTTTGCCCCGCCCCTTTTCTAAATGACCCTGTTACAGCCAAACAAATGCAAAATTTCAAAAAATTTTCGATAATTATTGATCTAGAGAGTCCAGAGAATAGGCCTAGACTGGTTTGGTTCCGATCGGGCGAAAAACCAGGGACTAGTTCGCAAAAGTAGGTTTTGGACAAAACTGGCCATAACAATTTTTTCTTGCTCAAATACATCTTGTCCGTCTTGAGCCATGGATCACAGTGATGTAAAAATCTTGATTCTAGGTCAAACGTTCGAGGAGTTATGGGTAATTTAGTACTTTTGGTTTCTGTAGCGCCACCTATGGGCCAATCGGGGTCATACTCTGATAGGTTCTCCCCAAAAGTGTGGCCTACCATCTGGCCGAGTTTCAAGTCTCTAGGCCTTACGGTTTGGGCTGCACGATGCATTTAGGGCAATTTTTTTTTTCAAATAGCAAATACAATAGGTTTTCAGCACTAAAGTGCTTGAACACCTAATAAGAATGAGACCTTTTTGACAGTTATAGCGCCACCTATGGTCCGATCTCCATGAAACTTTGCATGCTTCTTCACCATGTTATGACACATATGCTCATCAATTTTTGTGAAGTTTTGACTTTTCGTTTAGGATTTATAGGCTTTTGACTGTATTTTGCCCCGCCCCTTTTCTAAATGACCCTGTTACAGCCAACCAAATGCAAAATTTCAAATTTTTTCGATAATTATTGATCTAGAGAGTCCAGAGAATAGGCCTAGACTGGTTTGGTTCCGATCGGGCGAAAAACCAGGGACTAGTTTGCAAAAGTAGGTTTTGGACAAATATGGCCATAACAAATTTTCAGTGATGTAAAAATCTTGATTCTAGGTCAAACGGTCGAGGAGTTATGGGTAATTTAGTACTTTTGGTTTCTGTAGCGCCACCTATGGGCCAATCGGGGTCATACTCTGATAGGTTCTCCCCAAAAGTGTGGCCTACCATCTGGCCGAGTTTCAAGTCTCTAGGCCTTACGGTTTGGGCTGCACGATGCATTTAGGGCAATTTTTTTTTTCAAATAGCAAATACAATAGGTTTTCAGCACTAAAGTGCTTGAACACCTAATAAGAATGAGACCTTTTTGACAGTTATAGCGCCACCTATGGTCCGATCTCCATGAAACTTTGCATGCTTCTTCACCATGTTATGACACATATGCTCATCAATTTTTGTGAAGTTTTGACTTTTCGTTTAGGATTTATAGGCTTTTGACTGTATTTTGCCCCGCCCCTTTTCTAAATGACCCTGTTACAGCCAAACAAATGCAAAATTTCAAAAAATTTTCGATAATTATTGATCTAGAGAGTCCAGAGAATAGGCCTAGACTGGTTTGGTTCCGATCGGGCGAAAAACCAGGGACTAGTTCGCAAAAGTAGGTTTTGGACAAAACTGGCCATAACAATTTTTTCTTGCTCAAATACATCTTGTCCGTCTTGAGCCATGGATCACAGTGATGTAAAAATCTGGATTCTAGGTCAAACGGTCGAGGAGTTATGGGTAATTCAGTACTTTTGGTTTCTGTAGCGCAACCTATGGGCCAATCGGGGTCATACTCTGATAGGTTCTCCCCAAAAGTGTGGCCTACCATCTGGCCGAGTTTCAAGTCTCTAGGCCTTACGGTTTGGGCTGCACGATGCGTTTTAGGGCAATTTTTTTTTTTCAAATAGCAAATACAATAGGTTTTCAGCACTAAAGTGCTTGAACACCTAATAAGAATGAGACCTTTTTGACAGTTATAGCGCCACCTATGGTCCGATCTCCATGAAACTTTGCATGCTTCTTCACCATGTTATGACACATATGCTCATCAATTTTTGTGAAGTTTTGACTTTTCGTTTAGGATTTATAGGCTTTTGACTGTATTTTGCCCCGCCCCTTTTCTAAATGACCCTGTTACAGCCAACCAAATGCAAAATTTCCAATTTTTTTCGATAATTATTGATCTAGAGAGTCCAGAGAATAGGCCTAGACTGGTTTGGTTCCGATCGGGCGAAAAACCAGGGACTAGTTTGCAAAAGTAGGTTTTGGACAAATATGGCCATAACAAATTTTCAGTGATGTAAAAATCTTGATTCTAGGTCAAACGGTCGAGGAGTTATGGGTAATTTAGTACTTTTG
Source organism: Gila orcuttii (assembly GCA_026230005.1). Classification (NCBI taxonomy): domain Eukaryota; kingdom Metazoa; phylum Chordata; class Actinopteri; order Cypriniformes; family Leuciscidae; genus Gila; species Gila orcuttii. The sequence goes on along the minus strand of JAPDVR010000005.1, from coordinate 36,105,090 downwards.
GTTTCTGTAGCGCCACCTATGGGCCAATCGGGGTCATACTCTGATAGGTTCTCCCCAAAAGTGTGGCCTACCATCTGGCCGAGTTTCAAGTCTCTAGGCCTTACGGTTTGGGCTGCACGATGCATTTAGGGCAATTTTTTTTTTCAAATAGCAAATACAATAGGTTTTCAGCACTAAAGTGCTTGAACACCTAATAAGAATGAGACCTTTTTGACAGTTATAGCGCCACCTATGGTCCGATCTCCATGAAACTTTGCATGCTTCTTCACCATGTTATGACACATATGCTCATCAATTTTTGTGAAGTTTTGACTTTTCGTTTAGGATTTATAGGCTTTTGACTGTATTTTGCCCCGCCCCTTTTCTAAATGACCCTGTTACAGCCAAACAAATGCAAAATTTCAAAAAATTTTCGATAATTATTGATCTAGAGAGTCCAGAGAATAGGCCTAGACTGGTTTGGTTCCGATCGGGCGAAAAACCAGGGACTAGTTCGCAAAAGTAGGTTTTGGACAAAACTGGCCATAACAATTTTTTCTTGCTCAAATACATCTTGTCCGTCTTGAGCCATGGATCACAGTGATGTAAAAATCTGGATTCTAGGTCAAACGGTCGAGGAGTTATGGGTAATTCAGTACTTTTGGTTTCTGTAGCGCAACCTATGGGCCAATCGGGGTCATACTCTGATAGGTTCTCCCCAAAAGTGTGGCCTACCATCTGGCCGAGTTTCAAGTCTCTAGGCCTTACGGTTTGGGCTGCACGATGCGTTTTAGGGCAATTTTTTTTTTTTAAAATAGCAAATACAATAGGTTTTCAGCACTAAAGTGCTTGAACACCTAATAAGAATGAGACCTTTTTGACAGTTATAGCGCCACCTATGGTCCGATCTCCATGAAACTTTGCATGCTTCTTCACCATGTTATGACACATATGCTCATCAATTTTTGTGAAGTTTTGACTTTTCGTTTAGGATTTATAGGCTTTTGACTGTATTTTGCCCCGCCCCTTTTCTAAATGACCCTGTTACAGCCAACCAAATGCAAAATTTCAAATTTTTTCGATAATTATTGATCTAGAGAGTCCAGAGAATAGGCCTAGACTGGTTTGGTTCCGATTGGGCGAAAAACCAGGGACTAGTTTGCAAAAGTAGGTTTTGGACAAATATGGCCATAACAAATTTTCAGTGATGTAAAAATCTTGATTCTAGGTCAAACGGTCGAGGAGTTATGGGTAATTTAGTACTTTTGGTTTCTGTAGCGCCACCTATGGGCCAATCGGGGTCATACTCTGATAGGTTCTCCCCAAAAGTGTGGCCTACCATCTGGCCGAGTTTCAAGTCTCTAGGCCTTACGGTTTGGGCTGCACGATGCATTTAGGGCAATTTTTTTTTTCAAATAGCAAATACAATAGGTTTTCAGCACTAAAGTGCTTGAACACCTAATAAGAATGAGACCTTTTTGACAGTTATAGCGCCACCTATGGTCCGATCTCCATGAAACTTTGCATGCTTCTTCACCATGTTATGACACATATGCTCATCAATTTTTGTGAAGTTTTGACTTTTCGTTTAGGATTTATAGGCTTTTGACTGTATTTTGCCCCGCCCCTTTTCTAAATGACCCTGTTACAGCCAACCAAATGAAAAATTTCAAATTTTTTCGATAATTATTGATCTACAGAGTCCAGAGAATAGGCCTAGACTGGTTTGGTTCCGATCGGGCGAAAAACCAGGGACTAGTTTGCAAAAGTAGGTTTTGGACAAAACTGGCCATAACAATTTTTTCTTGCTCAAATCGAGAATCCGAGATATACATCTCTTCCGTCTTGAGCCATGGATCACAGTGATGTAAAAATCTTGATTCTAGGTCAAACGGTTGAGGAGTTATGGGTAATTTAGTACTTTTGGTTTCTGTAGCGCCACCTATGGGCCAATCGGGGTCATACTCTGATAGGTTCTCCCCAAAAGTGTGGCCTACCATCTGGCCGAGTTTCAAGTCTCTAGGCCTTACGGTTTGGGCTGCACGATGCGTTTCAGGGCAATTTTATTTTTCAAATAGCAAATACAATAGGTTTTCAGCAATAAAGTGCTTGAACACCTAATAAGAATGAGACCTTTTTGACAGTTATAGCGCCACCTATGGTCCGATCTCCATGAAACTTTGCATGCTTCTTCACCATGTTATGACACATATGCTCCTCAATTTTTGTGAAGTTTTGACTTTTCGTTTAGGATTTATAGGCTTTTGACTGTATTTTGCCCCGCCCCTTTTCTAAATGACCCTGTTATAGCCAACCAAATGCAAAATTTCAAATGTTTTCGATAATTATTGATCTAGAGAGTCCAGAGAATAGGCCTAGACTGGTTTGGTTCCGATCGGGCGAAAAACCAGGGACTAGTTTGCAAAAGTAGGTTTTGGACAAAACTGGCCATAACAAATTTTCAGTGATGTAAAAATCTTGATTCTAGGTCAAACGGTCGAGGAGTTATGGGTAATTTAGTACTTTTGGTTTCTGTAGCGCCATCTATGTGCCAATCGGGGTCATACTCTGAAAGGTTCTCCCCAAAAGTGTGGCCTACCATCTGGCCGAGTTTCAAGTCTCTAGGCCTTACGGTTTGGGCTGCACGATGCATTTAGGGCAATTTTTTTTTTTCAAATAGCAAATACAATAGGTTTTCAGCACTAAAGTGCTTGAACACCTAATAAGAATGAGACCTTTTTGACAGTTATAGCGCCACCTATGGTCCGATCTCCATGAAACTTTGCATGCTTCTTCACCATGTTATGACACATATGCTCATCAATTTTTGTGAAGTTTTGACTTTTCGTTTAGGATTTATAGGCTTTTTACTGTATTTTGCCCCGCCCCTTTTCTAAATGACCCTGTTACAGCCAACCAAATGCAAAATTTCAAAAATTTTTCGATAATTATTGATCTAGAGAGTCCAGAGAATAGGCCTAGACTGGTTTGGTTCCGATCGGGCGAAAAACCAGGGACTAGTTCGCAAAAGTAGGTTTTGGACAAAACTGGCCATAACAATTTTTTCTTGCTCAAATACATCTTGTCCGTCTTGAGCCATGGATCACAGTGATGTAAAAATCTTGATTCTAGGTCAAACGGTCGAGGAGTTATGGGTAATTCAGTACTTTTGGTTTCTGTAGCGCCACCTATGGGCCAATCGGGGTCATACTCTGATAGGTTCTCCCCAAAAGTGTGGCCTACCATCTGGCCGAGTTTCAAGTCTCTAGGCCTTACGGTTTGGGCTGCACGATGCGTTTTAGGGCAATTTTTTTTTTTTCAAATAGCAAATACAATAGGTTTTCAGCACTAAAGTGCTTGAACACCTAATAAGAATGAGACCTTTTTGACAGTTATAGCGCCACCTATGGTCCGATCTCCATGAAACTTTGCATGCTTCTTCACCATGTTATGACACATATGCTCATCAATTTTTGTGAAGTTTTGACTTTTCGTTTAGGATTTATAGGCTTTTGACTGTATTTTGCCCCGCCCCTTTTCTAAATGACCCTGTTACAGCCAACCAAATGCAAAATTTCAAATTTTTTCGATAATTATTGATCTAGAGAGTCCAGAGAATAGGCCTAGACTGGTTTGGTTCCGATCGGGCGAAAAACCAGGGACTAGTTTGCAAAAGTAGGTTTTGGACAAATATGGCCATAACAAATTTTCAGTGATGTAAAAATCTTGATTCTAGGTCAAACGGTCGAGGAGTTATGGGTAATTTAGTACTTTTGGTTTCTGTAGCGCCACCTATGGGCCAATCGGGGTCATACTCTGATAGGTTCTCCCCAAAAGTGTGGCCTACCATCTGGCCGAGTTTCAAGTCTCTAGGCCTTACGGTTTGGGCTGCACGATGCATTTAGGGCAATTTTTTTTTTCAAATAGCAAATACAATAGGTTTTCAGCACTAAAGTGCTTGAACACCTAATAAGAATGAGACCTTTTTGACAGTTATAGCGCCACCTATGGTCCGATCTCCATGAAACTTTGCATGCTTCTTCACCATGTTATGACACATATGCTCATCAATTTTTGTGAAGTTTTGACTTTTCGTTTAGGATTTATAGGCTTTTGACTGTATTTTGCCCCGCCCCTTTTCTAAATGACCCTGTTACAGCCAACCAAATGCAAAATTTCAAAAAAATTTCGATAATTATTGATCTAGAGAGTCCAGAGAATAGGCCTAGACTGGTTTGGTTCCGATCGGGCGAAAAACCAGGGACTAGTTCGCAAAAGTAGGTTTTGGACAAAACTGGCCATAACAATTTTTTCTTGCTCAAATCGAGAATCCGAGATATACATCTCTTCCGTCTTGAGCCATGGATCACAGTGATATAAAAATCTTGATTCTAGGTCAAACGGTTGAGGAGTTATGGGTAATTTAGTACTTTTGGTTTCTGTAGCGCCACCTATGGGCCAATCGGGGTCATACTCTGATAGGTTCTCCCCAAAAGTGTGGCCTACCATCTGGCCGAGTTTCAAGTCTCTAGGCCTTACGGTTTGGGCTGCACGATGCGTTTCAGGGCAATTTTATTTTTCAAATAGCAAATACAATAGGTTTTCAGCACTAAAGTGCTTGAACACCTAATAAGAATGAGACCTTTTTGACAGTTATAGCGCCACCTATGGTCCGATCTCCATGAAACTTTGCATGCTTCTTCACCATGTTATGACACATATGCTCCTCAATTTTTGTGAAGTTTTGACTTTTCGTTTAGGATTTATAGGCTTTTGACTGTATTTTGCCCCGCCCCTTTTCTAAATGACCCTGTTATAGCCAACCAAATGCAAAATTTCAAATTTTTTCGATAATTATTGATCTAGAGAGTCCAGAGAATAGGCCTAGACTGGTTTGGTTCCGATCGGGCGAAAAACCAGGGACTAGTTTGCAAAAGTAGGTTTTGGACAAAACTGGCCATAACAAATTTTCAGTGATGTAAAAATCTTGATTCTAGGTCAAACGGTCGAGGAGTTATGGGTAATTTAGTACTTTTGGTTTCTGTAGCGCCACCTATGGGCCAATCGGGGTCATACTCTGATAGGTTCTCCCCAAAAGTGTGGCCTACCATCTGGCCGAGTTTCAAGTCTCTAGGCCTTACGGTTTGGGCTGCACGATGCATTTAGGGCAATTTTTTTTTTCAAATAGCAAATACAATAGGTTTTCAGCACTAAAGTGCTTGAACACCTAATAAGAATGAGACCTTTTTGACAGTTATAGCGCCACCTATGGTCCGATCTCCATGAAACTTTGCATGCTTCTTCACCATGTTATGACACATATGCTCATCAATTTTTGTGAAGTTTTGACTTTTCGTTTAGGATTTATAGGCTTTTGACTGTATTTTGCCCCGCCCCTTTTCTAAATGACCCTGTTACAGCCAACCAAATGCAAAATTTCAAATTTTTTCGATAATTATTGATCTAGAGAGTCCAGAGAATAGGCCTAGACTGGTTTGGTTCCGATAGGGCGAAAAACCAGGGACTAGTTTGCAAAAGTAGGTTTTGGACAAATATGGCCATAACAAATTTTCAGTGATGTAAAAATCTTGATTCTAGGTCAAACGGTCGAGGAGTTATGGGTAATTTAGTACTTTTGGTTTCTGTAGCGCCACCTATGGGCCAATCGGGGTCATACTCTGATAGGTTCTCCCCAAAAGTGTGGCCTACCATCTGGCCGAGTTTCAAGTCTCTAGGCCTTACGGTTTGGGCTGCACGATGCATTTAGGGCAATTTTTTTTTTCAAATAGCAAATACAATAGGTTTTCAGCACTAAAGTGCTTGAACACCTAATAAGAATGAGACCTTTTTGACAGTTATAGCGCCACCTATGGTCCGATCTCCATGAAACTTTGCATGCTTCTTCACCATGTTATGACACATATGCTCATCAATTTTTGTGAAGTTTTGACTTTTCGTTTAGGATTTATAGGCTTTTGACTGTATTTTGCCCCGCCCCTTTTCTAAATGACCCTGTTACAGCCAACCAAATGCAAAATTTCAAAAATTTTTCGATAATTATTGATCTAGAGAGTCCAGAGAATAGGCCTAGACTGGTTTGGTTCCGATCGGGCGAAAAACCAGGGACTAGTTCGCAAAAGTAGGTTTTGGACAAAACTGGCCATAACAATTTTTTCTTGCTCAAATCGAGAATCCGAGATATACATCTCTTCCGTCTTGAGCCATGGATCACAGTGATATAAAAATCTTGATTCTAGGTCAAACGGTTGAGGAGTTATGGGTAATTTAGTACTTTTGGTTTCTGTAGCGCCACCTATGGGCCAATCGGGGTCATACTCTGATAGGTTCTCCCCAAAAGTGTGGCCTACCATCTGGCCGAGTTTCAAGTCTCTAGGCCTTACGGTTTGGGCTGCACGATGCGTTTCAGGGCAATTTTATTTTTCAAATAGCAAATACAATAGGTTTTCAGCACTAAAGTGCTTGAACACCTAATAAGAATGAGACCTTTTTGACAGTTATAGCGCCACCTATGGTCCGATCTCCATGAAACTTTGCATGCTTCTTCACCATGTTATGACACATATGCTCCTCAATTTTTGTGAAGTTTTGACTTTTCGTTTAGGATTTATAGGCTTTTGACTGTATTTTGCCCCGCCCCTTTTCTAAATGACCCTGTTATAGCCAACCAAATGCAAAATTTCAAATTTTTTCGATAATTATTGATCTAGAGAGTCCAGAGAATAGGCCTAGACTGGTTTGGTTCCGATCGGGCGAAAAACCAGGGACTAGTTTGCAAAAGTAGGTTTTGGACAAAACTGGCCATAACAAATTTTCAGTGATGTAAAAATCTTGATTCTAGGTCAAACGGTCGAGGAGTTATGGGTAATTTAGTACTTTTGGTTTCTGTAGCGCCACCTATGGGCCAATCGGGGTCATACTCTGATAGGTTCTCCCCAAAAGTGTGGCCTACCATCTGGCCGAGTTTCAAGTCTCTAGGCCTTACGGTTTGGGCTGCACGATGCATTTAGGGCAATTTTTTTTTTCAAATAGCAAATACAATAGGTTTTCAGCACTAAAGTGCTTGAACACCTAATAAGAATGAGACCTTTTTGACAGTTATAGCGCCACCTATGGTCCGATCTCCATGAAACTTTGCATGCTTCTTCACCATGTTATGACACATATGCTCATCAATTTTTGTGAAGTTTTGACTTTTCGTTTAGGATTTATAGGCTTTTGACTGTATTTTGCCCCGCCCCTTTTCTAAATGACCCTGTTACAGCCAACCAAATGCAAAATTTCAAATTTTTTCGATAATTATTGATCTAGAGAGTCCAGAGAATAGGCCTAGACTGGTTTGGTTCCGATAGGGCGAAAAACCAGGGACTAGTTTGCAAAAGTAGGTTTTGGACAAATATGGCCATAACAAATTTTCAGTGATGTAAAAATCTTGATTCTAGGTCAAACGGTCGAGGAGTTATGGGTAATTTAGTACTTTTGGTTTCTGTAGCGCCACCTATGGGCCAATCGGGGTCATACTCTGATAGGTTCTCCCCAAAAGTGTGGCCTACCATCTGGCCGAGTTTCAAGTCTCTAGGCCTTACGGTTTGGGCTGCACGATGCATTTAGGGCAATTTTTTTTTTCAAATAGCAAATACAATAGGTTTTCAGCACTAAAGTGCTTGAACACCTAATAAGAATGAGACCTTTTTGACAGTTATAGCGCCACCTATGGTCCGATCTCCATGAAACTTTGCATGCTTCTTCACCATGTTATGACACATATGCTCATCAATTTTTGTGAAGTTTTGACTTTTCGTTTAGGATTTATAGGCTTTTGACTGTATTTTGCCCCGCCCCTTTTCTAAATGACCCTGTTACAGCCAACCAAATGCAAAATTTCAAAAATTTTTCGATAATTATTGATCTAGAGAGTCCAGAGAATAGGCCTAGACTGGTTTGGTTCCGATCGGGCGAAAAACCAGGGACTAGTTCGCAAAAGTAGGTTTTGGACAAAACTGGCCATAACAATTTTTTCTTGCTCAAATACATCTTGTCCGTCTTGAGCCATGGATCACAGTGATGTAAAAATCTGGATTCTAGGTCAAACGGTCGAGGAGTTATGGGTAATTCAGTACTTTTGGTTTCTGTAGCGCAACCTATGGGCCAATCGGGGTCATACTCTGATAGGTTCTCCCCAAAAGTGTGGCCTACCATCTGGCCGAGTTTCAAGTCTCTAGGCCTTACGGTTTGGGCTGCACGATGCGTTTTAGGGCAATTTTTTTTTTTTCAAATAGCAAATACAATAGGTTTTCAGCACTAAAGTGCTTGAACACCTAATAAGAATGAGACCTTTTTGACAGTTATAGCGCCACCTATGGTCCGATCTCCATGAAACTTTGCATGCTTCTTCACCATGTTATGACACATATGCTCATCAATTTTTGTGAAGTTTTGACTTTTCGTTTAGGATTTATAGGCTTTTGACTGTATTTTGCCCCGCCCCTTTTCTAAATGACCCTGTTACAGCCAACCAAATGCAAAATTTCAAATTTTTTCGATAATTATTGATCTAGAGAGTCCAGAGAATAGGCCTAGACTGGTTTGGTTCCGATCGGGCGAAAAACCAGGGACTAGTTTGCAAAAGTAGGTTTTGGACAAATATGGCCATAACAAATTTTCAGTGATGTAAAAATCTTGATTCTAGGTCAAACGGTCGAGGAGTTATGGGTAATTTAGTACTTTTGGTTTCTGTAGCGCCACCTATGGGCCAATCGGGGTCATACTCTGATAGGTTCTCCCCAAAAGTGTGGCCTACCATCTGGCCGAGTTTCAAGTCTCTAGGCCTTACGGTTTGGGCTGCACGATGCATTTAGGGCATTTTTTTTTTTCAAATAGCAAATACAATAGGTTTTCAGCACTAAAGTGCTTGAACACCTAATAAGAATGAGACCTTTTTGACAGTTATAGCGCCACCTATGGTCCGATCTCCATGAAACTTTGCATGCTTCTTCACCATGTTATGACACATATGCTCATCAATTTTTGTGAAGTTTTGACTTTTCGTTTAGGATTTATAGGCTTTTGACTGTATTTTGCCCCGCCCCTTTTCTAAATGACCCTGTTACAGCCAACCAAATGCAAAATTTCAAATTTTTTCGATAATTATTGATCTAGAGAGTCCAGAGAATAGGCCTAGACTGGTTTGGTTCCGATCGGGCGAAAAACCAGGGACTAGTTTGCAAAAGTAGGTTTTGGACAAATATGGCCATAACAAATTTTCAGTGATGTAAAAATCTTGATTCTAGGTCAAACGGTCGAGGAGTTATGGGTAATTTAGTACTTTTGGTTTCTGTAGCGCCACCTATGGGCCAATCGGGGTCATACTCTGATAGGTTCTCCCCAAAAGTGTGGCCTACCATCTGGCCGAGTTTCAAGTCTCTAGGCCTTACGGTTTGGGCTGCACGATGCATTTAGGGCAATTTTTTTTTTCAAATAGCAAATACAATAGGTTTTCAGCACTAAAGTGCTTGAACACCTAATAAGAATGAGACCTTTTTGACAGTTATAGCGCCACCTATGGTCCGATCTCCATGAAACTTTGCATGCTTCTTCACCATGTTATGACACATATGCTCATCAATTTTTGTGAAGTTTTGACTTTTCGTTTAGGATTTATAGGCTTTTGACTGTATTTTGCCCCGCCCCTTTTCTAAATGACCCTGTTACAGCCAACCAAATGAAAAATTTCAAAAAAATTTCGATAATTATTGATCTAGAGAGTCCAGAGAATAGGCCTAGACTGGTTTGGTTCCGATCGGGCGAAAAACCAGGGACTAGTTCGCAAAAGTAGGTTTTGGACAAAACTGGCCATAACAATTTTTTCTTGCTCAAATACATCTTGTCCGTCTTGAGACATGGATCACAGTGATGTAAAAATCTGGATTCTAGGTCAAACGGTCGAGGAGTTATGGGTAATTCAGTACTTTTGGTTTCTGTAGCGCAACCTATGAGCCAATCGGGGTCATACTCTGATAGGTTCTCCCCAAAAGTGTGGCCTACCATCTGGCCGAGTTTCAAGTCTCTAGGCCTTACGGTTTGGGCTGCACGATGCGTTTTAGGGCAATTTTTTTTTTTCAAATAGCAAATACAATAGGTTTTCAGCACTAAAGTGCTTGAACACCTAATAAGAATGAGACCTTTTTGACAGTTATAGCGCCACCTATGGTCCGATCTCCATGAAACTTTGCATGCTTCTTCACCATGTTATGACACATATGCTCATCAATTTTTGTGAAGTTTTGACTTTTCGTTTAGGATTTATAGGCTTTTGACTGTATTTTGCCCCGCCCCTTTTCTAAATGACCCTGTTACAGCCAACCAAATGCAAAATTTCAAATTTTTTCGATAATTATTGATCTAGAGAGTCCAGAGAATAGGCCTAGACTGGTTTGGTTCCGATCGGGCGAAAAACCAGGGACTAGTTTGCAAAAGTAGGTTTTGGACAAATATGGCCATAACAAATTTTCAGTGATGTAAAAATCTTGATTCTAGGTCAAACGGTCGAGGAGTTATGGGTAATTTAGTACTTTTGGTTTCTGTAGCGCCATCTATGTGCCAATCGGGGTCATACTCTGAAAGGTTCTCCCCAAAAGTGTGGCCTACCATCTGGCCGAGTTTCAAGTCTCTAGGCCTTACGGTTTGGGCTGCACGATGCATTTAGGGCAATTTTTTTTTTCAAATAGCAAATACAATAGGTTTTCAGCACTAAAGTGCTTGAACACCTAATAAGAATGAGACCTTTTTGACAGTTATAGCGCCACCTATGGTCCGATCTCCATGAAACTTTGCATGCTTCTTCACCATGTTATGACACATATGCTCATCAATTTTTGTGAAGTTTTGACTTTTCGTTTAGGATTTATAGGCTTTTGACTGTATTTTGCCCCGCCCCTTTTCTAAATGACCCTGTTACAGCCAACCAAATGCAAAATTTCAAAATTTTTTCGATAATTATTGATCTAGAGAGTCCAGAGAATAGGCCTAGACTGGTTTGGTTCCGATCGGGCGAAAAACCAGGGACTAGTTCGCAAAAGTAGGTTTTGGACAAAACTGGCCATAACAATTTTTTCTTGCTCAAATACATCTTGTCCGTCTTGAGCCATGGATCACAGTGATGTAAAAATCTTGATTCTAGGTCAAACGGTCGAGGAGTTATGGGTAATTTAGTACTTTTGGTTTCTGTAGCGCCATCTATGTGCCAATCGGGGTCATACTCTGATAGGTTCTCCCCAAAAGTGTGGCCTACCATCTGGCCGAGTTTCAAGTCTCTAGGCCTTACGGTTTGGGCTGCACGATGCATTTAGGGCAATTTATTTTTTCAAATAGCAAATACAATAGGTTTTCAGCACTAAAGTGCTTGAACACCTAATAAGAATGAGACCTTTTTGACAGTTATAGCGCCACCTATGGTCCGATCTCCATGAAACTTTGCATGCTTCTTCACCATGTTATGACACATATGCTCATCAATTTTTGTGAAGTTTTGACTTTTTGTTTAGGATTTATAGGCTTTTGACTGTATTTTGCCCTGCCCCTTTTCTAAATGACCCTGTTACAGCCAACCAAATGCAAAATTTCAAAAAAATTTCGATAATTATTGATCTAGAGAGTCCAGAGAATAGGCCTAGACTGGTTTGGTTCCGATCGGGCGAAAAACCAGGGACTAGTTCGCAAAAGTAGGTTTTGGACAAAACTGGCCATAACAATTTTTTCTTGCTCAAATACATCTTGTCCGTCTTGAGCCATGGATCACAGTGATGTAAAAATCTTGATTCTAGGTCAAACGGTCGAGGAGTTATGGGTAATTCAGTACTTTTGGTTTCTGTAGCGCCACCTATGGGCCAATCGGGGTCATACTCTGATAGGTTCTCCCCAAAAGTGTGGCCTACCATCTGGCCGAGTTTCAAGTCTCTAGGCCTTACGGTTTGGGCTGCACGATGCGTTTTAGGGCAATTTTTTTTTTCAAATAGCAAATACAATAGGTTTTCAGCACTAAAGTGCTTGAACACCTAATAAGAATGAGACCTTTTTGACAGTTATAGCGCCACCTATGGTCCGATCTCCATGAAACTTTGCATGCTTCTTCACCATGTTATGACACATATGCTCATCAATTTTTGTGAAGTTTTGACTTTTCGTTTAGGATTTATAGGCTTTTGACTGTATTTTGCCCCGCCCCTTTTCTAAATGACCCTGTTACAGCCAACCAAATGCAAAATTTCAAATTTTTTCGATAATTATTGATCTAGAGAGTCCAGAGAATAGGCCTAGACTGGTTTGGTTCCGATCGGGCGAAAAACCAGGGACTAGTTTGCAAAAGTAAGTTTTGGACAAATATGGCCATAACAAATTTTCAGTGATGTAAAAATCTTGATTCTAGGTCAAACGGTCGAGGAGTTATGGGTAATTTAGTACTTTTAGTTTCTGTAGCGCCACCTATGGGCCAATCGGGGTCATACTCTGATAGGTTCTCCCCAAAAGTGTGGCCTACCATCTGGCCGAGTTTCAAGTCTCTAGGCCTTACGGTTTGGGCTGCACGATGCATTTAGGGCAATTTTTTTTTTCAAATAGCAAATACAATAGGTTTTCAGCACTAAAGTGCTTGAACACCTAATAAGAATGAGACCTTTTTGACAGTTATAGCGCCACCTATGGTCCGATCTCCATGAAACTTTGCATGCTTCTTCACCATGTTATGACACATATGCTCATCAATTTTTGTGAAGTTTTGACTTTTCGTTTAGGATTTATAGGCTTTTGACTGTATTTTGCCCCGCCCCTTTTCTAAATGACCCTGTTACAGCCAGCCAAATGCAAAATTTCAAATTTTTTCGATAATTATTGATCTACAGAGTCCAGAGAATAGGCCTAGACTGGTTTGGTTCCGATCGGGCGAAAAACCAGGGACTAGTTTGCAAAAGTAGGTTTTGGACAAAACTGGCCATAACAATTTTTTCTTGCTCAAATCGAGAATCCGAGATATACATCTTGTCCGTCTTGAGCCATGGATCACAGTGATGTAAAAAACTTGATTCTAGGTCAAACGGTCGAGGAGTTATGGGTAATTTAGTACTTTTGGTTTCTGTAGCACCATCTATGTGCCAATCGGGGTCATACTCTGATAGGTTCTCCCCAAAAGTGTGGCCTACCATCTGGCCGAGTTTCAAGTCTCTAGGCCTTACGGTTTGGGCTGCACGATGCATTTAGGGCAATTTTTTTTTTCAAATAGCAAATACAATAGGTTTTCAGCACTAAAGTGCTTGAACACCTAATAAGAATGAGACCTTTTTGACAGTTATAGCGCCACCTATGGTCCGATCTCCATGAAACTTTGCATGCTTCTTCACCATGTTATGACACATATGCTCATCAATTTTTGTGAAGTTTTGACTTTTTGTTTAGGATTTATAGGCTTTTGACTGTATTTTGCCCTGCCCCTTTTCTAAATGACCCTGTTACAGCCAACCAAATGCAAAATTTCAAAAAAATTTCGATAATTATTGATCTAGAGAGTCCAGAGAATAGGCCTAGACTGGTTTGGTTCCGATCGGGCGAAAAACCAGGGACTAGTTCGCAAAAGTAGGTTTTGGACAAAACTGGCCATAACAATTTTTTCTTGCTCAAATCGAGAATCCGAGATATACATCTCTTCCGTCTTGAGCCATGGATCACAGTGATGTAAAAATCTTGATTCTAGGTCAAACGGTTGAGGAGTTATGGGTAATTTAGTACTTTTGGTTTCTGTAGCGCCACCTATGGGCCAATCGGGGTCATACTCTGATAGGTTCTCCCCAAAAGTGTGGCCTACCATCTGGCCGAGTTTCAAGTCTCTAGGCCTTACGGTTTGGGCTGCACGATGCGTTTCAGGGCAATTTTATTTTTCAAATAGCAAATACAATAGGTTTTCAGCACTAAAGTGCTTGAACACCTAATAAGAATGAGACCTTTTTGACAGTTATAGCGCCACCTATGGTCCGATCTCCATGAAACTTTGCATGCTTCTTCACCATGTTATGACACATATGCTCCTCAATTTTTGTGAAGTTTTAACTTTTCGTTTAGGATTTATAGGCTTTTGACTGTATTTTGCCCCGCCCCTTTTCTAAATGACCCTGTTATAGCCAACCAAATGCAAAATTTCAAATTTTTTCGATAATTATTGATCTAGAGAGTCCAGAGAATAGGCCTAGACTGGTTTGGTTCCGATCGGGCGAAAAACCAGGGACTAGTTTGCAAAAGTAGGTTTTGGACAAAACTGGCCATAACAAATTTTCAGTGATGTAAAAATCTTGATTCTAGGTCAAACGGTCGAGGAGTTATGGGTAATTTAGTACTTTTGGTTTCTGTAGCGCCATCTATGTGCCAATCGGGGTCATACTCTGAAAGGTTCTCCCCAAAAGTGTGGCCTACCATCTGGCCGAGTTTCAAGTCTCTAGGCCTTACGGTTTGGGCTGCACGATGCATTTAGGGCAATTTTTTTTTTTCAAATAGCAAATACAATAGGTTTTCAGCACTAAAGTGCTTGAACACCTAATAAGAATGAGACCTTTTTGACAGTTATAGCGCCACCTATGGTCCGATCTCCATGAAACTTTGCATGCTTCTTCACCATGTTATGACACATATGCTCATCAATTTTTGTGAAGTTTTGACTTTTCGTTTAGGATTTATAGGCTTTTGACTGTATTTTGCCCCGCCCCTTTTCTAAATGACCCTGTTACAGCCAACCAAATGCAAAATTTCAAAAATTTTTCGATAATTATTGATCTAGAGAGTCCAGAGAATAGGCCTAGACTGGTTTGGTTCCGATCGGGCGAAAAACCAGGGACTAGTTCGCAAAAGTAGGTTTTGGACAAAACTGGCCATAACAATTTTTTCTTGCTCAAATACATCTTGTCCGTCTTGAGCCATGGATCACAGTGATGTAAAAATCTTGATTCTAGGTCAAACGGTCGAGGAGTTATGGGTAATTCAGTACTTTTGGTTTCTGTAGCGCCACCTATGGGCCAATCGGGGTCATACTCTGATAGGTTCTCCCCAAAAGTGTGGCCTACCATCTGGCCGAGTTTCAAGTCTCTAGGCCTTACGGTTTGGGCTGCACGATGCGTTTTAGGGCAATTTTTTTTTTTTCAAATAGCAAATACAATAGGTTTTCAGCACTAAAGTGCTTGAACACCTAATAAGAATGAGACCTTTTTGACAGTTATAGCGCCACCTATGGTCCGATCTCCATGAAACTTTGCATGCTTCTTCACCATGTTATGACACATATGCTCATCAATTTTTGTGAAGTTTTGACTTTTCGTTTAGGATTTATAGGCTTTTGACTGTATTTTGCCCCGCCCCTTTTCTAAATGACCCTGTTACAGCCAACCAAATGCAAAATTTCAAATTTTTTCGATAATTATTGATCTAGAGAGTCCAGAGAATAGGCCTAGACTGGTTTGGTTCCGATCGGGCGAAAAACCAGGGACTAGTTTGCAAAAGTAGGTTTTGGACAAATATGGCCATAACAAATTTTCAGTGATGTAAAAATCTTGATTCTAGGTCAAACGGTCGAGGAGTTATGGGTAATTTAGTACTTTTGGTTTCTGTAGCGCCACCTATGGGCCAATCGGGGTCATACTCTGATAGGTTCTCCCCAAAAGTGTGGCCTACCATCTGGCCGAGTTTCAAGTCTCTAGGCCTTACGGTTTGGGCTGCACGATGCATTTAGGGCAATTTTTTTTTTCAAATAGCAAATACAATAGGTTTTCAGCACTAAAGTGCTTGAACACCTAATAAGAATGAGACCTTTTTGACAGTTATAGCGCCACCTATGGTCCGATCTCCATGAAACTTTGCATGCTTCTTCACCATGTTATGACACATATGCTCATCAATTTTTGTGAAGTTTTGACTTTTCGTTTAGGATTTATAGGCTTTTGACTGTATTTTGCCCCGCCCCTTTTCTAAATGACCCTGTTACAGCCAACCAAATGCAAAATTTCAAAAAAATTTCGATAATTATTGATCTAGAGAGTCCAGAGAATAGGCCTAGACTGGTTTGGTTCCGATCGGGCGAAAAACCAGGGACTAGTTCGCAAAAGTAGGTTTTGGACAAAACTGGCCATAACAATTGTTTCTTGCTCAAATCGAGAATCCGAGATATACATCTCTTCCGTCTTGAGCCATGGATCACAGTGATGTAAAAATCTTGATTCTAGGTCAAACGGTTGAGGAGTTATGGGTAATTTAGTACTTTTGGTTTCTGTAGCGCCACCTATGGGCCAATCGGGGTCATACTCTGATAGGTTCTCCCCAAAAGTGTGGCCTACCATCTGGCCGAGTTTCAAGTCTCTAGGCCTTACGGTTTGGGCTGCACGATGCATTTAGGGCAATTTTTTTTTTCAAATAGCAAATACAATAGGTTTTCAGCACTAAAGTGCTTGAACACCTAATAAGAATGAGACCTTTTTGACAGTTATAGCGCCACCTATGGTCCGATCTCCATGAAACTTTGCATGCTTCTTCACCATGTTATGACACATATGCTCATCAATTTTTGTGAAGTTTTGACTTTTCGTTTAGGATTTATAGGCTTTTGACTGTATTTTGCCCCGCCCCTTTTCTAAATGACCCTGTTACAGCCAACCAAATGAAAAATTTCAAAAAAATTTCGATAATTATTGATCTAGAGAGTCCAGAGAATAGGCCTAGACTGGTTTGGTTCCGATCGGGCGAAAAACCAGGGACTAGTTCGCAAAAGTAGGTTTTGGACAAAACTGGCCATAACAATTTTTTCTTGCTCAAATACATCTTGTCCGTCTTGAGACATGGATCACAGTGATGTAAAAATCTGGATTCTAGGTCAAACGGTCGAGGAGTTATGGGTAATTCAGTACTTTTGGTTTCTGTAGCGCAACCTATGAGCCAATCGGGGTCATACTCTGATAGGTTCTCCCCAAAAGTGTGGCCTACCATCTGGCCGAGTTTCAAGTCTCTAGGCCTTACGGTTTGGGCTGCACGATGCGTTTTAGGGCAATTTTTTTTTTTCAAATAGCAAATACAATAGGTTTTCAGCACTAAAGTGCTTGAACACCTAATAAGAATGAGACCTTTTTGACAGTTATAGCGCCACCTATGGTCCGATCTCCATGAAACTTTGCATGCTTCTTCACCATGTTATGACACATATGCTCATCAATTTTTGTGAAGTTTTGACTTTTCGTTTAGGATTTATAGGCTTTTGACTGTATTTTGCCCCGCCCCTTTTCTAAATGACCCTGTTACAGCCAACCAAATGCAAAATTTCAAATTTTTTCGATAATTATTGATCTAGAGAGTCCAGAGAATAGGCCTAGACTGGTTTGGTTCCGATCGGGCGAAAAACCAGGGACTAGTTTGCAAAAGTAGGTTTTGGACAAATATGGCCATAACAAATTTTCAGTGATGTAAAAATCTTGATTCTAGGTCAAACGGTCGAGGAGTTATGGGTAATTTAGTACTTTTGGTTTCTGTAGCGCCATCTATGTGCCAATCGGGGTCATACTCTGAAAGGTTCTCCCCAAAAGTGTGGCCTACCATCTGGCCGAGTTTCAAGTCTCTAGGCCTTACGGTTTGGGCTGCACGATGCATTTAGGGCAATTTTTTTTTTCAAATAGCAAATACAATAGGTTTTCAGCACTAAAGTGCTTGAACACCTAATAAGAATGAGACCTTTTTGACAGTTATAGCGCCACCTATGGTCCGATCTCCATGAAACTTTGCATGCTTCTTCACCATGTTATGACACATATGCTCATCAATTTTTGTGAAGTTTTGACTTTTCGTTTAGGATTTATAGGCTTTTGACTGTATTTTGCCCCGCCCCTTTTCTAAATGACCCTGTTACAGCCAACCAAATGCAAAATTTCAAAAATTTTTCGATAATTATTGATCTAGAGAGTCCAGAGAATAGGCCTAGACTGGTTTGGTTCCGATCGGGCGAAAAACCAGGGACTAGTTCGCAAAAGTAGGTTTTGGACAAAACTGGCCATAACAATTTTTTCTTGCTCAAATACATCTTGTCCGTCTTGAGCCATGGATCACAGTGATGTAAAAATCTTGATTCTAGGTCAAACGGTCGAGGAGTTATGGGTAATTTAGTACTTTTGGTTTCTGTAGCGCCATCTATGTGCCAATCGGGGTCATACTCTGATAGGTTCTCCCCAAAAGTGTGGCCTACCATCTGGCCGAGTTTCAAGTCTCTAGGCCTTACGGTTTGGGCTGCACGATGCATTTAGGGCAATTTATTTTTTCAAATAGCAAATACAATAGGTTTTCAGCACTAAAGTGCTTGAACACCTAATAAGAATGAGACCTTTTTGACAGTTATAGCGCCACCTATGGTCCGATCTCCATGAAACTTTGCATGCTTCTTCACCATGTTATGACACATATGCTCATCAATTTTTGTGAAGTTTTGACTTTTTGTTTAGGATTTATAGGCTTTTGACTGTATTTTGCCCTGCCCCTTTTCTAAATGACCCTGTTACAGCCAACCAAATGCAAAATTTCAAAAAAATTTCGATAATTATTGATCTAGAGAGTCCAGAGAATAGGCCTAGACTGGTTTGGTTCCGATCGGGCGAAAAACCAGGGACTAGTTCGCAAAAGTAGGTTTTGGACAAAACTGGCCATAACAATTTTTTCTTGCTCAAATACATCTTGTCCGTCTTGAGCCATGGATCACAGTGATGTAAAAATCTTGATTCTAGGTCAAACGGTCGAGGAGTTATGGGTAATTCAGTACTTTTGGTTTCTGTAGCGCCACCTATGGGCCAATCGGGGTCATACTCTGATAGGTTCTCCCCAAAAGTGTGGCCTACCATCTGGCCGAGTTTCAAGTCTCTAGGCCTTACGGTTTGGGCTGCACGATGCGTTTTAGGGCAATTTTTTTTTTCAAATAGCAAATACAATAGGTTTTCAGCACTAAAGTGCTTGAACACCTAATAAGAATGAGACATTTTTGACAGTTATAGCGCCACCTATGGTCCGATCTCCATGAAACTTTGCATGCTTCTTCACCATGTTATGACACATATGCTCATCAATTTTTGTGAAGTTTTGACTTTTCGTTTAGGATTTATAGGCTTTTGACTGTATTTTGCCCCGCCCCTTTTCTAAATGACCCTGTTACAGCCAACCAAATGCAAAATTTCAAATTTTTTCGATAATTATTGATCTAGAGAGTCCAGAGAATAGGCCTAGACTGGTTTGGTTCCGATCGGGCGAAAAACCAGGGACTAGTTTGCAAAAGTAAGTTTTGGACAAATATGGCCATAACAAATTTTCAGTGATGTAAAAATCTTGATTCTAGGTCAAACGGTCGAGGAGTTATGGGTAATTTAGTACTTTTAGTTTCTGTAGCGCCACCTATGGGCCAATC
The DNA here is from genome assembly GCA_026230005.1 of Gila orcuttii. Taxonomy (NCBI): domain Eukaryota; kingdom Metazoa; phylum Chordata; class Actinopteri; order Cypriniformes; family Leuciscidae; genus Gila; species Gila orcuttii. Next base: position 36,085,640 of record JAPDVR010000005.1, on the reverse strand, counting down.
GGGGTCATACTCTGATAGGTTCTCCCCAAAAGTGTGGCCTACCATCTGGCCGAGTTTCAAGTCTCTAGGCCTTACGGTTTGGGCTGCACGATGCATTTAGGGCAATTTTTTTTTTCAAATAGCAAATACAATAGGTTTTCAGCACTAAAGTGCTTGAACACCTAATAAGAATGAGACCTTTTTGACAGTTATAGCGCCACCTATGGTCCGATCTCCATGAAACTTTGCATGCTTCTTCACCATGTTATGACACATATGCTCATCAATTTTTGTGAAGTTTTGACTTTTCGTTTAGGATTTATAGGCTTTTGACTGTATTTTGCCCCGCCCCTTTTCTAAATGACCCTGTTACAGCCAGCCAAATGCAAAATTTCAAATTTTTTCGATAATTATTGATCTACAGAGTCCAGAGAATAGGCCTAGACTGGTTTGGTTCCGATCGGGCGAAAAACCAGGGACTAGTTTGCAAAAGTAGGTTTTGGACAAAACTGGCCATAACAATTTTTTCTTGCTCAAATCGAGAATCCGAGATATACATCTTGTCCGTCTTGAGCCATGGATCACAGTGATGTAAAAAACTTGATTCTAGGTCAAACGGTCGAGGAGTTATGGGTAATTTAGTACTTTTGGTTTCTGTAGCACCATCTATGTGCCAATCGGGGTCATACTCTGATAGGTTCTCCCCAAAAGTGTGGCCTACCATCTGGCCGAGTTTCAAGTCTCTAGGCCTTACGGTTTGGGCTGCACGATGCATTTAGGGCAATTTTTTTTTTCAAATAGCAAATACAATAGGTTTTCAGCACTAAAGTGCTTGAACACCTAATAAGAATGAGACCTTTTTGACAGTTATAGCGCCACCTATGGTCCGATCTCCATGAAACTTTGCATGCTTCTTCACCATGTTATGACACATATGCTCATCAATTTTTGTGAAGTTTTGACTTTTTGTTTAGGATTTATAGGCTTTTGACTGTATTTTGCCCTGCCCCTTTTCTAAATGACCCTGTTACAGCCAACCAAATGCAAAATTTCAAAAAAATTTCGATAATTATTGATCTAGAGAGTCCAGAGAATAGGCCTAGACTGGTTTGGTTCCGATCGGGCGAAAAACCAGGGACTAGTTCGCAAAAGTAGGTTTTGGACAAAACTGGCCATAACAATTTTTTCTTGCTCAAATCGAGAATCCGAGATATACATCTCTTCCGTCTTGAGCCATGGATCACAGTGATGTAAAAATCTTGATTCTAGGTCAAACGGTTGAGGAGTTATGGGTAATTTAGTACTTTTGGTTTCTGTAGCGCCACCTATGGGCCAATCGGGGTCATACTCTGATAGGTTCTCCCCAAAAGTGTGGCCTACCATCTGGCCGAGTTTCAAGTCTCTAGGCCTTACGGTTTGGGCTGCACGATGCGTTTCAGGGCAATTTTATTTTTCAAATAGCAAATACAATAGGTTTTCAGCACTAAAGTGCTTGAACACCTAATAAGAATGAGACCTTTTTGACAGTTATAGCGCCACCTATGGTCCGATCTCCATGAAACTTTGCATGCTTCTTCACCATGTTATGACACATATGCTCCTCAATTTTTGTGAAGTTTTGACTTTTCGTTTAGGATTTATAGGCTTTTGACTGTATTTTGCCCCGCCCCTTTTCTAAATGACCCTGTTATAGCCAACCAAATGCAAAATTTCAAATTTTTTCGATAATTATTGATCTAGAGAGTCCAGAGAATAGGCCTAGACTGGTTTGGTTCCGATCGGGCGAAAAACCAGGGACTAGTTTGCAAAAGTAGGTTTTGGACAAAACTGGCCATAACAAATTTTCAGTGATGTAAAAATCTTGATTCTAGGTCAAACGGTCGAGGAGTTATGGGTAATTTAGTACTTTTGGTTTCTGTAGCGCCATCTATGTGCCAATCGGGGTCATACTCTGAAAGGTTCTCCCCAAAAGTGTGGCCTACCATCTGGCCGAGTTTCAAGTCTCTAGGCCTTACGGTTTGGGCTGCACGATGCATTTAGGGCAATTTTTTTTTTTCAAATAGCAAATACAATAGGTTTTCAGCACTAAAGTGCTTGAACACCTAATAAGAATGAGACCTTTTTGACAGTTATAGCGCCACCTATGGTCCGATCTCCATGAAACTTTGCATGCTTCTTCACCATGTTATGACACATATGCTCATCAATTTTTGTGAAGTTTTGACTTTTCGTTTAAGATTTATAGGCTTTTGACTGTATTTTGCCCCGCCCCTTTTCTAAATGACCCTGTTACAGCCAACCAAATGCAAAATTTCAAAAATTTTTCGATAATTATTGATCTAGAGAGTCCAGAGAATAGGCCTAGACTGGTTTGGTTCCGATCGGGCGAAAAACCAGGGACTAGTTCGCAAAAGTAGGTTTTGGACAAAACTGGCCATAACAATTTTTTCTTGCTCAAATACATCTTGTCCGTCTTGAGCCATGGATCACAGTGATGTAAAAATCTTGATTCTAGGTCAAACGGTCGAGGAGTTATGGGTAATTCAGTACTTTTGGTTTCTGTAGCGCCACCTATGGGCCAATCGGGGTCATACTCTGATAGGTTCTCCCCAAAAGTGTGGCCTACCATCTGGCCGAGTTTCAAGTCTCTAGGCCTTACGGTTTGGGCTGCACGATGCGTTTTAGGGCAATTTTTTTTTTTTCAAATAGCAAATACAATAGGTTTTCAGCACTAAAGTGCTTGAACACCTAATAAGAATGAGACCTTTTTGACAGTTATAGCGCCACCTATGGTCCGATCTCCATGAAACTTTGCATGCTTCTTCACCATGTTATGACACATATGCTCATCAATTTTTGTGAAGTTTTGACTTTTCGTTTAGGATTTATAGGCTTTTGACTGTATTTTGCCCCGCCCCTTTTCTAAATGACCCTGTTACAGCCAACCAAATGCAAAATTTCAAATTTTTTCGATAATTATTGATCTAGAGAGTCCAGAGAATAGGCCTAGACTGGTTTGGTTCCGATCGGGCGAAAAACCAGGGACTAGTTTGCAAAAGTAGGTTTTGGACAAATATGGCCATAACAAATTTTCAGTGATGTAAAAATCTTGATTCTAGGTCAAACGGTCGAGGAGTTATGGGTAATTTAGTACTTTTGGTTTCTGTAGCGCCACCTATGGGCCAATCGGGGTCATACTCTGATAGGTTCTCCCCAAAAGTGTGGCCTACCATCTGGCCGAGTTTCAAGTCTCTAGGCCTTACGGTTTGGGCTGCACGATGCATTTAGGGCAATTTTTTTTTTCAAATAGCAAATACAATAGGTTTTCAGCACTAAAGTGCTTGAACACCTAATAAGAATGAGACCTTTTTGACAGTTATAGCGCCACCTATGGTCCGATCTCCATGAAACTTTGCATGCTTCTTCACCATGTTATGACACATATGCTCATCAATTTTTGTGAAGTTTTGACTTTTCGTTTAGGATTTATAGGCTTTTGACTGTATTTTGCCCCGCCCCTTTTCTAAATGACCCTGTTACAGCCAACCAAATGCAAAATTTCAAAAAAATTTCGATAATTATTGATCTAGAGAGTCCAGAGAATAGGCCTAGACTGGTTTGGTTCCGATCGGGCGAAAAACCAGGGACTAGTTCGCAAAAGTAGGTTTTGGACAAAACTGGCCATAACAATTTTTTCTTGCTCAAATCGAGAATCCGAGATATACATCTCTTCCGTCTTGAGCCATGGATCACAGTGATGTAAAAATCTTGATTCTAGGTCAAACGGTTGAGGAGTTATGGGTAATTTAGTACTTTTGGTTTCTGTAGCGCCACCTATGGGCCAATCGGGGTCATACTCTGATAGGTTCTCCCCAAAAGTGTGGCCTACCATCTGGCCGAGTTTCAAGTCTCTAGGCCTTACGGTTTGGGCTGCATGATGCGTTTCAGGGCAATTTTATTTTTCAAATAGCAAATACAATAGGTTTTCAGCACTAAAGTGCTTGAACACCTAATAAGAATGAGACCTTTTTGACAGTTATAGCGCCACCTATGGTCCGATCTCCATGAAACTTTGCATGCTTCTTCACCATGTTATGACACATATGCTCCTCAATTTTTGTGAAGTTTTGACTTTTCGTTTAGGATTTATAGGCTTTTGACTGTATTTTGCCCCGCCCCTTTTCTAAATGACCCTGTTATAGCCAACCAAATGCAAAATTTCAAATTTTTTCGATAATTATTGATCTAGAGAGTCCAGAGAATAGGCCTAGACTGGTTTGGTTCCGATCGGGCGAAAAACCAGGGACTAGTTTGCAAAAGTAGGTTTTGGACAAAACTGGCCATAACAAATTTTCAGTGATGTAAAAATCTTGATTCTAGGTCAAACGGTCGAGGAGTTATGGGTAATTTAGTACTTTTGGTTTCTGTAGCGCCACCTATGGGCCAATCGGGGTCATACTCTGATAGGTTCTCCCCAAAAGTGTGGCCTACCATCTGGCCGAGTTTCAAGTCTCTAGGCCTTACGGTTTGGGCTGCACGATGCATTTAGGGCAATTTTTTTTTTCAAATAGCAAATACAATAGGTTTTCAGCACTAAAGTGCTTGAACACCTAATAAGAATGAGACCTTTTTGACAGTTATAGCGCCACCTATGGTCCGATCTCCATGAAACTTTGCATGCTTCTTCACCATGTTATGACACATATGCTCATCAATTTTTGTGAAGTTTTGACTTTTCGTTTAGGATTTATAGGCTTTTGACTGTATTTTGCCCCGCCCCTTTTCTAAATGACCCTGTTACAGCCAACCAAATGCAAAATTTCAAATTTTTTCGATAATTATTGATCTAGAGAGTCCAGAGAATAGGCCTAGACTGGTTTGGTTCCGATCGGGCGAAAAACCAGGGACTAGTTTGCAAAAGTAGGTTTTGGACAAATATGGCCATAACAAATTTTCAGTGATGTAAAAATCTTGATTCTAGGTCAAACGGTCGAGGAGTTATGGGTAATTTAGTACTTTTGGTTTCTGTAGCGCCACCTATGGGCCAATCGGGGTCATACTCTGATAGGTTCTCCCCAAAAGTGTGGCCTACCATCTGGCCGAGTTTCAAGTCTCTAGGCCTTACGGTTTGGGCTGCACGATGCATTTAGGGCAATTTTTTTTTTCAAATAGCAAATACAATAGGTTTTCAGCACTAAAGTGCTTGAACACCTAATAAGAATGAGACCTTTTTGACAGTTATAGCGCCACCTATGGTCCGATCTCCATGAAACTTTGCATGCTTCTTCACCATGTTATGACACATATGCTCATCAATTTTTGTGAAGTTTTGACTTTTCGTTTAGGATTTATAGGCTTTTGACTGTATTTTGCCCCGCCCCTTTTCTAAATGACCCTGTTACAGCCAACCAAATGCAAAATTTCAAAAATTTTTCGATTATTATTGATCTAGAGAGTCCAGAGAATAGGCCTAGACTGGTTTGGTTCCGATCGGGCGAAAAACCAGGGACTAGTTCGCAAAAGTAGGTTTTGGACAAAACTGGCCATAACAATTTTTTCTTGCTCAAATACATCTTGTCCGTCTTGAGCCATGGATCACAGTGATGTAAAAATCTGGATTCTAGGTCAAACGGTCGAGGAGTTATGGGTAATTCAGTACTTTTGGTTTCTGTAGCGCAACCTATGGGCCAATCGGGGTCATACTCTGATAGGTTCTCCCCAAAAGTGTGGCCTACCATCTGGCCGAGTTTCAAGTCTCTAGGCCTTACGGTTTGGGCTGCACGATGCGTTTTAGGGCAATTTTTTTTTTTTCAAATAGCAAATACAATAGGTTTTCAGCACTAAAGTGCTTGAACACCTAATAAGAATGAGACCTTTTTGACAGTTATAGCGCCACCTATGGTCCGATCTCCATGAAACTTTGCATGCTTCTTCACCATGTTATGACACATATGCTCATCAATTTTTGTGAAGTTTTGACTTTTCGTTTAGGATTTATAGGCTTTTGACTGTATTTTGCCCCGCCCCTTTTCTAAATGACCCTGTTACAGCCAACCAAATGCAAAATTTCAAATTTTTTCGATAATTATTGATCTAGAGAGTCCAGAGAATAGGCCTAGACTGGTTTGGTTCCGATCGGGCGAAAAACCAGGGACTAGTTTGCAAAAGTAGGTTTTGGACAAAACTGGCCATAACAAATTTTCAGTGATGTAAAAATCTTGATTCTAGGTCAAACGGTCGAGGAGTTATGGGTAATTTAGTACTTTTGGTTTCTGTAGCGCCACCTATGGGCCAATCGGGGTCATACTCTGATAGGTTCTCCCCAAAAGTGTGGCCTACCATCTGGCCGAGTTTCAAGTCTCTAGGCCTTACGGTTTGGGCTGCACGATGCATTTAGGGCAATTTTTTTTTCAAATAGCAAATACAATAGGTTTTCAGCACTAAAGTGCTTGAACACCTAATAAGAATGAGACCTTTTTGACAGTTATAGCGCCACCTATGGTCCGATCTCCATGAAACTTTGCATGCTTCTTCACCATGTTATGACACATATGCTCATCAATTTTTGTGAAGTTTTGACTTTTTGTTTAGGATTTATAGGCTTTTGACTGTATTTTGCCCTGCCCCTTTTCTAAATGACCCTGTTACAGCCAACCAAATGCAAAATTTCAAAAAAATTTCGATAATTATTGATCTAGAGAGTCCAGAGAATAGGCCTAGACTGGTTTGGTTCCGATCGGGCGAAAAACCAGGGACTAGTTCGCAAAAGTAGGTTTTGGACAAAACTGGCCATAACAATTTTTTCTTGCTCAAATACATCTTGTCCGTCTTGAGCCATGGATCACAGTGATGTAAAAATCTTGATTCTAGGTCAAACGGTCGAGGAGTTATGGGTAATTCAGTACTTTTGGTTTCTGTAGCGCCACCTATGGGCCAATCGGGGTCATACTCTGATAGGTTCTCCCCAAAAGTGTGGCCTACCATCTGGCCGAGTTTCAAGTCTCTAGGCCTTACGGTTTGGGCTGCACGATGCGTTTTAGGGCAATTTTTTTTTTCAAATAGCAAATACAATAGGTTTTCAGCACTAAAGTGCTTGAACACCTAATAAGAATGAGACCTTTTTGACAGTTATAGCGCCACCTATGGTCCGATCTCCATGAAACTTTGCATGCTTCTTCACCATGTTATGACACATATGCTCATCAATTTTTGTGAAGTTTTGACTTTTCGTTTAGGATTTATAGGCTTTTGACTGTATTTTGCCCCGCCCCTTTTCTAAATGACCCTGTTACAGCCAACCAAATGCAAAATTTCAAATTTTTTCGATAATTATTGATCTAGAGAGTCCAGAGAATAGGCCTAGACTGGTTTGGTTCCGATCGGGCGAAAAACCAGGGACTAGTTCGCAAAAGTAGGTTTTGGACAAAACTGGCCATAACAATTTTTTCTTGCTCAAATCGAGAATCCGAGATATACATCTCTTTCGTCTTGAGCCATGGATCACAGTGATGTAAAAATCTTGATTCTAGGTCAAACGGTTGAGGAGTTATGGGTAATTTAGTACTTTTGGTTTCTGTAGCGCCACCTATGGGCCAATCGGGGTCATACTCTGATAGGTTCTCCCCAAAAGTGTGGCCTACCATCTGGCCGAGTTTCAAGTCTCTAGGCCTTACGGTTTGGGCTGCACGATGCGTTTCAGGGCAATTTTATTTTTCAAATAGCAAATACAATAGGTTTTCAGCACTAAAGTGCTTGAACACCTAATAAGAATGAGACCTTTTTGACAGTTATAGCGCCACCTATGGTCCGATCTCCATGAAACTTTGCATGCTTCTTCACCATGTTATGACACATATGCTCCTCAATTTTTGTGAAGTTTTGACTTTTCGTTTAGGATTTATAGGCTTTTGACTGTATTTTGCCCCGCCCCTTTTCTAAATGACCCTGTTATAGCCAACCAAATGCAAAATTTCAATTTTTTTCGATAATTATTGATCTAGAGAGTCCAGAGAATAGGCCTAGACTGGTTTGGTTCCGATCGGGCGAAAAACCAGGGACTAGTTTGCAAAAGTAGGTTTTGGACAAAACTGGCCATAACAAATTTTCAGTGATGTAAAAATCTTGATTCTAGGTCAAACGGTCGAGGAGTTATGGGTAATTTAGTACTTTTGGTTTCTGTAGCGCCACCTATGGGCCAATCGGGGTCATACTCTGATAGGTTCTCCCCAAAAGTGTGGCCTACCATCTGGCCGAGTTTCAAGTCTCTAGGCCTTACGGTTTGGGCTGCACGATGCATTTAGGGCAATTTTTTTTTTCAAATAGCAAATACAATAGGTTTTCAGCACTAAAGTGCTTGAACACCTAATAAGAATGAGACCTTTTTGACAGTTATAGCGCCACCTATGGTCCGATCTCCATGAAACTTTGCATGCTTCTTCACCATGTTATGACACATATGCTCATCAATTTTTGTGAAGTTTTGACTTTTCGTTTAGGATTTATAGGCTTTTGACTGTATTTTGCCCCGCCCCTTTTCTAAATGACCCTGTTACAGCCAACCAAATGCAAAATTTCAAATTTTTTCGATAATTATTGATCTAGAGAGTCCAGAGAATAGGCCTAGACTGGTTTGGTTCCGATCGGGCGAAAAACCAGGGACTAGTTTGCAAAAGTAGGTTTTGGACAAATATGGCCATAACAAATTTTCAGTGATGTAAAAATCTTGATTCTAGGTCAAACGGTCGAGGAGTTATGGGTAATTTAGTACTTTTGGTTTCTGTAGCGCCACCTATGGGCCAATCGGGGTCATACTCTGATAGGTTCTCCCCAAAAGTGTGGCCTACCATCTGGCCGAGTTTCAAGTCTCTAGGCCTTATGGTTTGGGCTGCACGATGCATTTAAGGCAATTTTTTTTTTCAAATAGCAAATACAATAGGTTTTCAGCACTAAAGTGCTTGAACACCTAATAAGAATGAGACCTTTTTGACAGTTATAGCGCCACCTATGGTCCGATCTCCATGAAACTTTGCATGCTTCTTCACCATGTTATGACACATATGCTCATCAATTTTTGTGAAGTTTTGACTTTTCGTTTAGGATTTATAGGCTTTTGACTGTATTTTGCCCAGCCCCTTTTCTAAATGACCCTGTTACAGCCAAATAAATGCAAAATTTCAAAAAATTTTCGATAATTATTGATCTAGAGAGTCCAGAGAATAGGCCTAGACTGGTTTGGTTCCGATCGGGCGAAAAACCAGGGACTAGTTCGCAAAAGTAGGTTTTGGACAAAACTGGCCATAACAATTTTTTCTTGCTCAAATACATCTTGTCCGTCTTGAGCCATGGATCACAGTGATGTAAAAATCTGGATTCTAGGTCAAACGGTCGAGGAGTTATGGGTAATTCAGTACTTTTGGTTTCTGTAGCGCAACCTATGGGCCAATCGGGGTCATACTCTGATAGGTTCTCCCCAAAAGTGTGGCCTACCATCTGGCCGAGTTTCAAGTCTCTAGGCCTTACGGTTTGGGCTGCACGATGCGTTTTAGGGCAATTTTTTTTTTTCAAATAGCAAATACAATAGGTTTTCAGCACTAAAGTGCTTGAACACCTAATAAGAATGAGACCTTTTTGACAGTTATAGCGCCACCTATGGTCCGATCTCCATGAAACTTTGCATGCTTCTTCACCATGTTATGACACATATGCTCATCAATTTTTGTGAAGTTTTGACTTTTCGTTTAGGATTTATAGGCTTTTGACTGTATTTTGCCCCGCCCCTTTTCTAAATGACCCTGTTACAGCCAACCAAATGCAAAATTTCAAATTTTTTCGATAATTATTGATCTAGAGAGTCCAGAGAATAGGCCTAGACTGGTTTGGTTCCGATCGGGCGAAAAACCAGGGACTAGTTTGCAAAAGTAGGTTTTGGACAAATATGGCCATAACAAATTTTCAGTGATGTAAAAATCTTGATTCTAGGTCAAACGGTCGAGGAGTTATGGGTAATTTAGTACTTTTGGTTTCTGTAGCGCCACCTATGGGCCAATCGGGGTCATACTCTGATAGGTTCTCCCCAAAAGTGTGGCCTACCATCTGGCCGAGTTTCAAGTCTCTAGGCCTTACGGTTTGGGCTGCACGATGCGTTTTAGGGCAATTTTTTTTTCAAATAGGAAATACAATAGATTTTCAGCACTAAAGTGCTTGAACACCTAATAAGAATGAGACCTTTTTGACAGTTATAGCGCCACCTATGGTCCGATCTCCATGAAACTTTGCATGCTTCTTCACCATGTTATGACACATATGCTCATCAATTTTTGTGAAGTTTTGACTTTTCGTTTAGGATTTATAGGCTTTTGACTGTATTTTGCCACGCCCCTTTTCTAAATGACCCTGTTACAGCCAACCAAATGCAAAATTTCAAATTTTTTCAATAATTATTGATCTAGAGAGTCCAGAGAATAGGCCTAGACTGGTTTGGTTCCGATCGGGCGAAAAACCAGGGACTAGTTCGCAAAAGTAGGTTTTGGACAAATATGGCCATAACAAATTTTCAGTGATGTAAAAATCTTGATTCTAGGTCAAACGGTCGAGGAGTTATGGGTAATTTAGTACTTTTGGTTTCTGTAGCGCCACCTATGGGCCAATCGGGGTCATACTCTGATAGGTTCTCCCCAAAAGTGTGGCCTACCATCTGGCCGAGTTTCAAGTCTCTAGGCCTTACGGTTTGGGCTGCACGATGCATTTAGGGCAATTTTTTTTTCAAATAGCAAATACAATAGGTTTTCAGCACTAAAGTGCTTGAACACCTAATAAGAATGAGACCTTTTTGACAGTTATAGCGCCACCTATGGTCCGATCTCCATGAAACTTTGCATGCTTCTTCACCATGTTATGACATATGCTCATAAATTTTTGTGAAGTTTTGACTTTTCGTTTAGGATTTATAGGCTTTTGACTGTATTTTGCCCCGCCCCTTTTCTAAATGACCCTGTTACAGCCAACCAAATGCAAAATTTCAATTTTTGTCGATAATTATTGATCTAGAGAGTCCAGAGAATATGCCTAGACTGGTTTGGTTCCGATCGGGCGAAAAACCAGGGACTAGTTTGCAAAAGTAGGTTTTGGACAAAACTGTCCATAAAATTTTTTTCTTGCTCAAATCGAGAATCCGAGATATACATCTTGTCCGTCTTGAGCCATGGATCACAGTGATGTAAAAATCTTGATTCTAGGTCAAACGGTCGAGGAGTTATGGGTAATTTAGTACTTTTTGTTTCTGTAGCGCCACCTATGGTCCGATCTCCATGAAACTTTGCATGCTTCTTCATCATGTTATGACACATATGCTCATCAATTTTTGTGAAGTTTTGACTTTTCGTTTAGGATTTATAGGCTTTTGACTGTATTTTGCCCCGCCCCTTTTCTAAATGACCCTGTTACAGCCAACCAAATGCAAAATTTCAAAAAAATTTCGATAATTATTGATCTAGAGAGTCCAGAGAATAGGCCTAGACTGGTTTGGTTCCGATCGGGCGAAAAACCAGGGACTAGTTCGCAAAAGTAGGTTTTGGACAAAACTGGCCATAACAAATTTTCAGTGATGTAAAAATCTTGATTCTAGGTCAAACGGTCGAGGAGTTATGGGTAATTTAGTACTTTTGGTTTCTGTAGCGCCACCTATGGGCCAATCGGGGTCATACTCTGATAGGTTCTCCCCAAAAGTGTGGCCTACCATCTGGCCGAGTTTCAAGTCTCTAGGCCTTACGGTTTGGGCTGCACGATGCATTTAGGGCAATTTTTTTTTTCAAATAGCAAATACAATAGGTTTTCAGCACTAAAGTGCTTGAACACCTAATAAGAATGAGACCTTTTTGACAGTTATAGCGCCACCTATGGTCCGATCTCCATGAAACTTTGCATGCTTCTTCACCATGTTATGACACATATGCTCATCAATTTTTGTGAAGTTTTGACTTTTCGTTTAGGATTTATAGGCTTTTGACTGTATTTTGCCCCGCCCCTTTTCTAAATGACCCTGTTACAGCCAACCAAATGCAAAATTTCAAAAAAATTTCGATAATTATTGATCTAGAGAGTCCAGAGAATAGGCCTAGACTGGTTTGGTTCCGATCGGGCGAAAAACCAGGGACTAGTTCGCAAAAGTAGGTTTTGGACAAAACTGGCCATAACAATTTTTTCTTGCTCAAATCGAGAATCCGAGATATACATCTCTTCCGTCTTGAGCCATGGATCACAGTGATGTAAAAATCTTGATTCTAGGTCAAACGGTTGAGGAGTTATGGGTAATTTAGTACTTTTGGTTTCTGTAGCGCCACCTATGGGCCAATCGGGGTCATACTCTGATAGGTTCTCCCCAAAAGTGTGGCCTACCATCTGGCCGAGTTTCAAGTCTCTAGGCCTTACGGTTTGGGCTGCACGATGCGTTTCAGGGCAATTTTATTTTTCAAATAGCAAATACAATAGGTTTTCAGCACTAAAGTGCTTGAACACCTAATAAGAATGAGACCTTTTTGACAGTTATAGCGCCACCTATGGTCCGATCTCCATGAAACTTTGCATGCTTCTTCACCATGTTATGACACATATGCTCCTCAATTTTTGTGAAGTTTTGACTTTTCGTTTAGGATTTATAGGCTTTTGACTGTATTTTGCCCCGCCCCTTTTCTAAATGACCCTGTTATAGCCAACCAAATGCAAAATTTCAAATTTTTTCGATAATTATTGATCTAGAGAGTCCAGAGAATAGGCCTAGACTGGTTTGGTTCCGATCGGGCGAAAAACCAGGGACTAGTTTGCAAAAGTAGGTTTTGGACAAAACTGGCCATAACAAATTTTCAGTGATGTAAAAATCTTGATTCTAGGTCAAACGGTCGAGGAGTTATGGGTAATTTAGTACTTTTGGTTTCTGTAGCGCCACCTATGGGCCAATCGGGGTCATACTCTGATAGGTTCTCCCCAAAAGTGTGGCCTACCATCTGGCCGAGTTTCAAGTCTCTAGGCCTTACGGTTTGGGCTGCACGATGCATTTAGGGCAATTTTTTTTTTCAAATAGCAAATACAATAGGTTTTCAGCACTAAAGTGCTTGAACACCTAATAAGAATGAGACCTTTTTGACAGTTATAGCGCCACCTATGGTCCGATCTCCATGAAACTTTGCATGCTTCTTCACCATGTTATGACACATATGCTCATCAATTTTTGTGAAGTTTTGACTTTTCGTTTAGGATTTATAGGCTTTTGACTGTATTTTGCCCCGCCCCTTTTCTAAATGACCCTGTTACAGCCAACCAAATGCAAAATTTCAAATTTTTTCGATAATTATTGATCTAGAGAGTCCAGAGAATAGGCCTAGACTGGTTTGGTTCCGATCGGGCGAAAAACCAGGGACTAGTTTGCAAAAGTAGGTTTTGGACAAATATGGCCATAACAAATTTTCAGTGATGTAAAAATCTTGATTCTAGGTCAAACGGTCGAGGAGTTATGGGTAATTTAGTACTTTTGGTTTCTGTAGCGCCACCTATGGGCCAATCGGGGTCATACTCTGATAGGTTCTCCCCAAAAGTGTGGCCTACCATCTGGCCGAGTTTCAAGTCTCTAGGCCTTACGGTTTGGGCTGCACGATGCATTTAGGGCAATTTTTTTTTTCAAATAGCAAATACAATAGGTTTTCAGCACTAAAGTGCTTGAACACCTAATAAGAATGAGACCTTTTTGACAGTTATAGCGCCACCTATGGTCCGATCTCCATGAAACTTTGCATGCTTCTTCACCATGTTATGACACATATGCTCATCAATTTTTGTGAAGTTTTGACTTTTCGTTTAGGATTTATAGGCTTTTGACTGTATTTTGCCCCGCCCCTTTTCTAAATGACCCTGTTACAGCCAACCAAATGCAAAATTTCAAAAATTTTTCGATTATTATTGATCTAGAGAGTCCAGAGAATAGGCCTAGACTGGTTTGGTTCCGATCGGGCGAAAAACCAGGGACTAGTTCGCAAAAGTAGGTTTTGGACAAAACTGGCCATAACAATTTTTTCTTGCTCAAATACATCTTGTCCGTCTTGAGCCATGGATCACAGTGATGTAAAAATCTGGATTCTAGGTCAAACGGTCGAGGAGTTATGGGTAATTCAGTACTTTTGGTTTCTGTAGCGCAACCTATGGGCCAATCGGGGTCATACTCTGATAGGTTCTCCCCAAAAGTGTGGCCTACCATCTGGCCGAGTTTCAAGTCTCTAGGCCTTACGGTTTGGGCTGCACGATGCGTTTTAGGGCAATTTTTTTTTTTTCAAATAGCAAATACAATAGGTTTTCAGCACTAAAGTGCTTGAACACCTAATAAGAATGAGACCTTTTTGACAGTTATAGCGCCACCTATGGTCCGATCTCCATGAAACTTTGCATGCTTCTTCACCATGTTATGACACATATGCTCATCAATTTTTGTGAAGTTTTGACTTTTCGTTTAGGATTTATAGGCTTTTGACTGTATTTTGCCCCGCCCCTTTTCTAAATGACCCTGTTACAGCCAACCAAATGCAAAATTTCAAATTTTTTCGATAATTATTGATCTAGAGAGTCCAGAGAATAGGCCTAGACTGGTTTGGTTCCGATCGGGCGAAAAACCAGGGACTAGTTTGCAAAAGTAGGTTTTGGACAAAACTGGCCATAACAAATTTTCAGTGATGTAAAAATCTTGATTCTAGGTCAAACGGTCGAGGAGTTATGGGTAATTTAGTACTTTTGGTTTCTGTAGCGCCACCTATGGGCCAATCGGGGTCATACTCTGATAGGTTCTCCCCAAAAGTGTGGCCTACCATCTGGCCGAGTTTCAAGTCTCTAGGCCTTATGGTTTGGGCTGCACGATGCATTTAGGGCATTTTTTTTTTTCAAATAGCAAATACAATAGGTTTTCAGCACTAAAGTGCTTGAACACCTAATAAGAATGAGACCTTTTTGACAGTTATAGCGCCACCTATGGTCCGATCTCCATGAAACTTTGCATGCTTCTTCACCATGTTATGACACATATGCTCATCAATTTTTGTGAAGTTTTGACTTTTCGTTTAGGATTTATAGGCTTTTGACTGTATTTTGCCCCGTCCCTTTTCTAAATGACCCTGTTACAGCCAACCAAATGCAAAATTTCAAATTTTTTCGATAATTATTGATCTAGAGAGTCCAGAGAAGAGGCCTAGACTGGTTTGGTTCCGATCGGGCGAAAAACCAGGGACTAGTTTGCAAAAGTAGGTTTTGGACAAATATGGCCATAACAAATTTTCAGTGATGTAAAAATCTTGATTCTAGGTCAAACGGTCGAGGAGTTATGGGTAATTTAGTACTTTTGGTTTCTGTAGCGCCACCTATGGGCCAATCGGGGTCATACTCTGATAGGTTCTCCCCAAAAGTGTGGCCTACCATCTGGCCGAGTTTCAAGTCTCTAGGCCTTACGGTTTGGGCTGCACGATGCATTTAGGGCAATTTTTTTTTTCAAATAGCAAATACAATAGGTTTTCAGCACTAAAGTGCTTGAACACCTAATAAGAATGAGACCTTTTTGACAGTTATAGCGCCACCTATGGTCCGATCTCCATGAAACTTTGCATGCTTCTTCACCATGTTATGACACATATGCTCATCAATTTTTGTGAAGTTTTGACTTTTCGTTTAGGATTTATAGGCTTTTGACTGTATTTTGCCCCGCCCCTTTTCTAAATGACCCTGTTACAGCCAACCAAATGAAAAATTTCAAAAAAATTTCGATAATTATTGATCTAGAGAGTCCAGAGAATAGGCCTAGACTGGTTTGGTTCCGATCGGGCGAAAAACCAGGGACTAGTTCGCAAAAGTAGGTTTTGGACAAAACTGGCCATAACAATTTTTTCTTGCTCAAATACATCTTGTCCGTCTTGAGCCATGGATCACAGTGATGTAAAAATCTGGATTCTAGGTCAAACGGTCGAGGAGTTATGGGTAATTCAGTACTTTTGGTTTCTGTAGCGCAACCTATGAGCCAATCGGGGTCATACTCTGATAGGTTCTCCCCAAAAGTGTGGCCTACCATCTGGCCGAGTTTCAAGTCTCTAGGCCTTACGGTTTGGGCTGCACGATGCGTTTTAGGGCAATTTTTTTTTTTTCAAATAGCAAATACAATAGGTTTTCAGCACTAAAGTGCTTGAACACCTAATAAGAATGAGACCTTTTTGACAGTTATAGCGCCACCTATGGTCCGATCTCCATGAAACTTTGCATGCTTCTTCACCATGTTATGACACATATGCTCATCAATTTTTGTGAAGTTTTGACTTTTCGTTAAGGATTTATAGGCTTTTGACTGTATTTTGCCCCGCCCCTTTTCTAAATGACCCTGTTACAGCCAACCAAATGCAAAATTTCAAATTTTTTCGATAATTATTGATCTAGAGAGTCCAGAGAATAGGCCTAGACTGGTTTGGTTCCGATCGGGCGAAAAACCAGGGACTAGTTTGCAAAAGTAGGTTTTGGACAAATATGGCCATAACAAATTTTCAGTGATGTAAAAATCTTGATTCTAGGTCAAACGGTCGAGGAGTTATGGGTAATTTAGTACTTTTGGTTTCTGTAGCGCCATCTATGTGCCAATCGGGGTCATACTCTGAAAGGTTCTCCCCAAAAGTGTGGCCTACCATCTGGCCGAGTTTCAAGTCTCTAGGCCTTACGGTTTGGGCTGCCTGATGCATTTAGGGCAATTTTTTTTTTTCAAATAGCAAATACAATAGGTTTTCAGCACTAAAGTGCTTGAACACCTAATAAGAATGAGACCTTTTTGACAGTTATAGCGCCACCTATGGTCCGATCTCCATGAAACTTTGCATGCTTCTTCACCATGTTATGACACATATGCTCATCAATTTTTGTGAAGTTTTGACTTTTCGTTTAGGATTTATAGGCTTTTGACTGTATTTTGCCCCGCCCCTTTTCTAAATGACCCTGTTACAGCCAACCAAATGCAAAATTTCAAAAATTTTTCGATAATTATTGATCTAGAGAGTCCAGAGAATAGGCCTAGACTGGTTTGGTTCCGATCGGGCGAAAAACCAGGGACTAGTTCGCAAAAGTAGGTTTTGGACAAAACTGGCCATAACAATTTTTTCTTGCTCAAATACATCTTGTCCGTCTTGAGCCATGGATCACAGTGATGTAAAAATCTTGATTCTAGGTCAAACGGTCGAGGAGTTATGGGTAATTTAGTACTTTTGGTTTCTGTAGCGCCATCTATGTGCCAATCGGGGTCATACTCTGATAGGTTCTCCCCAAAAGTGTGGCCTACCATCTGGCCGAGTTTCAAGTCTCTAGGCCTTACGGTTTGGACTGCACGATGCATTTAGGGCAATTTTTTTTTCAAATAGCAAATACAATAGGTTTTCAGCACTAAAGTGCTTGAACACCTAATAAGAATGAGACCTTTTTGACAGTTATAGCGCCACCTATGGTCCGATCTCCATGAAACTTTGCATGCTTCTTCACCATGTTATGACACATATGCTCATCAATTTTTGTGAAGTTTTGACTTTTTGTTTAGGATTTATAGGCTTTTGACTGTATTTTGCCCTGCCCCTTTTCTAAATGACCCTGTTACAGCCAACCAAATGCAAAATTTCAAAAAAATTTCGATAATTATTGATCTAGAGAGTCCAGAGAATAGGCCTAGACTGGTTTGGTTCCGATCGGGCGAAAAACCAGGGACTAGTTCGCAAAAGTAGGTTTTGGACAAAACTGGCCATAACAATTTTTTCTTGCTCAAATACATCTTGTCCGTCTTGAGCCATGGATCACAGTGATGTAAAAATCTTGATTCTAGGTCAAACGGTCGAGGAGTTATGGGTAATTCAGTACTTTTGGTTTCTGTAGCGCCACCTATGGGCCAATCGGGGTCATACTCTGATAGGTTCTCCCCAAAAGTGTGGCCTACCATCTGGCCGAGTTTCAAGTCTCTAGGCCTTACGGTTTGGGCTGCACGATGCGTTTTAGGGCAATTTTTTTTTTCAAATAGCAAATACAATAGGTTTTCAGCACTAAAGTGCTTGAACACCTAATAAGAATGAGACCTTTTTGACAGTTATAGCGCCACCTATGGTCCGATCTCCATGAAACTTTGCATGCTTCTTCACCATGTTATGACACATATGCTCATCAATTTTTGTGAAGTTTTGACTTTTCGTTTAGGATTTATAGGCTTTTGACTGTATTTTGCCCCGCCCCTTTTCTAAATGACCCTGTTACAGCCAACCAAATGCAAAATTTCAAATTTTTTCGATAATTATTGATCTAGAGAGTCCAGAGAATAGGCCTAGACTGGTTTGGTTCCGATCGGGCGAAAAACCAGGGACTAGTTCGCAAAAGTAGGTTTTGGACAAAACTGGCCATAACAATTTTTTCTTGCTCAAATCGAGAATCCGAGATATACATCTCTTTCGTCTTGAGCCATGGATCACAGTGATGTAAAAATCTTGATTCTAGGTCAAACGGTTGAGGAGTTATGGGTAATTTAGTACTTTTGGTTTCTGTAGCGCCACCTATGGGCCAATCGGGGTCATACTCTGATAGGTTCTCCCCAAAAGTGTGGCCTACCATCTGGCCGAGTTTCAAGTCTCTAGGCCTTACGGTTTGGGCTGCACGATGCGTTTCAGGGCAATTTTATTTTTCAAATAGCAAATACAATAGGTTTTCAGCACTAAAGTGCTTGAACACCTAATAAGAATGAGACCTTTTTGACAGTTATAGCGCCACCTATGGTCCGATCTCCATGAAACTTTGCATGCTTCTTCACCATGTTATGACACATATGCTCCTCAATTTTTGTGAAGTTTTGACTTTTCGTTTAGGATTTATAGGCTTTTGACTGTATTTTGCCCCGCCCCTTTTCTAAATGACCCTGTTATAGCCAACCAAATGCAAAATTTCAATTTTTTTCGATAATTATTGATCTAGAGAGTCCAGAGAATAGGCCTAGACTGGTTTGGTTCCGATCGGGCGAAAAACCAGGGACTAGTTTGCAAAAGTAGGTTTTGGACAAAACTGGCCATAACAAATTTTCAGTGATGTAAAAATCTTGATTCTAGGTCAAACGGTCGAGGAGTTATGGGTAATTTAGTACTTTTGGTTTCTGTAGCGCCACCTATGGGCCAATCGGGGTCATACTCTGATAGGTTCTCCCCAAAAGTGTGGCCTACCATCTGGCCGAGTTTCAAGTCTCTAGGCCTTACGGTTTGGGCTGCACGATGCATTTAGGGCAATTTTTTTTTTCAAATAGCAAATACAATAGGTTTTCAGCACTAAAGTGCTTGAACACCTAATAAGAATGAGACCTTTTTGACAGTTATAGCGCCACCTATGGTCCGATCTCCATGAAACTTTGCATGCTTCTTCACCATGTTATGACACATATGCTCATCAATTTTTGTGAAGTTTTGACTTTTCGTTTAGGATTTATAGGCTTTTGACTGTATTTTGCCCCGCCCCTTTTCTAAATGACCCTGTTACAGCCAACCAAATGCAAAATTTCAAATTTTTTCGATAATTATTGATCTAGAGAGTCCAGAGAATAGGCCTAGACTGGTTTGGTTCCGATCGGGCGAAAAACCAGGGACTAGTTTGCAAAAGTAGGTTTTGGACAAATATGGCCATAACAAATTTTCAGTGATGTAAAAATCTTGATTCTAGGTCAAACGGTCGAGGAGTTATGGGTAATTTAGTACTTTTGGTTTCTGTAGCGCCACCTATGGGCCAATCGGGGTCATACTCTGATAGGTTCTCCCCAAAAGTGTGGCCTACCATCTGGCCGAGTTTCAAGTCTCTAGGCCTTATGGTTTGGGCTGCACGATGCATTTAAGGCAATTTTTTTTTTCAAATAGCAAATACAATAGGTTTTCAGCACTAAAGTGCTTGAACACCTAATAAGAATGAGACCTTTTTGACAGTTATAGCGCCACCTATGGTCCGATCTCCATGAAACTTTGCATGCTTCTTCACCATGTTATGACACATATGCTCATCAATTTTTGTGAAGTTTTGACTTTTCGTTTAGGATTTATAGGCTTTTGACTGTATTTTGCCCAGCCCCTTTTCTAAATGACCCTGTTACAGCCAACCAAATGCAAAATTTCAAAAAATTTTCGATAATTATTGATCTAGAGAGTCCAGAGAATAGGCCTAGACTGGTTTGGTTCCGATCGGGCGAAAAACCAGGGACTAGTTCGCAAAAGTAGGTTTTGGACAAAACTGGCCATAACAATTTTTTCTTGCTCAAATACATCTTGTCCGTCTTGAGCCATGGATCACAGTGATGTAAAAATCTGGATTCTAGGTCAAACGGTCGAGGAGTTATGGGTAATTCAGTACTTTTGGTTTCTGTAGCGCAACCTATGGGCCAATCGGGGTCATACTCTGATAGGTTCTCCCCAAAAGTGTGGCCTACCATCTGGCCGAGTTTCAAGTCTCTAGGCCTTACGGTTTGGGCTGCACGATGCGTTTTAGGGCAATTTTTTTTTTTTCAAATAGCAAATACAATAGGTTTTCAGCACTAAAGTGCTTGAACACCTAATAAGAATGAGACCTTTTTGACAGTTATAGCGCCACCTATGGTCCGATCTCCATGAAACTTTGCATGCTTCTTCACCATGTTATGACACATATGCTCATCAATTTTTGTGAAGTTTTGACTTTTCGTTTAGGATTTATAGGCTTTTGACTGTATTTTGCCCCGCCCCTTTTCTAAATGACCCTGTTACAGCCAACCAAATGCAAAATTTCAAATTTTTTCGATAATTATTGATCTAGAGAGTCCAGAGAATAGGCCTAGACTGGTTTGGTTCCGATCGGGCGAAAAACCAGGGACTAGTTTGCAAAAGTAGGTTTTGGACAAATATGGCCATAACAAATTTTCAGTGATGTAAAAATCTTGATTCTAGGTCAAACGGTCGAGGAGTTATGGGTAATTTAGTACTTTTGGTTTCTGTAGCGCCACCTATGGGCCAATCGGGGTCATACTCTGATAGGTTCTCCCCAAAAGTGTGGCCTACCATCTGGCCGAGTTTCAAGTCTCTAGGCCTTACGGTTTGGGCTGCACGATGCGTTTTAGGGCAATTTTTTTTTCAAATAGGAAATACAATAGATTTTCAGCACTAAAGTGCTTGAACACCTAATAAGAATGAGACCTTTTTGACAGTTATAGCGCCACCTATGGTCCGATCTCCATGAAACTTTGCATGCTTCTTCACCATGTTATGACACATATGCTCATCAATTTTTGTGAAGTTTTGACTTTTCGTTTAGGATTTATAGGCTTTTGACTGTATTTTGCCACGCCCCTTTTCTAAATGACCCTGTTACAGCCAACCAAATGCAAAATTTCAAATTTTTTCAATAATTATTGATCTAGAGAGTCCAGAGAATAGGCCTAGACTGGTTTGGTTCCGATCGGGCGAAAAACCAGGGACTAGTTCGCAAAAGTAGGTTTTGGACAAATATGGCCATAACAAATTTTCAGTGATGTAAAAATCTTGATTCTAGGTCAAACGGTCGAGGAGTTATGGGTAATTTAGTACTTTTGGTTTCTGTAGCGCCACCTATGGGCCAATCGGGGTCATACTCTGATAGGTTCTCCCCAAAAGTGTGGCCTACCATCTGGCCGAGTTTCAAGTCTCTAGGCCTTACGGTTTGGGCTGCACGATGCATTTAGGGCAATTTTTTTTTCAAATAGCAAATACAATAGGTTTTCAGCACTAAAGTGCTTGAACACCTAATAAGAATGAGACCTTTTTGACAGTTATAGCGCCACCTATGGTCCGATCTCCATGAAACTTTGCATGCTTCTTCACCATGTTATGACATATGCTCATAAATTTTTGTGAAGTTTTGACTTTTCGTTTAGGATTTATAGGCTTTTGACTGTATTTTGCCCCGCCCCTTTTCTAAATGACCCTGTTACAGCCAACCAAATGCAAAATTTCAATTTTTGTCGATAATTATTGATCTAGAGAGTCCAGAGAATATGCCTAGACTGGTTTGGTTCCGATCGGGCGAAAAACCAGGGACTAGTTTGCAAAAGTAGGTTTTGGACAAAACTGTCCATAAAATTTTTTTCTTGCTCAAATCGAGAATCCGAGATATACATCTTGTCCGTCTTGAGCCATGGATCACAGTGATGTAAAAATCTTGATTCTAGGTCAAACGGTCGAGGAGTTATGGGTAATTTAGTACTTTTTGTTTCTGTAGCGCCACCTATGGTCCGATCTCCATGAAACTTTGCATGCTTCTTCATCATGTTATGACACATATGCTCATCAATTTTTGTGAAGTTTTGACTTTTCGTTTAGGATTTATAGGCTTTTGACTGTATTTTGCCCCGCCCCTTTTCTAAATGACCCTGTTACAGCCAACCAAATGCAAAATTTCAAAAAAATTTCGATAATTATTGATCTAGAGAGTCCAGAGAATAGGCCTAGACTGGTTTGGTTCCGATCGGGCGAAAAACCAGGGACTAGTTCGCAAAAGTAGGTTTTGGACAAAACTGGCCATAACAATTTGTCTTGCTCAAATCGAGAATCCGAGATATACATCTCTTCCGTCTTGAGCCATGGATCACAGTGATGTAAAAATCTTGATTCTAGGTCAAACGGTCGAGGAGTTATGGGTAATTTAGTACTTTTTGTTTCTGTAGCGCCACCTATGGGCCAATCGGGGTCATACTCTGATAGGTTCTCCCCAAAAGTGTGGCCTACCATCTGGCCGAGTTTCAAGTCTCTAGGCCTTACGGTTTGGGCTGCACGATGCATTTAGGGCAATTTTTTTTTCAAATAGCAAATACAATAGGTTTTCAGCACTAAAGTGCTTGAACACCTAATAAGAATGAGACCTTTTTGACAGTTATAGCGCCACCTATGGTCCGATCTCCATGAAACTTTGCATGCTTCTTCACCATGTTATGACATATGCTCATAAATTTTTGTGAAGTTTTGACTTTTCGTTTAGGATTTATAGGCTTTTGACTGTATTTTGCCCCGCCCCTTTTCTAAATGACCCTGTTACAGCCAACCAAATGCAAAATTTCAATTTTTTTCGATAATTATTGATCTAGAGAGTCCAGAGAATAGGCCTAGACTGGTTTGGTTCCGATCGGGCGAAAAACCAGGGACTAGTTTGCAAAAGTAGGTTTTGGACAAAACTGTCCATAAATTTTTTTCTTGCTCAAATCGAGAATCCGAGATATACATCTTGTCCGTCTTGAGCCATGGATCACAGTGATGTAAAAATCTTGATTCTAGGTCAAACGGTCGAGGAGTTGTGGGTAATTTAGTACTTTTGGTTTCTGTAGCGCCACCTATGGGCCAATCGGGGTCATACTCTGATAGGTTCTCCCCAAAAGTGTGGCCTACCATCTGGCCGAGTTTCAAGTCTCTAGGCCTTACGGTTTGGGCTGCACGATGCATTTAGGGCAATTTTTTTTTTCAAATAGCAAATACAATAGGTTTTCAGCACTAAAGTGCTTGAACACCTAATAAGAATGAGACCTTTTTGACAGTTATAGCGCCACCTATGGTCCGATCTCCATGAAACTTTGCATGCTTCTTCACCATGTTATGACACATATGCTCATCAATTTTTGTGAAGTTGTGACTTTTTGTCTAGGATTTATAGGCTTTTGACTGTATTTTGCCCTGCCCCTTTTCTAAATGACCCTGTTACAGCCAACCAAATGCAAAATTTCAAAAAAATTTCGATAATTATTGATCTAGAGAGTCCAGAGAATAGGCCTAGACTGGTTTGGTTCCGATCGGGCGAAAAACCAGGGACTAGTTCGCAAAAGTAGGTTTTGGACAAAACTGGCCATAACAATTTGTCTTGCTCAAATCGAGAATCCGAGATATACATCTCTTCCGTCTTGAGCCATGGATCACAGTGATGTAAAAATCTTGATTCTAGGTCAAACGGTCGAGGAGTTATGGGTAATTTAGTACTTTTTGTTTCTGTAGCGCCACCTATGGGCCAATCGGGGTCATACTCTGATTGGTTCTCCCCAAAAGTGTGGCCTACCATCTGGCCGAGTTTCAAGTCTCTAGGCCTTACGGTTTGGGCTGCACGATGCATTTAGGGCAATTTTTTTTTCAAATAGCAAATACAATAGGTTTTCAGCACTAAAGTGCTTGAACACCTAATAAGAATGAGACCTTTTTGACAGTTATAGCGCCACCTATGGTCCGATCTCCATGAAACTTTGCATGCTTCTTCACCATGTTATGACATATGCTCATAAATTTTTGTGAAGTTTTGACTTTTCGTTTAGGATTTATAGGCTTTTGACTGTATTTTGCCCCGCCCCTTTTCTAAATGACCCTGTTACAGCCAACCAAATGCAAAATTTCAATTTTTTTCGATAATTATTGATCTAGAGAGTCCAGAGAATAGGCCTAGACTGGTTTGGTTCCGATCGGGCGAAAAACCAGGGACTAGTTTGCAAAAGTAGGTTTTGGACAAAACTGTCCATAAATTTTTTTCTTGCTCAAATCGAGAATCCGAGATATACATCTTGTCCGTCTTGAGCCATGGATCACAGTGATGTAAAAATCTTGATTCTAGGTCAAACGGTCGAGGAGTTGTGGGTAATTTAGTACTTTTGGTTTCTGTAGCGCCACCTATGGGCCAATCGGGGTCATACTCTGATAGGTTCTCCCCAAAAGTGTGGCCTACCATCTGGCCGAGTTTCAAGTCTCTAGGCCTTACGGTTTGGGCTGCACGATGCATTTAGGGCAATTTTTTTTTTCAAATAGCAAATACAATAGGTTTTCAGCACTAAAGTGCTTGAACACCTAATAAGAATGAGACCTTTTTGACAGTTATAGCGCCACCTATGGTCCGATCTCCATGAAACTTTGCATGGTTCTTCACCATGTTATGACACATATGCTCATCAATTTTTGTGAAGTTGTGACTTTTTGTCTAGGATTTATAGGCTTTTGACTGTATTTTGCCCTGCCCCTTTTCTAAATGACCCTGTTACAGCCAACCAAATGCAAAATTTCAAAAAAATTTCGATAATTATTGATCTAGAGAGTCCAGAGAATAGGCCTAGACTGGTTTGGTTCCGATCGGGCGAAAAACCAGGGACTAGTTCGCAAAAGTAGGTTTTGGACAAAACTGGCCATAACAATTTTTCTTGCTCAAATCGAGAATCCGAGATATACATATCTTCCGTCTTGAGCCATGGATCACAGTGATGTAAAAATCTTGATTCTAGGTCAAACGGTCGAGGAGTTATGGGTAATTTAGTACTTTTTGTTTCTGTAGCGCCACCTATGGGCCAATCGGGGTCATACTCTGATAGGTTCTCCCCAAAAGTGTGGCCTACCATCTGGCCGAGTTTCAAGTCTCTAGGCCTTACGGTTTGGGCTGCACGATGCGTTTCAGGGCAATTTTTTTTTTCAAATAGCAAATACAATAGGTTTTCAGCACTAAAGTGCTTGAACACCTAATAAGAATGAGACCTTTTTGACAGTTATAGCGCCACCTATGGTCCGATCTCCATGAAACTTTGCATGCTTCTTCACCATGTTATGACAAATATGCTCATCAATTTTTGTGAAGTTGTGACTTTTTGTTTAGGATTTATAGGCTTTTGACTGTATTTTGCCCTGCCCCTTTTCTAAATGATCCTGTTACAGCCAACCAAATGCAAAATTTCAAAAAAATTTCGATAATTATTGATCTAGAGAGTCCAGAGAATAGGCCTAGACTGGTTTGGTTCCGATCGGGCGAAAAACCAGGGACTAGTTCGCAAAAGTAGGTTTTGGACAAAACTGGCCATAACAATTTTTCTTGCTCAAATCGAGAATCCGAGATATACATCTCTTCCGTCTTGAGCCATGGATCACAGTGATGTAAAAATCTTGATTCTAGGTCAAACGGTCGAGGAGTTATGGGTAATTTAGTACTTTTTGTTTCTGTAGCGCCACCTATGGGCCAATCGGGGTCATACTCTGATAGGTTCTCCCCAAAAGTGTGGCCTACCATCTGGCCGAGTTTCAAGTCTCTAGGCCTTACGGTTTGGGCTGCACGATGCGTTTCAGGAAAATTTTTTTTTTCAAATAGCAAATACAATAGGTTTTCAGCACTAAAGTGCTTGAACACCTAATAAGAATGAGACCTTTTTGACAGTTATAGCGCCACCTATGGTCCGATCTCCATGAAACTTTGCATGCTTCTTCACCATGTTATGACAAATATGCTCATCAATTTTTGTGAAGTTGTGACTTTTTGTTTAGGATTTATAGGCTTTTGACTGTATTTTGCCCTGCCCCTTTTCTAAATGATCCTGTTACAGCCAACCAAATACAAAATTTCAAAAAAATTTCGATAATTATTGATCTAGAGAGTCCAGAGAATAGGCCTAGACTGGTTTGGTTCCGATCGGGCGAAAAACCAGGGACTAGTTTGCAAAAGTAGGTTTTGGACAAATATGGCCATAACAAATTTTCAGTGATGTAAAAATCTTGATTCTAGGTCAAACGGTCGAGGAGTTATGGGTAATTTAGTACTTTTGGTTTCTTAAGCGCCATCTATGTGCCAATCGGGGTCATACTCTGATAGGTTCTCCCCAAAAGTGTGGCCTACCATCTGGCCGAGTTTCAAGTCTCTAGGCCTTACGGTTTGGGCTGCACGATGCATTTAGGGCAATTTTTTTTTTCAAATAGCAAATACAATAGGTTTTCAGCACTAAAGTGCTTGAACACCTAATAAGAATGAGACCTTTTTGACAGTTATAGCGCCACCTATGGTCCGATCTCCATGAAACTTTGCATGCTTCTTCACCATGTTATGACACATATGCTCATCAATTTTTGTGAAGTTTTGACTTTTTGTTTAGGATTTATAGGCTTTTGACTGTATTTTGCCCTGCCCCTTTTCTAAATGACCCTGTTACAGCCAACCAAATGCAAAATTTCAAAAAAAATTCGATAATTATTGATCTAGAGACTCCAGAGAATAGGCCTAGACTGGTTTGGTTCCGATCGGGCGAAAAACCAGGGACTAGTTCGCAAAAGTAGGTTTTGGACAAAACTGGCCATAACAATTTTTTCTTGCTCAAATCGAGAATCCGAGATATACATCTCTTCCGTCTTGAGCCATGGATCACAGTGATGTAAAAATCTTGATTCTAGGTCAAACGGTCGAGGAGTTATGGGTAATTTAGTACTTTTGGTTTCTGTAGCGCCACCTATGGGCCAATCGGGGTCATACTCTGATAGGTTCTCCCAAAAAGTGTGGCCTACCATCTGGCCGAGTTTCAAGTCTCTAGGCCTTACGGTTTAGGCTGCACGATGCGTTTCAGGGCATTTTTTTTTTTCAAATAGCAAATACAATAGGTTTTCAGCACTAAAGTGCTTGAACACCTAATAAGAATGAGACCTTTTTGACAGTTATAGCTCCTCAATATTTGTGAAGTTTTGACTTTTCGTTTAGGATTTATAGGCTTTTGACTGTATTTTGCCCCGCCCCTTTTCTAAATGACCCTGTTACAGCCAACCAAATGCAAAATTTCAAATTTTTTCGATAATTATTGATCTAGAGAGTCCAGAGAATAGGCCTAGACTGGTTTGGTTCCGATCGGGCGAAAAACCAGGGACTAGTTTGCAAAAGTAGGTTTTGGACAAAACTGGCCATAACAAATTTTCAGTGATGTAAAAATCTTGATTCTAGGTCAAACGGTCGAGGAGTTATGGGTAATTTAGTACTTTTGGTTTCTGTAGCGCCACCTATGGGCCAATCGAGGTCATACTCTGATAGGTTCTCCCCAAAAGTGTGGCCTACCATCTGGCCGAGTTTCAAGTCTCTAGGCCTTACGGTTTGGGCTGCACGATGCATTTAGGGCAATTTTTTTTTTCAAATAGCAAATACAATAGGTTTTCAGCACTAAAGTGCTTGAACACCTAATAAGAATGAGACCTTTTTGACAGTTATAGCGCCACCTATGGTCCGATCTCCATGAAACTTTGCATGCTTCTTCACCATGTTATGACACATATGCTCATCAATTTTTGTGAAGTTTTGACTTTTCGTTTAGGATTTATAGGCTTTTGACTGTATTTTGCCCCGCCCCTTTTCTAAATGACCCTGTTACAGCCAACCAAATGCAAAATTTCAAATTTTTTCGATAATTATTGATCTAGAGAGTCCAGAGAATAGGCCTAGAGTGGTTTGGTTCCGATCGGGCGAAAAACCAGGGACTAGTTCGCAAAAGTAGGTTTTGGACAAATATGGCCATAACAAATTTTCAGTGATGTAAAAATCTTGATTCTAGGTCAAACGGTCGAGGAGTTATGGGTAATTTAGTACTTTTGGTTTCTGTAGCGCCACCTATGGGCCAATCGGGGTCATACTCTGATAGGTTCTCCCCAAAAGTGTGGCCTACCATCTGGCCGAGTTTCAAGTCTCTAGGCCTTACGGTTTGGGCTGCACGATGCGTTTTAGGGCAATTTTTTTTTTCAAATAGCAAATACAATAGGTTTTCAGCACTAAAGTGCTTGAACACCTAATAAGAATGAGACCTTTTTGACAGTTATAGCGCCACCTATGGTCCGATCTCCATGAAACTTTGCATGCTTCTTCACCATGTTATGACACATATGCTCATCAATTTTTGTGAAGTTTTGACTTTTCGTTTAGGATTTATAGGCTTTTGACTGTATTTTGCCCCGCCCCTTTTCTAAATGACCCTGTTACAGCCAACCAAATGCAAAATTTCAAATTTTTTCGATAATTATTGATCTAGAGAGTCCAGAGAATAGGCCTAGACTGGTTTGGTTCCGATCGGGCGAAAAACCAGGGACTAGTTTGCAAAAGTAGGTTTTGGACAAAACTGGCCATAACAAATTTTCAGTGATGTAAAAATCTTGATTCTAGGTCAAACGGTCGAGGAGTTATGGGTAATTTAGTACTTTTGGTTTCTGTAGCGCCACCTATGGGCCAATCGGGGTCATACTCTGATAGGTTCTCCCCAAAAGTGTGGCCTACCATCTGGCCGAGTTTCAAGTCTCTAGGCCTTACGGTTTGGGCTGCACGATGCATTTAGGGCAATTTTTTTTTTCAAATAGCAAATACAATAGGTTTTCAGCACTAAAGTGCTTGAACACCTAATAAGAATGAGACCTTTTTGACAGTTATAGCGCCACCTATGGTCCGATCTCCATGAAACTTTGCATGCTTCTTCACCATGTTATGACACATATGCTCATCAATTTTTGTGAAGTTTTGACTTTTCGTTTAGGATTTATAGGCTTTTGACTGTATTTTGCCCCGCCCCTTTTCTAAATGACCCTGTTACAGCCAACCAAATGCAAAATTTCAAATTTTTTCGATAATTATTGATCTAGAGAGTCCAGAGAATAGGCCTAGAGTGGTTTGGTTCCGATCGGGCGAAAAACCAGGGACTAGTTCGCAAAAGTAGGTTTTGGACAAATATGGCCATAACAAATTTTCAGTGATGTAAAAATCTTGATTCTAGGTCAAACGGTCGAGGAGTTATGGGTAATTTAGTACTTTTGGTTTCTGTAGCGCCACCTATGGGCCAATCGGGGTCATACTCTGATAGGTTCTCCCCAAAAGTGTGGCCTACCATCTGGCCGAGTTTCAAGTCTCTAGGCCTTACGGTTTGGGCTGCACGATGCGTTTTAGGGCAATTTTTTTTTTCAAATAGCAAATACAATAGGTTTTCAGCACTAAAGTGCTTGAACACCTAATAAGAATGAGACCTTTTTGACAGTTATAGCGCCACCTATGGTCCGATCTCCATGAAACTTTGCATGCTTCTTCACCATGTTATGACACATATGCTCATCAATTTTTGTGAAGTTTTGACTTTTCGTTTAGGATTTATAGGCTTTTGACTGTATTTTGCCCCGCCCCTTTTCTAAATGACCCTGTTACAGCCAACCAAATGCAAAATTTCAAATTTTTTCGATAATTATTGATCTAGAGAGTCCAGAGAATAGGCCTAGACTGGTTTGGTTCCGATCGGGCGAAAAACCAGGGACTAGTTTGCAAAAGTAGGTTTTGGACAAATATGGCCATAACAAATTTTCAGTGATGTAAAAATCTTGATTCTAGGTCAAACGGTCGAGGAGTTATGGGTAATTTAGTACTTTTGGTTTCTGTAGCGCCACCTATGGGCCAATCGGGGTCATACTCTGATAGGTTCTCCCCAAAAGTGTGGCCTACCATCTGGCCGAGTTTCAAGTCTCTAGGCCTTACGGTTTGGGCTGCACGATGCATTTAGGGCAATTTTTTTTTTCAAATAGCAAATACAATAGGTTTTCAGCACTAAAGTGCTTGAACACCTAATAAGAATGAGACCTTTTTGACAGTTATAGCGCCACCTATGGTCCGATCTCCATGAAACTTTGCATGCTTCTTCACCATGTTATGACACATATGCTCATCAATTTTTGTGAAGTTTTGACTTTTCGTTTAGGATTTATAGGCTTTTGACTGTATTTTGCCCCGCCCCTTTTCTAAATGACCCTGTTACAGCCAACCAAATGCAAAATTTCAAAAATTTTTCGATAATTATTGATCTAGAGAGTCCAGAGAATAGGCCTAGACTGGTTTGGTTCCGATCGGGCGAAAAACCAGGGACTAGTTCGCAAAAGTAGGTTTTGGACAAAACTGGCCATAACAATTTTTTCTTGCTCAAATACATCGTGTCTGTCTTGAGCCATGGATCACAGTGATGTAAAAATCTTGATTCTAGGTCAAACGGTCGAGGAGTTATGGGTAATTCAGTACTTTTGGTTTCTGTAGCGCCACCTATGGGCCAATCGGGGTCATACTATGATAGGTTCTCCCCAAAAGTGTGGCCTACCATCTGGCCGAGTTTCAAGTCTCTAGGCCTTACGGTTTGGGCTGCACGATGCGTTTTAGGGCAATTTTTTTTTCAAATAGCAAATACAATAGGTTTTCAGCACTAAAGTGCTTGAACACCTAATAAGAATGAGACCTTTTTGACAGTTATAGCGCCACCTATGGTCCGATCTCCATGAAACTTTGCATGCTTCTTCACCATGTTATGACACATATGCTCATCAATTTTTGTGAAGTTTTGACTTTTCGTTTAGGATTTATAGGCTTTTGACTGTATTTTGCCCCGCCCCTTTTCTAAATGACCCTGTTACAGCCAACCAAATGCAAAATTTCAAATTTTTTCGATAATTATTGATCTAGAGAGTCCAGAGAATAGGCCTAGACTGGTTTGGTTCCGATCGGGCGAAAAACCAGGGACTAGTTTGCAAAAGTAGGTTTTGGACAAATATGGCCATAACAAATTTTCAGTGATGTAAAAATCTTGATTCTAGGTCAAACGGTCGAGGAGTTATGGGTAATTTAGTACTTTTGGTTTCTGTAGCGCCACCTATGGGCCAATCGGGGTCATACTCTGATAGGTTCTCCCCAAAAGTGTGGCCTACCATCTGGCCGAGTTTCAAGTCTCTAGGCCTTACGGTTTGGGCTGCACGATGCATTTAGGGCAATTTTTTTTTCAAATAGCAAATACAATAGGTTTTCAGCACTAAAGTGCTTGAACACCTAATAAGAATGAGACCTTTTTGACAGTTATAGCGCCACCTATGGTCCGATCTCCATGAAACTTTGCATGCTTCTTCACCATGTTATGACACATATGCTCATCAATTTTTGTGAAGTTTTGACTTTTCGTTTAGGATTTATAGGCTTTTGACTGTATTTTGCCCCGCCCCTTTTCTAAATGACCCTGTTACAGCCAACCAAATGCAAAATTTCAAAAAAAATTCGATAATTATTGATCTAGAGAGTCCAGAGAATAGGCCTAGACTGGTTTGGTTCCGATCGGGCGAAAAACCAGGGACTAGTTTGCAAAAGTAGGTTTTGGACAAAACTGTCCATAAAATTTTTTTCTTGCTCAAATCGAGAATCCGATATATACTTCTTGTCCGTCTTGAGCCATGGATCACAGTGATGTAAAAATCTTGATTCTAGGTCAAACAGTCGAGGAGTTGTGGGTAATTTAGTACTTTTGGTTTCTGTAGCGCCACCTATGGGCCAATCGGGGTCATACTCTGATAGGTTCTCCCCAAAAGTGTGGCCTACCATCTGGCCGAGTTTCAAGTCTCTAGGCCTTACGGTTTGGGCTGCACGATGCATTTAGGGCATTTTTTTTTTTCAAATAGCAAATACAATAGGTTTTCAGCACTAAAGTGCTTGAACACCTAATAAGAATGAGACCTTTTTGACAGTTATAGCGCCACCTATGGTCCGATCTCCATGAAACTTTGCATGCTTCTTCACCATGTTATGACACATATGCTCATCAATTTTTGTGAAGTTTTGACTTTTCGTTTAGGATTTATAGGCTTTTGACTGTATTTTGCCCCGCCCCTTTTCTAAATGACCCTGTTACAGCCAACCAAATGCAAAATTTCAAAAAAATTTCGATAATTATTGATCTAGAGAGTCCAGAGAATTGGCCTAGACTGGTTTGGTTCCGATCGGGCGAAAAACCAGGGACTAGTTTGCAAAAGTAGGTTTTGGACAAATATGGCCATAACAAATTTTCAGTGATGTAAAAATCTTGATTCTAGGTCAAACGGTCGAGGAGTTATGGGTAATTTAGTACTTTTGGTTTCTGTAGCGCCACCTATGGGCCAATCGGGGTCATACTCTGATAGGTTCTCCCCAAAAGTGTGGCCTACCATCTGGCCGAGTTTCAAGTCTCTAGGCCTTACGGTTTGGGCTGCACGATGCGTTTTAGGGCAATTTTTTTTTTCAAATAGGAAATACAATAGATTTTCAGCACTAAAGTGCTTGAACACCTAATAAGAATGAGACCTTTTTGACAGTTATAGCGCCACCTATGGTCCGATCTCCATGAAACTTTGCATGCTTCTTCACCATGTTATGACACATATGCTCATCAATTTTTGTGAAGTTTTGACTTTTCGTTTAGGATTTATAGGCTTTTGACTGTATTTTGCCACGCCCCTTTTCTAAATGACCCTGTTACAGCCAACCAAATGCAAAATTTCAAATTTTTTCAATAATTATTGATCTAGAGAGTCCAGAGAATAGGCCTAGACTGGTTTGGTTCCGATCGGGCGAAAAACCAGGGACTAGTTCGCAAAAGTAGGTTTTGGACAAATATGGCCATAACAAATTTTCAGTGATGTAAAAATCTTGATTCTAGGTCAAACGGTCGAGGAGTTATGGGTAATTTAGTACTTTTGGTTTCTGTAGCGCCACCTATGGGCCAATCGGGGTCATACTCTGATAGGTTCTCCCCAAAAGTGTGGCCTACCATCTGGCCGAGTTTCAAGTCTCTAGGCCTTACGGTTTGGGCTGCACGATGCATTTAGGGCAATTTTTTTTTCAAATAGCAAATACAATAGGTTTTCAGCACTAAAGTGCTTGAACACCTAATAAGAATGAGACCTTTTTGACAGTTATAGCGCCACCTATGGTCCGATCTCCATGAAACTTTGCATGCTTCTTCACCATGTTATGACATATGCTCATAAATTTTTGTGAAGTTTTGACTTTTCGTTTAGGATTTATAGGCTTTTGACTGTATTTTGCCCCGCCCCTTTTCTAAATGACCCTGTTACAGCCAACCAAATGCAAAATTTCAATTTTTTTCGATAATTATTGATCTAGAGAGTCCAGAGAATAGGCCTAGACTGGTTTGGTTCCGATCGGGCGAAAAACCAGGGACTAGTTTGCAAAAGTAGGTTTTGGACAAAACTGTCCATAAATTTTTTTCTTGCTCAAATCGAGAATCCGAGATATACATCTTGTCCGTCTTGAGCCATGGATCACAGTGATGTAAAAATCTTGATTCTAGGTCAAACGGTCGAGGAGTTGTGGGTAATTTAGTACTTTTGGTTTCTGTAGCGCCACCTATGGGCCAATCGGGGTCATACTCTGATAGGTTCTCCCCAAAAGTGTGGCCTACCATCTGGCCGAGTTTCAAGTCTCTAGGCCTTACGGTTTGGGCTGCACGATGCATTTAGGGCAATTTTTTTTTTCAAATAGCAAATACAATAGGTTTTCAGCACTAAAGTGCTTGAACACCTAATAAGAATGAGACCTTTTTGACAGTTATAGCGCCACCTATGGTCCGATCTCCATGAAACTTTGCATGCTTCTTCACCATGTTATGACACATATGCTCATCAATTTTTGTGAAGTTGTGACTTTTTGTTTAGGATTTATAGGCTTTTGACTGTATTTTGCCCTGCCCCTTTTCTAAATGACCCTGTTACAGCCAACCAAATGCAAAATTTCAAAAAAATTTCGATAATTATTGATCTAGAGAGTCCAGAGAATAGGCCTAGACTGGTTTGGTTCCGATCGGGCGAAAAACCAGGGACTAGTTCGCAAAAGTAGGTTTTGGACAAAACTGGCCATAACAATTTTTCTTGCTCAAATCGAGAATCCGAGATATACATCTCTTCCGTCTTGAGCCATGGATCACAGTGATGTAAAAATCTTGATTCTAGGTCAAACGGTCGAGGAGTTATGGGTAATTTAGTACTTTTTGTTTCTGTAGCGCCACCTATGGGCCAATCGGGGTCATACTCTGATAGGTTCTCCCCAAAAGTGTGGCCTACCATCTGGCCGAGTTTCAAGTCTCTAGGCCTTACGGTTTGGGCTGCACGATGCGTTTCAGGGCAATTTTTTTTTTCAAATAGCAAATACAATAGGTTTTCAGCACTAAAGTGCTTGAACACCTAATAAGAATGAGACCTTTTTGACAGTTATAGCGCCACCTATGGTCCGATCTCCATGAAACTTTGCATGCTTCTTCATCATGTTATGACACATATGCTCATCAATTTTTGTGAAGTTTTGACTTTTCGTTTAGGATTTATAGGCTTTTGACTGTATTTTGCCCCGCCCCTTTTCTAAATGACCCTGTTACAGCCAACCAAATGCAAAATTTCAAAAAAATTTCGATAATTATTGATCTAGAGAGTCCAGAGAATAGGCCTAGACTGGTTTGGTTCCGATCGGGCGAAAAACCAGGGACTAGTTCGCAAAAGTAGGTTTTGGACAAAACTGGCCATAACAATTTTTCTTGCTCAAATCGAGAATCCGAGATATACATCTCTTCCGTCTTGAGCCATGGATCACAGTGATGTAAAAATCTTGATTCTAGGTCAAACGGTCGAGGAGTTATGGGTAATTTAGTACTTTTTGTTTCTGTAGCGCCACCTATGGGCCAATCGGGGTCATACTCTGATAGGTTCTCCCCAAAAGTGTGGCCTACCATCTGGCCGAGTTTCAAGTCTCTAGGCCTTACGGTTTGGGCTGCACGATGCGTTTCAGGAAATTTTTTTTTTTCAAATAGCAAATACAATAGGTTTTCAGCACTAAAGTGCTTGAACACCTAATAAGAATGAGACCTTTTTGACAGTTATAGCGCCACCTATGGTCCTATCTCCATGAAACTTTGCATGCTTCTTCACCATGTTATGACAAATATGCTCATCAATTTTTGTGAAGTTGTGACTTTTTGTTTAGGATTTATAGGCTTTTGACTGTATTTTGCCCTGCCCCTTTTCTAAATGATCCTGTTACAGCCAACCAAATGCAAAATTTCAAAAAAATTTCGATAATTATTGATCTAGAGAGTCCAGAGAATAGGCCTAGACTGGTTTGGTTCCGATCGGGCGAAAAACCAGGGACTAGTTTGCAAAAGTAGGTTTTGGACAAATATGGCCATAACAAATTTTCAGTGATGTAAAAATCTTGATTCTAGGTCAAACGGTCGAGGAGTTATGGGTAATTTAGTACTTTTGGTTTCTGTAGCGCCATCTATGTGCCAATCGGGGTCATACTCTGATAGGTTCTCCCCAAAAGTGTGGCCTACCATCTGGCCGAGTTTCAAGTCTCTAGGCCTTACGGTTTGGGCTGCACGATGCATTTAGGGCAATTTTTTTTTTCAAATAGCAAATACAATAGGTTTTCAGCACTAAAGTGCTTGAACACCTAATAAGAATGAGACCTTTTTGACAGTTATAGCGCCACCTATGGTCCGATCTCCATGAAACTTTGCATGCTTCTTCACCATGTTATGACACATATGCTCATCAATTTTTGTGAAGTTTTGACTTTTTGTTTAGGATTTATAGGCTTTTGACTGTATTTTGCCCTGCCCCTTTTCTAAATGACCCTGTTACAGCCAACCAAATGCAAAATTTCAAAAAAAATTCGATAATTATTGATCTAGAGACTCCAGAGAATAGGCCTAGACTGGTTTGGTTCCGATCGGGCGAAAAACCAGGGACTAGTTTGCAAAAGTAGGTTTTGGACAAAACTGGCCATAACAAATTTTCAGTGATGTAAAAATCTTGATTCTAGGTCAAACGGTCGAGGAGTTATGGGTAATTTAGTACTTTTGGTTTCTGTAGCGCCACCTATGGGCCAATCGGGGTCATACTCTGATAGGTTCTCCCCAAAAGTGTGGCCTACCATCTGGCCGAGTTTCAAGTCTCTAGGCCTTACGGTTTGGGCTGCACGATGCATTTAGGGCAATTTTTTTTTTCAAATAGCAAATACAATAGGTTTTCAGCACTAAAGTGCTTGAACACCTAATAAGAATGAGACCTTTTTGACAGTTATAGCGCCACCTATGGTCCGATCTCCATGAAACTTTGCATGCTTCTTCACCATGTTATGACACATATGCTCATCAATTTTTGTGAAGTTTTGACTTTTCGTTTAGGATTTATAGGCTTTTGACTGTATTTTGCCCCGCCCCTTTTCTAAATGACCCTGTTACAGCCAACCAAATGCAAAATTTCAAAAAATTTTCGATAATTATTGATCTAGAGAGTCCAGAGAATAGGCCTAGACTGGTTTGGTTCCGATCGGGCGAAAAACCAGGGACTAGTTTGCAAAAGTAGGTTTTGGACAAATATGGCCATAACAAATTTTCAGTGATGTAAAAATCTTGATTCTAGGTCAAACGGTCGAGGAGTTATGGGTAATTTAGTGCTTTTGGTTTCTGTAGCGCCACCTATGGGCCAATCGGGGTCATACTCTGATAGGTTCTCCCCAAAAGTGTGGCCTACCATCTGGCCGAGTTTCAAGTCTCTAGGCCTTACGGTTTGGGCTGCACGATGCGTTTTAGGGCAATTTTTTTTTTCAAATAGCAAATACAATAGGTTTTAAGCACTAAAGTGCTTGAACACCTAAAAAGAATGAGACCTTTTTGACAGTTATAGCGCCACCTATGGTCCGATCTCCATGAAACTTTGCATGCTTCTTCACCATGTTATGACACATATGCTCATCAATTTTTGTGAAGTTTTGACTTTTCGTTTAGGATTTATAGGCTTTTGACTGTATTTTGCCCCGCCCCTTTTCTAAATGACCCTGTTACAGCCAACCAAATGCAAAATTTCAAATTTTTTCGATAATTATTGATCTAGAGAGTCCAGAGAATAGGCCTAGAGTGGTTTGGTTCCGATCGGGCGAAAAACCAGGGACTAGTTTGCAAAAGTAGGTTTTGGACAAATATGGCCATAACAAATTTTCAGTGATGTAAAAATCTTGATTCTAGGTCAAACGGTCGAGGAGTTATGGGTAATTTAGTACTTTTGGTTTCTGTAGCGCCACCTATGGGCCAATCGGGGTCATACTCTGATAGGTTCTCCCCAAAAGTGTGGCCTACCATCTGGCCGAGTTTCAAGTCTCTAGGCCTTACGGTTTGGGCTGCACGATGCATTTTAGGGCAATTTTTTTTTTCAAATAGCAAATACAATAGGTTTTCAGCACTAAAGTGCTTGAACACCTAATAAGAATGAGACCTTTTTGACAGTTATAGCGCCACCTATGGTCCGATCTCCATGAAACTTTGCATGCTTCTTCACCATGTTATGACACATATGCTCATCAATTTTTGTGAAGTTTTGACTTTTCGTTTAGGATTTATAGGCTTTTGACTGTATTTTGCCCCGCCCCTTTTCTAAATGACCCTGTTACAGCCAACCAAATGCAAAATTTCAAATTTTTTCGATAATTATTGATCTAGAGAGTCCAGAGAATAGGCCTAGACTGGTTTGGTTCCGATCGGGCGAAAAACCAGGGACTAGTTTGCAAAAGTAGGTTTTGGACAAATATGGCCATAACAAATTTTCAGTGATGTAAAAATCTTGATTCTAGGTCAAACGGTCGAGGAGTTATGGGTAATTTAGTACTTTTGGTTTCTGTAGCGCCACCTATGGGCCAATCGGGGTCATACTCTGATAGGTTCTCCCCAAAAGTGTGGCCTACCATCTGGCCGAGTTTCAAGTCTCTAGGCCTTACGGTTTGGGCTGCACGATGCATTTAGGGCAATTTTTTTTTTCAAATAGCAAATACAATAGGTTTTCAGCACTAAAGTGCTTGAACACCTAATAAGAATGAGACCTTTTTGACAGTTATAGCGCCACCTATGGTCCGATCTCCATGAAACTTTGCATGCTTCTTCACCATGTTATGACACATATGCTCATCAATTTTTGTGAAGTTTTGACTTTTCGTTTAGGATTTATAGGCTTTTGACTGTATTTTGCCCCGCCCCTTTTCTAAATGACCCTGTTACAGCCAACCAAATGCAAAATTTCAAAAATTTTTCGATAATTATTGATCTAGAGAGTCCAGAGAATAGGCCTAGACTGGTTTGGTTCCGATCGGGCGAAAAACCAGGGACTAGTTCGCAAAAGTAGGTTTTGGACAAAACTGGCCATAACAATTTTTTCTTGCTCAAATACATCTTGTCTGTCTTGAGCCATGGATCACAGTGATGTAAAAATCTTGATTCTAGGTCAAACGGTCGAGGAGTTATGGGTAATTCAGTACTTTTGGTTTCTGTAGCGCCACCTATGGGCCAATCGGGGTCATACTATGATAGGTTCTCCCCAAAAGTGTGGCCTACCATCTGGCCGAGTTTCAAGTCTCTAGGCCTTACGGTTTGGGCTGCACGATGCGTTTTAGGGCAATTTTTTTTTCAAATAGCAAATACAATAGGTTTTCAGCACTAAAGTGCTTGAACACCTAATAAGAATGAGACCTTTTTGACAGTTATAGCGCCACCTATGGTCCGATCTCCATGAAACTTTGCATGCTTCTTCACCATGTTATGACACATATGCTCATCAATTTTTGTGAAGTTTTGACTTTTCGTTTAGGATTTATAGGCTTTTGACTGTATTTTGCCCCGCCCCTTTTCTAAATGACCCTGTTACAGCCAACCAAATGCAAAATTTCAAATTTTTTCGATAATTATTGATCTAGAGAGTCCAGAGAATAGGCCTAGACTGGTTTGGTTCCGATCGGGCGAAAAACCAGGGACTAGTTTGCAAAAGTAGGTTTTGGACAAATATGGCCATAACAAATTTTCAGTGATGTAAAAATCTTGATTCTAGGTCAAACGGTCGAGGAGTTATGGGTAATTTAGTACTTTTGGTTTCTGTAGCGCCACCTATGGGCCAATCGGGGTCATACTCTGATAGGTTCTCCCCAAAAGTGTGGCCTACCATCTGGCCGAGTTTCAAGTCTCTAGGCCTTACGGTTTGGGCTGCACGATGCATTTAGGGCAATTTTTTTTTCAAATAGCAAATACAATAGGTTTTCAGCACTAAAGTGCTTGAACACCTAATAAGAATGAGACCTTTTTGACAGTTATAGCGCCACCTATGGTCCGATCTCCATGAAACTTTGCATGCTTCTTCACCATGTTATGACACATATGCTCATCAATTTTTGTGAAGTTTTGACTTTTCGTTTAGGATTTATAGGCTTTTGACTGTATTTTGCCCCGCCCCTTTTCTAAATGACCCTGTTACAGCCAACCAAATGCAAAATTTCAAAAAAATTTCGATAATTATTGATCTAGAGAGTCCAGAGAATAGGCCTAGACTGGTTTGGTTCCGATCGGGCGAAAAACCAGGGACTAGTTTGCAAAAGTAGGTTTTGGACAAAACTGTCCATAAAATTTTTTTCTTGCTCAAATCGAGAATCCGATATATACTTCTTGTCCGTCTTGAGCCATGGATCACAGTGATGTAAAAATCTTGATTCTAGGTCAAACAGTCGAGGAGTTGTGGGTAATTTAGTACTTTTGGTTTCTGTAGCGCCACCTATGGGCCAATCGGGGTCATACTCTGATAGGTTCTCCCCAAAAGTGTGGCCTACCATCTGGCCGAGTTTCAAGTCTCTAGGCCTTACGGTTTGGGCTGCACGATGCATTTAGGGCATTTTTTTTTTTCAAATAGCAAATACAATAGGTTTTCAGCACTAAAGTGCTTGAACACCTAATAAGAATGAGACCTTTTTGACAGTTATAGCGCCACCTATGGTCCGATCTCCATGAAACTTTGCATGCTTCTTCACCATGTTATGACACATATGCTCATCAATTTTTGTGAAGTTTTGACTTTTCGTTTAGGATTTATAGGCTTTTGACTGTATTTTGCCCCGCCCCTTTTCTAAATGACCCTGTTACAGCCAACCAAATGCAAAATTTCAAAAAAATTTCGATAATTATTGATCTAGAGAGTCCAGAGAATTGGCCTAGACTGGTTTGGTTCCGATCGGGCGAAAAACCAGGGACTAGTTTGCAAAAGTAGGTTTTGGACAAATATGGCCATAACAAATTTTCAGTGATGTAAAAATCTTGATTCTAGGTCAAACGGTCGAGGAGTTATGGGTAATTTAGTACTTTTGGTT
This sequence comes from Gila orcuttii, assembly GCA_026230005.1. NCBI lineage: Eukaryota > Metazoa > Chordata > Actinopteri > Cypriniformes > Leuciscidae > Gila > Gila orcuttii. Next base: position 36,044,861 of record JAPDVR010000005.1, on the reverse strand, counting down.
TCTGTAGCGCCACCTATGGGCCAATCGGGGTCATACTCTGATAGGTTCTCCCCAAAAGTGTGGCCTACCATCTGGCCGAGTTTCAAGTCTCTAGGCCTTACGGTTTGGGCTGCACGATGCGTTTTAGGGCAATTTTTTTTTTCAAATAGGAAATACAATAGATTTTCAGCACTAAAGTGCTTGAACACCTAATAAGAATGAGACCTTTTTGACAGTTATAGCGCCACCTATGGTCCGATCTCCATGAAACTTTGCATGCTTCTTCACCATGTTATGACACATATGCTCATCAATTTTTGTGAAGTTTTGACTTTTCGTTTAGGATTTATAGGCTTTTGACTGTATTTTGCCACGCCCCTTTTCTAAATGACCCTGTTACAGCCAACCAAATGCAAAATTTCAAATTTTTTCAATAATTATTGATCTAGAGAGTCCAGAGAATAGGCCTAGACTGGTTTGGTTCCGATCGGGCGAAAAACCAGGGACTAGTTCGCAAAAGTAGGTTTTGGACAAATATGGCCATAACAAATTTTCAGTGATGTAAAAATCTTGATTCTAGGTCAAACGGTCGAGGAGTTATGGGTAATTTAGTACTTTTGGTTTCTGTAGCGCCACCTATGGGCCAATCGGGGTCATACTCTGATAGGTTCTCCCCAAAAGTGTGGCCTACCATCTGGCCGAGTTTCAAGTCTCTAGGCCTTACGGTTTGGGCTGCACGATGCATTTAGGGCAATTTTTTTTTCAAATAGCAAATACAATAGGTTTTCAGCACTAAAGTGCTTGAACACCTAATAAGAATGAGACCTTTTTGACAGTTATAGCGCCACCTATGGTCCGATCTCCATGAAACTTTGCATGCTTCTTCACCATGTTATGACATATGCTCATAAATTTTTGTGAAGTTTTGACTTTTCGTTTAGGATTTATAGGCTTTTGACTGTATTTTGCCCCGCCCCTTTTCTAAATGACCCTGTTACAGCCAACCAAATGCAAAATTTCAATTTTTTTCGATAATTATTGATCTAGAGAGTCCAGAGAATAGGCCTAGACTGGTTTGGTTCCGATCGGGCGAAAAACCAGGGACTAGTTTGCAAAAGTAGGTTTTGGACAAAACTGTCCATAAAATTTTTTTCTTGCTCAAATCGAGAATCCGAGATATACATCTTGTCCGTCTTGAGCCATGGATCACAGTGATGTAAAAATCTTGATTCTAGGTCAAACGGTCGAGGAGTTGTGGGTAATTTAGTACTTTTGGTTTCTGTAGCGCCACCTATGGGCCAATCGGGGTCATACTCTGATAGGTTCTCCCCAAAAGTGTGGCCTACCATCTGGCCGAGTTTCAAGTCTCTAGGCCTTACGGTTTGGGCTGCACGATGCATTTAGGGCAATTTTTTTTTTCAAATAGCAAATACAATAGGTTTTCAGCACTAAAGTGCTTGAACACCTAATAAGAATGAGACCTTTTTGACAGTTATAGCGCCACCTATGGTCCGATCTCCATGAAACTTTGCATGCTTCTTCACCATGTTATGACACATATGCTCATCAATTTTTGTGAAGTTGTGACTTTTTGTTTAGGATTTATAGGCTTTTGACTGTATTTTGCCCTGCCCCTTTTCTAAATGACCCTGTTACAGCCAACCAAATGCAAAATTTCAAAAAAATTTCGATAATTATTGATCTAGAGAGTCCAGAGAATAGGCCTAGACTGGTTTGGTTCCGATCGGGCGAAAAACCAGGGACTAGTTCGCAAAAGTAGGTTTTTGAGCAAAACTGGCCATAACAATTTTTCTTGCTCAAATCGAGAATCCGAGATATACATCTCTTCCGTCTTGAGCCATGGATCACAGTGATGTAAAAATCTTGATTCTAGGTCAAACGGTCGAGGAGTTATGGGTAATTTAGTACTTTTTGTTTCTGTAGCGCCACCTATGGGCCAATCGGGGTCATACTCTGATAGGTTCTCCCCAAAAGTGTGGCCTACCATCTGGCCGAGTTTCAAGTCTCTAGGCCTTACGGTTTGGGCTGCACGATGCGTTTCAGGGCAATTTTTTTTTTCAAATAGCAAATACAATAGGTTTTCAGCACTAAAGTGCTTGAACACCTAATAGGAATGAGACCTTTTTTACAGTTATAGCGCCACCTATGGTCCGATCTCCATGAAACTTTGCATGCTTCTTCATCATGTTATGACACATATGCTCATCAATTTTTGTGAAGTTTTGACTTTTCGTTTAGGATTTATTGGCTTTTGACTGTATTTTGCCCCGCCCCTTTTCTAAATGACCCTGTTACAGCCAACCAAATGCAAAATTTCAAAAAAATTTCGATAATTATTGATCTAGAGAGTCCAGAGAATAGGCCTAGACTGGTTTGGTTCCGATCGGGCGAAAAACCAGGGACTAGTTCGCAAAAGTAGGTTTTGGACAAAACTGGCCATAACAATTTGTCTTGCTCAAATCGAGAATCCGAGATATACATCTCTTCCGTCTTGAGCCATGGATCACAGTGATGTAAAAATCTTGATTCTAGGTCAAACGGTCGAGGAGTTATGGGTAATTTAGTACTTTTGGTTTCTGTAGCGCCACCTATGGGCCAATCGGGGTCATACTCTGATAGGTTCTCCCCAAAAGTGTGGCCTACCATCTGGCCGAGTTTCAAGTCTCTAGGCCTTACGGTTTGGGCTGCACGATGCATTTAGGGCAATTTTTTTTTTCAAATAGCAAATACAATAGGTTTTCAGCACTAAAGTGCTTGAACACCTAATAAGAATGAGACCTTTTTGACAGTTATAGCGCCACCTATGGTCCGATCTCCATGAAACTTTGCATGCTTCTTCACCATGTTATGACACATATGCTCATCAATTTTTGTGAAGTTGTGACTTTTTGTTTAGGATTTATAGGCTTTTGACTGTATTTTGCCCTGCCCCTTTTCTAAATGACCCTGTTACAGCCAACCAAATGCAAAATTTCAAAAAAATTTCGATAATTATTGATCTAGAGAGTCCAGAGAATAGGCCTAGACTGGTTTGGTTCCGATCGGGCGAAAAACCAGGGACTAGTTCGCAAAAGTAGGTTTTGGACAAAACTGGCCATAACAATTTTTCTTGCTCAAATCGAGAATCCGAGATATACATCTCTTCCGTCTTGAGCCATGGATCACAGTGATGTAAAAATCTTGATTCTAGGTCAAACGGTCGAGGAGTTATGGGTAATTTAGTACTTTTTGTTTCTGTAGCGCCACCTATGGGCCAATCGGGGTCATACTCTGATAGGTTCTCCCCAAAAGTGTGGCCTACCATCTGGCCGAGTTTCAAGTCTCTAGGCCTTACGGTTTGGGCTGCACGATGCGTTTCAGGGCAATTTTTTTTTTCAAATAGCAAATACAATAGGTTTTCAGCACTAAAGTGCTTGACACCTAATAAGAATGAGACCTTTTTGACAGTTATAGCGCCACCTATGGTCCGATCTCCATGAAACTTTGCATGCTTCTTCATCATGTTATGCCACATATGCTCATCAATTTTTGTGAAGTTTTGACTTTTCGTTTAGGATTTATAGGCTTTTGACTGTATTTTGCCCCGCCCCTTTTCTAAATGACCCTGTTACAGCCAACCAAATGCAAAATTTCAAAAAAATTTCGATAATTATTGATCTAGAGAGTCCAGAGAATAGGCCTAGACTGGTTTGGTTCCGATCGGGCGAAAAACCAGGGACTAGTTCGCAAAAGTAGGTTTTGGACAAAACTGGCCATAACAATTTTTCTTGCTCAAATCGAGAATCCGAGATATACATCTCTTCCGTCTTGAGCCATGGATCACAGTGATGTAAAAATCTTGATTCTAGGTCAAACGGTCGAGGAGTTATGGGTAATTTAGTACTTTTGGTTTCTGTAGCGCCACCTATGGGCCAATCGGGGTCATACTCTGATAGGTTCTCCCCAAAAGTGTGGCCTACCATCTGGCCAAGTTTCAAGTCTCTAGGCCTTACGGTTTGGGCTGCACGATGCGTTTCAGGGCAATTTTTTTTTTCAAATAGCAAATACAATAGGTTTTCAGCACTAAAGTGCTTGAACACCTAATAAGAATGAGACCTTTTTGACAGTTATAGCGCCACCTATGGTCCGATCTCCATGAAACTTTGCATGCTTCTTCACCATGTTATGACACATATGCTCATCAATTTTTGTGAAGTTTTGACTTTTCGTTTAGGATTTATAGGCTTTTGACTGTATTTTGCCACGCCCCTTTTCTAAATGACCCTGTTACAGCCAACCAAATGCAAAATTTCAAATTTTTTCTATAATTATTGATCTAGAGAGTCCAGAGAATAGGCCTAGACTGGTTTGGTTCCGATCGGGCGAAAAACCAGGGACTAGTTCGCAAAAGTAGGTTTTGGACAAATATGGCCATAACAAATTTTCAGTGATGTAAAAATCTTGATTCTAGGTCAAACGGTCGAGGAGTTATGGGTAATTTAGTACTTTTTGTTTCTGTAGCGCCACCTATGGGCCAATCGGGGTCATACTCTGATAGGTTCTCCCCAAAAGTGTGGCCTACCATCTGGCCGAGTTTCAAGTCTCTAGGCCTTACGGTTTGGGCTGCACGATGCGTTTCAGGGCAATTTTTTTTTTCAAATAGCAAATACAATAGGTTTTCAGCACTAAAGTGCTTGAACACCTAATAAGAATGAGACCTTTTTGACAGTTATAGCGCCACCTATGGTCCGATCTCCATGAAACTTTGCATGCTTCTTCATCATGTTATGACACATATGCTCATCAATTTTTGTGAAGTTTTGACTTTTCGTTTAGGATTTATAGGCTTTTGACTGTATTTTGCCCCGCCCCTTTTCTAAATGACCCTGTTACAGCCAACCAAATGCAAAATTTCAAAAAAATTTCGATAATTATTGATCTAGAGAGTCCAGAGAATAGGCCTAGACTGGTTTGGTTCCGATCGGGCGAAAAACCAGGGACTAGTTCGCAAAAGTAGGTTTTGGACAAAACTGGCCATAACAATTTTTCTTGCTCAAATCGAGAATCCGAGATATACATATCTTCCGTCTTGAGCCATGGATCACAGTGATGTAAAAATCTTGATTCTAGGTCAAACGGTCGAGGAGTTATGGGTAATTTAGTACTTTTTGTTTCTGTAGCGCCACCTATGGGCCAATCGGGGTCATACTCTGATAGGTTCTCCCCAAAAGTGTGGCCTACCATCTGGCCGAGTTTCAAGTCTCTAGGCCTTACGGTTTGGGCTGCACGATGCGTTTCAGGGCAATTTTTTTTTTCAAATAGCAAATACAATAGGTTTTCAGCACTAAAGTGCTTGAACACCTAATAAGAATGAGACCTTTTTGACAGTTATAGCGCCACCTATGGTCCGATCTCCATGAAACTTTGCATGCTTCTTCACCATGTTATGACAAATATGCTCATCAATTTTTGTGAAGTTGTGACTTTTTGTTTAGGATTTATAGGCTTTTGACTGTATTTTGCCCTGCCCCTTTTCTAAATGATCCTGTTACAGCCAACCAAATGCAAAATTTCAAAAAAATTTCGATAATTATTGATCTAGAGAGTCCAGAGAATAGGCCTAGACTGGTTTGGTTCCGATCGGGCGAAAAACCAGGGACTAGTTCGCAAAAGTAGGTTTTGGACAAAACTGGCCATAACAATTTTTCTTGCTCAAATCGAGAATCCGAGATATACATCTCTTCCGTCTTGAGCCATGGATCACAGTGATGTAAAAATCTTGATTCTAGGTCAAACGGTCGAGGAGTTATGGGTAATTTAGTACTTTTTGTTTCTGTAGCGCCACCTATGGGCCAATCGGGGTCATACTCTGATAGGTTCTCCCCAAAAGTGTGGCCTACCATCTGGCCGAGTTTCAAGTCTCTAGGCCTTACGGTTTGGGCTGCACGATGCGTTTCAGGAAAAATTTTTTTTTCAAATAGCAAATACAATAGGTTTTCAGCACTAAAGTGCTTGAACACCTAATAAGAATGAGACCTTTTTGACAGTTATAGCGCCACCTATGGTCCGATCTCCATGAAACTTTGCATGCTTCTTCACCATGTTATGACAAATATGCTCATCAATTTTTGTGAAGTTGTGACTTTTTGTTTAGGATTTATAGGCTTTTGACTGTATTTTGCCCTGCCCCTTTTCTAAATGATCCTGTTACAGCCAACCAAATGCAAAATTTCAAAAAAATTTCGATAATTATTGATCTAGAGAGTCCAGAGAATAGGCCTAGACTGGTTTGGTTCCGATCGGGCGAAAAACCAGGGACTAGTTTGCAAAAGTAGGTTTTGGACAAATATGGCCATAACAAATTTTCAGTGATGTAAAAATCTTGATTCTAGGTCAAACGGTCGAGGAGTTATGGGTAATTTAGTACTTTTGGTTTCTGTAGCGCCATCTATGTGCCAATCGGGGTCATACTCTGATAGGTTCTCCCCAAAAGTGTGGCCTACCATCTGGCCGAGTTTCAAGTCTCTAGGCCTTACGGTTTGGGCTGCACGATGCATTTAGGGCAATTTTTTTTTTCAAATAGCAAATACAATAGGTTTTCAGCACGAAAGTGCTTGAACACCTAATAAGAATGAGACCTTTTTGACAGTTATAGCGCCACCTATGGTCCGATCTCCATGAAACTTTGCATGCTTCTTCACCATGTTATGACACATATGCTCATCAATTTTTGTGAAGTTTTGACTTTTTGTTTAGGATTTATAGGCTTTTGACTGTATTTTGCCCTGCCCTTTTCTAAATGACCCTGTTACAGCCAACCAAATGCAAAATTTCAAAAAAATTTCGATAATTATTGATCTAGAGACTCCAGAGAATAGGCCTAGACTGGTTTGGTTCCGATCGGGCGAAAAACCAGGGACTAGTTCGCAAAAGTAGGTTTTGGACAAAACTGGCCATAACAATTTTTTCTTGCTCAAATCGAGAATCCGAGATATACATCTCTTCCGTCTTGAGCCATGGATCACAGTGATGTAAAAATCTTGATTCTAGGTAAACGGTCGAGGAGTTATGGGTAATTTAGTACTTTTGGTTTCTGTAGTGCCACCTATGGGCCAATCGGGGTCATACTCTGATAGGTTCTCCCCAAAAGTGTGGCCTACCATCTGGCCGAGTTTCAAGTCTCTAGGCCTTACGGTTTGGGCTGCACGATGCGTTTCAGGGCAATTTTTTTTTTAAAATAGCAAATACAATAGGTTTTCAGCACTAAAGTGCTTGAACACCTAATAAGAATGAGACCTTTTTGACAGTTATAGCGCCACCTATGGTCCGATCTCCATGAAACTTTGCATGCTTCTTCACCATGTTATGACACATATGCTCATCAATTTTTGTGAAGTTTTGACTTTTCGTTTAGGATTTATAGGCTTTTGACTGTATTTTGCCCCGCCCCTTTTCTAAATGACCCTGTTACAGCCAACCAAATGCAAATTTTCAAATTTTTTCGATAATTATTGATCTAGAGAGTCCAGAGAATAGGCCTAGACTGGTTTGGTTCCGATCGGGCGAAAAACCAGGGACTAGTTTGCAAAAGTAGGTTTTGGACAAATATGGCCATAACAAATTTTCAGTGATGTAAAAATCTTGATTCTAGGTCAAACGGTCGAGGAGTTATGGGTAATTTAGTACTTTTGGTTTCTGTAGCGCCACCTATGGGCCAATCGGGGTCATACTCTGATAGGTTCTCCCCAAAAGTGTGGCCTACCATCTGGCCGAGTTTCAAGTCTCTAGGCCTTACGGTTTGGGCTGCACGATGCATTTAGGGCAATTTTTTTTTTCAAATAGCAAATACAATAGGTTTTCAGCACTAAAGTGCTTGAACACCTAATAAGAATGAGACCTTATTGACAGTTATAGCGCCACCTATGGTCCGATCTCCATGAAACTTTGCATGCTTCTTCACCATGTTATGACACATATGCTCATCAATTTTTGTGAAGTTTTGACTTTTCGTTTAGGATTTATAGGCTTTTGACTGTATTTTGCCCCGCCCCTTTTCTAAATGACCCTGTTACAGCCAACCAAATGCAAAATTTAAATTTTTTCTATAATTTTTTTCGATAATTATTGATCTAGAGAGTCCAGAGAATAGGCCTAGACTGGTTTGGTTCCGATCGGGCGAAAAACCAGGGACTAGTTTGCAAAAGTAGGTTTTGGACAAAACTGGCCATAACAATTTTTTCTTGCTCAAATCGAGAATCCGAGATATACATCTTGAACACCTAATAAGAATGAGACCTTTTTGACAGTTATAGCGCCACCTATGGTCCGATCTCCATGCAACTTTGCATGCTTCTTCACCATGTTATGACACATATGCTCATCAATTTTTGTGAAGTTTTGACTTTTTGTTTAGGATTTATAGGCTTTTGACTGTATTTTGCCCTGCCCCTTTTCTAAATGACCCTGTTACAGCCAACCAAATGCAAAATTTCAAAAAAATTTCGATAATTATTGATCTAGAGACTCCAGAGAATAGGCCTAGACTGGTTTGGTTCCGATCGGGCGAAAAACCAGGGACTAGTTCGCAAAAGTAGGTTTTGGACAAAACTGGCCATAACAATTTTTTCTTGCTCAAATCGAGAATCCGAGATATACATCTCTTCCGTCTTGAGCCATGGATCACAGTGATGTAAAAATCTTGATTCTAGGTAAACGGTCGAGGAGTTATGGGTAATTTAGTACTTTTGGTTTCTGTAGCGCCACCTATGGGCCAATCGGGGTCATACTCTGATAGGTTCTCCCCAAAAGTGTGGCCTACCATCTGGCCGAGTTTCAAGTCTCTAGGCCTTATGGTTTGGGCTGCACGATGCGTTTCAGGGCAATTTTTTTTTTAAAATAGCAAATACAATAGGTTTTCAGCACTAAAGTGCTTGAACACCTAATAAGAATGAGACCTTTTTGACAGTTATAGCGCCACCTATGGTCCGATCTCCATGAAACTTTGCATGCTTCTTCACCATGTTATGACACATATGCTCATCAATTTTTGTGAAGTTTTGACTTTTCGTTTAGGATTTATAGGCTTTTGACTGTATTTTGCCCCGCCCCTTTTCTAAATGACCCTGTTACAGCCAACCAAATGCAAAATTTCAAATTTTTTCGATAATTATTGATCTAGAGAGTCCAGAGAATAGGCCTAGACTGGTTTGGTTCCGATCGGGCGAAAAACCAGGGACTAGTTTGCAAAAGTAGGTTTTGGACAAATATGGCCATAACAAATTTTCAGTGATGTAAAAATCTTGATTCTAGGTCAAACGGTCGAGGAGTTATGGGTAATTTAGTACTTTTGGTTGCTGTAGCGCCACCTATGGGCCAATCGGGGTCATACTCTGATAGGTTCTCCCCAAAAGTGTGGCCTACCATCTGGCCGAGTTTCAAGTCTCTAGGCCTTACGGTTTGGGCTGCACGATGCATTTAGGCAAGGCAAGGCAAGGCAGGTTTATTTATATAGCACATTTCATACACAATGGTAATTCAAAGTGCTTTACATAGAAGAAATTAAAATAATCAAAATAAATCAGAATAATTAAAACAGTTTAGAATAAAAGATAAAATACAGAAATAATCAAAAGAAATCAGAATAATTAAAACAGTTTAGAATAAAAGATCAAATACAGAAATAATCAAAAGAAATCAGAATAATTAAAAAGCATAACAGTACAAACAGTCGGACGAACAGTGGTACAGTGCTCATTCATTAAATGCACAGTTAAACAGATGTGTTTTGAGTCTGGATTTGAATGTGACTACTGTAGGAGCACATCTGATCTCTTCTGGAAGCTGGTTCCAGCTGCGGCTGGCATAGTAGCTAAAAGCGGACTCGCTATGCTTAGAGTGAACCCTTGGTATTTCTAGCTGATGTGATCCTAGTGATCTGAGTGATCTGTTGGGTTTATATTCAGTGAGCATATCTGCAATGTATTGAGGTCCTAGGCCATTGAATGATTTATATACCAGTAATAATACCTTAAAATCAATCCTAAATGTAACTGGCAGCCAGTGTAAAGACCTGAGGACTGGTGTGATATGTTCATATTTTCTGGTTCTGCTCAGAATCCTAGCAGCAGCGTTCTGTATGAGCTGCAACTGTCTTATGGTCTTTTTGGGAAGGCCAGTGAGAAGTCCATTACAATAATCCACCCTGCTGGTGATGAAAGCATGCACAAGTTTCTCTAAGTCTTGACTGGAAACAAAGCATCTAATTCTTGCAATATTTTTCAGGTGATAATATGCTGATTTAGTTATTGCTTTGACATGACTACTGAAACTAAGGTCTGACTCCAGAGACACACCCAGATTCCTGACTTGATTTTTAGTTGCTTGACCCCTAGACTGAAGGTATGCATTCACCTTGAGAACTTCATCTTTGTTTCCAAACGCAATGACTTCAGTTTTGTCTTTGTTTAACTGAAGAAAGTTTTGGGACATCCAATTGTTTACTTCATCAATGCATTGGAACAGAGAGTTAATGGGGCTGTAATCGTTAGGCGATAGGGCTAAGTAGAGCTGTGTGTCGTCTGCATAGCTGTGGTAAGCGATTTGGTTCTTTCTCATTATTTGGCTCATTGGGAGCACGTACAGGTTGAATAGGAGTGGCGCAAGAATTGAGCCTTGAGGGACTCCGCATGTCATGGGTGTCCACTCAGACTTATGATCTCCTATACTCACATAATAACCTCTCCCTACCAAGTATGACCTGAACCATTTTAGGACTATCCCAGAAAACCCGACCCAGTTTTCCAGCCTGTCAAGAAGTATGTCGTGATCGACAGTGTCAAATGCAGCACTGAGGTCGAGTAGTACCAGCACTGATAATTTGCTTTTATCAGTATTTAAGCGAATATCGTTTACTATCTTTATGAGAGCTGTCTCTGTGCTGCGGTGCGGTCGGAAACCAGATTGAAAATTGTCAAAGTATCCATTTGAGCTTAAGAATTTGTTCAGCTGATTAAAGACAACTTTTTCAATGATCTTGCCTATGAAAGGAAGATTTGAGATCGGTCTATAGTTGTTTAATATGGTCTTATCCAGATTGCTCTTTTTCAGGAGGGGCTTGACAACTGCAGTTTTCAGGGAGTTAGGAAAACTCCCAGAGAGAAGTGAGGCATTTACCACTTCTAGGAGATCTGCTTCTAAGCTGTGTAACACCTTTTTGAAAAAAGATGTGGAAAGTGCGTCAAGAGCACAGGTTGATGTTTTAAGGTGCTGTACGGTTTCTTCCAAAATGTTGCCATCAATTTCTTCAAAATCAGACATAGTGACTACTTTCTCAGGTTGTGGTCTGAACTGCCTGACCCCAGCGCAACTCAAGGATGAGCTGATCACCTTTCTGATATTATTGATTTTCTCAGAGAAGAAAGAAGCAAACTCACTGCACTTGCTGTCTGAGAGCATTTCACTGGGAATCTGGCTTGGGGGGTTTGTCAGTCTCTCTACAGTAGCAAAAAGAGTGCGTGTGTTGTTTATATTGCTGTTTATAATATTTGAGAAGAAAGTCTGTCTAGCTTTGCCTAGTTCCTTATTGAAAGCATGGATGTTGTCTTTGTAGATGTTATAATGGACTACAAGTTTTGTCTTCCGCCACATGCGCTCTGCTTTTCTGCATTGTCTTTTCATATTTTGCACTGCTGTTGAGTTTCTCCAAGGTGCTTTTTGTCTACCACTATTCTTCCTGACTTTCACAGGAGCAATATCATCAATTACGCTCTTAACTTTTGAGTTAAAAGAATCAAGGAGAAAATCAACAGAGTCAGCAGATATGCTTGGTGTTAAAGATATGGCCTTCATAAACAGTACACTAGTGTTCTCATTTAAGCATCTCTTCTTGACAGACACAGATCTAGCTTCAATGGCAGGAGAGATCAATATATCAAAGAAAATGCAAAAATGATCAGACAGTGCTACATCCTTAATAACAATCGATGAAATGTTTAGACCCTTACTGATAAGTAGATCTAGAGTGTGTCCATGATTATGTGTGGGTCCATGTACATGCTGAGTCAGATCAAAAGTTTTTAAAACAGTTTTGATTTCTTTTGCCATATTGGTTTCTTCATTATCTATGTGAATGTTAAAATCTCCAGCAATGATAAAACAGTCAAACTCTGAGGAAATAGTTGATAACAGTTCTGTAAAATCATCAGCAAAGGCTGGAGAGTATTTTGGAGGCCTGTAAACAATGATAAGTAAAATGCGTGGAGCACCTTTTAACACAATACCCAGATATTCGAAAGACGGGTAATTCCCAAATGATATTTGCTTACATTCATAGACATCTTTAAAAAGAGCAGCTAAACCTCCACCTCTTCTGACAGCTCTGCAGACACTCATAAAAGTAAAGTTAGGAGGGGCTGTTTCATTGAGGACTGTTGCACTGCAGCTTTCTTCTAGCCAAGTTTCATTTAGCAACATAAAATCCAGGTTGTACGTGGTTATTAAGTCGTTGACTAGAAGTGATTTATTTTTAAGTGAGCGGATGTTTAAAAGTGCTAACTTAACAGTCTTACTTTTTCTCCCCACAGCAATCTTAGTTTGTCGTGTAATAGGCACCAGATTAGATGGGTTTGCTGTACGGCTTTTGAAGGCCTTAGACTTTCTATCATGTAATCGAACAGCAGTAGCGAAAGATACAGGCACACTGGGTTCCCGCTTGTTCTGTAAACATTTGAAAAAGTTATTGTTATCATAGCGGGGACCCGACACATATCACTGAGAGCTGGTATCAGTTGTTTTTGGTTCACCTCGAGCCGCTGGAGGAGGGTGTGGGCCCTGGCGCTGTGGCAGAGGCCGAAGAGCTCTCACAGGGGGAGGGGGAGGGCGAGCTGGGCCCGCAGGCTTTGGTGGTTGTGGGGCCTGCCGTTTTTTGGTTGGTATCTGGGGGCTTGCAGCAAAAGAGTGGGATAGTCTGGTTCCAGCATAAACCAGTTGTTCCATTTTCTCTGAGAAGCACAGAAGTGGAGATGCTGGAGAGAGAGATAACGTGTCTGGTGAGAGGGGATGTTCCTCTGGTGTTATCGGAGGCTGTAATATGCTGTCCTGGTTTCCTTGGCCGTTTTCCAGAAAGTCGTCCTTGGGTGCTGAATCTTGGAGAAGTGCTAGTATGTCACAGTCTGTCTGTGGTGAGCTCTGTGAGCAGGGCTCAGCTGAGATTGTGTCCGTGAGCAGAGGTTGTTGTGGCTGAGTGGTGTTATCATTGTCCTTGTGTGATGTGTCAACCGCATGTCCATTCAGGTGCTGAAGTGAAGTCCTGTGGTCATTCATAATGTATCCAGTTGTGTGTGTGCCATTCAGGTTGAGTGGATTGGCACACACTGCAGAAGGATGACGGAGGGAGAAGTAGATATTGTCCTTTAGCACTCTAGAACCAAGTTTGTTTGGGTGGTGGCCATTCTGTTGAAACAGTTGCCTCTGACTCCAGAAAAGATTGAAGTTGTCAATGAAGTTCACTCCTTTTATATTGCAGGTTTTTTGCAGCCATGTATTAAGCCCAAGCAACCGTGAAAACCTGTTTGTTCCTCTTGCTGGGAGTGGTCCACTGATGAATGTTTGAACTTTCAGTCTTTTAAGTGTTTCAAAAAGTTCATTGAAATCCTTCTTAAGGAGTTCCGACTGCTCTTTATGAATATCATTTTTCCCCACATGAATGATGAGTCGATTTGCAGTCTTATGTTTCATAAGAATGTTCTGAAGTTCCCTGTTTACATCAGAAGTTGTTGCTTGTGGAAGGCAGCACGTAGTTGTATCCCTGCTGCTAATGTTTCTGATTATGGAGTCACCCACTATCAGAGTCCTGGGCCCGGCTGCGCTCTGAGCTGAGTGCCGCTGTCTGCTCGACCTTGAGCCCCAGTTAGCATCAGTGTTAGCTACTGGCTGATTCAGTCTGTGTTCATTCATCCAATTTGGGGATTCCTCATTCATTAATACTTCAAATCTGTTCTCAAGATGTATAGGTGGTGGTAGGAGACCAGTGTTTGCAATCCTTGTCATGGCCATATCTGGGGTAGAGGATGCTACTGCGGCAATATGTGATGCTCGTGACAATCTGATGTCTCGGGTGCCTTTGGGTCTCGCTCCCTGTTTGTGCCATCGATTAGTAAGTCGATCGGCTTGTTTCTCTACACTCAGTATAGCCTGTCGAGGAGCACTAGATTCATGGGACTCACCGGCTGTATGCTGAGGGCGTCCATGATGAAGCTCTGTTGTGTGTTCCGTCTGGTTTGGTGGTCCCGCAATTAACTTTGTTTCAAGAACTGCAATCCTTTGTAAAAGTCTGTGGCAGTTAGAGCAGCAAGTAGATTCCAGAGGAGGCATTTTCTTATCCTTATGAATGTCCTAATGGAAGTTGTGTTTTCTCTTCCCCGGAATGTAAGCTTTCAGTGGGAGGCTGGTCGAATAAAAGAATCTGCTTCTTTTTTTTTTTTTTTTTTGTAGTAATCCAAGCGTTTGAGCACTGTGTTGATTTGCTGAAGTTAAAATTAGGTGATAAACGAAAATAAAATATAAAAAATGTAAAAGCGATAGAGCAAAGCGCGGAGCAGTAAGCAAGAGCGTCCGAACAGTAGCTGAGCAGGAAGCAAAAAAAAAAAAAAAAAAAAAATTTAGGGCAATTTTTTTTTCAAATAGCAAATACAATAGGTTTTCAGCACTAAAGTGCTTGAACACCTAATAAGAATAAGACCTTTTTGACAGTTATAGCGCCACCTATGGTCCGATCTCCATGAAACTTTGCATGCTTCTTCACCATGTTATGACACATATGCTCATCAATTTTTGGAAAGTTTTGACTTTTTGTTTAGGATTTATAGGCTTTTGACTGAATTTTGCCCTGCCCCTTTTCTAAATGACCCTGTTACAGCCAACCAAATGCAAAATTTCAAAAAAATTTCAATAATTATTGATCTAGAGAGTCCAGAGAATAGGCCTAGACTGGTTTGGTTCCGATCGGGCGAAAAATCAGGGACTAGTTCGCAAAAGTAGGTTTTGGACAAAACTGGCCATAACAATTTTTTCTTGCTCAAATACATCTTGTCTGTCTTGAGCCATGGATCACAGTGATGTAAAAATCTTGATTCTAGGTCAAACGGTTGAGGAGTTATGGGTAATTTAGTACTTTTGGTTTCTGTAGCGCCACCTATGGGCCAATCGGGGTCATACTCTGATAGGTTCTCCCCAAAAGTGTGGCCTACCATCTGGCCGAGTTTCAAGTCTCTAGGCCTTACGGTTTGGGCTGCACGATGCATTTAGGGCATTTTTTTTTCAAATAGCAAATACAATAGGTTTTCAGCACTAAAGTGCTTGAAAACGTAATAAGAATGAGACCTTTTTGACAGTTATAGCGCCACCTATGGTCCGATCTCCATGAAACTTTGCATGCTTCTTCACCATGTTATGACACATATGCTCATCAATTTTTGTGAAGTTTTGACTTTTCGTTTAGGATTTATAGGCTTTTGACTGTATTTTGCCCCGCCCCTTTTCTAAATGACCCTGTTACAGACAACCATATGCAAAATTTCAAAAAATTTTCGATAATTATTGATCTAGAGAGTCCAGAGAATAGGCCTAGACTGGTTTGGTTCCGATCGGGCGAAAAACCAGGGACTAGTTTGCAAAAGTAGGTTTTGGACAAAACTGGCCATAACAATTTTTTCTTGCTCAAATCGAGAATCCGAGACATATATCTTGTCCGTCTTGAGCCATGGATCACAGTGATGTAAAAATCTTTATTCTATGTCAAACGGTCGAGGAGTTATGGGTAATTTAGTACTTTTGGTTGCTGTAGCGCCACCTATGGGCCAATCGGGGTCATACTCTGATAGGTTCTCCCCAAAAGTGTCGGCCTACCATCTGGCCGAGTTTCAAGTCTCTAGGCCTTACGGTTTGGGCTGCACGATGCGTTTCAGGGCAATTTTCTTTTTCAAATAGCAAATACAATAGGTTTTCAGCACTAAAGTGCTTGATAACCTAATAAGAATGAGACCTTTTGACAGTTATAGCGCCACCTATGGTCCGATCTCCATGAAACTTTGCATGCTTCTTCACCATGTTATGACACATATGCTCATCAATTTTTGTGAAGTTTTGACTTTTCGTTTAGGATTTATAGGCTTTTGACTGTATTTTGCCCCGCCCCTTTTCTAAATGACCCTGTTACAGCCAACCAAATGCAAAATTTCACATTTTTTCGATAATTATTGATCTAGAGACTCCAGAGAATAGGCCTAGACTGGTTTGGTTCCGATCGGGCGAAAAACCAGGGACTAGTTCGCAAAAGTAGGTTTTGGACAAAACTGGCCATAACAATTTTTTCTTGCTCAAATACATCTTGTCTGTCTTGAGCCATGGATCACAGTGATGTAAAAATCTTGATTCAAGGTCAAACGGTCGAGGAGTTATGGGTAATTTAGTTATGGGTAAATTTTCAGTGATGTAAAAATCTTGATTCTAGGTCAAACGGTCGAGGAGTTATGGGTAATTTAGTACTTTTGGTTTCTGTAGCGCCACCTATGGGCCAATCGGGGTCATACTCTGATAGGTTCTCCCCAAAAGTGTGGCCTACCATCTGGCCGAGTTTTTAGTCTCTAGGCCTTACGGTTTGGGCTGCACGATGCATTTAGGGCAATTTTTTTTTTTCAAATAGCAAATACAATAGGTTTTCAGCACTAAAGTGCTTGAACACCTAATAAGAATGAGACCTTTTTGACAGTTATAGCGTTACCTATGGTCCGATCTCCATGAAACTTTGCATGCTTCTTCACCATGTTATGACACATATGCTCATCAATTTTTGTGAAGTTTTGACTTTTCGTTTAGGATTTATAGGCTTTTGACTGTATTTTGCCCCGCCCCTTTTCTAAATGACCCTGTTACAGCCAACCAAATGCAAAATTTCAAATTTTTTCGATAATTATTGATCTAGAGAGTCCAGAGAATAGGCCTAGACTGGTTTGGTTCCGATCGGGCGAAAAACCAGGGACTAGTTTGCAAAAGTATGTTTTGGACAAATATGGCCATAACAAATTTTCAGTGATGTAAAAATCTTGATTCTAGGTCAAACGGTCGAGGAGTTATGGGTAATTTAGTACTTTTGGTTTCTGTAGCGCCACCTATGGGCCAATCGGGGTCATACTCTGATAGGTTCTCCCCAAAAGTGTGGCCTACCATCTGGCCGAGTTTCAAGTCTCTAGGCCTTACGGTTTGGGCTGCACGATGCATTTAGGGCAATTTTTTTTTTCAAATAGCAAATACAATAGGTTTTCAGCACTAAAGTGCTTGAACACCTAATAAGAATGAGACCTTTTTGACAGTTATAGCGCCAGCTATGGTCCGATCTCCATGAAACTTTGCATGCTTCTTCACCATCTTATGACACATATGCTCATCAATTTTTGTGAAGTTTTGACTTTTCGTTTAGGATTTATAGGCTTTTGACTGTATTTTGCCCCGCCCCTTTTCTAAATGACCCTGTTACAGCCAACCAAATGCAAAATTTCAAATTTTTTCGATAATTATTGATCTAGAGAGTCCAGAGAATAGGCCTAGACTGGTTTGGTTCCGATCGGGCGAAAAACAAGGGACTAGTTTGCAAAAGTAGGTTTTGGACAAATATGGCCATAACAAATTTTCAGTGATGTAAAAATCTTGATTCTAGGTCAAACGGTCGAGGAGTTATGGGTAATTTAGTACTTTTGGTTTCTGTAGCGCCACCTATGGGCCAATCGGGGTCATACTCTGATAGGTTCTCCCCAAAAGTGTGGCCTACCATCTGGCCGAGTTTCAAGTCTCTAGGCCTTACGGTTTGGGCTGCACGATGCGTTTTAGGGCAATTTTTTTTTTTCAAATAGCAAATACAATAGGTTTTCAGCACTAAAGTGCTTGAACACCTAATAAGAATGAGACCTTTTTGACAGTTATAGCGCCACCTATGGTCCGATCTCCATGAAACTTTGCATGCTTCTTCACCATGTTATGACACATATGCTCATCAATTTTTGTGAAGTTTTGACTTTTCGTTTAGGATTTATAGGCTTTTGACTGTATTTTGCCCCGCCCCTTTTCTAAATGACCCTGTTACAGCCAACCAAATGCAAAATTTCAAATTTTTTCGATAATTATTGATCTAGAGAGTCCAGAGAATAGGCCTAGACTGGTTTGGTTCCGATCGGGCGAAAAACCAGGGACTAGTTTGCAAAAGTATGTTTTGGACAAATATGGCCATAACAAATTTTCAGTGATGTAAAAATCTTGATTCTAGGTCAAACGGTCGAGGAGTTATGGGTAATTTAGTACTTTTGGTTTCTGTAGCGCCACCTATGGGCCAATCGGGGTCATACTCTGATAGGTTCTCCCCAAAAGTGTGGCCTACCATCTGGCCGAGTTTCAAGTCTCTAGGCCTTACGGTTTGGGCTGCACGATGCATTTAGGGCAATTTTTTTTTTCAAATAGCAAATACAATAGGTTTTCAGCACTAAAGTGCTTGAACACCTAATAAGAATGAGACCTTTTTGACAGTTATAGCGCCAGCTATGGTCCGATCTCCATGAAACTTTGCATGCTTCTTCACCATCTTATGACACATATGCTCATCAATTTTTGTGAAGTTTTGACTTTTCGTTTAGGATTTATAGGCTTTTGACTGTATTTTGCCCCGCCCCTTTTCTAAATGACCCTGTTACAGCCAACCAAATGCAAAATTTCAAATTTTTTCGATAATTATTGATCTAGAGAGTCCAGAGAATAGGCCTAGACTGGTTTGGTTCCGATCGGGCGAAAAACAAGGGACTAGTTTGCAAAAGTAGGTTTTGGACAAATATGGCCATAACAAATTTTCAGTGATGTAAAAATCTTGATTCTAGGTCAAACGGTCGAGGAGTTATGGGTAATTTAGTACTTTTGGTTTCTGTAGCGCCACCTATGGGCCAATCGGGGTCATACTCTGATAGGTTCTCCCCAAAAGTGTGGCCTACCATCTGGCCGAGTTTCAAGTCTCTAGGCCTTACGGTTTGGGCTGCACGATGCGTTTTAGGGCAATTTTTTTTTTTCAAATAGCAAATACAATAGGTTTTCAGCACTAAAGTGCTTGAACACCTAATAAGAATGAGACCTTTTTGACAGTTATAGCGCCACCTATGGTCCGATCTCCATGAAACTTTGCATGCTTCTTCACCATGTTATGACACATATGCTCATCAATTTTTGTGAAGTTTTGACTTTTCGTTTAGGATTTATAGGCTTTTGACTGTATTTTGCCCCGCCCCTTTTCTAAATGACCCTGTTACAGCCAACCAAATGCAAAATTTCAAATTTTTTCGATAATTATTGATCTAGAGAGTCCAGAGAATAGGCCTAGACTGGTTTGGTTCCGATCGGGCGAAAAACCAGGGACTAGTTTGCAAAAGTAGGTTTTGGACAAATATGGCCATAACAAATTTTCAGTGATGTAAAAATCTTGATTCTAGTCAAACGGTCGAGGAGTTAAAAACTGGCAATAACAATTTTTTCTTGCTCAAATCGAGAATCCGAGATATACATCTCTTCCGTCTTGAGCCATGGATCACAGTGATGTAAAAATCTTGATTCTAGGTCAAACGGTCGAGGAGTTATGGGTAATTTAGTACTTTTGGTTTCTGTAGCGCCACCTATGGGCCAATTGGGGTCATACTCTGATAGGTTCTCCCCAAAAGTGTGGCCTACCATCTGGCCGAGTTTCAAGTCTCTAGGCCTTACGGTTTGGGCTGCACGATGCGTTTCAGGGCAATTTTTTTTTCAAATAGCAAATACAATAGGTTTTCAGCACTAAAGTGCTTGAACACCTAATAAGAATGAGACCTTTTTGACAGTTATAGCGCCACCTATGGTCCGATCTCCATGAAACTTTGCATGCTTCTTCACCATGTTATGACACATATGCTCATCAATTTTTGTGAAGTTTTGACTTTTCATTTAGGATTTATAGGCTTTTGACTGTATTTTGCCCCGCCCCTTTTCTAAATGACCCTGTTACAGCCAACCAAATGCAAAATTTCAAATTTTTTCGATAATTATTGATCTAGAGAGTCCAGAGAATAGGCCTAGACTGGTTTGGTTCCGATCGGGCGAAAAACCAGGGACTAGTTTGCAAAAGTAGGTTTTGGACAAATATGGCCATACCAAATTTTCAGTGATGTAAAAATCTTGATTCTAGGTCAAACGGTCGAGGAGTTATGGGTAATTTAGTACTTTTGGTTTCTGTAGCGCCACCTATGGGCCAATCGGGGTCATACTCTGATAGGTTCTCCCCAAAAGTGTGGCCTACCATCTGGCCAAGTTTCAAGTCTCTAGGCCTTACGGTATGGGCTGCACGATGCATTTAGGGCAATTTTTTTTTCAAATAGCAAATAAAATAGGTTTTCAGCACTAAAGTGCTTGAACACCTAATAATAATAAAAATCAGTACAATTACAATAGGTTTTCAGCACCACCTATGGTCCGATCTCCATGAAACTTTGCCAGCTTCTTCACCATGTTATGACACATATGCTCATCAATTTTTGTGAAGTTTTGACTTTTCGTTTAGGATTTATAGGCTTTTGACCGTATTTTGCCCCGCCCCTTTTCTAAATGACCCTGTTACAGCCACCCAAATGCAAAATTTCAACTTTTTTGATAATTATTGATCTAGAGAGTCCAGAGAATTGCCCTAGACTGGTTTGGTTCCGATGCAAATGCAAATGGAATAGGTTTTCAGCACTTCGTGCTTGAACACCTAATAAAAATCAGTACAAATACAATAGGTTTTCAGCACTTCGTGCTTGAACACCTAATAAAAATCAGTACAATTACAATAGGTTTTCAGCACTTCGTGCTTGAACACCTAATCAGTACAAATACAATAGGTTTTCAGCACTTCGTGCTTGAACACCTAATAAAAATCAGTACAAATACAATAGGTTTTCAGCACTTCGTGCTTGAACACCTAATAATAAAAATCAGTACAAATACAATAGGTTTTCAGCACTTCGTGCTTGAACACCTAATAATAAAAATCAGTACAAATACAATAGGTTTTCAGCACTTCGTGCTTGAACACCTAAAAATCAGTACAAATACAATAGGTTTTCAGCACTTCGTGCTTGAACACCTAATAATAAGAACCGGAACAGATACAATAGGTGCCTCCGCACCTTCGGTGCTTGGCCCCTAATAATAAGAACCGGAACAGATACAATAGGTGCCTCCGCACCTTCGGTGCTTGGCCCCTAAATATAGCTGCAAGCAGCAATTACCGGGGCCAAGCACAATCAGACGACAAGACATGCCAACATTGCTGAAAGTGTCAGACCAACAATGAGCAATTAAAGACATTTAAAGACAATTGTAGGGGAAATGGCTGAAAAATCATAGAAACTGTAAATAAAAATATGATTGAATGGATTATCACTTTTGACCAATAGGTGGCGCAGTTACAAAACTGATGTGATGTGGTCAGAGTGAAGTGACAATGACACATATAAAGTTTGGTGTCAATATGTCAAGGCATTGCAGAGATAAAGCCTGAATAGTGCTTTTAGCATCATGCCTCAACTTTGCTGCTGCGCTATACGAAAACGGTTTCATCTATCGACACGAAATCTATAACTTTTAGTTGCCACGGTCTGGAGATGATGCGATTCGATTTTGGTGAAAATCGAACAAACGGTGTAGGAGGAGTTCGAAAAAGTAGGTTTTGACTGAAAATAGAGATGGCGGACAGGAAGTTCGGCCAAAAAAGGAAAACCTGGTATCTATGTTCTCAGCTTGACCCAAGGAATCTATTAAGTCCAGTGGCATTTCAACAGGCAGATTTATTCAAAAGTTATTAGCATTTTTGGAAATTTAATTATAACTTTTGACCAACAGGTGGCGCTATCTCGAAATCTTTTGAGTACCTTCAGAGGATGGTGTTGTTGGCAAATTCTGAGTTTCATAATGTTACAGCAATGCATTTGTTTAGTTTAGCATTTTATTTCACAAAACTGTATTGAAGTCAATGCGAATTTCATGTTTTGTTCTATTATAGCGCCACCAAGAGGCTCAGTCCCACAATTTTTATGTGTCCTCAGAGTGAGCCCATACATATGTGTGTCAATTTTGGTGAAAATATCTCAATTCGCTTCAGAGTTATAGACATTTATAGGAAAAAACACGTAAAAAATGACTGACACATGACATTGTTTGAATTTTACTACCCCTTACTATCAAGATTTTCGTATTTGGGCATGGGTGTATAGGTAACAAGCTATGGTTCCAAACTTCTGACGGTGGTTTCGTCTCGATCGGACAAGCGGTTTTCGAAGATATAGCTAAATGTTTTTTTCCCGCTAAATCGCAACGCTACACAAACCGTAAGACGAAACCCAGCATATTTTGTATCGTTGGACTCGGCAACGATTCAGGAACTCAAAAAGATGACTCCCGTGAAAATAAGTCAACCACAACCAGAGTTATAAGCATTTAAAAAATAAATTTTACCACTAGGTGGCGCCGTTTCGAAACTTCTCAGACTCCTTCAGGGCATCGTACTGATGACCCATACCGAGTTTCGTAACAATTCGTTCATGCGTTCAGAAAATACAGCATTTTAGCACATAATTCAAAATGGCCGACAGCCAAAATCGCCGACAGCCAAAATGGCCGATCTGGGAAAATTGGATATCGCTCGACTCGACATGATGCCCTGAATCTAACGAGACCACTTTTATGATTTTTGGACAAACCGTTCAGAAGTTATTAGCAAAAATAGCCATTTTCTGTATCTCCGGACCAGTAGGTGGCACTGTGCCGAAACACAGCATGTACCCTCAGGTCATGCTTGTGATGACATGGACCAAGTTTGGTCTGAATACGATAAAGTGTTGTGGAGATACAGCCTTATGTCTGTTTTTGCAAGCACTATGTAAAATTAATTTGTGTGGTATTCGAGAACGGTTTGACGAATCAACTTGAATTCCATAACTTTTTGTCAGCACTGCCTGGAGATCTGGTTCAATTTTGGTGCAAATCGAACAAACCGTCTAGGACGAGTTCGCAAAAGTAGGTTTGTTAGACAATTCAAAAAGGCGGACATATTTGTATGACATAAAATGACGTCATGGAATGCAATCGAATCGGCACGAGCTCAGGAATCAGAGGAAAAAATCATTTTGTTTCTACCCATTATGGTTCAAAAGTTATTAGACTTAATATGAGTGAAACTTTGGACAGGTGGTGGCGCTAGAGGGATTGATTTTGAGACGCCAAATTTGCTCTATTGACTTTTCAGACTGTCCTTTATCAGTGTGCCAAATTTCACAACTTTCCCGCAAGCGGTTCTATGGGCTGCTATAGACACCCAGTCGGAATAAGAAGGAAGAAGAAGAATTATAAGAACCGGAACAGACACAATAGGTGCCTCCGCACCTTCGGTGCTTGGCTCCTAAATATAGCTGCAAGCAGCCATTACCGGGGCCAAGCGCAAGAAGCGGCAACAGATGCCATCATGGGTGGGAGTGGCAGACCAACTGCAGCAAGGAGCAATTAAAGACATTTTAAGAGAATTTGGCAAAATGGCTGAAAAATCATATATACAGTAACTTTTAAGATGTTTTAATGGTTTATCACTTTCGACAAATAGGTGGCGCAGTTATGAAATCAATGTGATGTGGCAAAGTCTGACTTTCATAATGTTACAGCAATGCATTTGTTAAGTATAGCATTTTACATCACAAAACTGTATTGAAGTCAAAGGGAATTTCATGTTTTGTCCTATTATAGCGCCACCAAGAGGCAAAATCTCACAATTTTTTTCATGTGTCCTCGGAATGAGCCCATACATGTGTGTGCCAAATTTGGTGAAAATATCTCAATTCGCTTCGGAGTAATAGACATTTATATGAAAAAACGCGTCAAAAATGACTGACACGTGACTTTGATTTAATTTTACTACCACTTACTATCAATATTTGGGCATTTTTTGCACAGTTAACAAGCTATGGTTCCAAACTTCTGACGGAGGTTTCGTCTCGATCGGACTAACGGTTTCGAAGATATCGGCAAATGTTTTTAAAGCGCTAAATCACAACGCTACACAAACCGTAAGGCAAAACCTAGCATGTTTGGTATCTGTGGACTCGGCAAGGATTCAGGAACTTAAGGAGATGACGCCCGTGAAAATCAGTCAACCACAGCTAGAGTTATACGCATTTGAATAATAAATTTTACCACTAGGTGGCGCTGCTTCGAAACTTCTCAGGCTCCTTCAGGGCATAGTACTGATGACCCATACCGAGTTTCGTAACAATTCGTTCATGCGTTCAGAAAATACAGCATTTTAGCACATAATTCAAAATGGCCGACAGCCAAAATGGCCGATATGGGAAAATTGGATATCGCTCGACTCGACATGACGCCCTAAATCTAACGAGACCACTTTTATGATTTTTGGACAAACCGTTCAGAAGTTATAAGCAAAAATAGCAATTTTCTGTATCTCCAGACCAGTAGGTGGCGCTGTGCCGAAACGCAGCATGTAGCCTCACGTCATGCTTGTGATGACATGTACCAAGTTTGGTCTCAATACGATAAAGCGTTGCGAAGATACAGCCTTAAGTCCGTTTTCGCAAGCGCTACGTAAATTTTTTTCGTGCGTTTATCGAAAACGGTTTGACAAATCAAACGGCCATATTTTTATGACGGAAAATGATGTAATAGGGTGCAATCGAATCGTCATGAGCTCAGGAATCAGAGAAAAAAGGATTTTGTCGATAGGCCTTACGTTTCAAAAGTTATTAGCATAATAAAAGTTAAATTTTGGACAGGTGGTGGCGCTAGAGGGAATGAGTTAGAGACACCAAAATGGGTGTAATTAATGTTGGGACTGTCCTCTCTCGGAAATAATTCAAAAGGTCCCATATGGACTACTGTCTGGAGGACCTGACTTGACTTTTTAACATCAGAAAGAGTCTATGAGGACATCATGTAGCTATTAGACCTTCTGGGGACCCTCTGACCAGAAAAAAGTTCAAAAGGTCCCATATGGACTACTGTCTGGCAGACTTGACCTGACTTGATTTGCTTATTAACATCAGAAAGAGTCTGTAAGGACATTATTTAGCTATTAGACCTTCTGGGGACCCTCTGAGCAGAAAAAAAGTTCAAAAGGTCCCACATGGACTACTGTATAGCGGACATGACTTGACTTTTTAACATCAGAAAGAGTCTATGAGGACATCATGTAGACCTTCTGGGGACCCTCTGAGCAGAAAAAAAGTTCAAAAGGTCCCATATGGACTACTGTCTGGCGAACTTGACTTGACTTTTTAACATCAGAAAGAGTCTATGAGGACATCATGTAGCTTTTAGACCTTCTGGGGACCCTCTGAGCAAAAAAAAAATCAATAGGTCCCATATGGACTACTGTCTGGCGGACTTGACTTGACTTTTTAACATCAGAAAGAGTCTATGAGGACATTATGTAGCTTTTAGACCTTCTGGGGACCCTCTGAGTAGAAAAAATTTTCAAAAGGTCCCATATGGACTACTGTCTGGAGGACCTGACTTGACTTCTTAACATCAGAAAGAGTCTATGAGGACATCATGTAGCTTTTAGACCTTCTGGGGACCCTCTGAGCAGAAAAAAGTTCAAAAGGTCCCATATGGACTACTGTCTGCAGGACCTGACTTGACTTTTTAACATCAGAAAGAGTCTATGAGGACATCATGTAGCTTTTAGACCTTCTGGGGACCCTCTGAGCAGAAAAAAAGTTCAAAAGGTCCCATATGGACTACTGTGTGGCGGACTTGACTTGACATTTTAACATCAGAAAGAGTCTATGAGGACATCATGTAGCTTTTAGACCTTCTGGGGACCCTCAGAGCAAAAAAAAAAGTTCAAAAGGTCCCATATGGACTACTGTCTGGCGGACTTGACTTGACTTGATTTGCTTATTAACATCAGAAAGAGTCTGTAAGGACATCATGTAGCTTTAGACCTTCTGGGGACCCTCTGAGCAGAAAAAAAGTTCAAAAGGTCCCATATGGACTACTGTCTGGAGGACCTGACTTGACCTTTTAACATCAGAAAGAGTCTGTGATGACATCATGTAGCTTTTAGACCTTCTGGGGAGTCCTCTGAGCAGAAAAAAAGTTCAAAAGGTCCCATATGGACTACTGTCTGGCGGACTTGACTTGACTTGATTTGCTTATTAACATCAGAAAGAGTCTGTAAGGACATCATGTAGCTATTAGACCTTCTGGGGACCCTCTGAGCAGAAAAAAAGTTCAAAAGGTCCCATATGGACTACTGTCTGGAGGACCTTACTTGACTGTTTAACATAAGAAAGAGTCTTTGAGGACATCATGTAGCTTTAAGACCTTCTGGGGACCCTCTGAGCAGAAAAAAAGTTCAAAAGGTCCCATATGGACTACTGTCTTGAGCACCTGACTTGACTTTTTAACATCAGAAAGAGTCTATGAGGACATAATTTAGCTTTTAGACCTTCTGGGGACCCTCTGAGCAGAAAAAAAGTTCAAAAGGTCACATATGGACTACTGTCTGCAGGACCTGACTTGACTTTTTAACATCAGTCTGTTGTGGCCAGTGCTGTGTTTTTTTGCTGTGGTGTGCTGGGGCAGCTGAATGACAGCCAGGGAGGGGAACCGACTTGACAAATTTGTTAGGAAGTGTGTGTCAGTGTTGGGGAGGAGGGTGGACTCTGTAGGAGATTTGGTGGAGGGAAGAATGAGGAGCATGATGAAATCTATCCTTAGGAACAGGAGCCACCCACTGCATGACACTGTGGTTGCCCAGCAAAGCAGCCGCAGTGACCGATTCCTCTCCATGAGCTGTAGGACTGAGAGATATAGGAGGTCATTTGTTCCAGCCGCTATAAGACTGTATAACGGATCTAGGTGAAGTGCATTATTATTATTTACTACTAATGATAGTAGGTAGATAGATAGATAGTAGATTTAACTGTTATCATCTGTGTTTTTATGAGTGTATTGCGGTGAGAATGCTTGTTGGTAGTCTACACACACTATATGCTGCTGGACATCTGAATTTCCCCTGTGGGGATGAATAAAGGCATCAATCAATCAATCAATCAATCAGAAAGAGTCTATGAGGACATCATGTAGACCTCCTGGCGACCCTCTGAGCAGACAAAAAGTTCAAAAGGTCCCATATGGACTACTGTCTGGCGAACTTGACTTGACTTTTTAACATCAGAAAGAGTCTATGAGGACATCCTGTAGCTTTTAGACCTTCTGGGGACCCTCTGAGGAGAAAAAAAGTTCAAAAGGTCCCATATGGACCACTGTCTGGAGGTCCTGACTTGACTTTTTAACATCAGAAAGAGTCTATGAGGACATCATGTAGCTTTTAGACCTTCTGGGGACCCTCTGAGCAGAAAAAAAGTTCAAAAGGTCCCATATGGACCACTGTCTGGAGGTCCTGACTTGACTTTTTAACATCAGAAAGACTCTATGAGGACATCATGTAGCTTTTAGACCTTCTGGGTCCCTCTGACCAGAAAAAAGTTCAAAAGGTCCCATATGGACTACTGTCTGGAGAACCTGACTTGACTTTTTAACATCAAATAGAGTCTATGAGGACATCATGTAGCTTTTAGACCTTCTGGGGACCCTCTGAGCAGAAAAAAAGTTCAAAAGGTCCCATATGGACTACTGTCTGGAGCACCTGACTTGACTTTTTAACATCAGAAAGAGTCTATGAGGACATCATTTAGCTTTTAGACCTTCTGGGGACCCTCTGAGCAGAAAAAAAGTTCAAAAGGTCACATATGGACTACTGTCTGCAGGACCTGACTTGACTTTTTAACATCAGAAAGAGTCTATGAGGACATCATGTAGACCTTCTGGGGACCCTCTGAGCAGAAAAAAAATTCAAAAGGTCCCATATGGACTACTGTCTGGCGAACTTAACTTGACTTTTTAACATCAGAAAGAGTCTATGAGGACATCATGTAGCTTTTAGACCTTCTGGAGACCCTCTGAGCAGAAAAAAAGTTCAAAAGGTCACATATGGACTACTGTCTGGAGCACCTGACTTGACTTTTTAACATCAGAAAGAGTCTATGAGGACATCATTTAGCTTTTAGACCTTCTGGGGACCCTCTGAGCAGAAAAAAAGTTCAAAAGGTCCCATATGGACTACTGTCTGGAGGACCTGACTTGACTTTTTAACATCAGAAAGAGTCTATGAGGACATCATGTAGCTTTTAGACCTTCTGGAGACCCTCTGAGCAGAAAAAAAGTTCAAAAGGTCACATATGGACTACTGTCTGCAGGACCTGACTTGAATTTTTAACATCAGAAAGAGTCTATGAGGACATCATGTAGCTTTTAGACCTTCTGGGGACCCTGTGAGCAGAAAAAAAGTTCAAAAGGTCCCATATGGACCACTGTCTGGAGGTACTGACTTGACTTTTTAACATCAGAAAGAGTCTATGAGGACATCATGTAGCTTTTAGACCTTCTGGGGACACTCTGAGAAGAAAAAAAGTTCAAAAGGTCCCACATGGACTACTGTCTGGCGGACTTGACTTGACTTTTTAACATCAGAAAGAGTCTATGAGGACATCATGTAGCTTTTAGACCTTCTGGGGACCCTCTGAGCAGAAAAAAAGTTCAAAAGGTCCCATATGGACTACTGTCTGGAGAACCTGACTTGACTTTTTAACATCAAATAGAGTCTATGAGGACATCATGTAGCTTTGATGGGGCCTTGGATGGGGTCTATGAGGACATCATGTAGCTTTTAGACCTTCTGTGGACCCTCTGAGCAGAAAAAAAGTTCAAAAGGTCCCATTTGGACTACTGTCTGGCGGACTTGACTTGACTTTTTAACATCAGAAAGAGTCTATGAGGACATTATGTAGCTTTTAGACCTTCTGGGGACCCTCTGAGTAGAAAATTTTTTCAAAAGGTCCCATATGGACTACTGTCTGGAGGACCTGACTTGACTTTTTAACATCAGAAAGAGTCTATGAGGACATCATGTAGCTTTTAGACCTTCTCGGGACCCTCTGAGCAGAAAAAAAGTTCAAAAGGTCCCATATGGACTACTGTCTGCAGGACCTGACTTGACTTTTTAACATCAGAAAGAGTCTATGAGGACATCATGTAGCTTTTAGACCTTATTGGGACCCTCTGAGCAGAAAAAAAGTTCAAAAGGTCCCATATGGACTACTTTGTGGAGGACCTGACTTGACTTTTTAACATCAGAAACAGTCTATGAGGACATCATGTAGCTTTTAGACCTTCTGGGGACCCTGTGAGCAGAAAAAAAGTTCAAAAGGTCCCATATGGACTACTGTCTGGAGAACCTGACTTGACTTTTTAACATCAAATAGAGTCTATGAGGACATCATGTAGCTTTTAGACCTTCTGGGGACCCTCTGAGCAGAAAAAAAGTTCAAAAGGTCCCATATGGACTACTGTCTGGAGCACCTGACTTGACTTTTTAACATCAGAAAGAGTCTATGAGGACATCATTTAGCTTTTAGACCTTCTGGGGACCCTCTGAGCAGAAAAAAAGTTCAAAAGGTCACATATGGACTACTGTCTGCAGGACCTGACTTGACTTTTTAACATCAGAAACAGTCTATGAGGACATCATGTAGCTTTTAGACCTTCTGGGGACTCTGTGAGCAGAAAAAAAGTTCAAAAGGTCCCATATGGACTACTGTGTGGCGGACTTGACTTGACTTTTTAACATCAGAAAGAGTCTATGAGGACATCATGTAGCTTTTAGACCTTCTGGGGACCCTCTGAGCAGAAAAAAAGTTCAAAAGGTCCCATATGGACCACTGTCTTGAGGTCCTGACTTGACTTTTTAACATCAGAAAGACTCTATGAGGACATCATGTAGCTTTTAGACCTTCTGGGTCCCTCTGACCAGAAAAAAGTTCAAAAGGTCCCATATGGACTACTGTGTGGCGGACTTGACTTGACTTTTTAACGTCAGAAAGAGTCTATGAGGACATCATGTAGCTTTTAGACCTTCTGTGGACACTCTGAGAAGAAAAAAAGTTCAAAAGGTCCCACATGGACTACTGTCTGGCGGACTTGACTTGACTTTTTAACATCAGAAAGAGTCTATGAGGACATCATGTAGCTTTTAGACCTTCTGGGGACCCTCTGAGCAGAAAAAAAGTTCAAAAGGTCCCATATGGACTACTGTCTGGAGAACCTGACTTGACTTTTTAACATCAAATAGAGTCTATGAGGACATCATGTAGCTTTTAGACCTTCTGGGGACCCTCTGAGCAGAAAAAAAGTTCAAAAGGTCCCATATGGACTACTGTCTGGAGCACCTGACTTGACTTTTTAACATCAGAAAGAGTCTATGAGGACATCATTTAGCTTTTAGACCTTCTGGGGACCCTCTGAGCAGAAAAAAAGTTCAAAAGGTCACATATGGACTACTGTCTGCAGGACCTGACTTGACTTTTTAACATCAGAAACAGTCTATGAGGACATCATGTAGCTTTTAGACCTTCTGGGTACCCTGTGAGCAGAAAAAAAGTTCAAAAGGTCCCATATGGACTACTGTGTGGCGGACTTGACTTGACTTTTTAACATCAGAAAGAGTCTATGAGGACATTATGTAGCTTTTAGACCTTCTGGGGACCCTCTGAGTAGAAAATTTTTTCAAAAGGTCCCATTTGGACTACTGTCTGGAGGACCTGACTTGACTTCTTAACATCAGAAAGAGTCTATGAGGACATCATGTAGCTATTAGACCTTCTGGGGACCCTCTGACCAGAAAAAAGTTCAAAAGGTCCCATATGGACTACTGTCTGGCAGACTTGACCTGACTTGATTTGCTTATTAACATCAGAAAGAGTCTGTAAGGACATTATTTAGCTATTAGACCTTCTGGGGACCCTCTGAGCAGAAATAAAGTTCAAAAGGTCCCACATGGACTACTGTATAGCGGACATGACTTGACTTTTTAACATCAGAAAGAGTCTATGAGGACATCATGTAGACCTTCTGGGGACCCTCTGAGCAGAAAAAAAGTTCAAAAGGTCCCATATGGACTACTGTCTGGCGAACTTGACTTGACTTTTTAACATCAGAAAGAGTCTATGAGGACATCATGTAGCTTTTAGACCTTCTGGGGACCCTCTGAGCAAAAAAAAAATCAATAGGTCCCATATGGACTACTGTCTGGCGGACTTGACTTGACTTTTTAACATCAGAAAGAGTCTATGAGGACATCATGTAGCTTTTAGACCTTCTGGAGACCCTCTGAGCAGAAAAAAAGTTCAAAAGGTCACATATGGACTACTGTCTGGAGCACCTGACTTGACTTTTTAACATCAGAAAGAGTCTATGAGGACATCATTTAGCTTTTAGACCTTCTGGGGACCCTCTGAGCAGAAAAAAAGTTCAAAAGGTCCCATATGGACTACTGTCTGGAGGACCTGACTTGACTTTTTAACATCAGAAAGAGTCTATGAGGACATCATGTAGCTTTTAGACCTTCTGGAGACCCTCTGAGCAGAAAAAAAGTTCAAAAGGTCACATATGGACTACTGTCTGCAGGACCTGACTTGACTTTTTAACATCAGAAAGAGTCTATGAGGACATCATGTAGCTTTTAGACCTTCTGGGGACCCTGTGAGCAGAAAAAAAGTTCAAAAGGTCCCATATGGACCACTGTCTGGAGGTACTGACTTGACTTTTTAACATCAGAAAGAGTCTATGAGGACATCATGTAGCTTTTAGACCTTCTGGGGACACTCTGAGAAGAAAAAAAGTTCAAAAGGTCCCACATGGACTACTGTCTGGCGGACTTGACTTGACTTTTTAACATCAGAAAGAGTCTATGAGGACATCATGTAGCTTTTAGACCTTCTGGGGACCCTCTGAGCAGAAAAAAAGTTCAAAAGGTCCCATATGGACTACTGTCTGGAGAACCTGACTTGACTTTTTAACATCAAATAGAGTCTATGAGGACATCATGTAGCTTTGATGGGGCCTTGGATGGGGTCTATGAGGACATCATGTAGCTTTTAGACCTTCTGTGGACCCTCTGAGCAGAAAAAAAGTTCAAAAGGTCCCATTTGGACTACTGTCTGGCGGACTTGACTTGACTTTTTAACATCAGAAAGAGTCTATGAGGACATTATGTAGCTTTTAGACCTTCTGGGGACCCTCTGAGTAGAAAATTTTTTCAAAAGGTCCCATATGGACTACTGTCTGGAGGACCTGACTTGACTTTTTAACATCAGAAAGAGTCTATGAGGACATCATGTAGCTTTTAGACCTTCTCGGGACCCTCTGAGCAGAAAAAAAGTTCAAAAGGTCCCATATGGACTACTGTCTGCAGGACCTGACTTGACTTTTTAACATCAGAAAGAGTCTATGAGGACATCATGTAGCTTTTAGACCTTATTGGGACCCTCTGAGCAGAAAAAAAGTTCAAAAGGTCCCATATGGACTACTTTGTGGAGGACCTGACTTGACTTTTTAACATCAGAAACAGTCTATGAGGACATCATGTAGCTTTTAGACCTTCTGGGGACCCTGTGAGCAGAAAAAAAGTTCAAAAGGTCCCATATGGACTACTGTCTGGAGAACCTGACTTGACTTTTTAACATCAAATAGAGTCTATGAGGACATCATGTAGCTTTTAGACCTTCTGGGGACCCTCTGAGCAGAAAAAAAGTTCAAAAGGTCCCATATGGACTACTGTCTGGAGCACCTGACTTGACTTTTTAACATCAGAAAGAGTCTATGAGGACATCATTTAGCTTTTAGACCTTCTGGGGACCCTCTGAGCAGAAAAAAAGTTCAAAAGGTCACATATGGACTACTGTCTGCAGGACCTGACTTGACTTTTTAACATCAGAAACAGTCTATGAGGACATCATGTAGCTTTTAGACCTTCTGGGGACCCTGTGAGCAGAAAAAAAGTTCAAAAGGTCCCATATGGACTACTGTGTGGCGGACTTGACTTGACTTTTTAACATCAGAAAGAGTCTATGAGGACATCATGTAGCTTTTAGACCTTCTGGGGACCCTCTGAGCAGAAAAAAAGTTCAAAAGGTCCCATATGGACCACTGTCTTGAGGTCCTGACTTGACTTTTTAACATCAGAAAGACTCTATGAGGACATCATGTAGCTTTTAGACCTTCTGGGTCCCTCTGACCAGAAAAAAGTTCAAAAGGTCCCATATGGACTACTGTGTGGCGGACTTGACTTGACTTTTTAACGTCAGAAAGAGTCTATGAGGACATCATGTAGCTTTTAGACCTTCTGTGGACACTCTGAGAAGAAAAAAAGTTCAAAAGGTCCCACATGGACTACTGTCTGGCGGACTTGACTTGACTTTTTAACATCAGAAAGAGTCTATGAGGACATCATGTAGCTTTTAGACCTTCTGGGGACCCTCTGAGCAGAAAAAAAGTTCAAAAGGTCCCATATGGACTACTGTCTGGAGAACCTGACTTGACTTTTTAACATCAAATAGAGTCTATGAGGACATCATGTAGCTTTTAGACCTTCTGGGGACCCTCTGAGCAGAAAAAAAGTTCAAAAGGTCCCATATGGACTACTGTCTGGAGCACCTGACTTGACTTTTTAACATCAGAAAGAGTCTATGAGGACATCATTTAGCTTTTAGACCTTCTGGGGACCCTCTGAGCAGAAAAAAAGTTCAAAAGGTCACATATGGACTACTGTCTGCAGGACCTGACTTGACTTTTTAACATCAGAAACAGTCTATGAGGACATCATGTAGCTTTTAGACCTTCTGGGTACCCTGTGAGCAGAAAAAAAGTTCAAAAGGTCCCATATGGACTACTGTGTGGCGGACTTGACTTGACTTTTTAACATCAGAAAGAGTCTATGAGGACATTATGTAGCTTTTAGACCTTCTGGGGACCCTCTGAGTAGAAAATTTTTTCAAAAGGTCCCATTTGGACTACTGTCTGGAGGACCTGACTTGACTTCTTAACATCAGAAAGAGTCTATGAGGACATCATGTAGCTATTAGACCTTCTGGGGACCCTCTGACCAGAAAAAAGTTCAAAAGGTCCCATATGGACTACTGTCTGGCAGACTTGACCTGACTTGATTTGCTTATTAACATCAGAAAGAGTCTGTAAGGACATTATTTAGCTATTAGACCTTCTGGGGACCCTCTGAGCAGAAATAAAGTTCAAAAGGTCCCACATGGACTACTGTATAGCGGACATGACTTGACTTTTTAACATCAGAAAGAGTCTATGAGGACATCATGTAGACCTTCTGGGGACCCTCTGAGCAGAAAAAAAGTTCAAAAGGTCCCATATGGACTACTGTCTGGCGAACTTGACTTGACTTTTTAACATCAGAAAGAGTCTATGAGGACATCATGTAGCTTTTAGACCTTCTGGGGACCCTCTGAGCAAAAAAAAAATCAATAGGTCCCATATGGACTACTGTCTGGCGGACTTGACTTGACTTTTTAACATCAGAAAGAGTCTATGAGGACATTATGTAGCTTTTAGACCTTCTGGGGACCCTCTGAGTAGAAAAAATTTTCAAAAGGTCCCATATGGACTACTGTCTGGAGGACCTGACTTGACTTCTTAACATCAGAAAGAGTCTATGAGGACATCATGTAGCTTTTAGACCTTCTGGGGACCCTCTGAGCAGAAAAAAAGTTCAAAAGGTCCCATATGGACTACTGTCTGCAGGACCTGACTTGACTTTTTAACATCAGAAAGAGTCTATGAGGACATCATGTAGCTTTTAGACCTTCTGGGGACCCTCTGAGCAGAAAAAAAGTTCAAAAGGTCCCATATGGACTACTGTGTGGCGGACTTGACTTGACATTTTAACATCAGAAAGAGTCTATGAGGACATCATGTAGCTTTTAGACCTTCTGGGGAGTCCTCTGAGCAGAAAAAAAGTTCAAAAGGTCCCATATGGACTACTGTCTGGCGGACTTGACTTGACTTGATTTGCTTATTAACATCAGAAAGAGTCTGTAAAAACATCATGTAGCTATTAGACCTTCTGGGGACCCTCTGAGCAGAAAAAAAGTTCAAAAGGTCCCATATGGACTACTGTCTGGAGGACCTTACTTGACTGTTTAACATAAGAAAGAGTCTTTGAGGACATCATGTAGCTTTTAGACCTTCTGGGGACCCTCTGAGCAGAAAAAAAGTTCAAAAGGTCCCATATGGACTACTGTCTTGAGCACCTGACTTGACTTTTTAACATCAGTCTGTTGTGGCCAGTGCTGTGTTTTTTGCTGTGGTGTGCTGGGGCAGCTGTATGACAGCCAGGGAGGGGAACCGACTTGACAAATTTGTTAGGAAGTGTGTGTCAGTGGTGGGGAGGAGGGTGGACTCTGTAGGAGATTTGGTGGAGGGAAGAATGAGGAGCATGATGAAATCTATCCTTAGGAACAGGAGCCACCCACTGCATGACACTGTGGTTGCCCAGCAAAGCAGCCGCAGTGACCGATTCCTCTCCATGAGCTGTAGGACTGAGAGATATAGGAGGTCATTTGTTCCAGCCGCTATAAGACTGTATAACGGATCTAGGTGAAGTGCATTATTATTATTTACTACTAATGATAGTAGGTAGATAGATAGATAGTAGATTTAACTCTTATCATCTGTGTTTTTATGAGTGTATTGCAGTGAGAATGCTTGTTGGTAGTCTACACACACTATATGCTGCTGGACATCTGAATTTACCCTGTGGGGATGAATAAAGGCATCAATCAATCAATCAATCAATCAGAAAGAGTCTATGAGGACATCATGTAGACCTCCTGGCGACCCTCTGAGCAGACAAAAAGTTCAAAAGGTCCCATATGGACTACTGTCTGGCGAACTTCACTTGACTTTTTAACATCAGAAAGAGTCTATGAGGACATCATGTAGCTTTTAGACCTTCTGGGGACCCTCTGAGGAGAAAAAAAGTTCAAAAGGTCCCATATGGACCACTGTCTGGAGGTCCTGACTTGACTTTTTAACATCAGAAAGAGTCTATGAGGACATCATGTAGCTTTTAGACCTTCTGGGGACCCTCTGAGCAGAAAAAAAGTTCAAAAGGTCCCATATGGACCACTGTCTGGAGGTCCTGACTTGACTTTTTAACATCAGAAAGACTCTATGAGGACATCATGTAGCTTTTAGACCTTCTGGGTCCCTCTGACCAGAAAAAAGTTCAAAAGGTCCCATATGGACTACTGTGTGGCGGACTTGACTTGACTTTTTAACGTCAGAAAGAGTCTATGAGGACATCATGTAGCTTTTAGACCTACTGTGGACACTCTGAGAAGAAAAAAAGTTCAAAAGGTCCCACATGGACTACTGTCTGGCGGACTTGACTTGACTTTTTAACATCAGAAAGAGTCTATGAGGACATCATGTAGCTTTTAGACCTTCTGGGGACCCTCTGAGCAGAAAAAAAGTTCAAAAGGTCCCATATGGACCACTGTCTGGAGGTCCTGACTTGACTTTTTAACATCAGAAAGACTCTATGAGGACATCATGTAGCTTTTAGACCTTCTGGGTCCCTCTGACCAGAAAAAAGTTCAAAAGGTCCCATATGGACTACTGTGTGGCGGACTTGACTTGACTTTTTAACGTCAGAAAGAGTCTATGAGGACATCATGTAGCTTTTAGACCTTCTGTGGACACTCTGAGAAGAAAAAAAGTTCAAAAGGTCCCACATGGACTACTGTCTGGCGGACTTGACTTGACTTTTTAACATCAGAAAGAGTCTATGAGGACATCATGTAGCTTTTAGACCTTCTGGGGACCCTCTGAGCAGAAAAAAAGTTCAAAAGGTCCCATATGGACTACTGTCTGGAGAACCTGACTTGACTTTTTAACATCAAATAGAGTCTATGAGGACATCATGTAGCTTTTAGACCTTCTGGGGACC
Organism: Gila orcuttii; assembly: GCA_026230005.1. Lineage (NCBI taxonomy): Eukaryota > Metazoa > Chordata > Actinopteri > Cypriniformes > Leuciscidae > Gila > Gila orcuttii. The sequence continues at coordinate 36,007,903 of JAPDVR010000005.1, read as the reverse complement.
CTCTGAGCAGAAAAAAAGTTCAAAAGGTCCCATATGGACTACTGTCTGGAGCACCTGACTTGACTTTTTAACATCAGAAAGAGTCTATGAGGACATCATTTAGCTTTTAGACCTTCTGGGGACCCTCTGAGCAGAAAAAAAGTTCAAAAGGTCACATATGGACTACTGTCTGGCGGACTTGACTTGACTTTTTAACATCAGAAAGAGTCTATGAGGACATCATGTAGCTTTTAGACCTTCTGGGGACCCTCTGAGCAGAAAAAAAGTTCAAAAGGTCCCATATGGACTACTGTCTGGAGAACCTGACTTGACTTTTTAACATCAAATAGAGTCTATGAGGACATCATGTAGCTTTTAGACCTTCTGGGGACCCTCTGAGCAGAAAAAAAGTTCAAAAGGTCCCATATGGACTACTGTCTGGAGCACCTGACTTGACTTTTTAACATCAGAAAGAGTCTATGAGGACATCATTTAGCTTTTAGACCTTCTGGGGACCCTCTGAGCAGAAAAAAAGTTCAAAAGGTCACATATGGACTACTGTCTGCAGGACCTGACTTGACTTTTTAACATCAGAAAGAGTCTATGAGGACATCATGTAGACCTTCTGGGGACCCTCTGAGCAGAAAAAAAATTCAAAAGGTCCCATATGGACTACTGTCTGGCGAACTTGACTTGACTTTTTAACATCAGAAAGAGTCTATGATGACATCATGTAGCTTTTAGACCTTCTGGGGACCCTCTGAGCAGAAAAAAAGTTCAAAAGGTCCGATATGGACTACTGTCTGGCGGACTTGACTTGACTTTTTAACAACAGAAAGAGTCTATGAGGACATCATGTAGCTTTTAGACCTTCTGGGGACCCTCTGAGCAGTAAAAAAGTTCAAAAGGTCCCATATGGACTACTGTCTGGAGGACCTGACTTGAATTTTTAACATCAGAAAGAGTCTATGAGGACATCATGTAGCTTTTAGACCTTCTGGAGACCCTCTGAGCAGAAAAAAAGTTCAAAAGGTCACATATGGACTACTGTCTGCAGGACCTGACTTGACTTTTTAACATCAGAAAGAGTCTATGAGGACATCATTTAGCTTTTAGACCTTCTGGAGACCCTCTGAGCAGAAAAAAAGTTCAAAAGGTCACATATGGACTACTGTCTGCAGGACCTGACTTGACTTTTTAACATCAGAAACAGTCTATGAGGACATCATGTAGCTTTTAGACCTTCTGGGGACCCTGTGAGCAGAAAAAAAGTTCAAAAGGTCCCATATGGACCACTGTCTGGAGGTACTGACTTGACTTTTTAACATCAGAAAGAGTCTATGAGGACATCATGTAGCTTTTAGACCTTCTGGGGACCCTCTGAGCAGAAGAAAAGTTCAAAAGGTCCCATATGAACTACTTTGTGGAGGACCTGACTTGACTTTTTAACATCAGAAAGAGTCTATGAGGACATCATGTAGCTTTTAGACCTTCTGGGGACCCTCTGAGCAGAAAAAAAGTTCAAAAGGTCCCATATGGACTACTGTCTGCAGGACCTGACTTGACTTTTTAACATCAGAAAGAGTCTATGAGGACATCATGTAGCTTTTAGACCTTCTTGGGACCCTCTGAGCAGAAAAAAAGTTCAAAAGGTCCCATATGGACTACTTTGTGGAGGACCTGACTTGACTTTTTAACATCAGAAAGAGTCTATGAGGACATCATTTAGCTTTTAGACCTTCTGGGGACCCTCTGACCAGAAAAAAGTTCAAAAGGTCCCATATCGACTACTGTCTGGCGGACTTGACTTGACATTTTAACATCAGAAAGAGTCTATGAGGACATTATGTAGCTTTTAGACCTTCTGGGGACCCTCTGAGTAGAAAATTTTTTCAAAAGGTCCCATATAGACTACTGTCTGGAGGACCTGACTTGACTTTTTAACGTCATAAAGAGTCTATGAGGACATCATGTAGCTTTTAGACCTTCTGGAGACCCTCTGAGCAGAAAAAAAGTTCAAAAGGTCACATATGGACTACTGTCTGCAGGACCTGACTTGACTTTTTAACATCAGAAAGAGTCTATGAGGACATCATGTAGCTTTTAGACCTTCTGGGGACCCTCTGAGCAGAAAAAAAGTTCAAAAGGTCCCATATGGACCACTGTCTGGAGGTACTGACTTGACTTTTTAACATCAGAAAGAGTCTATGAGGACATCATGTAGCTTTTAGACCTTCTGGGGACCCTCTGAGCAGAAAAAAAGTTCAAAAGGTCCCATATGAACTACTTTGTGGAGGACCTGACTTGACTTGATTTGCTTATTAACATCAGAAAGAGTCTGTAAGGACATAATGTAGCTATTAGACCTTCTGGCGACCCTCTGAGCAGAAAAAAAGTTCAAAAGGTCCCATATGGACTACTGTCTGGAGGACCTTACTTGACTGTTTAACATAAGAAAGAGTCTATGATGACATCATGTAGCTTTTAGACCTTCTGTGGACCCTCTGAGCAGAAAAAAAGTTCAAAAGGTCCCATATGGACTACTGTCTGGCGGACTTTACTTGACTTTTTAACGTCAGAAAGAGCCTATGAGGACATCATGTAGCTTTTAGACATTCTGTGGACACTCTGAGCAGAAAAAAAGTTCAAAAGGTCCCATATGGACTACTGTCTGGCGGACTTGACTTGACTTTTTAACATCAGAAAGAGTCTATGAGGACAACATGTAGCTTTTAGACATTCTGGGGACCCTCTGTGCAGAAAAAAAGTTCAAAAGGTCCCATATGGACTACTGTCTGGAGAACCTGACTTGACTTTTTAACATCAGAAAGAGTCTATGAGGACATCATGTAGCTTTTAGACCTTCTGGGGACCATCTGACCAGATAAACGTTCAAAAGGTCCCATATGGACTACTGTGTGGCGGACTTGACTTGACTTGATTTGCTTATTAACATCAGAAAGAGTCTGTAAGGACATCATGTAGCTATTAGACCTTCGGGGGACCCTCTGAGCAGAAAAAAAGTTCAAAAGGTCCCATATGGACTACTGTCTGGCGGATTTGACTTGACTTTTTAACATCACAAAGAGTCTTTGAGGACATCATGTAGCTTTTAGACCTTCTGGAGACCCTCTGAGCAGAAAAAAAGTTCAAAAGGTCCCATATGGACTTCTGTCTTGAGCACCTGACTTGACTTTTTAACATCAGAAAGAGTCTATGAGGACATCATGTAGCTTTTAGACCTTCTCGGGACCCTCTGAGCAGAAAAAAAGTTCAAAAGGTCCCATATGGACTACTGTCTGCAGGACCTGACTTGACTTTTTAACATCAGAAAGAGTCTATGAGGACATCATGTAGCTTTTAGACCTTATTGGGACCCTCTGAGCAGAAAAAAAGTTCAAAAGGTCCCATATGGACTACTTTGTGGAGGACCTGACTTGACTTTTTAACATCAGAAACAGTCTATGAGGACATCATGTAGCTTTTAGACCTTCTGGGGACCCTGTGAGCAGAAAAAAAGTTCAAAAGGTCCCATATGGACTACTGTCTGGAGAACCTGACTTGACTTTTTAACATCAAATAGAGTCTATGAGGACATCATGTAGCTTTTAGACCTTCTGGGGACCCTCTGAGCAGAAAAAAAGTTCAAAAGGTCCCATATGGACTACTGTCTGGAGCACCTGACTTGACTTTTTAACATCAGAAAGAGTCTATGAGGACATCATTTAGCTTTTAGACCTTCTGGGGACCCTCTGAGCAGAAAAAAAGTTCAAAAGGTCACATATGGACTACTGTCTGCAGGACCTGACTTGACTTTTTAACATCAGAAACAGTCTATGAGGACATCATGTAGCTTTTAGACCTTCTGGGGACCCTGTGAGCAGAAAAAAAGTTCAAAAGGTCCCATATGGACTACTGTGTGGCGGACTTGACTTGACTTTTTAACATCAGAAAGAGTCTATGAGGACATCATGTAGCTTTTAGACCTTCTGGGGACCCTCTGAGCAGAAAAAAAGTTCAAAAGGTCCCATATGGACCACTGTCTTGAGGTCCTGACTTGACTTTTTAACATCAGAAAGACTCTATGAGGACATCATGTAGCTTTTAGACCTTCTGGGTCCCTCTGACCAGAAAAAAGTTCAAAAGGTCCCATATGGACTACTGTGTGGCGGACTTGACTTGACTTTTTAACGTCAGAAAGAGTCTATGAGGACATCATGTAGCTTTTAGACCTTCTGTGGACACTCTGAGAAGAAAAAAAGTTCAAAAGGTCCCACATGGACTACTGTCTGGCGGACTTGACTTGACTTTTTAACATCAGAAAGAGTCTATGAGGACATCATGTAGCTTTTAGACCTTCTGGGGACCCTCTGAGCAGAAAAAAAGTTCAAAAGGTCCCATATGGACTACTGTCTGGAGAACCTGACTTGACTTTTTAACATCAAATAGAGTCTATGAGGACATCATGTAGCTTTTAGACCTTCTGGGGACCCTCTGAGCAGAAAAAAAGTTCAAAAGGTCCCATATGGACTACTGTCTGGAGCACCTGACTTGACTTTTTAACATCAGAAAGAGTCTATGAGGACATCATTTAGCTTTTAGACCTTCTGGGGACCCTCTGAGCAGAAAAAAAGTTCAAAAGGTCACATATGGACTACTGTCTGCAGGACCTGACTTGACTTTTTAACATCAGAAACAGTCTATGAGGACATCATGTAGCTTTTAGACCTTCTGGGTACCCTGTGAGCAGAAAAAAAGTTCAAAAGGTCCCATATGGACTACTGTGTGGCGGACTTGACTTGACTTTTTAACATCAGAAAGAGTCTATGAGGACATTATGTAGCTTTTAGACCTTCTGGGGACCCTCTGAGTAGAAAATTTTTTCAAAAGGTCCCATTTGGACTACTGTCTGGAGGACCTGACTTGACTTCTTAACATCAGAAAGAGTCTATGAGGACATCATGTAGCTATTAGACCTTCTGGGGACCCTCTGACCAGAAAAAAGTTCAAAAGGTCCCATATGGACTACTGTCTGGCAGACTTGACCTGACTTGATTTGCTTATTAACATCAGAAAGAGTCTGTAAGGACATTATTTAGCTATTAGACCTTCTGGGGACCCTCTGAGCAGAAATAAAGTTCAAAAGGTCCCACATGGACTACTGTATAGCGGACATGACTTGACTTTTTAACATCAGAAAGAGTCTATGAGGACATCATGTAGACCTTCTGGGGACCCTCTGAGCAGAAAAAAAGTTCAAAAGGTCCCATATGGACTACTGTCTGGCGAACTTGACTTGACTTTTTAACATCAGAAAGAGTCTATGAGGACATCATGTAGCTTTTAGACCTTCTGGGGACCCTCTGAGCAAAAAAAAAATCAATAGGTCCCATATGGACTACTGTCTGGCGGACTTGACTTGACTTTTTAACATCAGAAAGAGTCTATGAGGACATTATGTAGCTTTTAGACCTTCTGGGGACCCTCTGAGTAGAAAAAATTTTCAAAAGGTCCCATATGGACTACTGTCTGGAGGACCTGACTTGACTTCTTAACATCAGAAAGAGTCTATGAGGACATCATGTAGCTTTTAGACCTTCTGGGGACCCTCTGAGCAGAAAAAAAGTTCAAAAGGTCCCATATGGACTACTGTCTGCAGGACCTGACTTGACTTTTTAACATCAGAAAGAGTCTATGAGGACATCATGTAGCTTTTAGACCTTCTGGGGACCCTCTGAGCAGAAAAAAAGTTCAAAAGGTCCCATATGGACTACTGTGTGGCGGACTTGACTTGACATTTTAACATCAGAAAGAGTCTATGAGGACATCATGTAGCTTTTAGACCTTCTGGGGAGTCCTCTGAGCAGAAAAAAAGTTCAAAAGGTCCCATATGGACTACTGTCTGGCGGACTTGACTTGACTTGATTTGCTTATTAACATCAGAAAGAGTCTGTAAAAACATCATGTAGCTATTAGACCTTCTGGGGACCCTCTGAGCAGAAAAAAAGTTCAAAAGGTCCCATATGGACTACTGTCTGGAGGACCTTACTTGACTGTTTAACATAAGAAAGAGTCTTTGAGGACATCATGTAGCTTTTAGACCTTCTGGGGACCCTCTGAGCAGAAAAAAAGTTCAAAAGGTCCCATATGGACTACTGTCTTGAGCACCTGACTTGACTTTTTAACATCAGTCTGTTGTGGCCAGTGCTGTGTTTTTTGCTGTGGTGTGCTGGGGCAGCTGTATGACAGCCAGGGAGGGGAACCGACTTGACAAATTTGTTAGGAAGTGTGTGTCAGTGGTGGGGAGGAGGGTGGACTCTGTAGGAGATTTGGTGGAGGGAAGAATGAGGAGCATGATGAAATCTATCCTTAGGAACAGGAGCCACCCACTGCATGACACTGTGGTTGCCCAGCAAAGCAGCCGCAGTGACCGATTCCTCTCCATGAGCTGTAGGACTGAGAGATATAGGAGGTCATTTGTTCCAGCCGCTATAAGACTGTATAACGGATCTAGGTGAAGTGCATTATTATTATTTACTACTAATGATAGTAGGTAGATAGATAGATAGTAGATTTAACTCTTATCATCTGTGTTTTTATGAGTGTATTACAGTGAGAATGCTTGTTGGTAGTCTACACACACTATATGCTGCTGGACATCTGAATTTACCCTGTGGGGATGAATAAAGGCATCAATCAATCAATCAATCAATCAGAAAGAGTCTATGAGGACATCATGTAGACCTCCTGGCGACCCTCTGAGCAGACAAAAAGTTCAAAAGGTCCCATATGGACTACTGTCTGGCGAACTTCACTTGACTTTTTAACATCAGAAAGAGTCTATGAGGACATCATGTAGCTTTTAGACCTTCTGGGGACCCTCTGAGGAGAAAAAAAGTTCAAAAGGTCCCATATGGACCACTGTCTGGAGGTCCTGACTTGACTTTTTAACATCAGAAAGAGTCTATGAGGACATCATGTAGCTTTTAGACCTTCTGGGGACCCTCTGAGCAGAAAAAAAGTTCAAAAGGTCCCATATGGACCACTGTCTGGAGGTCCTGACTTGACTTTTTAACATCAGAAAGACTCTATGAGGACATCATGTAGCTTTTAGACCTTCTGGGTCCCTCTGACCAGAAAAAAGTTCAAAAGGTCCCATATGGACTACTGTGTGGCGGACTTGACTTGACTTTTTAACGTCAGAAAGAGTCTATGAGGACATCATGTAGCTTTTAGACCTACTGTGGACACTCTGAGAAGAAAAAAAGTTCAAAAGGTCCCACATGGACTACTGTCTGGCGGACTTGACTTGACTTTTTAACATCAGAAAGAGTCTATGAGGACATCATGTAGCTTTTAGACCTTCTGGGGACCCTCTGAGCAGAAAAAAAGTTCAAAAGGTCCCATATGGACCACTGTCTGGAGGTCCTGACTTGACTTTTTAACATCAGAAAGACTCTATGAGGACATCATGTAGCTTTTAGACCTTCTGGGTCCCTCTGACCAGAAAAAAGTTCAAAAGGTCCCATATGGACTACTGTGTGGCGGACTTGACTTGACTTTTTAACGTCAGAAAGAGTCTATGAGGACATCATGTAGCTTTTAGACCTTCTGTGGACACTCTGAGAAGAAAAAAAGTTCAAAAGGTCCCACATGGACTACTGTCTGGCGGACTTGACTTGACTTTTTAACATCAGAAAGAGTCTATGAGGACATCATGTAGCTTTTAGACCTTCTGGGGACCCTCTGAGCAGAAAAAAAGTTCAAAAGGTCCCATATGGACTACTGTCTGGAGAACCTGACTTGACTTTTTAACATCAAATAGAGTCTATGAGGACATCATGTAGCTTTTAGACCTTCTGGGGACCCTCTGAGCAGAAAAAAAGTTCAAAAGGTCCCATATGGACTACTGTCTGGAGCACCTGACTTGACTTTTTAACATCAGAAAGAGTCTATGAGGACATCATTTAGCTTTTAGACCTTCTGGGGACCCTCTGAGCAGAAAAAAAGTTCAAAAGGTCACATATGGACTACTGTCTGGCGGACTTGACTTGACTTTTTAACATCAGAAAGAGTCTATGAGGACATCATGTAGCTTTTAGACCTTCTGGGGACCCTCTGAGCAGAAAAAAAGTTCAAAAGGTCCCATATGGACTACTGTCTGGAGAACCTGACTTGACTTTTTAACATCAAATAGAGTCTATGAGGACATCATGTAGCTTTTAGACCTTCTGGGGACCCTCTGAGCAGAAAAAAAGTTCAAAAGGTCCCATATGGACTACTGTCTGGAGCACCTGACTTGACTTTTTAACATCAGAAAGAGTCTATGAGGACATCATTTAGCTTTTAGACCTTCTGGGGACCCTCTGAGCAGAAAAAAAGTTCAAAAGGTCACATATGGACTACTGTCTGCAGGACCTGACTTGACTTTTTAACATCAGAAAGAGTCTATGAGGACATCATGTAGACCTTCTGGGGACCCTCTGAGCAGAAAAAAAATTCAAAAGGTCCCATATGGACTACTGTCTGGCGAACTTGACTTGACTTTTTAACATCAGAAAGAGTCTATGATGACATCATGTAGCTTTTAGACCTTCTGGGGACCCTCTGAGCAGAAAAAAAGTTCAAAAGGTCCGATATGGACTACTGTCTGGCGGACTTGACTTGACTTTTTAACAACAGAAAGAGTCTATGAGGACATCATGTAGCTTTTAGACCTTCTGGGGACCCTCTGAGCAGTAAAAAAGTTCAAAAGGTCCCATATGGACTACTGTCTGGAGGACCTGACTTGAATTTTTAACATCAGAAAGAGTCTATGAGGACATCATGTAGCTTTTAGACCTTCTGGAGACCCTCTGAGCAGAAAAAAAGTTCAAAAGGTCACATATGGACTACTGTCTGCAGGACCTGACTTGACTTTTTAACATCAGAAAGAGTCTATGAGGACATCATTTAGCTTTTAGACCTTCTGGAGACCCTCTGAGCAGAAAAAAAGTTCAAAAGGTCACATATGGACTACTGTCTGCAGGACCTGACTTGACTTTTTAACATCAGAAACAGTCTATGAGGACATCATGTAGCTTTTAGACCTTCTGGGGACCCTGTGAGCAGAAAAAAAGTTCAAAAGGTCCCATATGGACCACTGTCTGGAGGTACTGACTTGACTTTTTAACATCAGAAAGAGTCTATGAGGACATCATGTAGCTTTTAGACCTTCTGGGGACCCTCTGAGCAGAAGAAAAGTTCAAAAGGTCCCATATGAACTACTTTGTGGAGGACCTGACTTGACTTTTTAACATCAGAAAGAGTCTATGAGGACATCATGTAGCTTTTAGACCTTCTGGGGACCCTCTGAGCAGAAAAAAAGTTCAAAAGGTCCCATATGGACTACTGTCTGCAGGACCTGACTTGACTTTTTAACATCAGAAAGAGTCTATGAGGACATCATGTAGCTTTTAGACCTTCTTGGGACCCTCTGAGCAGAAAAAAAGTTCAAAAGGTCCCATATGGACTACTTTGTGGAGGACCTGACTTGACTTTTTAACATCAGAAAGAGTCTATGAGGACATCATTTAGCTTTTAGACCTTCTGGGGACCCTCTGACCAGAAAAAAGTTCAAAAGGTCCCATATCGACTACTGTCTGGCGGACTTGACTTGACATTTTAACATCAGAAAGAGTCTATGAGGACATTATGTAGCTTTTAGACCTTCTGGGGACCCTCTGAGTAGAAAATTTTTTCAAAAGGTCCCATATAGACTACTGTCTGGAGGACCTGACTTGACTTTTTAACGTCATAAAGAGTCTATGAGGACATCATGTAGCTTTTAGACCTTCTGGAGACCCTCTGAGCAGAAAAAAAGTTCAAAAGGTCACATATGGACTACTGTCTGCAGGACCTGACTTGACTTTTTAACATCAGAAAGAGTCTATGAGGACATCATGTAGCTTTTAGACCTTCTGGGGACCCTCTGAGCAGAAAAAAAGTTCAAAAGGTCCCATATGGACCACTGTCTGGAGGTACTGACTTGACTTTTTAACATCAGAAAGAGTCTATGAGGACATCATGTAGCTTTTAGACCTTCTGGGGACCCTCTGAGCAGAAAAAAAGTTCAAAAGGTCCCATATGAACTACTTTGTGGAGGACCTGACTTGACTTGATTTGCTTATTAACATCAGAAAGAGTCTGTAAGGACATAATGTAGCTATTAGACCTTCTGGCGACCCTCTGAGCAGAAAAAAAGTTCAAAAGGTCCCATATGGACTACTGTCTGGAGGACCTTACTTGACTGTTTAACATAAGAAAGAGTCTATGATGACATCATGTAGCTTTTAGACCTTCTGTGGACCCTCTGAGCAGAAAAAAAGTTCAAAAGGTCCCATATGGACTACTGTCTGGCGGACTTTACTTGACTTTTTAACGTCAGAAAGAGCCTATGAGGACATCATGTAGCTTTTAGACATTCTGTGGACACTCTGAGCAGAAAAAAAGTTCAAAAGGTCCCATATGGACTACTGTCTGGCGGACTTGACTTGACTTTTTAACATCAGAAAGAGTCTATGAGGACAACATGTAGCTTTTAGACATTCTGGGGACCCTCTGTGCAGAAAAAAAGTTCAAAAGGTCCCATATGGACTACTGTCTGGAGAACCTGACTTGACTTTTTAACATCAGAAAGAGTCTATGAGGACATCATGTAGCTTTTAGACCTTCTGGGGACCATCTGACCAGATAAACGTTCAAAAGGTCCCATATGGACTACTGTGTGGCGGACTTGACTTGACTTGATTTGCTTATTAACATCAGAAAGAGTCTGTAAGGACATCATGTAGCTATTAGACCTTCGGGGGACCCTCTGAGCAGAAAAAAAGTTCAAAAGGTCCCATATGGACTACTGTCTGGCGGATTTGACTTGACTTTTTAACATCACAAAGAGTCTTTGAGGACATCATGTAGCTTTTAGACCTTCTGGAGACCCTCTGAGCAGAAAAAAAGTTCAAAAGGTCCCATATGGACTTCTGTCTTGAGCACCTGACTTGACTTTTTAACATCAGAAAGAGTCTATGAGGACATCATTTAGCTTTTAGACCTTCTGGGGACCCTCAGAGCAGAAAAAAAGTTCAAAAGGTCACATATGGACTACTGTCTGCAGGACCTTACTTGACTTTTTAACATCAGAAAGAGTCTATGAGGACATCATGTAGACCTTCTGGGGACCCTCTGAGCAGAAAAAAAGTTCAAAAGGTCCCATATGGACTACTGTCTGGCGAACTTGACTTGACTTTTTAACATCAGAAAGAGTCTATGAGGACATCATGTAGCTTTTAGACCTTCTGGGGACCCTCTGAGGAGAAATAAGGTTCAAAAGGTCCCATATGGACTACTGTCTGGAGGTCCTGACTTGACTTCTTAACATCAGAAAGAGTCTATGAGGACATCATGTAGCTTTTAGACCTTCTGGGGACCCTCTGAGCAGAAAAAAAGTTCAAAAGGTCCCATATGGACCACTGTCTGGAGGTCTTGACTTGACTTTTTAACATCAGAAAGAGTCTATGAGGACATCATGTAGCTTTTAGACCTTCTGGGTCCCTCTGACCAGAAAAAAGTTCAAAAGGTCCCATATGGACTACTGTGTGGCGGACTTGACTTGACTTTTTAATGTCAGAAAGAGTCTATGAGGACATCATGTAGCTTTTAGACCTTCTGTGGACACTCTGAGAAGAAAAAAAGTTCAAAAGGTCCCACATGGACTACTGTTTGGCGGACTTGACTTGACTTTTTAACATCAGAAAGAGTCTAAGAGGACATCATGTAGCTTTTAGACCTTCTGGGGACCCTCTGAGCAGAAAAAAAGTTCAAAAGGTCCCATATGGACTACTGTCTGGAGAACCTGACTTAACTTTTTAACATGAAATAGAGTCTATGAGGACATCATGTAGCTTTTAGACCTTCTGGGGACCCTCTGAGCAGAAAAAAGTTCAAAAGGTCCCATATGGACTACTGTCTGGAGCACCTGACTTGACTTTTTAACATCAGAAAGAGTCTATGAGGACATCATTTAGCTTTTAGACCTTCTGGGGACCCTCTGAGCAGAAAAAGAGTTCAAAAGGTCACATATGGACTACTGTCTGCAGGACCTGAATTGACTTTTTAACATCAGAAAGAGTCTATGAGGACATCATGTAGACCTTCTGGGGACCCTCTGAGCAGAAAAAAAGTTCAAAAGGTCCCATATGGACTACTGTCTGGCGAACTTGACTTGACTTTTTAACATCAGAAAGAGTCTATGAGGACATCATGTAGCTTTTAGACCTTCTGGGGACCCTCTGAGCAGAAAAAAAGTTCAATAGGTCCCATATGGACTACGGTCTGGCGGACTTGACTTGACTTTTTAACATCAGAAAGAGTCTATGAGGACATTATGTAGCTTTTAGACCTTCTGGGGACCCTCTGAGTAGAAAAATTTTTCAAAAGGTCCCATATGGACTACTGTCTGCAGGACCTGACTTGACTTTTTAACATCAGAAAGAGTCTATGAGGACATCATGTAGCTTTTAAACCTTCTGGGGACCCTCTGAGCAGAAAAAAAGTTCAAAAGGTCCCATATGGACTACTGTGTGGCGGACTTGACTTGACTTGATTTGCTTATTAACATCAGAAAGAGTCTGTAAGGACATCATGTAGCTTTAGACCTTCTGGGGACCCTCTGAGCAGAAAAAAAGTTCAAAAGGTCCCATATGGACTACTGTCTGGAGGACCTGACTTGACCTTTTAACATCAGAAAGAGTCTGTGATGACATCATGTAGCTTTTAGACCTTCTGGGGAGTCCTCTGAGCAGAAAAAAAGTTCAAAAGGTCCCATATGGACTACTGTCTGGCGGACTTGACTTGACTTGATTTGCTTATTAACATCAGAAAGAGTCTGTAAGGACATCATGTAGCTATTAGACCTTCTGGGGACCCTCTGAGCAGAAAAAAAGTTCAAAAGGTCCCATATGGACTACTGTCTGGAGGACCTTACTTGACTGTTTAACATAAGAAAGAGTCTTTGAGGACATCATGTAACTTTTAGACCTTCTGGGGACCCTCTGAGCAGAAAAAAAGTTCAAAAGGTCCCATATGGACTACTGTGTGGCGGACTTGACTTGACTTTTTAATGTCAGAAAGAGTCTATGAGGACATCATGTAGCTTTTAGACCTTCTGGGGACCCTCTGAGCAGAAAAAAAGTTCAAAAGGTCCCATATGGACTACTGTCTGGAGGACCTGACTTGACTTTTTAACATCAGAAAGAGTCTATGAGGACATCATGTAGCTTTTAGACCTTCTGGAGACCCTCTGAGCAGAAAAAAAGTTCAAAAGGTCACATATGGACTACTGTCTGCAGGACCTGACTTGACTTTTTAACATCAGAAAGAGTCTATGAGGACATCGTGTAGCTTTTAGACCTTCTGGGGACCCTCTGAGCAGAAATAAAGTTCAAAAGGTCCCATATGGACCACTGTCTGGAGGTCTTGACTTGACTTTTTAACATCAGAAAGAGTCTATGAGGACATCATGTAGCTTTTAGACCTTCTGGGTCCCTCTGACCAGAAAAAAGTTCAAAAGGTCCCATATGGACTACTGTGTGGCGGACTTGACTTGACTTTTTAATGTCAGAAAGAGTCTATGAGGACATCATGTAGCTTTTAGACCTTCTGTGGACACTCTGAGAAGAAAAAAAGTTCAAAAGGTCCCACATGGACTACTGTTTGGCGGACTTGACTTGACTTTTTAACATCAGAAAGAGTCTAAGAGGACATCATGTAGCTTTTAGACCTTCTGGGGACCCTCTGAGCAGAAAAAAAGTTCAAAAGGTCCCATATGGACTACTGTCTGGAGAACCTGACTTAACTTTTTAACATGAAATAGAGTCTATGAGGACATCATGTAGCTTTTAGACCTTCTGGGGACCCTCTGAGCAGAAAAAAGTTCAAAAGGTCCCATATGGACTACTGTCTGGAGCACCTGACTTGACTTTTTAACATCAGAAAGAGTCTATGAGGACATCATTTAGCTTTTAGACCTTCTGGGGACCCTCTGAGCAGAAAAAGAGTTCAAAAGGTCACATATGGACTACTGTCTGCAGGACCTGAATTGACTTTTTAACATCAGAAAGAGTCTATGAGGACATCATGTAGACCTTCTGGGGACCCTCTGAGCAGAAAAAAAGTTCAAAAGGTCCCATATGGACTACTGTCTGGCGAACTTGACTTGACTTTTTAACATCAGAAAGAGTCTATGAGGACATTATGTAGCTTTTAGACCTTCTGGGGACCCTCTGAGTAGAAAAAATTTTCAAAAGGTCCCATATGGACTACTGTCTGCAGGACCTGACTTGACTTTTTAACATCAGAAAGAGTCTATGAGGACATCATGTAGCTTTTAGACCTTCTGGGGACCCTCTGAGCAGAAAAAAAGTTCAAAAGGTCCCATATGGACTACTGTCTGGCGGACTTGACTTGACTTGATTTGCTTATTAACATCAGAAAGAGTCTGTAAGGACATCATGTAGCTTTAGACCTTCTGGGGACCCTCTGAGCAGAAAAAATGTTCAAAAGGTCCCATATGGACTACTGTCTGGAGGACCTGACTTGACCTTTTAACATCAGAAAGAGTCTGTGATGACATCATGTAGCTTTTAGACCTTCTGGGGACCCTCAGAGCAAAAAAAAAAGTTCAAAAGGTCCCATATGGACTACTGTCTGGCGGACTTGACTTGACTTGATTTGCTTATTAACATCAGAAAGAGTCTGTAAGGACATCATGTAGCTTTAGACCTTCTGGGGACCCTCTGAGCAGAAAAAATGTTCAAAAGGTCCCATATGGACTACTGTCTGGAGGACCTGACTTGACCTTTTAACATCAGAAAGAGTCTGTGATGACATCATGTAGCTTTTAGACCTTCTGGGGAGTCCTCTGAGCAGAAAAAAAGTTCAAAAGGTCCCATATGGACTACTGTCTGGCGGACTTGACTTGACTTGATTTGCTTATTAACATCAGAAAGAGTCTGTAAGGACATCATGTAGCTATTAGACCTTCTGGGGACCCTCTGAGCAGAAAAAAAGTTCAAAAGGTCCCATATGGACTACTGTCTGGAGGACCTTACTTGACTGTTTAACATAAGAAAGAGTCTTTGAGGACATCATGTAGCTTTTAGACCTTCTGGGGACCCTCTGAGCAGAAAAAAAGTTCAAAAGGTCCCATATGGACTACTGTCTTGAGCACCTGACTTGACTTTTTAACATCAGAAAGAGTCTATGAGGACATCATTTAGCTTTTAGACCTTCTGGGGACCCTCTGAGCAGAAAAAAAGTTCAAAAGGTCACATATGGACTACTGTCTGCAGGACCTGACTTGACTTTTTAACATCAGTCTGTTGTGGCCAGTGCTGTGTTTTTTGCTGTGGTGTGCTGGGGCAGCTGAATGACAGCCAGGGAGGGGAACCGACTTGACAAATTTGTTAGGAAGTGTATGTCAGTGTTTGGGAGGAGGGTGGACTCTGTAGGAGATTTGGTGGAGGGAAGAATGAGGAGCATGATGAAATCTATCCTTAGGAACAGGAGCCACCCACTGCATGACACTGTGGTTGCCCAGCAAAGCAGCCGCAGTGACCGATTCCTCTCCATGAGCTGTAGGACTGAGAGATATAGGAGGTCATTTGTTCCAGCCGCTATAAGACTGTATAATGGATCTAGGTGAAGTGCATTATTATTATTTACTACTAATGATAGTAGGTAGATAGATAGATAGTAGATTTAACTGTTATCATCTGTGTTTTTATGAGTGTATTGCGGTGAGAATGCTTGTTGGTAGTCTACACACACTATATGCTGCTGGACATCTGAATTTCCCCTGTGGGGATGAATAAAGGCATCAATCAATCAATCAATCAATCAGAAAGAGTCTATGAGGACATCATGTAGACCTCCTGGCGACCCTCTGAGCAGACAAAAAGTTCAAAAGGTCCCATATGGACTACTGTCTGGCGAACTTGACTTGACTTTTTAACATCAGAAAGAGTCTATGAGGACATCATGTAGCTTTTAGACCTTCTGGGGACCCTCTGAGGAGAAAAAAAGTTCAAAAGGTCCCATATGGACCACTGTCTGGAGGTCCTGACTTGACTTTTTAACATCAGAAAGAGTCTATGAGGACATCATGTAGCTTTTAGACCTTCTGGGGACCCTCTGAGCAGAAAAAAAGTTCAAAAGGTCCCATATGGACCACTGTCTTGAGGTCCTGACTTGACATTTTAACATCAGAAAGACTCTATGAGGACATCATGTAGCTTTTAGACCTTCTGGGTCCCTCTGACCAGAAAAAAGTTCAAAAGGTCCCATATGGACTACTGTCTGGAGAACCTGACTTGACTTTTTAACATCAAATAGAGTCTATGAGGACATCATGTAACTTTTAGACCTTCTGGGGACCCTCTGAGCAGAAAAAAAGTTCAAAAGGTCCCATATGGACTACTGTCTGGAGCACCTGACTTGACTTTTTAACATCAGAAAGAGTCTATGAGGACATCATTTAGCTTTTAGACCTTCTGGGGACCCTCTGAGCAGAAAAAAAGTTCAAAAGGTCACATATGGACTACTGTCTGCAGGACCTGACTTGACTTTTTAACATCAGAAAGAGTCTATGAGGACATTATGTAGACCTTCTGGGGACCCTCTGAGCAGAAAAAAAATTCAAAAGGTCCCATATGGACTACTGTCTGGCGAACTTGACTTGACTTTTTAACATCAGAAAGAGTCTATGATGACATCATGTAGCTTTTAGACCTTCTGGGGACCCTCTGAGCAGAAAAAAAGTTCAAAAGGTCCCATATGGACTACTCTCTGGCGGACTTGACTTGACTTTTTAACAACAGAAAGAGTCTATGAGGACATCATGTAGCTTTTAGACCTTCTGGGGACCCTCTGAGCAGAAAAAAAGTTCAAAAGGTCCCATATGGACTACTGTCTGGAGGACCTGACTTGACTTTTTAACATCAGAAAGAGTCTATGAGGACATCATGTAGCTTTTAGACCTTCTGGAGACCCTCTGAGCAGAAAAAAGTTCAAAAGGTCACATATGGACTACTGTCTGCAGGACCTGACTTGACTTTTTAACATCAGAAAGAGTCTATGAGGACATCATGTAGCTTTTAGACCTTCTGGAGACCCTCTGAGCAGAAAAAAGTTCAAAAGGTCACATATGGACTACTGTCTGCAGGACCTGACTTGACTTTTTAACATCAGAAAGAGTCTATGAGGACATCATGTAGCTTTTAGACCTTCTGGGGACCCTGTGAGCAGAAAAAAAGTTCAAAAGGTCCCATATGGACCACTGTCTGGAGGTACTGACTTGACTTTTTAACATCAGAAAGAGTCTATGAGGACATCATGTAGCTTTTAGACCTTCTGGGGACACTCTGAGAAGAAAAAAAGTTCAAAAGGTCCCACATGGACTACTGTCTGGCGGACTTGACTTGACTTTTTAACATCAGAAAGAGTCTATGAGGACATCATGTAGCTTTTAGACCTTCTGGGGACCCTCTGAGCAGAAAAAAAGTTCAAAAGGTCCCATATGGACTACTGTCTGGAGAACCTGACTTGACTTTTTAACATCAAATAGAGTCTATGAGGATATCATGTAGCTTTCAGACCTTCTGGGGACCCTCTGAGCAGAAAAAAAGTTCAAAAGGTCCCATATGGACTACTGTCTGGAGCACCTGACTTGACTTTTTAACATCAGAAAGAGTCTATGAGGACATCATTTAGCTTTTAGACCTTCTGGGGACCCTCTGAGCAGAAAGAAAGTTCAAAAGGTCACATATGGACTACTGTCTGCAGGACCTGACTTGACTTTTTAACATCAGAAAGAGTCTATGAGGGCATCATGTAGACCTTCTTGGGACCCTCTGAGCAGAAAAAAAATTCAAAAGGTCCCATATGGACTACTGTCTGGCGAACTTGACTTGACTTTTTAACATCAGAAAGAGTCTATGATGACATCATGTAGCTTTTAGACCTTCTGGGGACCCTCTGAGCAGAAAAAAAGTTCAAAAGGTCCCATATGGACTACTGTCTGGCGGACTTGACTTGACTTTTTAACAACAGAAAGAGTCTATGAGGACATCATGTAGCTTTTAGACCTTCTGGGGACCCTCTGAGCAGAAAAAAAGTTCAAAAGGTCCCATATGGACTACTGTCTGGAGGACCTGACTTGACTTTTTAACATCAGAAAGAGTCTATGAGGACATCATGTAGCTTTTAGACCTTCTGGAGACCCTCTGAGCAGAAAAAAAGTTCAAAAGGTCACATATGGACTACTGTGTGCAGGACCTGACTTGACTTTTTAACATCAGAAAGAGTCTATGAGGACATCATGTAGCTTTTAGACCTTCTGGAGACCCTCTGAGCAGAAAAAAAGTTCAAAAGGTCACATATGGACTACTGTCTGCAGGACCTGACTTGACTTTTTAACATCAGAAAGAGTCTATGAGGACATCATGTAGCTTTTAGACCTTCTGGGGACCCTGTGAGCAGAAAAAAAGTTCAAAAGGTCCCATATGGACCTCTGTCTGGAGGTACTGACTTGACTTTTTAACATCAGAAAGAGTCTATGAGGACATCATGTAGCTTTTAGACCTTCTGGGGACCCTCTGAGCAGAAAAAAAGTTCAAAAGGTCCCATATGAACTACTTTGTGGAGGACCTGACTTGACTTTTTAACATCAGAAAGAGTCTATGAGGACATCATGTAGCTTTTAGACCTTCTGTGGACCCTCTGAGCAGAAAAAAAGTTCAAAAGGTCCCATATGTACTACTGTCTGGGGGACTTGACTTGACTTGATTTCCTTATTAACATCAGAAAGAGTCTGTAAGGACATCATGTAGCTTTAGACCTTCTGGGGACCCTCTGAGCAGAAAAAAAGTTAAAAAGGTCCCATATGGACTACTGTCTGGAGGACCTGACTTGACTTTTTAACATCGGAAAGAGTCTATGATGACATGTAGCTTTTGGGCCTTCTGGGGACTCTCTGAGGAGAAAAAAGTTCAAAAGATCCCATGTGGACTACTGTCTGGAGGACTTGACTTGACTTTTTAAAATTAGAAAGAGTCTATGAGGACATCATGTAGCTTTTAGACCTTCTGTGGACCCTCTGAGCAGAAAAAAAGTTCAAAAGGTCCCATTTGGACTACTGTCTGGCGGACTTGACATGACTTTTTAACATCAGAAAGAGTCTATGAGGACATTATGTAGCTATTAGACCTTCTGGGGACCCTCTGAGTAGAAATTTTTTTCAAAAGGTCCCATATGGACTACTGTCTGGAGGACCTGACTTGACTTTTTAACATCAGAAAGAGTCTATGATGACATCATGTAGCTTTTAGACCTTCTCCGGACCCTCTGAGCAGAAAAAAAGTTCAAAAGGTCCCATATGGACTACTGTCTGCAGGACCTGACTTGACTTTTTAACATCAGAAAGAGTCTATGAGGACATCATGTAGCTTTTAGACCTTATTGGGACCCTCTGAGCAGAAAAAAAGTTCAAAAGGTCCCATATGGACTACTTTGTGGAGGACCTGACTTGACTTTTTAACATCAGAAAGAGTCTATGAGGACATCATTTAGCTTTTAGACCTTCTGGGGACCCTCTGACCAGAAAAAAGTTCAAAAGGTCCCATATGGACTACTGTCTGGCGGACTTGACTTGACTTTTTAACATCAGAAAGAGTCTATGAGGACATTATGTAGCTTTTAGACCTTCTGGGGACCCTCTGAGTAGAAAATTTTTTCAAAAGGTCCCATTTGGACTACTGTCTGGAGGACCTGACTTGACTTCTTAACATCAGAAAGAGTCTATGAGGACATCATGTAGCTTTTAGACCTTCTGGGGACCCTCTGAGCAGAAAAAAAGTTCAAAAGGTCCCATATGGACTACTGTCTGCAGGACCTGACTTGACTTTTTAACATCAGAAAGAGTCTATGAGGACATCATGTAGCTTTTAGACCTTCTGGGGACCCTCTGAGCAGAAAAAAAGTTCAAAAGGTCCCATATGGACTACTGTGTGGCGGACTTGACTTGACATTTTAACATCAGAAAGAGTCTATGAGGACATCATGTAGCTTTTAGACCTTCTGGGGACCCTCAGAGCAAAAAAAAAGTTCAAAAGGTCCCATATGGACTACTGTCTGGCGGACTTGACTTGACTTGATTTGCTTATTAACATCAGAAAGAGTCTGTAAGGACATCATGTAGCTTTAGACCTTCTGGGGACCCTCTGAGCAGAAAAAAAGTTCAAAAGGTCCCATATGGACTACTGTCTGGAGGACCTGACTTGAACTTTTAACATCAGAAAGAGTCTGTGATGACATCATGTAGCTTTTAGGCCTTCTGGGGACCCTCTGAGGAGAAAAAAAGTTCAAAAGGTCCCATGTGGACTACCGTGTGGAGGACCTGACTTTACTTTTTAACATCAGAAAGAGTCTATGAGGACATCATGTAGCTTTTAGACCTTCTGGGGAGTCCTCTGAGCAGAAAAAAAGTTCAAAAGGTCCCATATGGACTACTGTCTGGCGGACTTGACTTGACTTGATTTGCTTATTAACATCAGAAAGAGTCTGTAAGGACATCATGTAGCTATTAGACCTTCTGGGGACCCTCTGAGCAGAAAAAAAGTTCAAAAGGTCCCATATGGACTACTCTCTGGAGGACCTTACTTGACTGTTTAACATAAGAAAGAGTCTTTGAGGACATCATGTAGCTTTTAGACCTTCTGGGGACCCTCTGAGCAGAAAAAAAGTTCAAAAGGTCCCATATGGACTACTGTCTTGAGCACCTGACTTGACTTTTTAACATCAGTCTGTTGTGGCCAGTGCTGTGTTTTTTGCTGTGGTGTGCTGGGGCAGCTGTATGACAGCCAGGGAGGGGAACCGACTTGACAAATTTGTTAGGAAGTGTGTGTCAGTGGTGGGGAGGAGGGTGGACTCTGTAGGAGATTTGGTGGAGGGAAGAATGAGGAGCATGATGAAATCTATCCTTAGGAACAGGAGCCACCCACTGCATGACACTGTGGTTGCCCAGCAAAGCAGCCGCAGTGACCGATTCCTCTCCATGAGCTGTAGGACTGAGAGATATAGGAGGTCATTTGTTCCAGCCGCTATAAGACTGTATAACGGATCTAGGTGAAGTGCATTATTATTATTTACTACTAATGATAGTAGGTAGATAGATAGATAGTAGATTTAACTCTTATCATCTGTGTTTTTATGAGTGTATTGCAGTGAGAATGCTTGTTGGTAGTCTACACACACTATATGCTGCTGGACATCTGAATTTACCCTGTGGGGATGAATAAAGGCATCAATCAATCAATCAATCAATCAGAAAGAGTCTATGAGGACATCATGTAGACCTCCTGGCGACCCTCTGAGCAGACAAAAAGTTCAAAAGGTCCCATATGGACTACTGTCTGGCGAACTTGACTTGACTTGATTTGCTTATTAACATCAGAAAGAGTCTGTAAGGACATCATGTAGCTATTAGACCTTCTGTGGACCCTCTGAGCAGAAAAAAAGTTCAAAAGGTCCCATATGGACTACTGTCTGGCGGACTTTACTTGACTTTTTAACGTCAGAAAGAGCCTATGAGGACATCATGTAGCTTTTAGACCTTCTGTGGACACTCTGAGCAGAAAAAAAGTTCAAAAGGTCCCATATGGACTACTGTCTGGCGGACTTGACTTGACTTTTTAACATCAGAAAGAGTCTATGAGGACAATATGTAGCTTTTAGACATTCTGGGGACCCTCTGTGCAGAAAAAAAGTTCAAAAGGTCCCATATGGACTACTGTCTGGAGAACCTGACTTGACTTTTTAACATCAGAAAGAGTCTATGAGGACATCATGTAGCTTTTAGACCTTCTGGGGACCCTCTGACCAGATAAACGTTCAAAAGGTCCCATATGGACTACTGTGTGGCGGACTTGACTTGACTTGATTTGCTTATTAACATCAGAAAGAGTCTGTAAGGACATCATGTAGCTATTAGACCTTCGGGGGACCCTCTGAGCAGAAAAAAAGTTCAAAAGGTCCCATATGGACTACTGTCTGGCGGATTTGACTTGACTTTTTAACATCACAAAGAGTCTTTGAGGACATCATGTAGCTTTTAGACCTTCTGGAGACCCTCTGAGCAGAAAAAAAGTTCAAAAGGTCCCATATGGATTACTGTCTTGAGCACCTGACTTGACTTTTTAACATCAGAAAGAGTCTATGAGGACATCATTTAGCTTTTAGACCTTCTGGGGACCCTCTGAGCAGAAAAAAAGTTCAAAAGGTCACATATGGACTACTGTCTGCAGGACCTTACTTGACTTTTTAACATCAGAAAGAGTCTATGAGGACATCATGTAGACCTTCTGGGGACCCTCTGAGCAGAAAAAAAGTTCAAAAGGTCCCATATGGACTACTGTCTGGCGAACTTGACTTCACTTTTTAACATCAGAAAGAGTCTATGAGGACATCATGTAGCTTTTAGACCTTCTGGGGACCCTCTGAGGAGAAATAAGGTTCAAAAGGTCCCATATGGACCACTGTCTGGAGGTCCTGACTTGACTTCTTAACATCAGAAAGAGTCTATGAGGACATCATGTAGATTTTAGACCTTCTGGGGACCCTCTGAGCAGAAAAAAAGTTCAAAAGGTCCCATATGGACCACTGTCTGGAGGTCTTGACTTGACTTTTTAACATCAGAAAGAGTCTATGAGGACATCATGTAGCTTTTAGACCTTCTGGGTCCCTCTGACCAGAAAAAAGTTCAAAAGGTCCCATATGGACTACTGTGTGGCGGACTTGACTTGACTTTTTAATGTCAGAAAGAGTCTATGAGGACATCATGTAGCTTTTAGACCTTCTGGGGACCCTCTGAGCAGAAAAAAAGTTCAAAAGGTCCCATATGGACTACTGTCTGGAGGACCTGACTTGACTTTTTAACATCAGAAAGAGTCTATGAGGACATCATGTAGCTTTTAGACCTTCTGGAGACCCTCTGAGCAGAAAAAAAGTTCAAAAGGTCACATATGGACTACTGTCTGCAGGACCTGACTTGACTTTTTAACATCAGAAAGAGTCTATGAGGACATCGTGTAGCTTTTAGACCTTCTGGGGACCCTCTGAGCAGAAATAAAGTTCAAAAGGTCCCATATGGACCACTGTCTGGAGGTCTTGACTTGACTTTTTAACATCAGAAAGAGTCTATGAGGACATCATGTAGCTTTTAGACCTTCTGGGTCCCTCTGACCAGAAAAAAGTTCAAAAGGTCCCATATGGACTACTGTGTGGCGGACTTGACTTGACTTTTTAATGTCAGAAAGAGTCTATGAGGATATCATGTAGCTTTTAGACCTTCTGTGGACACTCTGAGAAGAAAAAAAGTTCAAAAGGTCCCACATGGACTACTGTTTGGCGGACTTGACTTGACTTTTTAACATCAGAAAGAGTCTAAGAGGACATCATGTAGCTTTTAGACCTTCTGGGGACTCTCTGAGCAGAAAAAAAGTTCAAAAGGTCCCATATGGACTACTGTCTGGAGAACCTGACTTAACTTTTTAACATGAAATAGAGTCTATGAGGACATCATGTAGCTTTTAGACCTTCTGGGGACCCTCTGAGCAGAAAAAAGTTCAAAAGGTCCCATATGGACTACTGTCTGGAGCACCTGACTTGACTTTTTAACATCAGAAAGAGTCTATGAGGACATCATTTAGCTTTTAGACCTTCTGGGGACCCTCTGAGCAGAAAAAGAGTTCAAAAGGTCACATATGGACTACTGTCTGCAGGACCTGACTTGACTTTTTAACATCAGAAAGAGTCTATGAGGACATCGTGTAGCTTTTAGACCTTCTGGGGACCCTCTGAGCAGAAATAAAGTTCAAAAGGTCCCATATGGACCACTGTCTGGAGGTCTTGACTTGACTTTTTAACATCAGAAAGAGTCTATGAGGACATCATGTAGCTTTTAGACCTTCTGGGTCCCTCTGACCAGAAAAAAGTTCAAAAGGTCCCATATGGACTACTGTGTGGCGGACTTGACTTGACTTTTTAATGTCAGAAAGAGTCTATGAGGATATCATGTAGCTTTTAGACCTTCTGTGGACACTCTGAGAAGAAAAAAAGTTCAAAAGGTCCCACATGGACTACTGTTTGGCGGACTTGACTTGACTTTTTAACATCAGAAAGAGTCTAAGAGGACATCATGTAGCTTTTAGACCTTCTGGGGACTCTCTGAGCAGAAAAAAAGTTCAAAAGGTCCCATATGGACTACTGTCTGGAGAACCTGACTTAACTTTTTAACATGAAATAGAGTCTATGAGGACATCATGTAGCTTTTAGACCTTCTGGGGACCCTCTGAGCAGAAAAAAAGTTCAAAAGGTCCCATATGGACTACTGTCTGGAGCACCTGACTTGACTTTTTAACATCAGAAAGAGTCTATGAGGACATCATTTAGCTTTTAGACCTTCTGGGGACCCTCTGAGCAGAAAAAGAGTTCAAAAGGTCACATATGGACTACTGTCTGCAGGACCTGAATTGACTTTTTAACATCAGAAAGAGTCTATGAGGACATCATGTAGACCTTCTGGGGACCCTCTGAGCAGAAAAAAAGTTCAAAAGGTCTCATATGGACTACTGTCTGGCGAACTTGACTTGACTTTTTAACATCAGAAAGAGTCTATGAGGACATCATGTAGCTTTTAGACCTTCTGGGGACCCTCTGAGCAGAAAAAAAGTTCAATAGGTCCCATATGGACTACTGCCTTGCGGACTTGACTTGACTTTTTAACATCAGAAAGAGTCTATGAGGACATTATGTAGCTTTTAGACCTTCTGGGGACCCTCTGAGTAGAAAAAATTTTCAAAAGGTCCCATATGGACTACTGTCTGCAGGACCTGACTTGACTTTTTAACATCAGAAAGAGTCTATGAGGACATCATGTAGCTTTTAGACCTTCTGGGGACCCTCTGAGCAGAAAAAAAGTTCAAAAGGTCCCATATGGACTACTGTGTGGCGGACTTGACATTTTAACATCAGAAAGAGTCTATGAGGACATCATGTAGCTTTTAGACCTTCTGGGGACCCTCAGAGCAAAAAAAAAAGTTCAAAAGGTCCCATATGGACTACTGTCTGGCGGACTTGACTTGACTTGATTTGCTTATTAACATCAGAAAGAGTCTGTAAGGACATCATGTAGCTTTAGACCTTCTGGGGACCCTCTGAGCAGAAAAAAAGTTCAAAAGGTCCCATATGGACTACTGTCTGGAGGACCTGACTTGACCTTTTAACATCAGAAAGAGTCTGTGATGACATCATGTAGCTTTTAGACCTTCTGGGGAGTCCTCTGAGCAGAAAAAAAGTTCAAAAGGTCCCATATGGACTACTGTCTGGCGGACTTGACTTGACTTGATTTGCTTATTAACATCAGAAAGAGTCTGTAAGGACATCATGTAGCTATTAGACCTTCTGGGGACCCTCTGAGCAGAAAAAAAGTTCAAAAGGTCCCATATGGACTACTGTCTGGAGGACCTTACTTGACTGTTTAACATAAGAAAGAGTCTTTGAGGACATCATGTAGCTTTTAGACCTTCTGGGGACCCTCTGAGCAGAAAAAAAGTTCAAAAGGTCACATATGGACTACTGTCTGCAGGACCTGACTTGACTTTTTAACATCAGTCTGTTGTGGCCAGTGCTGTGTTTTTTGCTGTGGTGTGCTGGGGCAGCTGAATGACAGCCAGGGAGGGGAACCGACTTGACAAATTTGTTAGGAAGTGTGTGTCAGTGCTGGGGAGGAGGGTGGACTCTGTAGGAGATTTGGTGGAGGGAAGAATGAGGAGCATGATGAAATCTATCCTTAGGAACAGGAGCCACCCACTGCATGACACTGTGGTTGCCCAGCAAAGCAGCCGCAGTGACCGATTCCTCTCCATGAGCTGTAGGACTGAGAGATATAGGAGGTCATTTGTTCCAGCCGCTATAAGACTGTATAACGGATCTAGGTGAAGTGCATTATTATTATTTACTACTAATGATAGTAGGTAGATAGATAGATAGTAGATTTAACTGTTATCATCTGTGTTTTTATGAGTGTATTGCGGTGAGAATGCTTGTTGGTAGTCTACACACACTATATGCTGCTGGACATCTGAATTTCCCCTGTGGGGATGAATAAAGGCATCAATCAATCAATCAATCAATCAGAAAGAGTCTATGAGGACATCATGTAGACCTCCTGGTGACCCTCTGAGCAGACAAAAAGTTCAAAAGGTCCCATATGGACTACTGTCTGGCGAATTTGACTTGACTTTTTAACATCAGAAAGAGTCTATGAGGACATCATGTAGCTTTTAGACCTTCTGGGGACCCTCTGAGGAGAAAAAAAGTTCAAAAGGTCCCATATGGACCACTGTCTGGAGGTCCTGACTTGACTTTTTAACATCAGAAAGAGTCTATGAGGACATCATGTAGCTTTTAGACCTTCTGGGGACCCTCTGAGCAGAAAAAAAGTTCAAAAGGTCCCATATGGACCACTGTCTGGAGGTACTGACTTGACTTTTTAACATCAGAAAGAGTCTATGAGGACATCATGTAGCTTTTAGACCTTCTGGGGACCCTCTGAGCAGAAAAAAAGTTCAAAAGGTCCCATATGAACTACTTTGTGGAGGACCTGACTTGACTTTTTAACATCAGAAAGAGTCTATGAGGACATCTGTAGCTTTTAGACCTTCTGGGGACCCTCTGAGCAGAAAAAAAGTTCAAAAGGTCCCATATGTACTACTGTCTGGCGGACTTGACTTGACTTGATTTGCTTATTAACATCAGAAAGAGTCTGTAAGGACATCATGTAGCTATTAGACCTTCTGTGGACCCTCTGAGCAGAAAAAAAGTTCAAAAGGTCCCATATGGACTACTGTCTGGCGGACTTTACTTGACTTTTTAACGTCAGAAAGAGCCTGTGAGGACATCATGTAGCTTTTAGACCTTCTGTGGACACTCTGAGCAGAAAAAAAGTTCAAAAGGTCCCATATGGACTACTGTCTGGCGGACTTGACTTGACTTTTTAACATCAGAAAGAGTCTATGAGGACAACATGTAGCTTTTAGACATTCTGGGGACCCTCTGTGCAGAAAAAAAGTTCAAAAGGTCCCATATGGACTACTGTCTGGAGAACCTGACTTGACTTTTTAACATCAGAAAGAGTCTATGAGGACATCATGTAGCTTTTAGACCAGGGGTGTCAAACTCAGTTCCTGGAGGGCCACAGCCCTGCAGAGTTTAGCTTCAACCCTAATTAAACACACCTGATCAGTTAATCAAGTCCTTCAGGCTTATTTGAAAACGGCAGGTGTGTGTGTTTTGAAGCAGGGTTGGAACAAAACTGTGTAGGGCTGTGGCCCTCCAGGAACTGAGTTTGACACCTGTGTTTTAGACCTTCTGGGGACCCTCTGACCAGATAAACGTTCAAAAGGTCCCATATGGACTACTGTGTGGCGGACTTGACTTGACTTGATTTGCTTATTAACATCAGAAAGAGTCTGTAAGGACATCATGTAGCTATTAGACCTTCGGGGGACCCTCTGAGCAGAAAAAAAAGTTCAAAAGGTCCCATATGGACTACTGTCTGGCGGATTTGACTTGACTTTTTAACATCACAAAGAGTCTTTGAGGACATCATGTAGCTTTTAGACCTTCTGGAGACCCTCTGAGCAGAAAAAAAGTTCAAAAGGTCCCATATGGATTACTGTCTTGAGCACCTGACTTGACTTTTTAACATCAGAAAGAGTCTATGAGGACATCATTTAGCTTTTAGACCTTCTGGGGACCCTCTGAGCAGAAAAAAAGTTCAAAAGGTCACATATGGACTACTGTCTGCAGGACCTTACTTGACTTTTTAACATCAGAAAGAGTCTATGAGGACATCATGTAGACCTTCTGGGGACCCTCTGAGCAGAAAAAAAGTTCAAAAGGTCCCATATGGACTACTGTCTGGCGAACTTGACTTGACTTTTTAACATCAGAAAGAGTCTATGAGGACATCATGTAGCTTTTAGACCTTCTGGGGACCCTCTGAGGAGAAATAAGGTTCAAAAGGTCCCATATGGACCACTGTCTGGAGGTCCTGACTTGACTTCTTAACATCAGAAAGAGTCTATGAGGACATCATGTAGATTTTAGACCTTCTGGGGACCCTCTGAGCAGAAAAAAAGTTCAAAAGGTCCCATATGGACCACTGTCTGGAGGTCTTGACTTGACTTTTTAACATCAGAAAGAGTCTATGAGGACATCATGTAGCTTTTAGACCATCTGGGTCCCTCTGACCAGAAAAAAGTTCAAAAGGTCCCATATGGACTACTGTGTGGCGGACTTGACTTGACTTTTTAATGTCAGAAAGAGTCTATGAGGACATCATGTAGCTTTTAGACCTTCTGGGGACCCTCTGAGCAGAAAAAAAGTTCAAAAGGTCCCATATGGACTACTGTCTGGAGGACCTGACTTGACTTTTTAACCTCAGAAAGAGTCTATGAGGACATCATGTAGCTTTTAGACCTTCTGGAGACCCTCTGAGCAGAAAAAAAGTTCAAAAGGTCACATATGGACTACTGTCTGCAGGACCTGACTTGACTTTTTAACATCAGAAAGAGTCTATGAGGACATCGTGTAGCTTTTAGACCTTCTGGGGACCCTCTGAGCAGAAATAAAGTTCAAAAGGTCCCATATGGACCACTGTCTGGAGGTCTTGACTTGACTTTTTAACATCAGAAAGAGTCTATGAGGACATCATGTAGCTTTTAGACCTTCTGGGTCCCTCTGACCAGAAAAAAGTTCAAAAGGTCCCATATGGACTACTGTGTGGCGGACTTGACTTTACTTTTTAATGTCAGAAAGAGTCTATGAGGATATCATGTAGCTTTTAGACCTTCTGTGGACACTCTGAGAAGAAAAAAAGTTCAAAAGGTCCCACATGGACTACTGTTTGGCGGACTTGACTTGACTTTTTAACATCAGAAAGAGTCTAAGAGGACATCATGTAGCTTTTAGACCTTCTGGGGACTCTCTGAGCAGAAAAAAAGTTCAAAAGGTCCCATATGGACTACTGTCTGGAGAACCTGACTTAACTTTTTAACATGAAATAGAGTCTATGAGGACATCATGTAGCTTTTAGACCTTCTGGGGACCCTCTGAGCAGAAAAAAGTTCAAAAGGTCCCATATGGACTACTGTCTGGAGCACCTGACTTGACTTTTTAACATCAGAAAGAGTCTATGAGGACATCATTTAGCTTTTAGACCTTCTGGGGACCCTCTGAGCAGAAAAAGAGTTCAAAAGGTCACATATGGACTACTGTCTGCAGGACCTGAATTGACTTTTTAACATCAGAAAGAGTCTATGAGGACATCATGTAGACCTTCTGGGGACCCTCTGAGCAGAAAAAAAGTTCAAAAGGTCTCATATGGACTACTGTCTGGCGAACTTGACTTGACTTTTTAACATCAGAAAGAGTCTATGAGGACATCATGTACCTTTTAGACCTTCTGGGGACCCTCTGAGCAGAAAAAAAGTTCAATAGGTCCCATATGGACTACTGTCTGGCGGACTTGACTTGACTTTTTAACATCAGAAAGAGTCTATGAGGACATTATGTAGCTTTTAGACCTTCTGGGGACCCTCTGAGTAGAAAAAATTTTCAAAAGGTCCCATATGGACTACTGTCTGCAGGACCTGACTTGACTTTTTAACATCAGAAAGAGTCTATGAGGACATCATGTAGCTTTTAGACCTTCTGGGGACCCTCTGAGCAGAAAAAAAGTTCAAAAGGTCCCATATGGACTACTGTGTGGCGGACTTGACATTTTAACATCAGAAAGAGTCTATGAGGACATCATGTAGCTTTTAGACCTTCTGGGGACCCTCAGAGCAAAAAAAAAAGTTCAAAAGGTCCCATATGGACTACTGTCTGGCGGACTTGACTTGACTTGATTTGCTTATTAACATCAGAAAGAGTCTGTAAGGACATCATGTAGCTTTAGACCTTCTGGGGACCCTCTGAGCAGAAAAAAAGTTCAAAAGGTCCCATATGGACTACTGTCTGGAGGACCTGACTTGACCTTTTAACATCAGAAAGAGTCTGTGATGACATCATGTAGCTTTTAGACCTTCTGGGGAGTCCTCTGAGCAGAAAAAAAGTTCAAAAGGTCCCATATGGACTACTGTCTGGCGGACTTGACTTGACTTGATTTGCTTATTAACATCAGAAAGAGTCTGTAAGGACATCATGTAGCTATTAGACCTTCTGGGGACCCTCTGAGCAGAAAAAAAGTTCAAAAGGTCCCATATGGACTACTGTCTGGAGGACCTTACTTGACTGTTTAACATAAGAAAGAGTCTTTGAGGACATCATGTAGCTTTTAGACCTTCTGGGGACCCTCTGAGCAGAAAAAAAGTTCAAAAGGTCACATATGGACTACTGTCTGCAGGACCTGACTTGACTTTTTAACATCAGTCTGTTGTGGCCAGTGCTGTGTTTTTTGCTGTGGTGTGCTGGGGCAGCTGAATGACAGCCAGGGAGGGGAACCGACTTGACAAATTTGTTAGGAAGTGTGTGTCAGTGCTGGGGAGGAGGGTGGACTCTGTAGGAGATTTGGTGGAGGGAAGAATGAGGAGCATGATGAAATCTATCCTTAGGAACAGGAGCCACCCACTGCATGACACTGTGGTTGCCCAGCAAAGCAGCCGCAGTGACCGATTCCTCTCCATGAGCTGTAGGACTGAGAGATATAGGAGGTCATTTGTTCCAGCCGCTATAAGACTGTATAACGGATCTAGGTGAAGTGCATTATTATTATTTACTACTAATGATAGTAGGTAGATAGATAGATAGTAGATTTAACTGTTATCATCTGTGTTTTTATGAGTGTATTGCGGTGAGAATGCTTGTTGGTAGTCTACACACACTATATGCTGCTGGACATCTGAATTTCCCCTGTGGGGATGAATAAAGGCATCAATCAATCAATCAATCAATCAGAAAGAGTCTATGAGGACATCATGTAGACCTCCTGGTGACCCTCTGAGCAGACAAAAAGTTCAAAAGGTCCCATATGGACTACTGTCTGGCGAACTTGACTTGACTTTTTAACATCAGAAAGAGTCTATGAGGACATCATGTAGCTTTTAGACCTTCTGGGGACCCTCTGAGGAGAAAAAAAGTTCAAAAGGTCCCATATGGACCACTGTCTGGAGGTCCTGACTTGACTTTTTAACATCAGAAAGAGTCTATGAGGACATCATGTAGCTTTTAGACCTTCTGGGGACCCTCTGAGCAGAAAAAAAGTTCAAAAGGTCCCATATGGACCACTGTCTGGAGGTACTGACTTGACTTTTTAACATCAGAAAGAGTCTATGAGGACATCATGTAGCTTTTAGACCTTCTGGGGACCCTCTGAGCAGAAAAAAAGTTCAAAAGGTCCCATATGAACTACTTTGTGGAGGACCTGACTTGACTTTTTAACATCAGAAAGAGTCTATGAGGACATCTGTAGCTTTTAGACCTTCTGGGGACCCTCTGAGCAGAAAAAAAGTTCAAAAGGTCCCATATGTACTACTGTCTGGCGGACTTGACTTGACTTGATTTGCTTATTAACATCAGAAAGAGTCTGTAAGGACATCATGTAGCTATTAGACCTTCTGTGGACCCTCTGAGCAGAAAAAAAGTTCAAAAGGTCCCATATGGACTACTGTCTGGCGGACTTTACTTGACTTTTTAACGTCAGAAAGAGCCTGTGAGGACATCATGTAGCTTTTAGACCTTCTGTGGACACTCTGAGCAGAAAAAAAGTTCAAAAGGTCCCATATGGACTACTGTCTGGCGGACTTGACTTGACTTTTTAACATCAGAAAGAGTCTATGAGGACAACATGTAGCTTTTAGACATTCTGGGGACCCTCTGTGCAGAAAAAAAGTTCAAAAGGTCCCATATGGACTACTGTCTGGAGAACCTGACTTGACTTTTTAACATCAGAAAGAGTCTATGAGGACATCATGTAGCTTTTAGACCTTCTGGGGACCCTCTGACCAGATAAACGTTCAAAAGGTCCCATATGGACTACTGTGTGGCGGACTTGACTTGACTTGATTTGCTTATTAACATCAGAAAGAGTCTGTAAGGACATCATGTAGCTATTAGACCTTCGGGGGACCCTCTGAGCAGAAAAAAAGTTCAAAAGGTCCCATATGGACTACTGTCTGGCGGATTTGACTTGACTTTTTAACATCACAAAGAGTCTTTGAGGACATCATGTAGCTTTTAGACCTTCTGGAGACCCTCTGAGCAGAAAAAAAGTTCAAAAGGTCCCATATGGATTACTGTCTTGAGCACCTGACTTGACTTTTTAACATCAGAAAGAGTCTATGAGGACATCATTTAGCTTTTAGACCTTCTGGGGACCCTCTGAGCAGAAAAAAAGTTCAAAAGGTCACATATGGACTACTGTCTGCAGGACCTTACTTGACTTTTTAACATCAGAAAGAGTCTATGAGGACATCATGTAGACCTTCTGGGGACCCTCTGAGCAGAAAAAAAGTTCAAAAGGTCCCATATGGACTACTGTCTGTCGAACTTGACTTGACTTTTTAACATCAGAAAGAGTCTATGAGGACATCATGTAGCTTTTAGACCTTCTGGGGACCCTCTGAGGAGAAATAAGGTTCAAAAGGTCCCATATGGACCACTGTCTGGAGGTCCTGACTTGACTTCTTAACATCAGAAAGAGTCTATGAGGACATCATGTAGCTTTTAGACCTTCTGGGGACCCTCTGAGCAGAAAAAAAGTTCAAAAGGTCCCATATGGACCACTGTCTGGAGGTCCTGACTTGACTTTTTAACATCAGAAAG
The DNA here is from genome assembly GCA_026230005.1 of Gila orcuttii. Taxonomy (NCBI): domain Eukaryota; kingdom Metazoa; phylum Chordata; class Actinopteri; order Cypriniformes; family Leuciscidae; genus Gila; species Gila orcuttii. Next base: position 35,974,948 of record JAPDVR010000005.1, on the reverse strand, counting down.
AGTCTATGAGGACATCATGTAGCTTTTAGACCTTCTGGGGACCCTCTGAGCAGAAAAAAAGTTCAAAAGGTCCCATATGGACCACTGTCTGGAGGTCCTGACTTGACATTTTAACATCAGAAAGACTCTATGAGGACATCATGTAGCTTTTAGACCTTCTGGGTCCCTCTGACCAGAAAAAGTTCAAAAGGTCCCATATGGACTACTGTCTGGAGAACCTGACTTGACTTTTTAACATCAAATAGAGTCTATGAGGACATCATGTAGCTTTTAGACCTTCTGGGGACCCTCTGAGCAGAAAAAAAGTTCAAAAGGTCCCATATGGACTACTGTCTGGAGCACCTGACTTGACTTTTTAACATCAGAAAGAGTCTATGAGGACATCATTTAGCTTTTAGACCTTCTGGGGACCCTCTGAGCAGAAAAAAAGTTCAAAAGGTCACATATGGACTACTGTGTGCAGGACCTGACTTGACTTTTTAACATCAGAAAGAGTCTATGAGGACATCATGTAGACCTTCTGGGGACCCTCTGAGCAGAAAAAAAATTCAAAAGGTCCCATATGGACTACTGTCTGGCGAACTTGACTTGACTTTTTAACATCAGAAAGAGTCTATGATTACATCATGTAGCTTTTAGACCTTCTGGGGACCCTCTGAGCAGAAAAAAAGTTCAAAAGGTCCCATATGGACTACTCTCTGGCGGACTTGACTTGACTTTTTAACAACAGAAAGAGTCTATGAGGACATCATGTAGCTTTTAGACCTTCTGGGGACCCTCTGAGCAGAAAAAAAGTTCAAAAGGTCCCATATGGACTACTGTCTGGAGGACCTGACTTGACTTTTTAACATCAGAAAGAGTCTATGAGGACATCATGTAGCTTTTAGACCTTCTGGAGACCCTCTGAGCAGAAAAAAAGTTCAAAAGGTCACATATGGACTACTGTCTGCAGGACCTGACTTGACTTTTTAACATCAGAAAGAGTCTATGAGGACATCATGTAGCTTTTAGACCTTCTGGGGACCCTGTGAGCAGAAAAAAAGTTCAAAAGGTCCCATATGGACCACTGTCTGGAGGTACTGACTTGACTTTTTAACATCAGAAAGAGTCTATGAGGACATCATGTAGCTTTTAGACCTCCTGGGGACACTCTGAGAAGAAAAAAAGTTCAAAAGGTCCCACATGGACTACTGTCTGGCGGACTTGACTTGACTTTTTAACATCAGAAAGAGTCTATGAGGACATCATGTAGCTTTTAGACCTTCTGGGGACCCTCTGAGCAGAAAAAAAGTTCAAAAGGTCCCATATGGACTACTGTCTGGAGGACCTGACTTGACTGTTTAACATAAGAAAGAGTCTTTGAGGACATCATGTAGCTTTTAGACCTTCTGGGGACCCTCTGAGCAGAAAAAAAGTTCAAAAGGTCCCATATTGACTACTGTCTTGAGCACCTGACTTGACTTTTTAACATCAGAAAGAGTCTATGAGGACATCATTTAGCTTTTAGACCTTCTGGGGACCCTCTGAGCAGAAAAAAAGTTCAAAAGGTCCCATATGGACAACTGTGTGGCGGACTTGACTTGACTTTTTAATGTCAGAAAGAGTCTATGAGGACATCATGTAGCTTTTAGACCTTCTGGGGACCCTCTGAGCAGAAAAAAAGTTCAAAAGGTCCCATATGGACTACTGTCTGGAGGACCTGACTTTACTTTTTAACATCAGAAAGAGTCTATGAGGACATCATGTAGCTTTTAGACCTTCTGGAGACCCTCTGAGCAGAAAAAAAGTTCAAAAGGTCACATATGGACTACTGTCTGCAGGACCTGACTTGACTTTTTAACATCAGAAAGAGTCTATGAGGACATCATGTTGCTTTTAGACCTTCTGGGGACCCTCTGAGCAGAAATAAAGTTCAAAAGGTCCCATATGGACCACTGTCTGGAGGTCTTGACTTGACTTTTTAACATCAGAAAGAGTCTATGCGGACATCATGTAGCTTTTAGACCTTCTGGGTCCCTCTGACCAGAAAAAAGTTCAAAAGGTCCCATATGGACTACTGTGTGGCGGACTTGACTTGACTTTTTAATGTCAGAAAGAGTCTATGAGGACATCATGTAGCTTTTAGACCTTCTGTGGACACTCTGAGAAGAAAAAAAGTTCAAAAGGTCCCACATGGACTACTGTTTGGCGGACTTGACTTGACTTTTTAACATCAGAAAGAGTCTAAGAGGACATCATGTAGCTTTTAGACCTTCTGGGGACCCTCTGAGCAGAAAAAAGTTCAAAAGGTCCCATATGGACTACTGTCTGGAGAACCTGACTTAACTTTTTAACATGAAATAGAGTCTATGAGGACATCATGTAGCTTTTAGACCTTCTGGGGACCCTCTGAGCAGAAAAAAGTTCAAAAGGTCCCATATGGACAACTGTCTGGAGCAACTGACTTGACTTTTTAACATCAGAAAGAGTCTATGAGGACATCATTTAGCTTTTAGACCTTCTGGGGACCCTCTGAGCAGAAAAAAAGTTCAAAAGGTCACATATGGACTACTGTCTGCAGGACCTGAATTGACTTTTTAACATCAGAAAGAGTCTATGAGGACATAATGTAGACCTTCTGGGGACCCTCTGAGCAGAAAAAAAGTTCAAAAGGTCCCATATGGACTACTGTCTGGCGAACTTGACTTGACTTTTTAACATCAGAAAGAGTCTATGAGGACATCATGTAACTTTTAGACCTTCTGGGGACCCTCTGAGCAGAAAAAAAGTTCAATAGGTCCCATATGGACTACTGTCTGGCGGACTTGACTTGACTTTTTAACATCAGAAAGAGTCTCTGAGGACATTATGTAGCTTTTAGACCTTCTAGGGACCCTCTGAGTAGAAAACATTTTCAAAAGGTCCCATATGGACTACTGTCTGGAGGACCTGACTTGACTCCTTAACATCAGAAAGAGTCTATGAGGACATCATGTAGCTTTTAGACCTTCCGGGGACCCTCTGAGCAGAAAAAAAGTTCAAAAGGTCCCATATGGACTACTGTCTGCAGGACCTGACTTGACTTTTTAACATCAGAAAGAGTCTATGAGGACATCATGTAGCTTTTAGACCTTCTGGGGACCCTCTGAGCAGAAAAAAAGTTCAAAAGGTCCCATATGGACTACTGTGTGGCGGACTTGACTTGACATTTTAACATCAGAAAGAGTCTATGAGGACATCATGTAGCTTTTAGACCTTCTGGGGACCCTCAGAGCAAAAAAAAAGTTCAAAAGGTCCCATATGGACTACTGTCTGGCGGACTTGACTTGACTTGATTTGCTTATTAACATCAGAAAGAGTCTGTAAGGACATCATGTAGCTTTAGACCTTCTGGGGACCCTCTGAGCAGAAAAAAAGTTCAAAAGGTCCCATATGGACTACTGTCTGGAGGACCTGACTTGACCTTTTAACATCAGAAAGAGTCTGTGATGACATCATGTAGCTTTTAGGCCTTCTGGGGACCCTCTGAGGAGAAAAAAAGTTCAAAAGGTCCCATGTGGACTACCGTGTGGAGGACCTGACTTTACTTTTTAACATCAGAAAGAGTCTATGAGGACATCATGTAGCTTTTAGACCTTCTGGGGAGTCCTCTGAGCAGAAAATAAGTTCAAAAGGTCCCATATGGACTACTGTCTGGCGGACTTGACTTGACTTGATTTGCTTATTAACATCAGAAAGAGTCTGTATGGACATCATGTAGCTATTAGACCTTCTGGGGACCCTCTGAGCAGAAAAAAAGTTCAAAAGGTCCCATATGGACTACTGTCTTGAGCACCTGACTTGACTTTTTAACATCAGAAAGAGTCTATGAGGACATCATTTAGCTTTTAGACCTTCTGGGGACCCTCTGAGCAGAAAAAAAGTTCAAAAGGTCACATATGGACTACTGTCTGCAGGACCTGACTTGACTTTTTAACATCAGTCTGTTGTGGCCAGTGCTGTGTTTTTTGCTGTGGTGTGCTGGGGCAGCTGTGTGACAGCCAGGGAGGGGAACCGACTTAACAAATTTGTTAGGAAGTGTGTGTCAGTGTTGGGGAGGAGGGTGGACTCTGTAGGAGATTTGGTGGAGGGAAGTTTGAGGAGCATGATGAAATCTATCCTTAGGAACAGGAGCCACCCACTGCATGACACTGTGGTTGCCCAGCAAAGCAGCCGCAGTGACCGATTCCTCTCCATGAGCTGTAGGACTGAGAGATATAGGAGGTCATTTGTTCCAGCCGCTATAAGACTGTATAACGGATCTAGGTGAAGTCCATTATTATTATTTACTACTAATGATAGTAGGTAGATAGATAGATAGTAGATTTAACTGTTATCATCTGTGTTTTTATGAGTGTATTGCGGTGAGAATGCTTGTTGGTAGTCTACACACACTATATGCTGCTGGACATCTGAATTTCCCCTGTGGGGATGAATAAAGGCATCAATCAATCAATCAATCAATCAATCAATCAGAAAGAGTCTATGAGGACATCATGTAGACCTCCTGGCGACCCTCTGAGCAGACAAAAAGTTCAAAAGGTCCCATATGGACTACTGTCTGGCGAACTTGACTTGACTTTTTAACATCAGAAATAGTCTATGAGGACATCATGTAGCTATTAGACCTTCTGGGGACCCTCTGAGGAGAAAAAAAGTTCAAAAGGTCCCATATGGACCACTGTCTGGAGGTCCTGACTTGACTTTTTAACATCAGAAAGAGTCTATGAGGACATCATGTAGCTTTTAGACCTTCTGGGGACCCTCTGAGCAGAAAAAAAGTTCAAAAGGTCCCATATGGACCACTGTCTGGAGGTCCTGACTTGACTTTTTAACATCAGAAAGACTCTATGAGGACATCATGTAGCTTTTAGACCTTCTGGGTCCCTCTGACCAGAAAAAAGTTCAAAAGGTCCCATATGGACTACTGTGTGGCGGACTTGACTTGACTTTTTAACGTCAGAAAGAGTCTATGAGGACATCATGTAGCTTTTAGACCTTCTGTGGACACTCTGAGAAGAAAAAAAGTTCAAAAGGTCCCACATGGACTACTGTCTGGCGGACTTGACTTGACTTTTTAACATCAGAAAGAGTCTATGAGGACATCATGTAGCTTTTAGACCTTCTGGGGACCCTCTGAGCAGAAAAAAAGTTCAAAAGGTCCCATATGGACTACTGTCTGGAGAACCTGACTTGACTTTTTAACATCAAATAGAGTCTATGAGGACATCATGTAGCTTTTAGACCTTCTGGGGACCCTCTAAGCAGAAAAAAAGTTCAAAAGGTCCCATATGGACTACTGTCTGGAGCACCTGACTTGACTTTTTAACATCAGAAAGAGTCTATGAGGACATCATTTAGCTTTTAGACCTTCTGGGGACCCTCTGAGTAGAAAAAAAGTTCAAAAGGTCACATATGGACTACTGTCTGCAGGACCTGACTTGACTTTTTAACATCAGAAAGAGTCTATGAGGACATCATGTAGACCTTCTGGGGACCCTCTGAGCAGAAAAAAAATTCAAAAGGTCCCATATGGACTACTGTCTGGCGAACTTGACTTGACTTTTTAACATCAGAAAGAGTCTATGATGACATCATGTAGCTTTTAGACCTTCTGGGGACACTCTGAGCAGAAAAAAGTTCAAAAGGTCCCATATGGACTACTGTCTGGCGGACTTGACTTGACTTTTTAACATCAGAAAGAGTCTATGAGGACATCATGTAGCTTTTAGACCTTCTGGGGACCCTGTGAGCAGAAAACAAGTTCAAAAGGTCCCATATGGACCACTGTCTGGAGGTACTGACTTGACTTTTTAACATCAGAAAGAGTCTATGAGGACATCATGTAGCTTTTAGACCTTCTGTGGACCCTCTGAGCAAAAAAAAAGTTCAAAAGGTCCCATATGAACTACTTTGTGGAGGATCTGACTTGACTTTTTAACATCAGAAAGAGTCTATGAGGACATCATGTAGCTTTTAGACCTTCTGTGGACCCTCTGAGCAGAAAAAAAGTTCAAAAGGTCCCATATGTACTACTGTCTGGCAGACTTGACTTGACTTGATTTCCTTTTTAACATCAGAAGGAGTCTGTAAGGACATCATGTAGCTTTAGACCTTCTGGGGACCCTCTGAGCAGAAAAAAAGTTAAAAAGGTCCCATATGGACTACTGTCTGGAGGACCTGACTTGACTTTTTAACATCGGAAAGAGTCTATGATGACATGCAGCTTTTGGGCCTTCTGGGGACTCTCTGAGGAGAAAAAAGTTCAAAAGATCCAATGTGGACTACTGTCTGGAGGACTTGACTTGACTTTTTAAAATCAGAAAGAGTCTATGAGGACATCATGTAGCTTTTAGACCTTCTGTGGACCCTCTGAGCAGAAAAAAAGTTCAAAAGGTCCCATTTGGACTACTGTCTGGCGGACTTGACTTGACTTTTTAACATCAGAAAGAGTCTATGAGGACATTATGTAGCTTTTAGACCTTCTGGGGACCCTCTGAGTAGAAAAATTTTTCAAAAGGTCCCATATGGACTACTGTCTGGAGGACCTGACTTGACTTTTTAACATCAGAAAGAGTCTATGAGGACATCATGTAGCTTTTAGACCTTCTGGGGACCCTCTGAGCAGAAAAAAAGTTCAAAAGGTCCCATATGGACTACTGTCTGCAGGACCTGACTTGACTTTTTAACATCAGAAAGAGTCTATGAGGACATCATGTAGCTTTTAGTACTTCTTGGGACCCTCTGAGCAGAAAAAAAGTTCAAAAGGTCCCATATGGACTACTTTGTGGAGGACCTGACTTGACTTTTTAACATCAGAAAGAGTCTATGAGGACATCATTTAGCTTTTAGACCTTCTGGGGACCCTCTGACCAGAAAAAAGTTCAAAAGGTCCCATATGGACTAGTGTCTGGCGGACTTGACTTGACTTTTTAACATCAGAAAGAGTCTATGAGGACATTATCTAGCTTTTAGACCTTCTGGGGACCCTCTGAGTAGAAAAAAATTTCAAAAGGTCCCATATGGACTACTGTCTGGAGGACCTGACTTGACTTCTTAACATCAGAAAGAGTCTATGAGGACATCATGTAGCTTTTAGACCTTCTGGGGACCCTGTGAGCAGAAAAAAAGTTCAAAAGGTCCCATATGGACCACTGTCTGGAGGTACTGACTTGACTTTTTAACATCAGAAAGAGTCTATGAGGACATCATGTAGCTTTTAGACCTTCTGGGGACCCTCTGAGCAGAAAAAAAGTTCAAAAGGTCCCATATGAACTACTTTGTGGAGGATCTGACTTGACTTTTTAACATCAGAAAGAGTCTATGAGGACATCATGTAGCTTTTAGACCTTCTGTGGACCCTCTGAGCAGAAAAAAAGTTCAAAAGGTCCCATATGTACTACTTTCTGGCAGACTTGACTTGACTTGATTTCCTTATTAACATCAGAAGGAGTCTGTAAGGACATCATGTAGCTTTAGACCTTCTGGGGACCCTCTGAGCAGAAAAAAAGTTAAAAAGGTCCCATATGGACTACTGTCTGGAGGACCTGACTTGACTTTTTAACATCGGAAAGAGTCTATGATGACATGTTGCTTTTGGGCCTTCTGGGGACTCTCTGAGGAGAAAAAAGTTCAAAAGATCCAATGTGGACTACTGTCTGGAGGACTTGACTTGACTTTTTAAAATCAGAAAGAGTCTATGAGGACATCATGTAGCTTTTAGACCTTCTGTGGACCCTCTGAGCAGAAAAAAAGTTCAAAAGGTCCCATATGGACTACTGTCTGCAGGACCTGACTTGACTTTTTAACATCAGAAAGAGTCTATGAGGACATCATGTAGACCTTCTGGGGACCCTCTGAGCAGAAAAAAAATTCAAAAGGTCCCATATGGACTACTGTCTGGCGAACTTGACTTGACTTTTTAACATCAGAAAGAGTCTATGATGACATCATGTAGCTTTTAGACCTTCTGGGGACCCTCTGAGCAGAAAAAAAGTTCAAAAGGTCCCATATGGACTACTGTCTGGCGGACTTGACTTGACTTTTTAACAACAGAAAGAGTCTATGAGGACATCATGTAGCTTTTAGACCTTCTGGGGACCCTCTGAGCAGAAAAAAAGTTCAAAAGGTCCCATATGGACTACTGTCTGGAGGACCTGACTTGACTTTTTAACATCAGAAAGAGTCTATGAGGACATCATGTAGCTTTTAGACCTTCTGGAGACCCTCTGAGCAGAAAAAAAGTTCAAAAGGTCACATATGGACTACTGTCTGCAGGACCTGACTTGACTTTTTAACATCAGAAAGAGTCTATGAGGACATCATGTAGCTTTTAGACCTTCTGGGGACCCTGTGAGCAGAAAACAAGTTCAAAAGGTCCCATATGGACCACTGTCTGGAGGTACTGACTAACTTTTTAACATCAGAAAGAGTCTATGAGGACATCATGTAGCTTTTAGACCTTCTGGGGACCCTCTGAGCAGAAAAAAAGTTCAAAAGGTCCCATATGAACTACTTTGTGGAGGATCTGACTTGACTTTTTAACATCAGAAAGAGTCTATGAGGACATCATGTAGCTTTTAGACCTTCTGTGGACCCTCTGAGCAGAAAAAAAGTTCAAAAGGTCCCATATGTACTACTGTCTGGCAGACTTGACTTGACTTGATTTCCTTATTAACATCAGAAGGAGTCTGTAAGGACATCATGTAGCTTTAGACCTTCTGGGGACCCTCTGAGCAGAAAAAAAGTTAAAAAGGTCCCATATGGACTACTGTCTGGAGGACCTGACTTGACTTTTTAACATCGGAAAGAGTCTATGATGACATGTAGCTTTTGGGCCTTCTGGGGACTCTCTGAGGAGAAAAAAGTTCAAAAGATCCAATGTGGACTACTGTCTGGAGGACTTGACTTGACTTTTTAAAATCAGAAAGAGTCTATGAGGACATCATGTAGCTTTTAGACCTTCTGTGGACCCTCTGAGCAGAAAAAAAGTTCAAAAGGTCCCATTTGGACTACTGTCTGGCGGACTTGACTTGACTTTTTAACATCAGAAAGAGTCTATGAGGACATTATGTAGCTTTTAGACCTTCTGGGGACCCTCTGAGTAGAAAAATTTTTCAAAAGGTCCCATATGGACTACTGTCTGGAGGACCTGACTTGACTTTTTAACATCAGAAAGAGTCTATGAGGACATCATGTAGCTTTTAGACCTTCTGGGGACCCTCTGAGCAGAAAAAAAGTTCAAAAGGTCCCATATGGACTACTGTCTGCAGGACCTGACTTGACTTTTTAACATCAGAAAGAGTCTATGAGGACATCATGTAGCTTTTAGTACTTCTTGGGACCCTCTGAGCAGAAAAAAAGTTCAAAAGGTCCCATATGGACTACTTTGTGGAGGACCTGACTTGACTTTATAACATCAGAAAGAGTCTATGAGGACATCATTTAGCTTTTAGACCTTCTGGGGACCCTCTGACCAGAAAAAAGTTCAAAAGGTCCCATATGGACTAGTGTCTGGCGGACTTGACTTGACTTTTTAACATCAGAAAGAGTCTATGAGGACATTATGTAGCTTTTAGACCTTCTGGGGACCCTCTGAGTAGAAAAAAATTTCAAAAGGTCCCATATGGACTACTGTCTGGAGGACCTGACTTGACTTCTTAACATCAGAAAGAGTCTATGAGGACATCATGTAGGTTTTAGACCTTCTGGGGACCCTGTGAGCAGAAAAAAAGTTCAAAAGGTCCCATATGGACCACTGTCTGGAGGTACTGACTTGACTTTTTAACATCAGAAAGAGTCTATGAGGACATCATGTAGCTTTTAGACCTTCTGGGGACCCTCTGAGCAGAAAAAAAGTTCAAAAGGTCCCATATGAACTACTTTGTGGAGGATCTGACTTGACTTTTTAACATCAGAAAGAGTCTATGAGGACATCATGTAGCTTTTAGACCTTCTGTGGACCCTCTGAGCAGAAAAAAAGTTCAAAAGGTCCCATATGTACTACTGTCTGGCAGACTTGACTTGATTTCCTTATTAACATCAGAAGGAGTCTGTAAGGACATCATGTAGCTTTAGACCTTCTGGGGACCCTCTGAGCAGAAAAAAAGTTAAAAAGGTCCCATATGGACTACTGTCTGGAGGACCTGACTTGACTTTTTAACATCGGAAAGAGTCTATGATGACATGTAGCTTTTGGGCCTTCTGGGGACTCTCTGAGGAGAAAAAAGTTCAAAAGATCCAATGTGGACTACTGTCTGGAGGACTTGACTTGACTTTTTAAAATCAGAAAGAGTCTATGAGGACATCATGTAGCTTTTAGACCTTCTGTGGACCCTCTGAGCAGAAAAAAAGTTCAAAAGGTCCCATATGGACTACTGTCTGCAGGACCTGACTTGACTTTTTAACATCAGAAAGAGTCTATGAGGACATCATGTAGCTTTTAGTACTTCTTGGGACCCTCTGAGCAGAAAAAAAGTTCAAAAGGTCCCATATGGACTACTTTGTGGAGGACCTGACTTGACTTTTTAACATCAGAAAGAGTCTATGAGGACATCTTTTAGCTTTTAGACCTTCTGGGGACCCTCTGACCAGAAAAAAGTTCAAAAGGTCCCATATGGACTACTGTCTGGCGGACTTGACTTGACTTTTTAACATCAGAAAGAGTCTATGAGGACATTATGTAGCTTTTAGACCTTCTGGGGACCCTCTGAGTAGAAAAAAATTTCAAAAGGTCCCATATGGACTACTGTCTGGAGGACCTGACTTGACTTCTTAACATCAGAAAGAGTCTATGAGGACATCATGTAGCTTTTAGACCTTCCGGGGACCCTCTGAGCAGAAAAAAAGTTCAAAAGGTCCCATATGGACTACTGTCTGCAGGACCTGACTTGACTTTTTAACATCAGAAAGAGTCTATGAGGACATCATGTAGCTTTTAGACCTTCTGGGGACCCTCTGAGCAGAAAAAAAGTTCAAAAGGTCCCATATGGACTACTGTGTGGCGGACTTGACTTGACGTTTTAACATCAGAAAGAGTCTATGAGGACATCATGTAGCTTTTAGACCTTCTGGGGACCCTCAGAGCAAAAAAAAAGTTCAAAAGGTCCCATATGGACTACTGTCTGGCGGACTTGACTTGACTTGATTTGCTTATTAACATCAGAAAGAGTCTGTAAGGACATCATGTAGCTTTAGACCTTCTGGGGACCCTCTGAGCAGAAAAAAAGTTCAAAAGGTCCCATATGGACTACTGTCTGGAGGACCTGACTTGACCTTTTAACATCAGAAAGAGTCTGTGATGACATCATGTAGCTTTTAGGCCTTCTGGGGACCCTCTGAGGAGAAAAAAAGTTCAAAAGGTCCCATGTGGACTACCGTGTGGAGGACCTGACTTTACTTTTTAACATCAGAAAGAGTCTATGAGGACATCATGTAGCTTTTAGACCTTCTGGGGAGTCCTCTGAGCAGAAAAAAAGTTCAAAAGGTCCCATATGGACTACTGTCTGGCGGACTTGACTTGACTTGATTTGCTTATTAACATCAGAAAGAGTCTGTATGGACATCATGTAGCTATTAGACCTTCTGGGGACCCTCTGAGCAGAAAAAAAGTTCAAAAGGTCCCATATGGACTACTGTCTTGAGCACCTGACTTGACTTTTTAACATCAGAAAGAGTCTATGAGGACATCATTTAGCTTTTAGACCTTCTGGGGACCCTCTGAGCAGAAAAAAAGTTCAAAAGGTCACATATGGACTACTGTCTGCAGGACCTGACTTGACTTTTTAACATCAGTCTGTTGTGGCCAGTGCTGTGTTTTTTGCTGTGGTGTGCTGGGGCAGCTGTATGACAGCCAGGGAGGGGAACCGACTTAACAAATTTGTTAGGAAGTGTGTGTCAGTGTTGGGGAGGAGGGTGGACTCTGTAGGAGATTTGGTGGAGGGAAGTTTGAGGAGCATGATGAAATCTATCCTTAGGAACAGGAGCCACCCACTGCATGACACTGTGGTTGCCCAGCAAAGCAGCCGCAGTGACCGATTCCTCTCCATGAGCTGTAGGACTGAGAGATATAGGAGGTCATTTGTTCCAGCCGCTATAAGACTGTATAACGGATCTAGGTGAAGTCCATTATTATTATTTACTACTAATGATAGTAGGTAGATAGATAGATAGTAGATTTAACTGTTATCATCTGTGTTTTTATGAGTGTATTGCGGTGAGAATGCTTGTTGGTAGTCTACACACACTATATGCTGCTGGACATCTGAATTTCCCCTGTGGGGATGAATAAAGGCATCAATCAATCAATCAATCAATCAATCAGAAAGAGTCTATGAGGACATCATGTAGACCTCCTGGCGACCCTCTGAGCAGACAAAAAGTTCAAAAGGTCCCATATGGACTACTGTCTGGCGAACTTGACTTGACTTTTTAACATCAGAAAGAGTCTATGAGGACATCATGTAGCTATTAGACCTTCTGGGGACCCTCTGAGGAGAAAAAAAGTTCAAAAGGTCCCATATGGACCACTGTCTGGAGGTCCTGACTTGACTTTTTAACATCAGAAAGAGTCTATGAGGACATCATGTAGCTTTTAGACCTTCTGGGGACCCTCTGAGCAGAAAAAAAGTTCAAAAGGTCCCATATGGACCACTGTCTGGAGGTCCTGACTTGACTTTTTAACATCAGAAAGACTCTATGAGGACATCATGTAGCTTTTAGACCTTCTGGGTCCCTCTGACCAGAAAAAAGTTCAAAAGGTCCCATATGGACTACTGTGTGGCGGACTTGACTTGACTTTTTAACGTCAGAAAGAGTCTATGAGGACATCATGTAGCTTTTAGACCTTCTGTGGACACTCTGAGAAGAAAAAAAGTTCAAAAGGTCCCACATGGACTACTGTCTGGCGGACTTGACTTAACTTTTTAACATCAGAAAGAGTCTATGAGGACATCATGTAGCTTTTAGACCTTCTGGGGACCCTCTGAGCAGAAAAAAAGTTCAAAAGGTCCCAAATGGACTACTGTCTGGAGAACCTGACTTGACTTTTTAACATCAAATAGAGTCTATAAGGACATCATGTAGCTTTTAGACCTTCTGGGGACCCTCTGAGCAGAAAAAAAGTTCAAAAGGTCCCATATGGACTACTGTCTGGAGCACCTGACTTGACTTTTTAACATCAGAAAGAGTCTATGAGGACATCATTTAGCTTTTAGACCTTCTGGGGACCCTCTGAGCAGAAAAAAAGTTCAAAAGGTCACATATGGACTACTGTCTGCAGGACCTGACTTGACTTTTTAACATCAGAAAGAGTCTATGAGGACATCATGTAGACCTTCTGGGGACCCTCTGAGCAGAAAAAAAATTCAAAAGGTCCCATATGGACTACTGTCTGGCGAACTTGACTTGACTTTTTAACATCAGAAAGAGTCTATGATGACATCATGTAGCTTTTAGACCTTCTGGGGACCCTCTGAGCAGAAAAAAAGTTCAAAAGGTCCCATATGGACTACTGTCTGGCGGACTTGACTTGACTTTTTAACAACAGAAAGAGTCTATGAGGACATCATGTAGCTTTTAGACCTTCTGGGGACCCTCTGAGCAGAAAAAAAGTTCAAAAGGTCCCATATGGACTACTGTCTGGAGGACCTGACTTGACTTTTTAACATCAGAAAGAGTCTATGAGGACATCATGTAGCTTTTAGACCTTCTGGAGACCCTCTGAGCAGAAAAAAAGTTCAAAAGGTCACATATGGACTACTGTCTGCAGGACCTGACTTGACTTTTTAACATCAGAAAGAGTCTATGAGGACATCATGTAGCTTTTAGACCTTCTGGGGACCCTGTGAGCAGAAAACAAGTTCAAAAGGTCCCATATGGACCACTGTCTGGAGGTACTGACTTGACTTTTTAACATCAGAAAGAGTCTATGAGGACATCATGTAGCTTTTAGACCTTCTGGGGACCCTCTGAGCAGAAAAAAAGTTCAAAAGGTCCCATATGAACTACTTTGTGGAGGATCTGACTTGACTTTTTAACATCAGAAAGAGTCTATGAGGACATCATGTAGCTTTTAGACCTTCTGTGGACCCTCTGAGCAGAAAAAAAGATCAAAAGGTCCCATATGTACTACTGTCTGGCAGACTTGACTTGACTTGATTTCCTTATTAACATCAGAAGGAGTCTCTAAGGACATCATGTAGCTTTAGACCTTCTGGGGACCCTCTGAGCAGAAAAAAAGTTAAAAAGGTCCCATATGGACTACTGTCTGGAGGACCTGACTTGACTTTTTAACATCGGAAAGAGTCTATGATGACATGTAGCTTTTGGGCCTTCTGGGGACTCTCTGAGGAGAAAAAAGTTCAAAAGATCCAATGTGGACTACTGTCTGGAGGACTTGACTTGACTTTTTAAAATCAGAAAGAGTCTATGAGGACATCATGTAGCTTTTAGACCTTCTGTGGACCCTCTGAGCAGAAAAAAAGTTCAAAAGGTCCCATTTGGACTACTGTCTGGCGGACTTGACTTGACTTTTTAACATCAGAAAGAGTCTATGAGGACATTATGTAGCTTTTAGACCTTCTGGGGACCCTCTGAGTAGAAAAATTTTTCAAAAGGTCCCATATGGACTACTGTCTGGAGGACCTAACTTGACTTTTTAACATCAGAAAGAGTCTATGAGGACATCATGTAGCTTTTAGACCTTCTGGGGACCCTCTGAGCAGAAAAAAAGTTCAAAAGGTCTCATATGGACTACTGTCTGCAGGACCTGACTTGACTTTTTAACATCAGAAAGAGTCTATGAGGACATCATGTAGCTTTTAGTACTTCTTGGGACCCTCTGAGCAGAAAAAAAGTTCAAAAGGTCCCATATGGACTACTTTGTGGAGGACCTGACTTGACTTTTTAACATCAGAAAGAGTCTATGAGGACATCATTTAGCTTTTAGACCTTCTGGGGACCCTCTGACCAGAAAAAAGTTCAAAAGGTCCCATATGGACTAGTGTCTGGCGGACTTGACTTGACTTTTTAACATCAGAAAGAGTCTATGAGGACATTATGTAGCTTTTAGACCTTCTGGGGACCCTCTGAGTAGAAAAAAATTTCAAAAGGTCCCATATGGACTACTGTCTGGAGGACCTGACTTGACTTCTTAACATCAGAAAGAGTCTATGAGGACATCATGTAGCTTTTAGACCTTCTGGGGACCCTGTGAGCAGAAAAAAAGTTCAAAAGGTCCCATATGGACCACTGTCTGGAGGTACTGACTTGACTTTTTAACATCAGAAAGAGTCTATGAGGACATCATGTAGCTTTTAGACCTTCTGGGGACCCTCTGAGCAGAAAAAAAGTTCAAAAGGTCCCATATGAACTACTTTGTGGAGGATCTGACTTGACTTTTTAACATCAGAAAGAGTCTATGAGGACATCATGTAGCTTTTAGACCTTCTGTGGACCCTCTGAGCAGAAAAAAAGTTCAAAAGGTCCCATATGTACTACTGTCTGGCAGACTTGACTTGACTTGATTTCCTTATTAACATCAGAAGGAGTCTGTAAGGACATCATGTAGCTTTAGACCTTCTGGGGACCCTCTGAGCAGAAAAAAAGTTAAAAAGGTCCCATATGGACTACTGTCTGGAGGACCTGACTTGACTTTTTAACATCGGAAAGAGTCTATGATGACATGTAGCTTTTGGGCCTTCTGGGGACTCTCTGAGGAGAAAAAAGTTCAAAAGATCCAATGTGGACTACTGTCTGGAGTACTTGACTTGACTTTTTAAAATCAGAAAGAGTCTATGAGGACATCATGTAGACCTCCTGGCGACCCTCTGAGCAGACAAAAAGTTCAAAAGGTCCCATATGGACTACTGTCTGGCGAACTTGACTTGACTTTTTAACATCAGAAAGAGTCTATGAGGACATCATGTAGCTTTTAGACCTTCTGGGGACCCTCTGAGGAGAAAAAAAGTTCAAAAGGTCCCATATGGACCACTGTCTGGAGGTCCTGACTTGACTTTTTAACATCAGAAAGAGTCTATGAGGACATCATGTAGCTTTTAGACCTTCTGGGGACCCTCTGAGCAGAAAAAAAGTTCAAAAGGTCCCATATGGACCACTGTCTGGAGGTCCTGACTTGACTTTTTAACATCAGAAAGACTCTATGAGGACATCATGTAGCTTTTCGACCTTCTGGGTCCCTCTGACCAGAAAAAAGTTCAAAAGGTCCCATATGGACTACTGTGTGGCGGACTTGACTTGACTTTTTAACGTCAGAAAGAGTCTATGAGGACATCATGTAGCTTTTAGACCTTCTGTGGACACTCTGAGAAGAAAAAAAGTTCAAAAGGTCCCACATGGACAACTGTCTGGCGGACTTGACTTGACTTTTTAACATCAGAAAGAGTCTATGAGGACATCATGTAGCTTTTAGACCTTCTGGGGACCCTCTGAGCAGAAAAAAAGTTCAAAAGGTCACATATGGACTACTGTCTGCAGGACCTGACTTGACTTTTTAACATCAGAAAGAGTCTATGAGGACATCATGTAGACCTTCTGGGGACCCTCTGAGCAGAAAAAAAATTCAAAAGGTCCCATATGGACTACTGTCTGGCGAACTTGACTTGACTTTTTAACATCAGAAAGAGTCTATGATGACATCATGTAGCTTTTAAACCTTCTGGGGACCCTCTGAGCAGAAAAAAAGTTCAAAAGGTCCCATATGGACTACTGTCTGGAGGACCTGACTTGACTTCTTAACATCAGAAAGAGTCTATGAGGACATCATGTAGCTTTTAGACCTTCCGGGGACCCTCTGAGCAGAAAAAAAGTTCAAAAGGTCCCATATGGACTACTGTCTGCAGGACCTGACTTGACTTTTTAACATCAGAAAGAGTCTATGAGGACATCATGTAGCTTTTAGACCTTCTGGGGACCCTCTGAGCAGAAAAAAAGTTCAAAAGGTCCCATATGGACTACTGTGTGGCGGACTTGACTTGACGTTTTAACATCAGAAAGAGTCTATGAGGACATCATGTAGCTTTTAGACCTTCTGGGGACCCTCAGAGCAAAAAAAAAGTTCAAAAGGTCCCATATGGACTACTGTCTGGCGGACTTGACTTGACTTGATTTGCTTATTAACATCAGAAAGAGTCTGTAAGGACATCATGTAGCTTTAGACCTTCTGGGGACCCTCTGAGCAGAAAAAAAGTTCAAAAGGTCCCATATGGACTACTGTCTGGAGGACCTGACTTGACCTTTTAACATCAGAAAGAGTCTGTGATGACATCATGTAGCTTTTAGGCCTTCTGGGGACCCTCTGAGGAGAAAAAAAGTTCAAAAGGTCCCATGTGGACTACCGTGTGGAGGACCTGACTTTACTTTTTAACATCAGAAAGAGTCTATGAGGACATCATGTAGCTTTTAGACCTTCTGGGGAGTCCTCTGAGCAGAAAAAAAGTTCAAAAGGTCCCATATGGACTACTGTCTGGCGGACTTGACTTGACTTGATTTGCTTATTAACATCAGAAAGAGTCTGTATGGACATCATGTAGCTATTAGACCTTCTGGGGACCCTCTGAGCAGAAAAAAAGTTCAAAAGGTCCCATATGGACTACTGTCTTGAGCACCTGACTTGACTTTTTAACATCAGAAAGAGTCTATGAGGACATCATTTAGCTTTTAGACCTTCTGGGGACCCTCTGAGCAGAAAAAAAGTTCAAAAGGTCACATATGGACTACTGTCTGCAGGACCTGACTTGACTTTTTAACATCAGTCTGTTGTGGCCAGTGCTGTGTTTTTTGCTGTGGTGTGCTGGGGCAGCTGTATGACAGCCAGGGAGGGGAACCGACTTAACAAATTTGTTAGGAAGTGTGTGTCAGTGTTGGGGAGGAGGGTGGACTCTGTAGGAGATTTGGTGGAGGGAAGTTTGAGGAGCATGATGAAATCTATCCTTAGGAACAGGAGCCACCCACTGCATGACACTGTGGTTGCCCAGCAAAGCAGCCGCAGTGACCGATTCCTCTCCATGAGCTGTAGGACTGAGAGATATAGGAGGTCATTTGTTCCAGCCGCTATAAGACTGTATAACGGATCTAGGTGAAGTCCATTATTATTATTTACTACTAATGATAGTAGGTAGATAGATAGATAGTAGATTTAACTGTTATCATCTGTGTTTTTATGAGTGTATTGCGGTGAGAATGCTTGTTGGTAGTCTACACACACTATATGCTGCTGGACATCTGAATTTCCCCTGTGGGGATGAATAAAGGCATCAATCAATCAATCAATCAATCAATCAGAAAGAGTCTATGAGGACATCATGTAGACCTCCTGGCGACCCTCTGAGCAGACAAAAAGTTCAAAAGGTCCCATATGGACTACTGTCTGGCGAACTTGACTTGACTTTTTAACATCAGAAAGAGTCTATGAGGACATCATGTAGCTATTAGACCTTCTGGGGACCCTCTGAGGA
The DNA here is from genome assembly GCA_026230005.1 of Gila orcuttii. Taxonomy (NCBI): domain Eukaryota; kingdom Metazoa; phylum Chordata; class Actinopteri; order Cypriniformes; family Leuciscidae; genus Gila; species Gila orcuttii. Next base: position 35,956,457 of record JAPDVR010000005.1, on the reverse strand, counting down.
GAAAAAAAGTTCAAAAGGTCCCATATGGACCACTGTCTGGAGGTCCTGACTTGACTTTTTAACATCAGAAAGAGTCTATGAGGACATCATGTAGCTTTTAGACCTTCTGGGGACCCTCTGAGCAGAAAAAAAGTTCAAAAGGTCCCATATGGACCACTGTCTGGAGGTCCTGACTTGACTTTTTAACATCAGAAAGACTCTATGAGGACATCATGTAGCTTTTAGACCTTCTGGGTCCCTCTGACCAGAAAAAAGTTCAAAAGGTCCCATATGGACTACTGTGTGGCGGACTTGACTTGACTTTTTAACGTCAGAAAGAGTCTATGAGGACATCATGTAGCTTTTAGACCTTCTGTGGACACTCTGAGAAGAAAAAAAGTTCAAAAGGTCCCACATGGACTACTGTCTGGCGGACTTGACTTAACTTTTTAACATCAGAAAGAGTCTATGAGGACATCATGTAGCTTTTAGACCTTCTGGGGACCCTCTGAGCAGAAAAAAAGTTCAAAAGGTCCCATATGGACTACTGTCTGGAGAACCTGACTTGACTTTTTAACATCAAATAGAGTCTATGAGGACATCATGTAGCTTTTAGACCTTCTGGGGACCCTCTGAGCAGAAAAAAAGTTCAAAAGGTCCCATATGGACCACTGTCTGGAGGTCCTGACTTGACTTTTTAACATCAGAAAGAGTCTATGAGGACATCATGTAGCTTTTAGACCTTCTGGGGACCCTCTGAGCAGAAAAAAAGTTCAAAAGGTCCCATATGGACCACTGTCTGGAGGTCCTGACTTGACTTTTTAACATCAGAAAGACTCTATGAGGACATCATGTAGCTTTTAGACCTTCTGGGTCCCTCTGACCAGAAAAAAGTTCAAAAGGTCCCATATGGACTACTGTGTGGCGGACTTGACTTGACTTTTTAACGTCAGAAAGAGTCTATGAGGACATCATGTAGCTTTTAGACCTTCTGTGGACACTCTGAGAAGAAAAAAAGTTCAAAAGGTCCCACATGGACTACTGTCTGGCGGACTTGACTTAACTTTTTAACATCAGAAAGAGTCTATGAGGACATCATGTAGCTTTTAGACCTTCTGGGGACCCTCTGAGCAGAAAAAAAGTTCAAAAGGTCCCAAATGGACTACTGTCTGGAGAACCTGACTTGACTTTTTAACATCAAATAGAGTCTATGAGGACATCATGTAGCTTTTAGACCTTCTGGGGACCCTCTGAGCAGAAAAAAAGTTCAAAAGGTCCCATATGGACTACTGTCTGGAGCACCTGACTTGACTTTTTAACATCAGAAAGAGTCTATGAGGACATCATTTAGCTTTTAGACCTTCTGGGGACCCTCTGAGCAGAAAAAAAGTTCAAAAGGTCACATATGGACTACTGTCTGCAGGACCTGACTTGACTTTTTAACATCAGAAAGAGTCTATGAGGACATCATGTAGACCTTCTGGGGACCCTCTGAGCAGAAAAAAAATTCAAAAGGTCCCATATGGACTACTGTCTGGCGAACTTGACTTGACTTTTTAACATCAGAAAGAGTCTATGATGACATCATGTAGCTTTTAGACCTTCTGGGGACCCTCTGAGCAGAAAAAAAGTTCAAAAGGTCCCATATGGACTACTGTCTGGCGGACTTGACTTGACTTTTTAACAACAGAAAGAGTCTATGAGGACATCATGTAGCTTTTAGACCTTCTGGGGACCCTCTGAGCAGAAAAAAAGTTCAAAAGGTCCCATATGGACTACTGTCTGGAGGACCTGACTTGACTTTTTAACATCAGAAAGAGTCTATGAGGACATCATGTAGCTTTTAGACCTTCTGGAGACCCTCTGAGCAGAAAAAAAGTTCAAAAGGTCACATATGGACTACTGTCTGCAGGACCTGACTTGACTTTTTAACATCAGAAAGAGTCTATGAGGACATCATGTAGCTTTTAGACCTTCTGGGGACCCTGTGAGCAGAAAACAAGTTCAAAAGGTCCCATATGGACCACTGTCTGGAGGTACTGACTTGACTTTTTAACATCAGAAAGAGTCTATGAGGACATCATGTAGCTTTTAGACCTTCTGGGGACCCTCTGAGCAGAAAAAAAGTTCAAAAGGTCCCATATGAACTACTTTGTGGAGGATCTGACTTGACTTTTTAACATCAGAAAGAGTCTATGAGGACATCATGTAGCTTTTAGACCTTCTGTGGACCCTCTGAGCAGAAAAAAAGATCAAAAGGTCCCATATGTACTACTGTCTGGCAGACTTGACTTGACTTGATTTCCTTATTAACATCAGAAGGAGTCTCTAAGGACATCATGTAGCTTTAGACCTTCTGGGGACCCTCTGAGCAGAAAAAAAGTTAAAAAGGTCCCATATGGACTACTGTCTGGAGGACCTGACTTGACTTTTTAACATCGGAGAGAGTCTATGATGACATGTAGCTTTTGGGCCTTCTGGGGACTCTCTGAGGAGAAAAAAGTTCAAAAGATCCAATGTGGACTACTGTCTGGAGGACTTGACTTGACTTTTTAAAATCAGAAAGAGTCTATGAGGACATCATGTAGCTTTTAGACCTTCTGTGGACCCTCTGAGCAGAAAAAAAGTTCAAAAGGTCCCATTTGGACTACTGTCTGGCGGACTTGACTTGACTTTTTAACATCAGAAAGAGTCTATGAGGACATTATGTAGCTTTTAGACCTTCTGGGGACCCTCTGAGTAGAAAAATTTTTCAAAAGGTCCCATATGGACTACTGTCTGGAGGACCTAACTTGACTTTTTAACATCAGAAAGAGTCTATGAGGACATCATGTAGCTTTTAGACCTTCTGGGGACCCTCTGAGCAGAAAAAAAGTTCAAAAGGTCTCATATGGACTACTGTCTGCAGGACCTGACTTGACTTTTTAACATCAGAAAGAGTCTATGAGGACATCATGTAGCTTTTAGTACTTCTTGGGACCCTCTGAGCAGAAAAAAAGTTCAAAAGGTCCCATATGGACTACTTTGTGGAGGACATGACTTGACTTTTTAACATCAGAAAGAGTCTATGAGGACATCATTTAGCTTTTAGACCTTCTGGGGACCCTCTGACCAGAAAAAAGTTCAAAAGGTCCCATATGGACTAGTGTCTGGCGGACTTGACTTGACTTTTTAACATCAGAAAGAGTCTATGAGGACATTATGTAGCTTTTAGACCTTCTGGGGACCCTCTGAGTAGAAAAAAATTTCAAAAGGTCCCATATGGACTACTGTCTGGAGGACCTGACTTGACTTCTTAACATCAGAAAGAGTCTATGAGGACATCATGTAGCTTTTAGACCTTCTGGGGACCCTGTGAGCAGAAAAAAAGTTCAAAAGGTCCCATATGGACCACTGTCTGGAGGTACTGACTTGACTTTTTAACATCAGAAAGAGTCTATGAGGACATCATGTAGCTTTTAGACCTTCTGGGGACCCTCTGAGCAGAAAAAAAGTTCAAAAGGTCCCATATGAACTACTTTGTGGAGGATCTGACTTGACTTTTTAACATCAGAAAGAGTCTATGAGGACATCATGTAGCTTTTAGACCTTCTGTGGACCCTCTGAGCAGAAAAAAAGTTCAAAAGGTCCCATATGTACTACTGTCTGGCAGACTTGACTTGACTTGATTTCCTTATTAACATCAGAAGGAGTCTGTAAGGACATCATGTAGCTTTAGACCTTCTGGGGACCCTCTGAGCAGAAAAAAAGTTAAAAAGGTCCCATATGGACTACTGTCTGGAGGACCTGACTTGACTTTTTAACATCGGAAAGAGTCTATGATGACATGTAGCTTTTGGGCCTTCTGGGGACTCTCTGAGGAGAAAAAAGTTCAAAAGATCCAATGTGGACTACTGTCTGGAGTACTTGACTTGACTTTTTAAAATCAGAAAGAGTCTATGAGGACATCATGTAGACCTCCTGGCGACCCTCTGAGCAGACAAAAAGTTCAAAAGGTCCCATATGGACTACTGTCTGGCGAACTTGACTTGACTTTTTAACATCAGAAAGAGTCTATGAGGACATCATGTAGCTTTTAGACCTTCTGGGGACCCTCTGAGGAGAAAAAAAGTTCAAAAGGTCCCATATGGACCACTGTCTGGAGGTCCTGACTTGACTTTTTAACATCAGAAAGAGTCTATGAGGACATCATGTAGCTTTTAGACCTTCTGTGGACCCTCTGAGCAGAAAAAAAGTTCAAAAGGTCCCATTTGGACTACTGTCTGGCGGACTTGACTTGACTTTTTAACATCAGAAAGAGTCTATGAGGACATTATGTAGCTTTTAGACCTTCTGGGGACCCTCTGAGTAGAAAAATTTTTCAAAAGGTCCCATATGGACTACTGTCTGGAGGACCTAACTTGACTTTTTAACATCAGAAAGAGTCTATGAGGACATCATGTAGCTTTTAGACCTTCTGGGGACCCTCTGAGCAGAAAAAAAGTTCAAAAGGTCTCATATGGACTACTGTCTGCAGGACCTGACTTGACTTTTTAACATCAGAAAGAGTCTATGAGGACATCATGTAGCTTTTAGTACTTCTTGGGACCCTCTGAGCAGAAAAAAAGTTCAAAAGGTCCCATATGGACTACTTTGTGGAGGACATGACTTGACTTTTTAACATCAGAAAGAGTCTATGAGGACATCATTTAGCTTTTAGACCTTCTGGGGACCCTCTGACCAGAAAAAAGTTCAAAAGGTCCCATATGGACTAGTGTCTGGCGGACTTGACTTGACTTTTTAACATCAGAAAGAGTCTATGAGGACATTATGTAGCTTTTAGACCTTCTGGGGACCCTCTGAGTAGAAAAAAATTTCAAAAGGTCCCATATGGACTACTGTCTGGAGGACCTGACTTGACTTCTTAACATCAGAAAGAGTCTATGAGGACATCATGTAGCTTTTAGACCTTCTGGGGACCCTGTGAGCAGAAAAAAAGTTCAAAAGGTCCCATATGGACCACTGTCTGGAGGTACTGACTTGACTTTTTAACATCAGAAAGAGTCTATGAGGACATCATGTAGCTTTTAGACCTTCTGGGGACCCTCTGAGCAGAAAAAAAGTTCAAAAGGTCCCATATGAACTACTTTGTGGAGGATCTGACTTGACTTTTTAACATCAGAAAGAGTCTATGAGGACATCATGTAGCTTTTAGACCTTCTGTGGACCCTCTGAGCAGAAAAAAAGTTCAAAAGGTCCCATATGTACTACTGTCTGGCAGACTTGACTTGACTTGATTTCCTTATTAACATCAGAAGGAGTCTGTAAGGACATCATGTAGCTTTAGACCTTCTGGGGACCCTCTGAGCAGAAAAAAAGTTAAAAAGGTCCCATATGGACTACTGTCTGGAGTACCTGACTTGTCTTTTTAACATCGGAAAGAGTCTATGATGACATGTAGCTTTTGGGCCTTCTGGGGACTCTCTGAGGAGAAAAAAGTTCAAAAGGTCCCATATGGACTACTGTCTGGCGAACTTGACTTGACTTTTTAACATCAGAAAGAGTCTATGAGGACATCATGTAGCTTTTAGACCTTCTGGGGACCCTGTGAGCAGAAAACAAGTTCAAAAGGTCCCATATGGACCACTGTCTGGAGGTACTGACTTGACTTTTTAACATCAGAAAGAGTCTATGAGGACATCATGTAGCTTTTAGACCTTCTGGGGACCCTCTGAGCAGAAAAAAAGTTCAAAAGGTCCCATATGAACTACTTTGTGGAGGATCTGACTTGACTTTTTAACATCAGAAAGAGTCTATGAGGACATCATGTAGCTTTTAGACCTTCTGTGGACCCTCTGAGCAGAAAAAAAGATCAAAAGGTCCCATATGTACTACTGTCTGGCAGACTTGACTTGACTTGATTTCCTTATTAACATCAGAAGGAGTCTCTAAGGACATCATGTAGCTTTAGACCTTCTGGGGACCCTCTGAGCAGAAAAAAAGTTAAAAAGGTCCCATATGGACTACTGTCTGGAGGACCTGACTTGACTTTTTAACATCGGAGAGAGTCTATGATGACATGTAGCTTTTGGGCCTTCTGGGGACTCTCTGAGGAGAAAAAAGTTCAAAAGATCCAATGTGGACTACTGTCTGGAGGACTTGACTTGACTTTTTAAAATCAGAAAGAGTCTATGAGGACATCATGTAGCTTTTAGACCTTCTGTGGACCCTCTGAGCAGAAAAAAAGTTCAAAAGGTCCCATTTGGACTACTGTCTGGCGGACTTGACTTGACTTTTTAACATCAGAAAGAGTCTATGAGGACATTATGTAGCTTTTAGACCTTCTGGGGACCCTCTGAGTAGAAAAATTTTTCAAAAGGTCCCATATGGACTACTGTCTGGAGGACCTAACTTGACTTTTTAACATCAGAAAGAGTCTATGAGGACATCATGTAGCTTTTAGACCTTCTGGGGACCCTCTGAGCAGAAAAAAAGTTCAAAAGGTCTCATATGGACTACTGTCTGCAGGACCTGACTTGACTTTTTAACATCAGAAAGAGTCTATGAGGACATCATGTAGCTTTTAGTACTTCTTGGGACCCTCTGAGCAGAAAAAAAGTTCAAAAGGTCCCATATGGACTACTTTGTGGAGGACATGACTTGACTTTTTAACATCAGAAAGAGTCTATGAGGACATCATTTAGCTTTTAGACCTTCTGGGGACCCTCTGACCAGAAAAAAGTTCAAAAGGTCCCATATGGACTAGTGTCTGGCGGACTTGACTTGACTTTTTAACATCAGAAAGAGTCTATGAGGACATTATGTAGCTTTTAGACCTTCTGGGGACCCTCTGAGTAGAAAAAAATTTCAAAAGGTCCCATATGGACTACTGTCTGGAGGACCTGACTTGACTTCTTAACATCAGAAAGAGTCTATGAGGACATCATGTAGCTTTTAGACCTTCTGGGGACCCTGTGAGCAGAAAAAAAGTTCAAAAGGTCCCATATGGACCACTGTCTGGAGGTACTGACTTGACTTTTTAACATCAGAAAGAGTCTATGAGGACATCATGTAGCTTTTAGACCTTCTGGGGACCCTCTGAGCAGAAAAAAAGTTCAAAAGGTCCCATATGAACTACTTTGTGGAGGATCTGACTTGACTTTTTAACATCAGAAAGAGTCTATGAGGACATCATGTAGCTTTTAGACCTTCTGTGGACCCTCTGAGCAGAAAAAAAGTTCAAAAGGTCCCATATGTACTACTGTCTGGCAGACTTGACTTGACTTGATTTCCTTATTAACATCAGAAGGAGTCTGTAAGGACATCATGTAGCTTTAGACCTTCTGGGGACCCTCTGAGCAGAAAAAAAGTTAAAAAGGTCCCATATGGACTACTGTCTGGAGGACCTGACTTGACTTTTTAACATCGGAAAGAGTCTATGATGACATGTAGCTTTTGGGCCTTCTGGGGACTCTCTGAGGAGAAAAAAGTTCAAAAGATCCAATGTGGACTACTGTCTGGAGTACTTGACTTGACTTTTTAAAATCAGAAAGAGTCTATGAGGACATCATGTAGACCTCCTGGCGACCCTCTGAGCAGACAAAAAGTTCAAAAGGTCCCATATGGACTACTGTCTGGCGAACTTGACTTGACTTTTTAACATCAGAAAGAGTCTATGAGGACATCATGTAGCTTTTAGACCTTCTGGGGACCCTCTGAGGAGAAAAAAAGTTCAAAAGGTCCCATATGGACCACTGTCTGGAGGTCCTGACTTGACTTTTTAACATCAGAAAGAGTCTATGAGGACATCATGTAGCTTTTAGACCTTCTGGGGACCCTCTGAGCAGAAAAAAAGTTCAAAAGGTCCCATATGGACCACTGTCTGGAGGTCCTGACTTGACTTTTTAACATCAGAAAGACTCTATGAGGACATCATGTAGCTTTTCGACCTTCTGGGTCCCTCTGACCAGAAAAAAGTTCAAAAGGTCCCATATGGACTACTGTGTGGCGGACTTGACTTGACTTTTTAACGTCAGAAAGAGTCTATGAGGACATCATGTAGCTTTTAGACCTTCTGTGGACACTCTGAGAAGAAAAAAAGTTCAAAAGGTCCCACATGGACAACTGTCTGGCGGACTTGACTTGACTTTTTAACATCAGAAAGAGTCTATGAGGACATCATGTAGCTTTTAGACCTTCTGGGGACCCTCTGAGCAGAAAAAAAGTTCAAAAGGTCCCATATGAACTACTTTGTGGAGGATCTGACTTGACTTTTTAACATCAGAAAGAGTCTATGAGGACATCATGTAGCTTTTAGACCTTCTGTGGACCCTCTGAGCAGAAAAAAAGATCAAAAGGTCCCATATGTACTACTGTCTGGCAGACTTGACTTGACTTGATTTCCTTATTAACATCAGAAGGAGTCTCTAAGGACATCATGTAGCTTTAGACCTTCTGGGGACCCTCTGAGCAGAAAAAAAGTTAAAAAGGTCCCATATGGACTACTGTCTGGAGGACCTGACTTGACTTTTTAACATCGGAGAGAGTCTATGATGACATGTAGCTTTTGGGCCTTCTGGGGACTCTCTGAGGAGAAAAAAGTTCAAAAGATCCAATGTGGACTACTGTCTGGAGGACTTGACTTGACTTTTTAAAATCAGAAAGAGTCTATGAGGACATCATGTAGACCTCCTGGCGACCCTCTGAGCAGACAAAAAGTTCAAAAGGTCCCATATGGACTACTGTCTGGCGAACTTGACTTGACTTCTTAACATCAGAAAGAGTCTATGAGGACATCATGTAGCTTTTAGACCTTCTGGGGACCCTGTGAGCAGAAAAAAAGTTCAAAAGGTCCCATATGGACCACTGTCTGGAGGTACTGACTTGACTTTTTAACATCAGAAAGAGTCTATGAGGACATCATGTAGCTTTTAGACCTTCTGGGGACCCTCTGAGCAGAAAAAAAGTTCAAAAGGTCCCATATGAACTACTTTGTGGAGGATCTGACTTGACTTTTTAACATCAGAAAGAGTCTATGAGGACATCATGTAGCTTTTAGACCTTCTGTGGACCCTCTGAGCAGAAAAAAAGTTCAAAAGGTCCCATATGTACTACTGTCTGGCAGACTTGACTTGACTTGATTTCCTTATTAACATCAGAAGGAGTCTGTAAGGACATCATGTAGCTTTAGACCTTCTGGGGACCCTCTGAGCAGAAAAAAAGTTAAAAAGGTCCCATATGGACTACTGTCTGGAGGACCTGACTTGACTTTTTAACATCGGAAAGAGTCTATGATGACATGTAGCTTTTGGGCCTTCTGGGGACTCTCTGAGGAGAAAAAAGTTCAAAAGATCCAATGTGGACTACTGTCTGGAGTACTTGACTTGACTTTTTAAAATCAGAAAGAGTCTATGAGGACATCATGTAGACCTCCTGGCGACCCTCTGAGCAGACAAAAAGTTCAAAAGGTCCCATATGGACTACTGTCTGGCGAACTTGACTTGACTTTTTAACATCAGAAAGAGTCTATGAGGACATCATGTAGCTTTTAGACCTTCTGGGGACCCTGTGAGCAGAAAACAAGTTCAAAAGGTCCCATATGGACCACTGTCTGGAGGTACTGACTTGACTTTTTAACATCAGAAAGAGTCTATGAGGACATCATGTAGCTTTTAGACCTTCTGGGGACCCTCTGAGCAGAAAAAAAGTTCAAAAGGTCCCATATGAACTACTTTGTGGAGGATCTGACTTGACTTTTTAACATCAGAAAGAGTCTATGAGGACATCATGTAGCTTTTAGACCTTCTGTGGACCCTCTGAGCAGAAAAAAAGATCAAAAGGTCCCATATGTACTACTGTCTGGCAGACTTGACTTGACTTGATTTCCTTATTAACATCAGAAGGAGTCTCTAAGGACATCATGTAGCTTTAGACCTTCTGGGGACCCTCTGAGCAGAAAAAAAGTTAAAAAGGTCCCATATGGACTACTGTCTGGAGGACCTGACTTGACTTTTTAACATCGGAGAGAGTCTATGATGACATGTAGCTTTTGGGCCTTCTGGGGACTCTCTGAGGAGAAAAAAGTTCAAAAGATCCAATGTGGACTACTGTCTGGAGGACTTGACTTGACTTTTTAAAATCAGAAAGAGTCTATGAGGACATCATGTAGCTTTTAGACCTTCTGTGGACCCTCTGAGCAGAAAAAAAGTTCAAAAGGTCCCATTTGGACTACTGTCTGGCGGACTTGACTTGACTTTTTAACATCAGAAAGAGTCTATGAGGACATTATGTAGCTTTTAGACCTTCTGGGGACCCTCTGAGTAGAAAAATTTTTCAAAAGGTCCCATATGGACTACTGTCTGGAGGACCTAACTTGACTTTTTAACATCAGAAAGAGTCTATGAGGACATCATGTAGCTTTTAGACCTTCTGGGGACCCTCTGAGCAGAAAAAAAGTTCAAAAGGTCTCATATGGACTACTGTCTGCAGGACCTGACTTGACTTTTTAACATCAGAAAGAGTCTATGAGGACATCATGTAGCTTTTAGTACTTCTTGGGACCCTCTGAGCAGAAAAAAAGTTCAAAAGGTCCCATATGGACTACTTTGTGGAGGACATGACTTGACTTTTTAACATCAGAAAGAGTCTATGAGGACATCATTTAGCTTTTAGACCTTCTGGGGACCCTCTGACCAGAAAAAAGTTCAAAAGGTCCCATATGGACTAGTGTCTGGCGGACTTGACTTGACTTTTTAACATCAGAAAGAGTCTATGAGGACATTATGTAGCTTTTAGACCTTCTGGGGACCCTCTGAGTAGAAAAAAATTTCAAAAGGTCCCATATGGACTACTGTCTGGAGGACCTGACTTGACTTCTTAACATCAGAAAGAGTCTATGAGGACATCATGTAGCTTTTAGACCTTCTGGGGACCCTGTGAGCAGAAAAAAAGTTCAAAAGGTCCCATATGGACCACTGTCTGGAGGTACTGACTTGACTTTTTAACATCAGAAAGAGTCTATGAGGACATCATGTAGCTTTTAGACCTTCTGGGGACCCTCTGAGCAGAAAAAAAGTTCAAAAGGTCCCATATGAACTACTTTGTGGAGGATCTGACTTGACTTTTTAACATCAGAAAGAGTCTATGAGGACATCATGTAGCTTTTAGACCTTCTGTGGACCCTCTGAGCAGAAAAAAAGTTCAAAAGGTCCCATATGTACTACTGTCTGGCAGACTTGACTTGACTTGATTTCCTTATTAACATCAGAAGGAGTCTGTAAGGACATCATGTAGCTTTAGACCTTCTGGGGACCCTCTGAGCAGAAAAAAAGTTAAAAAGGTCCCATATGGACTACTGTCTGGAGGACCTGACTTGACTTTTTAACATCGGAAAGAGTCTATGATGACATGTAGCTTTTGGGCCTTCTGGGGACTCTCTGAGGAGAAAAAAGTTCAAAAGATCCAATGTGGACTACTGTCTGGAGTACTTGACTTGACTTTTTAAAATCAGAAAGAGTCTATGAGGACATCATGTAGACCTCCTGGCGACCCTCTGAGCAGACAAAAAGTTCAAAAGGTCCCATATGGACTACTGTCTGGCGAACTTGACTTGACTTTTTAACATCAGAAAGAGTCTATGAGGACATCATGTAGCTTTTAGACCTTCTGGGGACCCTCTGAGGAGAAAAAAAGTTCAAAAGGTCCCATATGGACCACTGTCTGGAGGTCCTGACTTGACTTTTTAACATCAGAAAGAGTCTATGAGGACATCATGTAGCTTTTAGACCTTCTGGGGACCCTCTGAGCAGAAAAAAAGTTCAAAAGGTCCCATATGGACCACTGTCTGGAGGTCCTGACTTGACTTTTTAACATCAGAAAGACTCTATGAGGACATCATGTAGCTTTTCGACCTTCTGGGTCCCTCTGACCAGAAAAAAGTTCAAAAGGTCCCATATGGACTACTGTGTGGCGGACTTGACTTGACTTTTTAACGTCAGAAAGAGTCTATGAGGACATCATGTAGCTTTTAGACCTTCTGTGGACACTCTGAGAAGAAAAAAAGTTCAAAAGGTCCCACATGGACAACTGTCTGGCGGACTTGACTTGACTTTTTAACATCAGAAAGAGTCTATGAGGACATCATGTAGCTTTTAGACCTTCTGGGGACCCTCTGAGCAGAAAAAAAGTTCAAAAGGTCCCATATGAACTACTTTGTGGAGGATCTGACTTGACTTTTTAACATCAGAAAGAGTCTATGAGGACATCATGTAGCTTTTAGACCTTCTGTGGACCCTCTGAGCAGAAAAAAAGTTCAAAAGGTCCCATATGTACTACTGTCTGGCAGACTTGACTTGACTTGATTTCCTTATTAACATCAGAAGGAGTCTGTAAGGACATCATGTAGCTTTAGACCTTCTGGGGACCCTCTGAGCAGAAAAAAAGTTAAAAAGGTCCCATATGGACTACTGTCTGGAGGACCTGACTTGACTTTTTAACATCGGAAAGAGTCTATGATGACATGTAGCTTTTGGGCCTTCTGGGGACTCTCTGAGGAGAAAAAAGTTCAAAAGATCCAATGTGGACTACTGTCTGGAGGACTTGACTTGACTTTTTAAAATCAGAAAGAGTCTATGAGGACATCATGTAGCTTTTAGACCTTCTGTGGACCCTCTGAGCAGAAAAAAAGTTCAAAAGGTCCCATTTGGACTACTGTCTGGCGGACTTGACTTGACTTTTTAACATCAGAAAGAGTCTATGAGGACATTATGTAGCTTTTAGACCTTCTGGGGACCCTCTGAGTAGAAAAATTTTTCAAAAGGTCCCATATGGACTACTGTCTGGAGGACCTGACTTGACTTTTTAACATCAGAAAGAGTCTATGAGGACATCATGTAGCTTTTAGACCTTCTGGGGACCCTCTGAGCAGAAAAAAAGTTCAAAAGGTCCCATATGGACTACTGTCTGCAGGACCTGACTTGACTTTTTAACATCAGAAAGAGTCTATGAGGACATCATGTAGCTTTTAGTACTTCTTGGGACCCTCTGAGCAGAAAAAAAGTTCAAAAGGTCCCATATGGACTACTTTGTGGAGGACCTGACTTGACTTTATAACATCAGAAAGAGTCTATGAGGACATCATTTAGCTTTTAGACCTTCTGGGGACCCTCTGACCAGAAAAAAGTTCAAAAGGTCCCATATGGACTAGTGTCTGGCGGACTTGACTTGACTTTTTAACATCAGAAAGAGTCTATGAGGACATTATGTAGCTTTTAGACCTTCTGGGGACCCTCTGAGTAGAAAAAAATTTCAAAAGGTCCCATATGGACTACTGTCTGGAGGACCTGACTTGACTTCTTAACATCAGAAAGAGTCTATGAGGACATCATGTAGGTTTTAGACCTTCTGGGGACCCTGTGAGCAGAAAAAAAGTTCAAAAGGTCCCATATGGACCACTGTCTGGAGGTACTGACTTGACTTTTTAACATCAGAAAGAGTCTATGAGGACATCATGTAGCTTTTAGACCTTCTGGGGACCCTCTGAGCAGAAAAAAAGTTCAAAAGGTCCCATATGAACTACTTTGTGGAGGATCTGACTTGACTTTTTAACATCAGAAAGAGTCTATGAGGACATCATGTAGCTTTTAGACCTTCTGTGGACCCTCTGAGCAGAAAAAAAGTTCAAAAGGTCCCATATGTACTACTGTCTGGCAGACTTGACTTGATTTCCTTATTAACATCAGAAGGAGTCTGTAAGGACATCATGTAGCTTTAGACCTTCTGGGGACCCTCTGAGCAGAAAAAAAGTTAAAAAGGTCCCATATGGACTACTGTCTGGAGGACCTGACTTGACTTTTTAACATCGGAAAGAGTCTATGATGACATGTAGCTTTTGGGCCTTCTGGGGACTCTCTGAGGAGAAAAAAGTTCAAAAGATCCAATGTGGACTACTGTCTGGAGGACTTGACTTGACTTTTTAAAATCAGAAAGAGTCTATGAGGACATCATGTAGCTTTTAGACCTTCTGTGGACCCTCTGAGCAGAAAAAAAGTTCAAAAGGTCCCATATGGACTACTGTCTGCAGGACCTGACTTGACTTTTTAACATCAGAAAGAGTCTATGAGGACATCATGTAGCTTTTAGTACTTCTTGGGACCCTCTGAGCAGAAAAAAAGTTCAAAAGGTCCCATATGGACTACTTTGTGGAGGACCTGACTTGACTTTTTAACATCAGAAAGAGTCTATGAGGACATCTTTTAGCTTTTAGACCTTCTGGGGACCCTCTGACCAGAAAAAAGTTCAAAAGGTCCCATATGGACTACTGTCTGGCGGACTTGACTTGACTTTTTAACATCAGAAAGAGTCTATGAGGACATTATGTAGCTTTTAGACCTTCTGGGGACCCTCTGAGTAGAAAAAAATTTCAAAAGGTCCCATATGGACTACTGTCTGGAGGACCTGACTTGACTTCTTAACATCAGAAAGAGTCTATGAGGACATCATGTAGCTTTTAGACCTTCCGGGGACCCTCTGAGCAGAAAAAAAGTTCAAAAGGTCCCATATGGACTACTGTCTGCAGGACCTGACTTGACTTTTTAACATCAGAAAGAGTCTATGAGGACATCATGTAGCTTTTAGACCTTCTGGGGACCCTCTGAGCAGAAAAAAAGTTCAAAAGGTCCCATATGGACTACTGTGTGGCGGACTTGACTTGACGTTTTAACATCAGAAAGAGTCTATGAGGACATCATGTAGCTTTTAGACCTTCTGGGGACCCTCAGAGCAAAAAAAAAGTTCAAAAGGTCCCATATGGACTACTGTCTGGCGGACTTGACTTGACTTGATTTGCTTATTAACATCAGAAAGAGTCTGTAAGGACATCATGTAGCTTTAGACCTTCTGGGGACCCTCTGAGCAGAAAAAAAGTTCAAAAGGTCCCATATGGACTACTGTCTGGAGGACCTGACTTGACCTTTTAACATCAGAAAGAGTCTGTGATGACATCATGTAGCTTTTAGGCCTTCTGGGGACCCTCTGAGGAGAAAAAAAGTTCAAAAGGTCCCATGTGGACTACCGTGTGGAGGACCTGACTTTACTTTTTAACATCAGAAAGAGTCTATGAGGACATCATGTAGCTTTTAGACCTTCTGGGGAGTCCTCTGAGCAGAAAAAAAGTTCAAAAGGTCCCATATGGACTACTGTCTGGCGGACTTGACTTGACTTGATTTGCTTATTAACATCAGAAAGAGTCTGTATGGACATCATGTAGCTATTAGACCTTCTGGGGACCCTCTGAGCAGAAAAAAAGTTCAAAAGGTCCCATATGGACTACTGTCTTGAGCACCTGACTTGACTTTTTAACATCAGAAAGAGTCTATGAGGACATCATTTAGCTTTTAGACCTTCTGGGGACCCTCTGAGCAGAAAAAAAGTTCAAAAGGTCACATATGGACTACTGTCTGCAGGACCTGACTTGACTTTTTAACATCAGTCTGTTGTGGCCAGTGCTGTGTTTTTTGCTGTGGTGTGCTGGGGCAGCTGTATGACAGCCAGGGAGGGGAACCGACTTAACAAATTTGTTAGGAAGTGTGTGTCAGTGTTGGGGAGGAGGGTGGACTCTGTAGGAGATTTGGTGGAGGGAAGTTTGAGGAGCATGATGAAATCTATCCTTAGGAACAGGAGCCACCCACTGCATGACACTGTGGTTGCCCAGCAAAGCAGCCGCAGTGACCGATTCCTCTCCATGAGCTGTAGGACTGAGAGATATAGGAGGTCATTTGTTCCAGCCGCTATAAGACTGTATAACGGATCTAGGTGAAGTCCATTATTATTATTTACTACTAATGATAGTAGGTAGATAGATAGATAGTAGATTTAACTGTTATCATCTGTGTTTTTATGAGTGTATTGCGGTGAGAATGCTTGTTGGTAGTCTACACACACTATATGCTGCTGGACATCTGAATTTCCCCTGTGGGGATGAATAAAGGCATCAATCAATCAATCAATCAATCAATCAGAAAGAGTCTATGAGGACATCATGTAGACCTCCTGGCGACCCTCTGAGCAGACAAAAAGTTCAAAAGGTCCCATATGGACTACTGTCTGGCGAACTTGACTTGACTTTTTAACATCAGAAAGAGTCTATGAGGACATCATGTAGCTATTAGACCTTCTGGGGACCCTCTGAGGAGAAAAAAAGTTCAAAAGGTCCCATATGGACCACTGTCTGGAGGTCCTGACTTGACTTTTTAACATCAGAAAGAGTCTATGAGGACATCATGTAGCTTTTAGACCTTCTGGGGACCCTCTGAGCAGAAAAAAAGTTCAAAAGGTCCCATATGGACCACTGTCTGGAGGTCCTGACTTGACTTTTTAACATCAGAAAGACTCTATGAGGACATCATGTAGCTTTTAGACCTTCTGGGTCCCTCTGACCAGAAAAAAGTTCAAAAGGTCCCATATGGACTACTGTGTGGCGGACTTGACTTGACTTTTTAACGTCAGAAAGAGTCTATGAGGACATCATGTAGCTTTTAGACCTTCTGTGGACACTCTGAGAAGAAAAAAAGTTCAAAAGGTCCCACATGGACTACTGTCTGGCGGACTTGACTTAACTTTTTAACATCAGAAAGAGTCTATGAGGACATCATGTAGCTTTTAGACCTTCTGGGGACCCTCTGAGCAGAAAAAAAGTTCAAAAGGTCCCAAATGGACTACTGTCTGGAGAACCTGACTTGACTTTTTAACATCAAATAGAGTCTATAAGGACATCATGTAGCTTTTAGACCTTCTGGGGACCCTCTGAGCAGAAAAAAAGTTCAAAAGGTCCCATATGGACTACTGTCTGGAGCACCTGACTTGACTTTTTAACATCAGAAAGAGTCTATGAGGACATCATTTAGCTTTTAGACCTTCTGGGGACCCTCTGAGCAGAAAAAAAGTTCAAAAGGTCACATATGGACTACTGTCTGCAGGACCTGACTTGACTTTTTAACATCAGAAAGAGTCTATGAGGACATCATGTAGACCTTCTGGGGACCCTCTGAGCAGAAAAAAAATTCAAAAGGTCCCATATGGACTACTGTCTGGCGAACTTGACTTGACTTTTTAACATCAGAAAGAGTCTATGATGACATCATGTAGCTTTTAGACCTTCTGGGGACCCTCTGAGCAGAAAAAAAGTTCAAAAGGTCCCATATGGACTACTGTCTGGCGGACTTGACTTGACTTTTTAACAACAGAAAGAGTCTATGAGGACATCATGTAGCTTTTAGACCTTCTGGGGACCCTCTGAGCAGAAAAAAAGTTCAAAAGGTCCCATATGGACTACTGTCTGGAGGACCTGACTTGACTTTTTAACATCAGAAAGAGTCTATGAGGACATCATGTAGCTTTTAGACCTTCTGGAGACCCTCTGAGCAGAAAAAAAGTTCAAAAGGTCACATATGGACTACTGTCTGCAGGACCTGACTTGACTTTTTAACATCAGAAAGAGTCTATGAGGACATCATGTAGCTTTTAGACCTTCTGGGGACCCTGTGAGCAGAAAACAAGTTCAAAAGGTCCCATATGGACCACTGTCTGGAGGTACTGACTTGACTTTTTAACATCAGAAAGAGTCTATGAGGACATCATGTAGCTTTTAGACCTTCTGGGGACCCTCTGAGCAGAAAAAAAGTTCAAAAGGTCCCATATGAACTACTTTGTGGAGGATCTGACTTGACTTTTTAACATCAGAAAGAGTCTATGAGGACATCATGTAGCTTTTAGACCTTCTGTGGACCCTCTGAGCAGAAAAAAAGATCAAAAGGTCCCATATGTACTACTGTCTGGCAGACTTGACTTGACTTGATTTCCTTATTAACATCAGAAGGAGTCTCTAAGGACATCATGTAGCTTTAGACCTTCTGGGGACCCTCTGAGCAGAAAAAAAGTTAAAAAGGTCCCATATGGACTACTGTCTGGAGGACCTGACTTGACTTTTTAACATCGGAAAGAGTCTATGATGACATGTAGCTTTTGGGCCTTCTGGGGACTCTCTGAGGAGAAAAAAGTTCAAAAGATCCAATGTGGACTACTGTCTGGAGGACTTGACTTGACTTTTTAAAATCAGAAAGAGTCTATGAGGACATCATGTAGCTTTTAGACCTTCTGTGGACCCTCTGAGCAGAAAAAAAGTTCAAAAGGTCCCATTTGGACTACTGTCTGGCGGACTTGACTTGACTTTTTAACATCAGAAAGAGTCTATGAGGACATTATGTAGCTTTTAGACCTTCTGGGGACCCTCTGAGTAGAAAAATTTTTCAAAAGGTCCCATATGGACTACTGTCTGGAGGACCTAACTTGACTTTTTAACATCAGAAAGAGTCTATGAGGACATCATGTAGCTTTTAGACCTTCTGGGGACCCTCTGAGCAGAAAAAAAGTTCAAAAGGTCTCATATGGACTACTGTCTGCAGGACCTGACTTGACTTTTTAACATCAGAAAGAGTCTATGAGGACATCATGTAGCTTTTAGTACTTCTTGGGACCCTCTGAGCAGAAAAAAAGTTCAAAAGGTCCCATATGGACTACTTTGTGGAGGACCTGACTTGACTTTTTAACATCAGAAAGAGTCTATGAGGACATCATTTAGCTTTTAGACCTTCTGGGGACCCTCTGACCAGAAAAAAGTTCAAAAGGTCCCATATGGACTAGTGTCTGGCGGACTTGACTTGACTTTTTAACATCAGAAAGAGTCTATGAGGACATTATGTAGCTTTTAGACCTTCTGGGGACCCTCTGAGTAGAAAAAAATTTCAAAAGGTCCCATATGGACTACTGTCTGGAGGACCTGACTTGACTTCTTAACATCAGAAAGAGTCTATGAGGACATCATGTAGCTTTTAGACCTTCTGGGGACCCTGTGAGCAGAAAAAAAGTTCAAAAGGTCCCATATGGACCACTGTCTGGAGGTACTGACTTGACTTTTTAACATCAGAAAGAGTCTATGAGGACATCATGTAGCTTTTAGACCTTCTGGGGACCCTCTGAGCAGAAAAAAAGTTCAAAAGGTCCCATATGAACTACTTTGTGGAGGATCTGACTTGACTTTTTAACATCAGAAAGAGTCTATGAGGACATCATGTAGCTTTTAGACCTTCTGTGGACCCTCTGAGCAGAAAAAAAGTTCAAAAGGTCCCATATGTACTACTGTCTGGCAGACTTGACTTGACTTGATTTCCTTATTAACATCAGAAGGAGTCTGTAAGGACATCATGTAGCTTTAGACCTTCTGGGGACCCTCTGAGCAGAAAAAAAGTTAAAAAGGTCCCATATGGACTACTGTCTGGAGGACCTGACTTGACTTTTTAACATCGGAAAGAGTCTATGATGACATGTAGCTTTTGGGCCTTCTGGGGACTCTCTGAGGAGAAAAAAGTTCAAAAGATCCAATGTGGACTACTGTCTGGAGTACTTGACTTGACTTTTTAAAATCAGAAAGAGTCTATGAGGACATCATGTAGACCTCCTGGCGACCCTCTGAGCAGACAAAAAGTTCAAAAGGTCCCATATGGACTACTGTCTGGCGAACTTGACTTGACTTTTTAACATCAGAAAGAGTCTATGAGGACATCATGTAGCTTTTAGACCTTCTGGGGACCCTCTGAGGAGAAAAAAAGTTCAAAAGGTCCCATATGGACCACTGTCTGGAGGTCCTGACTTGACTTTTTAACATCAGAAAGAGTCTATGAGGACATCATGTAGCTTTTAGACCTTCTGGGGACCCTCTGAGCAGAAAAAAAGTTCAAAAGGTCCCATATGGACCACTGTCTGGAGGTCCTGACTTGACTTTTTAACATCAGAAAGACTCTATGAGGACATCATGTAGCTTTTCGACCTTCTGGGTCCCTCTGACCAGAAAAAAGTTCAAAAGGTCCCATATGGACTACTGTGTGGCGGACTTGACTTGACTTTTTAACGTCAGAAAGAGTCTATGAGGACATCATGTAGCTTTTAGACCTTCTGTGGACACTCTGAGAAGAAAAAAAGTTCAAAAGGTCCCACATGGACAACTGTCTGGCGGACTTGACTTGACTTTTTAACATCAGAAAGAGTCTATGAGGACATCATGTAGCTTTTAGACCTTCTGGGGACCCTCTGAGCAGAAAAAAAGTTCAAAAGGTCACATATGGACTACTGTCTGCAGGACCTGACTTGACTTTTTAACATCAGAAAGAGTCTATGAGGACATCATGTAGACCTTCTGGGGACCCTCTGAGCAGAAAAAAAATTCAAAAGGTCCCATATGGACTACTGTCTGGCGAACTTGACTTGACTTTTTAACATCAGAAAGAGTCTATGATGACATCATGTAGCTTTTAAACCTTCTGGGGACCCTCTGAGCAGAAAAAAAGTTCAAAAGGTCCCATATGGACTACTGTCTGGAGGACCTGACTTGACTTCTTAACATCAGAAAGAGTCTATGAGGACATCATGTAGCTTTTAGACCTTCCGGGGACCCTCTGAGCAGAAAAAAAGTTCAAAAGGTCCCATATGGACTACTGTCTGCAGGACCTGACTTGACTTTTTAACATCAGAAAGAGTCTATGAGGACATCATGTAGCTTTTAGACCTTCTGGGGACCCTCTGAGCAGAAAAAAAGTTCAAAAGGTCCCATATGGACTACTGTGTGGCGGACTTGACTTGACGTTTTAACATCAGAAAGAGTCTATGAGGACATCATGTAGCTTTTAGACCTTCTGGGGACCCTCAGAGCAAAAAAAAAGTTCAAAAGGTCCCATATGGACTACTGTCTGGCGGACTTGACTTGACTTGATTTGCTTATTAACATCAGAAAGAGTCTGTAAGGACATCATGTAGCTTTAGACCTTCTGGGGACCCTCTGAGCAGAAAAAAAGTTCAAAAGGTCCCATATGGACTACTGTCTGGAGGACCTGACTTGACCTTTTAACATCAGAAAGAGTCTGTGATGACATCATGTAGCTTTTAGGCCTTCTGGGGACCCTCTGAGGAGAAAAAAAGTTCAAAAGGTCCCATGTGGACTACCGTGTGGAGGACCTGACTTTACTTTTTAACATCAGAAAGAGTCTATGAGGACATCATGTAGCTTTTAGACCTTCTGGGGAGTCCTCTGAGCAGAAAAAAAGTTCAAAAGGTCCCATATGGACTACTGTCTGGCGGACTTGACTTGACTTGATTTGCTTATTAACATCAGAAAGAGTCTGTATGGACATCATGTAGCTATTAGACCTTCTGGGGACCCTCTGAGCAGAAAAAAAGTTCAAAAGGTCCCATATGGACTACTGTCTTGAGCACCTGACTTGACTTTTTAACATCAGAAAGAGTCTATGAGGACATCATTTAGCTTTTAGACCTTCTGGGGACCCTCTGAGCAGAAAAAAAGTTCAAAAGGTCACATATGGACTACTGTCTGCAGGACCTGACTTGACTTTTTAACATCAGTCTGTTGTGGCCAGTGCTGTGTTTTTTGCTGTGGTGTGCTGGGGCAGCTGTATGACAGCCAGGGAGGGGAACCGACTTAACAAATTTGTTAGGAAGTGTGTGTCAGTGTTGGGGAGGAGGGTGGACTCTGTAGGAGATTTGGTGGAGGGAAGTTTGAGGAGCATGATGAAATCTATCCTTAGGAACAGGAGCCACCCACTGCATGACACTGTGGTTGCCCAGCAAAGCAGCCGCAGTGACCGATTCCTCTCCATGAGCTGTAGGACTGAGAGATATAGGAGGTCATTTGTTCCAGCCGCTATAAGACTGTATAACGGATCTAGGTGAAGTCCATTATTATTATTTACTACTAATGATAGTAGGTAGATAGATAGATAGTAGATTTAACTGTTATCATCTGTGTTTTTATGAGTGTATTGCGGTGAGAATGCTTGTTGGTAGTCTACACACACTATATGCTGCTGGACATCTGAATTTCCCCTGTGGGGATGAATAAAGGCATCAATCAATCAATCAATCAATCAATCAGAAAGAGTCTATGAGGACATCATGTAGACCTCCTGGCGACCCTCTGAGCAGACAAAAAGTTCAAAAGGTCCCATATGGACTACTGTCTGGCGAACTTGACTTGACTTTTTAACATCAGAAAGAGTCTATGAGGACATCATGTAGCTATTAGACCTTCTGGGGACCCTCTGAGGAGAAAAAAAGTTCAAAAGGTCCCATATGGACCACTGTCTGGAGGTCCTGACTTGACTTTTTAACATCAGAAAGAGTCTATGAGGACATCATGTAGCTTTTAGACCTTCTGGGGACCCTCTGAGCAGAAAAAAAGTTCAAAAGGTCCCATATGGACCACTGTCTGGAGGTCCTGACTTGACTTTTTAACATCAGAAAGACTCTATGAGGACATCATGTAGCTTTTAGACCTTCTGGGTCCCTCTGACCAGAAAAAAGTTCAAAAGGTCCCATATGGACTACTGTGTGGCGGACTTGACTTGACTTTTTAACGTCAGAAAGAGTCTATGAGGACATCATGTAGCTTTTAGACCTTCTGTGGACACTCTGAGAAGAAAAAAAGTTCAAAAGGTCCCACATGGACTACTGTCTGGCGGACTTGACTTAACTTTTTAACATCAGAAAGAGTCTATGAGGACATCATGTAGCTTTTAGACCTTCTGGGGACCCTCTGAGCAGAAAAAAAGTTCAAAAGGTCCCATATGGACTACTGTCTGGAGAACCTGACTTGACTTTTTAACATCAAATAGAGTCTATGAGGACATCATGTAGCTTTTAGACCTTCTGGGGACCCTCTGAGCAGAAAAAAAGTTCAAAAGGTCCCATATGGACCACTGTCTGGAGGTCCTGACTTGACTTTTTAACATCAGAAAGAGTCTATGAGGACATCATGTAGCTTTTAGACCTTCTGGGGACCCTCTGAGCAGAAAAAAAGTTCAAAAGGTCCCATATGGACCACTGTCTGGAGGTCCTGACTTGACTTTTTAACATCAGAAAGACTCTATGAGGACATCATGTAGCTTTTAGACCTTCTGGGTCCCTCTGACCAGAAAAAAGTTCAAAAGGTCCCATATGGACTACTGTGTGGCGGACTTGACTTGACTTTTTAACGTCAGAAAGAGTCTATGAGGACATCATGTAGCTTTTAGACCTTCTGTGGACACTCTGAGAAGAAAAAAAGTTCAAAAGGTCCCACATGGACTACTGTCTGGCGGACTTGACTTAACTTTTTAACATCAGAAAGAGTCTATGAGGACATCATGTAGCTTTTAGACCTTCTGGGGACCCTCTGAGCAGAAAAAAAGTTCAAAAGGTCCCAAATGGACTACTGTCTGGAGAACCTGACTTGACTTTTTAACATCAAATAGAGTCTATGAGGACATCATGTAGCTTTTAGACCTTCTGGGGACCCTCTGAGCAGAAAAAAAGTTCAAAAGGTCCCATATGGACTACTGTCTGGAGCACCTGACTTGACTTTTTAACATCAGAAAGAGTCTATGAGGACATCATTTAGCTTTTAGACCTTCTGGGGACCCTCTGAGCAGAAAAAAAGTTCAAAAGGTCACATATGGACTACTGTCTGCAGGACCTGACTTGACTTTTTAACATCAGAAAGAGTCTATGAGGACATCATGTAGACCTTCTGGGGACCCTCTGAGCAGAAAAAAAATTCAAAAGGTCCCATATGGACTACTGTCTGGCGAACTTGACTTGACTTTTTAACATCAGAAAGAGTCTATGATGACATCATGTAGCTTTTAGACCTTCTGGGGACCCTCTGAGCAGAAAAAAAGTTCAAAAGGTCCCATATGGACTACTGTCTGGCGGACTTGACTTGACTTTTTAACAACAGAAAGAGTCTATGAGGACATCATGTAGCTTTTAGACCTTCTGGGGACCCTCTGAGCAGAAAAAAAGTTCAAAAGGTCCCATATGGACTACTGTCTGGAGGACCTGACTTGACTTTTTAACATCAGAAAGAGTCTATGAGGACATCATGTAGCTTTTAGACCTTCTGGAGACCCTCTGAGCAGAAAAAAAGTTCAAAAGGTCACATATGGACTACTGTCTGCAGGACCTGACTTGACTTTTTAACATCAGAAAGAGTCTATGAGGACATCATGTAGCTTTTAGACCTTCTGGGGACCCTGTGAGCAGAAAACAAGTTCAAAAGGTCCCATATGGACCACTGTCTGGAGGTACTGACTTGACTTTTTAACATCAGAAAGAGTCTATGAGGACATCATGTAGCTTTTAGACCTTCTGGGGACCCTCTGAGCAGAAAAAAAGTTCAAAAGGTCCCATATGAACTACTTTGTGGAGGATCTGACTTGACTTTTTAACATCAGAAAGAGTCTATGAGGACATCATGTAGCTTTTAGACCTTCTGTGGACCCTCTGAGCAGAAAAAAAGATCAAAAGGTCCCATATGTACTACTGTCTGGCAGACTTGACTTGACTTGATTTCCTTATTAACATCAGAAGGAGTCTCTAAGGACATCATGTAGCTTTAGACCTTCTGGGGACCCTCTGAGCAGAAAAAAAGTTAAAAAGGTCCCATATGGACTACTGTCTGGAGGACCTGACTTGACTTTTTAACATCGGAGAGAGTCTATGATGACATGTAGCTTTTGGGCCTTCTGGGGACTCTCTGAGGAGAAAAAAGTTCAAAAGATCCAATGTGGACTACTGTCTGGAGGACTTGACTTGACTTTTTAAAATCAGAAAGAGTCTATGAGGACATCATGTAGCTTTTAGACCTTCTGTGGACCCTCTGAGCAGAAAAAAAGTTCAAAAGGTCCCATTTGGACTACTGTCTGGCGGACTTGACTTGACTTTTTAACATCAGAAAGAGTCTATGAGGACATTATGTAGCTTTTAGACCTTCTGGGGACCCTCTGAGTAGAAAAATTTTTCAAAAGGTCCCATATGGACTACTGTCTGGAGGACCTAACTTGACTTTTTAACATCAGAAAGAGTCTATGAGGACATCATGTAGCTTTTAGACCTTCTGGGGACCCTCTGAGCAGAAAAAAAGTTCAAAAGGTCTCATATGGACTACTGTCTGCAGGACCTGACTTGACTTTTTAACATCAGAAAGAGTCTATGAGGACATCATGTAGCTTTTAGTACTTCTTGGGACCCTCTGAGCAGAAAAAAAGTTCAAAAGGTCCCATATGGACTACTTTGTGGAGGACATGACTTGACTTTTTAACATCAGAAAGAGTCTATGAGGACATCATTTAGCTTTTAGACCTTCTGGGGACCCTCTGACCAGAAAAAAGTTCAAAAGGTCCCATATGGACTAGTGTCTGGCGGACTTGACTTGACTTTTTAACATCAGAAAGAGTCTATGAGGACATTATGTAGCTTTTAGACCTTCTGGGGACCCTCTGAGTAGAAAAAAATTTCAAAAGGTCCCATATGGACTACTGTCTGGAGGACCTGACTTGACTTCTTAACATCAGAAAGAGTCTATGAGGACATCATGTAGCTTTTAGACCTTCTGGGGACCCTGTGAGCAGAAAAAAAGTTCAAAAGGTCCCATATGGACCACTGTCTGGAGGTACTGACTTGACTTTTTAACATCAGAAAGAGTCTATGAGGACATCATGTAGCTTTTAGACCTTCTGGGGACCCTCTGAGCAGAAAAAAAGTTCAAAAGGTCCCATATGAACTACTTTGTGGAGGATCTGACTTGACTTTTTAACATCAGAAAGAGTCTATGAGGACATCATGTAGCTTTTAGACCTTCTGTGGACCCTCTGAGCAGAAAAAAAGTTCAAAAGGTCCCATATGTACTACTGTCTGGCAGACTTGACTTGACTTGATTTCCTTATTAACATCAGAAGGAGTCTGTAAGGACATCATGTAGCTTTAGACCTTCTGGGGACCCTCTGAGCAGAAAAAAAGTTAAAAAGGTCCCATATGGACTACTGTCTGGAGGACCTGACTTGACTTTTTAACATCGGAAAGAGTCTATGATGACATGTAGCTTTTGGGCCTTCTGGGGACTCTCTGAGGAGAAAAAAGTTCAAAAGATCCAATGTGGACTACTGTCTGGAGTACTTGACTTGACTTTTTAAAATCAGAAAGAGTCTATGAGGACATCATGTAGACCTCCTGGCGACCCTCTGAGCAGACAAAAAGTTCAAAAGGTCCCATATGGACTACTGTCTGGCGAACTTGACTTGACTTTTTAACATCAGAAAGAGTCTATGAGGACATCATGTAGCTTTTAGACCTTCTGGGGACCCTCTGAGGAGAAAAAAAGTTCAAAAGGTCCCATATGGACCACTGTCTGGAGGTCCTGACTTGACTTTTTAACATCAGAAAGAGTCTATGAGGACATCATGTAGCTTTTAGACCTTCTGTGGACCCTCTGAGCAGAAAAAAAGTTCAAAAGGTCCCATTTGGACTACTGTCTGGCGGACTTGACTTGACTTTTTAACATCAGAAAGAGTCTATGAGGACATTATGTAGCTTTTAGACCTTCTGGGGACCCTCTGAGTAGAAAAATTTTTCAAAAGGTCCCATATGGACTACTGTCTGGAGGACCTAACTTGACTTTTTAACATCAGAAAGAGTCTATGAGGACATCATGTAGCTTTTAGACCTTCTGGGGACCCTCTGAGCAGAAAAAAAGTTCAAAAGGTCTCATATGGACTACTGTCTGCAGGACCTGACTTGACTTTTTAACATCAGAAAGAGTCTATGAGGACATCATGTAGCTTTTAGTACTTCTTGGGACCCTCTGAGCAGAAAAAAAGTTCAAAAGGTCCCATATGGACTACTTTGTGGAGGACATGACTTGACTTTTTAACATCAGAAAGAGTCTATGAGGACATCATTTAGCTTTTAGACCTTCTGGGGACCCTCTGACCAGAAAAAAGTTCAAAAGGTCCCATATGGACTAGTGTCTGGCGGACTTGACTTGACTTTTTAACATCAGAAAGAGTCTATGAGGACATTATGTAGCTTTTAGACCTTCTGGGGACCCTCTGAGTAGAAAAAAATTTCAAAAGGTCCCATATGGACTACTGTCTGGAGGACCTGACTTGACTTCTTAACATCAGAAAGAGTCTATGAGGACATCATGTAGCTTTTAGACCTTCTGGGGACCCTGTGAGCAGAAAAAAAGTTCAAAAGGTCCCATATGGACCACTGTCTGGAGGTACTGACTTGACTTTTTAACATCAGAAAGAGTCTATGAGGACATCATGTAGCTTTTAGACCTTCTGGGGACCCTCTGAGCAGAAAAAAAGTTCAAAAGGTCCCATATGAACTACTTTGTGGAGGATCTGACTTGACTTTTTAACATCAGAAAGAGTCTATGAGGACATCATGTAGCTTTTAGACCTTCTGTGGACCCTCTGAGCAGAAAAAAAGTTCAAAAGGTCCCATATGTACTACTGTCTGGCAGACTTGACTTGACTTGATTTCCTTATTAACATCAGAAGGAGTCTGTAAGGACATCATGTAGCTTTAGACCTTCTGGGGACCCTCTGAGCAGAAAAAAAGTTAAAAAGGTCCCATATGGACTACTGTCTGGAGTACCTGACTTGTCTTTTTAACATCGGAAAGAGTCTATGATGACATGTAGCTTTTGGGCCTTCTGGGGACTCTCTGAGGAGAAAAAAGTTCAAAAGGTCCCATATGGACTACTGTCTGGCGAACTTGACTTGACTTTTTAACATCAGAAAGAGTCTATGAGGACATCATGTAGCTTTTAGACCTTCTGGGGACCCTGTGAGCAGAAAACAAGTTCAAAAGGTCCCATATGGACCACTGTCTGGAGGTACTGACTTGACTTTTTAACATCAGAAAGAGTCTATGAGGACATCATGTAGCTTTTAGACCTTCTGGGGACCCTCTGAGCAGAAAAAAAGTTCAAAAGGTCCCATATGAACTACTTTGTGGAGGATCTGACTTGACTTTTTAACATCAGAAAGAGTCTATGAGGACATCATGTAGCTTTTAGACCTTCTGTGGACCCTCTGAGCAGAAAAAAAGATCAAAAGGTCCCATATGTACTACTGTCTGGCAGACTTGACTTGACTTGATTTCCTTATTAACATCAGAAGGAGTCTCTAAGGACATCATGTAGCTTTAGACCTTCTGGGGACCCTCTGAGCAGAAAAAAAGTTAAAAAGGTCCCATATGGACTACTGTCTGGAGGACCTGACTTGACTTTTTAACATCGGAGAGAGTCTATGATGACATGTAGCTTTTGGGCCTTCTGGGGACTCTCTGAGGAGAAAAAAGTTCAAAAGATCCAATGTGGACTACTGTCTGGAGGACTTGACTTGACTTTTTAAAATCAGAAAGAGTCTATGAGGACATCATGTAGCTTTTAGACCTTCTGTGGACCCTCTGAGCAGAAAAAAAGTTCAAAAGGTCCCATTTGGACTACTGTCTGGCGGACTTGACTTGACTTTTTAACATCAGAAAGAGTCTATGAGGACATTATGTAGCTTTTAGACCTTCTGGGGACCCTCTGAGTAGAAAAATTTTTCAAAAGGTCCCATATGGACTACTGTCTGGAGGACCTAACTTGACTTTTTAACATCAGAAAGAGTCTATGAGGACATCATGTAGCTTTTAGACCTTCTGGGGACCCTCTGAGCAGAAAAAAAGTTCAAAAGGTCTCATATGGACTACTGTCTGCAGGACCTGACTTGACTTTTTAACATCAGAAAGAGTCTATGAGGACATCATGTAGCTTTTAGTACTTCTTGGGACCCTCTGAGCAGAAAAAAAGTTCAAAAGGTCCCATATGGACTACTTTGTGGAGGACATGACTTGACTTTTTAACATCAGAAAGAGTCTATGAGGACATCATTTAGCTTTTAGACCTTCTGGGGACCCTCTGACCAGAAAAAAGTTCAAAAGGTCCCATATGGACTAGTGTCTGGCGGACTTGACTTGACTTTTTAACATCAGAAAGAGTCTATGAGGACATTATGTAGCTTTTAGACCTTCTGGGGACCCTCTGAGTAGAAAAAAATTTCAAAAGGTCCCATATGGACTACTGTCTGGAGGACCTGACTTGACTTCTTAACATCAGAAAGAGTCTATGAGGACATCATGTAGCTTTTAGACCTTCTGGGGACCCTGTGAGCAGAAAAAAAGTTCAAAAGGTCCCATATGGACCACTGTCTGGAGGTACTGACTTGACTTTTTAACATCAGAAAGAGTCTATGAGGACATCATGTAGCTTTTAGACCTTCTGGGGACCCTCTGAGCAGAAAAAAAGTTCAAAAGGTCCCATATGAACTACTTTGTGGAGGATCTGACTTGACTTTTTAACATCAGAAAGAGTCTATGAGGACATCATGTAGCTTTTAGACCTTCTGTGGACCCTCTGAGCAGAAAAAAAGTTCAAAAGGTCCCATATGTACTACTGTCTGGCAGACTTGACTTGACTTGATTTCCTTATTAACATCAGAAGGAGTCTGTAAGGACATCATGTAGCTTTAGACCTTCTGGGGACCCTCTGAGCAGAAAAAAAGTTAAAAAGGTCCCATATGGACTACTGTCTGGAGGACCTGACTTGACTTTTTAACATCGGAAAGAGTCTATGATGACATGTAGCTTTTGGGCCTTCTGGGGACTCTCTGAGGAGAAAAAAGTTCAAAAGATCCAATGTGGACTACTGTCTGGAGTACTTGACTTGACTTTTTAAAATCAGAAAGAGTCTATGAGGACATCATGTAGACCTCCTGGCGACCCTCTGAGCAGACAAAAAGTTCAAAAGGTCCCATATGGACTACTGTCTGGCGAACTTGACTTGACTTTTTAACATCAGAAAGAGTCTATGAGGACATCATGTAGCTTTTAGACCTTCTGGGGACCCTCTGAGGAGAAAAAAAGTTCAAAAGGTCCCATATGGACCACTGTCTGGAGGTCCTGACTTGACTTTTTAACATCAGAAAGAGTCTATGAGGACATCATGTAGCTTTTAGACCTTCTGGGGACCCTCTGAGCAGAAAAAAAGTTCAAAAGGTCCCATATGGACCACTGTCTGGAGGTCCTGACTTGACTTTTTAACATCAGAAAGACTCTATGAGGACATCATGTAGCTTTTCGACCTTCTGGGTCCCTCTGACCAGAAAAAAGTTCAAAAGGTCCCATATGGACTACTGTGTGGCGGACTTGACTTGACTTTTTAACGTCAGAAAGAGTCTATGAGGACATCATGTAGCTTTTAGACCTTCTGTGGACACTCTGAGAAGAAAAAAAGTTCAAAAGGTCCCACATGGACAACTGTCTGGCGGACTTGACTTGACTTTTTAACATCAGAAAGAGTCTATGAGGACATCATGTAGCTTTTAGACCTTCTGGGGACCCTCTGAGCAGAAAAAAAGTTCAAAAGGTCCCATATGAACTACTTTGTGGAGGATCTGACTTGACTTTTTAACATCAGAAAGAGTCTATGAGGACATCATGTAGCTTTTAGACCTTCTGTGGACCCTCTGAGCAGAAAAAAAGATCAAAAGGTCCCATATGTACTACTGTCTGGCAGACTTGACTTGACTTGATTTCCTTATTAACATCAGAAGGAGTCTCTAAGGACATCATGTAGCTTTAGACCTTCTGGGGACCCTCTGAGCAGAAAAAAAGTTAAAAAGGTCCCATATGGACTACTGTCTGGAGGACCTGACTTGACTTTTTAACATCGGAGAGAGTCTATGATGACATGTAGCTTTTGGGCCTTCTGGGGACTCTCTGAGGAGAAAAAAGTTCAAAAGATCCAATGTGGACTACTGTCTGGAGGACTTGACTTGACTTTTTAAAATCAGAAAGAGTCTATGAGGACATCATGTAGCTTTTAGACCTTCTGTGGACCCTCTGAGCAGAAAAAAAGTTCAAAAGGTCCCATTTGGACTACTGTCTGGCGGACTTGACTTGACTTTTTAACATCAGAAAGAGTCTATGAGGACATTATGTAGCTTTTAGACCTTCTGGGGACCCTCTGAGTAGAAAAATTTTTCAAAAGGTCCCATATGGACTACTGTCTGGAGGACCTAACTTGACTTTTTAACATCAGAAAGAGTCTATGAGGACATCATGTAGCTTTTAGACCTTCTGGGGACCCTCTGAGCAGAAAAAAAGTTCAAAAGGTCTCATATGGACTACTGTCTGCAGGACCTGACTTGACTTTTTAACATCAGAAAGAGTCTATGAGGACATCATGTAGCTTTTAGTACTTCTTGGGACCCTCTGAGCAGAAAAAAAGTTCAAAAGGTCCCATATGGACTACTTTGTGGAGGACATGACTTGACTTTTTAACATCAGAAAGAGTCTATGAGGACATCATTTAGCTTTTAGACCTTCTGGGGACCCTCTGACCAGAAAAAAGTTCAAAAGGTCCCATATGGACTAGTGTCTGGCGGACTTGACTTGACTTTTTAACATCAGAAAGAGTCTATGAGGACATTATGTAGCTTTTAGACCTTCTGGGGACCCTCTGAGTAGAAAAAAATTTCAAAAGGTCCCATATGGACTACTGTCTGGAGGACCTGACTTGACTTCTTAACATCAGAAAGAGTCTATGAGGACATCATGTAGCTTTTAGACCTTCTGGGGACCCTGTGAGCAGAAAAAAAGTTCAAAAGGTCCCATATGGACCACTGTCTGGAGGTACTGACTTGACTTTTTAACATCAGAAAGAGTCTATGAGGACATCATGTAGCTTTTAGACCTTCTGGGGACCCTCTGAGCAGAAAAAAAGTTCAAAAGGTCCCATATGAACTACTTTGTGGAGGATCTGACTTGACTTTTTAACATCAGAAAGAGTCTATGAGGACATCATGTAGCTTTTAGACCTTCTGTGGACCCTCTGAGCAGAAAAAAAGTTCAAAAGGTCCCATATGTACTACTGTCTGGCAGACTTGACTTGACTTGATTTCCTTATTAACATCAGAAGGAGTCTGTAAGGACATCATGTAGCTTTAGACCTTCTGGGGACCCTCTGAGCAGAAAAAAAGTTAAAAAGGTCCCATATGGACTACTGTCTGGAGGACCTGACTTGACTTTTTAACATCGGAAAGAGTCTATGATGACATGTAGCTTTTGGGCCTTCTGGGGACTCTCTGAGGAGAAAAAAGTTCAAAAGATCCAATGTGGACTACTGTCTGGAGTACTTGACTTGACTTTTTAAAATCAGAAAGAGTCTATGAGGACATCATGTAGACCTCCTGGCGACCCTCTGAGCAGACAAAAAGTTCAAAAGGTCCCATATGGACTACTGTCTGGCGAACTTGACTTGACTTTTTAACATCAGAAAGAGTCTATGAGGACATCATGTAGCTTTTAGACCTTCTGGGGACCCTCTGAGGAGAAAAAAAGTTCAAAAGGTCCCATATGGACCACTGTCTGGAGGTCCTGACTTGACTTTTTAACATCAGAAAGAGTCTATGAGGACATCATGTAGCTTTTAGACCTTCTGTGGACCCTCTGAGCAGAAAAAAAGTTCAAAAGGTCCCATTTGGACTACTGTCTGGCGGACTTGACTTGACTTTTTAACATCAGAAAGAGTCTATGAGGACATTATGTAGCTTTTAGACCTTCTGGGGACCCTCTGAGTAGAAAAATTTTTCAAAAGGTCCCATATGGACTACTGTCTGGAGGACCTAACTTGACTTTTTAACATCAGAAAGAGTCTATGAGGACATCATGTAGCTTTTAGACCTTCTGGGGACCCTCTGAGCAGAAAAAAAGTTCAAAAGGTCTCATATGGACTACTGTCTGCAGGACCTGACTTGACTTTTTAACATCAGAAAGAGTCTATGAGGACATCATGTAGCTTTTAGTACTTCTTGGGACCCTCTGAGCAGAAAAAAAGTTCAAAAGGTCCCATATGGACTACTTTGTGGAGGACATGACTTGACTTTTTAACATCAGAAAGAGTCTATGAGGACATCATTTAGCTTTTAGACCTTCTGGGGACCCTCTGACCAGAAAAAAGTTCAAAAGGTCCCATATGGACTAGTGTCTGGCGGACTTGACTTGACTTTTTAACATCAGAAAGAGTCTATGAGGACATTATGTAGCTTTTAGACCTTCTGGGGACCCTCTGAGTAGAAAAAAATTTCAAAAGGTCCCATATGGACTACTGTCTGGAGGACCTGACTTGACTTCTTAACATCAGAAAGAGTCTATGAGGACATCATGTAGCTTTTAGACCTTCTGGGGACCCTGTGAGCAGAAAAAAAGTTCAAAAGGTCCCATATGGACCACTGTCTGGAGGTACTGACTTGACTTTTTAACATCAGAAAGAGTCTATGAGGACATCATGTAGCTTTTAGACCTTCTGGGGACCCTCTGAGCAGAAAAAAAGTTCAAAAGGTCCCATATGAACTACTTTGTGGAGGATCTGACTTGACTTTTTAACATCAGAAAGAGTCTATGAGGACATCATGTAGCTTTTAGACCTTCTGTGGACCCTCTGAGCAGAAAAAAAGTTCAAAAGGTCCCATATGTACTACTGTCTGGCAGACTTGACTTGACTTGATTTCCTTATTAACATCAGAAGGAGTCTGTAAGGACATCATGTAGCTTTAGACCTTCTGGGGACCCTCTGAGCAGAAAAAAAGTTAAAAAGGTCCCATATGGACTACTGTCTGGAGTACCTGACTTGTCTTTTTAACATCGGAAAGAGTCTATGATGACATGTAGCTTTTGGGCCTTCTGGGGACTCTCTGAGGAGAAAAAAGTTCAAAAGGTCCCATATGGACTACTGTCTGGCGAACTTGACTTGACTTTTTAACATCAGAAAGAGTCTATGAGGACATCATGTAGCTTTTAGACCTTCTGGGGACCCTGTGAGCAGAAAACAAGTTCAAAAGGTCCCATATGGACCACTGTCTGGAGGTACTGACTTGACTTTTTAACATCAGAAAGAGTCTATGAGGACATCATGTAGCTTTTAGACCTTCTGGGGACCCTCTGAGCAGAAAAAAAGTTCAAAAGGTCCCATATGAACTACTTTGTGGAGGATCTGACTTGACTTTTTAACATCAGAAAGAGTCTATGAGGACATCATGTAGCTTTTAGACCTTCTGTGGACCCTCTGAGCAGAAAAAAAGATCAAAAGGTCCCATATGTACTACTGTCTGGCAGACTTGACTTGACTTGATTTCCTTATTAACATCAGAAGGAGTCTCTAAGGACATCATGTAGCTTTAGACCTTCTGGGGACCCTCTGAGCAGAAAAAAAGTTAAAAAGGTCCCATATGGACTACTGTCTGGAGGACCTGACTTGACTTTTTAACATCGGAGAGAGTCTATGATGACATGTAGCTTTTGGGCCTTCTGGGGACTCTCTGAGGAGAAAAAAGTTCAAAAGATCCAATGTGGACTACTGTCTGGAGGACTTGACTTGACTTTTTAAAATCAGAAAGAGTCTATGAGGACATCATGTAGCTTTTAGACCTTCTGTGGACCCTCTGAGCAGAAAAAAAGTTCAAAAGGTCCCATTTGGACTACTGTCTGGCGGACTTGACTTGACTTTTTAACATCAGAAAGAGTCTATGAGGACATTATGTAGCTTTTAGACCTTCTGGGGACCCTCTGAGTAGAAAAATTTTTCAAAAGGTCCCATATGGACTACTGTCTGGAGGACCTAACTTGACTTTTTAACATCAGAAAGAGTCTATGAGGACATCATGTAGCTTTTAGACCTTCTGGGGACCCTCTGAGCAGAAAAAAAGTTCAAAAGGTCTCATATGGACTACTGTCTGCAGGACCTGACTTGACTTTTTAACATCAGAAAGAGTCTATGAGGACATCATGTAGCTTTTAGTACTTCTTGGGACCCTCTGAGCAGAAAAAAAGTTCAAAAGGTCCCATATGGACTACTTTGTGGAGGACATGACTTGACTTTTTAACATCAGAAAGAGTCTATGAGGACATCATTTAGC
The DNA here is from genome assembly GCA_026230005.1 of Gila orcuttii. Taxonomy (NCBI): domain Eukaryota; kingdom Metazoa; phylum Chordata; class Actinopteri; order Cypriniformes; family Leuciscidae; genus Gila; species Gila orcuttii. Next base: position 35,921,592 of record JAPDVR010000005.1, on the reverse strand, counting down.
TTTTAGACCTTCTGGGGACCCTCTGACCAGAAAAAAGTTCAAAAGGTCCCATATGGACTAGTGTCTGGCGGACTTGACTTGACTTTTTAACATCAGAAAGAGTCTATGAGGACATTATGTAGCTTTTAGACCTTCTGGGGACCCTCTGAGTAGAAAAAAATTTCAAAAGGTCCCATATGGACTACTGTCTGGAGGACCTGACTTGACTTCTTAACATCAGAAAGAGTCTATGAGGACATCATGTAGCTTTTAGACCTTCTGGGGACCCTGTGAGCAGAAAAAAAGTTCAAAAGGTCCCATATGGACCACTGTCTGGAGGTACTGACTTGACTTTTTAACATCAGAAAGAGTCTATGAGGACATCATGTAGCTTTTAGACCTTCTGGGGACCCTCTGAGCAGAAAAAAAGTTCAAAAGGTCCCATATGAACTACTTTGTGGAGGATCTGACTTGACTTTTTAACATCAGAAAGAGTCTATGAGGACATCATGTAGCTTTTAGACCTTCTGTGGACCCTCTGAGCAGAAAAAAAGTTCAAAAGGTCCCATATGTACTACTGTCTGGCAGACTTGACTTGACTTGATTTCCTTATTAACATCAGAAGGAGTCTGTAAGGACATCATGTAGCTTTAGACCTTCTGGGGACCCTCTGAGCAGAAAAAAAGTTAAAAAGGTCCCATATGGACTACTGTCTGGAGGACCTGACTTGACTTTTTAACATCGGAAAGAGTCTATGATGACATGTAGCTTTTGGGCCTTCTGGGGACTCTCTGAGGAGAAAAAAGTTCAAAAGATCCAATGTGGACTACTGTCTGGAGTACTTGACTTGACTTTTTAAAATCAGAAAGAGTCTATGAGGACATCATGTAGACCTCCTGGCGACCCTCTGAGCAGACAAAAAGTTCAAAAGGTCCCATATGGACTACTGTCTGGCGAACTTGACTTGACTTTTTAACATCAGAAAGAGTCTATGAGGACATCATGTAGCTTTTAGACCTTCTGGGGACCCTCTGAGGAGAAAAAAAGTTCAAAAGGTCCCATATGGACCACTGTCTGGAGGTCCTGACTTGACTTTTTAACATCAGAAAGAGTCTATGAGGACATCATGTAGCTTTTAGACCTTCTGGGGACCCTCTGAGCAGAAAAAAAGTTCAAAAGGTCCCATATGGACCACTGTCTGGAGGTCCTGACTTGACTTTTTAACATCAGAAAGACTCTATGAGGACATCATGTAGCTTTTCGACCTTCTGGGTCCCTCTGACCAGAAAAAAGTTCAAAAGGTCCCATATGGACTACTGTGTGGCGGACTTGACTTGACTTTTTAACGTCAGAAAGAGTCTATGAGGACATCATGTAGCTTTTAGACCTTCTGTGGACACTCTGAGAAGAAAAAAAGTTCAAAAGGTCCCACATGGACAACTGTCTGGCGGACTTGACTTGACTTTTTAACATCAGAAAGAGTCTATGAGGACATCATGTAGCTTTTAGACCTTCTGGGGACCCTCTGAGCAGAAAAAAAGTTCAAAAGGTCCCATATGAACTACTTTGTGGAGGATCTGACTTGACTTTTTAACATCAGAAAGAGTCTATGAGGACATCATGTAGCTTTTAGACCTTCTGTGGACCCTCTGAGCAGAAAAAAAGATCAAAAGGTCCCATATGTACTACTGTCTGGCAGACTTGACTTGACTTGATTTCCTTATTAACATCAGAAGGAGTCTCTAAGGACATCATGTAGCTTTAGACCTTCTGGGGACCCTCTGAGCAGAAAAAAAGTTAAAAAGGTCCCATATGGACTACTGTCTGGAGGACCTGACTTGACTTTTTAACATCGGAGAGAGTCTATGATGACATGTAGCTTTTGGGCCTTCTGGGGACTCTCTGAGGAGAAAAAAGTTCAAAAGATCCAATGTGGACTACTGTCTGGAGGACTTGACTTGACTTTTTAAAATCAGAAAGAGTCTATGAGGACATCATGTAGACCTCCTGGCGACCCTCTGAGCAGACAAAAAGTTCAAAAGGTCCCATATGGACTACTGTCTGGCGAACTTGACTTGACTTCTTAACATCAGAAAGAGTCTATGAGGACATCATGTAGCTTTTAGACCTTCTGGGGACCCTGTGAGCAGAAAAAAAGTTCAAAAGGTCCCATATGGACCACTGTCTGGAGGTACTGACTTGACTTTTTAACATCAGAAAGAGTCTATGAGGACATCATGTAGCTTTTAGACCTTCTGGGGACCCTCTGAGCAGAAAAAAAGTTCAAAAGGTCCCATATGAACTACTTTGTGGAGGATCTGACTTGACTTTTTAACATCAGAAAGAGTCTATGAGGACATCATGTAGCTTTTAGACCTTCTGTGGACCCTCTGAGCAGAAAAAAAGTTCAAAAGGTCCCATATGTACTACTGTCTGGCAGACTTGACTTGACTTGATTTCCTTATTAACATCAGAAGGAGTCTGTAAGGACATCATGTAGCTTTAGACCTTCTGGGGACCCTCTGAGCAGAAAAAAAGTTAAAAAGGTCCCATATGGACTACTGTCTGGAGGACCTGACTTGACTTTTTAACATCGGAAAGAGTCTATGATGACATGTAGCTTTTGGGCCTTCTGGGGACTCTCTGAGGAGAAAAAAGTTCAAAAGATCCAATGTGGACTACTGTCTGGAGTACTTGACTTGACTTTTTAAAATCAGAAAGAGTCTATGAGGACATCATGTAGACCTCCTGGCGACCCTCTGAGCAGACAAAAAGTTCAAAAGGTCCCATATGGACTACTGTCTGGCGAACTTGACTTGACTTTTTAACATCAGAAAGAGTCTATGAGGACATCATGTAGCTTTTAGACCTTCTGGGGACCCTGTGAGCAGAAAACAAGTTCAAAAGGTCCCATATGGACCACTGTCTGGAGGTACTGACTTGACTTTTTAACATCAGAAAGAGTCTATGAGGACATCATGTAGCTTTTAGACCTTCTGGGGACCCTCTGAGCAGAAAAAAAGTTCAAAAGGTCCCATATGAACTACTTTGTGGAGGATCTGACTTGACTTTTTAACATCAGAAAGAGTCTATGAGGACATCATGTAGCTTTTAGACCTTCTGTGGACCCTCTGAGCAGAAAAAAAGATCAAAAGGTCCCATATGTACTACTGTCTGGCAGACTTGACTTGACTTGATTTCCTTATTAACATCAGAAGGAGTCTCTAAGGACATCATGTAGCTTTAGACCTTCTGGGGACCCTCTGAGCAGAAAAAAAGTTAAAAAGGTCCCATATGGACTACTGTCTGGAGGACCTGACTTGACTTTTTAACATCGGAGAGAGTCTATGATGACATGTAGCTTTTGGGCCTTCTGGGGACTCTCTGAGGAGAAAAAAGTTCAAAAGATCCAATGTGGACTACTGTCTGGAGGACTTGACTTGACTTTTTAAAATCAGAAAGAGTCTATGAGGACATCATGTAGCTTTTAGACCTTCTGTGGACCCTCTGAGCAGAAAAAAAGTTCAAAAGGTCCCATTTGGACTACTGTCTGGCGGACTTGACTTGACTTTTTAACATCAGAAAGAGTCTATGAGGACATTATGTAGCTTTTAGACCTTCTGGGGACCCTCTGAGTAGAAAAATTTTTCAAAAGGTCCCATATGGACTACTGTCTGGAGGACCTAACTTGACTTTTTAACATCAGAAAGAGTCTATGAGGACATCATGTAGCTTTTAGACCTTCTGGGGACCCTCTGAGCAGAAAAAAAGTTCAAAAGGTCTCATATGGACTACTGTCTGCAGGACCTGACTTGACTTTTTAACATCAGAAAGAGTCTATGAGGACATCATGTAGCTTTTAGTACTTCTTGGGACCCTCTGAGCAGAAAAAAAGTTCAAAAGGTCCCATATGGACTACTTTGTGGAGGACATGACTTGACTTTTTAACATCAGAAAGAGTCTATGAGGACATCATTTAGCTTTTAGACCTTCTGGGGACCCTCTGACCAGAAAAAAGTTCAAAAGGTCCCATATGGACTAGTGTCTGGCGGACTTGACTTGACTTTTTAACATCAGAAAGAGTCTATGAGGACATTATGTAGCTTTTAGACCTTCTGGGGACCCTCTGAGTAGAAAAAAATTTCAAAAGGTCCCATATGGACTACTGTCTGGAGGACCTGACTTGACTTCTTAACATCAGAAAGAGTCTATGAGGACATCATGTAGCTTTTAGACCTTCTGGGGACCCTGTGAGCAGAAAAAAAGTTCAAAAGGTCCCATATGGACCACTGTCTGGAGGTACTGACTTGACTTTTTAACATCAGAAAGAGTCTATGAGGACATCATGTAGCTTTTAGACCTTCTGGGGACCCTCTGAGCAGAAAAAAAGTTCAAAAGGTCCCATATGAACTACTTTGTGGAGGATCTGACTTGACTTTTTAACATCAGAAAGAGTCTATGAGGACATCATGTAGCTTTTAGACCTTCTGTGGACCCTCTGAGCAGAAAAAAAGTTCAAAAGGTCCCATATGTACTACTGTCTGGCAGACTTGACTTGACTTGATTTCCTTATTAACATCAGAAGGAGTCTGTAAGGACATCATGTAGCTTTAGACCTTCTGGGGACCCTCTGAGCAGAAAAAAAGTTAAAAAGGTCCCATATGGACTACTGTCTGGAGGACCTGACTTGACTTTTTAACATCGGAAAGAGTCTATGATGACATGTAGCTTTTGGGCCTTCTGGGGACTCTCTGAGGAGAAAAAAGTTCAAAAGATCCAATGTGGACTACTGTCTGGAGTACTTGACTTGACTTTTTAAAATCAGAAAGAGTCTATGAGGACATCATGTAGACCTCCTGGCGACCCTCTGAGCAGACAAAAAGTTCAAAAGGTCCCATATGGACTACTGTCTGGCGAACTTGACTTGACTTTTTAACATCAGAAAGAGTCTATGAGGACATCATGTAGCTTTTAGACCTTCTGGGGACCCTCTGAGGAGAAAAAAAGTTCAAAAGGTCCCATATGGACCACTGTCTGGAGGTCCTGACTTGACTTTTTAACATCAGAAAGAGTCTATGAGGACATCATGTAGCTTTTAGACCTTCTGGGGACCCTCTGAGCAGAAAAAAAGTTCAAAAGGTCCCATATGGACCACTGTCTGGAGGTCCTGACTTGACTTTTTAACATCAGAAAGACTCTATGAGGACATCATGTAGCTTTTCGACCTTCTGGGTCCCTCTGACCAGAAAAAAGTTCAAAAGGTCCCATATGGACTACTGTGTGGCGGACTTGACTTGACTTTTTAACGTCAGAAAGAGTCTATGAGGACATCATGTAGCTTTTAGACCTTCTGTGGACACTCTGAGAAGAAAAAAAGTTCAAAAGGTCCCACATGGACAACTGTCTGGCGGACTTGACTTGACTTTTTAACATCAGAAAGAGTCTATGAGGACATCATGTAGCTTTTAGACCTTCTGGGGACCCTCTGAGCAGAAAAAAAGTTCAAAAGGTCCCATATGAACTACTTTGTGGAGGATCTGACTTGACTTTTTAACATCAGAAAGAGTCTATGAGGACATCATGTAGCTTTTAGACCTTCTGTGGACCCTCTGAGCAGAAAAAAAGTTCAAAAGGTCCCATATGTACTACTGTCTGGCAGACTTGACTTGACTTGATTTCCTTATTAACATCAGAAGGAGTCTGTAAGGACATCATGTAGCTTTAGACCTTCTGGGGACCCTCTGAGCAGAAAAAAAGTTAAAAAGGTCCCATATGGACTACTGTCTGGAGGACCTGACTTGACTTTTTAACATCGGAAAGAGTCTATGATGACATGTAGCTTTTGGGCCTTCTGGGGACTCTCTGAGGAGAAAAAAGTTCAAAAGATCCAATGTGGACTACTGTCTGGAGTACTTGACTTGACTTTTTAAAATCAGAAAGAGTCTATGAGGACATCATGTAGACCTCCTGGCGACCCTCTGAGCAGACAAAAAGTTCAAAAGGTCCCATATGGACTACTGTCTGGCGAACTTGACTTGACTTTTTAACATCAGAAAGAGTCTATGAGGACATCATGTAGCTTTTAGACCTTCTGGGGACCCTCTGAGGAGAAAAAAAGTTCAAAAGGTCCCATATGGACCACTGTCTGGAGGTCCTGACTTGACTTTTTAACATCAGAAAGAGTCTATGAGGACATCATGTAGCTTTTAGACCTTCTGGGGACCCTCTGAGCAGAAAAAAAGTTCAAAAGGTCCCATATGGACCACTGTCTGGAGGTCCTGACTTGACTTTTTAACATCAGAAAGACTCTATGAGGACATCATGTAGCTTTTCGACCTTCTGGGTCCCTCTGACCAGAAAAAAGTTCAAAAGGTCCCATATGGACTACTGTGTGGCGGACTTGACTTGACTTTTTAACGTCAGAAAGAGTCTATGAGGACATCATGTAGCTTTTAGACCTTCTGTGGACACTCTGAGAAGAAAAAAAGTTCAAAAGGTCCCACATGGACAACTGTCTGGCGGACTTGACTTGACTTTTTAACATCAGAAAGAGTCTATGAGGACATCATGTAGCTTTTAGACCTTCTGGGGACCCTCTGAGCAGAAAAAAAGTTCAAAAGGTCACATATGGACTACTGTCTGCAGGACCTGACTTGACTTTTTAACATCAGAAAGAGTCTATGAGGACATCATGTAGACCTTCTGGGGACCCTCTGAGCAGAAAAAAAATTCAAAAGGTCCCATATGGACTACTGTCTGCAGGACCTGACTTGACTTTTTAACATCAGAAAGAGTCTATGAGGACATCATGTAGCTTTTAGTACTTCTTGGGACCCTCTGAGCAGAAAAAAAGTTCAAAAGGTCCCATATGGACTACTTTGTGGAGGACATGACTTGACTTTTTAACATCAGAAAGAGTCTATGAGGACATCATTTAGCTTTTAGACCTTCTGGGGACCCTCTGACCAGAAAAAAGTTCAAAAGGTCCCATATGGACTAGTGTCTGGCGGACTTGACTTGACTTTTTAACATCAGAAAGAGTCTATGAGGACATTATGTAGCTTTTAGACCTTCTGGGGACCCTCTGAGTAGAAAAAAATTTCAAAAGGTCCCATATGGACTACTGTCTGGAGGACCTGACTTGACTTCTTAACATCAGAAAGAGTCTATGAGGACATCATGTAGCTTTTAGACCTTCTGGGGACCCTGTGAGCAGAAAAAAAGTTCAAAAGGTCCCATATGGACCACTGTCTGGAGGTACTGACTTGACTTTTTAACATCAGAAAGAGTCTATGAGGACATCATGTAGCTTTTAGACCTTCTGGGGACCCTCTGAGCAGAAAAAAAGTTCAAAAGGTCCCATATGAACTACTTTGTGGAGGATCTGACTTGACTTTTTAACATCAGAAAGAGTCTATGAGGACATCATGTAGCTTTTAGACCTTCTGTGGACCCTCTGAGCAGAAAAAAAGTTCAAAAGGTCCCATATGTACTACTGTCTGGCAGACTTGACTTGACTTGATTTCCTTATTAACATCAGAAGGAGTCTGTAAGGACATCATGTAGCTTTAGACCTTCTGGGGACCCTCTGAGCAGAAAAAAAGTTAAAAAGGTCCCATATGGACTACTGTCTGGAGGACCTGACTTGACTTTTTAACATCGGAAAGAGTCTATGATGACATGTAGCTTTTGGGCCTTCTGGGGACTCTCTGAGGAGAAAAAAGTTCAAAAGATCCAATGTGGACTACTGTCTGGAGTACTTGACTTGACTTTTTAAAATCAGAAAGAGTCTATGAGGACATCATGTAGACCTCCTGGCGACCCTCTGAGCAGACAAAAAGTTCAAAAGGTCCCATATGGACTACTGTCTGGCGAACTTGACTTGACTTTTTAACATCAGAAAGAGTCTATGAGGACATCATGTAGCTTTTAGACCTTCTGGGGACCCTGTGAGCAGAAAACAAGTTCAAAAGGTCCCATATGGACCACTGTCTGGAGGTACTGACTTGACTTTTTAACATCAGAAAGAGTCTATGAGGACATCATGTAGCTTTTAGACCTTCTGGGGACCCTCTGAGCAGAAAAAAAGTTCAAAAGGTCCCATATGAACTACTTTGTGGAGGATCTGACTTGACTTTTTAACATCAGAAAGAGTCTATGAGGACATCATGTAGCTTTTAGACCTTCTGTGGACCCTCTGAGCAGAAAAAAAGATCAAAAGGTCCCATATGTACTACTGTCTGGCAGACTTGACTTGACTTGATTTCCTTATTAACATCAGAAGGAGTCTCTAAGGACATCATGTAGCTTTAGACCTTCTGGGGACCCTCTGAGCAGAAAAAAAGTTAAAAAGGTCCCATATGGACTACTGTCTGGAGGACCTGACTTGACTTTTTAACATCGGAGAGAGTCTATGATGACATGTAGCTTTTGGGCCTTCTGGGGACTCTCTGAGGAGAAAAAAGTTCAAAAGATCCAATGTGGACTACTGTCTGGAGGACTTGACTTGACTTTTTAAAATCAGAAAGAGTCTATGAGGACATCATGTAGCTTTTAGACCTTCTGTGGACCCTCTGAGCAGAAAAAAAGTTCAAAAGGTCCCATTTGGACTACTGTCTGGCGGACTTGACTTGACTTTTTAACATCAGAAAGAGTCTATGAGGACATTATGTAGCTTTTAGACCTTCTGGGGACCCTCTGAGTAGAAAAATTTTTCAAAAGGTCCCATATGGACTACTGTCTGGAGGACCTAACTTGACTTTTTAACATCAGAAAGAGTCTATGAGGACATCATGTAGCTTTTAGACCTTCTGGGGACCCTCTGAGCAGAAAAAAAGTTCAAAAGGTCTCATATGGACTACTGTCTGCAGGACCTGACTTGACTTTTTAACATCAGAAAGAGTCTATGAGGACATCATGTAGCTTTTAGTACTTCTTGGGACCCTCTGAGCAGAAAAAAAGTTCAAAAGGTCCCATATGGACTACTTTGTGGAGGACATGACTTGACTTTTTAACATCAGAAAGAGTCTATGAGGACATCATTTAGCTTTTAGACCTTCTGGGGACCCTCTGACCAGAAAAAAGTTCAAAAGGTCCCATATGGACTAGTGTCTGGCGGACTTGACTTGACTTTTTAACATCAGAAAGAGTCTATGAGGACATTATGTAGCTTTTAGACCTTCTGGGGACCCTCTGAGTAGAAAAAAATTTCAAAAGGTCCCATATGGACTACTGTCTGGAGGACCTGACTTGACTTCTTAACATCAGAAAGAGTCTATGAGGACATCATGTAGCTTTTAGACCTTCTGGGGACCCTGTGAGCAGAAAAAAAGTTCAAAAGGTCCCATATGGACCACTGTCTGGAGGTACTGACTTGACTTTTTAACATCAGAAAGAGTCTATGAGGACATCATGTAGCTTTTAGACCTTCTGGGGACCCTCTGAGCAGAAAAAAAGTTCAAAAGGTCCCATATGAACTACTTTGTGGAGGATCTGACTTGACTTTTTAACATCAGAAAGAGTCTATGAGGACATCATGTAGCTTTTAGACCTTCTGTGGACCCTCTGAGCAGAAAAAAAGTTCAAAAGGTCCCATATGTACTACTGTCTGGCAGACTTGACTTGACTTGATTTCCTTATTAACATCAGAAGGAGTCTGTAAGGACATCATGTAGCTTTAGACCTTCTGGGGACCCTCTGAGCAGAAAAAAAGTTAAAAAGGTCCCATATGGACTACTGTCTGGAGGACCTGACTTGACTTTTTAACATCGGAAAGAGTCTATGATGACATGTAGCTTTTGGGCCTTCTGGGGACTCTCTGAGGAGAAAAAAGTTCAAAAGATCCAATGTGGACTACTGTCTGGAGTACTTGACTTGACTTTTTAAAATCAGAAAGAGTCTATGAGGACATCATGTAGACCTCCTGGCGACCCTCTGAGCAGACAAAAAGTTCAAAAGGTCCCATATGGACTACTGTCTGGCGAACTTGACTTGACTTTTTAACATCAGAAAGAGTCTATGAGGACATCATGTAGCTTTTAGACCTTCTGGGGACCCTCTGAGGAGAAAAAAAGTTCAAAAGGTCCCATATGGACTACTGTCTGGCGAACTTGACTTGACTTTTTAACATCAGAAAGAGTCTATGAGGACATCATGTAGCTTTTAGACCTTCTGGGGACCCTCTGAGCAGAAAAAAAGTTCAAAAGGTCCCATATGGACCACTGTCTGGAGGTCCTGACTTGACTTTTTAACATCAGAAAGACTCTATGAGGACATCATGTAGCTTTTCGACCTTCTGGGTCCCTCTGACCAGAAAAAAGTTCAAAAGGTCCCATATGGACTACTGTGTGGCGGACTTGACTTGACTTTTTAACGTCAGAAAGAGTCTATGAGGACATCATGTAGCTTTTAGACCTTCTGTGGACACTCTGAGAAGAAAAAAAGTTCAAAAGGTCCCACATGGACAACTGTCTGGCGGACTTGACTTGACTTTTTAACATCAGAAAGAGTCTATGAGGACATCATGTAGCTTTTAGACCTTCTGGGGACCCTCTGAGCAGAAAAAAAGTTCAAAAGGTCTCATATGGACTACTGTCTGCAGGACCTGACTTGACTTTTTAACATCAGAAAGAGTCTATGAGGACATCATGTAGCTTTTAGTACTTCTTGGGACCCTCTGAGCAGAAAAAAAGTTCAAAAGGTCCCATATGGACTACTTTGTGGAGGACATGACTTGACTTTTTAACATCAGAAAGAGTCTATGAGGACATCATTTAGCTTTTAGACCTTCTGGGGACCCTCTGACCAGAAAAAAGTTCAAAAGGTCCCATATGGACTAGTGTCTGGCGGACTTGACTTGACTTTTTAACATCAGAAAGAGTCTATGAGGACATTATGTAGCTTTTAGACCTTCTGGGGACCCTCTGAGTAGAAAAAAATTTCAAAAGGTCCCATATGGACTACTGTCTGGAGGACCTGACTTGACTTCTTAACATCAGAAAGAGTCTATGAGGACATCATGTAGCTTTTAGACCTTCTGGGGACCCTGTGAGCAGAAAAAAAGTTCAAAAGGTCCCATATGGACCACTGTCTGGAGGTACTGACTTGACTTTTTAACATCAGAAAGAGTCTATGAGGACATCATGTAGCTTTTAGACCTTCTGGGGACCCTCTGAGCAGAAAAAAAGTTCAAAAGGTCCCATATGAACTACTTTGTGGAGGATCTGACTTGACTTTTTAACATCAGAAAGAGTCTATGAGGACATCATGTAGCTTTTAGACCTTCTGTGGACCCTCTGAGCAGAAAAAAAGTTCAAAAGGTCCCATATGTACTACTGTCTGGCAGACTTGACTTGACTTGATTTCCTTATTAACATCAGAAGGAGTCTGTAAGGACATCATGTAGCTTTAGACCTTCTGGGGACCCTCTGAGCAGAAAAAAAGTTAAAAAGGTCCCATATGGACTACTGTCTGGAGGACCTGACTTGACTTTTTAACATCGGAAAGAGTCTATGATGACATGTAGCTTTTGGGCCTTCTGGGGACTCTCTGAGGAGAAAAAAGTTCAAAAGATCCAATGTGGACTACTGTCTGGAGTACTTGACTTGACTTTTTAAAATCAGAAAGAGTCTATGAGGACATCATGTAGACCTCCTGGCGACCCTCTGAGCAGACAAAAAGTTCAAAAGGTCCCATATGGACTACTGTCTGGCGAACTTGACTTGACTTTTTAACATCAGAAAGAGTCTATGAGGACATCATGTAGCTTTTAGACCTTCTGGGGACCCTGTGAGCAGAAAACAAGTTCAAAAGGTCCCATATGGACCACTGTCTGGAGGTACTGACTTGACTTTTTAACATCAGAAAGAGTCTATGAGGACATCATGTAGCTTTTAGACCTTCTGGGGACCCTCTGAGCAGAAAAAAAGTTCAAAAGGTCCCATATGAACTACTTTGTGGAGGATCTGACTTGACTTTTTAACATCAGAAAGAGTCTATGAGGACATCATGTAGCTTTTAGACCTTCTGTGGACCCTCTGAGCAGAAAAAAAGATCAAAAGGTCCCATATGTACTACTGTCTGGCAGACTTGACTTGACTTGATTTCCTTATTAACATCAGAAGGAGTCTCTAAGGACATCATGTAGCTTTAGACCTTCTGGGGACCCTCTGAGCAGAAAAAAAGTTAAAAAGGTCCCATATGGACTACTGTCTGGAGGACCTGACTTGACTTTTTAACATCGGAGAGAGTCTATGATGACATGTAGCTTTTGGGCCTTCTGGGGACTCTCTGAGGAGAAAAAAGTTCAAAAGATCCAATGTGGACTACTGTCTGGAGGACTTGACTTGACTTTTTAAAATCAGAAAGAGTCTATGAGGACATCATGTAGCTTTTAGACCTTCTGTGGACCCTCTGAGCAGAAAAAAAGTTCAAAAGGTCCCATTTGGACTACTGTCTGGCGGACTTGACTTGACTTTTTAACATCAGAAAGAGTCTATGAGGACATTATGTAGCTTTTAGACCTTCTGGGGACCCTCTGAGTAGAAAAATTTTTCAAAAGGTCCCATATGGACTACTGTCTGGAGGACCTAACTTGACTTTTTAACATCAGAAAGAGTCTATGAGGACATCATGTAGCTTTTAGACCTTCTGGGGACCCTCTGAGCAGAAAAAAAGTTCAAAAGGTCTCATATGGACTACTGTCTGCAGGACCTGACTTGACTTTTTAACATCAGAAAGAGTCTATGAGGACATCATGTAGCTTTTAGTACTTCTTGGGACCCTCTGAGCAGAAAAAAAGTTCAAAAGGTCCCATATGGACTACTTTGTGGAGGACATGACTTGACTTTTTAACATCAGAAAGAGTCTATGAGGACATCATTTAGCTTTTAGACCTTCTGGGGACCCTCTGACCAGAAAAAAGTTCAAAAGGTCCCATATGGACTAGTGTCTGGCGGACTTGACTTGACTTTTTAACATCAGAAAGAGTCTATGAGGACATTATGTAGCTTTTAGACCTTCTGGGGACCCTCTGAGTAGAAAAAAATTTCAAAAGGTCCCATATGGACTACTGTCTGGAGGACCTGACTTGACTTCTTAACATCAGAAAGAGTCTATGAGGACATCATGTAGCTTTTAGACCTTCTGGGGACCCTGTGAGCAGAAAAAAAGTTCAAAAGGTCCCATATGGACCACTGTCTGGAGGTACTGACTTGACTTTTTAACATCAGAAAGAGTCTATGAGGACATCATGTAGCTTTTAGACCTTCTGGGGACCCTCTGAGCAGAAAAAAAGTTCAAAAGGTCCCATATGAACTACTTTGTGGAGGATCTGACTTGACTTTTTAACATCAGAAAGAGTCTATGAGGACATCATGTAGCTTTTAGACCTTCTGTGGACCCTCTGAGCAGAAAAAAAGTTCAAAAGGTCCCATATGTACTACTGTCTGGCAGACTTGACTTGACTTGATTTCCTTATTAACATCAGAAGGAGTCTGTAAGGACATCATGTAGCTTTAGACCTTCTGGGGACCCTCTGAGCAGAAAAAAAGTTAAAAAGGTCCCATATGGACTACTGTCTGGAGGACCTGACTTGACTTTTTAACATCGGAAAGAGTCTATGATGACATGTAGCTTTTGGGCCTTCTGGGGACTCTCTGAGGAGAAAAAAGTTCAAAAGATCCAATGTGGACTACTGTCTGGAGTACTTGACTTGACTTTTTAAAATCAGAAAGAGTCTATGAGGACATCATGTAGACCTCCTGGCGACCCTCTGAGCAGACAAAAAGTTCAAAAGGTCCCATATGGACTACTGTCTGGCGAACTTGACTTGACTTTTTAACATCAGAAAGAGTCTATGAGGACATCATGTAGCTTTTAGACCTTCTGGGGACCCTCTGAGGAGAAAAAAAGTTCAAAAGGTCCCATATGGACCACTGTCTGGAGGTCCTGACTTGACTTTTTAACATCAGAAAGAGTCTATGAGGACATCATGTAGCTTTTAGACCTTCTGGGGACCCTCTGAGCAGAAAAAAAGTTCAAAAGGTCCCATATGGACCACTGTCTGGAGGTCCTGACTTGACTTTTTAACATCAGAAAGACTCTATGAGGACATCATGTAGCTTTTCGACCTTCTGGGTCCCTCTGACCAGAAAAAAGTTCAAAAGGTCCCATATGGACTACTGTGTGGCGGACTTGACTTGACTTTTTAACGTCAGAAAGAGTCTATGAGGACATCATGTAGCTTTTAGACCTTCTGTGGACACTCTGAGAAGAAAAAAAGTTCAAAAGGTCCCACATGGACAACTGTCTGGCGGACTTGACTTGACTTTTTAACATCAGAAAGAGTCTATGAGGACATCATGTAGCTTTTAGACCTTCTGGGGACCCTCTGAGCAGAAAAAAAGTTCAAAAGGTCACATATGGACTACTGTCTGCAGGACCTGACTTGACTTTTTAACATCAGAAAGAGTCTATGAGGACATCATGTAGACCTTCTGGGGACCCTCTGAGCAGAAAAAAAATTCAAAAGGTCCCATATGGACTACTGTCTGGCGAACTTGACTTGACTTTTTAACATCAGAAAGAGTCTATGATGACATCATGTAGCTTTTAAACCTTCTGGGGACCCTCTGAGCAGAAAAAAAGTTCAAAAGGTCCCATATGGACTACTGTCTGGAGGACCTGACTTGACTTCTTAACATCAGAAAGAGTCTATGAGGACATCATGTAGCTTTTAGACCTTCCGGGGACCCTCTGAGCAGAAAAAAAGTTCAAAAGGTCCCATATGGACTACTGTCTGCAGGACCTGACTTGACTTTTTAACATCAGAAAGAGTCTATGAGGACATCATGTAGCTTTTAGACCTTCTGGGGACCCTCTGAGCAGAAAAAAAGTTCAAAAGGTCCCATATGGACTACTGTGTGGCGGACTTGACTTGACGTTTTAACATCAGAAAGAGTCTATGAGGACATCATGTAGCTTTTAGACCTTCTGGGGACCCTCAGAGCAAAAAAAAAGTTCAAAAGGTCCCATATGGACTACTGTCTGGCGGACTTGACTTGACTTGATTTGCTTATTAACATCAGAAAGAGTCTGTAAGGACATCATGTAGCTTTAGACCTTCTGGGGACCCTCTGAGCAGAAAAAAAGTTCAAAAGGTCCCATATGGACTACTGTCTGGAGGACCTGACTTGACCTTTTAACATCAGAAAGAGTCTGTGATGACATCATGTAGCTTTTAGGCCTTCTGGGGACCCTCTGAGGAGAAAAAAAGTTCAAAAGGTCCCATGTGGACTACCGTGTGGAGGACCTGACTTTACTTTTTAACATCAGAAAGAGTCTATGAGGACATCATGTAGCTTTTAGACCTTCTGGGGAGTCCTCTGAGCAGAAAAAAAGTTCAAAAGGTCCCATATGGACTACTGTCTGGCGGACTTGACTTGACTTGATTTGCTTATTAACATCAGAAAGAGTCTGTATGGACATCATGTAGCTATTAGACCTTCTGGGGACCCTCTGAGCAGAAAAAAAGTTCAAAAGGTCCCATATGGACTACTGTCTTGAGCACCTGACTTGACTTTTTAACATCAGAAAGAGTCTATGAGGACATCATTTAGCTTTTAGACCTTCTGGGGACCCTCTGAGCAGAAAAAAAGTTCAAAAGGTCACATATGGACTACTGTCTGCAGGACCTGACTTGACTTTTTAACATCAGTCTGTTGTGGCCAGTGCTGTGTTTTTTGCTGTGGTGTGCTGGGGCAGCTGTATGACAGCCAGGGAGGGGAACCGACTTAACAAATTTGTTAGGAAGTGTGTGTCAGTGTTGGGGAGGAGGGTGGACTCTGTAGGAGATTTGGTGGAGGGAAGTTTGAGGAGCATGATGAAATCTATCCTTAGGAACAGGAGCCACCCACTGCATGACACTGTGGTTGCCCAGCAAAGCAGCCGCAGTGACCGATTCCTCTCCATGAGCTGTAGGACTGAGAGATATAGGAGGTCATTTGTTCCAGCCGCTATAAGACTGTATAACGGATCTAGGTGAAGTCCATTATTATTATTTACTACTAATGATAGTAGGTAGATAGATAGATAGTAGATTTAACTGTTATCATCTGTGTTTTTATGAGTGTATTGCGGTGAGAATGCTTGTTGGTAGTCTACACACACTATATGCTGCTGGACATCTGAATTTCCCCTGTGGGGATGAATAAAGGCATCAATCAATCAATCAATCAATCAATCAGAAAGAGTCTATGAGGACATCATGTAGACCTCCTGGCGACCCTCTGAGCAGACAAAAAGTTCAAAAGGTCCCATATGGACTACTGTCTGGCGAACTTGACTTGACTTTTTAACATCAGAAAGAGTCTATGAGGACATCATGTAGCTATTAGACCTTCTGGGGACCCTCTGAGGAGAAAAAAAGTTCAAAAGGTCCCATATGGACCACTGTCTGGAGGTCCTGACTTGACTTTTTAACATCAGAAAGAGTCTATGAGGACATCATGTAGCTTTTAGACCTTCTGGGGACCCTCTGAGCAGAAAAAAAGTTCAAAAGGTCCCATATGGACCACTGTCTGGAGGTCCTGACTTGACTTTTTAACATCAGAAAGACTCTATGAGGACATCATGTAGCTTTTAGACCTTCTGGGTCCCTCTGACCAGAAAAAAGTTCAAAAGGTCCCATATGGACTACTGTGTGGCGGACTTGACTTGACTTTTTAACGTCAGAAAGAGTCTATGAGGACATCATGTAGCTTTTAGACCTTCTGTGGACACTCTGAGAAGAAAAAAAGTTCAAAAGGTCCCACATGGACTACTGTCTGGCGGACTTGACTTAACTTTTTAACATCAGAAAGAGTCTATGAGGACATCATGTAGCTTTTAGACCTTCTGGGGACCCTCTGAGCAGAAAAAAAGTTCAAAAGGTCCCATATGGACTACTGTCTGGAGAACCTGACTTGACTTTTTAACATCAAATAGAGTCTATGAGGACATCATGTAGCTTTTAGACCTTCTGGGGACCCTCTGAGCAGAAAAAAAGTTCAAAAGGTCCCATATGGACCACTGTCTGGAGGTCCTGACTTGACTTTTTAACATCAGAAAGAGTCTATGAGGACATCATGTAGCTTTTAGACCTTCTGGGGACCCTCTGAGCAGAAAAAAAGTTCAAAAGGTCCCATATGGACCACTGTCTGGAGGTCCTGACTTGACTTTTTAACATCAGAAAGACTCTATGAGGACATCATGTAGCTTTTAGACCTTCTGGGTCCCTCTGACCAGAAAAAAGTTCAAAAGGTCCCATATGGACTACTGTGTGGCGGACTTGACTTGACTTTTTAACGTCAGAAAGAGTCTATGAGGACATCATGTAGCTTTTAGACCTTCTGTGGACACTCTGAGAAGAAAAAAAGTTCAAAAGGTCCCACATGGACTACTGTCTGGCGGACTTGACTTAACTTTTTAACATCAGAAAGAGTCTATGAGGACATCATGTAGCTTTTAGACCTTCTGGGGACCCTCTGAGCAGAAAAAAAGTTCAAAAGGTCCCATATGGACTACTGTCTGGAGAACCTGACTTGACTTTTTAACATCAAATAGAGTCTATGAGGACATCATGTAGCTTTTAGACCTTCTGGGGACCCTCTGAGCAGAAAAAAAGTTCAAAAGGTCCCATATGGACTACTGTCTGGAGCACCTGACTTGACTTTTTAACATCAGAAAGAGTCTATGAGGACATCATTTAGCTTTTAGACCTTCTGGGGACCCTCTGAGCAGAAAAAAAGTTCAAAAGGTCACATATGGACTACTGTCTGCAGGACCTGACTTGACTTTTTAACATCAGAAAGAGTCTATGAGGACATCATGTAGACCTTCTGGGGACCCTCTGAGCAGAAAAAAAATTCAAAAGGTCCCATATGGACTACTGTCTGGCGAACTTGACTTGACTTTTTAACATCAGAAAGAGTCTATGATGACATCATGTAGCTTTTAGACCTTCTGGGGACCCTCTGAGCAGAAAAAAAGTTCAAAAGGTCCCATATGGACTACTGTCTGGCGGACTTGACTTGACTTTTTAACAACAGAAAGAGTCTATGAGGACATCATGTAGCTTTTAGACCTTCTGGGGACCCTCTGAGCAGAAAAAAAGTTCAAAAGGTCCCATATGGACTACTGTCTGGAGGACCTGACTTGACTTTTTAACATCAGAAAGAGTCTATGAGGACATCATGTAGCTTTTAGACCTTCTGGAGACCCTCTGAGCAGAAAAAAAGTTCAAAAGGTCACATATGGACTACTGTCTGCAGGATCTGACTTGACTTTTTAACATCAGAAAGAGTCTATGAGGACATCATGTAGCTTTTAGACCTTCTGGGGACCCTGTGAGCAGAAAACAAGTTCAAAAGGTCCCATATGGACCACTGTCTGGAGGTACTGACTTGACTTTTTAACATCAGAAAGAGTCTATGAGGACATCATGTAGCTTTTAGACCTTCTGGGGACCCTCTGAGCAGAAAAAAAGTTCAAAAGGTCCCATATGAACTACTTTGTGGAGGATCTGACTTGACTTTTTAACATCAGAAAGAGTCTATGAGGACATCATGTAGCTTTTAGACCTTCTGTGGACCCTCTGAGCAGAAAAAAAGATCAAAAGGTCCCATATGTACTACTGTCTGGCAGACTTGACTTGACTTGATTTCCTTATTAACATCAGAAGGAGTCTCTAAGGACATCATGTAGCTTTAGACCTTCTGGGGACCCTCTGAGCAGAAAAAAAGTTAAAAAGGTCCCATATGGACTACTGTCTGGAGGACCTGACTTGACTTTTTAACATCGGAGAGAGTCTATGATGACATGTAGCTTTTGGGCCTTCTGGGGACTCTCTGAGGAGAAAAAAGTTCAAAAGATCCAATGTGGACTACTGTCTGGAGGACTTGACTTGACTTTTTAAAATCAGAAAGAGTCTATGAGGACATCATGTAGCTTTTAGACCTTCTGTGGACCCTCTGAGCAGAAAAAAAGTTCAAAAGGTCCCATTTGGACTACTGTCTGGCGGACTTGACTTGACTTTTTAACATCAGAAAGAGTCTATGAGGACATTATGTAGCTTTTAGACCTTCTGGGGACCCTCTGAGTAGAAAAATTTTTCAAAAGGTCCCATATGGACTACTGTCTGGAGGACCTAACTTGACTTTTTAACATCAGAAAGAGTCTATGAGGACATCATGTAGCTTTTAGACCTTCTGGGGACCCTCTGAGCAGAAAAAAAGTTCAAAAGGTCTCATATGGACTACTGTCTGCAGGACCTGACTTGACTTTTTAACATCAGAAAGAGTCTATGAGGACATCATGTAGCTTTTAGTACTTCTTGGGACCCTCTGAGCAGAAAAAAAGTTCAAAAGGTCCCATATGGACTACTTTGTGGAGGACATGACTTGACTTTTTAACATCAGAAAGAGTCTATGAGGACATCATTTAGCTTTTAGACCTTCTGGGGACCCTCTGACCAGAAAAAAGTTCAAAAGGTCCCATATGGACTAGTGTCTGGCGGACTTGACTTGACTTTTTAACATCAGAAAGAGTCTATGAGGACATTATGTAGCTTTTAGACCTTCTGGGGACCCTCTGAGTAGAAAAAAATTTCAAAAGGTCCCATATGGACTACTGTCTGGAGGACCTGACTTGACTTCTTAACATCAGAAAGAGTCTATGAGGACATCATGTAGCTTTTAGACCTTCTGGGGACCCTGTGAGCAGAAAAAAAGTTCAAAAGGTCCCATATGGACCACTGTCTGGAGGTACTGACTTGACTTTTTAACATCAGAAAGAGTCTATGAGGACATCATGTAGCTTTTAGACCTTCTGGGGACCCTCTGAGCAGAAAAAAAGTTCAAAAGGTCCCATATGAACTACTTTGTGGAGGATCTGACTTGACTTTTTAACATCAGAAAGAGTCTATGAGGACATCATGTAGCTTTTAGACCTTCTGTGGACCCTCTGAGCAGAAAAAAAGTTCAAAAGGTCCCATATGTACTACTGTCTGGCAGACTTGACTTGACTTGATTTCCTTATTAACATCAGAAGGAGTCTGTAAGGACATCATGTAGCTTTAGACCTTCTGGGGACCCTCTGAGCAGAAAAAAAGTTAAAAAGGTCCCATATGGACTACTGTCTGGAGGACCTGACTTGACTTTTTAACATCGGAAAGAGTCTATGATGACATGTAGCTTTTGGGCCTTCTGGGGACTCTCTGAGGAGAAAAAAGTTCAAAAGATCCAATGTGGACTACTGTCTGGAGTACTTGACTTGACTTTTTAAAATCAGAAAGAGTCTATGAGGACATCATGTAGACCTCCTGGCGACCCTCTGAGCAGACAAAAAGTTCAAAAGGTCCCATATGGACTACTGTCTGGCGAACTTGACTTGACTTTTTAACATCAGAAAGAGTCTATGAGGACATCATGTAGCTTTTAGACCTTCTGGGGACCCTCTGAGGAGAAAAAAAGTTCAAAAGGTCCCATATGGACCACTGTCTGGAGGTCCTGACTTGACTTTTTAACATCAGAAAGAGTCTATGAGGACATCATGTAGCTTTTAGACCTTCTGGGGACCCTCTGAGCAGAAAAAAAGTTCAAAAGGTCCCATATGGACCACTGTCTGGAGGTCCTGACTTGACTTTTTAACATCAGAAAGACTCTATGAGGACATCATGTAGCTTTTCGACCTTCTGGGTCCCTCTGACCAGAAAAAAGTTCAAAAGGTCCCATATGGACTACTGTGTGGCGGACTTGACTTGACTTTTTAACGTCAGAAAGAGTCTATGAGGACATCATGTAGCTTTTAGACCTTCTGTGGACACTCTGAGAAGAAAAAAAGTTCAAAAGGTCCCACATGGACAACTGTCTGGCGGACTTGACTTGACTTTTTAACATCAGAAAGAGTCTATGAGGACATCATGTAGCTTTTAGACCTTCTGGGGACCCTCTGAGCAGAAAAAAAGTTCAAAAGGTCACATATGGACTACTGTCTGCAGGACCTGACTTGACTTTTTAACATCAGAAAGAGTCTATGAGGACATCATGTAGACCTTCTGGGGACCCTCTGAGCAGAAAAAAAATTCAAAAGGTCCCATATGGACTACTGTCTGGCGAACTTGACTTGACTTTTTAACATCAGAAAGAGTCTATGATGACATCATGTAGCTTTTAGACCTTCTGGGGACCCTCTGAGCAGAAAAAAAGTTCAAAAGGTCCCATATGGACTACTGTCTGGCGGACTTGACTTGACTTTTTAACAACAGAAAGAGTCTATGAGGACATCATGTAGCTTTTAGACCTTCTGGGGACCCTCTGAGCAGAAAAAAAGTTCAAAAGGTCCCATATGAACTACTTTGTGCAGGACCTGACTTGACTTTTTAACATCAGAAAGAGTCTATGAGGACATCATGTAGCTTTTAGACCTTCTGTGGACCCTCTGAGCAGAAAAAAAGTTCAAAAGGTCCCATATGTACTACTGTCTGGCGGACTTGACTTGACTTGATTTCCTTATTAACATCAGAAAGAGTCTGTAAGGACATCATGTAGCTTTAGACCTTCTGGGGACCCTCTGAGCAGAAAAAAAGTTAAAAAGGTCCCATATGGACTACTGTCTGGAGGACCTGACTTGACTTTTTAACATCGGAAAGAGTCTATGATGACATGTAGCTTTTGGGCCTTCTGGGGTCTCTCTGAGGAGAAAAAAGTTCAAAAGATCCCATGTGGACTACTGTCTGGAGAACTTGACTTGACTTTTTAAAATCAGAAAGAGTCTATGAGGACATCATGTAGCTTTTAGACCTTCTGTGGACCCTCTGAGCAGAAAAAAAGTTCAAAAGGTCCCATTTGGACTACTGTCTGTTGGACTTGACTTGACTTTTTAACATCAGACAGAGTCTATGAGGACATTATGTAGCTTTTAAACCTTCTGGGGACCCTCTGAGTAGAAAATTTTTTCAAAAGGTCCCATATCGACTACTGTCTGGAGGACCTGACTTGACTTTTTAACATCAGAAAGAGTCTATGAGGACATCATGTAGCTTTTAGACCTTAGGAACAGGAACCACCCACTGCATGACACTGTGGTTGCCCAGCAAAGCAGCCGCAGTGACCGATTCCTCTCCATGAGCTGTAGGACTGAGAGATATAGGAGGTCATTTGTTCCAGCCGCTATAAGACTGTATAACGGATCTAGGTGAAGTGCATTATTATTATTTACTACTAATGATAGTAGGTAGACAGATAGATAGATAGTAGATTTAACTGTTATCATCTGTGTTTTTATGAGTGTATTGCGGTGAGAATGCTTGTTGGTAGTCTACACACACTATATGCTGCTGGACATCTGAATTTCCCCTGTGGGGATGAATAAAGGCATCAATCAATCAATCAATCAATCAATCAATCAATCAATCAGAAAGAGTCTATGAGGACATCATGTAGACCTCCTGGCAACCCTCTGAGCAGACAAAAAGTTCAAAAGGTCCCATATGGACTACTGTCTGGCGAACTTGACTTGACTTTTTAACATCAGAAAGAGTCTATGAGGACATCATGTAGCTTTTAGACCTTCTGGGGACCCTCTGAGGAGAAAAAAAGTTCAAAAGGTCCCATATGGACAACTGTCTGGAGGTCCTGACTTGACTTTTTAACATCAGAAAGAGTCTATGAGGACATCATGTAGCTTTTAGACCTTCTGGGGACCCTCTGAGCAGAAAAAAAGTTCAAAAGGTCCCATATGGACCACTGTCTGGAGGTCCTGACTTGACTTTTTAACATCAGAAAGAGTCTATGAGGACATCATTTAGCTTTTAGACCTTCTGGGGACCCTCTGACCAGAAAAAAGTTCAAAAGGTCCCATATGGACTACTGTCTGGCGAACTTGACTTGACTTTTTAACATCAGAAAGAGTCTATGAGGACATTATGTAGCTTTTAGACCTTCTGGGGACCCTCTGAGTAGAAAAAAAATTCAAAAGGTCCCATATGGACTACTGTCTGGAGGACCTGACTTGACTTCTTAACATCAGAAAGAGTCTATAAGGACATCATGTAGCTTTTAGACCTTCTGGGGACCCTCTGAGCAGAAAAAAAGTTCAAAAGGTCCCATATGGACTACTTTCTGCAGGACCTGACTTGACTTTTTAACATCAGAAAGAGTCTATGAAAGACCTGAAAGATCATGTAGCTACATCATGTAGCTTTTAGACCTTCTGGGGACCCTCTGAGCAGAAAAAAAGTTCAAAAGGTCACAGTCTGGCGGACTTGACTTGACTTTTTAACATCAGAAAGTTTCTATAAGGACATCTTGTAGCTTTTAGACCTTCTCTGGACCCTCTGATCAGAAAAAAAGTTCAAAAGGTCCGATATTGTCTACTGTATGGCGGACTTGACTTGACTTTTTAGCATCAGAAAGAGGCAATAAGGACATCATGTAGCTTTTAGACCTTCTGGGGACACTCTGAGGAGAAAAAAAGTTCAAAAGGTCCCATATGGACTACTGTCTGGAGGTCCTGACTTGACTTTTTAACATCAGAAAGAGTCTATGAGGACATCAGGTAGCTTTTAGACCTTCTGGGGACCATCTGAGCAGAAAAAAAGTTCAAAAGGTCCCATATGGACCACTGTCTGGCGGACTTGACTTGACTTTTTAACATCAGAAAGAGTCTATGAGGACATCATGTAGCTTTTACACCTTCTGGGGACCCTCTGAGCAGAAAAAAAGTTCAAAAGGTCCCATATGGATTACTGTATGGCGGACTTGACTTGACTTTTTAACATCAAAAAGTTTCTCTAAGGACATCATGTAGCTTTTAGACCTTCTGGGGACCCTCTGAGGAGAAAAAAAGTTCAAAAGGTCCCATATGGACTACTGTCTGGAGGACCTGACTTGACTTTTTAACATCAGAAAGAGTCTATGAGGACATCATGTAGCTTTTAGACCTTCTGAGGACCCTCTGAGGAGAAAAAAAGTTCAAAAGGTCCCATATGGACCACTGTCTGGAGATCCTGACTTTACTTTTTAACATCAGAAAGAGTCTATGAGGACATCATGTAGCTTTTAGACCTTCTGGGGACCATTTTATCAGAAAAAAAGTTCAAAAGGTATCATATGGACCAATGTCTGGAGGACCTGACTAGACTTTTTAACATCAGAAAGAGTCTATGAGGACATCATGTAGCTTTTAGTCCTTCTGGGGACAATCTTATCAGAAAAAAAGTTCAAAAGGTATCATATGGACCAATGTCTGGAGGACCTGACTAGACTTTTTAACATCAGAAAGAGTCTATGAGGACATCATGTAGCTTTTAGTCCTTCTGGGGACAATCTTATCAGAAAAAAAGTTCAAATGGTATCATATGGACCAATGTTTGGAGGACCTGACTTGACTTTTTAACATCAGAAAGAGTCTGTGAGGACATCATGTAGCTTTTAGACCTTCTGGGGACCCTCTGTGCAGAAAAAAAGTTCAAAAACTCCCATATGGATTACTGTATGGCGGACTTGACATGACTTTTTAACATCAAAAAAGTTTCTCTAAGGACATCATGTAGCTTTTAGACCTTCTCTGGACCCTCTGATCAGAAAAAAATTTCAAAAGGTCCCATATGGACCACTGTCTGGAGGACCTGACTTGACTTTTTAACATCAGAAAGAGTCTATGAGGACATCATGTAGCTTTTAGATCTTCTGGGTACCCTCTGAGCAGAAATAAAGTTCAAAAGGTCCCATATGGACCACTGTCTTGAGGTCCAGACTTGACTTTTTAACATCAGGAAGAGTCTTTGAGGACATCATGTAGCTTTTAGACCTTTTGGGGACCCTCTTATCAGAAAAAAGTTCAAAAGGTCCCATATGGACCACTGTCAGGAGAACCTGACTTGACTTTTTAACATCAGAAAGAGTCTATGAGGACATCATGTAGCTTTTAGACCTTCTGGGGACCCTCTGTGCAGAAAAAAAGTTGGTGGTACTGTATGGCGGACTTGACTTGACTTTTTAACATCAAAAAGTTTCTCTAAGGACATCATGTAGCTTTTAAACATTCTCTGGACCCTCTGAGCAGAAATAAGTTCAAAAGGTCCCTTATGGACTACTGTCTGGAGGACCTGACTTGACTTTTTAACATCAGAAAGAGTCTATGAGGACATCATGTAGCATTTAGATCTTCTGGGGACCCTCTTATCAGAAAAAAAAGTTCAAAATGTCCCTTATGGACTACAGTCTGGAGGACCTGAATTGACTTTTTAACATCACAAAGAGTCTATGAGGACATCATGTAGCTTTTAGATCTTCTGGGGACCCTCTGAGAAGAAAAAAGTTCAAAAGGTCCCATATGGACTATTGTCTGGATGACCTGATATGAATTTTAAACATCAGAAAGAGTCTATGAGGACATCATGTAGCTTTTAGACCTTCTGGGGACCCTCTGAGGAGAAAAAAAGTTCAAAAGGTCCAATATGGACCACTGTCTGGAGGACCTGGCTTGACTTTTTAACATCAGAAAGAGTCTGTGAGGACATCATGTAGCTTTTAGACCTTCTGGGGACCCTCTGTGCAGAAAAAAAGTTGGTGGTATTGTATGGCGGACTTGACTTGACTTTTTAACATCAAAAAGTTTCTCTAAGGACATCATGTAGTTTTTAAACATTCTCTGGACCCTCTGAGCAGAAATAAGTTCAAAAGGTCCCTTATGGACTACTGTCTGGAGGACCTGACTTGACTTTTTAACATCAGAAAGAGTCTTTGAGGACATCATGTAGCTTTTAGATCTTCTGGGGACCCTCTGAGAAGAAAAAAGTTCAAAAGGTCCCATATGGACTACTGTCTGGATGGCCTGACATGAATTTTAAACACCAGAAAGAGTCTATGAGGACATCATGTAGCTTTTAGACCTTCTGGGGACCCTCTGAGCAGAAAAAAGTTCAAAAGGTCCCATATGGACTACTGTCTGGAGGACCTGACTTGACTTTTTAACATCAGAAAGAGTCTATGAGGACATCATGTAGCTTTTAGACCTTCTGGGGACCCTCTGAGCAGAAAAAGTTCAAAAGGTCCCATATGGACCAATGTCTGGAGGACCTGAATTGACTTTTTAACATCAGAAAGAGTCTATGAGGACATCATGTAGCTTTTAGACCTTCTGGGGACCCTCTGAGGAGATAAAAGTTCAAAGAGTCTATGAGGACATCATGTAGCTTTTAGACCTTCTGGGGACCCTCTGAGCAGAAAAAAGTTCAAAAGGTCCCATATGGACCACTGTCTGGAGAACCTGACTTGACTTTTTAACATCAGAAAGAGTCTATGAAAGACCTGAAAGATCATGTAGCTACATCATGTAGCTTTTAGACCTTCTGGGGACCCTCTGAGCAGAAAAAAAGTTCAAAAGGTCACAGTCTGGCGGACTTGACTTGACTTTTTAACATCAGAAAGTTTCTATAAGGACATCTTGTAGCTTTTAGACCTTCTCTGGACCCTCTGATCAGAAAAAAAGTTCAAAAGGTCCGATATTGTCTACTGTATGGCGGACTTGACTTGACTTTTTAGCATCAGAAAGAGGCAATAAGGACATCATGTAGCTTTTAGACCTTCTGGGGACACTCTGAGGAGAAAAAAAGTTCAAAAGGTCCCATATGGACTACTGTCTGGAGGTCCTGACTTGACTTTTTAACATCAGAAAGAGTCTATGAGGACATCAGGTAGCTTTTAGACCTCCTGGGGACCATCTGAGCAGAAAAAAAGTTCAAAAGGTCCCATATGGACCACTGTCTGGCGGACTTGACTTGACTTTTTAACATCAGAAAGAGTCTATGAGGACATCATGTAGCTTTTACACCTTCTGGGGACCCTCTGAGCAGAAAAAAAGTTCAAAAGGTCCCATATGGATTACTGTATGGCGGACTTGACTTGACTTTTTAACATCAAAAAGTTTCTCTAAGGACATCATGTAGCTTTTAGACCTTCTGGGGACCCTCTGAGGAGAAAAAAAGTTCAAAAGGTCCCATATGGACTACTGTCTGGAGGACCTGACTTGACTTTTTAACATCAGAAAGAGTCTATGAGGACATCATGTAGCTTTTAGACCTTCTGAGGACCCTCTGAGGAGAAAAAAAGTTCAAAAGGTCCCATATGGACCACTGTCTGGAGATCCTGACTTTACTTTTTAACATCAGAAAGAGTCTATGAGGACATCATGTAGCTTTTAGACCTTCTGGGGACCATTTTATCAGAAAAAAAGTTCAAAAGGTATCATATGGACCAATGTCTGGAGGACCTGACTAGACTTTTTAACATCAGAAAGAGTCTATGAGGACATCATGTAGCTTTTAGTCCTTCTGGGGACAATCTTATCAGAAAAAAAGTTCAAAAGGTATCATATGGACCAATGTTTGGAGGACCTGACTTGACTTTTTAACATCAGAAAGAGTCTGTGAGGACATCATGTAGCTTTTAGACCTTCTGGGGACCCTCTGTGCAGAAAAAAAGTTCAAAAACTCCCATATGGATTACTGTATGGCGGACTTGACTTGACTTTTTAACATCAAAAAAGTTTCTCTAAGGACATCATGTAGCTTTTAGACCTTCTCTGGACCCTCTGAGCAGAAAAAAATTTCCAAAGGTCCCATATGGACCACTGTCTGGAGGACCTGACTTGACTTTTTAACATCAGAAAGAGTCTATGAGGACATCATGTAGCTTTTAGATCTTCTGGGTACCCTCTGAGCAGAAATAAAGTTCAAAAGGTCCCATATGGACCACTGTCTGGAGGTCCAGACTTGACTTTTTAACATCAGGAAGAGTCTTTGAGGACATCATGTAGCTTTTAGACCTTTTGGGGACCCTCTTATCAGAAAAAAGTTCAAAAGGTCCCATATGGACCACTGTCAGGAGGACCTGACTTGACTTTTTAACATCAGAAAGAGTCTATGAGGACATCATGTAGCTTTTAGACCTTCTGGGGACCCTCTGTGCAGAAAAAAAGTTGGTGGTATTGTATGGCGGACTTGACTTGACTTTTTAACATCAAAAAGTTTCTCTAAGGACATCATGTAGCTTTTAAACATTCTCTGGACCCTCTGAGCAGAAATAAGTTCAAAAGGTCCCTTATGGACTACGGTCTGGAGGACCTGACTTGACTTTTTAACATCAGAAAGAGTCTATGAGGACATCATGTAGCATTTAGATCTTCTGGGGACCCTCTTATCAGAAAAAAAGTTCAAAAGGTCCCTTATGGACTACTGTCTGGAGGACCTGACTTGACTTTTTAACATCAGAAAGAGTCTATGAGGACATCATGTAGCTTTTAGACCTTCTGGGGACCCTCTGTGCAGAAAAAAAGTTCAAAAGCTCCCATATGGATTACTGTATGGCGGACTTGACTTGACTTTTTAACATCAAAAAAGTTTCTCTAAGGACATCATGTAGCTTTTAGACCTTCTCTGGACCCTCTGAGCAGAAAAAAAATTCAAAAGGTCCCATATGGACCACTGTCTGGAGGACCTGACTTGACTTTTTAACATCAGAAAGAGTCTATGAGGACATCATGTAGCTTTTAGATCTTCTGGGTACCCTCTGAGCAGAAATAAAGTTCAAAAGGTCCCATATGGACCACTGTCTGGAGGTCCAGACTTGACTTTTTAACATCAGGAAGAGTCTTTGAGGACATCATGTAGCTTTTAGACCTTTTGGGGACCCTCTTATCAGAAAAAAGTTCAAAAGGTCCCATATGGACCACTGTCAGGAGGACCTGACTTGACTTTTTAACATCAGAAAGAGTCTATGAGGACATCATGTAGCTTTTAGACCTTCTGGGGACCCTCTGTGCAGAAAAAAAAGTTGGTGGTATTGTATGGCGGACTTGACTTGACTTTTTAACATCAAAAAGTTTCTCTAAGGACATCATGTAGCTTTTAAACATTCTCTGGACCCTCTGAGCAGAAATAAGTTCAAAAGGTCCTTTATGGACTACTGTCTGGAGGACCTGACTTGACTTTTTAACATCAGAAAGAGTCTATGAGGACATCATGTAGCATTTAGATCTTCTGGGGACCCTCTTATCAGAAAAAAAGTTCAAAAGGTCCCTTATGGACTACTGTCTGGAGGACCTGACTTGACTTTTTAACATCAGAAAGAGTCTATGAGGACATCATGTAGCTTTTAGATATTCTGGGGACCCTCTGAGAAGAAAAAAGTTCAAAAGGTCCCATATGGACTACTGTCTGGATGGCCTGACATGAATTTTAAACATCAGAAAGAGTCTATGAGGACATCATGTAGCTTTTAGACCTTCTGGGGACCCTCTGAGCAGAAAAAAGTTCAAAAGGTCCCATATGGACTACTGTCTGGAGGACCGGACTTGACTTTTTAACATCAGAAAGAGTCTATGAGGACATCATGTAGCTTTTAGACCTTCTGGGGACCCTCTGAGCAGAAAAAAGTTCAAAAGGTCCCATATGGACCAATGTCTGGAGGACCTGACTTGACTTTTTAACACCAGAAAGAGTCTATGAGGACATCATGTAGCTTTTAGACCTTCTGGGGACCCTCTGAGGAGATAAAAGTTCAAAGAGTCTATGAGGACATCATGTAGCTTTTAGACCTTCTGGGGACCCTCTGAGCAGAAAAAAAGTTCAAAAGGTCCCATATGGACCACTGTCTGGAGGACCTGACTTGACTTTTTAACATCAGAAAGAGTCTATGAGGATATCATGTAGCTTTTAGACCTTCTGGGGACCCTCTGAGCAGAAAAAAAGTTCAAAAGGTCCCAGTCTGGCGGACTTGACTTGACTTTTTAACATCAGAAAGTTTATATAAGGACATCTTGTAGCTTTTAGACCTTCTCTGGACCCTCTGATCAGAAAAAAAGTTCAAAAGGTCCGATATTGTCTACTGTATGGCGGACTTGACTTGACTTTTTAACATCAGAAAGAGGCAATAAGGACATCTTGTAGCTTTTAGACCTTCTGGGGACACTCTGAGGAGAAAAAAAGTTCAAAAGGTCCCATATGGACTACTGTCTGGAGGTCCTGACTTGACTTTTTAACATCAGAAAGAGTCTATGAGGACATCATGTAGCTTTTAGACCTTCTGGGGACCCTCTGAGCAGAAAAAAGATCAAAAGGTCCCATATGGACTACTGTCTGGAGGACCTGACTTGACTTTTTAACATCAGAAAGAGTCTATGAGGACATCATGTAGCTTTTAGACCTTCTGGGGACCCTCTGAGCAGAAAAAAGTTCAAAAGGTCCCATATGGACCAATGTCTGGAGGACCTGACTTGACTTTTTAACATCAGAAAGAGTCTATGAGGACATCATGTAGCTTTTAGACCTTCTGGGGACCCTCTGAGGAGATAAAAGTTCAAAGAGTCTATGAGGACATCATGTAGCTTTTAGACCTTCTGGGGACCCTCTGAGCAGAAAAAAGTTCAAAAGGTCCCATATGGACCACTGTCTGGAGAACCTGACTTGACTTTTTAACATCAGAAAGAGTCTATGAAAGACTTGAAAGATCATGTAGCTACATCATGTAGCTTTTAGACCTTCTGGGGACCCTCTGAGCAGAAAAAAAGTTCAAAAGGTCACAGTCTGGCGGACTTGACTTGACTTTTTAACATCAGAAAGTTTCTATAAGGACATCTTGTAGCTTTTAGACCTTCTCTGGACCCTCTGATCAGAAAAAAGTTCAAAAGGTCCGATATTGTCTACTGTATGGCGGACTTGACTTGACTTTTTAGCATCAGAAAGAGGCAATAAGGACATCATGTAGCTTTTAGACCTTCTGGGGACACTCTGAGGAGAAAAAAAGTTCAAAAGGTCCCATATGGACTACTGTCTGGAGGTCCTGACTTGACTTTTTAACATCAGAAAGAGTCTATGAGGACATCAGGTAGCTTTTAGACCTTCTGGGGACCATCTGAGCAGAAAAAAAGTTCAAAAGGTCCCATATGGACCACTGTCTGGCGGACTTGACTTGACTTTTTAACATCAGAAAGAGTCTATGAGGACATCATGTAGCTTTTACACCTTCTGGGGACCCTCTGAGCAGAAAAAAAGTTCAAAAGGTCCCATATGGATTAATGTATGGCGGACTTGACTTGACTTTTTAACATCAAAATATTTCTCTAAGGACATCATGTAGCTTTTAGACCTTCTCTGGACCCTCTGAGCAGAAAAAAATTGAAAAGGTCCCAGTCTGGCGGACTTGACTTGACTTTTTAACATCAGAAAGAGTCCATGAGGACATCATGTAGCTTTTACACCTTCTGGGGACCCTCTGAGCAGAAAAAAAGTTCAAAAGGTCCCATATGGATTACTGTATGGCGGACTTGACTTGACTTTTTAACATCAAAAAGTTTCTCTAAGGACATCATGTAAGCTTTTAGACCTTCTGGGGACCCTCTGAGGAGAAAAAAAGTTCAAAAGGTCCCATATGGACCACTGTCTGGAGGACCTGACTTGACTTTTTAACATCAGAAAGAGTCTATGAGGACATCATGTAGCTTTTAGACCTTCTGAGGACCCTCTGAGGAGAAAAAAAGTTCAAAAGGTCCCATATGGACCACTGTCTGGAGATCCTGACTTTACTTTTTAACATCAGAAAGAGTCTATGAGGACATCATGTAGCTTTTAGACCTTCTGGGGACAATCTTATCAGAAAAAAAGTTCAAAAGGTATCATATGGACCAATGTCTGGAGGACCTGACTAGACTTTTTAACATCAGAAAGAGTCTATGAGGACATCATGTAGCTTTTAGTCCTTCTGGGGACAATCTTATCAGAAAAAAAGTTCAAATGGTATCATATGGACCAATGTTTGGAGGACCTGACTTGACTTTTTAACATCAGAAAGAGTCTGTGAGGACATCATGTAGCTTTTAGACCTTCTGGGGACCCTCTGTGCAGAAAAAAAGTTCAAAAACTCCCATATGGATTACTGTATGGCGGACTTGACATGACTTTTTAACATCAAAAAAGTTTCTCTAAGGACATCATGTAGCTTTTAGACCTTCTCTGGACCCTCTGATCAGAAAAAAAATTCAAAAGGTCCCATATGGACCACTGTCTGGAGGACCTGACTTGACTTTTTAACATCAGAAAGAGTCTATGAGGACATCATGTAGCTTTTAGATCTTCTGGGTACCCTCTGAGCAGAAATAAAGTTCAAAAGGTCCCATATGGACCACTGTCTTGAGGTCCAGACTTGACTTTTTAACATCAGGAAGAGTCTTTGAGGACATCATGTAGCTTTTAGACCTTTTGGGGACCCTCTTATCAGAAAAAAGTTCAAAAGGTCCCATATGGACCACTGTCAGGAGAACCTGACTTGAATTTTTAACATCAGAAAGAGTCTATGAGGACATCATGTAGCTTTTAGACCTTCTGGGGACCCTCTGTGCAGAAAAAAAGTTGGTGGTACTGTATGGCGGACTTGACTTGACTTTTTAACATCAAAAAGTTTCTCTAAGGACATCATGTAGCTTTTAAACATTCTCTGGACCCTCTGAGCAGAAATAAGTTCAAAAGGTCCCTTATGGACTACTGTCTGGAGGACCTGACTTGACTTTTTAACATCAGAAAGAGTCTATGAGGACATCATGTAGCATTTAGATCTTCTGGGGACCCTCTTATCAGAAAAAAAAGTTCAAAGGGTCCCTTATGGACTACTGTCTGGAGGACCTGAATTGACTTTTTAACATCAGAAAGAGTCTATGAGGACATCATGTAGCTTTTAGATCTTCTGGGGACCCTCTGAGAAGAAAAAAGTTCAAAAGGTCCCATATGGACTATTGTCTGGATGACCTGATATGAATTTTAAACATCAGAAAGAGTCTATGAGGACATCATGTAGCTTTTAGACCTTCTGGGGACCCTCTGAGGAGAAAAAAAGTTCAAAAGGTCCAATATGGACCACTGTCTGGAGGACCTGGCTTGACTTTTTAACATCAGAAAGAGTCTATGAGGACATCATGTAGCTTTTAGATCTTCTGGGTACCCTCTGAGCAGAAATAAAGTTCAAAAGGTCCCATATGGACCACTGTCTGGAGGTCCAGACTTGACTTTTTAACATCAGGAAGAGTCTTTGAGGACATCATGTAGCTTTTAGACCTTTTGGGGACCCTCTTATCAGAAAAAAGTTCAAAAGGTCCCATATGGACCACTGTCAGGAGGACCTGACTTGACTTTTTAACATCAGAAAGAGTCTATGAGGACATCATGTAGCTTTTAGACCTTCTGGGGACCCTCTGTGCAGAAAAAAAGTTGGTGGTATTGTATGGCGGACTTGACTTGACTTTTTAACATCAAAAAGTTTCTCTAAGGACATCATGTAGCTTTTAAACATTCTCTGGACCCTCTGAGCAGAAATAAGTTCAAAAGGTCCCTTATGGACTACTGTCTGGAGGACCTGACTTGACTTTTTAACACCAGAAAGAGTCTATGAGGACATCATGTAGCATTTAGATCTTCTGGGGACCCTCTTATCAGAAAAAAAGTTCAAAAGGTCCCTTATGGACTACTGTCTGGAGGACCTGACTTGACTTTTTAACATCAGAAAGAGTCTATGAGGACATCATGTAGCTTTTAGATATTCTGGGGACCCTCTGAGAAGAAAAAAGTTCAAAAGGTCCCATATGGACTACTGTCTGGATGGCCTGACATGAATTTTAAACACCAGAAAGAGTCTATGAGGACATCATGTAGCTTTTAGACCTTCTGGGGACCCTCTGAGGAGAAAAAAAGTTCAAAAGGTCCCATATGGACCACTGTCTGGAGGACCTGGCTTGACTTTTTAACATCAGAAAGAGTCTATGATGACATCATGTAGCTTTTAAACCTTCTGGGGACCCTCTGAGAAGAAAAAAAGTTCAAAAGGTCCCATATGGACTACTGTCTGGCGGACTTGACATCTTTTTAACATCAGAAAGAGTCTATGAGGTCATCATGTAGCTTTTAGGCCTTCTGGGGACCCCCTGAGGAGAAAAAAAGTTCAAAAGTTTCATATGGACTACTGTCTGTTAGTATTAACATCATCATGTGACACATGTATAAATAGTTTTGAAAAATTTAATAGAAATACATTTTATATTTATGAATGTAAGCATGTGTATCCTACTCATTTCACATGAAAAGAAAGAGACAGAAAGGAGAGAAGCTAGAATCAGTGAACGTACATCAATACTGACTAAATTAGCAGGGCAATAGCAATGATTAAAATCATGTCGGTTTAAGAGTACGACAAAGGCTACCTTAAAAAAATGTTTTTAGTTTTATTATGAAAAAAACGGAATGAGTTTTATTTCTTGAATCCTGAATTCATTGCAATCAACAAAGTGCATATTACTTTCAAATGTTATTCTTCTATGCAAAACGCTTGTGCAATATAATGAAACGCATTAGTGCTTGAATGCATTTTAATGCAACAGAGTGCATATTACTTTTAAATGTTAATCTTCCATGCAAAACGCTGTTGCAATGTAATGAAACGCATTAGTTCTTAAATGAATTGCAATGCAACAGAGTGCATAATACTTTTAAATGTTATTCTTCCATGCAAAACGCTTGTGCAGTGCAACAGCACGCTGTTGCAATGTAATGAAACGCATTAGTTCTTAAATGCATTGCAATGCAACAGAGTGCATATTACTTTTAAATGTTATTCTTCCAGGCAAAACGCTTGTGCAGTGCAACAGCACGCTGTTGCAATGTAATGAAACGCATTAGTTCTTAAATGCATTGCAATGCAACAGAGTGCATATTACTTTTAAACGTTATTCTTCCATGCAAAACGATTGTGCAGTGCAACAGCACGCTGTTGCAATGTAATGAAACGCATTAGTTCTTAAATGCATTGCAATGCAAGAGTGCATATTACATTTAAACGTTATTCTTCCATGCAAAACGCTTGTGCAATGCAACAGCACGATGTTGCAATGTAATGAAACGCATTAGTTCTTAAATTGCATTGCAATGCAACAGAGTGCATATTACTTTTAAACGTTATTCTTCCATGCAAAACGCTTGTGCAATGCAACAGCTCGCTGTTGCAATGTAATGAAACGCATTAGTTCTTAAATGCATTGCAATGCAAGAGTGCATATTACATTTAAACGTTATTCTTCCATGCAAAACGCTTGTGCAATGCAACAGCACGATGTTGCAATGTAATGAAACGCATTAGTTCTTAAATTGCATTGCAATGCAACAGAGTGCATATTACTTTTAAATGTTATTCTTCCATGCAAAACGCTTGTGCAGTGCAACAGCTCGCTGTTGCAATGTAATGAAACGCATTAGTTCTTAAATGCATTGCAATGCAACAGAGTGCATAATACTTTTAAATGTTATTCTTCCATGCAAAACGCTTGTGCAGTGCAACAGCACGCTGTTGCAATGTAATGAAACAAATTAGTTCTTAAATGCATTCCAATGCAACAGAGTGCATATTACTTTTAAATGTTGTTTTTCCATGCAAAACGCTTGTGCAGTGCAACAGCACGCTGTTGCAATGTAATGAAACGCATTAGTTCTTAAATGCATTGCAATGCAACAGAGTGCATATTACTTTTAAACGTTGTTCTTCCATGCAAAACGCCTGTGCAGTGCAACAGCACGCTGTTGCAATGTAATGAAAAGCATTAGTTCTTAAATGCATTGCAATGCAAGAGTGCATATTACTTTTAAAAGTTATTCTTCCATGCAAAACGCTTGTGCAGTGCAACAGCACGCTGTTGCAATGTAATGAAACGAATTAGTTCTTAAATGCATTGCAATGCAACAGAGTGCATTTTACTTTTAAACGTTATTCTTCCATGCAAAACGCTTGTGCAGTGCAACAGCACGCTGTTGCAATGTAATGAAACGAATTAGTTCTTAAATGCATTGCAATGCAACAGAGTGCATTTTACTTTTAAACGTTATTCTTCCATGCAAAACGCTTGTGCAGTGCAACAGCACGCTGTTGCAATGTAATGAAACGCATTAGTTCTTAAATGCATTGCAATGCAACAGAGTGCATATTACTTTTAAACGTTATTCTTCCATGCAAAACTTTTGTGCAGTGCAACAGCACGCTGTTGCAATGTAATGAAACGCATTAGTTATTAAATGCATTGCAATGCAACAGAGTGCATATTACTTTTAAACGTTATTCTTCCATGAAACGCTTGTGCAGTGCAACAGCACGCTGTTGCAATGTAATGAAACGCATTAGTTCTTAAATGCATTGCAATGCAACAGAAGTGCATATTACTTTTAAACGTTATTCTTCCATGAAAAACGCTTGTGCAGTGCAACAGCACGCTGTTGCAATGTAATGAAACGCATTAGTTCTTAAATGCATTGCAATGCAACAGAGTGCATTTTACTTTTAAACGTTATTCTTCCATGAAAAACGCTTGTGCAGTGCAACAGCACGCTGTTGCAATGTAATGAAACGCATTAGTTCTTAAATGCATTGCAATGCAACAGAGTGCATTTTACTTTTAAACGTTATTCTTCCATGCAAAACGCTTGTGCAGTGCAACAGCACGCTGTTGCAATGTAATGAAACGCATTAGTTATTAAATGCATTGCAATGCAACAGAGTGCATTTTACTTTTAAACGTTATTCTTCCATGAAAAACGCTTGTGCAGTGCAACAGCACGCTGTTGCAATGTAATGAAACGCATTAGTTATTAAATGCATTGCAATCCAACAGAGTGCATATTACTTTTAAACGTTATTCTTCCATGCAAACGCTTGTGCAGTGCAACAGCACGCTGTTGCAATGTAATGAAACGCATTAGTTCTTAAATGCATTGCAATGCAACAGAGTGCATATTACTTTTAAACGTTATTCTTCCATGCAAACGCTTGTGCAGTGCAACAGCACGCTGTTGCAATGTAATGAAACGCATTAGTTCTTAAATGCATTGCAATGCAACAGAGTGCATATTACTTTTAAACGTTATTCTTCCATGCAAACGCTTGTGCAGTGCAACAGCACGCTGTTGCAATGTAATGAAACGCATTAGTTCTTAAATGCATTGCAATGCAACAGAGTGCATATTACTTTTAAACGTTATTCTTCCATGCAAAACGCTTGTGCAGTGCAACAGCACGCTGTTGCAATGTAATGAAACGCATTAGTTCTTAAATGCATTTTAATGCAACAGAGTGCATATTACTTTTAAACGTTATTCTTCCATGAAACGCTTGTGCAGTGCAACAGCACGCTGTTGCAATGTAATGAAACGCATTAGTTCTTAAATGCATTGCAATGCAACAGAGTGCATATTACTTTTAAACGTTATTCTTCCATGAAACGCTTGTGCAGTGCAACAGCACGCTGTTGCAATGTAATGAAACGCATTAGTTCTTAAATGCATTGCAATGCAACAGAGTGCATATTACTTTTAAACGTTATTCTTCCATGAAACTCTTGTGCAGTGCAACAGCACGCTGTTGCAATGTAATGAAACGCATTAGTTCTTAAATGCATTGCAATGCAACAGAAGTGCATATTACTTTTAAACGTTATTCTTCCATGAAACAATTGTGCAGTGCAACACCACGCTGTTGCAATGTAATGAAACGCATTAGTTCTTAAATGCATTGCAATGCAACAGAAGTGCATATTACTTTTAAACGTTATTCTTCCATGAAAAACGCTTGTGCAGTGCAACAGCACGCTGTTGCAATGTAATGAAACGCATTAGTTCTTAAATGCATTGCAATGCAACAGAGTGCATTTTACTTTTAAACGTTATTCTTCCATGAAAAACGCTTGTGCAGTGCAACAGCACGCTGTTGCAATGTAATGAAACGCATTAGTTATTAAATGCATTGCAATGCAACAGAGTGCATTTTACTTTTAAACGTTATTCTTCCATGAAAAACGCTTGTGCAGTGCAACAGCACGCTGTTGCAATGTAATGAAACGCATTAGTTATTAAATGCATTGCAATCCAACAGAGTGCATATTACTTTTAAACGTTATTCTTCCATGCAAACGCTTGTGCAGTGCAACAGCACGCTGTTGCAATGTAATGAAACGCATTAGTTCTTAAATGCATTGCAATGCAACAGAGTGCATATTACTTTTAAACGTTATTCTTCCATGCAAACGCTTGTGCAGTGCAACAGCACGCTTTTGCAATGTAATGAAACGCATTAGTTCTTAAATGCATTGCAATGCAACAGAGTGCATATTACTTTTAAACGTTATTCTTCCATGCAAACGCTTGTGCAGTGCAACAGCACGCTGTTGCAATGTAATGAAATGCATTAGTTCTTAAATGCATTGCAATGCAACAGAGTGCATATTACTTTTAAACGTTATTCTTCCATGCAAAACGCTTGTGCAGTGCAACAGCACGCTGTTGCAATGTAATGAAAAGCATTAGTTCTTAAATGCATTGCAATGCAACAGAGTCAATATTACTTTTAAACGTTATTCTCCCATGCAAAACGCTTGTGCAGTGCAACAGCAAGCTGTTGCAATGTAATGAAACGCATTAGTTCTTAAATGCATTGCAATGCAACAGAGTGCATATTACTTTTAAACATTATTCTTCCATGCAAAACGCTTGTGCAGTGCAACAGCACGCTGTTGCAATGTAATGAAAAGCATTAGTTCTTAAATGCATTGTAATGCAACAGAGTGCATATTACTTTTAAACGTTATTCTTCCATGAGAAACTTTTGTGCAGTGCAACAGCACGCTGTTGCAATGTAATGAAACGCATTAGTTATTAAATGCATTGCAATGCAACAGAGTGCATATTACTTTTAAACGTTATTCTTCCATGAAACGCTTGTGCAGTGCAACAGCACGCTGTTGCAATGTAATGAAACGCATTAGTTCTTAAATGCATTGCAATGCAACAGAAGTGCATATTACTTTTAAACGTTATTCTTCCATCTAAAACGCTTGTGCAGTGCAACAGCACGCTGTTGCAATGTAATGAAAAGCATTAGTTCTTAAATGCATTGCAATGCAACAGAAGTGCATATTACTTTTAAACGTTATTCTTCCATCTAAAACGCTTGTTTAATGCAACAGCACGCTGTTGCAATGTAATGAAACGCATTAGTTCTTAAATGCATTGCAATGCAAGAGTGCATATTACTTTTAAATGTTATTCTTCCATGCAAAACGCTTGTGCAATGCAACAGCAAGCTGTTGCAATGTAATGAAACGCATTAGTTCTTAAATGCATTGCAATGCAACAGAGTGCATATTACTTTTAAATGTTATTCTTCCATGCAAAACGCTTGTGCAATGCAACAGCACGCTGTTGCAATGTAATGAAACGCATTAGTTCTTAAATGCATTGCAATGCAAGGGTGCATATTACTTTTAAATGTTATTCTTCCATTCAAAACAATGTACAGAAAAGCATTAGTTTCTTGAATGCATTGCAATGTAACAGAGTGCATATTACTTTTAAATGTTATTCTTCCATGCAAAATGCTTGTGCAATGCAACAGCACGCTGTTGCAATAGAATGAATCGCATTAGTTCTTGAATGCATTTGCAATGCCACAAAGTGCATACTACTTTTAAAGTGCATATTGCTTATAGGTCATTCTTCGATGCTTTTCGTTGGTATTCTTCGTTACGCTTGATCGTATGTGCATTGCAATGCAACAGTAGATTGCATTGCAGATATCGTAATGCACTACAGAATGAGTTAGTTCTTGAACGCCTTGCAATGCAAAAATAAAGTGCATATCGCTTATATGTCATTCTAACGCTTTATCATATGTGCAATGCAACAGCAGTTTTTTTAAGCGTTAGTTTTTTTCATTGCACAAAGGAATAAGTTAGTCCTTTTATTCAATGGAATGAAACAACAAAACGGTTTTTAAAACAGCAGATTGCGTTGCCCATCTCTTTAATGCACTACAAAAAAAGTTAGTTCTTTAGTGCATTGCAAAAAAAGTGCATACTGCTTATGCACAACGCTTTAACTTATGTTCAATGCAATTCAATCTCTTCAATGCACTACTGAATGAGTTAGTTCTTGAATGCTTTAAAATGCAAAAAAGTGCATATCGCTTATATGTTATTCTACTGCTTTATCATATGTGCAATGCAAAAGCTGTTTTTAAGCGTTAGTTTTTTTTCATTGCACAAAGGAATATGTTAGTCCTTTTATGCAATGGAATTAAACAAATAAAATGTTATTAAAACAACAGATTGCATTGCCCATCTCTTTAATGCACTACAAAATGATTTAGTTCTTGAATGCATTGCAATTCAACAATGCCTTTGACTTTT
Source organism: Gila orcuttii (assembly GCA_026230005.1). Classification (NCBI taxonomy): domain Eukaryota; kingdom Metazoa; phylum Chordata; class Actinopteri; order Cypriniformes; family Leuciscidae; genus Gila; species Gila orcuttii. The sequence continues at coordinate 35,881,314 of JAPDVR010000005.1, read as the reverse complement.
TAACATCAGAAAGAGTCTGTAAGGACATCATGTAGCTTTTAGACCTTCTGGGGACCCTCTTATCAGAAAAATAGTTCAAAAGGTCCCATATGGACTACTGTATGGCCGACCTGACTTTACTTTTTAACATCAGAAAGAGTCTATGAGGACATCATGTAGCTTTTAGACCTTCTGGGGACCCACTGAGGAGAAAAAAAGTTGAAAACGTCCCAAATGGATTACTGTATGGAGGACATGACTTGACTTTTTAACATCAGAAAGTTTCTCTAAGGACATCATGTAGCTTTTAGACCTTCATTGGACCCTCTGAGCAGAAAAAAGTTCAAAAGGTCCCAGTCTGGCGGACTTGACTTGACTTTTTAACATCAGAAAGTTTCTATAAGGACATCATGTAGCTTTTAGACCATCTAGGGACCCTCTGAGGAGAAATAAAGTTCGAAAGGTCCCATATGGACTACTGTATGGCCGACTTGACGACTTTTTAACATCAGAAAGAGTCAATAAGGACATCATGTAGCTTTTAGACCATCTAGGGACCCTCTGAGGAGAAATAAAGTTCGAAAGGTCCCATATGGACTACTGTCTGGAGGACTTGACTTGACTTTTTAACATCAGAAAGAGTCTATGAGGACATCATGTAGCTTTTAGACCATCTGGGGACCCTCTGAATAGAAAAAAAGTTCAAAAGGTCCCATATGGACTACTGTCTGGAGGTCCTGACTTGACTTTTTAACATCAGAAAGAGTCTATGAGGACATCATGTAGCTTTCAGACCTTCTGGGGACCCTCTGAGCAGAAAAAAAATTCAAAAGGTCCCAGTCTGGCGGACTTGACTTGACTTTTTAACATCAGAAAGTTTCTATAAGGACATCATGTAGCTTTTAGACCTTCTCTGGACCCTCTAAGCAGAAAAAAAGTTCAAAATGTCCCATATGGACTACTGTAGGCGGACTTGACTTGACCTTTTAACATCAGAAAGAGTCAATAAGTACATCATGTAGCTTTTAGACCTTCTGGGGACCCTCTGAGAAGAAAAAAAGTTCAAAAGGTCCCATATGGACCAATGTCTGGAGGATTTGACGACTTTTTAACATCAGAAAGAGTTTATGAGGACATCATGTAGCTTTTAGACCTTCTGGGGACCCCCTGAGGAGAAAAAAAGTTCAAAAGGTCCCATATGGACTAGTGTCTGGAGGACCTGACTTGCCTATTTAACATCAGAAATAGTCTATGAGGACATCATGTAGCTTTAAGACCTTCTGGGCACCCTCTGAGGAGAAAAAAAGTTAATCAGGTCCCATATGGACCACTGACTGGAGGACCTGACTTGACTTTTTAACATCAGAAAGAGTCTATGAGGACATCATGTAGCTTTTAGACCTTCTGGGGACCCTCTGAGCAGAAAAAAGTTCAAAAGGTCCCATATGGACCAATGTCTGGAGGACCTGACTTGACTTTTTAACATCAGAAAGAGTCTATGAGGACATCATGTAGCTTTTAGACCTTCTGGGGACCCTCTGAGGAGATAAAAGTTCAAAGAGTCTATGAGGACATCATGTAGCTTTTAGACCTTCTGGGGACCCTCTGAGCAGAAAAAAGTTCAAAAAGTCCCATATGGACCACTGTCTGGAGAACCTGACTTGACTTTTTAACATCAGAAAGAGTCTATGAAAGACCTGAAAGATCATGTAGCTACATCATGTAGCTTTTAGACCTTCTGGGGAGCCTCTGAGCAGAAAAAAAGTTCAAAAGGTCACAGTCTGGCGGACTTGACTTGACTTTTTAACATCAGAAAGTTTCTATAAGGACATCTTGTAGCTTTTAGACCTTCTCTGGACCCTCTGATCAGAAAAAAAGTTCAAAAGGTCCGATATTGTCTACTGTATGGCGGACTTGACTTGACTTTTTAGCATCAGAAAGAGGCAATAAGGACATCATGTAGCTTTTAGACCTTCTGGGGAAACTCTGAGGAGAAAAAAAGTTCAAAAGGTCCCATATGGACTACTGTCTGGAGGTCCTGACTTGACTTTTTAACATCAGAAAGAGTCTATGAGGACATCATGTAGCTTTTAGACCTTCTGGGGACCCTCTGAGCAGAAAAAAGTTCAAAAGGTCCCATATGGACCAATGTCTGGAGGACCTGACTTGACTTTTTAACATCAGAAAGAGTCTATGAGGACATCATGTAGCTTTTACACCTTCTGGGGACCCTCTGAGCAGAAAAAAAGTTCAAAAGGTCCCATATGGATTAATGTATGGCGGACTTGACTTGACTTTTTAACATCAAAATATTTCTCTAAGGACATCATGTAGCTTTTAGACCTTCTCTGGACCCTCTGGGCAGAAAAAAAGTTGAAAAGGTCCCAGTCTGGCGGACTTGACTTGACTTTTTAACATCAGAAAGAGTCTATGAGGACATCATGTAGCTTTTACACCTTCTGGGGACCCTCTGAGCAGAAAAAAAGTTCAAAAGGTCCCATATGGATTACTGTATGGCGGACTTGACTTGACTTTTTAACATCAAAAAGTTTCTCTAAGGACATCATGTAGCTTTTAGACCTTCTGGGGACCCTCTGAGGAGAAAAAAAGTTCAAAAGGTCCCATATGGACCACTGTCTGGAGGACCTGACTTGACTTTTTAACATCAGAAAGAGTCTATGAGGACATCATGTAGCTTTTAGACCTTCTGAGGACCCTCTGAGGAGAAAAAAAGTTCAAAAGGTCCCATATGGACCACTGTCTGGAGATCCTGACTTTACTTTTTAACATCAGAAAGAGTCTATGAGGACATCATGTAGCTTTTAGACCTTCTGGGGACCATCTTATCAGAAAAAAAGTTCAAAAGGTATCATATGGACCAATGTCTGGAGGACCTAACTAGACTTTTTAACATCAGAAAGAGTCTATGAGGACATCATGTAGCTTTTAGTCCTTCTGGGGACAATCTTATCAGAAAAAAAGTTCAAAAGGTATCATATGGACCAATGTTTGGAGGACCTGACTTGACTTTTTAACATCAGAAAGAGTCTGTGAGGACATCATGTAGCTTTTAGACCTTCTGGGGACCCTCTGTGCAGAAAAAAAGTTCAAAAACTCCCATATGGATTACTGTATGGCGGACTTGACTTGACTTTTTAACATCAAAAAGTTTCTCTAAGGACATCATGTAGCTTTTAGACCTTCTCTGGACCCTCTGAGCAGAAAAAAATGTCAAAAGGTCCCATATGGACCACTGTCTGAAGGACCTGACTTGACTTTTTAACATCAGAAAGAGTCTATGAGGACATCATGTAGCTTTTAGATCTTCTGGGTACCCTCTGAGCAGAAATAAAGTTCAAAAGGTCCCATATGGACCACTGTCTGGAGGTCCAGACTTGACTTTTTAACATCAGGAAGAGTCTTTGAGGACATCATGCAGCTTTTAGACCTTTTGGGGACCCTCTTATCAGAAAAAAGTTCAAAAGGTCCCATATGGACCACTGTCAGGAGGACCTGACTTGACTTTTTAACATCAGAAAGAGTCTATGAGGACATCATGTAGCTTTTAGACCTTCTGGGGACCCTCTGTGCATAAAAAAAGTTGGTGGTACTGTATGGCGGACTTGACTTGACTTTTTAACATCAAAAAGTTTCTCTAAGGACATCAAGTAGCTTTTAAACATTCTCTGGACCCTCTGAGCAGAAATAGGTTCAAAAGGTCCCTTATGGACTACTGTCTGGAGGACCTGACTTGACTTTTTAACATCAGAAAGAGTCTATGAGGACATCATGTAGCATTTAGATCTTCTGGGGACCCTCTTATCAGAAAAAAAGTTCAAAAGGTCCCTTATGGACTACTGTCTGTAGGACCTGACTTGACTTTTTAACATCAGAAAGAGTCTATGAGGACATCATGTAGCTTTTAGATCTTCTGGGGACCCTCTGAGAAGAAAAAAGTTCAAAAGGTCCCATATGGACTATTGTCTGGATGGCCTGACATGAATTTTAAACATCAGAAAGAGTCTATGAGGACATCATGTAGCTTTTAGACCTTCTGGGGACCCTCTGAGGAGAAAAAAAGTTCAAAAGGTCCAATATGGACCACTGTCTGGAGGACCTGGCTTGACTTTTTAACATCAGAAAGAGTCTGTGAGGACATCATGTAGCTTTTAGACCTTCTGGGGACCCTCTGAGCAGAAAAAAGTTCAAAAGGTCCCATATGGACCAATGTCTGGAGGACCTGACTTGACTTTTTAACACCAGAAAGAGTCTATGAGGACATCATGTAGCTTTTAGACCTTCTGGGGACCCTCTGAGGAGATAAAAGTTCAAAGAGTCTTTGAGGACATCATGTAATTTTTAGACCTTCTGGGGACCCTCTGAGCAGAAAAAAAGTTCAAAAGGTCCCATATGGACCACTGTCTGGAGGACCTGACTTGACTTTTTAACATCAGAAAGAGTCTATGAGGACATCATGTAGCTTTTAGACCTTCTGGGGACCCTCTGAGCAGAAAAAAAGTTCAAAAGGTCCCAGTCTGGCGGACTTGACTTGACTTTTTAACATCAGAAAGTTTCTATAAGGACATCTTGTAGCTTTTAGACCTTCTCTGGACCCTCTGATCAGAAAAAAAGTTCAAAAGGTCCGATATTGTCTACTGTATGGCGGACTTGACTTGACTTTTTAACATCAGAAAGAGGCAATAAGGACATCTTGTAGCTTTTAGACCTTCTGGGGACACTCTGAGGAGAAAAAAAGTTCAAAAGGTCCCATATGGACTACTGTCTGGAGGTCCTGACTTGACTTTTTAACATCAGAAAGAGTCTATGAGGACATCATGTAGCTTTTAGACCTTCTGGGGACCCTCTGAGCAGAAAAAAGTTCAAAAGGTCCCATATGGACTACTGTCTGGAGGACCTGACTTGACTTTTTAACATCAGAAAGAGTCTATGAGGACATCATGTAGCTTTTAGACCTTCTGGGGACCCTCTGAGCAGAAAAAAGTTCAAAAGGTCCCATATGGACCAATGTCTGGAGGACCTGACTTGACTTTTTAACATCAGAAAGAGTCTATGAGGACATCATGTAGCTTTTAGACCTTCTGGGGACCCTCTGAGGAGATAAAAGTTCAAAGAGTCTATGAGGACATCATGTAGCTTTTAGACCTTCTGGGGACCCTCTGAGCAGAAAAAAGTTCAAAAAGTCCCATATGGACCACTGTCTGGAGAACCTGACTTGACTTTTTAACATCAGAAAGAGTCTATGAAAGACCTGAAAGATCATGTAGCTACATCATGTAGCTTTTAGACCTTCTGGGGAGCCTCTGAGCAGAAAAAAAGTTCAAAAGGTCACAGTCTGGCGGACTTGACTTGACTTTTTAACATCAGAAAGTTTCTATAAGGACATCTTGTAGCTTTTAGACCTTCTCTGGACCCTCTGATCAGAAAAAAAGTTCAAAAGGTCCGATATTGTCTACTGTATGGCGGACTTGACTTGACTTTTTAGCATCAGAAAGAGGCAATAAGGACATCATGTAGCTTTTAGACCTTCTGGGGAAACTCTGAGGAGAAAAAAAGTTCAAAAGGTCCCATATGGACTACTGTCTGGAGGTCCTGACTTGACTTTTTAACATCAGAAAGAGTCTATGAGGACATCATGTAGCTTTTAGACCTTCTGGGGACCCTCTGAGCAGAAAAAAGTTCAAAAGGTCCCATATGGACCAATGTCTGGAGGACCTGACTTGACTTTTTAACATCAGAAAGAGTCTATGAGGACATCATGTAGCTTTTACACCTTCTGGGGACCCTCTGAGCAGAAAAAAAGTTCAAAAGGTCCCATATGGATTAATGTATGAGGGACTTGACTTGACTTTTTAACATCAAAATATTTCTCTAAGGACATCATGTAGCTTTTAGACCTTCTCTGGACCCTCTGAGCAGAAAAAAAGTTGAAAAGGTCCCAGTCTGGTGGACTTGACTTGACTTTTTAACATCAGAAAGAGTCTATGAGGACATCATGTAGCTTTTACACCTTCTGGGGACCCTCTGAGCAGAAAAAAAGTTCAAAAGGTCCCATATGGATTACTGTATGGCGGACTTGACTTGACTTTTTAACATCAAAAAGTTTCTCTAAGGACATCATGTAGCTTTTAGACCTTCTGGGGACCCTCTGAGGAGAAAAAAAGTTCAAAAGGTCCCATATGGACCACTGTCTGGAGGACCTGACTTGACTTTTTAACATCAGAAAGAGTCTATGAGGACATCATGTAGCTTTTAGACCTTCTGAGGACCCTCTGAGGAGAAAAAAAGTTCAAAAGGTCCCATATGGACCACTGTCTGGAGATCCTGACTTTACTTTTTAACATCAGAAAGAGTCTATGAGGACATCATGTAGCTTTTAGACCTTCTGGGGACCATCTTATCAGAAAAAAAGTTCAAAAGGTATCATATGGACCAATGTCTGGAGGACCTAACTAGACTTTTTAACATCAGAAAGAGTCTATGATGACATCATGTAGCTTTTAGTCCTTCTGGGTACAATCTTATCAGAAAAAAAGTTCAAAAGGTATCATATGGACCAATGTTTGGAGGACCTGACTTGACTTTTTAACATCAGAAAGAGTCTGTGAGGACATCATGTAGCTTTTAGACCTTCTGGGGACCCTCTGTGCAGAAAAAAAGTTCAAAAACTCCCATATGGATTACTGTATGGCGGACTTGACTTGACTTTTTAACATCAAAAAGTTTCTCTAAGGGCATCATGTAGCTTTTAGACCTTCTCTGGACCCTCTGAGCAGAAAAAAATGTCAAAAGGTCCCATATGGACCACTGTCTGAAGGACCTGACTTGACTTTTTAACATCAGAAAGAGTCTATGAGGACATCATGTAGCTTTTAGATCTTCTGGGTACCCTCTGAGCAGAAATAAAGTTCAAAAGGTCCCATATGGACCACTGTCTGGAGGTCCAGACTTGACTTTTTAACATCAGGAATAGTCTTTGAGGACATCATGCAGCTTTTAGACCTTTTGGGGACCCTCTTATCAGAAAAAAGTTCAAAAGGTCCCATATGGATTACTGTATGGCGGACTTGACTTGACTTTTTAACATCAAAAAGTTTCTCTAAGGACATCATGTAGCTTTTAGACCTTCTGGGGACCCTCTGAGGAGAAAAAAAGTTCAAAAGGTCCCATATGGACCACTGTCTGGAGGACCTGACTTGACTTTTTAACATCAGAAAGAGTCTATGAGGACATCATGTAGCTTTTAGACCTTCTGAGGACCCTCTGAGGAGAAAAAAAGTTCAAAAGGTCCCATATGGACCACTGTCTGGAGATCCTGACTTTACTTTTTAACATCAGAAAGAGTCTATGAGGACATCATGTAGCTTTTAGACCTTCTGGGGACCATCTTATCAGAAAAAAAGTTCAAAAGGTATCATATGGACCAATGTCTGGAGGACCTAACTAGACTTTTTAACATCAGAAAGAGTCTATGAGGACATCATGTAGCTTTTAGTCCTTCTGGGTACAATCTTATCAGAAAAAAAGTTCAAAAGGTATCATATGGACCAATGTTTGGAGGACCTGACTTGACTTTTTAACATCAGAAAGAGTCTGTGAGGACATCATGTAGCTTTTAGACCTTCTGGGGACCCTCTGTGCAGAAAAAAGTTCAAAAACTCCCATATGGATTACTGTATGGCGGACTTGACTTTACTTTTTAACATCAAAAAGTTTCTCTAAGGACATCATGTAGCTTTTAGACCTTCTCTGGACCCTCTGAGCAGAAAAAAATGTCAAAAGGTCCCATATGGACCACTGTCTGAAGGACCTGACTTGACTTTTTAACATCAGAAAGAGTCTATGAGGACATCATGTAGCTTTTAGATCTTCTGGGTACCCTCTGAGCAGAAATAAAGTTCAAAAGGTCCCATATGGACCACTGTCTGGAGGTCCAGACTTGACTTTTTAACATCAGGAAGAGTCTTTGAGGACATCATGCAGCTTTTAGACCTTTTGGGGACCCTCTTATCAGAAAAAAGTTCAAAAGGTCCCATATGGACCACTGTCAGGAGGACCTGACTTGACTTTTTAACATCAGAAAGAGTCTATGAGGACATCATGTAGCTTTTAGACCTTCTGGGGACCCTCTGTGCATAAAAAAAGTTGGTGGTACTGTATGGCGGACTTGACTTGACTTTTTAACATCAAAAAGTTTCTCTAAGGACATCATGTAGCTTTTAAACATTCTCTGGACCCTCTGAGCAGAAATAGGTTCAAAAGGTCCCTTATGGACTACTGTCTGGAGGACCTGACTTGACTTTTTAACATCAGAAAGAGTCTATGAGGACATCATGTAGCTTTTAGACCTTCTGGGGACCCTCTGAGCAGAAAAAAGTTCAAAAGGTCCCATATGGACCAATGTCTGGAGGACCTGACTTGACTTTTTAACATCAGAAAGAGTCTATGAGGACATCATGTAGCTTTTAGACCTTCTGGGGACCCTCTGAGGAGATAAAAGTTCAAAGAGTCTATGAGGACATCATGTAGCTTTTAGACCTTCTGGGGACCCTCTGAGCAGAAAAAAGTTCAAAAAGTCCCATATGGACCACTGTCTGGAGAACCTGACTTGACTTTTTAACATCAGAAAGAGTCTATGAAAGACCTGAAAGATCATGTAGCTACATCATGTAGCTTTTAGACCTTCTGGGGAGCCTCTGAGCAGAAAAAAAGTTCAAAAGGTCACAGTCTGGCGGACTTGACTTGACTTTTTAACATCAGAAAGTTTCTATAAGGACATCTTGTAGCTTTTAGACCTTCTCTGGACCCTCTGATCAGAAAAAAAGTTCAAAAGGTCCGATATTGTCTACTGTATGGCGGACTTGACTTGACTTTTTAGCATCAGAAAGAGGCAATAAGGACATCATGTAGCTTTTAGACCTTCTGGGGAAACTCTGAGGAGAAAAAAAGTTCAAAAGGTCCCATATGGACTACTGTCTGGAGGTCCTGACTTGACTTTTTAACATCAGAAAGAGTCTATGAGGACATCATGTAGCTTTTAGACCTTCTGGGGACCCTCTGAGCAGAAAAAAGTTCAAAAGGTCCCATATGGACCAATGTCTGGAGGACCTGACTTGACTTTTTAACATCAGAAAGAGTCTATGAGGACATCATGTAGCTTTTACACCTTCTGGGGACCCTCTGAGCAGAAAAAAAGTTCAAAAGGTCCCATATGGATTAATGTATGAGGGACTTGACTTGACTTTTTAACATCAAAATATTTCTCTAAGGACATCATGTAGCTTTTAGACCTTCTCTGGACCCTCTGAGCAGAAAAAAAGTTGAAAAGGTCCCAGTCTGGTGGACTTGACTTGACTTTTTAACATCAGAAAGAGTCTATGAGGACATCATGTAGCTTTTACACCTTCTGGGGACCCTCTGAGCAGAAAAAAAGTTCAAAAGGTCCCATATGGATTACTGTATGGCGGACTTGACTTGACTTTTTAACATCAAAAAGTTTCTCTAAGGACATCATGTAGCTTTTAGACCTTCTGGGGACCCTCTGAGGAGAAAAAAAGTTCAAAAGGTCCCATATGGACCACTGTCTGGAGGACCTGACTTGACTTTTTAACATCAGAAAGAGTCTATGAGGACATCATGTAGCTTTTAGACCTTCTGAGGACCCTCTGAGGAGAAAAAAAGTTCAAAAGGTCCCATATGGACCACTGTCTGGAGATCCTGACTTTACTTTTTAACATCAGAAAGAGTCTATGAGGACATCATGTAGCTTTTAGACCTTCTGGGGACCATCTTATCAGAAAAAAAGTTCAAAAGGTATCATATGGACCAATGTCTGGAGGACCTAACTAGACTTTTTAACATCAGAAAGAGTCTATGATGACATCATGTAGCTTTTAGTCCTTCTGGGTACAATCTTATCAGAAAAAAAGTTCAAAAGGTATCATATGGACCAATGTTTGGAGGACCTGACTTGACTTTTTAACATCAGAAAGAGTCTGTGAGGACATCATGTAGCTTTTAGACCTTCTGGGGACCCTCTGTGCAGAAAAAAAGTTCAAAAACTCCCATATGGATTACTGTATGGCGGACTTGACTTGACTTTTTAACATCAAAAAGTTTCTCTAAGGGCATCATGTAGCTTTTAGACCTTCTCTGGACCCTCTGAGCAGAAAAAAATGTCAAAAGGTCCCATATGGACCACTGTCTGAAGGACCTGACTTGACTTTTTAACATCAGAAAGAGTCTATGAGGACATCATGTAGCTTTTAGATCTTCTGGGTACCCTCTGAGCAGAAATAAAGTTCAAAAGGTCCCATATGGACCACTGTCTGGAGGTCCAGACTTGACTTTTTAACATCAGGAATAGTCTTTGAGGACATCATGCAGCTTTTAGACCTTTTGGGGACCCTCTTATCAGAAAAAAGTTCAAAAGGTCCCATATGGATTACTGTATGGCGGACTTGACTTGACTTTTTAACATCAAAAAGTTTCTCTAAGGACATCATGTAGCTTTTAGACCTTCTGGGGACCCTCTGAGGAGAAAAAAAGTTCAAAAGGTCCCATATGGACCACTGTCTGGAGGACCTGACTTGACTTTTTAACATCAGAAAGAGTCTATGAGGACATCATGTAGCTTTTAGACCTTCTGAGGACCCTCTGAGGAGAAAAAAAGTTCAAAAGGTCCCATATGGACCACTGTCTGGAGATCCTGACTTTACTTTTTAACATCAGAAAGAGTCTATGAGGACATCATGTAGCTTTTAGACCTTCTGGGGACCATCTTATCAGAAAAAAAGTTCAAAAGGTATCATATGGACCAATGTCTGGAGGACCTAACTAGACTTTTTAACATCAGAAAGAGTCTATGAGGACATCATGTAGCTTTTAGTCCTTCTGGGTACAATCTTATCAGAAAAAAAGTTCAAAAGGTATCATATGGACCAATGTTTGGAGGACCTGACTTGACTTTTTAACATCAGAAAGAGTCTGTGAGGACATCATGTAGCTTTTAGACCTTCTGGGGACCCTCTGTGCAGAAAAAAGTTCAAAAACTCCCATATGGATTACTGTATGGCGGACTTGACTTTACTTTTTAACATCAAAAAGTTTCTCTAAGGACATCATGTAGCTTTTAGACCTTCTCTGGACCCTCTGAGCAGAAAAAAATGTCAAAAGGTCCCATATGGACCACTGTCTGAAGGACCTGACTTGACTTTTTAACATCAGAAAGAGTCTATGAGGACATCATGTAGCTTTTAGATCTTCTGGGTACCCTCTGAGCAGAAATAAAGTTCAAAAGGTCCCATATGGACCACTGTCTGGAGGTCCAGACTTGACTTTTTAACATCAGGAAGAGTCTTTGAGGACATCATGCAGCTTTTAGACCTTTTGGGGACCCTCTTATCAGAAAAAAGTTCAAAAGGTCCCATATGGACCACTGTCAGGAGGACCTGACTTGACTTTTTAACATCAGAAAGAGTCTATGAGGACATCATGTAGCTTTTAGACCTTCTGGGGACCCTCTGTGCATAAAAAAAGTTGGTGGTACTGTATGGCGGACTTGACTTGACTTTTTAACATCAAAAAGTTTCTCTAAGGACATCATGTAGCTTTTAAACATTCTCTGGACCCTCTGAGCAGAAATAGGTTCAAAAGGTCCCTTATGGACTACTGTCTGGAGGACCTGACTTGACTTTTTAACATCAGAAAGAGTCTATGAGGACATCATGTAGCATTTAGATCTTCTGGGGACCCTCTTATCAGAAAAAAAGTTCAAAAGGTCCCTTATGGACTACTGTCTGTAGGACCTGACTTGACTTTTTAACATCAGAAAGAGTCTATGAGGACATCATGTAGCTTTTAGATCTTCTGTGGACCCTCTGAGAAGAAAAAAGTTCAAAAGGTCCCATATGGACTATTGTCTGGATGGCCTGACATGAATTTTAAACATCAGAAAGAGTCTATGAGGACATCATGTAGCTTTTAGACCTTCTGGGGACCCTCTGTGCAGAAAAAAAGTTCAAAAGCTCACATATGGATTACTGTATGGCGGACTTGACTTGACTTTTTAACATCAAAAAAGTTTCTCTAAGGACATCATGTAGCTTTTAGACCTTCTCTGGACCCTCTGAGCAGAAAAAAAGTTCAAAAGGTCCCTTATGGACTACTGTCTGTAGGACCTGACTTGACTTTTTAACATCAGAAAGAGTCTATGAGGACATCATGTAGCTTTTAGATCTTCTGTGGACCCTCTGAGCAGAAATAGGTTCAAAAGGTCCCTTATGGACTACTGTCTGGAGGACCTGACTTGACTTTTTAACATCAGAAAGAGTCTATGAGGACATCATGTAGCATTTAGATCTTCTGGGGACCCTCTTATCAGAAAAAAGTTCAAAAGGTCCAATATGGACCACTGTCTGGAGGACCTGGCTTGACTTTTTAACATCAGAAAGAGTCTGTGAGGACATCATGTAGCATTTAGACCTTCTGGGGACCCTCTGTGCAGAAAAAAAGTTCAAAAGCTCACATATGGATTACTGTATGGCGGACTTGACTTGACTTTTTAACATCAAAAAAGTTTCTCTAAGGACATCATGTAGCTTTTAGACCTTCTCTGGACCCTCTGAGCAGAAAAAAATTTCAAAAGGTCCCATATGGACCACTGTCTGGAGGACCTGACTTGACTTTTTAACATCAGAAAGAGTCTATGAGGACATCATGTAGCTTTTAGATCTTCTGGGTACCCTCTGAGCAGAAATAAAGTTCAAAAGGTCCCATATGGACCACTGTCTGGAGGTCCAGACTTGACTTTTTAACATCAGGAAGAGTCTTTGAGGACATCATGTAGCTTTTAGACCTTTTGGGGACCCTCTTATCGGAAAAAAGTTCAAAAGGTCCCATATGGACCACTGTCAGGAGGACCTGACTTGACTTTTGAACATCAGAAAGAGTCTATGAGGACATCATGTAGCTTTTAGACCTTCTGGGGACCCTCTGTGCAGAAAAAAAGTTGGTGGTATTGTATGGCGGACTTGACTTGACTTTTTAACATCAAAAAGATTCTCTAAGGACATCATGTAGCTTTTAAACATTCCCTGGACCCTCTGAGCAGAAATAAGTTCAAAAGGTCCCTTATGGACTACTGTCTGGAGGACCTGACTTGACTTTTTAACATCAGAAAGAGTCTATGAGGACATCATGTAGCATTTAGATCTTCTGGGGACCCTCTTATCAGAAAAAAAGTTCAAAAGGTCCCTTATGGACTACTGTCTGGAGGACCTGACTTGACTTTTTAACATCAGAAAGAGTCTATGAGGACATCATGTAGCTTTTAGACCTTCTGGGGACCCTCTGAGGAGATAAAAGTTCAAAGAGTCTATGAGGACATCATGTAATTTTTAGACCTTCTGGGGACCCTCTGAGCAGAAAAAAAGTTCAAAAGGTCCCATATGGACCACTGTCTGGAGGACCTGACTTGACTTTTTAACATCAGAAAGAGTCTATGAGGACATCATGTAGCTTTTAGACCTTCTGGGGACCCTCTGAGCAGAAAAAAGTTCAAAAGGTCCCATATGGACCAATGTCTGGAGGACTTTACTTGACTTTTTAACGTCAGAAAGAGTCTATGAGGACATCATGTAGCTTTTAGATCTTCTGGGGACCCTCTGAGAAGAAAAAAGTTCAAAAGGTCCCATATGGACTATTGTCTGGATGGCCTGCCATGAATTTTAAACATCAGAAAGAGTCTATGAGGACATCATGTAGCTTTTAGACCTTCTGGGGACCCTCTGAGGAGAAAAAAAGTTCAAAAGGTCCAATATGGACCACTGTCTGGAGGACCTGGCTTGACTTTTTAACATCAGAAAGAGTCTGTGAGGACATCATGTAGCTTTTAGACCTTCTGGGGACCCTCTGAGCAGAAAAAAGTTCAAAAGGTCCCATATGGACCAATGTCTGGAGGACCTGACTTGACTTTTTAACACCAGAAAGAGTCTATGAGGACATCATGTAGCTTTTAGACCTTCTGGGGACCCTCTGAGGAGATAAAAGTTCAAAGAGTCTTTGAGGACATCATGTAATTTTTAGACCTTCTGGGGACCCTCTGAGCAGAAAAAAAGTTCAAAAGGTCCCATATGGACCACTGTCTGGAGGACCTGACTTGACTTTTTAACATCAGAAAGAGTCTATGAGGACATCATGTAGCTTTTAGACCTTCTGGGGACCCTCTGAGCAGAAAAAAAGTTCAAAAGGTCCCAGTCTGGCGAACTTGACTTGACTTTTTAACATCAGAAAGTTTCTATAAGGACATCTTGTAGCTTTTAGACCTTCTCTGGACCCTCTGATCAGAAAAAAAGTTCAAAAGGTCCGATATTGTCTACTGTATGGCGGACTTGACTTGACTTTTTAACATCAGAAAGAGGCAATAAGGACATCTTGTAGCTTTTAGACCTTCTGGGGACACTCTGAGGAGAAAAAAAGTTCAAAAGGTCCCATATGGACTACTGTCTGGAGGTCCTGACTTGACTTTTTAACATCAGAAAGAGTCTATGAGGACATCATGTAGCTTTTAGACCTTCTGGGGACCCTCTGAGCAGAAAAAAGTTCAAAAGGTCCCATATGGACTACTGTCTGGAGGACCTGACTTGACTTTTTAACATCAGAAAGAGTCTATGAGGACATCATGTAGCTTTTAGACCTTCTGGGGACCCTCTGAGCAGAAAAAAGTTCAAAAGGTCCCATATGGACCAATGTCTGGAGGACCTGACTTGACTTTTTAACATCAGAAAGAGTCTATGAGGACATCATGTAGCTTTTAGACCTTCTGGGGACCCTCTGAGGAGATAAAAGTTCAAAGAGTCTATGAGGACATCATGTAGCTTTTAGACCTTCTGGGGACCCTCTGAGCAGAAAAAAGTTCAAAAAGTCCCATATGGACCACTGTCTGGAGAACCTGACTTGACTTTTTAACATCAGAAAGAGTCTATGAAAGACCTGAAAGATCATGTAGCTACATCATGTAGCTTTTAGACCTTCTGGGGAGCCTCTGAGCAGAAAAAAAGTTCAAAAGGTCACAGTCTGGCGGACTTGACTTGACTTTTTAACATCAGAAAGTTTCTATAAGGACATCTTGTAGCTTTTAGACCTTCTCTGGACCCTCTGATCAGAAAAAAAGTTCAAAAGGTCCGATATTGTCTACTGTATGGCGGACTTGACTTGACTTTTTAGCATCAGAAAGAGGCAATAAGGACATCATGTAGCTTTTAGACCTTCTGGGGAAACTCTGAGGAGAAAAAAAGTTCAAAAGGTCCCATATGGACTACTGTCTGGAGGTCCTGACTTGACTTTTTAACATCAGAAAGAGTCTATGAGGACATCATGTAGCTTTTAGACCTTCTGGGGACCCTCTGAGCAGAAAAAAGTTCAAAAGGTCCCATATGGACCAATGTCTGGAGGACCTGACTTGACTTTTTAACATCAGAAAGAGTCTATGAGGACATCATGTAGCTTTTACACCTTCTGGGGACCCTCTGAGCAGAAAAAAAGTTCAAAAGGTCCCATATGGATTAATGTATGGCGGACTTGACTTGACTTTTTAACATCAAAATATTTCTCTAAGGACATCATGTAGCTTTTAGACCTTCTCTGGACCCTCTGAGCAGAAAAAAAGTTGAAAAGGTCCCAGTCTGGCGGACTTGACTTGACTTTTTAACATCAGAAAGAGTCTATGAGGACATCATGTAGCTTTTACACCTTCTGGGGACCCTCTGAGCAGAAAAAAAGTTCAAAAGGTCCCATATGGATTACTGTATGGCGGACTTGACTTGACTTTTTAACATCAAAAAGTTTCTCTAAGGACATCATGTAGCTTTTAGACCTTCTGGGGACCCTCTGAGGAGAAAAAAAGTTCAAAAGGTCCCATATGGACCACTGTCTGGAGGACCTGACTTGACTTTTTAACATCAGAAAGAGTCTATGAGGACATCATGTAGCTTTTAGACCTTCTGAGGACCCTCTGAGGAGAAAAAAAGTTCAAAAGGTCCCATATGGACCACTGTCTGGAGATCCTGACTTTACTTTTTAACATCAGAAAGAGTCTATGAGGACATCATGTAGCTTTTAGACCTTCTGGGGACCATCTTATCAGAAAAAAAGTTCAAAAGGTATCATATGGACCAATGTCTGGAGGACCTAACTAGACTTTTTAACATCAGAAAGAGTCTATGAGGACATCATGTAGCTTTTAGTCCTTCTGGGGACAATCTTATCAGAAAAAAAGTTCAAAAGGTATCATATGGACCAATGTTTGGAGGACCTGACTTGACTTTTTAACATCAGAAAGAGTCTGTGAGGACATCATGTAGCTTTTAGACCTTCTGGGGACCCTCTGTGCAGAAAAAAAGTTCAAAAACTCCCATATGGATTACTGTATGGCGGACTTGACTTGACTTTTTAACATCAAAAAGTTTCTCTAATGACATCATGTAGCTTTTAGACCTTCTCTGGACCCTCTGAGCAGAAAAAAATGTCAAAAGGTCCCATATGGACCACTGTCTGAAGGACCTGACTTGACTTTTTAACATCAGAAAGAGTCTATGAGGACATCATGTAGCTTTTAGATCTTCTGGGTACCCTCTGAGCAGAAATAAAGTTCAAAAGGTCCCATATGGACCACTGTCTGGAGGTGCAGACTTGACTTTTTAACATCAGGAAGAGTCTTTGAGGACATCATGCAGCTTTTAGACCTTTTGGGGACCCTCTTATCAGAAAAAAGTTCAAAAGGTCCCATATCGACCACTGTCAGGAGGACCTGACTTGACTTTTTAACATCAGAAAGAGTCTATGAGGACATCATGTAGCTTTTAGACCTTCTGGGGACCCTCTGTGCATAAAAAAAGTTGGTGGTACTGTATGGCGGACTTGACTTGACTTTTTAACATCAAAAAGTTTCTCTAAGGACATCATGTAGCTTTTAAACATTCTCTGGACCCTCTGAGCAGAAATAGGTTCAAAAAGTCCCTTATGGACTACTGTCTGGAGGACCTGACTTGACTTTTTAACATCAGAAAGAGTCTATGAGGACATCATGTAGCATTTAGATCTTCTGGGGACCCTCTTATCAGAAAAAAAGTTCAAAAGGTCCCTTATGGACTACTGTCTGTAGGACCTGACTTGACTTTATAACATCAGAAAGAGTCTATGAGGACATCATGTAGCTTTTAGATCTTCTGGGGACCCTCTGAGAAGAAAAAAGTTCAAAAGGTCCCATATGGACTTTTGTCTGGATGGCCTGACATGAATTTTAAACATCAGAAAGAGTCTATGAGGACATCATGTAGCTTTTAGACCTTCTGGGGACCCTCTGAGGAGAAAAAAAGTTCAAAAGGTCCAACATGGACCACTGTCTGGAGGACCTGGCTTGACTTTTTAACATCAGAAAGAGTCTGTGAGGACATCATGTAGCTTTTAGACCTTCTGGGGACCCTCTGAGCAGAAAAAAGTTCAAAAGGTCCCATATGGACCAATGTCTGGAGGACCTGACTTGACTTTTTAACACCAGAAAGAGTCTATGAGGACATCATGTAGCTTTTAGACCTTCTGGGGACCCTCTGAGGAGATAAAAGTTCAAAGAGTCTTTGAGGACATCATGTAATTTTTAGACCTTCTGGGGACCCTCTGAGCAGAAAAAAAGTTCAAAAGGTCCCATATGGACCACTGTCTGGAGGACCTGACTTGACTTTTTAACATCAGAAAGAGTCTATGAGGACATCATGTAGCTTTTAGACCTTCTGGGGACCCTCTGAGCAGAAAAAAAGTTCAAAAGGTCCCAGTCTGGCGGACTTGACTTTACTTTTTAACATCAGAAAGTTTCTATAAGGACATCAGGTAGCTTTTAGACCTTCTCTGGACCCTCTGATCAGAAAAAAAGTTCAAAAGGTCCGATATTGTCTACTGTATGGCGGACTTGACTTGACTTTTTAACATCAGAAAGAGGCAATAAGGACATCTTGTAGCTTTTAGACCTTCTGGGGACACTCTGAGGAGAAAAAAAGTTCAAAAGGTCCCATATGGACTACTGTCTGGAGGTCCTGACTTGACTTTTTAACATCAGAAAGAGTCTATGAGGACATCATGTAGCTTTTAGACCTTCTGGGGACCCTCTGAGCAGAAAAAAATTCAAAAGGTCCCATATGGACTACTGTCTGGAGGACCTGACTTGACTTTTTAACATCAGAAAGAGTCTATGAGGACATCATGTAGCTTTTAGACCTTCTGGGGACCCTCTGAGGAGATAAAAGTTCAAAGAGTCTATGAGGACATCATGTAGCTTTTAGACCTTCTGAGGACCCTCTGAGGAGAAAAAAAGTTCAAAAGGTCCCATATGGACCACTGTCTGGAGATCCTGACTTTACTTTTTAACATCAGAAAGAGTCTATGAGGACATCATGTAGCTTTTAGACCTTCTGGGGACCATCTTATCAGAAAAAAAGTTCAAAAGGTATCATATGGACCAATGTCTGGAGGACCTAACTAGACTTTTTAACATCAGAAAGAGTCTATGATGACATCATGTAGCTTTTAGTCCTTCTGGGTACAATCTTATCAGAAAAAAAGTTCAAAAGGTATCATATGGACCAATGTTTGGAGGACCTGACTTGACTTTTTAACATCAGAAAGAGTCTGTGAGGACATCATGTAGCTTTTAGACCTTCTGGGGACCCTCTGTGCAGAAAAAAAGTTCAAAAACTCCCATATGGATTACTGTATGGCGGACTTGACTTGACTTTTTAACATCAAAAAGTTTCTCTAAGGACATCATGTAGCTTTTAGACCTTCTCTGGACCCTCTGAGCAGAAAAAAATGTCAAAAGGTCCCATATGGACCACTGTCTGAAGGACCTGACTTGACTTTTTAACATCAGAAAGAGTCTATGATGACATCATGTAGCTTTTAGATCTTCTGGGTACCCTCTGAGCAGAAATAAAGTTCAAAAGGTCCCATATGGACCACTGTCTGGAGGTCCAGACTTGACTTTTTAACATCAGGAATAGTCTTTGAGGACATCATGCAGCTTTTAGACCTTTTGGGGACCCTCTTATCAGAAAAAAGTTCAAAAGGTCCCATATGGATTACTGTATGGCGGACTTGACTTGACTTTTTAACATCAAAAAGTTTCTCTAAGGACATCATGTAGCTTTTAGACCTTCTGGGGACCCTCTGAGGAGAAAAAAAGTTCAAAAGGTCCCATATGGACCACTGTCTGGAGGACCTGACTTGACTTTTTAACATCAGAAAGAGTCTATGAGGACATCATGTAGCTTTTAGACCTTCTGAGGACCCTCTGAGGAGAAAAAAAGTTCAAAAGGTCCCATATGGACCACTGTCTGGAGATCCTGACTTTACTTTTTAACATCAGAAAGAGTCTATGAGGACATCATGTAGCTTTTAGACCTTCTGGGGACCATCTTATCAGAAAAAAAGTTCAAAAGGTATCATATGGACCAATGTCTGGAGGACCTGACTAGACTTTTTAACATCAGAAAGAGTCTATGAGGACATCATGTAGCTTTTAGTCCTTCTGGGTACAATCTTATCAGAAAAAAAGTTCAAAAGGTATCATATGGACCAATGTTTGGAGGACCTGACTTGACTTTTTAACATCAGAAAGAGTCTGTGAGGACATCATGTAGCTTTTAGACCTTCTGGGGACCCTCTGTGCATAAAAAAAGTTGGTGGTACTGTATGGCGGACTTGACTTGACTTTTTAACATCAAAAAGTTTCTCTAAGGACATCATGTAGCTTTTAAACATTCTCTGGACCCTCTGAGCAGAAATAGGTTCAAAAGGTCCCTTATGGACTACTGTCTGGAGGACCTGACTTGACTTTTTAACATCAGAAAGAGTCTATGAGGACATCATGTAGCATTTAGATCTTCTGGGGACCCTCTTATCAGAAAAAAAGTTCAAAAGGTCCCTTATGGACTACTGTCTGTAGGACCTGACTTGACTTTTTAACATCAGAAAGAGTCTATGAGGACATCATGTAGCTTTTAGATCTTCTGGGGACCCTCTGAGAAGAAAAAAGTTCAAAAGGTCCCATATGGACTATTGTCTGGATGGCCTGACATGAATTTTAAACATCAGAAAGAGTCTATGAGGACATCATGTAGCTTTTAGACCTTCTGGGGACCCTCTGAGGAGAAAAAAAGTTCAAAAGGTCCAATATGGACCACTGTCTGGAGGACCTGGCTTGACTTTTTAACATCAGAAAGAGTCTGTGAGGACATCATGTAGCTTTTAGACCTTCTGGGGACCCTCTGTGCAGAAAAAAAGTTCAAAAGCTCACATATGGATTACTGTATGGCGGACTTGACTTGACTTTTTAACATCAAAAAAGTTTCTCTAAGGACATCATGTAGCTTTTAGACCTTCTCTGGACCCGCTGAGCAGAAAAAAAGTTGAAAAGGTCCCAGTCTGGCGGACTTGACTTGACTTTTTAACATCAGAAAGAGTCTATGAGGACATCATGTAGCTTTTACACCTTCTGGGGACCCTCTGAGCAGAAAAAAAGTTCAAAAGGTCCCATATGGATTACTGTATGGCGGACTTGACTTGACTTTTTAACATCAAAAAGTTTCTCTAAGGACATCATGTAGCTTTTAGACCTTCTGGGGACCCTCTGAGGAGAAAAAAAGTTCAAAAGGTCCCATATGGACCACTGTCTGGAGGACCTGACTTGACTTTTTAACATCAGAAAGAGTCTATGAGGACATCATGTAGCTTTTAGACCTTCTGAGGACCCTCTGAAGAGAAAAAAAGTTCAAAAGGTCCCATATGGACCACTGTCTGGAGATCCTGACTTTACTTTTTAACATCAGAAAGAGTCTATGAGGACATCATGTAGCTTTTAGACCTTCTGGGGACCATCTTATCAGAAAAAAAGTTCAAAAGGTATCATATGGACCAATGTCTGGAGGACCTAACTAGACTTTTTAACATCAGAAAGAGTCTATGATGACATCATGTAGCTTTTAGTCCTTCTGGGTACAATCTTATCAGAAAAAAAGTTCAAAAGGTATCATATGGACCAATGTTTGGAGGACCTGACTTGACTTTTTAACATCAGAAAGAGTCTGTGAGGACATCATGTAGCTTTTAGACCTTCTGGGGACCCTCTGTGCAGAAAAAAAGTTCAAAAACTCCCATATGGATTACTGTATGGCGGACTTGACTTGACTTTTTAACATCAAAAAGTTTCTCTAAGGACATCATGTAGCTTTTAGACCTTCTCTGGACCCTCTGAGCAGAAAAAAATGTCAAAAGGTCCCATATGGACCACTGTCTGAAGGACCTGACTTGACTTTTTAACATCAGAAAGAGTCTATGAGGACATCATGTAGCTTTTAGATCTTCTGGGTACCCTCTGAGCAGAAATAAAGTTCAAAAGGTCCCATATGGACCACTGTCTGGAGGTCCAGACTTGACTTTTTAACATCAGGTATAGTCTTTGAGGACATCATGCAGCTTTTAGACCTTTAGGGGACCCTCTTATCAGAAAAAAGTTCAAAAGGTCCCATATGGATTACTGTATGGCGGACTTGACTTGACTTTTTAACATCAAAAAGTTTCTCTAAGGACATCATGTAGCTTTTAGACCTTCTGGGGACCCTCTGAGGAGAAAAAAAGTTCAAAAGGTCCCATATGGACCACTGTCTGGAGGACCTGACTTGACTTTTTAACATCAGAAAGAGTCTATGAGGACATCATGTAGCTTTTAGACCTTCTGAGGACCCTCTGAGGAGAAAAAAAGTTCAAAAGGTCCCATATGGACCACTGTCTAGAGATCCTGACTTTACTTTTTAACATCAGAAAGAGTCTATGAGGACATCATGTAGCTTTTAGACCTTCTGGGGACCATCTTATCAGAAAAAAAGTTCAAAAGGTATCATATGGACCAATGTCTGGAGGACCTGACTAGACTTTTTAACATCAGAAAGAGTCTATGAGGACATCATGTAGCTTTTAGTCCTTCTGGGTACAATCTTATCAGAAAAAAAGTTCAAAAGGTATCATATGGACCAATGTTTGGAGGACCTGACTTGACTTTTTAACATCAGAAAGAGTCTGTGAGGACATCATGTAGCTTTTAGACCTTCTGGGGACCCTCTGTGCAGAAAAAAAGTTCAAAAACTCCCATATGGATTACTGTATGGCGGACTTGACTTGACTTTTTAACATCAAAAAGTTTCTCTAAGGACATCATGTAGCTTTTAGACCTTCTCTGGACCCTCTGAGCAGAAAAAAATGTCAAAAGGTCCCATATGGACCACTGTCTGAAGGACCTGACTTGACTTTTTAACATCAGAAAGAGTCTATGAGGACATCATGTAGCTTTTAGATCTTCTGGGTACCCTCTGAGCAGAAATAAAGTTCAAAAGGTCCCATATGGACCACTGTCTGGAGGTCCAGACTTGACTTTTTAACATCAGGAAGAGTCTTTGAGGACATCATGCAGCTTTTAGACCTTTTGGGGACCCTCTTATCAGAAAAAAGTTCAAAAGGTCCCATATGGACCACTGTCAGGAGGACCTGACTTGACTTTTTAACATCAGAAAGAGTCTATGAGGACATCATGTAGCTTTTAGACCTTCTGGGGACCCTCTGTGCATAAAAAAAGTTGGTGGTACTGTATGGCGGACTTGACTTGACTTTTTAACATCAAAAAGTTTCTCTAAGGACATCATGTAGCTTTTAAACATTCTCTGGACCCTCTGAGCAGAAATAGGTTCAAAAGGTCCCTTATGGACTACTGTCTGGAGGACCTGACTTGACTTTTTAACATCAGAAAGAGTCTATGAGGACATCATGTAGCATTTAGATCTTCTGGGGACCCTCTTATCAGAAAAAAAGTTCAAAAGGTCCCTTATGGACTACTGTCTGGAGGACCTGACTTGACTTTTTAACATCAGAAAGAGTCTATGAGGACATCATGTAGCTTTTAGACCTTCTGGGGACCCTCTGAGCAGAAAAAAGTTCAAAAGGTCCCATATGGACTACTGTCTGGAGGACCTGACTTGACTTTTTAACATCAGAAAGAGTCTATGAGGACATCATGTAGCTTTTAGACCTTCTGGGGACCCTCTGAGCAGAAAAAAGTTCAAAAGGTCCCATATGGACCAATGTCTGGAGGACCTGACTTGACTTTTTAACATCAGAAAGAGTCTATGAGGACATCATGTAGCTTTTAGACCTTCTGGGGACCCTCTGAGGAGATAAAAGTTCAAAGAGTCTATGAGGACATCATGTAGCTTTTAGACCTTCTGGGGACCCTCTGAGCAGAAAAAAGTTCAAAAAGTCCCATATGGACCACTGTCTGGAAAACCTGACTTGACTTTTTAACATCAGAAAGAGTCTATGAAAGACCTGAAAGATCATGTAGCTACATCATGTAGCTTTTAGACCTTCTGGGGAGCCTCTGAGCAGAAAAAAAGTTCAAAAGGTCACAGTCTGGCGGACTTGACTTGACTTTTTAACATCAGAAAGTTTCTATAAGGACATATTGTAGCTTTTAGACCTTCTCTGGACCCTCTGATCAGAAAAAAAGTTCAAAAGGTCCGATATTGTCTACTGTATGGCGGACTTGACTTGACTTTTTAGCATCAGAAAGAAGCAATAAGGACATCATGTAGCTTTTAGACCTTCTGGGGAAACTCTGAGGAGAAAAAAAGTTCAAAAGGTCCCATATGGACTACTGTCTGGAGGTCCTGACTTGACTTTTTAACATCAGAAAGAGTCTATGAGGACATCATGTAGCTTTTAGACCTTCTGGGGACCCTCTGAGCAGAAAAAAGTTCAAAAGGTCCCATATGGACCAATGTCTGGAGGACCTGACTTGACTTTTTAACATCAGAAAGAGTCTATGAGGACATCATGTAGCTTTTACACCTTCTGGGGACCCTCTGAGCAGAAAAAAAGTTCAAAAGGTCCCATATGGATTAATGTATGGCGGACTTGACTTGACTTTTTAACATCAAAATATTTCTCTAAGGACATCATGTAGCTTTTAGACCTTCTCTGGACCCTCTGAGCAGAAAAAAAGTTGAAAAGGTCCCAGTCTGGCGGACTTGACTTGACTTTTTAACATCAGAAAGAGTCTATGAGGACATCATGTAGCTTTTACACCTTCTGGGGACCCTCTGTGCAGAAAAAAAGTTCAAAAACTCCCATATGGATTACTGTATGGCGGACTTGACTTGACTTTTTAACATCAAAAAGTTTCTCTAAGGACATCATGTAGCTTTTAGACCTTCTCTGGACCCTCTGAGCAGAAAAAAATGTCAAAAGGTCCCATATGGACCACTGTCTGAAGGACCTGACTTGACTTTTTAACATCAGAAAGAGTCTATGAGGACATCATGTAGCTTTTAGATCTTCTGGGTACCCTCTGAGCAGAAATAAAGTTCAAAAGGTCCCATATGGACCACTGTCTGGAGGTCCAGACTTGACTTTTTAACATCAGGAAGAGTCTTTGAGGACATCATGCAGCTTTTAGACCTTTTGGGGACCCTCTTATCAGAAAAAAGTTCAAAAGGTCCCATATGGACCACTGTCAGGAGGACCTGACTTGACTTTTTAACATCAGAAAGAGTCTATGAGGACATCATGTAGCTTTTAGACCTTCTGGGGACCCTCTGTGCATAAAAAAAGTTGGTGGTACTGTATGGCGGACTTGACTTGACTTTTTAACATCAAAAAGTTTCTCTAAGGACATCATGTAGCTTTTAAACATTCTCTGGACCCTCTGAGCAGAAATAGGTTCAAAAGGTCCCTTATGGACTACTGTCTGGAGGACCTGACTTGACTTTTTAACATCAGAAAGAGTCTATGAGGACATCATGTAGCATTTAGATCTTCTGGGGACCCTCTTATCAGAAAAAAAGTTCAAAAGGTCCCTTATGGACTACTGTCTGTAGGACCTGACTTGACTATTTAACATCAGAAAGAGTCTATGAGGACATCATGTAGCTTTTAGATCTTCTGGGGACCCTCTGAGAAGAAAAAAGTTCAAAAGGTCCCATATGGACTATTGTCTGGATGGCCTGACATGAATTTTAAACATCAGAAAGAGTCTATGAGGACATCATGTAGCTTTTAGACCTTCTGGGGACCCTCTGAGGAGAAAAAAAGTTCAAAAGGTCCAATATGGACCACTGTCTGGAGGACCTGGCTTGACTTTTTAACATCAGAAAGAGTCTGTGAGGACATCATGTAGCTTTTAGACCTTCTGGGGACCCTCTGTGCAGAAAAAAAGTTCAAAAGCTCACATATGGATTACTGTATGGCGGACTTGACTTGACTTTTTAACATCAAAAAAGTTTCTCTAAGGACATCATGTAGCTTTTAGACCTTCTCTGGACCCTCTGAGCAGAAAAAAAATTCAAAAGGTCCCATATGGACCACTGTCTGGAGGACCTGACTTGACTTTTTAACATCAGAAAGAGTCTATGAGGACATCATGTAGCTTTTAGATCTTCTGGGTACCCTCTGAGCAGAAATAAAGTTCAAAAGGTCCCATATGGACCACTGTCTGGAGGTCCAGACTTGACTTTTTAACATCAGGAAGAGTCTTTGAGGACATCATGTAGCTTTTAGACCTTTTGGGGACCCTCTTATCGGAAAAAAGTTCAAAAGGTCCCATATGGACCACTGTCAGGAGTACCTGACTTGACTTTTGAACATCAGAAAGAGTCTATGAGGACATCATGTAGCTTTTAGACCTTCTGGGGACCCTCTGTGCAGAAAAAAAGTTGGTGGTATTGTATGGCGGACTTGACTTGACTTTTTAACATCAAAAAGATTCTCTAAGGACATCATGTAGCTTTTAAACATTCTCTGGACCCTCTGAGCAGAAATAAGTTCAAAAGGTCCCTTATGGACTACTGTCTGGAGGACCTGACTTGACTTTTTAACATCAGAAAGAGTCTATGAGGACATCATGTAGCATTTAGATCTTCTGGGGACCCTCTTATCAGAAAAAAAGTTCAAAAGGTCCCTTATGGACTACTGTCTGGAGGACCTGACTTGACTTTTTAACATCAGAAAGAGTCTTTGAGGACATCATGTAGCTTTTAGATATTCTGGGGACCCTCTGAGAAGAAAAAAGTTCAAAAGGTCCCATATGGACTACTGTCTGGATGGCCTGACATGAATTTTAAACATCAGAAAGAGTCTATGAGGACATCATGTAGCTTTTAGACCTTCTGGGGACCCTCTGAGCAGAAAAAAGTTCAAAAGGTCCCATATGGACTACTGTCTGGAGGACCGGACTTGACTTTTTAACATCAGAAAGAGTCTATGAGGACATCATGTAGCTTTTAGACCTTCTGGGGACCCTCTGAGCAGAAAAAAGTTCAAAAGGTCCCATATGGACCAATGTCTGGAGGACCTGACTTGACTTTTTAACACCAGAAAGAGTCTATGAGGACATCATGTAGCTTTTAGACCTTCTGGGGACCCTCTGAGGAGATAAAAGTTCAAAGAGTCTATGAGGACATCATGTAGCTTTTAGACCTTCTGGGGACCCTCTGAGCAGAAAAAAGTTCAAAAGGTCCCATATGGACCAATGTCTGGAGGACCTGACTTGACTTTTTAACACCAGAAAGAGTCTATGAGGACATCATGTAGCTTTTAGACCTTCTGGGGACCCTCTGAGGAGATAAAAGTTCAAAAAGTCTTTGAGGACATCATGTAATTTTTAGACCTTCTGGGGACCCTCTGAGCAGAAAAAAAGTTCAAAAGGTCCCATATGGACCACTGTCTGGAGGACCTGACTTGACTTTTTAACATCAGAAAGAGTCTATGAGGACATCATGTAGCTTTTAGACCTTCTGGGGACCCTCTGAGCAGAAAAAAAGTTCAAAAGGTCCCAGTCTGGCGGACTTGACTTGACTTTTTAACATCAGAAAGTTTCTATAAGGACATCTTGTAGCTTTTAGACCTTCTCTGGACCCTCTGAGGAGAAAAAAAGTTCAAAAGGTCCAATATGGACCACTGTCTGGAGGACCTGGCTTGACTTTTTAACATCAAAAAGATTCTCTAAGGACATCATGTAGCTTTTAAACATTCTCTGGACCCTCTGAGCAGAAATAAGTTCAAAAGGTCCCTTATGGACTACTGTCTGGAGGACCTGACTTGTCTTTTTAACATCAGAAAGAGTCTATGAGGACATCATGTAGCATTTAGATCTTCTGGGGACCCTCTTATCAGAAAAAAAGTTCAAAAGGTCCCTTATGGACTACTGTCTGGAGGACCTGACTTGACTTTTTAACATCAGAAAGAGTCTATGAGGACATCATGTAGCATTTAGATCTTCTGGGGACCCTCTTATCAGAAAAAAAGTTCAAAAGGTCCCATATGGACCACTGTCTGGAAAACCTGACTTGACTTTTTAACATCAGAAAGAGTCTATGAAAGACCTGAAAGATCATGTAGCTACATCATGTAGCTTTTAGACCTTCTGGGGAGCCTCTGAGCAGAAAAAAAGTTCAAAAGGTCACAGTCTGGCGGACTTGACTTGACTTTTTAACATCAGAAAGTTTCTATAAGGACATATTGTAGCTTTTAGACCTTCTCTGGACCCTCTGATCAGAAAAAAAGTTCAAAAGGTCCGATATTGTCTACTGTATGGCGGACTTGACTTGACTTTTTAGCATCAGAAAGAAGCAATAAGGACATCATGTAGCTTTTAGACCTTCTGGGGAAACTCTGAGGAGAAAAAAAGTTCAAAAGGTCCCATATGGACTACTGTCTGGAGGTCCTGACTTGACTTTTTAACATCAGAAAGAGTCTATGAGGACATCATGTAGCTTTTAGACCTTCTGGGGACCCTCTGAGCAGAAAAAAGTTCAAAAGGTCCCATATGGACCAATGTCTGGAGGACCTGACTTGACTTTTTAACATCAGAAAGAGTCTATGAGGACATCATGTAGCTTTTACACCTTCTGGGGACCCTCTGAGCAGAAAAAAAGTTCAAAAGGTCCCATATGGATTAATGTATGGCGGACTTGACTTGACTTTTTAACATCAAAATATTTCTCTAAGGACATCATGTAGCTTTTAGACCTTCTCTGGACCCTCTGAGCAGAAAAAAAGTTGAAAAGGTCCCAGTCTGGCGGACTTGACTTGACTTTTTAACATCAGAAAGAGTCTATGAGGACATCATGTAGCTTTTACACCTTCTGGGGACCCTCTGAGCAGAAAAAAAGTTAAAAAGGTCCCATATGGATTACTGTATGGCGGACTTGACTTGACTTTTTAACATCAAAAAGTTTCTCTAAGGACATCATGTAGCTTTTAGACCTTCTGGGGACCCTCTGAGGAGAAAAAAAGTTCAAAAGGTCCCATATGGACCACTGTCTGGAGGACCTGACTTGACTTTTTAACATCAGAAAGAGTCTATGAGGACATCATGTAGCTTTTAGACCTTCTGAGGACCCTCTGAGGAGAAAAAAAGTTCAAAAGGTCCCATATGGACCACTGTCTGGAGATCCTGACTTTACTTTTTAACATCAGAAAGAGTCTATGAGGACATCATGTAGCTTTTAGACCTTCTGGGGACCATCTTATCAGAAAAAAAGTTCAAAAGGTATCATATGGACCAATGTCTGGAGGACCTAACTAGACTTTTTAACATCAGAAAGAGTCTATGAGGACATCATGTAGCTTTTAGTCCTTCTGGGTACAATCTTATCAGAAAAAAAGTTCAAAAGGTATCATATGGACCAATGTTTGGAGGACCTGACTTGACTTTTTAACATCAGAAAGAGTCTGTGAGGACATCATGTAGCTTTTAGACCTTCTGGGGACCCTCTGTGCAGAAAAAAAGTTCAAAAACTCCCATATGGATTACTGTATGGCGGACTTGACTTGACTTTTTAACATCAAAAAGTTTCTCTAAGGACATCATGTAGCTTTTAGACCTTCTCTGGACCCTCTGAGCAGAAAAAAATGTCAAAAGGTCCCATATGGACCACTGTCTGAAGGACCTGACTTGACTTTTTAACATCAGAAAGAGTCTATGAGGACATCATGTAGCTTTTAGATCTTCTGGGTACCCTCTGAGCAGAAATAAAGTTCAAAAGGTCCCATATGGACCACTGTCTGGAGGTCCAGACTTGACTTTTTAACATCAGAAAGAGTCTATGAGGACATCATGTAGCTTTTAGACCTTCTGGGGACCCTCTGTGCATAAAAAAAGTTGGTGGTACTGTATGGCGGACTTGACTTGACTTTTTAACATCAAAAAGTTTATCTAAGGACATCATGTAGCTTTTAAACATTCTCTGGACCCTCTGAGCAGAAATAGGTTCAAAAGGTCCCTTATGGACTACTGTCTGGAGGACCTGACTTGACTTTTTAACATCAGAAAGAGTCTATGAGGACATCATGTAGCATTTAGATCTTCTGGGGACCCTCTTATCAGAAAAAAAGTTCAAAAGGTCCCTTATGGACTACTGTCTGTAGGACCTGACTTGACTTTTTAACATCAGAAAGAGTCTATGAGGACATCATGTAGCTTTTAGATCTTCTGGGGACCCTCTGAGAAGTAAAAAGTTCAAAAGGTCCCATATGGACTATTGTCTGGATGGCCTGACATGAATTTTAAACATCAGAAAGAGTCTATGAGGACATCATGTAGCTTTTAGACCTTCTGGGGACCCTCTGAGGAGAAAAAAAGTTCAAAAGGTCCAATATGGACCACTGTCTGGAGGACCTGGCTTGACTTTTTAACATCAAAAAGATTCTCTAAGGACATCATGTAGCTTTTAAACATTCTCTGGACCCTCTGAGCAGAAATAAGTTCAAAAGGTCCCTTATGGACTACTGTCTGGAGGACCTGACTTGACTTTTTAACATCAGAAAGAGTCTATGAGGACATCATGTAGCATTTAGATCTTCTGGGGACCCTCTTATCAGAAAAAAAGTTCAAAAGGTCCCTTATGGACTACTGTCTGGAGGACCTGACTTGACTTTTTAACATCAGAAAGAGTCTATGAGGACATCATGTAGCTTTTAGACCTTCTGGGGACCCTCTGAGCAGAAAAAAGTTCAAAAGGTCCCATATGGACTACTGTCTGGAGGACCGGACTTGACTTTTTAACATCAGAAAGAGTCTATGAGGACATCATGTAGCTTTTAGACCTTCTGGGGACCCTCTGAGCAGAAAAAAGTTCAAAAGGTCCCATATGGACCAATGTCTGGAGGACCTGACTTGACTTTTTAACACCAGAAAGAGTCTATGAGGACATCATGTAGCTTTTAGACCTTCTGGGGACCCTCTGAGGAGATAAAAGTTCAAAGAGTCTATGAGGACATCATGTAATTTTTAGACCTTCTGGGGACCCTCTGAGCAGAAAAAAAGTTCAAAAGGTCCCATATGGACCACTGTCTGGAGGACCTGACTTGACTTTTTAACATCAGAAAGAGTCTATGAGGACATCATGTAGCTTTTAGACCTTCTGGGGACCCTCTGAGCAGAAAAAAAGTTCAAAAGGTCCCAGTCTGGCGGACTTGACTTGACTTTTTAACATCAGAAAGTTTCTATAAGGACATCTTGTAGCTTTTAGACCTTCTCTGGACCCTCTGATCAGAAAAAAAGTTCAAAAGGTCCGATATTGTCTACTGTATGGCGGACTTGACTTGACTTTTTAACATCAGAAAGAGGCAATAAGGACATCTTGTAGCTTTTAGACCTTCTGGGGACACTCTGAGGAGAAAAAAAGTTCAAAAGGTCCCATATGGACTACTGTCTGGAGGTCCTGACTTGACTTTTTAACATCAGAAAGAGTCTATGAGGACATCATGTAGCTTTTAGACCTTCTGAGGACCCTCTGAGCAGAAAAAAGTTCAAAAGGTCCCATATGGACTACTGTCTGGAGGACCTGACTTGACTTTTTAACATCAGAAAGAGTCTATGAGGACATCATGTAGCTTTTAGACCTTCTGGGGACCCTCTGAGCAGAAAAAGTTCAAAAGGTCCCATATGGACCAATGTCTGGAGGACCTGAATTGACTTTTTAACATCAGAAAGAGTCTATGAGGACATCATGTAGCTTTTAGACCTTCTGGGGACCCTCTGAGGAGATAAAAGTTCAAAGAGTCTATGAGGACATCATGTAGCTTTTAGACCTTCTGGGGACCCTCTGAGCAGAAAAAAGTTCAAAAGGTCCCATATGGACCACTGTCTGGAGAACCTGACTTGACTTTTTAACATCAGAAAGAGTCTATGAAAGACCTGAAAGATCATGTAGCTACATCATGTAGCTTTTAGACCTTCTGGGGACCCTCTGAGCAGAAAAAAAGTTCAAAAGGTCACAGTCTGGCGGACTTGACTTGACTTTTTAACATCAGAAAGTTTCTATAAGGACATCTTGTAGCTTTTAGACCTTCTCTGGACCCTCTGATCAGAAAAAAAGTTCAAAAGGTCCGATATTGTCTACTGTATGGCGGACTTGACTTGACTTTTCAGCATCAGAAAGAGGCAATAAGGACATCATGTAGCTTTTAGACCTTCTGGGGACACTCTGAGGAGAAAAAAAGTTCAAAAGGTCCCATATGGACTACTGTCTGGAGGTCCTGACTTGACTTTTTAACATCAGAAAGAGTCTATGAGGACATCAGGTAGCTTTTAGACCTTCTGGGGACCATCTGAGCAGAAAAAAAGTTCAAAAGGTCCCATATGGACCACTGTCTGGCGGACTTGACTTGACTTTTTAACATCAGAAAGAGTCTATGAGGACATCATGTAGCTTTTACACCTTCTGGGGACCCTCTGAGCAGAAAAAAAGTTCAAAAGGTCCCATATGGATTACTGTATGGCGGACTTGACTTGACTTTTTAACATCAAAAAGTTTCTCTAAGGACATCATGTAGCTTTTAGACCTTCTGGGGACCCTCTGAGGAGAAAAAAAGTTCAAAAGGTCCCATATGGACTACTGTCTGGAGGACCTGACTTGACTTTTTAACATCAGAAAGAGTCTATGAGGACATCATGTAGCTTTTAGACCTTCTGAGGACCCTCTGAGGAGAAAAAAAGTTCAAAAGGTCCCATATGGACCACTGTCTGGAGATCCTGACTTTACTTTTTAACATCAGAAAGAGTCTATGAGGACATCATGTAGCTTTTAGACCTTCTGGGGACCATTTTATCAGAAAAAAAGTTCAAAAGGTATCATATGGACCAATGTCTGGAGGACCTGACTAGACTTTTTAACATCAGAAAGAGTCTATGAGGACATCATGTAGCTTTTAGTCCTTCTGGGGACAATCTTATCAGAAAAAAAGTTCAAAAGGTATCATATGGACCAATGTTTGGAGGACCTGACTTGACTTTTTAACATCAGAAAGAGTCTGTGAGGACATCATGTAGCTTTTAGACCTTCTGGGGACCCTCTGTGCAGAAAAAAAGTTCAAAAACTCCCATATGGATTACTGTATGGCGGACTTGACTTGACTTTTTAACATCAAAAAAGTTTCTCTAAGGACATCATGTAGCTTTTAGACCTTCTCTGGACCCTCTGAGCAGAAAAATTTTTCAAAAGGTCCCATATGGACCACTGTCTGGAGGACCTGACTTGACTTTTTAACATCAGAAAGAGTCTATGAGGACATCATGTAGCTTTTAGATCTTCTGGGTACCCTCTGAGCAGAAATAAAGTTCAAAAGGTCCCATATGGACCACTGTCTGGAGGTCCAGACTTGACTTTTTAACATCAGGAAGAGTCTTTGAGGACATCATGTAGCTTTTAGACCTTTTGGGGACCCTCTTATCAGAAAAAAGTTCAAAAGGTCCCATATGGACCACTGTCAGGAGGACCTGACTTGACTTTTTAACATCAGAAAGAGTCTATGAGGACATCATGTAGCTTTTAGACCTTCTGGGGACCCTCTGTGCAGAAAAAAAGTTGGTGGTATTGTATGGCGGACTTGACTTGACTTTTTAACATCAAAAAGTTTCTCTAAGGACATCATGTAGCTTTTAAACATTCTCTGGACCCTCTGAGCAGAAATAAGTTCAAAAGGTCCCTTATGGACTACGGTCTGGAGGACCTGACTTGACTTTTTAACATCAGAAAGAGTCTATGAGGACATCATGTAGCATTTAGATCTTCTAGGGACCCTCTTATCAGAAAAAAAGTTCAAAAGGTCCCTTATGGACTACTGTCTGGAGGACCTGACTTGACTTTTTAACATCAGAAAGAGTCTATGAGGACATCATGTAGCTTTTAGATCTTCTGGGGACCCTCTGAGAAGAAAAAAGTTCAAAAGGTCCCATATGGACTATTGTCTGGATGGCCTGACATGAATTTTAAACATCAGAAAGAGTCTATGAGGACATCATGTAGCTTTTAGACCTTCTGGGGACCCTCTGAGGAGAAAAAAAGTTCAAAAGGTCCAATATGGACCACTGTCTGGAGGACCTGGCTTGACTTTTTAACATCAGAAGGATTCTGTGAGGACATCATGTAGCTTTTAGACCTTCTGGGGACCCTCTGTGCAGAAAAAAAGTTCAAAAGCTCCCATATGGATTACTGTATGGCGGACTTGACTTGACTTTTTAACATCAAAAAAGTTTCTCTAAGGACATCATGTAGCTTTTAGACCTTCTCTGGACCCTCTGAGCAGAAAAAAAATTCAAAAGGTCCCATATGGACCACTGTCTGGAGGACCTGACTTGACTTTTTAACATCAGAAAGAGTCTATGAGGACATCATGTAGCTTTTAGATCTTCTGGGTACCCTCTGAGCAGAAATAAAGTTCAAAAGGTCCCATATGGACCACTGTCTGGAGGTCCAGACTTGACTTTTTAACATCAGGAAGAGTCTTTGAGGACATCATGTAGCTTTTAGACATTTTGGGGACCCTCTTATCAGAAAAAAGTTCAAAAGGTCCCATATGGACCACTGTCAGGAGGACCTGACTTGACTTTTTAACATCAGAAAGAGTCTATGAGGACATCATGTAGCTTTTAGACCTTCTGGGGACCCTCTGTGCAGAAAAAAAGTTGGTGGTATTGTATGTCGGACTTGACTTGACTTTTTAACATCAAAAAGTTTCTCTAAGGACATCATGTAGCTTTTAAACATTCTCTGGACCCTCTGAGCAGAAATAAGTTCAAAAGGTCCTTTATGGACTACTGTCTGGAGGACCTGACTTGACTTTTTAACATCAGAAAGAGTCTATGAGGACATCATGTAGCATTTAGATCTTCTGGGGACCCTCTTATCAGAAAAAAAGTTCAAAAGGTCCCTTATGGACTACTGTCTGGAGGACCTGACTTGACTTTTTAACATCAGAAAGAGTCTATGAGGACATCATGTAGCTTTTAGATATTCTGGGGACCCTCTGAGAAGAAAAAAGTTCAAAAGGTCCCATATGGACTACTGTCTGGATGGCCTGACATGAATTTTAAACATCAGAAAGAGTCTATGAGGACATCATGTAGCTTTTAGACCTTCTGGGGACCCTCTGAGCAGAAAAAAGTTCAAAAGGTCCCATATGGACTACTGTCTGGAGGACCGGACTTGACTTTTTAACATCAGAAAGAGTCTATGAGGACATCATGTAGCTTTTAGACCTTCTGGGGACCCTCTGAGCAGAAAAAAGTTCAAAAGGTCCCATATGGACCAATGTCTGGAGGACCTGACTTGACTTTTTAACACCAGAAAGAGTCTATGAGGACATCATGTAGCTTTTAGACCTTCTGGGGACCCTCTGAGGAGATAAAAGTTCAAAGAGTCTATGAGGACATCATGTAGCTTTTAGACCTTCTGGGGACCCTCTGAGCAGAAAAAAAGTTCAAAAGGTCCCATATGGACCACTGTCTGGAGGACCTGACTTGACTTTTTAACATCAGAAAGAGTCTATGAGGATATCATGTAGCTTTTAGACCTTCTGGGGACCCTCTGAGCAGAAAAAAAGTTCAAAAGGTCCCAGTCTGGCGGACTTGACTTGACTTTTTAACATCAGAAAGTTTATATAAGGACATCTTGTAGCTTTTAGACCTTCTCTGGACCCTCTGATCAGAAAAAAAGTTCAAAAGGTCCGATATTGTCTACTGTATGGCGGACTTGACTTGACTTTTTAACATCAGAAAGAGTCTATGAGGACATCATGTAGCTTTTAGACCTTCTGGGGACCCTCTGAGGAGATAAAAGTTCAAAGAGTCTATGAGGACATCATGTAGCTTTTAGACCTTCTGGGGACCCTCTGAGCAGGAAAAAGTTCAAAAGGTCCCATATGGACCACTGTCTGGAGAACCTGACTTGACTTTTTAACATCAGAAAGAGTCTATGAAAGACCTGAAAGATCATGTAGCTACATCATGTAGCTTTTAGACCTTCTGGGGACCCTCTGAGCAGAAAAAAAGTTCAAAAGGTCACAGTCTGGCGGACTTGACTTGACTTTTTAACATCAGAAAGTTTCTATAAGGACATCTTGTAGCTTTTAGACCTTCTCTGGACCCTCTGATCAGAAAAAAAGTTCAAAAGGTCCGATATTGTCTACTGTATGGCGGACTTGACTTGACTTTTCAGCATCAGAAAGAGGCAATAAGGACATCATGTAGCTTTTAGACCTTCTGGGGACACTCTGAGGAGAAAAAAAGTTCAAAAGGTCCCATATGGACTACTGTCTGGAGGTCCTGACTTGACTTTTTAACATCAGAAAGAGTCTATGAGGACATCAGGTAGCTTTTAGACCTTCTGGGGACCATCTGAGCAGAAAAAAAGTTCAAAAGGTCCCATATGGACCACTGTCTGGCGGACTTGACTTGACTTTTTAACATCAGAAAGAGTCTATGAGGACATCATGTAGCTTTTACACCTTCTGGGGACCCTCTGAGCAGAAAAAAAGTTCAAAAGGTCCCATATGGATTACTGTATGGCGGACTTGACTTGACTTTTTAACATCAAAAAGTTTCTCTAAGGACATCATGTAGCTTTTAGACCTTCTGGGGACCCTCTGAGGAGAAAAAAAGTTCAAAAGGTCCCATATGGACTACTGTCTGGAGGACCTGACTTGACTTTTTAACATCAGAAAGAGTCTATGAGGACATCATGTAGCTTTTAGACCTTCTGAGGACCCTCTGAGGAGAAAAAAAGTTCAAAAGGTCCCATATGGACCACTGTCTGGAGATCCTGACTTTACTTTTTAACATCAGAAAGAGTCTATGAGGACATCATGTAGCTTTTAGACCTTCTGGGGACCATTTTATCAGAAAAAAAGTTCAAAAGGTATCATATGGACCAATGTCTGGAGGACCTGACTAGACTTTTTAACATCAGAAAGAGTCTATGAGGACATCATGTAGCTTTTAGTCCTTCTGGGGACAATCTTATCAGAAAAAAAGTTCAAAAGGTATCATATGGACCAATGTTTGGAGGACCTGACTTGACTTTTTAACATCAGAAAGAGTCTGTGAGGACATCATGTAGCTTTTAGACCTTCTGGGGACCCTCTGTGCAGAAAAAAAGTTCAAAAACTCCCATATGGATTACTGTATGGCGGACTTGACTTGACTTTTTAACATCAAAAAAGTTTCTCTAAGGACATCATGTAGCTTTTAGACCTTCTCTGGACCCTCTGAGCAGAAAAAATTTTCAAAAGGTCCCATATGGACCACTGTCTGGAGGACCTGACTTGACTTTTTAACATCAGAAAGAGTCTATGAGGACATCATGTAGCTTTTAGATCTTCTGGGTACCCTCTGAGCAGAAATAAAGTTCAAAAGGTCCCATATGGACCACTGTCTGGAGGTCCAGACTTGACTTTTTAACATCAGGAAGAGTCTTTGAGGACATCATGTAGCTTTTAGACCTTTTGGGGACCCTCTTATCAGAAAAAAGTTCAAAAGGTCCCATATGGACCACTGTCAGGAGGACCTGACTTGACTTTTTAACATCAGAAAGAGTCTATGAGGACATCATGTAGCTTTTAGACCTTCTGGGGACCCTCTGTGCAGAAAAAAAGTTGGTGGTGTTGTATGGCGGACTTGACTTGACTTTTTAACATCAAAAAGTTTCTCTAAGGACATCATGTAGCTTTTAAACATTCTCTGGACCCTCTGAGCAGAAATAAGTTCAAAAGGTCCCTTATGGACTACGGTCTGGAGGACCTGACTTGACTTTTTAACATCAGAAAGAGTCTATGAGGACATCATGTAGCATTTAGATCTTCTGGGGACCCTCTTATCAGAAAAAAAGTTCAAAAGGTCCCTTATGGACTACTGTCTGGAGGACCTGACTTGACTTTTTAACATCAGAAAGAGTCTATGAGGACATCATGTAGCTTTTAGATCTTCTGGGGACCCTCTGAGAAGAAAAAAGTTCAAAAGGTCCCATATGGACTATTGTCTGGATGGCCTGACATGAATTTTAAACATCAGAAAGAGTCTATGAGGACATCATGTAGCTTTTAGACCTTCTGGGGACCCTCTGAGGAGAAAAAAAGTTCAAAAGGTCCAATATGGACCACTGTCTGGAGGACCTGGCTTGACTTTTTAACATCAGAAGGATTCTGTGAGGACATCATGTAGCTTTTAGACCTTCTGGGGACCCTCTGTGCAGAAAAAAAGTTCAAAAGCTCCCATATGGATTACTGTATGGCGGACTTGACTTGACTTTTTAACATCAAAAAAGTTTCTCTAAGGACATCATGTAGCTTTTAGACCTTCTCTGGACCCTCTGAGCAGAAAAAAAATTCAAAAGGTCCCATATGGACCACTGTCTGGAGGACCTGACTTGACTTTTTAACATCAGAAAGAGTCTATGAGGACATCATGTAGCTTTTAGATCTTCTGGGTACCCTCTGAGCAGAAATAAAGTTCAAAAGGTCCCATATGGACCACTGTCTGGAGGTCCAGACTTGACTTTTTAACATCAGGAAGAGTCTTTGAGGACATCATGTAGCTTTTAGACATTTTGGGGACCCTCTTATCAGAAAAAAGTTCAAAAGGTCCCATATGGACCACTGTCAGGAGGACCTGACTTGACTTTTTAACATCAGAAAGAGTCTATGAGGACATCATGTAGCTTTTAGACCTTCTGGGGACCCTCTGTGCAGAAAAAAAGTTGGTGGTATTGTATGGCGGACTTGACTTGACTTTTTAACATCAAAAAGTTTCTCTAAGGACATCATGTAGCTTTTAAACATTCTCTGGACCCTCTGAGCAGAAATAAGTTCAAAAGGTCCTTTATGGACTACTGTCTGGAGGACCTGACTTGACTTTTTAACATCAGAAAGAGTCTATGAGGACATCATGTAGCATTTAGATCTTCTGGGGACCCTCTTATCAGAAAAAAAGTTCAAAAGGTCCCTTATGGACTACTGTCTGGAGGACCTGACTTGACTTTTTAACATCAGAAAGAGTCTATGAGGACATCATGTAGCTTTTAGATATTCTGGGGACCCTCTGAGAAGAAAAAAAGTTCAAAAGGTCCCATATGGACCACTGTCTGGCGGACTTGACTTGACTTTTTAACATCAGAAAGAGTCTATGAGGACATCATGTAGCTTTTACACCTTCTGGGGACCCTCTGAGCAGAAAAAAAGTTCAAAAGGTCCCATATGGATTAATGTATGGCGGACTTGACTTGACTTTTTAACATCAAAATATTTCTCTAAGGACATCATGTAGCTTTTAGACCTTCTCTGGACCCTCTGAGCAGAAAAAAAGTTGAAAAGGTCCCAGTCTGGCGGACTTGACTTGACTTTTTAACATCAGAAAGAGTCCATGAGGACATAATGTAGCTTTTACACCTTCTGGGGACCCTCTGAGCAGAAAAAAAGTTCAAAAGGTCCCATATGGATTACTGTATGGCGGACTTGACTTGACTTTTTAACATCAAAAAGTTTCTCTAAGGACATCATGTAAGCTTTTAGACCTTCTGGGGACCCTCTGAGGAGAAAAAAAGTTCAAAAGGTCCCATATGGACCACTGTCTGGAGGACCTGACTTGACTTTTTAACATCAGAAAGAGTCTATGAGGACATCATGTAGCTTTTAGACCTTCTGAGGACCCTCTGAGGAGAAAAAAAGTTCAAAAGGTCCCATATGGACCACTGTCTGGAGATCCTGACTTTACTTTTTAACATCAGAAAGAGTCTATGAGGACATCATGTAGCTTTTAGACCTTCTGGGGACAATCTTATCAGAAAAAAAGTTCAAAAGGTATCATATGGACCAATGTCTGGAGGACCTGACTAGACTTTTTAACATCAGAAAGAGTCTATGAGGACATCATGTAGCTTTTAGTCCTTCTGGGGACAATCTTATCAGAAAAAAAGTTCAAATGGTATCATATGGACCAATGTTTGGAGGACCTGACTTGACTTTTTAACATCAGAAAGAGTCTGTGAGGACATCATGTAGCTTTTAGACCTTCTGGGGACCCTCTGTGCAGAAAAAAAGTTCAAAAACTCCCATATGGATTACTGTATGGCGGACTTGACATGACTTTTTAACATCAAAAAAGTTTCTCTAAGGACATCATGTAGCTTTTAGACCTTCTCTGGACCCTCTGATCAGAAAAAAAATTCAAAAGGTCCCATATGGACCACTGTCTGGAGGACCTGACTTGACTTTTTAACATCAGAAAGAGTCTATGAGGACATCATGTAGCTTTTAGATCTTCTGGGTACCCTCTGAGCAGAAATAAAGTTCAAAAGGTCCCATATGGACCACTGTCTTGAGGTCCAGACTTGACTTTTTAACATCAGGAAGAGTCTTTGAGGACATCATGTAGCTTTTAGACCTTTTGGGGACCCTCTTATCAGAAAAAAGTTCAAAAGGTCCCATATGGACCACTGTCAGGAGAACCTGACTTGAATTTTTAACATCAGAAAGAGTCTATGAGGACATCATGTAGCTTTTAGACCTTCTGGGGACCCTCTGTGCAGAAAAAAAGTTGGTGGTACTGTATGGCGGACTTGACTTGACTTTTTAACATCAGAAAGAGTCTATGAGGACATCATGTAGCTTTTAGACCTTCTGGGGACCCTCTGAGCAGAAAAAAGTTCAAAAGGTCCCATATGGACCAATGTCTGGAGGACCTGACTTGACTTTTTAACATCAGAAAGAGTCTATGAGGACATCATGTAGCTTTTAGACCTTCTGGGGACCCTCTGAGGAGATAAAAGTTCAAAGAGTCTATGAGGACATCATGTAGCTTTTAGACCTTCTGGGGACCCTCTGAGCAGAAAAAAGTTCAAAAGGTCCCATATGGACCACTGTCTGGAGAACCTGACTTGACTTTTTAACATCAGAAAGAGTCTATGAAAGACTTGAAAGATCATGTAGCTACATCATGTAGCTTTTAGACCTTCTGGGGACCCTCTGAGCAGAAAAAAAGTTCAAAAGGTCACAGTCTGGCGGACTTGACTTGACTTTTTAACATCAGAAAGTTTCTATAAGGACATCTTGTAGCTTTTAGACCTTCTCTGGACCCTCTGATCAGAAAAAAGTTCAAAAGGTCCGATATTGTCTACTGTATGGCGGACTTGACTTGACTTTTTAGCATCAGAAAGAGGCAATAAGGACATCATGTAGCTTTTAGACCTTCTGGGGACACTCTGAGGAGAAAAAAAGTTCAAAAGGTCCCATATGGACTACTGTCTGGAGGTCCTGACTTGACTTTTTAACATCAGAAAGAGTCTATGAGGACATCAGGTAGCTTTTAGACCTTCTGGGGACCATCTGAGCAGAAAAAAAGTTCAAAAGGTCCCATATGGACCACTGTCTGGCGGACTTGACTTGACTTTTTAACATCAGAAAGAGTCTATGAGGACATCATGTAGCTTTTACACCTTCTGGGGACCCTCTGAGCAGAAAAAAAGTTCAAAAGGTCCCATATGGATTAATGTATGGCGGACTTGACTTGACTTTTTAACATCAAAATATTTCTCTAAGGACATCATGTAGCTTTTAGACCGTCTCTGGACCCTCTGAGCAGAAAAAAAGTTGAAAAGGTCCCAGTCTGGCGGACTTGACTTGACTTTTTAACATCAGAAAGAGTCCATGAGGACATCATGTAGCTTTTACACCTTCTGGGGACCCTCTGAGCAGAAAAAAAGTTCAAAAGGTCCCATATGGATTACTGTATGGCGGACTTGACTTGACTTTTTAACATCAAAAAGTTTCTCTAAGGACATCATGTAAGCTTTTAGACCTTCTGGGGACCCTCTGAGGAGAAAAAAAGTTCAAAAGGTCCCATATGGACCACTGTCTGGAGGACCTGACTTGACTTTTTAACATCAGAAAGAGTCTATGAGGACATCATGTAGCTTTTAGACCTTCTGAGGACCCTCTGAGGAGAAAAAAAGTTCAAAAGGTCCCATATGGACCACTGTCTGGAGATCCTGACTTTACTTTTTAACATCAGAAAGAGTCTATGAGGACATCATGTAGCTTTTAGACCTTCTGGGGACAATCTTATCAGAAAAAAAGTTCAAAAGGTATCATATGGACCAATGTCTGGAGGACCTGACTAGACTTTTTAACATCAGAAAGAGTCTATGAGGACATCATGTAGCTTTTAGTCCTTCTGGGGACAATCTTATCAGAAAAAAAGTTCAAATGGTATCATATGGACCAATGTTTGGAGGACCTGACTTGACTTTTTAACATCAGAAAGAGTCTGTGAGGACATCATGTAGCTTTTAGACCTTCTGGGGACCCTCTGTGCAGAAAAAAAGTTCAAAAACTCCCATATGGATTACTGTATGGCGGACTTGACATGACTTTTTAACATCAAAAAAGTTTCTCTAAGGACATCATGTAGCTTTTAGACCTTCTCTGGACCCTCTGATCAGAAAAAAAATTCAAAAGGTCCCATATGGACCACTGTCTGGAGGACCTGACTTGACTTTTTAACATCAGAAAGAGTCTATGAGGACATCATGTAGCTTTTAGATCTTCTGGGTACCCTCTGAGCAGAAATAAAGTTCAAAAGGTCCCATATGGACCACTGTCTTGAGGTCCAGACTTGACTTTTTAACATCAGGAAGAGTCTTTGAGGACATCATGTAGCTTTTAGACCTTTTGGGGACCCTCTTATCAGAAAAAAGTTCAAAAGGTCCCATATGGACCACTGTCAGGAGAACCTGACTTGAATTTTTAACATCAGAAAGAGTCTATGAGGACATCATGTAGCTTTTAGACCTTCTGGGGACCCTCTGTGCAGAAAAAAAGTTGGTGGTACTGTATGGCGGACTTGACTTGACTTTTTAACATCAAAAAGTTTCTCTAAGGACATCATGTAGCTTTTAAACATTCTCTGGACCCTCTGAGCAGAAATAAGTTCAAAAGGTCCCTTATGGACTACTGTCTGGAGGACCTGACTTGACTTTTTAACATCAGAAAGAGTCTATGAGGACATCATGTAGCATT
This sequence comes from Gila orcuttii, assembly GCA_026230005.1. Taxonomy (NCBI): domain Eukaryota; kingdom Metazoa; phylum Chordata; class Actinopteri; order Cypriniformes; family Leuciscidae; genus Gila; species Gila orcuttii. Next base: position 35,838,876 of record JAPDVR010000005.1, on the reverse strand, counting down.
TAGATCTTCTGGGGACCCTCTTATCAGAAAAAAAAGTTCAAAGGGTCCCTTATGGACTACTGTCTGGAGGACCTGAATTGACTTTTTAACATCAGAAAGAGTCTATGAGGACATCATGTAGCTTTTAGATCTTCTGGGGACCCTCTGAGAAGAAAAAAGTTCAAAAGGTCCCATATGGACTATTGTCTGGATGACCTGATATGAATTTTAAACATCAGAAAGAGTCTATGAGGACATCATGTAGCTTTTAGACCTTCTGGGGACCCTCTGAGGAGAAAAAAAGTTCAAAAGGTCCAATATGGACCACTGTCTGGAGGACCTGGCTTGACTTTTTAACATCAGAAAGAGTCTATGAGGACATCATGTAGCTTTTAGATCTTCTGGGTACCCTCTGAGCAGAAATAAAGTTCAAAAGGTCCCATATGGACCACTGTCTGGAGGTCCAGACTTGACTTTTTAACATCAGGAAGAGTCTTTGAGGACATCATGTAGCTTTTAGACCTTTTGGGGACCCTCTTATCAGAAAAAAGTTCAAAAGGTCCCATATGGACCACTGTCAGGAGGACCTGACTTGACTTTTTAACATCAGAAAGAGTCTATGAGGACATCATGTAGCTTTTAGACCTTCTGGGGACCCTCTGTGCAGAAAAAAAGTTGGTGGTATTGAATGGCGGACTTGACTTGACTTTTTAACATCAAAAAGTTTCTCTAAGGACATCATGTAGCTTTTAAACATTCTCTGGACCCTCTGAGCAGAAATAAGTTCAAAAGGTCCCTTATGGACTACTGTCTGGAGGACCTGACTTGACTTTTTAACACCAGAAAGAGTCTATGAGGACATCATGTAGCATTTAGATCTTCTGGGGACCCTCTTATCAGAAAAAAAGTTCAAAAGGTCCCTTATGGACTACTGTCTGGAGGACCTGACTTGACTTTTTAACATCAGAAAGAGTCTATGAGGACATCATGTAGCTTTTAGATATTCTGGGGACCCTCTGAGAAGAAAAAAGTTCAAAAGGTCCCATATGGACTACTGTCTGGATGGCCTGACATGAATTTTAAACACCAGAAAGAGTCTATGAGGACATCATGTAGCTTTTAGACCTTCTGGGGACCCTCTGAGGAGAAAAAAAGTTCAAAAGGTCCCATATGGACCACTGTCTGGAGGACCTGGCTTGACTTTTTAACATCAGAAAGAGTCTATGATGACATCATGTAGCTTTTAAACCTTCTGGGGACCCTCTGAGAAGAAAAAAAGTTCAAAAGGTCCCATATGGACTACTGTCTGGCGGACTTGACATCTTTTTAACATCAGAAAGAGTCTATGAGGTCATCATGTAGCTTTTAGGCCTTCTGGGGACCCCCTGAGGAGAAAAAAAGTTCAAAAGTTTCATATGGACTACTGTCTGTTAGTATTAACATCATCATGTGACACATGTATAAATAGTTTTGAAAAATTTAATAGAAATACATTTTATATTTATGAATGTAAGCATGTGTATCCTACTCATTTCACATGAAAAGAAAGAGACAGAAAGGAGAGAAGCTAGAATCAGTGAACGTACATCAATACTGACTAAATTAGCAGGGCAATAGCAATGATTAAAATCATGTCGGTTTAAGAGTACGACAAAGGCTACCTTAAAAAAATGTTTTTAGTTTTATTATGAAAAAAACGGAATGAGTTTTATTTCTTGAATCCTGAATTCATTGCAATCAACAAAGTGCATATTACTTTCAAATGTTATTCTTCTATGCAAAACGCTTGTGCAATATAATGAAACGCATTAGTGCTTGAATGCATTTTAATGCAACAGAGTGCATATTACTTTTAAATGTTAATCTTCCATGCAAAACGCTGTTGCAATGTAATGAAACGCATTAGTTCTTAAATGAATTGCAATGCAACAGAGTGCATAATACTTTTAAATGTTATTCTTCCATGCAAAACGCTTGTGCAGTGCAACAGCACGCTGTTGCAATGTAATGAAACGCATTAGTTCTTAAATGCATTGCAATGCAACAGAGTGCATATTACTTTTAAATGTTATTCTTCCAGGCAAAACGCTTGTGCAGTGCAACAGCACGCTGTTGCAATGTAATGAAACGCATTAGTTCTTAAATGCATTGCAATGCAACAGAGTGCATATTACTTTTAAACGTTATTCTTCCATGCAAAACGATTGTGCAGTGCAACAGCACGCTGTTGCAATGTAATGAAACGCATTAGTTCTTAAATGCATTGCAATGCAAGAGTGCATATTACATTTAAACGTTATTCTTCCATGCAAAACGCTTGTGCAATGCAACAGCACGATGTTGCAATGTAATGAAACGCATTAGTTCTTAAATTGCATTGCAATGCAACAGAGTGCATATTACTTTTAAATGTTATTCTTCCATGCAAAACGCTTGTGCAGTGCAACAGCTCGCTGTTGCAATGTAATGAAACGCATTAGTTCTTAAATGCATTGCAATGCAACAGAGTGCATAATACTTTTAAATGTTATTCTTCCATGCAAAACGCTTGTGCAGTGCAACAGCACGCTGTTGCAATGTAATGAAACGCATTAGTTCTTAAATGCATTGCAATGCAACAGAGTGCATAATACTTTTAAACGTTATTCTTCCATGCAAAACGCTTGTGCAGTGCAACAGCACGCTGTTGCAATGTAATGAAACGCATTAGTTCTTAAATGCATTGCAATGCAACAGAGTGCATATTACTTTTAAATGTTATTCTTCCATGCAAAACTTTTGTGCAGTGCAACAGCACGCTGTTGCAATGTAATGAAACGCATTAGTTATTAAATGCATTGCAATGCAACAGAGTGCATATTACTTTTAAACGTTATTCTTCCATGAAACGCTTGTGCAGTGCAACAGCACGCTGTTGCAATGTAATGAAACGCATTAGTTCTTAAATGCATTGCAATGCAACAGAAGTGCATATTACTTTTAAACGTTATTCTTCCATGAAAAACGCTTGTGCAGTGCAACAGCACGCTGTTGCAATGTAATGAAACGCATTAGTTCTTAAATGCATTGCAATGCAACAGAGTGCATTTTACTTTTAAACGTTATTCTTCCATGAAAAACGCTTGTGCAGTGCAACAGCACGCTGTTGCAATGTAATGAAACGCATTAGTTCTTAAATGCATTGCAATGCAACAGAGTGCATTTTACTTTTAAACGTTATTCTTCCATGCAAAACGCTTGTGCAGTGCAACAGCACGCTGTTGCAATGTAATGAAACGCATTAGTTATTAAATGCATTGCAATCCAACAGAGTGCATTTTACTTTTAAACGTTATTCTTCCATGAAAAACGCTTGTGCAGTGCAACAGCACGCTGTTGCAATGTAATGAAACGCATTAGTTATTAAATGCATTGCAATCCAACAGAGTGCATATTACTTTTAAACGTTATTCTTCCATGCAAACGCTTGTGCAGTGCAACAGCACGCTGTTGCAATGTAATGAAACGCATTAGTTCTTAAATGCATTGCAATGCAACAGAGTGCATATTACTTTTAAACGTTATTCTTCCATGCAAACGCTTGTGCAGTGCAACAGCATGCTGTTGCAATGTAATGAAACGCATTAGTTCTTAAATGCATTGCAATGCAACAGAGTGCATATTACTTTTAAACGTTATTCTTCCATGCAAACGCTTGTGCAGTGCAACAGCACGCTGTTGCATTGTAATGAAACGCATTAGTTCTTAAATGCATTGCAATGCAACAGAGTGCATATTACTTTTAAACGTTATTCTTCCATGAAACGCTTGTGCAGTGCAACAGCACGCTGTTGCAATGTAATGAAACGCATTAGTTCTTAAATGCATTGCAATGCAACAGAGTGCATATTACTTTTAAACGTTATTCTTCCATGCAAAACGCTTGTGCAGTGCAACAGCACGCTGTTGCAATGTAATGAAAAGCATTAGTTCTTAAATGCATTGCAATGCAACAGAGTCAATATTACTTTTAAACGTTATTCTCCCATGCAAAACGCTTGTGCAGTGCAACAGCAAGCTGTTGCAATGTAATGAAACGCATTAGTTCTTAAATGCATTGCAATGCAACAGAGTGCATATTACTTTTAAACGTTATTCTTCCATGCAAACGCTTGTGCAGTGCAACAGCACGCTGTTGCAATGTAATGAAACGCATTAGTTCTTAAATGCATTGCAATGCAACAGAGTGCATATTACTTTTAAACGTTATTCTTCCATGAAACGCTTGTGCAGTGCAACAGCACGCTGTTGCAATGTAATGAAACGCATTAGTTCTTAAATGCATTGCAATGCAATAGAGTGCATATTACTTTTAAACGTTATTCTTCCATGCAAACGCTTGTGCAGTGCAACAGCACGCTGTTGCAATGTAATGAAACGCATTAGTTCCTAAATGCATTGCAATGCAACAGAGTGCATATTACTTTTAAACGTTATTCTTCCATGCAAAACGCTTGTGCAGTGCAACAGCACGCTGTTGCAATGTAATGAAAAGCATTAGTTCTTAAATGCATTGCAATGCAACAGAGTCAATATTACTTTTAAACGTTATTCTCCCATGCAAAACGCTTGTGCAGTGCAACAGCAAGCTGTTGCAATGTAATGAAACGCATTAGTTCTTAAATGCATTGCAATGCAACAGAGTGCATATTACTTTTAAACATTATTCTTCCATGCAAAACGCTTGTGCAGTGCAACAGCACGCTGTTGCAATGTAATGAAAAGCATTAGTTCTTAAATGCATTGTAATGCAACAGAGTGCATATTACTTTTAAACGTTATTCTTCCATGAGAAACTTTTGTGCAGTGCAACAGCACGCTGTTGCAATGTAATGAAACGCATTAGTTATTAAATGCATTGCAATGCAACAGAGTGCATATTACTTTTAAACGTTATTCTTCCATGAAACGCTTGTGCAGTGCAACAGCACGCTGTTGCAATGTAATGAAACGCATTAGTTCTTAAATGCATTGCAATGCAACAGAAGTGCATATTACTTTTAAACGTTATTCTTCCATCTAAAACGCTTGTGCAGTGCAACAGCACGCTGTTGCAATGTAATGAAAAGCATTAGTTCTTAAATGCATTGCAATGCAACAGAAGTGCATATTACTTTTAAACGTTATTCTTCCATCTAAAACGCTTGTTTAATGCAACAGCACGCTGTTGCAATGTAATGAAACGCATTAGTTCTTAAATGCATTGCAATGCAAGAGTGCATATTACTTTTAAATGTTATTCTTCCATGCAAAACGCTTGTGCAATGCAACAGCAAGCTGTTGCAATGTAATGAAACGCATTAGTTCTTAAATGCATTGCAATGCAACAGAGTGCATATTACTTTTAAACGTTATTCTTCCATGCAAACGCTTGTGCAGTGCAACAGCACGCTGTTGCAATGTAATGAAACGCATTAGTTCTTAAATGCATTGCAATGCAACAGAGTGCATATTACTTTTAAACGTTATTCTTCCATGAAACGCTTGTGCAGTGCAACAGCACGCTGTTGCAATGTAATGAAACGCATTAGTTCTTAAATGCATTGCAATGCAATAGAGTGCATATTACTTTTAAACGTTATTCTTCCATGCAAACGCTTGTGCAGTGCAACAGCACGCTGTTGCAATGTAATGAAACGCATTAGTTCCTAAATGCATTGCAATGCAACAGAGTGCATATTACTTTTAAACGTTATTCTTCCATGCAAAACGCTTGTGCAGTGCAACAGCACGCTGTTGCAATGTAATGAAAAGCATTAGTTCTTAAATGCATTGCAATGCAACAGAGTCAATATTACTTTTAAACGTTATTCTCCCATGCAAAACGCTTGTGCAGTGCAACAGCAAGCTGTTGCAATGTAATGAAACGCATTAGTTCTTAAATGCATTGCAATGCAACAGAGTGCATATTACTTTTAAACATTATTCTTCCATGCAAAACGCTTGTGCAGTGCAACAGCACGCTGTTGCAATGTAATGAAAAGCATTAGTTCTTAAATGCATTGTAATGCAACAGAGTGCATATTACTTTTAAACGTTATTCTTCCATGAGAAACTTTTGTGCAGTGCAACAGCACGCTGTTGCAATGTAATGAAACGCATTAGTTATTAAATGCATTGCAATGCAACAGAGTGCATATTACTTTTAAACGTTATTCTTCCATGAAACGCTTGTGCAGTGCAACAGCACGCTGTTGCAATGTAATGAAACGCATTAGTTCTTAAATGCATTGCAATGCAACAGAAGTGCATATTACTTTTAAACGTTATTCTTCCATCTAAAACGCTTGTGCAGTGCAACAGCACGCTGTTGCAATGTAATGAAAAGCATTAGTTCTTAAATGCATTGCAATGCAACAGAAGTGCATATTACTTTTAAACGTTATTCTTCCATCTAAAACGCTTGTTTAATGCAACAGCACGCTGTTGCAATGTAATGAAACGCATTAGTTCTTAAATGCATTGCAATGCAAGAGTGCATATTACTTTTAAATGTTATTCTTCCATGCAAAACGCTTGTGCAATGCAACAGCAAGCTGTTGCAATGTAATGAAACGCATTAGTTCTTAAATGCATTGCAATGCAACAGAGTGCATATTACTTTTAAATGTTATTCTTCCATGCAAAACGCTTGTGCAATGCAACAGCACGCTGTTGCAATGTAATGAAACGCATTAGTTCTTAAATGCATTGCAATGCAAGGGTGCATATTACTTTTAAATGTTATTCTTCCATTCAAAACAATGTACAGAAAAGCATTAGTTTCTTGAATGCATTGCAATGTAACAGAGTGCATATTACTTTTAAATGTTATTCTTCCATGCAAAATGCTTGTGCAATGCAACAGCACGCTGTTGCAATAGAATGAATCGCATTAGTTCTTGAATGCATTTGCAATGCCACAAAGTGCATACTACTTTTAAAGTGCATATTGCTTATAGGTCATTCTTCGATGCTTTTCGTTGGTATTCTTCGTTACGCTTGATCGTATGTGCATTGCAATGCAACAGTAGATTGCATTGCAGATATCGTAATGCACTACAGAATGAGTTAGTTCTTGAACGCCTTGCAATGCAAAAATAAAGTGCATATCGCTTATATGTCATTCTAACGCTTTATCATATGTGCAATGCAACAGCAGTTTTTTTAAGCGTTAGTTTTTTTCATTGCACAAAGGAATAAGTTAGTCCTTTTATTCAATGGAATGAAACAACAAAACGGTTTTTAAAACAGCAGATTGCGTTGCCCATCTCTTTAATGCACTACAAAAAAAGTTAGTTCTTTAGTGCATTGCAAAAAAAGTGCATACTGCTTATGCACAACGCTTTAACTTATGTTCAATGCAATTCAATCTCTTCAATGCACTATTGAATGAGTTAGTTCTTGAATGCTTTAAAATGCAAAAAAGTGCATATCGCTTATATGTTATTCTACTGCTTTATCATATGTGCAATGCAAAAGCTGTTTTTAAGCGTTAGTTTTTTTTCATTGCACAAAGGAATATGTTAGTCCTTTTATGCAATGGAATTAAACAAATAAAATGTTATTAAAACAACAGATTGCATTGCCCATCTCTTTAATGCACTACAAAATGATTTAGTTCTTGAATGCATTGCAATTCAACAATGCCTTTGACTTTTTAACATCAGAAAGAGTCTGTAAGGACATCATGTAGCTTTTAGACCTTCTGGGGACCCTCTTATCAGAAAAATAGTTCAAAAGGTCCCATATGGACTACTGTATGGCCGACCTGACTTTACTTTTTAACATCAGAAAGAGTCTATGAGGACATCATGTAGCTTTTAGACCTTCTGGGGACCCACTGAGGAGAAAAAAAGTTGAAAACGTCCCAAATGGATTACTGTATGGAGGACATGACTTGACTTTTTAACATCAGAAAGTTTCTCTAAGGACATCATGTAGCTTTTAGACCTTCATTGGACCCTCTGAGCAGAAAAAAGTTCAAAAGGTCCCAGTCTGGCGGACTTGACTTGACTTTTTAACATCAGAAAGTTTCTATAAGGACATCATGTAGCTTTTAGACCATCTAGGGACCCTCTGAGGAGAAAAAAAGTTCAAAAGGTCCCATATGGACTACTGTATGGCCGACTTGACGACTTTTTAACATCAGAAAGAGTCAATAAGGACATCATGTAGCTTTTAGACCATCTAGGGACCCTCTGAGGAGAAATAAAGTTCGAAAGGTCCCATATGGACTACTGTCTGGAGGACTTGACTTGACTTTTTAACATCAGAAAGAGTCTATGAGGACATCATGTAGCTTTTAGACCATCTGGGGACCCTCTGAATAGAAAAAAAGTTCAAAAGGTCCCATATGGACTACTGTCTGGAGGTCCTGACTTGACTTTTTAACATCAGAAAGAGTCTATGAGGACATCATGTAGCTTTCAGACCTTCTGGGGACCCTCTGAGCAGAAAAAAAATTCAAAAGGTCCCAGTCTGGCGGACTTGACTTGACTTTTTAACATCAGAAAGTTTCTATAAGGACATCATGTAGCTTTTAGACCTTCTCTGGACCCTCTAAGCAGAAAAAAAGTTCAAAATGTCCCATATGGACTACTGTAGGCGGACTTGACTTGACCTTTTAACATCAGAAAGAGTCAATAAGTACATCATGTAGCTTTTAGACCTTCTGGGGACCCTCTGAGGAGAAAAAACTTCAAAAGGTCCCATATGGACCACTGTCTGGAGGTCCTGACTTGACTTTTTAACATCAGAAAGAGTCTATGAGGACATCATGTAGCTTTGAGACCTTCTGGGGACCCTCTGAGAAGAAAAAAAGTTCAAAAGGTCCCATATGGACCAATGTCTGGAGGATTTGACGACTTTTTAACATCAGAAAGAGTTTATGAGGACATCATGTAGCTTTTAGACCTTCTGGGGACCCCCTGAGGAGAAAAAAAGTTCAAAAGGTCCCATATGGACTAGTGTCTGGAGGACCTGACTTGCCTATTTAACATCAGAAATAGTCTATGAGGACATCATGTAGCTTTAAGACCTTCTGGGCACCCTCTGAGGAGAAAAAAAGTTAATCAGGTCCCATATGGACCACTGACTGGAGGACCTGACTTGACTTTTTAACATCAGAAAGAGTCTATGAGGACATCATGTAGCTTTTAGACCTTCTGGGGACCCTCTGAGGAGAAAAAAAGTTCAAAAGGTCCCATATGGACCACTGTCTGGAGGTCCTGACTTGACTTTTTAACATCAGAAAGAGTCTATGACGACATCATGTAGCTTTTAGACCTTCTGGGGACCCTCTGAGGAGAAAAAAAGTTCAAAAGGTCCCATATGGACCACTGTCTGGAGGTCCTGACTTGACTTTTTAACATCAGAAAGAGTCTATGAGGACATCATGTAGCTTTTAGACCTTCTCTGGACCCTCTGAGAAGAAAAAAAGTTCAAAAGGTCCCATATGGACTACTTTAAGACGGACTAGACTTGACTTTTTAACATCAGAAAGAGTCTATCATGTAGCTTTTAGACCTTCTGGGCACCCTCTGAGGAGAAAAAAAGGTTCAAAAGGTCCCATTTGGACCACTGCTTGGAGGACCTTACTTGACTTTTTAACATCAGAAAGAGTCTATGAGGACATCATGTAGCTTTTAGACCTTCTCTGGACCCTCTGAGCAGAAAAAAAGTTCAAAACGTCCCATATGGACTACTGTAATGCTGACTTGACTTTTTAACATCTGAAAGAATCTTTGAGGACATCATGTAGCTTGTAGGCCTTCTGGGGACCCTCTGAGGAGAAAAAAGTTCAAAAGGTTCATATGGACTACTGTCTGGTGGTCTTAACATCATTATGTGACACATGAATAAATAGTTTTGAAAAATTTAATACATTTTATATTTATGAATGTAAGCATGTGTATCCTACTCATTTCACATGAAAAGAAAGAGACAGAAAGGAGAGAAGCTAGAATCACTGAACGTACATCAATACTTACTAAATTAGCAGGGGAATACCAATGATTAAAATCATGTACGTTTAAGAGTACGACATAGGCTACCTTAAAAAATGTTTTTAGTTTTATTATAAAAAAAACGGAATGAGTTTTATTTCTTGAATCTTGAATGCATTGCAATCAACAAAGTGCATTATTACTTTCAAATGTTATTCTTCCATGCAAAACGCTTGTGCAATGTAATGAAACGCATTAGTGCTTGAATGCATTTCAGTGCAACAGAGTGCATATTACTTTTAAATGTTAATCTTCCATGCAAAACGCTGCTGAAATGTAATGAAACGCATTAGTTCTTGAATGCATTGCAACAAAGTGCATAATTACTTTCAAATGTTATTCTTCCATGCAAAACGCTTGTGCAATGTAATGAAACGCATTAGTGCTTGAATGCATTTCAGTTCAACAGAGTGCATCTTACTTTTAAATGTTATTCTTCCATGCAAAACGCTTTTGCAATGCAACAGCACGCTGTTGCAATGTAATGAAACGCATTAGTTCTTAAATGCATTGCAATGCAGCAGAGTGCATATTACTTTTAAATGTTATTCTTCCATGCAAAACGCTTTTGCAATGCAACAGCACGCTGTTGCAATGTAATGAAACGCATTAGTTCTTAAATGCATTGCAATGCAGCAGAGTGCATATTACTTTCAAATGTTATTCTTCCATGCAAAACGCTTGTGCAATGCAACAGCACGCTGTTTCAATGTAATGAAACGCATTAGTTCTTAAATGCATTGCAATGCAACAGTGTGCATATTATTTTAAATGTTATTCTTCCATGCAAAACGCTTGTGCAATGCAACAGCACGCTGTTGCAATGTAATGAAACGCATTAGTTCTTGAATGCATTGCAATGCAACAGAGTGCATATTACTTTTAAATGATATTATTCCATGCAAAACGCTTGTGCAATGCAACAGCACACTGTTGCAATGTAATGAAACGCATTAGTTCTTAAATGCATTGCAATGCAACAGTGTGCATATTATTTTAAATGTTATTCTTCAATGCAAAACGCTTTTGCAATGCAACAGCACGCTGCTGCAATGTAATGAAACGCATTAGTTCTTAAATGCATTGCAATGAAACAGAGTGCATATTACTTTTAAATGTTATTCTTCCATGCAAAACGCTTGTGCAATGCAACAGCACGCTGTTGCAATGTAATGAAACGCATTAGTTCTTGAATGCATTGCAATGCAACAGAGTGCATATTACTTTTAAATGTTATTATTCCATGCAAAACGCTTGTGCAATGCAACAGCACACTGTTGCAATGTAATGAAACGCATTAGTTCTTAAATGCATTGCAATGCAACTGAGTGCATATTAGTTTTAAATGTTATTCTTCCATGCAAAACGCTTGTGCAATGTACAGAAACGCATTAGTTCTTGAATGCATTGCAATGTAACAGAGTGCATATTACTTTTAAATGTTATTCTTCCATGCAAAACGCTTGTGCAATGCAACAGCACGCTGTTGCAATGGAATGAAACGCATTAGTTCTTGAATGCATTGCAATGCAACAAAGTGCATTTTACTTTTAAATGTTATTCTTTCATGCAAAACGCTTGTGTAATGCAACAGCACACTGCATTGCACATCTCTTCGTTGAACAATGGAAATAGTTAGTTATTGCATGCATTGGAAAGCGACAGCTTTTAGACCTTCTCTGGACCCTCTGAGCAGAAAAAAAGTTCAAAACGTCCCATATGGACTACTGTATGGCTGACTTGACTTTTTAACATCTGAAATAGTCTTTAAGGACATCATGTACCTTGTAGGCGTTCTGGGGACCCTCTGAGGAGAAAAAAAGTTCAAAAGGTTCATATGGACTACTGTCTGGCGGTCTTAACATCATTATGTGACACATGTATAAATAGTTTTGAAAAATTTAATAGAAATACATTTTATATTTATGAATGTAAGCATGTGTATCCTACTCATTTCACATGAAAAGAAAGAGACAGAAAGGAGAGAAGCTAGAATCAGTGAACGTACATCAATACTGACTAAATTAGCAGGGCAATACCAATGATTAAAATCATGTACGTTTAAGAGTACGACATAGGCTACCTTAAAAAATGTTTTTAGTTTTATTATTAAAAAAACGGAATGAGTTTTATTTCTTGAATCTTGAATGCATTGCAATCAACAAAGTGCATATTACTTTCAAATGTTATTCTTCCATGCAAAACGCTTGTGCAATGTAATGAAACGCATTAGTGCTTGAATGCATTGCAGTTCAACAGAGTGCATCTTACTTTTAAATGTTATTCTTCCATGCAAAACGCTTTTGCAATGCAACAGCACGCTGTTGCAATGTAATGAAACGCATTAGTTCTTAAATGCATTGCAATGCAGCAGAGTGCATATTACTTTTAAATGTTATTCTTCCATGCAAAACGCTTTTGCAATGCAACAGCACGCTGTTGCAATGTAATGAAACGCATTAGTTCTTAAATGCATTGCAATGCAGCAGAGTGCATATTACTTTTAAATGTTATTATTCCATGCAAAACGCTTGTGCAATGCAACAGCACGCTGTTGCAATGTAATGAAACGCATTAGTTCTTAAATGCATTGCAATGCAACAGAGTGCATATTAGTTTTAAATGTTATTCTTCCATGCAAAACGCTTGTGCAATGTACAGAAACGCATTAATTCTTGAATGCATTGCAATGTAACAGAGTGCATATTACTTTTAAATGTTATTCTTCCATGCAAAACGCTTGTGCAATGCAACAGCACGCTGTTGCTATAGAATGAATCGCATTAGTTCTTGAATGCATTTGCAATGCAACAAAGTGCATACTACTTTTAAATGGTATTCTTCCATGCAAAACGCTTGTGCAATGGAATGAAACGCATTAGTTCTTGAATGCATTGCAATGCAACAAAGTGCATTTTACTTTTAAATGTTATTCTTTCATGCAAAACGCTTGTGTAATGCAACAGCACACTGCATTGCACATCTCTTCGTTGTACAATGGAAATAGTTAGTTATTGCATGCATTGGAAAGCGACAGCTTTGTGATGTTTTCTCGTGAGTACACAAATTAATGAGCTGTATGCAATGCGGAAAACAATATGCTGTGAGTTGTATTTTCAACAGCTGATGCAATGATTTTCCTTCATAAACAAATGATTTTGGTTAGTTTGTTCATTGCACAAAGGAATGTTAGACATTTTATGCAATGGAATGAAACAACAAAAATTTTATTAAAACAGCAGATTGCTTTGCCCATTTCTTTAATGCACTACGGAATGAGCTGGTTCTTGAATGCATTGCAATGCAATAAAGTGCATATTGCTTATAGGTCATTCTTCGATGCTTTTCGTTGGTATTCTTGGTTACGCTTGATCGTATGTGCAATGCAATGCACTGTTGCATTGCATTGCAGATCTCTTAATGCACTACGGAATTAGTTAGTTATTGAACGCCTTGCAATACAAAAAAGTGCATATCGCTTATATGTCATTCTAACGCTTTATCATATGTGTAATGCAACAGCAGTTTTTTTAAGCGTTAGTTTTTTTCATTGCACAAAGGAATAAGTTAGTCCTTTTATGCAATGGAATGAAACAACAAAACGTTTTTAAAACAGCATTTTGCGTTGCCCATCTCTTTAATGCACTACAAAAAGAGTTAGTTCTTGAGTGCATTGCAAAAAAAGTGCATATTGCTTATGCACAACGATTTAACTTATGTGCAATGCAATTTAATCTCTTCAATGCACTACTGAATGAGTTAGTTCTTGAATGCTTTGCAATGCAAAAAAGTGCATATCGCTTATATGTTATTCTACTGCTTTATCATATGTGCAATGCAAAAGCAGTTTTAAAGCGTTAGTTTTTTTCATTTCACAAAGGAATAAGTTAGTCCTTTTATGCCATGGAATGAAACAACAAAGTTCAAAAGGTCCAATATGGACAACTGTCTGGCGGACTTGACTTGACTTTAATTGCTTTTCAACATCAGAAAGAGTCTGTAAGGACATCATGTAGCTTTTAGATCTTCTTGGGGACCCTCTGAGGAGAAAAAAAGTTCAACAGGTCCCATTTGGACCACTGACTGGAGGACCTAACATGACTTTTTAACATCAGAAAGAGTCTATGAGGACATCATGTAGCTTTTAGACCTTCTGTGAACCCTCTGAGCAGAAAACAAGTTCAAAAGGTCCCATATGGACTACTGTCTGGAGGACCTGACTTGACTTTTTAACATCAGAAATAGTCTATGAGGACATCATGTAGCTTTAAGACCTTCTGGGCACCCTCTGAGCAGAAAAAAAGTTCAACAGGTCCCATATGGACCACTGACTGGAGGACCTAACATGACTTTTTAACATCAGAAAGAGTCTATGAGGACATCATGTAAGCTTTTAGACCTTCTGGGGACCCCATGAGGAGAAAAAAAGTTTAAAAAGTCCCATATGGACTACTGTCTGGAGGACCTAACTTGACTTTTTAACATCAGAAATAGTCTATGAGGACATCATGTAGCTTTTAGACCTTCTGGGGACCATCTGAGGAGAAAAAAAAGTTCAAAAGGTCCCATATGGACAACTGTCTGGAGGTCCTGACTTGACTTTTTAACATCAGAAAGAGTCTATGAGAACATCATGTAGCTTTTAGACCTTCTGGGGACCCTCTGTGCAGAAAAAAAGTTCAAAACCTCCCATATGGATTACTGTATGGCGGACTTGACTTGACTTTTTAACATCAAAAAGTTTCTCTAAGGACATCATGTAGCTTTTAGACCTTTTCTGGACCCTCTGAGGAGAAAAAAAGTTTAAAAGGTCCCATATGGACTACTGTATGGCGGACTTGACTTGACCTTTTAACATCAGAAAGAGTCTATGAGGACATCATGTAGCTTTTAGACCTTCTGGGGACCCTCTGAGCAGAAAAAAGTTCAAATGGTCCCATATGGACCACTGTCTGGATGACCTGACTTTTTTTTAACATCAGAAAGAGTCTATGAGGACATCATTTAGCTTTTAGACCTTCTGGGGACCCTCTGAGCAGAAAAAAGTTCAAAAGGTCCCAGTTTGGCGGACTTGACTTGACTTTTTAACATCAGAAAGAGTCTATGAGGACATCATGTAGCTTTTAGACCTACTGGGGACCCTCTGAGGAGAAAAAAAGTTCAAAAGGTCCCATATGGACCACTGTTTGGAGGTCCTAATTTGACTTTTTAACATCAGAAAGAGTCTATGAGGACATCATGTAGCTTTTAGACCTTCTGGGGACCCTCTGAGCAGAAAAAAAGTTCAAAAGGTCCCATATGGACCACTGTCTGGAGGTCCTGACTTGACTTTTTAACATCAGAAATAGTCTATGAGGACATCATGTAACTTTTAGACCTTCTGGGGACCCTCTGAGCAGAAAAAAAGTTCAAAAGGTTCCATATGGACCACTTTCTGGAGGACCTGACTTCACTTTTTAACATCACAAACAGTCTATGAGGAAATCATGTAGCTTTTAGACCTTCTGGGGACCCTCTGAGGAGAAAAAAGTTCAAAAGGTCCTCTATGGACCACTGTCTGGAGGTCCTGACTTGACTTTTTAACATCAGAAAGAGTCTATGAGGACATCATGTACCTTTTAGAGCTTCTGGGGACCCTCTGAGCAGAAAAAAAGTTCAAAAGGTCCCATATGGACCACTGTCTGGAGGACCTGACTTGACTTTTTAACATCAGAAAGAGTCTATGAGGACATCATGTAGCTTTTAGACCGTCTGGGCACCCTCTGAGGAGAAAAAAAGTTCAAAAACTCCCATAAGGATCACTGTATGGAGGTCTGGACTTGACTTTTTCACATCAGAAAGAGTATGTGGACATCAGGTAGCTTTTAGACCTTCTGGGGACCCTCTTATCAGAAAAAAATTTCAAAAGGTCCCATATGGACCACTGTCTGAAGGTCCTGACTTGACTTTTTAACATCAGAAAGAGTCTATGAGGACATCATGTAGCTTTTAGACCTTCTGGGGACCCTCTGAGGAGAAAAAAAGTTCAAAAGGTCCCATATGGACCACTGTCTGGAGGTCCTGACTTGACTTTTTAACATCAGAAAGAGTCTATGTGGACATCAGGTAGATTTTAGACCTTCTGGGGACCCTTCGAGCAGAAAAAAAGTTCAAAAGGTCCCATATGGACCACTGTCTGGAGGACCTGACTTGACTTTTTAACATCAGAAAGAGTCTATGTGGACATCAGGTAGATTTTAGACCTTCTGGGGACCCTTCGAGCAGAAAAAAAGTTCAAAAGGTCCCATTTGGACCACTGTCTGGAGGTCCTGACTTGACTTTTTAACATCAGAAAGAGTCTATGAGGAAATCATGTAGCTTTTAGACCTTCTGGGGACCCTCTGAGGAGAAAAAAAGTTCAAAAGGTCCCATAAGGACCACTGTCTGGAGGTCCTGACTTGACTTTTTAACATCAGAAAGAGTCTATGAGGACATCATGTAGCTTTTAGACCTTCTGGGGACCCTCTGAGGAGAAAAAAAGTTCAAAAGGTCCCATAAGGACCACTGTCTGGAGGTCCTGACTTGACTTTTTAACATCAGAAAGAGTCTATGTGGACATCAGGTAGATTTTAGACCTTCTGGGGACCCTTCGAGCAGAAAAAAAGTTCAAAAGGTCCCATTTGGACCACTGTCTGGAGGTCCTGACTTGACTTTTTAACATCAGAAAGAGTCTATGAGGACATCAGGTAGCTTTTAGACCTTCTGGGGGCCCTCTTATCAGAAAAAAAGTACAAAAGGTCCCATATGGACCACTGTATGGAGGACCTGACTTGACTTTTTAACATCAGAAAGAGTCTATGATGACATCATGTAGCTTTTAGACCTTCTGGGGACCCTCTCAGGAGAAAAAAGTTCAAAAGGTCCCATATGGACCACTGTCTGGAGGTCCTGACTTGACTTTTTAACATCAGAAATAGTCTATGAGGACATCATGTAGCTTTTAGACCTTCTGGGGACCATCTGAGCAGAAAAAAAGTTCAAAAGGTTCCATATGGCCCACTTTCTGGAGGACCTGACTTCACTTTTTAACATCACAAACAGTCTATGAGGACATCATGTAGCTTTTAGACCTTCTGGGGACCCTCTGAGGAGAAAAAAGTTCAAAAGGTCCCATATGGACCACTGTCTGGAGGTCCTGACTTGACTTTTTAACATCAGAAAGAGTCTATGAGGACATTATGTACCTTTTAGAGCTTCTGGGGACCCTCTGAGCAGAAAAAAAGTTCAAAAGGTCCCATATGGACCACTGTCTGGAGGACCTGACTTGACTTTTTAACATCAGAAAGAGTGTATGAGGACATCATGTAGCTTTAGACCGTCTGGGGACCCTCTGAGGAGAAAAAAAATTCAAAAACTCCCATAAGGATAACTGTATGGAGGTCTTGACGACTTTTTCACATCATAAAGAGTATGTGGACATCAGGTAGCTTTTAGACCTTCTGGGGACCCTCTGAGCAGAAAAAAAGTTCCAAAGGTCCCATATGGACCACTGTCTGGAGGTCCTGACGACTTTTTGACATCAGAAAGAGTCTATGAGGACATCAGGTAGCTTTTAGACCTTCTGGGGACCCTCTGAGCAGAAAAAAAGTTCAAAAGGTCCTATATGGACCAATGTCTGGATGACCTGACTTGACTTTTTAACATCAGAAAGAGTCTATGAGGACATCATGTAGCTTTTAGACCTTCTGGGGACCCTCTTATCAGAAAAAAAGTTCAAAAGGTCCCATATGGACGTCTGTCTGGAGGACCTGACTTGACTTTTTAACATCAGAAAGAGTCTATGAGGAAATCATGTATTTTTTAGACCTTCTGGGGACCCTCTGAGGAGAAAAAAAGTTCAAAAGGTCCCATATGGACCACTGTCTGGAGGACCTGACTTGACTTTTTAACATCAGAAAGAGTCTATGAGGACATCATGTAGCTTTTAGACCTTCTGGGGACCCTCTGAGCAGAAAAAAAAGTTCAAAAGGTCCCATATGGACCACTGTCTGGAGGTCCTGACTTGACTTTTTAACATCAGAAAGAGTCTATGAGGACATCATGTAGCTTTTAGACCTTCTGGGGACCCTCTGAGCAGAAAAAAAGTTCAAAAAGTCCCATATGGACCACTGTCTGGAGGACCTGACTTGACTTTTTAACATCAGAAAGAGTCTATGAGGACATCATGTAGCTTTTAGACCTTCTGGGCACCCTCTGAGAAGAAAAAAAGTTTAAAAGGTCCCATATGGACCACTGCCTGGAGGACCTGACTTGACTTTTTAACATCAGAAAGAGTCTATAAGGACATCATGTAGCTTTTAGAGCTTCTGGGGACCCTCTGAGGAGACAAAAAGTTCAAAAGGTCCCATATGGACCACTGTCTGGAGGTCCTAACTTGAGTTTTTAACATCAAAACGAGTCTATGAGGACATCATGTAGCTTTTAGACCTTCTGGGGAACATCTGAGCAGAAAAAAAGTTCAAAAGGTCCCATATGGACCACTGTCTGGAGGACCTGACTTGACTTTTAACATCAGAAAGAGTCTAGAGGACATCATGTAGCTTTTAGACCTTCTGGGGACCCTCTTATCAGAGAAAAAGTTAAAAAGGTCCCATATGGACAACTGTCTGGAGGACCTGACTTGACTTTTTAACATCAGAAAGAGTCTATGTGGACATCATGTAGCTTTTAGACCTTCTGGGGACCCTCTTATCAGAAAAAAAGTTCAAAAGGTCCCATATGGACCACTGTCTGGAGGACCTGACTTGACTTTTTAACATCAGAAATAGTCTATGAGGACATCATGTAGCTTTTAGACCTTCTGGGGACCCTCTTATCAGAAAAAAAGTTCAAAAGGTCCCATATGGACCACTGTTTGGAGGACCTGACTTGACTTTTTAACATCAGAAAGAGTCTATGAGGACATCATGTAGCTTTTAGAACTTTTAGGGACCCTCTGAGGAGAAAAAAGTTCAAAAGGTCCCATATGGACCACTGTGTGGAGGTCCTGACTTGACTTTTTAACATCAGAAAGAGTCTATGAGGACATCATGTAGCTTTTAAACCTCCTGGGGACCCTCTGAGCAGAAAAAAAGTTCAAAAGGTCCCATATGGACCACTGTCTGGAGGACCTGACTTGACTTTTTAACATCAGAAAGATTCTATGAGGACATCATGTAGCTTTTAGACCTTCTGGGGACCCTCCTATCAGAAAAAAGTTCAAAAGGTCCCATATGGACTACTGTCTGGAGGTCCTGACTTGACTTTTTAACATCAGAAAGAGTATATGAGGACATCAGGTAGCTTTTAGACCTTCTGGGAACCCTCTAAGCAGAAAAAAAGTTCAAAAGGTCCCATATGGACCACTGTCTGGAGGTCCTGACTTCACTTTTTAACATCAGAAAGAGTCTATGAGGACATCATGTAGCTTTTAGACCTTCTGGGGACCCTCTTATCAGAAAAAAGTTCAAAAGGTCACATATGACCACTGTGTGGAGGACCTGACTTGACTTTTTAACATCAGAAAGAGTCTATGAGGACATCATGTAGCTTTTAGACCTTCTGGGGACCCTCTGAGGAGAAAGAAAGTTCAAAAAGTGCCATATGGACTACTGTCTGGAGGACCTGAATTGACTTTTTAACATCAGAAAGAGTCTATGAGGACATCATGTAGCTTTTAGACCTTCTGGGGACCCTCTTATCAGAAAAAAGTTCAAAAGGTCACATATGACCACTGTGTGGAGGACCTGACTTGACTTTTTAACATCATAAAGAGTCTATGAGTACATCATGTAGCTTTTAGACCTTCTGGGGACCCTCTGAGGACAAAAAAAGTTCAAAAGGTCCCATATGGACCACTGTCTGGAGGACCTGAATTGACTTTTTAACATCAGAAAGAGTCTATGAGGACATCATGTAGCTTTTAGACCTTCTGGGGACCCTCTTATCAGAAAAAAAGTTCAAAAGGTCCCATATGGACCACTGTCTGGAGGACCTGACTTGACTTTTTAACATCAGAAAGAGTCTATAAGGACATCATGTAGCTTTTAGACCTTCTGGGGACCCTCTGAGGAGAAAAAAAGTTCAAAAGGTCCCATATGGACTACTGTAAGGCGGACTTGACTTGACTTTTAACATCAGAAAGAGTCTATGAGGACATCATGTAGCTTTTAACCTTCTGGGGACCCTCTCAGGAGAAAAAAAGTTCAAAAGGTCCCATATGGACCACTGTCTGGAGGTCCGGACTTGACTTTTTAACATCAGAAATAGTCTATGAGGACATCATGTAGCTTTTAGACCTTCTGGGGACCCTCTGAGCAGAAAAAAAGTTCAAAAAGTTCCATATGGACCACTTTCTGGAGGACCTGACTTCACTTTTTAACATCACAAACAGTCTATGAGGACATCTTGTAGCTTTTAGACCCTCTGAGTAGAAAAAAAGTTCAAAAGGTCCTATATGGACCAATGTCTGGAGGACCTGACTTGACTTTTTAACATCAGAAAGAGTCTATGAGGACATCATGTAGCTTTTAGACCTTCTGGGGACCCTCTTATCAGAAAAAAATTTCAAAAGGTCCCATATGGACCACTGTCTGGAGGTCCTGACTTAACTTTTTAACTTCAGAAATAGTCTATGAGGACATCATGTAGCTTTTAACCTTCCGGGGACCCTCTCAGGAGAAAAAAAGTTCAAAAGGTCCCATATGGACCACTGTCTGGAGGTCCGGACTTGACTTTTTAACATCAGAAATAGTCTATGAGGACATCATGTAGCTTTTAGACCTTCTGGGGACCCTCTGAGCAGTAAAAAAGTTCAAAAAGTTCCATATGGACCACTTTCTGGAGGACCTGACTTCACTTTTTAACATCACAAACAGTCTATGAGGACATCTTGTAGCTTTTAGACCTTCTGGGGACCCTCTGAGGAGAAAAAAAGTTCAAAAGGTCCCATATGGACCACTGTCTGGAGGTCCTGACTTGACTTTTTAACATCAGAAAGAGTCTATGAGGACATCATGTAGCTTTTAGACCTTCTGGGGACCCTCTTATCAGAAAAAAAGTTCAAAAGGTCCCATATGGACCACTGTTTGGAGGACCTGACTTGACTTTTTAACATCAGAAAGAGTCTATGAGGACATCATGTAGCTTTTAGAACTTTTAGGGACCCTCTGAGGAGAAAAAAGTTCAAAAGGTCCCATATGGACCACTGTGTGGAGGTCCTGACTTGACTTTTTAACATCAGAAAGAGTCTATGAGGACATCATGTAGCTTTTAAACCTCCTGGGGACCCTCTGAGCAGAAAAAAAGTTCAAAAGGTCCCATATGGACCACTGTCTGGAGGACCTGACTTGACTTTTTAACATCAGAAAGATTCTATGAGGACATCATGTAGCTTTTAGACCTTCTGGGGACCCTCTTATCAGAAAAAAGTTCAAAAGGTCCCATATGGACTACTGTCTGGAGGTCCTGACTTGACTTTTTAACATCAGAAAGAGTATATGAGGACATCAGGTAGCTTTTAGACCTTCTGGGAACCCTCTAAGCAGAAAAAAAGTTCAAAAGGTCCCATATGGACCACTGTCTGGAGGTCCTGACTTCACTTTTTAACATCAGAAAGAGTCTATGAGGACATCATGTAGCTTTTAGACCTTCTGGGGACCCTCTTATCAGAAAAAAGTTCAAAAGGTCACATATGACCACTGTGTGGAGGACCTGACTTGACTTTTTAACATCAGAAAGAGTCTATGAGGACATCATGTAGCTTTTAGACCTTCTGGGGACCCTCTGAGGAGAAAGAAAGTTCAAAAAGTGCCATATGGACTACTGTCTGGAGGGCCTGACTTGACTTTTTAACATCATAAAGAGTCTATGAGTACATCATGTAGCTTTTAGACCTTCTGGGGACCCTCTGAGGACAAAAAAAGTTCAAAAGGTACCATATGGACCACTGTCTGGAGGACCTGACTTGACTTTTTAACATCAGAAAGAGTCTATGAGGACATCATGTAGCTTTTAGACCTTCTAGGGACCCTCTGAGTAGAAAAAAAGTTCAAAAGGTCCCATATGGACCACTGTCTGGAGGTCCTGACTTGACTTTTTAACATCAGAAAGAGTCTATGAGGACATCATGTAGCATTTAGACCTTCTGAGGACCCTCTGAGGAGAAAAAAGTTCAAAAAGTCCCATATGGACCACTGTCTGGAGGTCCTGACTTGACTTTTTAACATCAGAAAGAGTCTATGTGGACATCGGGTAGATTTTAGACCTTCTGGGGACCCTTCGAGCAGAAAAAAGTTCAAAAGGTCCCATTTGGACCACTGTCTGGAGGTCCTGACTTGACTTTTTAACATCAGAAAGAGTCTATGAGGACAACATGTAGCTTTTAGAACTTCTGGGGACCCTCTGAGGAGAAAAAAAGTTCAAAAGGTCCCATATGGACTACTGTCTGGAGGTCCTGACTTGACTTTTCAGCATCAGAAAGAGTCTATGAGGACATCATGTAGCTTTTAGACCTTCTGGGGACCCTCTGAGCAGAAAAAAAGTTATAAAAATGTCCCATATGGACCACTGTCTGAAGGTCCTGACTTGACTTTTTAACATCAGAAAGAGTCTATGAGGACATCATGTAGCTTTTAGACCTTCTGGGGACCCTCTGAGGAGAAAAAAAGTTCAAAAGGTCCCATATGGACCACTGTCTGGAGGTCCTGACTTGACTTTTTAACATCAGAAAGAGTCTATGTGGACATCAGGTAGATTTTAGACCTTCTGGGGACCCTTCGAGCAGAAAAAAAGTTCAAAAGGTCCCATATGGACCACTGTCTGGAGGACCTGACTTGACTTTTTAACATCAGAAAGAGTCTATGTGGACATCAGGTAGATTTTAGACCTTCTGGGGACCCTTCGAGCAGAAAAAAAGTTCAAAAGGTCCCATTTGGACCACTGTCTGGAGGTCCTGACTTGACTTTTTAACATCAGAAAGAGTCTATGAGGAAATCATGTAGCTTTTAGACCTTCTGGGGACCCTCTGAGGAGAAAAAAAGTTCAAAAGGTCCCATAAGGACCACTGTCTGGAGGTCCTGACTTGACTTTTTAACATCAGAAAGAGTCTATGAGGACATCATGTAGCTTTTAGACCTTCTGGGGACCCTCTGAGGAGAAAAAAAGTTCAAAAGGTCCCATAAGGACCACTGTCTGGAGGTCCTGACTTGACTTTTTAACATCAGAAAGAGTCTATGTGGACATCAGGTAGATTTTAGACCTTCTGGGGACCCTTCGAGCAGAAAAAAAGTTCAAAAGGTCCCATTTGGACCACTGTCTGGAGGTCCTGACTTGACTTTTTAACATCAGAAAGAGTCTATGAGGACATCAGGTAGCTTTTAGACCTTCTGGGGACCCTCTTGTCAGAAAAAAAGTTCAAAAGGTCCCATATGGACCACTGTCTGGAGGACCTGACTTGACTTTTTTACATCAGAAAGAGTGTATGAGGACATCATGTAGCTTTAGACCGTCTGGGGACCCTCTGAGGAGAAAAAAAATTCAAAAACTCCCATAAGGATAACTGTATGGAGGTCTTGACTTGTTTTTTTCACATCAGAAAGAGTATGTGGACATCAGGTAGCTTTTAGACCTTCTGGGGACCCTCTGAGCAGAAAAAAAGTTCCAAAGGTCCCATATGGACCATTGTCTGGAGGTCCTGACGACTTTTTGACATCAGAAAGAGTCTATGAGGACATCAGGTAGCTTTTAGACCTTCTGGGGACCCTCTGAGCAGAAAAAAAGTTCAAAAGGTCCTATATGGACCAATGTCTGGATGACCTGACTTGACTTTTTAACATCAGAAAGAGTCTATGAGGACATCATGTAGCTTTTAGACCTTCTGGGGACCCTCTTATCAGAAAAAAAGTTCAAAAGGTCCCATATGGACGTCTGTCTGGAGGACCTGACTTGACTTTTTAACATCAGAAAGAGTCTATGAGGAAATCATATATTTTTTAGACCTTCTGGGGACCCTCTGAGGAGAAAAAAAGTTCAAAAGGTCCCATATGGACCACTGTCTGGAGGACCTGACTTGACTTTTTAACATCAGAAAGAGTCTATGAGGACATCATGTAGCTTTTAGACCTTCTGGGGACCCTCTGAGCAGAAAAAAAGTTCAAAAGGTCCCATATGGACCACTGTCTGGAGGTCCTGACTTGACTTTTTAACATCAGAAAGAGTCTATGAGGACATCATGTAGCTTTTAGACCTTCTGGGGACCCTCTGAGCAGAAAAAAAGTTCAAAAAGTCCCATATGGACCACTGTCTGGAGGACCTGACTTGACTTTTTAACATCAGAAAGAGTCTATGAGGACATCATGTAGCTTTTAGACATTCTGGTCACCCTCTGAGAAGAAAAAAGTTTAAAAGGTCCCATATGGACCACTGCCTGGAGGACCTGACTTGACTTTTTAACATCAGAAAGAGTCTATAAGGACATCATGTAGCTTTTAGAGCTTCTGGGGACCCTCTGAGGAGACAAAAAGTTCAAAAGGTCCCATATGGACCACTGTCTGGAGGTCCTAACTTGAGTTTTTAACATCAAAACGAGTCTATGAGGACATCATGTAGCTTTTAGACCTTCTGGGGAACATCTGAGCAGAAAAAAAGTTCAAAAGGTCCCATATGGACCACTGTCTGGAGGACCTGACTTGACTTTTAACATCAGAAAGAGTCTAGAGGACATCATGTAGCTTTTAGACCTTCTGGGGACCCTCTTATCAGAGAAAAAGTTAAAAAGGTCCCATATGGACAACTGTCTGGAGGACCTGACTTGACTTTTTAACATCAGAAAGAGTCTATGTGGACATCATGTAGCTTTTAGACCTTCTGGGGACCCTCTTATCAGAAAAAAAGTTCAAAAGGTCCCATATGGACCACTGTCTGGAGGACCTGACTTGACTTTTTAACATCAGAACGAGTCTATGAGGACAACATGTAGCTTTTAGACCTTCTGAGGACCCTCTGAGCAGAAAAAAAGTTCAATAGGTCCCATATGGACCACTGTCTGGAGGACCTGACTTGACTTTTAACATCAGAAAGAGTCTAGAGGACATCATGTAGCTTTTAGACCTTCTGGGGACCCTCTTATCAGAAAAAAAGTTCAAAAGGTCCCATATGGACCACTGTCTGGAGGACCTGACTTGACTTTTTAACATCAGAAAGAGTCTATGATGACATCATGTAGCTTTTAGACCTTCTGGGGACCCTCTCAGGAGAAAAAAAGTTCAAAAGGTCCTATATGGACCACTGTCTGGAGGTCCTGACTTGACTTTTCAGCATCAGAAAGAGTCTATGAGGACATCATGTAGCTTTTAGACCTTCTGGGGACCCTCTTATCAGAAAAAAAGTTCAAAAGGTCCCATATGGACCACTGTCTGGAGGACCTGACTTGACTTTTTAACATCAGAAAAAGTCTATGAGGAAATCATGTATTTTTTAGACCTTCTGGGGACCCTCTGAGGAGAAAAAAAGGTCAAAAGGTCCCATATGGACCACTGTCTGGAGGACCTGACTTGACTTTTTAACATCAGAAAGAGTCTATGAGGACATCATGTAGCTTTTAGACCTTCTGGGGACCCTCTGAGCAGATAAAAAGTTCAAAAGGTCCCATATGGACAACTGTCTGGAGGTCCTGACTTCACTTTTCAGCATCAGAAAGAGTCTATGAGGACATCATGTAGCTTTTAGCCCTTCTGGGGACCCTCTGAGCAGATAAAAAGTTCAAAAGGTCCCATATGACTTTTTAACATCAGAAAGAGTCTATGAGGACATCATGTAGCTTTTAGACCTTCTGGGGACCCTCTGAGCAGATAAAAAGTTCAAAAGGTCCCATATGGACCACTGTCTGGAGGTCCTGACTTGACTTTTTAACATCAGAAAGAGTCTATGAGGACATCATGTAGCTTTTAGACCTTCTGGGGACCCTCTGAGCAGAAAAAAAGTTAAAAAAGTCCCATATGGACCACTGTCTGGAGGACCTGACTTGACTTTTTAACATCAGAAAGAGTCTATGAGGACATCATGTAGCTTTTAGACCTTCTGGGCACCCTCTGAGAAGATAAAAAGTTTAAAAGGTCCCATATGGACCACTGCCTGGAGGACCTGACTTGACTTTTTAACATCAGAAAGAGTCTATAAGGACATCATGTAGCTTTTAGAGCTTCTGGGGACCCTCTGAGGAGACAAAAAGTTCAAAAGGTCCCATATGGACCACTGTCTGGAGGTCCTAACTTGAGTTTTTAACATCAAAACGAGTCTATGAGGACATCATGTAGCTTTAAGACCTTCTGGGGAACATCAGAGCAGAAAAAAAGTTCAAAAGGTCCCATATGGACCACTGTCTGGAGGACCTGACTTGACTTTTAACATCAGAAAGAGTCTAGAGGACATCATGTAGCTTTTAGACCTTCTGGAGGACCTGACTTGACTTTTTAACATCAGAACGAGTCTATGAGCTTTTAGACCTTCTGGGGACCCTCTTATCAGAGAAAAAGTTCAAAAGGTCCCATATGGACTATATTATGGCGAACTTGACTTGAACCTTTTAACATCAGAAAGAGTCAATAAGGACATCATATAGCTTTTAGACCATCTGGGGACCCTCTGAGGAGAAAAAAAGTTCAAAAACTCCCATATGGATTACTGTATGGCGGACTTGACTTGAATTTTTAACATCAGAAAGAGTCTTTGAGGACATCATGTAGCTTTCAGACGTTCTGGGGACCCTCTGAGCAGAAAAAAGATCAAAAGCTCCCATATGGACTACTGTCTGGCGGACTTTGACGACTTTTTAACATCAGAAAGAGTCTATGAGGTCATCATGTAGCTTTTAGGCAATGTAATGAAACGCATTAGTTATTAAATGCATTGCAATGCAACAGAGTGCATATTACTTTTAAATTTTATTCTTCCATGCAAAACGCTTGTGCAATGCAACAGCACGCTGTTGCAATGTAATGAAACATATTAGTTCTTAAATGCATTGCAATGCAACAGAGTGCATATTACTTTTAAATGTTATTCTTCCATGCAAAACGCTTGTGCAATGAAACAGCACGCTGTTGCAATGAATGAAACGCATTAGTTCTTAAATGCATTGCAATGCAACAGAGTGCATATTACTTTTAAATGTTATTCTTCCATGCGAAACGCTTGTGCAATGCAACAGCACGCTGTTGCAATGTAATGAAACGCTTGTTCAATGCAACAGCACGCTGTTGCAATGTAATGAAACGCATTACTTCTTAAATGCATTGCAATGCAACAGAGTGCATATTACTTTTAAATGTTATTCTTCCATGCAAAACGCTTGTGCAATGCAACAGCACGCTGTTGCAATAAATGAAACGCATTAGTTCTTAAATGCATTGCAATGCAACAGAGTGCATATTAGTTTTAAATGTTATTCTTCCATGCAAAACGCTTGTGCAATGTACAGAAACGCATTAGTTCTTGAATGCATTGCAATGTAACAGAGTGCATATTACTTTTAAATTATATTCTTCCATGCAAAACGCTTGTGCAATGCAACAGCACGCTGTTGCAATAGAATGAATCGCATTAGTTCTTGAATGCATTTGAAATGCAACAAAGTGCATACTACTTTTAAATGTTATTCTTCCATGCAAAACGCTTGTGCAATGCAACAGCACGCTGTTGCAATAGAATGAATCGCATTATTTCTTGAATGCATTTGCAATGCAACAAAGTGCATACTACTTTTAAATGTTATTCCATGCAAAACGCTTGTGCAATGCAACAGCACGCTGTTGCAATGGAAAGAAACGCATTAGTTCTTGAATTCATTTGCAATGCAACAATGTGCATATTACTTTTAAATGTTATTCTTCCATGCAAAACGCTTGTGCAATGCAACAGCACGCTGTTGCAATAAATGAAACGCATTAGTTCTTAAATGCATTGCAATGCAACAGAGTGCATATTAGTTTTAAATGTTATTCTTCCATGCAAAACCCTTGTGCAATGTACAGAAACGCATTAGTTCTTGAATGCATTGCAATGTAACAGAGTGCATATTACTTTTAAATTATATTCTTCCATGCAAAACGCTTGTGCAATGCAACAGCACGCTGTTGCAATAGAATGAATCGCATTAGTTCTTGAATGCATTTGAAATGCAACAAAGTGCATACTACTTTTAAATGTTATTCTTCCATGCAAAACGCTTGTGCAATGCAACAGCACGCTGTTGCAATAGAATGAATCGCATTATTTCTTGAATGCATTTGCAATGCAACAAAGTGCATACTACTTTTAAATGTTATTCCATGCAAAACGCTTGTGCAATGCAACAGCACGCTGTTGCAATGGAATGAAACGCATTAGTTCTTGAATTCATTTGCAATGCAACAATGTGCATATTACTTTTAAATGTTATTCTTTCATGCAAAACCCTTGTGTAATGCAACAGCACGCTGCATTGCACATCTCTTCGTTGAACAATGGAAATAGTTAGTTATTGCATGCATTGGAAAGCGACAGCTTTGTGATGTGTTCTCGTGAGTACACAAATTAATGAGCTGTATGCAATGCGGAAAACAATATGCTGTGAGTTGTCTTTTCAACAGCTGATGCAATGATTTTCCTTCATACACAAATGATTATGTTTAGTTTGTTCATTGCACAAAGGAATAAGTTAGACCTTTTATGCAATGGAATAAAACAACAAAAATGTTATTAAAACAGCAGATTGCATTGCCCATCTCTTTAATGCACTACGGAATGAGCTAGTTCTTGAATGCATTGCAATGCAATAAAGTGCATATATTGCTTATAGGTCATTCTTCGATGCTTTTCGTTGGTATTCTTCGTTACGCTTGATCGTATGTGCAATGCAATGCAACAGCAGATTGCATTGCAGATCTCTTAATGCACTACGGAATGAGTTATTTCTTGAACGCATTGCAATGCAAAAAAAGTGCATATCACTTATATGTCATTCCAACGCTTTATCATACGTGCAATGCAACAGCAGTTTTTTTAAGCGTTAGTTTTTTTCATTGCACAAAGGAATAAGTTAGTCCTTTTACGCAATAGAATGAAACAACAAAACGTTTTTAAAACAGCAGATTGCGTTGCCCATCTCTTTAATGCACTACAAAAAGAGTTAGTTCTTGAGTGCATTGCAAAAAAAGTGCATATTGCTTATGCACAACGCTTTAACTTATGTGCAATGCAATTCAATATATTCAATGCACTACTGAATGAGTTAGTTCTTGAATGCTTTGCAATCCAAAAAAGTGCATATCGCTTATATGTTATTCTACTGCTTTATCATATGTGCAATGCAAAAGCAGTTTTTAAGCGTTAGTTTTTTTCATTGCACAAAGGAATAAGTTAGTCCTTTTATGCAATGGAATGAAACAACAAAAATGTTATTAAAACAACAGATTACATTGACCATGTCTTTAATGCACTACAAAATGAGTTAGTTCTTGAATGCATTGCAATTCAACAATGCCTTTTGACTTTTTAACATCAGAAAGAGTCTATGAGGACATCATGTAGCTTTTAGACCTTCTGGAGACCCTCTGAGTAGAAAAAAGTTCAAAAGGTCCCATATGGACTACTGTCTGGAGGACCTGACTTGACTTTTTAACATCAGAAAGAGTCTATGAGGACATCATGTAGCTTTTAGACATTCTGGGGACACTCTGAGGAGAAAAAAAGTTCAAAAGGTCCCATATGGACCACTGTCTGGAGGTCCTGACTTGACTTTTTAACATTAGAAAGAGTCTATGTGGACATCAGGTAGCTTTTAAATCTTCTGGTGACCCTCTGAAGAGAAAAAAAGTTCAAAAACTCCCATATGGATTACTGTCTGGAGGTCCTGACTTGACTTTTCAGCATCAGAAAGAGTCTATGAGGACATTATGGAGCTTTTAGACCTTCTGGGGACCCTCTGAGCAGAAAAAAAGTTCAAAATGTCCCATATGGACCACTGTCTGGAGGTCCTGACTTGACTTTTTAACATCAGAAAGAGTCTATGAGGACATCATGTAGCTTTTAGACATTCTGGGGACACTCTGAGGAGAAAAAAAGTTCAAAAGGTCCCATATGGACCACTGTCTGGAGGTCCTGACTTGACTTTTTAACATTAGAAAGAGTCTATGTGGACATCAGGTAGCTTTTAAATCTTCTGGTGACCCTCTGAAGAGAAAAAAAGTTCAAAAACTCCCATATGGATTACTGTATGGCGGATTTGACTTGACTTTTTAACATCAGAAAGTTTCTCTAAGGACATCATGTAGCTTTTAGACCTTCTAGGGACCCTCTAAGGAGAAAACAAATTCAAAAGGTCCTATATGGACCACTGTCTGGAGGACCTGACTTGACTTTTTAACATCAGAAAGAGTCTATGATGACATCATGTACCTTTTAGACCTTCTGGGGACCCTCTGAGCAGAAAAAAAGTTCAAAAGGTCCCATATGGACCACTGTCTGGAGGACCTGACTTGACTTTTTAACATCAGAAAGAGTCTATGAGGACATCATGTACCTTTTAGACCTTCTGGGGACCCTCTGAGCAGAAAAAAAGTTCAAAAGGTCCCATATGGACCACTGTCTGGAGGACCTGACTTGACTTTTTAACATCAGAAAGAGTCTATGAGGACATCATGTAGCTTTTAGACCTTCTGGGGACCCTCTGAGCAGAAAAAAAGTTCAAAAGGTTCCATATGGACCACTTTCTGGAGGACCTGACTTCACTTTTTAACATCACAAACAGTCTATGAGGACATCTTGTAGCTTTTAGACCTTCTGGGGACCCTCTGAGGAGAAAAAAAGTTCAAAAGGTCCCATATGGACCACTGTCTGGAGGTCCTGACTTGACTTTTTAACATCAGAAAGAGTCTATGAGGACATCATGTAGCTTTTAGACCTTCAGGGGACCCTCTTATCAGAAAAAAAGTTCAAAAGGTCCCATATGGACCACTGTTTGGAGGACCTGACTTGACTTTTTAACATCAGAAAGAGTCTATAAGGACATCATGTAGCTTTTAGACCTTCTGGGGACCCTCTGAGGAGAAAAAAAGTTCAAAAGGTCCCATATGGACTACTGTAAGAAGGACTTGACTTG
Organism: Gila orcuttii; assembly: GCA_026230005.1. Lineage (NCBI taxonomy): Eukaryota > Metazoa > Chordata > Actinopteri > Cypriniformes > Leuciscidae > Gila > Gila orcuttii. The sequence continues at coordinate 35,807,718 of JAPDVR010000005.1, read as the reverse complement.
AACTTTTAACATCAGAAAGAGTCTATGAGGACATCATGTAGCTTTTATACCTTCTAGGGACCCTCTGAGTAGAAAAAAAGTTCAAAAGGTCCTATATGGACCACTGTCTGGAGGTCCTGACTTGACTTTTCAGCATCAGAAAGAGTCTATGAGGACATTATGGAGCTTTTAGACCTTCTGGGGACCCTCTGAGCAGAAAAAAAGTTCAAAATGTCCCATATGGACCACTTTCTGGAGGACCTGACTTCACTTTTTAACATCACAAACAGTCTATGAGGACATCTTGTAGCTTTTAGACCTTCTGGGGACCCTCTGAGGAGAAAAAAAGTTCAAAAGGTCCCATATGGACCACTGTCTGGAGGTCCTGACTTGACTTTTTAACATCAGAAAGAGTCTATGTGGACATCAGGTAGATTTTAGACCTTCTGGGGACCCTCTGAGGAGAAAAAAAGTTCAAAAGGTCCCATATGGACCACTGTCTGGAGGTCCTGACTTGACTTTTTAACATCAGAAAGAGTCTATGAGGACATCAGGTAGCTTTTAGAACTTCTGGGGACCCTCTGAGCAGAAAAAAAGTTCAAAAGGTCCCATATGTACCAATGTCTGGAGGACCTGACTTGACTTTTTAACATCAGAAAGAGTCTCTGAGGACATCATGTAGCTTTTAGACCTTCTGGGGACCCTCTTATCAGAAAAAAAGTTCAAAAGGTCCCATATGGACCACTGTCTGGAGGACCTGACTTGACTTTTTAACATCAGAAAGAGTCTATGAGGACATCATGTAGCTTTTAGACCTTCTGGAGACCCTCTGAGTAGAAAAAAAGTTCAAAAGGTCCCATATGGACCACTGTCTGGAGGTCCAAACTTGACTTTTTAACATCAGAAAGAGTCTACGAGGACATCATGTAGCTTTTAAACCTTCTGGGGACCCTCTGAGTAGAAAAAAAGTTCAAAAGGTCCCATATGGACCACTGTCTGGAGGACCTGACTTGACTTTTTAACATCAGAAAGAGTCTATGAGGACATCATGTAGCTTTTAGACCTTCTGGGGACCCTCTGAGGAGAAAAAAAGTTCAAAAAGTCCCATATGGACAACTGTCTGGAGGTCCTGACGACTTTTTAACATCAAAAAGAGTCTATGAGGACATCATGTAGCTTTTAGACCTTCTGGGGACCCTCTGAGGAGAAAAAAAGTTCAAAAGGTCCCATATGGACCACTGTCTGGAGGACCTGACTTGACTTTTTAACATCAGAAAGAGTCTATAAGGACATCATGTAGCTTTTAGACCTTCTGGGGACCCTCTGAGGAGAAAAAAAGTTCAAAAGGTCACATATGGACTACTGTAAGGCGGACTTGACTTGACTTTTAACATCAGAAAGAGTCTATGAGGACATCATGTAGCTTTTAGACCTTCTAGGGACCCTCTGAGTAGAAAAAAAGTTCAAAAGGTCCTATATGGACCAATGTCTGGAGGACCTGACTTGACTTTTTAACATCAGAAAGAGTCTATGAGGACATCATGTAGCTTTTAGACCTTCTGGGGACCCTCTTATCAGAAAAAAATTTCAAAAGGTCCCATATGGACCACTGTCTGGAGGTCCTGACTTAACTTTTTAACATCAGAAATAGTCTATGAGGACATCATGTAGCTTTTAACCTTCTGGGGACCCTCTCAGGAGGACAAAAGTTCAAAGGTCCCATATGGACCACTGTCTGGAGGTCCGGACTTGACTTTTTAACATCAGAAATAGTCTATGAGGACATCATGTAGCTTTTAGACCTTCTGGGGACCCTCTGAGCAGAAAAAAAGTTCAAAAAGTTCCATATGGACCACTTTCTGGAGGACCTGACTTCACTTTTTAACATCACAAACAGTCTATGAGGACATCTTGTAGCTTTTAGACCTTCTGGGGACCCTCTGAGGAGAAAAAAAGTTCAAAAGGTCCCATATGGACCACTGTCTGGAGGTCCTGACTTGACTTTTTAACATCAGAAAGAGTCTATGAGGACATCATGTAGCTTTTAGACCTTCTGGGGACCCTCTTATCAGAAAAAAAGTTCAAAAGGTCCCATATGGACCACTGTTTGGAGGACCTGACTTGACTTTTTAACATCAGAAAGAGTCTATGAGGACATCATGTAGCTTTTAGAACTTTTAGGGACCCTCTGAGGAGAAAAAAGTTCAAAAGGTCCCATATGGACCACTGTGTGGAGGTCCTGACTTGACTTTTTAACATCAGAAAGAGTCTATGAGGACATCATGTAGCTTTTAAACCTCCTGGGGACCCTCTGAGCAGAAAAAAAGTTCAAAAGGTCCCATATGGACCACTGTCTGGAGGACCTGACTTGACTTTTTAACATCAGAAAGATTCTATGAGGACATCATGTAGCTTTTAGACCTTCTGGGGACCCTCTTATCAGAAAAAAGTTCAAAAGGTCCCATATGGACTACTGTCTGGAGGTCCTGACTTGACTTTTTAACATCAGAAAGAGTATATGAGGACATCAGGTAGCTTTTAGACCTTCTGGGAACCCTCTAAGCAGAAAAAAAGTTCAAAAGTTCCCATATGGACCACTGTCTGGAGGTCCTGACTTCACTTTTTAACATCAGAAAGAGTCTTTGAGGACATCATGTAGCTTTTAGACCTTCTGGGGACCCTCTTATCAGAAGAAAGTTCAAAAGGTCACATATGACCACTGTCTGGAGGTCCTGACTTCACTTTTTAACATCAGAAAGAGTCTTTGAGGACATCATGTAGCTTTTAGAACTTCTGGGGACCCTCTTATCAGAAGAAAGTTCAAAAGGTCACATATGACCACTGTCTGGAGGACCTGACTTGACTTTTTAACATCAGAAAGAGTCTATGAGGACATCATGTAGCTTTTAGACCTTCTGGGGACCCTCTGAGGAGAAAGAAAGTTCAAAAAGTGCCATATGGACTACTGTCTGGAGGGCCTGACTTGACTTTTTAACATCATAAAGAGTCTATGAGTACATCATGTAGCTTTTAGACCTTCTGGGGACCCTCTGAGGAGAAAAAAAGTTCAAAAGGTACCATTTGGACCACTGTCTGGAGGACCTGACTTGACTTTTTAACATCAGAAAGAGTCTATGAGGACATCATGTAGCTTTTAGACCTTCTAGGGACCCTCTGAGTAGAAAAAAAGTTCAAAAGGTCCCATATGGACCACTGTCTGGAGGTCCTGACTTGACTTTTTAACATCACAAACAGTCTATGAGGACATCTTGTAGCTTTTAGACCTTCTGGGGACCCTCTGAGGAGAAAAAAAGTTCAAAAGGTCCCATATGGACCACTGTCTGGAGGTCCTGACTTGACTTTTTAACATCAGAAAGAGTGTATGAGGACATCATGTAGCTTTTAGACCTTCTGGGGACCCTCTTATCAGAAAAAAAGTTCAAAAGGTCCCATATGGACCACTGTTTGGAGGACCTGACTTGACTTTTTAACATCAGAAAGAGTCTATGAGGACATCATGTAGCTTTTAGAACTTTTAGGGACCCTCTGAGGAGAAAAAAGTTCAAAAGGTCCCATATGGACCACTGTGTGGAGGTCCTGACTTGACTTTTTAACATCAGAAAGAGTCTATGAGGACATCATGTAGCTTTTAGACCTTCTGGATACCCTGTTATCAGAAAAAAAGTTCAAAAGGTCCCATATGGACCACTGTCTGGAGGACCTGACTTCACTTTTTAACATCACAAACAGTCTATGAGGACATCTTGTAGCTTTTAGACCTTCTGGGGACCCTCTGAGGAGAAAAAAAGTTCAAAAGGTCCCATATGGACCACTGTCTGGAAGTCCTGACTTGACTTTTTAACATCAGAAAGAGTCTATGAGGACATCATGTACCTTTTAGACCTTCTGGGGACCCTCTGAGCTGAAAAAAAGTTCAAAAGGTCCCATATGGACCACTGTCTGGAGTACCTGACTTGACTTTTTAACATTAGAAAGAGTCTGTGAGGACATCATGTAGCTTTTAGACCGTCTGGGGACCCTCTGAGGAGAAAAAAAGTTCAAAAGGTCCTATATGGACCAATGTCTGGATGACCTGACTTGACTTTTTAACATCAGAAAGAGTCTATGAGGACATCATGTAGCTTTTAGACCTTCTGGATACCCTCTTATCAGAAAAAAAGTTCAAAAGGTCCCATATGGACCACTGTTTGGAGGACCTGACTTGACTTTTTAACATCAGAAAGAGTCTATAAGGACATCATGTAGCTTTTAGACATTCTGGGGACCCTCTGAGGAGAAAAAAAGTTCAAAAGGTCCCATATGGACTACTGTAAGAAGGACTTGACTTGAACTTTTAACATCAGAAAGAGTCTATGAGGACATCATGTACCTTTTAGACCTTCTTGGAACCCTCTGAGCAGAAAAAAAGTTCAAAAGGTTCCATATGGACCACTGTCTTGAGGACCTGACTTGACTTTTTAACATCAGAAAGAGTCTATGAGGACATCATGTAGCTTTTAAACCTCCTGGGGACCCTCTGAGCAGAAAAAAAGTTCAAAAGGTCCCATATGGACCACTGTCTGGAGGACCTGACTTGACTTTTTAACATCAGAAAGATTCTATGAGGACATCAGGTAGCTTTTAGACCTTCTGGGGACCCTCTTATCAGAAAAAAGTTCAAAAGGTCCCATATGGACTACTGTCTGGAGGTCCTGACTTGACTTTTTAACATCAGAAAGAGTCTATGAGGACATCATGTAGCTTTTAGACCTTCTGGGGACCCTCTGAGGAGAAAGAAAGTTAAAAAAGTGCCATATGGACTATTGTCTGGAGGGCCTGACTTGACTTTTCAACATCATAAAGAGTCTATGTGTACATCATGTAGCTTTTAGACCTTAAGGGGACCCTCTGAGGAGAAAAAAAGTTCAAAAGGTCCTATATGGACCAATGTCTGGAGGACCTGACTTGACTTTTTAACATCAGAAAGAGAATATGAGGACATCATGTAGCTTTTAGACCTTCTGGGGACCCTCTGAGGAGAAAGAAAGTTAAAAAAGTGCCATATGGACTATTGTCTGGAGGGCCTGACTTGACTTTTCAACATCATAAAGAGTCTATGTGTACATCATGTAGCTTTTAGACCTTAAGGGGACCCTCTGAGGAGAAAAAAAGTTCAAAAGGTCCTATATGGACCAATGTCTGGAGGACCTGACTTGACTTTTTAACATCAGAAAGAGTCTATGAGGACATCATGTAGCTTTTAGACCTTCTAGGGAATCTCTGAGTAGAAAAAAAGTTCAAAAGGTCCCATATGGACCACTGTCTGGAGGTCCTGACTTGACTTTTTAACATCAGAAAGAGTCTATGAGGACATCATGTACCTTTTAGACCTTCTAGGGACCCTCTGAGGAGAAAAAAAGTTCAAAAGGTCCCATATGGACCACTGTCTGGAGGTCCTGACTTGACTTTTTAACATCAGAAAGAGTCTATGTGGACATCAGGTAGATTTTAGACCTTCTGGGGACCCTTCAAGCAGAAAAAAAGTTCAAAAGGTCCCATTTGGACCACTGTCTGGAGGTCCTGACTTGACTTTTTAACATCAGAAAGAGTCTATGAGGACATCAAGTAGCTTTTAAACCTCCTGGGGACCCTCTGAGCAGAAAAAAAGTTCAATAGGTCCCATATGGACCACTGTCTGGAGGACCTGACTTGACTTTTAACATCAGAAAGAGTCTAGAGGACATCATGTAGCTTTTAGACCTTCTGGGGACCCTCTTATCAGAAAAAAAGTTCAAAAGGTCCCATATGGACCACTGTCTGGAGGACCTGACTTGACTTTTTAACATCAGAAAGAGTCTATGATGACATCATGTAGCTTTTAGACCTTCTGGGGACCCTCTCAGGAGAAAAAAAGTTCAAAAGGTCCTATATGGACCACTGTCTGGAGGTCCTGACTTGACTTTTCAGCATCAGAAAGAGTCTATGAGGACATCATGTAGCTTTTAGACCTTCTGGGGACCCTCTTATCAGAAAAAAAGTTCAAAAGGTCCCATATGGACCACTGTCTGGAGGACCTGACTTGACTTTTTAACATCAGAAAAAGTCTATGAGGAAATCATGTATTTTTTAGACCTTCTGGGGACCCTCTGAGGAGAAAAAAAGGTCAAAAGGTCCCATATGGACCACTGTCTGGAGGACCTGACTTGACTTTTTAACATCAGAAAGAGTCTATGAGGACATCATGTAGCTTTTAGACCTTCTGGGGACCCTCTGAGCAGATAAAAAGTTCAAAAGGTCCCATATGGACAACTGTCTGGAGGTCCTGACTTCACTTTTCAGCATCAGAAAGAGTCTATGAGGACATCATGTAGCTTTTAGCCCTTCTGGGGACCCTCTGAGCAGATAAAAAGTTCAAAAGGTCCCATATGACTTTTTAACATCAGAAAGAGTCTATGAGGACATCATGTAGCTTTTAGACCTTCTGGGGACCCTCTGAGCAGATAAAAAGTTCAAAAGGTCCCATATGGACCACTGTCTGGAGGTCCTGACTTGACTTTTTAACATCAGAAAGAGTCTATGAGGACATCATGTAGCTTTTAGACCTTCTGGGGACCCTCTGAGCAGAAAAAAAGTTAAAAAAGTCCCATATGGACCACTGTCTGGAGGACCTGACTTGACTTTTTAACATCAGAAAGAGTCTATGAGGACATCATGTAGCTTTTAGACCTTCTGGGCACCCTCTGAGAAGATAAAAAGTTTAAAAGGTCCCATATGGACCACTGCCTGGAGGACCTGACTTGACTTTTTAACATCAGAAAGAGTCTATAAGGACATCATGTAGCTTTTAGAGCTTCTGGGGACCCTCTGAGGAGACAAAAAGTTCAAAAGGTCCCATATGGACCACTGTCTGGAGGTCCTAACTTGAGTTTTTAACATCAAAACGAGTCTATGAGGACATCATGTAGCTTTAAGACCTTCTGGGGAACATCAGAGCAGAAAAAAAGTTCAAAAGGTCCCATATGGACCACTGTCTGGAGGACCTGACTTGACTTTTAACATCAGAAAGAGTCTAGAGGACATCATGTAGCTTTTAGACCTTCTGGAGGACCTGACTTGACTTTTTAACATCAGAACGAGTCTATGAGCTTTTAGACCTTCTGGGGACCCTCTTATCAGAGAAAAAGTTCAAAAGGTCCCATATGGACTATATTATGGCGAACTTGACTTGAACCTTTTAACATCAGAAAGAGTCAATAAGGACATCATATAGCTTTTAGACCATCTGGGGACCCTCTGAGGAGAAAAAAAGTTCAAAAACTCCCATATGGATTACTGTATGGCGGACTTGACTTGAATTTTTAACATCAGAAAGAGTCTTTGAGGACATCATGTAGCTTTCAGACGTTCTGGGGACCCTCTGAGCAGAAAAAAGATCAAAAGCTCCCATATGGACTACTGTCTGGCGGACTTTGACGACTTTTTAACATCAGAAAGAGTCTATGAGGTCATCATGTAGCTTTTAGGCAATGTAATGAAACGCATTAGTTCTTAAATGCATTGCAATGCAACAGAGTTCATATTACTTTTAAATTTTATTCTTCCATGCAAAACGCTTGTGCAATGCAACAGCACGCTGTTGCAATGTAATGAAACATATTAGTTCTTAAATGCATTGCAATGCAACAGAGTGCATATTACTTTTAAATGTTATTCTTCCATGCAAAACGCTTGTGCAATGAAACAGCACGCTGTTGCAATGTAATGAAACGCATTAGTTCTTAAATGCATTGCAATGCAACAGAGTGCATATTACTTTTAAATTTTATTCTTCCATGCGAAACGCTTGTGCAATGCAACAGCACGCTGTTGCAATGTAATGAAACGCTTGTTCAATGCAACAGCACGCTGTTGCAATGTAATGAAACGCATTACTTCTTAAATGCATTGCAATGCAACAGAGTGCATATTACTTTTAAATGTTATTCTTCCATGCAAAACGCTTGTGCAATGTACAGAAACGCATTAGTTCTTGAATGCATTGCAATGTAACAGAGTGCATATTACTTTTAAATTATATTCTTCCATGCAAAACGCTTGTGCAATGCAACAGCACGCTGTTGCAATAGAATGAATCGCATTAGTTCTTGAATGCATTTGCAATGCAACAAAGTGCATACTACTTTTAAATGTTATTCTTCCATGCAAAACGCTTGTGCAATGCAACAGCACGCTGTTGCAATAGAATGAATCGCATTATTTCTTGAATGCATTTGCAATGCAACAAAGTGCATACTACTTTTAAATGTTATTCCATGCAAAACGCTTGTGCAATGCAACAGCACGCTGTTGCAATGGAATGAAACGCATTAGTTCTTGAATTCATTTGCAATGCAACAATGTGCATATTACTTTTAAATGTTATTCTTTCATGCAAAACCCTTGTGTAATGCAACAGCACGCTGCATTGCACATCTCTTCGTTGAACAATGGAAATAGTTAGTTATTGCATGCATTGGAAAGCGACTGCTTTGTGATGTGTTCTCGTGAGTACACAAATTAATGAGCTGTATGCAATGCGGAAAACAATATGCTGTGAGTTGTCTTTTCAACAGCTGATGCAATGATTTTCCTTCATACACAAATGATTATGTTTAGTTTGTTCATTGCACAAAGGAATAAGTTAGACCTTTTATGCAATGAAATGAAACAACAAAAATGTTATTAAAACAGCAGATTGCATTGCCCATCTCTTTAATGCACTACGGAATGAGATAGTTCTTGAATGCATTGCAATGCAATAAAGTGCATATATTGCTTATAGGTCATTCTTCGATGCTTTTCGTTGGTATTCTTCGTTACGCTTGATCGTATGTGCAATGCAATGCAACAGCAGATTGCATTGCAGATCTCTTAATGCACTACGGAATGAGTTATTTCTTGAACGCATTGCAATGCAAAAAAAGTGCATATCACTTATATGTCATTCCAACGCTTTATCATACGTGCAATGCAACAGCAGTTTTTTTAAGCGTTAGTTTTTTTCATTGCACAAAGGAATAAGTTAGTCCTTTTACGCAATAGAATGAAACAACAAAACGTTTTTAAAACAGCAGATTGCGTTGCCCATCTCTTTAATGCACTACAAAAAGAGTTAGTTCTTGAGTGCATTGCAAAAAAAGTGCATATTGCTTATGCACAACGCTTTAACTTATGTGCAATGCAATTCAATATATTCAATGCACTACTGAATGAGTTAGTTCTTGAATGCTTTGCAATCCAAAAAAGTGCATATCGCTTATATGTTATTCTACTGCTTTATCATATGTGCAATGCAAAAGCAGTTTTTAAGCGTTAGTTTTTTTCATTGCACAAAGGAATAAGTTAGTCCTTTTATGCAATGGAATGAAACAACAAAAATGTTATTAAAACAACAGATTACATTGACCATGTCTTTAATGCACTACAAAATGAGTTAGTTCTTGAATGCATTGCAATTCAACAATGCCTTTTGACTTTTTAACATCAGAAAGAGTCTATGAGGACATCATGTAGCTTTTAGACCTTCTGGAGACCCTCTGAGTAGAAAAAAGTTCAAAAGGTCCCATATGGACTACTGTCTGGAGGACCTGACTTGACTTTTTAACATCAGAAAGAGTCTATGAGGACATCATGTAGCTTTTAGACATTCTGGGGACACTCTGAGGAGAAAAAAAGTTCAAAAGGTCCCATATGGACCACTGTCTGGAGGTCCTGACTTGACTTTTTAACATTAGAAAGAGTCTATGTGGACATCAGGTAGCTTTTAAATCTTCTGGTGACCCTCTGAAGAGAAAAAAAGTTCAAAAACTCCCATATGGATTACTGTATGGCGGATTTGACTTGACTTTTTAACATCAGAAAGTTTCTCTAAGGACATCATGTAGCTTTTAGACCTTCTAGGGACCCTCTAAGGAGAAAACAAATTCAAAAGGTCCCATATGGACCACTGTCTGGAGGACCTGACTTGACTTTTTAACATCAGAAAGAGTCTATGATGACATCATGTACCGTTTAGACCTTCTGGGGACCCTCTGAGCAGAAAAAAAGTTCAAAAGGTCCCATATGGACCACTGTCTGGAGGACCTGACTTGACTTTTTAACATCAGAAAGAGTCTATGAGGACATCATGTACCTTTTAGACCTTCTGGGGACCCTCTGAGCAGAAAAAAAGTTCAAAAGGTCCCATATGGACCACTGTCTGGAGGACCTGACTTGACTTTTTAACATCAGAAAGAGTCTATGAGGACATCATGTAGCTTTTAGACCTTCTGGGGACCCTCTGAGCAGAAAAAAAGTTCAAAAGGTTCCATATGGACCACTTTCTGGAGGACCTGACTTCACTTTTTAACATCACAAACAGTCTATGAGGACATCTTGTAGCTTTTAGACCTTCTGGGGACCCTCTGAGGAGAAAAAAAGTTCAAAAGGTCCCATATGGACCACTGTCTGGAGGTCCTGACTTGACTTTTTAACATCAGAAAGAGTCTATGAGGACATCATGTAGCTTTTAGACCTTCTGGGGACCCTCTTATCAGAAAAAAAGTTCAAAAGGTCCCATATGGACCACTGTTTGGAGGACCTGACTTGACTTTTTAACATCAGAAAGAGTCTATAAGGACATCATGTAGCTTTTAGACCTTCTGGGGACCCTCTGAGGAGAAAAAAAGTTCAAAAGGTCCCATATGGACTACTGTAAGAAGGACTTGACTTGAACTTTTAACATCAGAAAGAGTCTATGAGGACATCATGTAGCTTTTATACCATCTAGGGACCCTCTGAGTAGAAAAAAAGTTCAAAAGGTCCTATATGGACCACTGTCTGGAGGTCCTGACTTGACTTTTCAGCATCAGAAAGAGTCTATGAGGACATTATGGAGCTTTTAGACCTTCTGGGGACCCTCTGAGCAGAAAAAAAGTTCAAAATGTCCCATATGGACCACTGTCTGGAGGTCCTGACTTGACTTTTTAACATCAGAAAGAGTCTATGAGGACATCAGGTAGCTTTTAGAACTTCTGGGGACCCTCTGAGCAGAAAAAAAGTTCAAAAGGTCCCATATGTACCAATGTCTGGAGGACCTGACTTGACTTTTTAACATCAGAAAGAGTCTATGAGGACATCATGTAGCTTTTAGACCTTCTGGGGACCCTCTTATCAGAAAAAAAGTTCAAAAGGTCCCATATGGACCACTGTCTGGAGGACCTGACTTGACTTTTTAACATCAGAAAGAGTCTCTGAGGACATCATGTAGCTTTTAGACCTTCTGGAGACCCTCTGAGTAGAAAAAAAGTTCAAAAGGTCCCATATGGACCACTGTCTGGAGGTCCAAACTTGACTTTTTAACATCAGAAAGAGTCTACGAGGACATCATGTAGCTTTTAAACCTTCTGGGGACCCTCTGAGTAGAAAAAAAGTTCAAAAGGTCCCATATGGACCACTGTCTGGAGGACCTGACTTGACTTTTTAACATCAGAAAGAGTCTATGAGGACATCATGTAGCTTTTAGACCTTCTGGGGACCCTCTGAGGAGAAAAAAAGTTCAAAAAGTCCCATATGGACAACTGTCTGGAGGTCCTGACGACTTTTTAACATCAAAAAGAGTCTATGAGGACATCATGTAGCTTTTAGACCTTCTGGGGACCCTCTGAGGAGAAAAAAAGTTCAAAAGGTCCCATATGGACCACTGTCTGGAGGACCTGAATTGACTTTTTAACATCAGAAAGAGTCTATGAGGACATCATGTAGCTTTTAGACCTTCTGGGGACCCTCTTATCAGAAAAAAAGTTCAAAAGGTCCCATATGGACTACTGTAAGGCGGACTTCACTTGACTTTTAACATCAGAAAGAGTCTATGAGGACATCATGTAGCTTTTAGACCTTCTAGGGACCCTCTGAGTAGAAAAAAAGTTCAAAAGGTCCTATATGGACCAATGTCTGGAGGACCTGACTTGACTTTTTAACATCAGAAAGAGTCTATGAGGACATCATGTAGCTTTTAGACCTTCTGGGGACCCTCTTATCAGAAAAAAATTTCAAAAGGTCCCATATGGACCACTGTCTGGAGGTCCTGACTTAACTTTTTAACATCAGAAATAGTCTATGAGGACATCATGTAGCTTTTAACCTTCTGGGGACCCTCTCAGGAGAAAAAAAGTTCAAAAGGTCCCATATGGACCACTGTCTGGAGGTCCGGACTTGACTTTTTAACATCAGAAATAGTCTATGAGGACATCATGTAGCTTTTAGACCTTCTGGGGCCCCTTTGAGCAGAAAAAAAGTTCAAAAAGTTCCATATGGACCACTTTCTGGTTGACCTGACTTCACTTTTTAACATCACAAACAGTCTATGAGGACATCTTGTAGCTTTTAGACCTTCTGGGTCTGTATGGACCACTGTATGGAGGACCTGACTTGACTTTTTAACATCAGAAAGAGTCTATGATGACATCATGTAGCTTTTAGACCTTCTGGGGACCCTCTCAGGAGAAAAAAGTTCAAAAGGTCCCATATGGACCACTGTCTGGAGGTCCTGACTTGACTTTTTAACATCAGAAATAGTTTATGAGGACATCATGTAGCTTTTAGACCTTCTGGGGACCCTCTGAGCAGAAAAAAAGTTCAAAAGGTTCCATAAGGCCCACTTTCTGGAGGACCTGACTTCACTTTTTAACATCACAAACAGTCTATGATGACATCATGTAGCTTTTAGACCTTCTGGGGACCCTCTGAGGAGAAAAAAGTTCAAAAGGTCCCATATGGACCACTGTCTTGAGGTCCTGACTTGACTTTTTAACATCAGAAAGAGTCTATGAGGACATCATGTACCTTTTAGAGCTTCTAGGGACCCTCTGAGCAGAAAAAAAGTTCAAAAGGTCCCATATGGACCACTGTCTGGAGGACCTGACTGGACTTTTTAACATCAGAAAGAGTCTATGAGGACATCATGTAGCTTTTAGACCTTCTGGGGACTCTCTGAGGAGAAAAAAATTTCAAAAACTCCCATAAGGATCACTGTATGGAGGTCCTGACTTGACTTTTTAACATCAGAAATAGTCTATGAGGACATCATGTAGCTTTTAGACCTTCTGGGGACCCTCTGAGCAGAAAAAAAGTTCAAAAGGTTCCATAAGGCCCACTTTCTGGAGGACCTGACTTCACTTTTTAACATCACAAACAGTCTATGATGACATCATGTAGCTTTTAGACCTTCTGGGGACCCTCTGAGGAGAAAAAAGTTCAAAAGGTCCCATATGGACCACTGTCTTGAGGTCCTGACTTGACTTTTTAACATCAGAAAGAGTCTATGAGGACATCATGTACCTTTTAGAGCTTCTAGGGACCCTTTGAGCAGAAAAAAAGTTCAAAAGGTCCCATATGGACCACTGTCTGGAGGACCTGACTTGACTTTTTAACATCAGAAAGAGTCTAAGAGGACATCATGTAGCTTTTAGACCTTCTGGGGACTCTCTGAGGAGAAAAAAATTTCAAAAACTCCCATAAGGATCACTGTATGGAGGTCTTGACTTGACTTTTTCACATCAGAAAGAGTATGTGGACATCAGGTAGCTTTTAGTCCTTCTGGGGACCCTCTGAGCAGAAAAAAAGTTCAAAAGGTCCCATATGGACCACTGTCTGGAGGTCCTGACTTGACTTTTTAACATCAGAAAGAGTCTATGAGGACATCATGTAGCTTTTAGACCTTCTGGGGACCCTCTGAGCAGAAAAAAAGTTCAAAAGGTCCTATATTGACCAATGTCTGGATGACCTGACTTTACTTTTTAACATCAGAAAGAGAGTATGAGGGCATCATGTAGCTTTTAGACCTTCTGGGGACCCTCTTATCAGAAAAAAAGTTCAAAAGGTCCCATATGGACCACTGTCTGGAGGACCTGACTTGACTTTTTAACATCAGAAAGAGTCTATGTGGACATCATGTAGCTTTTAGACCTTCTGGGGACCCTCTTATCAGAAAAAAAGTTCAAAAGGTCCCATATGGACCACTGTCTGGAGGACCTGACTTGACTTTTTAACATCAGAACGAGTCTATGAGGACAACATGTAGCTTTTAGACCTTCTGGGGACCCTCTGAGCAGAAAAAAAGTTCAATAGGTCCCATATGGACCACTGTCTGGAGGACCTGACTTGACTTTTAACATCAGAAAGAGTCTAGAGGACATCATGTAGCTTTTAGACCTTCTGGGGACCCTCTTATCAGAAAAAAAGTTCAAAAGGTCCCATATGGACCACTGTCTGGAGGACCTGACTTGACTTTTTAACATCAGAAAGAGTCTATGATGACATCATGTAGCTTTTAGACCTTCTGGGGACCCTCTCAGGAGAAAAAAAGTTCAAAAGGTCCTATATGGACCACTGTCTGGAGGTCCTGACTTGACTTTTCAGCATCAGAAAGAGTCTATGAGGACATCATGTAGCTTTTAGACCTTCTGGGGACCCTCTTATCAGAAAAAAAGTTCGAAAGGTCCCATATGGACCACTGTCTGGAGGACCTGACTTGACTTTTTAACATCAGAAAGAGTCTATGAGGAAATCATGTATTTTTTAGACCTTCTGGGGACCCTCTGAGCAGAAAAAAAGTTCAAAAGGTCCCATATGGACCACTGTCTGGAGGACCTGACTTGACTTTTTAACATCAGAGAGAGTCTATGAGGACATCATGTAGCTTTTAGACCTTCTGGGGACCCTCTGAGGAGAAAAAAAGTTCAAAAGGTCCCATATGGACCACTGTCTGGAGGACCTGACTTGACTTTTTAACATCAGAAAGAGTCTATGAGGACATCATGTAGCTTTTAGACCTTCTGGGGACCCTCTGAGGAGAAAAAAAGTTCAAAAAGTCCCATATGGACAACTGTCTGGAGGTCCTGACGACTTTTTAACATCAAAAAGAGTCTATGAGGACATCATGTAGCTTTTAGACCTTCTGGGGACCCTCTGAGGAGAAAAAAAGTTCAAAAGGTCCCATATGGACCACTGTCTGGAGGACCTGACTTGACTTTTTAACATCAGAAAGAGTCTATGAGGACATCATGTAGCTTTTAGACCTTCTGGGGACCCTCTTATCAGAAAAAAAGTTCAAAAGGTCCCATATGGACTACTGTAAGGCGGACTTCACTTGACTTTTAACATCAGAAAGAGTCTATGAGGACATCATGTAGCTTTTAGACCTTCTAGGGACCCTCTGAGTAGAAAAAAAGTTCAAAAGGTCCTATATGGACCAATGTCTGGAGGACCTGACTTGACTTTTTAACATCAGAAAGAGTCTATGAGGACATCATGTAGCTTTTAGACCTTCTGGGGACCCTCTTATCAGAAAAAAATTTCAAAAGGTCCCATATGGACCACTGTCTGGAGGTCCTGACTTAACTTTTTAACATCAGAAATAGTCTATGAGGACATCATGTAGCTTTTAACCTTCTGGGGACCCTCTCAGGAGAAAAAAAGTTCAAAAGGTCCCATATGGACCACTGTCTGGAGGTCCGGACTTGACTTTTTAACATCAGAAATAGTCTATGAGGACATCATGTAGCTTTTAGACCTTCTGGGGCCCCTTTGAGCAGAAAAAAAGTTCAAAAAGTTCCATATGGACCACTTTCTGGAGGACCTGACTTCACTTTTTAACATCACAAACAGTCTATGAGGACATCTTGTAGCTTTTAGACCTTCTGGGTCTGTATGGACCACTGTATGGAGGACCTGACTTGACTTTTTAACATCAGAAAGAGTCTATGATGACATCATGTAGCTTTTAGACCTTCTGGGGACCCTCTCAGGAGAAAAAAGTTCAAAAGGTCCCATATGGACCACTGTCTGGAGGTCCTGACTTGACTTTTTAACATCAGAAATAGTCTATGAGGACATCATGTAGCTTTTAGACCTTCTGGGGACCCTCTGAGCAGAAAAAAAGTTCAAAAGGTTCCATAAGGCCCACTTTCTGGAGGACCTGACTTCACTTTTTAACATCACAAACAGTCTATGATGACATCATGTAGCTTTTAGACCTTCTGGGGACCCTCTGAGGAGAAAAAAGTTCAAAAGGTCCCATATGGACCACTGTCTTGAGGTCCTGACTTGACTTTTTAACATCAGAAAGAGTCTATGAGGACATCATGTACCTTTTAGAGCTTCTAGGGACCCTCTGAGCAGAAAAAAAGTTCAAAAGGTCCCATATGGACCACTGTCTGGAGGACCTGACTTGACTTTTTAACATCAGAAAGAGTCTATGAGGACATCATGTAGCTTTTAGACCTTCTGGGGACTCTCTGAGGAGAAAAAAATTTCAAAAACTCCCATAAGGATCACTGTATGGAGGTCTTGACTTGACTTTTTCACATCAGAAAGAGTATGTGGACATCAGGTAGCTTTTAGACCTTCTGGGGACCCTCTGAGCAGAAAAAAAGTTCAAAAGGTCCCATATGGACCACTGTCTGGAGGTCCTGACTTGACTTTTTAACATCAGAAAGAGTCTATGAGGACATCAGGTAGCTTTTAGACCTTCTGGGGACCCTCTGAGCAGAAAAAAAGTTCAAAAGGTCCTATATTGACCAATGTCTGGATGACCTGACTTGACTTTTTAACATCAGAAAGAGAGTATGAGGGCATCATGTAGCTTTTAGACCTTCTGGGGACCCTCTTATCAGAAAAAAAGTTCAAAAGGTCCCATATGGACCACTGTCTGGAGGACCTGACTTGACTTTTTACCATCAGAAAGAGTCTATGTGGACATCATGTAGCTTTTAGACCTTCTGGGGACCCTCTTATCAGAAAAAAAGTTCAAAAGGTCCCATATGGACCACTGTCTGGAGGACCTGACTTGACTTTTTAACATCAGAACGAGTCTATGAGGACAACATGTAGCTTTTAGACCTTCTGGGGACCCTCTGAGCAGAAAAAAAGTTCAATAGGTCCCATATGGACCACTGTCTGGAGGACCTGACTTGACTTTTAACATCAGAAAGAGTCTAGAGGACATCATGTAGCTTTTAGACCTTCTGGGGACCCTCTTATCAGAAAAAAAGTTCAAAAGGTCCCATATGGACCACTGTCTGGAGGACCTGACTTGACTTTTTAACATCAGAAAGAGTCTATGATGACATCATGTAGCTTTTAGACCTTCTGGGGACCCTCTCAGGAGAAAAAAAGTTCAAAAGGTCCTATATGGACCACTGTCTGGAGGTCCTGACTTGACTTTTCAGCATCAGAAAGAGTCTATGAGGACATCATGTAGCTTTTAGACCTTCTGGGGACCCTCTTATCAGAAAAAAAGTTCGAAAGGTCCCATATGGACCACTGTCTGGAGGACCTGACTTGACTTTTTAACATCAGAAAGAGTCTTTGAGGACATCATGTAGCTTTAAGACCTTCTGGGGAACATCTGAGTAGAAAAAAAAAATCAAAAGGTCCCATATGGACCACTGTCTGGAGGACCTGACTTGTCTTTTAACATCAGAAAGAGTCTAGACGACATCATGTAGCTTTTAGACCTTCTGGGGACCCTCTTATCAGAGAAAAAGTTCAAAAGGTCCCATATGGACAACTGTCTGGAGGACCTGACTTGACTTTTTAACATCAGAAAGAGTCTATGTGGACATCATGTAGCTTTTAGACCTTCTGGGGACCCTCTTATCAGAAAAAAAGTTCAAAAGGTCCCATATGGACCACTGTCTGGAGGTCCTGACTTGACTTTTTAACATCAGAAAGCGTCTATGAGGACATCATGTAGCTTTTAGACCTTCTGGGGACCCTCTTATCAGAAAAAAAGTTCAAAAGGTCCCATATGGACCACTGTCTGGAGGACCTGACTTGACTTTTTAACATCAGAACGAGTCTATGAGGACAACATGTAGCTTTTAGACCTTCTGGGGACCCTCTGAGCAGAAAAAAAGTTCAATAGGTCCCATATGGACCACTGTCTGGAGGACCTGACTTGACTTTTAACATCAGAAAGAGTCTAGAGGACATCATGTAGCTTTTAGACCTTCTGGGGACCCTCTTATCAGAAAAAAAGTTCTAAAGGTCCCATATGGACCACTGTCTGGAGGACCTGACTTGACTTTTTAACATCAGAAAGAGTCTATGATGACATCATGTAGCTTTTAGACCTTCTGGGGACCCTCTCAGGAGAAAAAAAGTTCAAAAGGTCCTATATGGACCACTGTCTGGAGGTCCTGACTTGACTTTTCAGCATCAGAAAGAGTCTATGAGGACATCATGTAGCTTTTAGACCTTCTGGGGACCCTCTGAGCAGAAAAAAAGTTCAAAATGTCCCATATGGACCACTGTCTGGAGGTCCTGACTTGACTTTTTAACATCAGAAAGAGTCTATGAGGACATCATGTAGCTTTTAGACCTTCTGGGGACCCTCTGAGGAGAAAAAAAGTTCAAAAGGTCCCATATGGACCACTGTCTGGAGGTCCTGACTTGACTTTTTAACATCAGAAAGAGTCTATGTGGACATCAGGTAGATTTTAGACCTTCTGGGGACCCTTCGAGCAGAAAAAAAGTTCAAAAGGTCCTATTTGGACCACTGTCTGGAGGTCCTGACTTGACTTTTTAACATCAGAAAGAGTCTATGAGGACATCAGGTAGCTTTTAGACCTTCTGGGGACCCTCTTATCAGAAAAAAAAGTACAAAAGGTCCCATATGGACCACTGTATGGAGGACCTGACTTGACTTTTTAACATCAGAAAGAGTCTATGATGACATCATGTAGCTTTTAGACCTTCTGGGGACCCTCTCAGGAGAAAAAAGTTCAAAAGGTCCCATATGGACCACTGTCTGGAGGTCCTGACTTGACTTTTTAACATCAGAAATAGTCTATGAGGACATCATGTAGCTTTTAGACCTTCTGGGGACCCTCTGAGCAGAAAAAAAGTTCAAAAGGTTCCATAAGGCCCACTTTCTGGAGGACCTGACTTCACTTTTTAACATCACAAACAGTCTATGATGACATCATGTAGCTTTTAGACCTTCTGGGGACCCTCTGAGGAGAAAAAAGTTCAAAAGGTCCCATATGGACCACTGTCTTGAGGTCCTGACTTGACTTTTTAACATCAGAAAGAGTCTATGAGGACATCATGTACCTTTTAGAGCTTCTAGGGACCCTCTGAGCAGAAAAAAAGTTCAAAAGGTCCCATATGGACCACTGTCTGGAGGACCTGACTTGACTTTTTAACATCAGAAAGAGTCTATGAGGACATCATGTAGCTTTTAGACCTTCTGGGGACTCTCTGAGGAGAAAAAAATTTCAAAAACTCCCATAAGGATCACTGTATGGAGGTCTTGACTTGACTTTTTCACATCAGAAAGAGTATGTGGACATCAGGTAGCTTTTAGACCTTCTGGGGACCCTCTGAGCAGAAAAAAAGTTCAAAAGGTCCCATATGGACCACTGTCTGGAGGTCCTGACTTGACTTTTTAACATCAGAAAGAGTCTATGAGGACATCAGGTAGCTTTTAGACCTTCTGGGGACCCTCTGAGCAGAAAAAAAGTTCAAAAGGTCCTATATTGACCAATGTCTGGATGACCTGACTTGACTTTTTAACATCAGAAAGAGTCTATGAGGGCATCATGTAGCTTTTAGACCTTCTGGGGACCCTCTTATCAGAAAAAAAGTTCAAAAGGTCCCATATGGACCACTGTCTGGAGGACCTGACTTGACTTTTTAACATCAGAAAGAGTCTATGAGGAAATCATGTATTTTTTAGACCTTCTGGGGACCCTCTGAGGAGAAAAAAAGTTCAAAAGGTCCCATATGGACCACTGTCTGGAGGACCTGACTTGACCTTTTAACATCAGAAAGAGTCTATGAGGACATCATGTAGCTTTTAGACCTTCTGGGGACCCTCTGAGCAGAAAAAAAGTTCAAAAGGTCCCATATGGACCACTGTCTGGAGGACCTGACTTGACTTTTTAACATCAGAAAGAGTCTATGAGGACATCATGTAGCTTTTAGACCTTCTGGGGACCCTCTGAGCAGAAAAAAAGTTCAAAATGTCCCATATGGACCACTGTCTGGAGGTCCTGACTTGACTTTTTAATATCAGAAAGAGTCTATGAGGACATCATGTAGCTTTTAGACCTTCTGGGGACCCTCTGAGCAGAAAAAAAGTTCAAAAAGTCCCATATGGACCACTGTCTGGAGGACCTGACTTGACTTTTTAACATCAGAAAGAGTCTATGAGGACATCATGTAGCTTTTAGACCTTCTGGGCACCCTCTGAGGAGAAAAAAAGTTTAAAAGGTCCCATATGGACCACTGCCTGGAGGACCTGACTTGACTTTTTAACATCAGAAAGAGTCTATAAGGACATCATGTAGCTTTTAGAGCTTCTGGGGACCCTCTGAGGAGACAAAAAGTTCAAAAGGTCCCATATGGACCACTGTCTGGAGGTCCTAACTTGAGTTTTTAACATCAAAACGAGTCTATGAGGACATCATGTAGCTTTTAGACCTTCTGGGGAACATCTGAGCAGAAAAAAAGTTCAAAAGGTCCCATATGGACCACTGTCTGGAGGACCTGACTTGACTTTTAACATCAGAAAGAGTCTCGTTCTGATGTTAAAAAAGTGGACTACTGTAAGAAGGACTTGACTTGACCTTTTAACATCAGAAAGAGTCTATGAGGACATCATGTAGCTTTTAGACCTTCTGGGGACCCTCTGAGGAGAAAAAAAGTTCAAAAGGTCCCATATGGACAACTGTCTGGAGGTCCTGACTTGACTTTTTAACATCAGAAAGCGTCTATGAGGACATCATGTAGCTTTTAGACCTTCTGGGGACCCTCTTATCAGAAAAAAAGTTCAAAAGGTCCCATATGGACCACTGTCTGGAGGACCTGACTTGACTTTTTAACATCAGAACGAGTCTATGAGGACATCATGTAGCTTTTAGACCTTCTGGGGACCCTCTGAGCAGAAAAAAAGTTCAATAGGTCCCATATGGACCACTGTCTGGAGGACCTGACTTGACTTTTAACATCAGAAAGAGTCTAGAGGACATCATGTAGCTTTTAGACCTTCTGGGGACCCTCTTATCAGAAAAAAAGTTCAAAAGGTCCCATATGGACAACTGTCTGGAGGACCTGACTTGACTTTTTAACATTAGAACGAGTCTATGAGGACATCATGTAGCTTTTAGACCTTCTGGGGACCCTCTTATCAGAAAAAAAGTTCAAAAGGTCCCATATGGACCACTGTCTGGAGGTCCTGACTTGACTTTTTAACATCAGAAAGAGTCTATGTGGACATCAGGTAGATTTTAGACCTTCCGGGGACTCTTCGAGCAGAAAAAAAGTTCAAAAGGTCCCATTTGGACCACTGTCTGGAGGTCTTGACTTGAATTTTTAACATCAGAAAGAGTCTATGAGGACATCAGGTAGCTTTTAGAACTTCTGGGGACCCTCTGAGCAGAAAAAAAGTTCAAAAGGTCCCATATGGACCACTGTCTGGAGGACCTGACTTGACTTTTTAACATCTGAAAGAGTCTATGAGGACATCATGTAGCTTTTAGACCGTCTGGGTACCCTCTGAGGAGAAAAAAAGTTCAAAAACTCCCATATGGATAACTGTATGGAGGTCTTGACTTGACTTTTTAACATCAGAAAGAGTATGTGGACATCAGGTAGCTTTTAGACCTTCTGGGGACCCTCTGAGCAGAAAAAAAGTTCAAAAGGTCCCATATGGACCACTGTCTGGAGGTCCTGACGACTTTTTGACATCAGAAAGAGTCTATGAGGATATCAGGTAGCTTTTAGAACTTCTGGGGACCCTCTGAGCAGAATAAAAGTTCAAAAGGTCCTATATGGACCAATGTCTGGATGACCTGACTTGACTTTTTAACATCAGAAAGAGTCTATGAGGACATCATGTAGCTTTTAGACCTTCTGGGGACCCTCTTATCAGAAATAAAGTTCAAAAGGTCCCATATGGACCACTGTCTGGAAGACCTGACTTGACTTTTTGACATCAGAAAGAATCTATGAGGACATCATGTAGCTTTTAGACCTTCTGGGGACCCTCTGAGGAGAAAAAAAGTTCAAAAGGTCCCATATGAACCACTGTCTGGAGGACCTGACTTGACTTTTTAACATCAGAAAGAGTCTATGTGGACATCAGGTAGATTTTAGACCTTCTGGGGACTCTTCGAGCAGAAAAAAAGTTCAAAAGGTCCCATTTGGACTACTGTCTGGAGGTCCTGACTTGACTTTTTAACATCAGAAAGAGTCTATGAGGACATCAGGTAGCTTTTAGAACTTCTGGGGACCCTCTGAGCAGAAAAAAGTTCAAAAGGTCCCATATGGACCACTGTCTGGAGGTCCTGACTTGACTTTTTAACATCAGAAAGAGTCTATGAGGACATCATGTACCTTTTAGACCTTCTGGGGACCCTCTGAGCAGAAAAAAAGTTCAAAATGTCCCATATGGACCACTGTCTGGAGGACCTGACTTGACTTTTTAACATCAGAAAGAGTCTATGAGGACATCATGTAGCTTTTAGACCGTGTGGGTACCCTCTGAGGAGAAAAAAAGTTCAAAAAACTCCCATATGGATTACTATATGGAGGTCTTGACCTGACTTTTTCACATCAGAAAGAGTATGTGGACATCAGGTAGCTTTTAGACCTTCTCTGGACCCTCTGAGCAGAAAAAAAGTTCAAAAGGTCCCATATGGACTACATTATGGCGAACTTGACTTGAACCTTTTAACATCAGAAAGAGTCAATAAGGACATCATATAGCTTTTAGACCATCTGGGGACCCTCTGAGGAGAAAAAAAGTTTACAGTTTACAATCTCAAAAACTCCCATATGGATTACTGTATGGCGGACTTGACTTGAATTTTTAACATCAGAAAGAGTCTTTGAGGACATCATGTAGCTTTCAGACGTTCTGGGGACCCTCTGAGCAGAAAAAAGATCAAAAGCTCCCATATGGACTACTGTCTGGCGGACTTTGACGACTTTTTAACATCAGAAAGAGTCTATGAGGTCATCATGTAGCTTTTAGGCAATGTAATGAAACGCATTAGTTATTAAATGCATTGCAATGCAACAGAGTGCATATTACTTTTAAATTTTATTCTTCCATGCAAAACGCTTGTGCAATGCAACAGCACGCTGTTGCAATGTAATGAAACATATTAGTTCTTAAATGCATTGCAATGCAACAGAGTGCATATTACTTTTAAATGTTATTCTTCCATGCAAAACGCTTGTGCAATGAAACAGCACGCTGTTGCAATGAATGAAACGCATTAGTTCTTAAATGCATTGCAATGCAACAGAGTGCATATTACTTTTAAATGTTATTCTTCCATGCGAAACGCTTGTGCAATGCAACAGCACGCTGTTGCAATGTAATGAAACGCTTGTTCAATGCAACAGCACGCTGTTGCAATGTAATGAAACGCATTACTTCTTAAATGCATTGCAATGCAACAGAGTGCATATTACTTTTAAATGTTATTCTTCCATGCAAAACGCTTGTGCAATGCAACAGCACGCTGTTGCAATAAATGAAACGCATTAGTTCTTAAATGCATTGCAATGCAACAGAGTGCATATTAGTTTTAAATGTTATTCTTCCATGCAAAACGCTTGTGCAATGTACAGAAACGCATTAGTTCTTGAATGCATTGCAATGTAACAGAGTGCATATTACTTTTAAATTATATTCTTCCATGCAAAACGCTTGTGCAATGCAACAGCACGCTGTTGCAATAGAATGAATCGCATTAGTTCTTGAATGCATTTGAAATGCAACAAAGTGCATACTACTTTTAAATGTTATTCTTCCATGCAAAACGCTTGTGCAATGCAACAGCACGCTGTTGCAATAGAATGAATCGCATTATTTCTTGAATGCATTTGCAATGCAACAAAGTGCATACTACTTTTAAATGTTATTCCATGCAAAACGCTTGTGCAATGCAACAGCACGCTGTTGCAATGGAAAGAAACGCATTAGTTCTTGAATTCATTTGCAATGCAACAATGTGCATATTACTTTTAAATGTTATTCTTCCATGCAAAACGCTTGTGCAATGCAACAGCACGCTGTTGCAATAAATGAAACGCATTAGTTCTTAAATGCATTGCAATGCAACAGAGTGCATATTAGTTTTAAATGTTATTCTTCCATGCAAAACGCTTGTGCAATGTACAGAAACGCATTAGTTCTTGAATGCATTGCAATGTAACAGAGTGCATATTACTTTTAAATTATATTCTTCCATGCAAAACGCTTGTGCAATGCAACAGCACGCTGTTGCAATAGAATGAATCGCATTAGTTCTTGAATGCATTTGAAATGCAACAAAGTGCATACTACTTTTAAATGTTATTCTTCCATGCAAAACGCTTGTGCAATGCAACAGCACGCTGTTGCAATAGAATGAATCGCATTATTTCTTGAATGCATTTGCAATGCAACAAAGTGCATACTACTTTTAAATGTTATTCCATGCAAAACGCTTGTGCAATGCAACAGCACGCTGTTGCAATGGAATGAAACGCATTAGTTCTTGAATTCATTTGCAATGCAACAATGTGCATATTACTTTTAAATGTTATTCTTTCATGCAAAACCCTTGTGTAATGCAACAGCACGCTGCATTGCACATCTCTTCGTTGAACAATGGAAATAGTTAGTTATTGCATGCATTGGAAAGCGACAGCTTTGTGATGTGTTCTCGTGAGTACACAAATTAATGAGCTGTATGCAATGCGGAAAACAATATGCTGTGAGTTGTCTTTTCAACAGCTGATGCAATGATTTTCCTTCATACACAAATGATTATGTTTAGTTTGTTCATTGCACAAAGGAATAAGTTAGACCTTTTATGCATTGGAATAAAACAACAAAAATGTTATTAAAACAGCAGATTGCATTGCCCATCTCTTTAATGCACTACGGAATGAGCTAGTTCTTGAATGCATTGCAATGCAATAAAGTGCATATATTGCTTATAGGTCATTCTTCGATGCTTTTCGTTGGTATTCTTCGTTACGCTTGATCGTATGTGCAATGCAATGCAACAGCAGATTGCATTGCAGATCTCTTAATGCACTACGGAATGAGTTATTTCTTGAACGCATTGCAATGCAAAAAAAGTGCATATCACTTATATGTCATTCCAACGCTTTATCATACGTGCAATGCAACAGCAGTTTTTTTAAGCGTTAGTTTTTTTCATTGCACAAAGGAATAAGTTAGTCCTTTTACGCAATAGAATGAAACAACAAAACGTTTTTAAAACAGCAGATTGCGTTGCCCATCTCTTTAATGCACTACAAAAAGAGTTAGTTCTTGAGTGCATTGCAAAAAAAGTGCATATTGCTTATGCACAACGCTTTAACTTATGTGCAATGCAATTCAATATATTCAATGCACTACTGAATGAGTTAGTTCTTGAATGCTTTGCAATCCAAAAAAGTGCATATCGCTTATATGTTATTCTACTGCTTTATCATATGTGCAATGCAAAAGCAGTTTTTAAGCGTTAGTTTTTTTCATTGCACAAAGGAATAAGTTAGTCCTTTTATGCAATGGAATGAAACAACAAAAATGTTATTAAAACAACAGATTACATTGACCATGTCTTTAATGCACTACAAAATGAGTTAGTTCTTGAATGCATTGCAATTCAACAATGCCTTTTGACTTTTTAACATCAGAAAGAGTCTATGAGGACATCATGTAGCTTTTAGACCTTCTGGAGACCCTCTGAGTAGAAAAAAGTTCAAAAGGTCCCATATGGACTACTGTCTGGAGGACCTGACTTGACTTTTTAACATCAGAAAGAGTCTATGAGGACATCATGTAGCTTTTAGACCTTCTGGGGACCCTCTGAGCAGAAAAAAAGTTCAAAAGGTCCCATATGGACCACTGTTTGGAGGACCTGACTTGACTTTTTAACATCAGAAAGAGTCTATAAGGACATCATGTAGCTTTTAGACCTTCTGGGGACCCTCTGAGGAGAAAAAAAGTTCAAAAGGTCCCATATGGACTACTGTAAGAAGGACTTGACTTGAACTTTTAACATCAGAAAGAGTCTATGAGGACATCATGTAGCTTTTATACCTTCTAGGGACCCTCTGAGTAGAAAAAAAGTTCAAAAGGTCCTATATGGACCACTGTCTGGAGGTCCTGACTTGACTTTTCAGCATCAGAAAGAGTCTATGAGGACATTATGGAGCTTTTAGACCTTCTGGGGACCCTCTGAGCAGAAAAAAAGTTCAAAATGTCCCATATGGACCACTTTCTGGAGGACCTGACTTCACTTTTTAACATCACAAACAGTCTATGAGGACATCTTGTAGCTTTTAGACCTTCTGGGGACCCTCTGAGGAGAAAAAAAGTTCAAAAGGTCCCATATGGACCACTGTCTGGAGGTCCTGACTTGACTTTTTAACATCAGAAAGAGTCTATGTGGACATCAGGTAGATTTTAGACCTTCTGGGGACCCTCTGAGGAGAAAAAAAGTTCAAAAGGTCCCATATGGACCACTGTCTGGAGGTCCTGACTTGACTTTTTAACATCAGAAAGAGTCTATGAGGACATCAGGTAGCTTTTAGAACTTCTGGGGACCCTCTGAGCAGAAAAAAAGTTCAAAAGGTCCCATATGTACCAATGTCTGGAGGACCTGACTTGACTTTTTAACATCAGAAAGAGTCTCTGAGGACATCATGTAGCTTTTAGACCTTCTGGGGACCCTCTTATCAGAAAAAAAGTTCAAAAGGTCCCATATGGACCACTGTCTGGAGGACCTGACTTGACTTTTTAACATCAGAAAGAGTCTATGAGGACATCATGTAGCTTTTAGACCTTCTGGAGACCCTCTGAGTAGAAAAAAAGTTCAAAAGGTCCCATATGGACCACTGTCTGGAGGTCCAAACTTGACTTTTTAACATCAGAAAGAGTCTACGAGGACATCATGTAGCTTTTAAACCTTCTGGGGACCCTCTGAGTAGAAAAAAAGTTCAAAAGGTCCCATATGGACCACTGTCTGGAGGACCTGACTTGACTTTTTAACATCAGAAAGAGTCTATGAGGACATCATGTAGCTTTTAGACCTTCTGGGGACCCTCTGAGGAGAAAAAAAGTTCAAAAAGTCCCATATGGACAACTGTCTGGAGGTCCTGACGACTTTTTAACATCAAAAAGAGTCTATGAGGACATCATGTAGCTTTTAGACCTTCTGGGGACCCTCTGAGGAGAAAAAAAGTTCAAAAGGTCCCATATGGACCACTGTCTGGAGGACCTGACTTGACTTTTTAACATCAGAAAGAGTCTATAAGGACATCATGTAGCTTTTAGACCTTCTGGGGACCCTCTGAGGAGAAAAAAAGTTCAAAAGGTCACATATGGACTACTGTAAGGCGGACTTGACTTGACTTTTAACATCAGAAAGAGTCTATGAGGACATCATGTAGCTTTTAGACCTTCTAGGGACCCTCTGAGTAGAAAAAAAGTTCAAAAGGTCCTATATGGACCAATGTCTGTAGGACCTGACTTGACTTTTTAACATCAGAAAGAGTCTATGAGGACATCATGTAGCTTTTAGACCTTCTGGGGACCCTCTTATCAGAAAAAAATTTCAAAAGGTCCCATATGGACCACTGTCTGGAGGTCCTGACTTAACTTTTTAACATCAGAAATAGTCTATGAGGACATCATGTAGCTTTTAACCTTCTGGGGACCCTCTCAGGAGGACAAAAGTTCAAAAGGTCCCATATGGACCACTGTCTGGAGGTCCGGACTTGACTTTTTAACATCAGAAATAGTCTATGAGGACATCATGTAGCTTTTAGACCTTCTGGGGACCCTCTGAGCAGAAAAAAAGTTCAAAAAGTTCCATATGGACCACTTTCTGGAGGACCTGACTTCACTTTTTAACATCACAAACAGTCTATGAGGACATCTTGTAGCTTTTAGACCTTCTGGGGACCCTCTGAGGAGAAAAAAAGTTCAAAAGGTCCCATATGGACCACTGTCTGGAGGTCCTGACTTGACTTTTTAACATCAGAAAGAGTCTATGAGGACATCATGTAGCTTTTAGACCTTCTGGGGACCCTCTTATCAGAAAAAAAGTTCAAAAGGTCCCATATGGACCACTGTTTGGAGGACCTGACTTGACTTTTTAACATCAGAAAGAGTCTATGAGGACATCATGTAGCTTTTAGAACTTTTAGGGACCCTCTGAGGAGAAAAAAGTTCAAAAGGTCCCATATGGACCACTGTGTGGAGGTCCTGACTTGACTTTTTAACATCAGAAAGAGTCTATGAGGACATCATGTAGCTTTTAAACCTCCTGGGGACCCTCTGAGCAGAAAAAAAGTTCAAAAGGTCCCATATGGACCACTGTCTGGAGGACCTGACTTGACTTTTTAACATCAGAAAGATTCTATGAGGACATCATGTAGCTTTTAGACCTTCTGGGGACCCTCTTATCAGAAAAAAGTTCAAAAGGTCCCATATGGACTACTGTCTGGAGGTCCTGACTTGACTTTTTAACATCAGAAAGAGTATATGAGGACATCAGGTAGCTTTTAGACCTTCTGGGAACCCTCTAAGCAGAAAAAAAGTTCAAAAGTTCCCATATGGACCACTGTCTGGAGGTCCTGACTTCACTTTTTAACATCAGAAAGAGTCTTTGAGGACATCATGTAGCTTTTAGACCTTCTGGGGACCCTCTTATCAGAAGAAAGTTCAAAAGGTCACATATGACCACTGTCTGGAGGTCCTGACTTCACTTTTTAACATCAGAAAGAGTCTTTGAGGACATCATGTAGCTTTTAGAACTTCTGGGGACCCTCTTATCAGAAGAAAGTTCAAAAGGTCACATATGACCACTGTCTGGAGGACCTGACTTGACTTTTTAACATCAGAAAGAGTCTATGAGGACATCATGTAGCTTTTAGACCTTCTGGGGACCCTCTGAGGAGAAAGAAAGTTCAAAAAGTGCCATATGGACTACTGTCTGGAGGGCCTGACTTGACTTTTTAACATCATAAAGAGTCTATGAGTACATCATGTAGCTTTTAGACCTTCTGGGGACCCTCTGAGGAGAAAAAAAGTTCAAAAGGTACCATTTGGACCACTGTCTGGAGGACCTGACTTGACTTTTTAACATCAGAAAGAGTCTATGAGGACATCATGTAGCTTTTAGACCTTCTAGGGACCCTCTGAGTAGAAAAAAAGTTCAAAAGGTCCCATATGGACCACTGTCTGGAGGTCCTGACTTGACTTTTTAACATCACAAACAGTCTATGAGGACATCTTGTAGCTTTTAGACCTTCTGGGGACCCTCTGAGGAGAAAAAAAGTTCAAAAGGTCCCATATGGACCACTGTCTGGAGGTCCTGACTTGACTTTTTAACATCAGAAAGAGTGTATGAGGACATCATGTAGCTTTTAGACCTTCTGGGGACCCTCTTATCAGAAAAAAAGTTCAAAAGGTCCCATATGGACCACTGTTTGGAGGACCTGACTTGACTTTTTAACATCAGAAAGAGTCTATGAGGACATCATGTAGCTTTTAGAACTTTTAGGGACCCTCTGAGGAGAAAAAAGTTCAAAAGGTCCCATATGGACCACTGTGTGGAGGTCCTGACTTGACTTTTTAACATCAGAAAGAGTCTATGAGGACATCATGTAGCTTTTAGACCTTCTGGATACCCTGTTATCAGAAAAAAAGTTCAAAAGGTCCCATATGGACCACTGTCTGGAGGACCTGACTTCACTTTTTAACATCACAAACAGTCTATGAGGACATCTTGTAGCTTTTAGACCTTCTGGGGACCCTCTGAGGAGAAAAAAAGTTCAAAAGGTCCCATATGGACCACTGTCTGGAAGTCCTGACTTGACTTTTTAACATCAGAAAGAGTCTATGAGGACATCATGTACCTTTTAGACCTTCTGGGGACCCTCTGAGCTGAAAAAAAGTTCAAAAGGTCCCATATGGACCACTGTCTGGAGTACCTGACTTGACTTTTTAACATTAGAAAGAGTCTGTGAGGACATCATGTAGCTTTTAGACCGTCTGGGGACCCTCTGAGGAGAAAAAAAGTTCAAAAGGTCCTATATGGACCAATGTCTGGATGACCTGACTTGACTTTTTAACATCAGAAAGAGTCTATGAGGACATCATGTAGCTTTTAGACCTTCTGGATACCCTCTTATCAGAAAAAAAGTTCAAAAGGTCCCATATGGACCACTGTTTGGAGGACCTGACTTGACTTTTTAACATCAGAAAGAGTCTATAAGGACATCATGTAGCTTTTAGACATTCTGGGGACCCTCTGAGGAGAAAAAAAGTTCAAAAGGTCCCATATGGACTACTGTAAGAAGGACTTGACTTGAACTTTTAACATCAGAAAGAGTCTATGAGGACATCATGTACCTTTTAGACCTTCTTGGAACCCTCTGAGCAGAAAAAAAGTTCAAAAGGTTCCATATGGACCACTGTCTTGAGGACCTGACTTGACTTTTTAACATCAGAAAGAGTCTATGAGGACATCATGTAGCTTTTAAACCTCCTGGGGACCCTCTGAGCAGAAAAAAAGTTCAAAAGGTCCCATATGGACCACTGTCTGGAGGACCTGACTTGACTTTTTAACATCAGAAAGATTCTATGAGGACATCAGGTAGCTTTTAGACCTTCTGGGGACCCTCTTATCAGAAAAAAGTTCAAAAGGTCCCATATGGACTACTGTCTGGAGGTCCTGACTTGACTTTTTAACATCAGAAAGAGTCTATGAGGACATCATGTAGCTTTTAGACCTTCTGGGGACCCTCTGAGGAGAAAGAAAGTTAAAAAAGTGCCATATGGACTATTGTCTGGAGGGCCTGACTTGACTTTTCAACATCATAAAGAGTCTATGTGTACATCATGTAGCTTTTAGACCTTAAGGGGACCCTCTGAGGAGAAAAAAAGTTCAAAAGGTCCTATATGGACCAATGTCTGGAGGACCTGACTTGACTTTTTAACATCAGAAAGAGAATATGAGGACATCATGTAGCTTTTAGACCTTCTGGGGACCCTCTGAGGAGAAAGAAAGTTAAAAAAGTGCCATATGGACTATTGTCTGGAGGGCCTGACTTGACTTTTCAACATCATAAAGAGTCTATGTGTACATCATGTAGCTTTTAGACCTTAAGGGGACCCTCTGAGGAGAAAAAAAGTTCAAAAGGTCCTATATGGACCAATGTCTGGAGGACCTGACTTGACTTTTTAACATCAGAAAGAGTCTATGAGGACATCATGTAGCTTTTAGACCTTCTAGGGAATCTCTGAGTAGAAAAAAAGTTCAAAAGGTCCCATATGGACCACTGTCTGGAGGTCCTGACTTGACTTTTTAACATCAGAAAGAGTCTATGAGGACATCATGTACCTTTTAGACCTTCTAGGGACCCTCTGAGGAGAAAAAAAGTTCAAAAGGTCCCATATGGACCACTGTCTGGAGGTCCTGACTTGACTTTTTAACATCAGAAAGAGTCTATGTGGACATCAGGTAGATTTTAGACCTTCTGGGGACCCTTCAAGCAGAAAAAAAGTTCAAAAGGTCCCATTTGGACCACTGTCTGGAGGTCCTGACTTGACTTTTTAACATCAGAAAGAGTCTATGAGGACATCAAGTAGCTTTTAAACCTCCTGGGGACCCTCTGAGCAGAAAAAAAGTTCAAAAGGTCCCATATGGACCACTGTCTGGAGGACCTGACTTGACTTTTTAACATCAGAAAGATTCTATGAGGACATCAGGTAGCTTTTAGACCTTCTGGGGACCCTCTTATCAGAAAAAAGTTCAAAAGGTCCCATATGGACTACTGTCTGGAGGTCCTGACTTGACTTTTTAACATCAGAAAGAGTCTATGAGGACATCAGGTAGCTTTTAGACCTTCTGGGAACCCTCTAAGCAGAAAAAAAGTTCAAAATGTCCCATATGGACCACTGTCTGGAGGTCCTGACTTCACTTTTTAACATCAGAAAGAGTCTATGAGGACATCATGTAGCTTTTAGACCTTCTGGGGACCCTTTTATCAGAAAAAAGTTTAAAAGGTCACATATGGACCACTGTCTGGAGGACCTGACTTGACTTTTTAACATCAGAAAGAGTCTATGAGGACATCATGTAGCTTTTAGACCTTCTGGGGACCCACTGAGGAGAAAGAAAGTTAAAAAAGTGCCATATGGACTATTGTCTGGAGGGCCTGACTTGACTTTTCAACATCATAAAGAGTCTATGTGTACATCATGTAGCTTTTAGACCTTAAGGGGACCCTCTGAGGAGAAAAAAAGTTCAAAAGGTCCTATATGGACCAATGTCTGGAGGACCTGACTTGACTTTTTAACATCAGAAAGAGTCTATGAGGACATCATGTAGCTTTTAGACCTTCTAGGGAATCTCTGAGTAGAAAAAAAGTTCAAAAGGTCCCATATGGACCACTGTCTGGAGGTCCTGACTTGACTTTTTAACATCAGAAAGAGTCTATGAGGACATCATGTAGCTTTTAGACCTTCTAGGGACCCTCTGAGGAGAAAAAAAGTTCAAAAGGTCCCATATGGACCACTGTCTGGAGGTCCTGACTTGACTTTTTAACATCAGAAAGAGTCTATGTGGACATCAGGTAGATTTTAGACCTTCTGGGGACCCTTCAAGCAGAAAAAAAGTTCAAAAGGTCCCATTTGGACCACTGTCTGGAGGTCCTGACTTGACTTTTTAACATCAGAAAGAGTCTATTAGGACATCAAGTAGCTTTTAGAACTTCTGGGGACCCTCTGAGCAGAAAAAAAGTTCAAAAGGTCCCATATGGACCAATGTCTGGAGGACCTGACTTGACTTTTTAACATCAGAAAGAGTCAATGAGGACATCATGTAGCTTTTAGACCTTCTGGGGACCCTCTTATCAGAAAAAAAGTTCAAAAGATCCCATATGGACCACTGTCTGGAGGACCTGACTTGACTTTTTAACATCAGAAAGAGTCTATGATGACATCATGTAGCTTTTAGACCTTCTGGGGACCCTCTCAGGAGAAAAAAGTTCAAAAGGTCCCATATGGACCACTGTCTGGAGGTCCTGACTTGACTTTTTAACATCAGAAATAGTCTATGAGGACATCATGTAGCTTTTAGACCTTCTGGGGACCCTCTGAGCAGAAAAAAAGTTCAAAAGGTTCCATATGGACCACTTTCTGGAGGACCTGACTTCACTTTTTAACATCACAAACAGTCTATGAGGACATCTTGTAGCTTTTAGACCTTCTGGGGACCCTCTTATCAGAAAAAAAGTTCAAAAGGTCCCATATGGACCACTGTTTGGAGGACCTGACTTGACTTTTTAACATCAGAAAGAGTCTATAAGGACATCATGTAGCTTTTAGACCTTCTGGGGACCCTCTGAGGAGAAAAAAAGTTCAAAAGGTCCCATATGGACTACTGTAAGAAGGACTTGACTTGACCTTTTAACATCAGAAAGAGTATATGAGGACATCATGTAGCTTTTAGACCTTCTGGGGACCCTCTGAGGAGAAAAAAAGTTCAAAAGGTCCTATATGGACCAATGTCTGGAGGACCTGAATTGACTTTTTAACATCAGAAAGAGTCTATGAGGACATCATGTAGCTTTTAGACCTTATAGGAACCCTCTGAGTAGAAAAAAAGTTCAAAAGGTCCCATATGGACCACTGTCTGGAGGTCCTGACTTGACTTTTTAAAATCAGAAAGAGTCTATGAGGACATCATGTAGCTTTTAGACCTTCTAGGGACCCTCTGAGTAGAAAAAAGTTCAAAAGGTCACATATGGACCACTGTCTGGAGGTCCTGACTTGACTTTTTAACATCAGAAAGAGTCTATGTGGACATCAGGTAGATTTTAGACCTTCTGGGGACCCTTCGAGCAGAAAAAAAGTTCAAAAGGTCCCATTTGGACCACTGTCTGGAGGTCCTGACTTGACTTTTTAACATCAGAAAGAGTCTATTAGGACATCAGGTAGCTTTTAGAACTTCTGGGGACCCTCTGAGCAGAAAAAAAGTTCAAAAGGTCCCATATGGACCAATGTCTGGAGGACCTGACTTGACTTTTTAACATCAGAAAGAGTCTATGAGGACATCATGTAGCTTTTAGACCTTCTGGGGACCCTCTGAGCAGAAAGAAAGTTCAAAAGGTCCCATATGGACCACTGTCTGGAGGACCTGACTTGACCTTTTAACATCAGAAAGAGTCTATGAGGACATCATGTAGCTTTTAGACCTTCTGGGGACCCTCTGAGCAGAAAAAAAGTTCAAAAGGTCCCATATGGACCACTGTCTGGAGGACCTGACTTGACTTTTTAACATCAGAAAGAGTCTATGAGGACATCATGTAGCTTTTAGACCTTCTGGGGACCCTCTGAGCAGAAAAAAAGTTCAAAATGTCCCATATGGACCACTGTCTGGAGGTCCTGACTTGACTTTTTAACATCAAAAAGAGTCTATGAGGACATCATGTAGCTTTTAGACCTTCTGGGGACCCTCTGAGCAGAAAAAAAGTTCAAAAAGTCCCATATGGACCACTGTCTGGAGGACCTGACTTGACTTTTTAACATCAGAAAGAGTCTATGAGGACATCATGTAGCTTTTAGACCTTCTGGGCACCCTCTGAGGAGAAAAAAAGTTTAAAAGGTCCCATATGGACCACTGCCTGGAGGACCTGACTTGACTTTTTAACATCAGAAAGAGTCTATAAGGACATCATGTAGATTTTAGAGCTTCTGGGGACCCTCTGAGGAGACAAAAAGTTCAAAAGGTCCCATATGGACCACTGTCTGGAGGTCCTAACTTGAGTTTTTAACATCAAAACGAGTCTATGAGGACATCATGTAGCTTTTAGACCTTTCTGGGGAACATCTGAGCAGAAAAAAAGTTCAAAAGGTCCCATATGGACCACTGTCTGGAGGACCTGACTTGACTTTTAACATCAGAAAGAGTCTAAAGGACATCATGTAGCTTTTAGACCTTCTGGGGACCCTCTGAGGAGAAAAAAAGTTCAAAAGGTCCCATATGGACTACTGTACGAAGGACTTGACTTGACCTTTTAACATCAGAAAGAGTCTATGAGGACATCATGTAGCTTTTAGACCTTCTGGGGACCCTCTGAGGAGAAAAAAAGTTCAAAAGGTCCCATATGGACCACTGTCTGGAGGTCCTGACTTGACTTTTTAACATCAGAAAGCGTCTATGAGGACATCATGTAGCTTTTAGACCTTCTGGGGACCCTCTTATCAGAAAAAAAGTTCAAAAGGTCCCATATGGACCAATGTCTGGAGGACCTGACTTGACTTTTTAACATCAGAAAGAGTCTATGCGGACAACATGAAGCTTTTAGACCTTCTGGGGACCCTCTGAGGAGAAAAAAAGTTCAAAAGGTCCCATATGGACCACTGTCTCAAGGTCCTGACTTGACTTTTCAGCATCAGAAAGAGTCTATGAGGACATCATGTAGCTTTTAGACGTTCTGGGGACCCTCTGAGCAGAAAAAAAGTTCAAAATGTCCCATATGGACCACTGTCTGGAGGTCCTGACTTGACTTTTTAACATCAGAAAGAGTCTATGAGGACATCATGTAGCTTTTAGACCTTCTGGGGACCCTCTGAGGAGAAAAAAAGTTCAAAAGGTCCCATATGGACCACTGTCTGGAGGTCCTGACTTGACTTTTTAACATCAGAAAGAGTCTATGTGGACATCAGGTAGATTTTAGACCTTCCGGGGACTCTTCGAGCAGAAAAAAAGTTCAAAAGGTCCCATTTGGACCACTGTCTGGAGGTCCTGACTTGAATTTTTAACATCAGAAAGAGTCTATGAGGACATCAGGTAGCTTTTAGAACTTCTGGGAACCCTCTGAGCAGAAAAAAAGTTCAAAAGGTCCCATATGGACCACTGTCTGGAGGTCCTGACGACTTTGTGACATCAGAAAGAGTCTATGAGGACATCAGGTAGCTTTTAGACCTTCTGGGGACCCTCTGAGCAGAAAAAAAGTTCTAAAGGTCCTATATGGACCAATGTCTGGATGACCTGACTTGACTTTTTCACATCAGAAAGAGTATGTGGACATCAGGTAGCTTTTAGACCTTCTGGGGACCCTCTGAGCAGAAAAAAAGTTCAAAAGGTCCCATTTGGACCACTGTCTGGAGGTCCTGACGACTTTTTGACATCAGAAAGAGTCTATGAGGATATCAGGTAGCTTTTAGAACTTCTGGGGACCCTCTGAGCAGAAAAAAAGTTCAAAAGGTCCTATATGGACCAATGTCTTGATGACCTGACTTGACTTTTTAACATCAGAAAGAGTCTATGAGGACATCATGTAGCTTTTAGACCTTCTTGGGACCCTCTTATAAGAAATAAAGTTCAAAAGGTCCCATATGGACCACTGTCTGGAAGACCTGACTTGACTTTTTGACATCAGAAAGAATCTATGAGGACATCATGTAGCTTTTAGACCTTCTGGGGACCCTCTGAAGAGAAAAAAAGTTCAAAAGGTCCCATATGGACCACTGTCTGGAGGACCTGACTTGACTTTTTAACATCAGAAAGAGTCTATGTGGACATCAGGTAGATTTTAGACCTTCTGGGGACTCTTCGAGCAGAAAAAAAGTTCAAAAGGTCCCATTTGGACCACTGTCTGGAGGTCCTGACTTCACTTTTTAACATCACAAACAGTCTATGAGGACATCTTGTAGCTTTTAGACCTTCTGGGGACCCTCTGAGGAGAAAAAAAGTTCAAAAGGTCCCATATGGACCACTGTCTGGAGGACCTGACTTGACTTTTTAACATCAGAAAGAGTCTATGAGGACATCATGTAGCTTTTAGACCGTGTGGGTACCCTCTGAGGAGAAAAAAAGTTAAAAAAAACTCCCATATGGATTACTGTTTGGAGGTCTTGACTTGACTTTTTCACATCAGAAAGAGTATGTGGACATCAGGTAGCTTTTAGACCTTCTCTGGACCCTCTGAGCAGAAAAAAAGTTCAAAAGGTCCCATATGGATTACTGTATGGCGGACTTGACTTGAATTTTTAACATCAGAAAGAGTCTTTGAGGACATCATGTAGCTTTCAGACGTTCTGGGGACCCTCTGAGCAGAAAAAAGATCAAAAGCTCCCATATGGACTACTGTCTGGCGGACTTTGACGACTTTTTAACATCAGAAAGAGTCTATGAGGTCATCATGTAGCTTTTAGGCAATGTAATGAAACGCATTAGTTCTTAAATGCATTGCAATGCAACAGAGTGCATATTACTTTTAAATTTTATTCTTCCATGCAAAACGCTTGTGCAATGCAACAGCACGCTGTTGCAATGTAATGAAACATAGTTCTTAAATGCATTGCAATGCAACAGAGTGCATATTACTTTTAAATGTTATTCTTCCATGCAAAACGCTTGTGCAATGAAACAGCACGCTGTTGCAATGTAATGAAACGCTTGTTCAATGCAACAGCACGCTGTTGCAATGTAATGAAACACATTACTTCTTAAATGCATTGCAATGCAACAGAGTGCATATTAGTTTTAAATGTTATTCTTCCATGCAAAACACTTGTGCAATGTACAGAAACGCATTAGTTCTTGAATGCATTGCAATGTAACAGAGTGCATATTACTTTTAAATTATATTCTTCCATGCAAAACGCTTGTGCAATGCAACAGCACGCTGTTGCAATAGAATGAATCGCATTAGTTCTTGAATGCATTTGCAATTCAACAAAGTGCATACTACTTTTAAATGTTATTCTTCCATGCAAAACGCTTGTGCAATGCAACAGCACGCTGTTGCAATAGAATGAATCGCATTATTTCTTGAATGCATTTGCAATGCAACAAAGTGCATACTACTTTTAAATGTTATTCCATGCAAAACGCTTGTGCAATGCAACAGCACGCTGTTGCAAAGGAATGAAACGCATTAGTTCTTGAATTCATTTGCAATGCAATAATGTGCATATTACTTTTAAATGTTATTCTTTCATGCAAAACCCTTGTGTAATGCAACAGCACGCTGCATTGCACATCTCTTCGTTGAACAATGGAAATAGTTAGTTATTGCATGCATTGGAAAGCGACAGCTTTGTGATGTGTTCTCGTGAGTACACAAATTAATGAGCTGTATGCAATGCGGAAAACAATATGCTGTGAGTTGTCTTTTCAACAGCTGATGCAATGATTTTCCTTCATACACAAATGATTATGTTTAGTTTGTTCATTGCACAAAGGAATAAGTTAGACCTTTTATGCAATGGAATGAAACAACAAAAATGTTATTAAAACAGCAGATTGCATTGCCCATCTCTTTAATGCACTACGGAATGAGCTAGTTCTTGAATGCATTGCAATGCAATAAAGTGCATATATTGCTTATAGGTCATTCTTCGATGCTTTTCGTTGGTATTCTTCGTTACGCTTGATCGTATGTGCAATGGAATGCAACAGCAGATTGCATTGCAGATCTCTTAATGCACTACGGAATGAGTTATTTCTTGAACGCATTGCAATGCAAAAAAAGTGCATATCACTTATATGTCATTCCACTGCTTTATCATACGTGCAATGCAACAGCAGTTTTTTTAAGCGTTAGTTTTTTTCATTGCACAAAGGAATAAGTTAGTCCTTTTACGCAATAGAATGAAACAACAAAACGTTTTTAAAACAGCAGATTGCGTTGCCCATCTCTTTAATGCACTACAAAAAGAGTTAGTTCTTGAGTGCATTGCAAAAAAAGTGCATATTGCTTATGCACAACGCTTTAACTTATGTGCAATGCAATTCAATGCACTACTGAATGAGTTAGTTCTTGAATGCTTTGCAATCCAAAAAAGTGCATATCGCTTATATGTTATTCTACTGCTTTATCATATGTGCAATGCAAAAGCAGTTTTTAAGCGTTAGTTTTTTTCATTGCACAAAGGAATAAGTTAGTCCTTTTATGCAATGGAATGAAACAACAAAAATGTTATTAAAACAACAGATTACATTGACCATGTCTTTAATGCACTACAAAATGAGTTAGTTCTTGAATGCATTGCAATTCAACAATGCCTTTTGACTTTTTAACATCAGAAAGAGTCTATGAGGACATCATGTAGCTTTTAGACCTTCTGGAGACCCTCTGAGTAGAAAAAAGTTCAAAAGGTCCCATATGGACTACTGTCTGGAGGACCTGACTTGACTTTTTAACATCAGAAAGAGTCTATGAGGACATCATGTAGCTTTTAGACATTCTGGGGACACTCTGAGGAGAAAAAAAGTTCAAAAGGTCCCATATGGACCACTGTCTGGAGGTCCTGACTTAACTTTTTAACATTAGAAAGAGTCTATGTGGACATCAGGTAGCTTTTAAATCTTCTGGTGACCCTCTGAAGAGAAAAAAAGTTCAAAAACTCCCATATGGATTACTGTATGGCGGATTTGACTTGACTTTTTAAAATCAGAAAGTTTCTCTAAGGACATCATGTAGCTTTTAGACCTTCTAGGGACCCTCTAAGGAGAAAACAAATTCAAAAGGTCCCATATGGACCACTGTCTGGAGGACCTGACTTGACTTTTTAACATCAGAAAGAGTCTATGATGACATCATGTACCTTTTAGACCTTCTGGGGACCCTCTGAGCAGAAAAAAAGTTCAAAAGGTCCCATATGGACCACTGTCTGGAGGACCTGACTTGACTTTTTAACATCAGAAAGAGTCTATGAGGACATCATGTACCTTTTAGACCTTCTGGGGACCCTCTGAGCAGAAAAAAAGTTCAAAAGGTCCCATATGGACCACTGTCTGGAGGACCTGACTTGACTTTTTAACATCAGAAAGAGTCTATGAGGACATCATGTAGCTTTTAGACCTTCTGGGGACCCTCTGAGCAGAAAAAAAGTTCAAAAGGTCCCATATGGACCACTGTCTGGAGGACCTGACTTGACTTTTTAACATCAGAAAGAGTCTATGAGGACATCATGTAGCTTTTAGACCTTCTGGGGACCCTCTGAGGAGAAAAAAAGTTCAAAAGGTCCCATATGGACCACTGTCTGGAGGTCCTGACTTGACTTTTTAACATCAGAAAGAGTCTATGAGGACATCATGTAGCTTTTAGACCTTCTGGGGACCCTCTTATCAGAAAAAAAGTTCAAAAGGTCCCATATGGACCACTGTTTGGAGGACCTGACTTGACTTTTTAACATCAGAAAGAGTCTATAAGGACATCATGTAGCTTTTAGACCTTCTGGGGACCCTCTGAGGAGAAAAAAAGTTCAAAAGGTCCCATATGGACTACTGTAAGAAGGACTTGACTTGAACTTTTAACATCAGAAAGAGTCTATGAGGACATCATGTAGCTTTTGTACCTTCTAGGGACCCTCTGAGTAGAAAAAAAGTTCAAAAGGTCCTATATGGACCACTGTCTGGAGGTCCTGACTTGACTTTTCAGCATCAGAAAGAGTCTATTAGGACATTATGGAGCTTTTAGACCTTCTGGGGACCCTCTGAGCAGAAAAAAAGTTCAAAATGTCTCATATGGACCACTGTCTGGAGGTCCTGACTTGACTTTTTAACATCAGAAAGAGTCTATGAGGACATAATGTAGCTTTTAGACCTTCTGGGGACCCTCTGAGGAGAAAAAAAGTTCAAAAGGTCCCATATGGACCACTGTCTGGAGGACCTGACTTGACTTTTTAACATCAGAAAGAGTCTATGAGGACATCATGTAGCTTTTAGACCTTCTGGGGACCCTCTGAGGAGAAAAAAAGTTCAAAAGGTCCCATATGGACCACTGTCTGGAGGTCCTGACTTGACTTTTTAACATCAGAAAGAGTCTATGAGGACATCATGTAGCTTTTAGACCTTCTGGGGACCCTCTTATCAGAAAAAAAGTTCAAAAGGTCCCATATGGACCACTGTTTGGAGGACCTGACTTGACTTTTTAACATCAGAAAGAGTCTATAAGGACATCATGTAGCTTTTAGACCTTCTGGGGACCCTCTGAGGAGAAAAAAAGTTCAAAAGGTCCCATATGGACTACTGTAAGAAGGACTTGACTTGAACTTTTAACATCAGAAAGAGTCTATGAGGACATCATGTAGCTTTTGTACCTTCTAGGGACCCTCTGAGTAGAAAAAAAGTTCAAAAGGTCCTATATGGACCACTGTCTGGAGGTCCTGACTTGACTTTTCAGCATCAGAAAGAGTCTATTAGGACATTATGGAGCTTTTAGACCTTCTGGGGACCCTCTGAGCAGAAAAAAAGTTCAAAATGTCTCATATGGACCACTGTCTGGAGGTCCTGACTTGACTTTTTAACATCAGAAAGAGTCTATGAGGACATCATGTAGCTTTTAGACCTTCTGGGGACCCTCTGAGGAGAAAAAAAGTTCAAAAGGTCCCATATGGACCACTGTCTGGAGGTCCTGACTTGACTTTTTAACATCAGAAAGAGTCTATGAGGACATCAGGTAGCTTTTAGAACTTCTGGGGACCCTCTGAGCAGAAAAAAAGTTCAAAAAGTCCCATATGTACCAATGTCTGGAGGACCTGACTTGACTTTTTAACATCAGAAAGAGTCTATGAGGACATCATGTAGCTTTTAGACCTTCTGGGGACCCTCTTATCAGAAAAAAAGTTCAAAAGGTCCCATATGGACCACTGTCTGGAGGACCTGACTTGACTTTTTAACATCAGAAAGAGTCTATGAGGACATCATGTAGCTTTTAGACCTTCTGGAGACCCTCTGAGTAGAAAAAAAGTTCAAAAGGTCCCATATGGACCACTGTCTGGAGGTCCAAACTTGACTTTTTAACATCAGAAAGAGTCTACGAGGACATAATGTAGCTTTTAAACCTTCTGGGGACCCTCTGAGTAGAAAAAAAGTTCAAAAGGTCCCATATGGACCACTGTCTGGAGGACCTGACTTGACTTTTTAACATCAGAAAGAGTCTATGAGGACATCATGTAGCTTTTAGACCTTCTGGGGACCCTCTGAGGAGAAAAAAAGTTCAAAAAGTCCCATATGGACAACTGTCTGGAGGTCCTGACGACTTTTTAACATCAAAAAGAGTCTATGAGGACATCATGTAGCTTTTAGACCTTCTGGGGACCCTCTGAGGAGAAAAAAAGTTCAAAAGGTCCCATATGGACCACTGTCTGGAGGACCTGAATTGACTTTTTAACATCAGAAAGAGTCTATGAGGACATCATGTAGCTTTTAGACCTTCTGGGGACCCTCTTATCAGAAAAAAAGTTCAATAGGTCCCATATGGACCACTGTCTGGAGGACCTGACTTGACTTTTTAAAATCAGAAAGAGTCTATAAGGACATCATGTAGCTTTTAGACCTTCTGGGGACCCTCTTATCAGAAAAAAATTTCAAAAGGTCCCATATGGACCACTGTCTGGACGTCCTGACTTAACTTTTTAACATTAGAAAGAGTCTATGTGGACATCAGGTAGCTTTTAAATCTTCTGGTGACCCTCTGAAGAGAAAAAAAGTTCAAAAACTCCCATATGGATTACTGTATGGCGGATTTGACTTGACTTTTTAAAATCAGAAAGTTTCTCTAAGGACATCATGTAGCTTTTAGACCTTCTAGGGACCCTCTAAGGAGAAAACAAATTCAAAAGGTCCCATATGGACCACTGTCTGGAGGACCTGACTTGACTTTTTAACATCAGAAAGAGTCTATGATGACATCATGTACCTTTTAGACCTTCTGGGGACCCTCTGAGCAGAAAAAAAGTTCAAAAGGTCCCATATGGACCACTGTCTGGAGGACCTGACTTGACTTTTTAACATCAGAAAGAGTCTATGAGGACATCATGTACCTTTTAGACCTTCTGGGGACCCTCTGAGCAGAAAAAAAGTTCAAAAGGTCCCATATGGACCACTGTCTGGAGGACCTGACTTGACTTTTTAACATCAGAAAGAGTCTATGAGGACATCATGTAGCTTTTAGACCTTCTGGGGACCCTCTGAGCAGAAAAAAAGTTCAAAAGGTCCCATATGGACCACTGTCTGGAGGACCTGACTTGACTTTTTAACATCAGAAAGAGTCTATGAGGACATCATGTAGCTTTTAGACCTTCTGGGGACCCTCTGAGCAGAAAAAAAGTTCAAAAGGTTCCATATGGACCACTTTCTGGAGGACCTGACTTCACTTTTTAACATCACAAACAGTCTATGAGGACATCTTGTAGCTTTTAGACCTTCTGGGGACCCTCTGAGGAGAAAAAAAGTTCAAAAGGTCCCATATGGACCACTGTCTGGAGGTCCTGACTTGACTTTTTAACATCAGAAAGAGTCTATGAGGACATCATGTAGCTTTTAGACCTTCTGGGGACCCTCTTATCAGAAAAAAAGTTCAAAAGGTCCCATATGGACCACTGTTTGGAGGACCTGACTTGACTTTTTAACATCAGAAAGAGTCTATAAGGACATCATGTAGCTTTTAGACCTTCTGGGGACCCTCTGAGGAGAAAAAAAGTTCAAAAGGTCCCATATGGACTACTGTAAGAAGGACTTGACTTGAACTTTTAACATCAGAAAGAGTCTATGAGGACATCATGTAGCTTTTGTACCTTCTAGGGACCCTCTGAGTAGAAAAAAAGTTCAAAAGGTCCTATATGGACCACTGTCTGGAGGTCCTGACTTGACTTTTCAGCATCAGAAAGAGTCTATTAGGACATTATGGAGCTTTTAGACCTTCTGGGGACCCTCTGAGCAGAAAAAAAGTTCAAAATGTCTCATATGGACCACTGTCTGGAGGTCCTGACTTGACTTTTTAACATCAGAAAGAGTCTATGAGGACATCATGTAGCTTTTAGACCTTCTGGGGACCCTCTGAGGAGAAAAAAAGTTCAAAAGGTCCCATATGGACCACTGTCTGGAGGTCCTGACTTGACTTTTTAACATCAGAAAGAGTCTATGAGGACATCAGGTAGCTTTTAGAACTTCTGGGGACCCTCTGAGCAGAAAAAAAGTTCAAAAAGTCCCATATGTACCAATGTCTGGAGGACCTGACTTGACTTTTTAACATCAGAAAGAGTCTATGAGGACATCATGTAGCTTTTAGACCTTCTGGGGACCCTCTTATCAGAAAAAAAGTTCAAAAGGTTCCTTATGGACCACTGTCTGGAGGACCTGACTTGACTTTTTAACATCAGAAAGAGTCTATGAGGACATCATGTAGCTTTTAGACCTTCTGGAGACCCTCTGAGTAGAAAAAAAGTTCAAAAGGTCCCATATGGACCACTGTCTGGAGGTCCAAACTTGACTTTTTAACATCAGAAAGAGTCTACGAGGACATAATGTAGCTTTTAAACCTTCTGGGGACCCTCTGAGTAGAAAAAAAGTTCAAAAGGTCCCATATGGACCACTGTCTGGAGGACCTGACTTGACTTTTTAACATCAGAAAGAGTCTATGAGGACATCATGTAGCTTTTAGACCTTCTGGGGACCCTCTGAGGAGAAAAAAAGTTC
Organism: Gila orcuttii; assembly: GCA_026230005.1. Taxonomy (NCBI): domain Eukaryota; kingdom Metazoa; phylum Chordata; class Actinopteri; order Cypriniformes; family Leuciscidae; genus Gila; species Gila orcuttii. Next base: position 35,763,199 of record JAPDVR010000005.1, on the reverse strand, counting down.
AAAAAGTCCCATATGGACAACTGTCTGGAGGTCCTGACGACTTTTTAACATCAAAAAGAGTCTATGAGGACATCATGTAGCTTTTAGACCTTCTGGGGACCCTCTGAGGAGAAAAAAAGTTCAAAAGGTCCCATATGGACCACTGTCTGGAGGACCTGAATTGACTTTTTAACATCAGAAAGAGTCTATGAGGACATCATGTAGCTTTTAGACCTTCTGGGGACCCTCTTATCAGAAAAAAAGTTCAATAGGTCCCATATGGACCACTGTCTGGAGGACCTGACTTGACTTTTTAACATCAGAAAGAGTCTATAAGGACATCATGTAGCTTTTAGACCTTCTGGGGACCCTCTTATCAGAAAAAAATTTCAAAAGGTCCCATATGGACCACTGTCTGGACGTCCTGACTTAACTTTTTAACATCAGAAATAGTCTATGAGGACATCATGTAGCTTTTAACCTTCTGGGGACCCTCTCAGGAGAAAAAAAGTTCAAAAGGTCCCATATGGACCACTGTCTGGAGGTCCGGACTTGACTTTTTAACATCAGAAATAGTCTATGAGGACATCATGTAGCTTTTAGACCTTCTGGGGACCCTCTGAGCAGAAAAAAAGTTCAAAAAGTTCCATATGGACCACTTTCTGGAGGACCTGACTTCACTTTTTAACATCAAAAACAGTCTATGAGGACATCTTGTAGCTTTTAGACCTTCTGGGGACCCTCTGAGGAGAAAAAAAGTTCAAAAGGTCCCATATGGACCACTGTCTGGAGGTCCTGACTTGACTTTTTAACATCAGAAAGAGTCTATGAGGACATCATGTAGCTTTTAGACCTTCTGGGGACCCTCTTATCAGAAAAAAAGTTCAAAAGGTCCCATATGGACCACTGTTTGGAGGACCTGACTTGACTTTTTAACATCAGAAAGAGTCTATGAGGACATCATGTAGCTTTTAGAACTTTTAGGGACCCTCTGAGGAGAAAAAAGTTCAAAAGGTCCCATATGGACCACTGTGTGGAGGTCCTGACTTGACTTTTTAACATCAGAAAGAGTCTATGAGGACATCATGTAGCTTTTAAACCTCCTGGGGACCCTCTGAGCAGAAAAAAAGTTCAACAGGTCCCATATGGACCACTGTCTTGAGGACCTGACTTGACTTTTTAACATCAGAAAGATTCTATGAGGACATCATGTAGCTTTTAGACCTTCTGGGGACCCTCTTATCAGAAAAAAGTTCAAAAGGTCCCATATGGACTACTGTCTGGAGGTCCTGACTTGACTTTTTAACATCAGAAAGAGTCTATGAGGACATCAGGTAGCTTTTAGACCTTCTGGGAACCCTCTAAGCAGAAAAAAAGTTCAAAAGGTCCCATATGGACCACTGTCTGGAGGTCCTGACTTCACTTTTTAACATCAGAAAGAGTCTATGAGGACATCATGTAGCTTTTAGACCTTCTGGGGACCCTCTTATCAGAAAAAAGTTCAAAAGGTCACATATGACCACTGTCTGGAGGACCTGACTTGACTTTTTAACATCAGAAAGAGTCTATGAGGACATCATGTAGCTTTTAGACCTTCTGGGCACCCTCTGAGGAGAAAAAAAGTTAAAAAGGTCCCATATAGACCACTGCCTGGAGGACCTGACTTGACTTTTTAACATCAGAAAGAGTCTATAAGGACATCATGTAGCTTTTAGAGCTTCTGGGGACCCTTTGAGGAGACAAAAAGTTCAATAGGTCCCATATGGACCACTGTCTGGAGGTCCTAACTTGAGTTTTTAAAATCAAAACGAGTGTATGAGGACATCATGTAGCTTTTAGACCTTCTGGGGACCATCTGAGCAGAAAAAAAGTTCAAAAGGTCCCATATGGACCACTGTCTGGAGGACCTGACTTGACTTTTAACATCAGAAAGAGTCTAGAGGACATCATGTAGCTTTTAGACCTTCTGGGGACCCTCTTATCAGAGAAAAAGTTCAAAAGGTCCCATATGGACAACTGTCTGGAGGACCTGACTTGACTTTTTAACATCAGAAAGAGTCTATGAGGACATCATGTAGCTTTTAGACCTTCTGGGACCCTCTGAGGAGAAAAAAAGTTCAAAAGGTCCCATATGGACCACTGTCTGGAGGTCCTGACTTGACTTTTTAACATCAAAACGAGTCTATGAGGACATCATGTAGCTTTTAGACCTTCTGGGGACCCTCTGAGGAGAAAAAAAGTTCAAAAGGTCCCATATGGACCACTGTCTGGAGGTCCTGACTTTACTTTTTAACATCAGAAAGAGTCTATGAGGACATCATGTACCTTTTAGACCTTCTGGGGACCCTCTTATCAGAAAAAAAGTTCAAAAGGTCCCATATGGACCACTGTTTGGAGGACCTGACTTGACTTTTTAACATCAGAAAGAGTCTATAAGGACATCATGTAGCTTTTAGACCTTCTGGGGACCCTCTGAGGAGAAAAAAAGTTCAAAAGGTCCCATATGGACTACTGTAAGAAGGACTTGACTTGACCTTTTAACATCAGAAAGAGTATATGAGGACATCATGTAGCTTTTAGACCTTCTGGGGACCCTCTGAGGAGAAAAAAAGTTCAAAAGGTCCTATATGGACCAATGTCTGGAGGACCTGACTTGACTTTTTAACATCAGAAAGAGTCTATGAGGACATCATGTAGCTTTTAGACCTTCTAGGGACCCTCTGAGTAGAAAAAAGGTTCAAAAGGTCCCATATGGACCACTGTCTGGAGGTCCTGACTTGACTTTTTAAAATCAGAAAGAGTCTATGAGGACATCATGTAGCTTTTAGACCTTCTAGGGACCCTCTGAGTAGAAAAAAAGTTCAAAAGGTCCCATATGGACCACTGTCTGGAGGTCCTGACTTGACTTTTTAACATCAGAAAGAGTCTATGTGGACATCAGGTAGATTTTAGACCTTCTGGGGACCCTTCGAGCAGAAAAAAAGTTCAAAAGGTCCCATTTGGACCACTGTCTGGAGGTCCTGACTTGACTTTTTAACATCAGAAAGAGTCTATTAGGACATCAGGTAGCTTTTAGAACTTCTGGGGACCCTCTGAGCAGAAAAAAAGTTCAAAAGGTCCCATATGGACCAATGTCTGGAGGACCTGACTTGACTTTTTAACATCAGAAAGAGTCTATGAGGACATCATGTAGCTTTTAGACCTTCTGGGGACCCTCCGAGCAGAAAAAAAGTTCAAAAGGTCCCATATGGACCACTGTCTGGAGGTCCTGACTTGACTTTTTAACATCAAAACGAGTCTATGAGGACATCATGTAGCTTTTAGACCTTCTGAGGACCCTCTGAGGAGAAAAAAAGTTCAAAAGGTCCCATATGGACCACTGTCTGGAGGTCCTGACTTTACTTTTTAACATCAGAAAGAGTCTATGAGGACATCATGTAGCTTTTAGACCTTCTGGGGACCCTCTGAGCAGAAAAAAAGTTCAAAAGGTCCCATATGGACCACTGTCTGGAGGTCCTGACTTGACTTTTTAACATCAAAACGAGTCTATGAGGACATCATGTAGCTTTTAGACCTTCTGAGGACCCTCTGAGGAGAAAAAAAGTTCAAAAGGTCCCATATGGACCACTGTCTGGAGGTCCTGACTTTACTTTTTAACATCAGAAAGAGTCTATAAGGACATCATGTAGCTTTTAGACCTTCTGGGGACCCTCTGAGGAGAAAAAAAGTTCAAAAGGTCCCATATGGACTACTGTAAGAAGGACTTGACTTGACCTTTTAACATCAGAAAGAGTATATGAGGACATCATGTAGCTTTTAGACCTTCTGGGGACCCTCTGAGGAGAAAAAAAGTTCAAAAGGTCCTATATGGACCAATGTCTGGAGGACCTGACTTGACTTTTTAACATCAGAAAGAGTCTATGAGGACATCATGTAGCTTTTAGACCTTCTAGGGACCCTCTGAGTAGAAAAAAAGTTCAAAAGGTCCCATATGGACCACTGTCTGGAGGTCCTGACTTGACTTTTTAAAATCAGAAAGAGTCTATGAGGACATCATGTAGCTTTTAGACCTTCTAGGGACCCTCTGAGTAGAAAAAAAGTTCAAAAGGTCCCATATGGACCACTGTCTGGAGGTCCTGACTTGACTTTTTAACATCAGAAAGAGTCTATGTGGACATCAGGTAGATTTGAGACCTTCTGGGGACCCTTCGAGCAGAAAAAAAGTTCAAAAGGTCCCATTTGGACCACTGTCTGGAGGTCCTGACTTGACTTTTTAACATCAGAAAGAGTCTATTAGGACATCAGGTAGCTTTTAGAACTTCTGGGGACCCTCTGAGCAGAAAAAAAGTTCAAAAGGTCCCATATGGACCAATATCTGGAGGACCTGACTTGACTTTTTAACATCAGAAAGAGTCTATGAGGACATCATGTAGCTTTTAGACCTTCTGGGGACCCTCTGAGCAGAAAAAAAGTTCAAAAGGTCCCATATGGACCACTGTCTGGAGGACCTGACTTGACTTTTTAACATCAGAAAGAGTCTATGAGGACATCATGTAGCTTTTAGACCTTCTGGGGACCCTCTGAGCAGAAAAAAAGTTCAAAAGGTCCCATATGGACCACTGTTTGGAGGACCTGACTTGACTTTTTAACATCAGAAAGAGTCTATGAGGACATCCTGTAGCTTTTAGACCTTCTGGGGACCCTCTGAGGAGAATAAAAGTTCAAAAGGTCCCATATGGACTACTGTAAGAAGGACTTGACTTGAACTTTTAACATCAGAAAGAGTCTATGAGGACATCATGTACCTTTTAGACCTTCTGGGGACCCTCTGAGGAGAAAAAAAGTTCAAAAGGTCCCATAGACCACTGTCTGGAGGACCTGACTTGACTTTTTAACATCAGAAAGAGTCTATGAGGACATCATGTAGCTTTTAGACCTTCTGGGGACCCTCTCAGGAGAAAAAAGTTCAAAAGGTCCCATATGGACCACTGTCTGGAGGTCCTGACTTGACTTTTTAACATCAGAAATAGTCTATGAGGACATCATGTAGCTTTTAGACCTTTTGGGTACCCTCTGAGCAGAAAAAAAGTTCAAAAGGTTCCATATGGACCACTTTTCTGGAGGACCTGACTTCACTTTTTAACATCACAAACAGTCTATGAGGACATCTTGTAGCTTTTAGACCTTCTGGGGACCCTCTGAGGAGAAAAAAAGTTCAAAAGGTCCCATATGGACCACTGTCTGGAAGTCCTGACTTGACTTTTTAAAATCAGAAAGAGTCTATGAGGACATCATGTACCTTTTAGACCTTCTGGGGACCCTCTGAGCTGAAAAAAAGTTCAAAAGGTCCCATATGGACCACTGTCTGGAGTACCTGACTTGACTTTTTAACATTAGAAAGAGTCTGTGAGGACATCATGTAGCTTTTAGACCGTCTGGGGACCCTCTGAGGAGAAAAAAAGTTCAAAAGGTCCTATATGGACCAATGTCTGGATGACCTGACTTGACTTTTTAACATCAGAAAGAGTCTATGAGGACATCATGTAGCTTTTAGACCTTCTGGATACCCTCTTATCAGAAAAAAAGTTCAAAAGGTCCCATATGGACCACTGTTTGGAGGACCTGACTTGACTTTTTAACATCAGAAAGAGTCTATAAGGACATCATGTAGCTTTTAGACATTCTGGGGACCCTCTGAGGAGAAAAAAAGTTCAAAAGGTCCCATATGGACTACTGTAAGAAGGACTTGACTTGAACTTTTAACATCAGAAAGAGTCTATGAGGACATCATGTACCTTTTAGACCTTCTTGGAACCCTCTAAGCAGAAAAAAAGTTCAAAAGGTCCCATATGGACCACTGTCTGGAGGTCCTGACTATACTTTTTAACATCAGAAAGAGTCTATGAGGACATCATGTACCTTTTAGACCTTCTGGGGACCCTCTTATCAGAAAAAAGTTCAAAAGGTCACATATGACCACTGTCTGGAGGACCTGACTTGACTTTTTAACATCAGAAAGAGTCTATGAGGACATCATGTAGCTTTTAGACCTTCTGGGCACCCTCTGAGGAGAAAAAAAGTTAAAAAGGTCCCATATGGACCACTGCCTGGAGGACCTGACTTGACTTTTTAACATCAGAAAGAGTCTATAAGGACATCATGTAGCTTTTAGAGCTTCTGGGGACCCTTTGAGGAGACAAAAAGTTCAAAAGGTCCCATATGGACCACTGTCTGGAGGTCCTAACTTGAGTTTTTAAAATCAAAACGAGTGTATGAGGACATCATGTAGCTTTTAGACCTTCTGGGGACCATCTGAGCAGAAAAAAAGTTCAAAAGGTCCCATATGGACCACTGTCTGGAGGACCTGACTTGACTTTTAACATCAGAAAGAGTCTAGAGGACATCATGTAGCTTTTAGACCTTATGGGGACCCTCTTATCAGAGAAAAAGTTCAAAAGGTCCCATATTGACAACTGTCTGGAGGACCTGACTTGACTTTTTAACATCAGAAAGAGTCTATGAGGACATCATGTAGCTTTTAGACCTTCTGGGACCCTCTGAGGAGAAAAAAAGTTCAAAAGGTCCCATATGGACCACTGTCTGGAGGTCCTGACTTGACTTTTTAACATCAAAACGAGTCTATGAGGACATCATGTAGCTTTTAGACCTTCTGGGGACCCTCTGAGGAGAAAAAAAGTTCAAAAGGTCCCATATGGACCACTGTCTGGAGGTCCTGACTTTACTTTTTAACATCAGAAAGAGTCTAAGAGGACATCATGTACCTTTTAGACCTTCTGGGGACCCTCTTATCAGAAAAAAAGTTCAAAAGGTCCCATATGGACCACTGTTTGGAGGACCTGACTTGACTTTTTAACATCAGAAAGAGTCTATAAGGACATCATGTAGCTTTTAGACCTTCTGGGGACCCTCTGAGGAGAAAAAAAGTTCACAAGGTCCCATATGGACTACTGTAAGAAGGACTTGACTTGACCTTTTAACATCAGAAAGAGTATATGAGGACATCATGTAGCTTTTAGACCTTCTGGGGACCCTCTGAGGAGAAAAAAAGTTCAAAAGGTCCTATATGGACCAATGTCTGGAGGACCTGACTTGACTTTTTAACATCAGAAAGAGTCTATGAGGACATCATGTATCTTTTAGACCTTCTAGGGACCCTCTGAGTAGAAAAAAAGTTCAAAAGGTCCCATATGGACCACTGTCTGGAGGTCCTGACTTGACTTTTTAAAATCAGAAAGAGTCTATGAGGACATCATGTAGCTTTTAGACCTTCTAGGGACCCTCTGAGTAGAAAAAAAGTTCAAAAGGTCCCATATGGACCACTGTCTGGAGGTCCTGACTTGACTTTTTAACATCAGAAAGAGTCTATGTGGACATCAGGTAGATTTTAGACCTTCTGGGGACCCTTCGAGCAGAAAAAAAGTTCAAAAGGTCCCATTTGGACCACTGTCTGGAGGTCCTGACTTGACTTTTTAACATCAGAAAGAGTCTATTAGGACATCAGGTAGCTTTTAGAACTTCTGGGGACCCTCTGAGCAGAAAAAAAGTTCAAAAGGTCCCATATGGACCAATGTCTGGAGGACCTGACTTGACTTTTTAACATCAGAAAGAGTCTATGAGGACATCATGTAGCTTTTAGACCTTCTGGGGACCCTCTGAGCAGAAAAAAAGTTCAAAAGGTCCCATATGGACCACTGTCTGGAGGTCCTGACTTGACTTTTTAACATCAAAACGAGTCTATGAGGACATCATGTAGCTTTTAGACCTTCTGAGGACCCTCTGAGGAGAAAAAAAGTTCAAAAGGTCCCATATGGACCACTGTCTGGAGGTCCTGACTTTACTTTTTAACATCAGAAAGAGTCTATGAGGACATCATGTAGCTTTTAGACCTTCTGGGGACCCTCTGAGCAGAAAAAAGTTCAAAAGGTCCCATATGGACCACTGTCTGGAGGTCCTGACTTGACTTTTTAACATCAAAACGAGTCTATGAGGACATCATGTAGCTTTTAGACCTTCTGAGGACCCTCTGAGGAGAAAAAAAAGTTCAAAAGGTCCCATATGGACCACTGTCTGGAGGTCCTGACTTTACTTTTTAACATCAGAAAGAGTCTATAAGGACATCATGTAGCTTTTAGACCTTCTGGGGACCCTCTGAGGAGAAAAAAAGTTCAAAAGGTCCCATATGGACTACTGTAAGAAGGACTTGACTTGACCTTTTAACATCAGAAAGAGTATATGAGGACATCATGTAGCTTTTAGACCTTCTGGGGACCCTCTGAGGAGAAAAAAAGTTCAAAAGGTCCTATATGGACCAATGTCTGGAGGACCTGACTTGACTTTTTAACATCAGAAAGAGTCTATGAGGACATCATGTAGCTTTTAGACCTTCTAGGGACCCTCTGAGTAGAAAAAAAGTTCAAAAGGTCCCATATGGACCACTGTCTGGAGGTCCTGACTTGACTTTTTAAAATCAGAAAGAGTCTATGAGGACATCATGTAGCTTTTAGACCTTCTAGGGACCCTCTGAGTAGAAAAAAAGTTCAAAAGGTCCCATATGGACCACTGTCTGGAGGTCCTGACTTGACTTTTTAACATCAGAAAGAGTCTATGTGGACATCAGGTAGATTTTAGACCTTCTGGGGACCCTTCGAGCAGAAAAAAAGTTCAAAAGGTCCCATTTGGACCACTGTCTGGAATTCCTGACTTGACTTTTTAACATCAGAAAGAGTCTATTAGGACATCAGGTAGCTTTTAGAACTTCTGGGGACCCTCTGAGCAGAAAAAAAGTTCAAAAGGTCCCATATGGACCAATGTCTGGAGGACCTGACTTGACTTTTTAACATCAGAAAGAGTCTATGAGGACATCATGTAGCTTTTAGACCTTCTGGGGACCCTCTGAGCAGAAAAAAAGTTCAAAAGGTCCCATATGGACCACTGTCTGGAGGTCCTGACTTGACTTTTTAACATCAAAACGAGTCTATGAGGACATCATGTAGCTTTTAGACCTTCTGAGGACCCTCTGAGGAGAAAAAAAGTTCAAAAGGTCCCATATGGACCACTGTCTGGAGGTCCTGACTTTACTTTTTAACATCAGAAAGAGTCTATAAGGACATCATGTAGCTTTTAGACCTTCTGGGGACCCTCTGAGGAGAAAAAAAGTTCAAAAGGTCCCATATGGACTACTGTAAGAAGGACTTGACTTGACCTTTTAACATCAGAAAGAGTATATGAGGACATCATGTAGCTTTTAGACCTTCTGGGGACCCTCTGAGGAGAAAAAAAGTTCAAAAGGTCCTATATGGACCAATGTCTGGAGGACCTGACTTGACTTTTTAACATCAGAAAGAGTCTATGAGGACATCATGTAGCTTTTAGACCTTCTAGGGACCCTCTGAGTAGAAAAAAAGTTCAAAAGGTCCCATATGGACCACTGTCTGGAGGTCCTGACTTGACTTTTTAAAATCAGAAAGAGTCTATGAGGACATCATGTAGCTTTTAGACCTTCTAGGGACCCTCTGAGTAGAAAAAAAGTTCAAAAGGTCCCATATGGACCACTGTCTGGAGGTCCTGACTTGACTTTTTAACATCAGAAAGAGTCTATGTGGACATCAGGTAGATTTTAGACCTTCTGGGGACCCTTCGAGCAGAAAAAAAGTTCAAAAGGTCCCATTTGGACCACTGTCTGGAGGTCCTGACTTGACTTTTTAACATCAGAAAGAGTCTATTAGGACATCAGGTAGCTTTTAGAACTTCTGGGGACCCTCTGAGCAGAAAAAAAGTTCAAAAGGTCCCATATGGACCAATATCTGGAGGACCTGACTTGACTTTTTAACATCAGAAAGAGTCTATGAGGACATCATGTAGCTTTTAGACCTTCTGGGGACCCTCTGAGCAGAAAAAAAGTTCAAAAGGTCCCATATGGACCACTGTCTGGAGGACCTGACTTGACTTTTTAACATCAGAAAGAGTCTATGAGGACATCATGTAGCTTTTAGACCTTCTGGGGACCCTCTGAGCAGAAAAAAAGTTCAAAAGGTCCCATATGGACCACTGTTTGGAGGACCTGACTTGACTTTTTAACATCAGAAAGAGTCTATGAGGACATCCTGTAGCTTTTAGACCTTCTGGGGACCCTCTGAGGAGAATAAAAGTTCAAAAGGTCCCATATGGACTACTGTAAGAAGGACTTGACTTGAACTTTTAACATCAGAAAGAGTCTATGAGGACATCATGTACCTTTTAGACCTTCTGGGGACCCTCTGAGGAGAAAAAAAGTTCAAAAGGTCCCATAGACCACTGTCTGGAGGACCTGACTTGACTTTTTAACATCAGAAAGAGTCTATGAGGACATCATGTAGCTTTTAGACCTTCTGGGGACCCTCTCAGGAGAAAAAAGTTCAAAAGGTCCCATATGGACCACTGTCTGGAGGTCCTGACTTGACTTTTTAACATCAGAAATAGTCTATGAGGACATCATGTAGCTTTTAGACCTTTTGGGTACCCTCTGAGCAGAAAAAAAGTTCAAAAGGTTCCATATGGACCACTTTTCTGGAGGACCTGACTTCACTTTTTAACATCACAAACAGTCTATGAGGACATCTTGTAGCTTTTAGACCTTCTGGGGACCCTCTGAGGAGAAAAAAAGTTCAAAAGGTCCCATATGGACCACTGTCTGGAAGTCCTGACTTGACTTTTTAAAATCAGAAAGAGTCTATGAGGACATCATGTACCTTTTAGACCTTCTGGGGACCCTCTGAGCTGAAAAAAAGTTCAAAAGGTCCCATATGGACCACTGTCTGGAGTACCTGACTTGACTTTTTAACATTAGAAAGAGTCTGTGAGGACATCATGTAGCTTTTAGACCGTCTGGGGACCCTCTGAGGAGAAAAAAAGTTCAAAAGGTCCTATATGGACCAATGTCTGGATGACCTGACTTGACTTTTTAACATCAGAAAGAGTCTATGAGGACATCATGTAGCTTTTAGACCTTCTGGATACCCTCTTATCAGAAAAAAAGTTCAAAAGGTCCCATATGGACCACTGTTTGGAGGACCTGACTTGACTTTTTAACATCAGAAAGAGTCTATAAGGACATCATGTAGCTTTTAGACATTCTGGGGACCCTCTGAGGAGAAAAAAAGTTCAAAAGGTCCCATATGGACTTCTGTAAGAAGGACTTGACTTGAACTTTTAACATCAGAAAGAGTCTATGAGGACATCATGTACCTTTTAGACCTTCTTGGAACCCTCTAAGCAGAAAAAAAGTTCAAAAGGTCCCATATGGACCACTGTCTGGAGGTCCTGACTATACTTTTTAACATCAGAAAGAGTCTATGAGGACATCATGTACCTTTTAGACCTTCTGGGGACCCTCTTATCAGAAAAAAGTTCAAAAGGTCACATATGACCACTGTCTGGAGGACCTGACTTGACTTTTTAACATCAGAAAGAGTCTATGAGGACATCATGTAGCTTTTAGACCTTCTGGGCACCCTCTGAGGAGAAAAAAAGTTAAAAAGGTCCCATATGGACCACTGCCTGGAGGACCTGACTTGACTTTTTAACATCAGAAAGAGTCTATAAGGACATCATGTAGCTTTTAGAGCTTCTGGGGACCCTTTGAGGAGACAAAAAGTTCAAAAGGTCCCATATGGACCACTGTCTGGAGGTCCTAACTTGAGTTTTTAAAATCAAAACGAGTGTATGAGGACATCATGTAGCTTTTAGACCTTCTGGGGACCATCTGAGCAGAAAAAAAGTTCAAAAGGTCCCATATGGACCACTGTCTGGAGGACCTGACTTGACTTTTAACATCAGAAAGAGTCTAGAGGACATCATGTAGCTTTTAGACCTTATGGGGACCCTCTTATCAGAGAAAAAGTTCAAAAGGTCCCATATTGACAACTGTCTGGAGGACCTGACTTGACTTTTTAACATCAGAAAGAGTCTATGAGGACATCATGTAGCTTTTAGACCTTCTGGGACCCTCTGAGGAGAAAAAAAGTTCAAAAGGTCCCATATGGACCACTGTCTGGAGGTCCTGACTTGACTTTTTAACATCAAAACGAGTCTATGAGGACATCATGTAGCTTTTAGACCTTCTGGGGACCCTCTGAGGAGAAAAAAAGTTCAAAAGGTCCCATATGGACCACTGTCTGGAGGTCCTGACTTTACTTTTTAACATCAGAAAGAGTCTATGAGGACATCATGTACCTTTTAGACCTTCTGGGGACCCTCTTATCAGAAAAAAAGTTCAAAAGGTCCCATATGGACCACTGTTTGGAGGACCTGACTTGACTTTTTAACATCAGAAAGAGTCTATAAGGACATCATGTAGCTTTTAGACCTTCTGGGGACCCTCTGAGGAGAAAAAAAGTTCAAAAGGTCCCATATGGACTACTGTAAGAAGGACTTGACTTGACCTTTTAACATCAGAAAGAGTATATGAGGACATCATGTAGCTTTTAGACCTTCTGGGGACCCTCTGAGGAGAAAAAAAGTTCAAAAGGTCCTATATGGACCAATGTCTGGAGGACCTGACTTGACTTTTTAACATCAGAAAGAGTCTATGAGGACATCATGTATCTTTTAGACCTTCTAGGGACCCTCTGAGTAGAAAAAAAGTTCAAAAGGTCCCATATGGACCACTGTCTGGAGGTCCTGACTTGACTTTTTAAAATCAGAAAGAGTCTATGAGGACATCATGTAGCTTTTAGACCTTCTAGGGACCCTCTGAGTAGAAAAAAAGTTCAAAAGGTCCCATATGGACCACTGTCTGGAGGTCCTGACTTGACTTTTTAACATCAGAAAGAGTCTATGTGGACATCAGGTAGATTTTAGACCTTCTGGGGACCCTTCGAGCAGAAAAAAAGTTCAAAAGGTCCCATTTGGACCACTGTCTGGAGGTCCTGACTTGACTTTTTAACATCAGAAAGAGTCTATTAGGACATCAGGTAGCTTTTAGAACTTCTGGGGACCCTCTGAGCAGAAAAAAAGTTCAAAAGGTCCCATATGGACCAATGTCTGGAGGACCTGACTTGACTTTTTAACATCAGAAAGAGTCTATGAGGACATCATGTAGCTTTTAGACCTTCTGGGGACCCTCTGAGCAGAAAAAAAGTTCAAAAGGTCCCATATGGACCACTGTCTGGAGGTCCTGACTTGACTTTTTAACATCAAAACGAGTCTATGAGGACATCATGTAGCTTTTAGACCTTCTGAGGACCCTCTGAGGAGAAAAAAAGTTCAAAAGGTCCCATATGGACCACTGTCTGGAGGTCCTGACTTTACTTTTTAACATCAGAAAGAGTCTATGAGGACATCATGTAGCTTTTAGACCTTCTGGGGACCCTCTGAGCAGAAAAAAGTTCAAAAGGTCCCATATGGACCACTGTCTGGAGGTCCTGACTTGACTTTTTAACATCAAAACGAGTCTATGAGGACATCATGTAGCTTTTAGACCTTCTGAGGACCCTCTGAGGAGAAAAAAAAGTTCAAAAGGTCCCATATGGACCACTGTCTGGAGGTCCTGACTTTACTTTTTAACATCAGAAAGAGTCTATAAGGACATCATGTAGCTTTTAGACCTTCTGGGGACCCTCTGAGGAGAAAAAAAGTTCAAAAGGTCCCATATGGACTACTGTAAGAAGGACTTGACTTGACCTTTTAACATCAGAAAGAGTATATGAGGACATCATGTAGCTTTTAGACCTTCTGGGGACCCTCTGAGGAGAAAAAAAGTTCAAAAGGTCCTATATGGACCAATGTCTGGAGGACCTGACTTGACTTTTTAACATCAGAAAGAGTCTATGAGGACATCATGTAGCTTTTAGACCTTCTAGGGACCCTCTGAGTAGAAAAAAAGTTCAAAAGGTCCCATATGGACCACTGTCTGGAGGTCCTGACTTGACTTTTTAAAATCAGAAAGAGTCTATGAGGACATCATGTAGCTTTTAGACCTTCTAGGGACCCTCTGAGTAGAAAAAAAGTTCAAAAGGTCCCATATGGACCACTGTCTGGAGGTCCTGACTTGACTTTTTAACATCAGAAAGAGTCTATGTGGACATCAGGTAGATTTTAGACCTTCTGGGGACCCTTCGAGCAGAAAAAAAGTTCAAAAGGTCCCATTTGGACCACTGTCTGGAATTCCTGACTTGACTTTTTAACATCAGAAAGAGTCTATTAGGACATCAGGTAGCTTTTAGAACTTCTGGGGACCCTCTGAGCAGAAAAAAAGTTCAAAAGGTCCCATATGGACCAATGTCTGGAGGACCTGACTTGACTTTTTAACATCAGAAAGAGTCTATGAGGACATCATGTAGCTTTTAGACCTTCTGGGGACCCTCTGAGCAGAAAAAAAGTTCAAAAGGTCCCATATGGACCACTGTCTGGAGGACCTGACTTGACCTTTTAACATCAGAAAGAGTCTATGAGGACATCATGTAGCTTTTAGACCTTCTGGGGACCCTCTGAGCAGAAAAAAAGTTCAAAAGGTCCCATATGGACCACTGTCTGGAGGACCTGACTTGACTTTTTAACATCAGAAAGAGTCTATGAGGACATCATGTAGCTTTTAGACCTTCTGGGGACCCTCTGAGCAGAAAAAAAGTTCAAAAGGTCCCATATGGACCACTGTTTGGAGGACCTGACTTGACTTTTTAACATCAGAAAGAGTCTATGAGGACATCCTGTAGCTTTTAGACCTTCTGGGGACCCTCTGAGGAGAATAAAAGTTCAAAAGGTCCCATATGGACTACTGTAAGAAGGACTTGACTTGAACTTTTAACATCAGAAAGAGTCTATGAGGACATCATGTACCTTTTAGACCTTCTGGGGACCCTCTGAGGAGAAAAAAAGTTCAAAAGGTCCCATATGGACTACTGTAAGAAGGACTTGACTTGAACTTTTAACATCAGAAAGAGTCTATGAGGACATCATGTACCTTTTAGACCTTCTTGGAACCCTCTAAGCAGAAAAAAAGTTCAAAAGGTCCCATATGGACCACTGTCTGGAGGTCCTGACTATACTTTTTAACATCAGAAAGAGTCTATGAGGACATCATGTACCTTTTAGACCTTCTGGGGACCCTCTTATCAGAAAAAAGTTCAAAAGGTCACATATGACCACTGTCTGGAGGACCTGACTTGACTTTTTAACATCAGAAAGAGTCTATGAGGACATCATGTAGCTTTTAGACCTTCTGGGCACCCTCTGAGGAGAAAAAAAGTTAAAAAGGTCCCATATGGACCACTGCCTGGAGGACCTGACTTGACTTTTTAACATCAGAAAGAGTCTATAAGGACATCATGTAGCTTTTAGAGCTTCTGGGGACCCTTTGAGGAGACAAAAAGTTCAAAAGGTCCCATATGGACCACTGTCTGGAGGTCCTAACTTGAGTTTTTAAAATCAAAACGAGTGTATGAGGACATCATGTAGCTTTTAGACCTTCTGGGGACCATCTGAGCAGAAAAAAAGTTCAAAAGGTCCCATATGGACCACTGTCTGGAGGACCTGACTTGACTTTTAACATCAGAAAGAGTCTAGAGGACATCATGTAGCTTTTAGACCTTATGGGGACCCTCTTATCAGAGAAAAAGTTCAAAAGGTCCCATATTGACAACTGTCTGGAGGACCTGACTTGACTTTTTAACATCAGAAAGAGTCTATGAGGACATCATGTAGCTTTTAGACCTTCTGGGACCCTCTGAGGAGAAAAAAAGTTCAAAAGGTCCCATATGGACCACTGTCTGGAGGTCCTGACTTGACTTTTTAACATCAAAACGAGTCTATGAGGACATCATGTAGCTTTTAGACCTTCTGGGGACCCTCTGAGGAGAAAAAAAGTTCAAAAGGTCCCATATGGACCACTGTCTGGAGGTCCTGACTTTACTTTTTAACATCAGAAAGAGTCTATGAGGACATCATGTACCTTTTAGACCTTCTGGGGACCCTCTTATCAGAAAAAAAGTTCAAAAGGTCCCATATGGACCACTGTTTGGAGGACCTGACTTGAATTTTTAACATCAGAAAGAGTCTATAAGGACATCATGTAGCTTTTAGACCTTCTGGGGACCCTCTGAGGAGAAAAAAAGTTCAAAAGGTCCCATATGGACTACTGTAAGAAGGACTTGACTTGACCTTTTAACATCAGAAAGAGTATATGAGGACATCATGTAGCTTTTAGACCTTCTGGGGACCCTCTGAGGAGAAAAAAAGTTCAAAAGGTCCTATATGGACCAATGTCTGGAGGACCTGACTTGACTTTTTAACATCAGAAAGAGTCTATGAGGACATCATGTAGCTTTTAGACCTTCTAGGGACCCTCTGAGTAGAAAAAAAGTTCAAAAGGTCCCATATGGACCACTGTCTGGAGGTCCTGACTTGACTTTTTAAAATCAGAAAGAGTCTATGAGGACATCATGTAGCTTTTAGACCTTCTGGGGACCCTCTGAGTAGAAAAAAAGTTCAAAAGGTCCCATATGGACCACTGTCTGGAGGTCCTGACTTGACTTTTTAACATCAGAAAGAGTCTATGTGGACATCAGGTAGATTTTAGACCTTCTGGGGACCCTTCGAGCAGAAAAAAAGTTCAAAAGGTCCCATTTGGACCACTGTCTGGAGGTCCTGACTTGACTTTTTAACATCAGAAAGAGTCTATTAGGACATCAGGTAGCTTTTAGAACTTCTGGGGACCCTCTGAGCAGAAAAAAAGTTCAAAAGGTCCCATATGGACCAATGTCTGGAGGACCTGACTTGACTTTTTAACATCAGAAAGAGTCTATGAGGACATCATGTAGCTTTTAGACCTTCTGGGGACCCTCTGAGCAGAAAAAAAGTTCAAAAGGTCCCATATGGACCACTGTCTGGAGGTCCTGACTTGACTTTTTAACATCAAAACGAGTCTATGAGGACATCATGTAGCTTTTAGACCTTCTGAGGACCCTCTGAGGAGAAAAAAAGTTCAAAAGGTCCCATATGGACCACTGTCTGGAGGTCCTGACTTTACTTTTTAACATCAGAAAGAGTCTATGAGGACATCATGTAGCTTTTAGACCTTCTGGGGACCCTCTGAGCAGAAAAAAGTTCAAAAGGTCCCATATGGACCCCTGTCTGGAGGTCCTGACTTGACTTTTTAACATCAAAACGAGTCTATGAGGACATCATGTAGCTTTTAGACCTTCTGAGGACCCTCTGAGGAGAAAAAAAAGTTCAAAAGGTCCCATATGGACCACTGTCTGGAGGTCCTGACTTTACTTTTTAACATCAGAAAGAGTCTATAAGGACATCATGTAGCTTTTAGACCTTCTGGGGACCCTCTGAGGAGAAAAAAAGTTCAAAAGGTCCCATATGGACTACTGTAAGAAGGACTTGACTTGACCTTTTAACATCAGAAAGAGTATATGAGGACATCATGTAGCTTTTAGACCTTCTGGGGACCCTCTGAGGAGAAAAAAAGTTCAAAAGGTCCTATATGGACCAATGTCTGGAGGACCTGACTTGACTTTTTAACATCAGAAAGAGTCTATGAGGACATCATGTAGCTTTTAGACCTTCTAGGGACCCTCTGAGTAGAAAAAAAGTTCAAAAGGTCCCATATGGACCACTGTCTGGAGGTCCTGACTTGACTTTTTAAAATCAGAAAGAGTCTATGAGGACATCATGTAGCTTTTAGACCTTCTAGGGACCCTCTGAGTAGAAAAAAAGTTCAAAAGGTCCCATATGGACCACTGTCTGGAGGTCCTGACTTGACTTTTTAACATCAGAAAGAGTCTATGTGGACATCAGGTAGATTTTAGACCTTCTGGGGACCCTTCGAGCAGAAAAAAAGTTCAAAAGGTCCCATTTGGACCACTGTCTGGAATTCCTGACTTGACTTTTTAACATCAGAAAGAGTCTATTAGGACATCAGGTAGCTTTTAGAACTTCTGGGGACCCTCTGAGTAGAAAAAAAGTTCAAAAGGTCCCATATGGACCAATGTCTGGAGGACCTGACTTGACTTTTTAACATCAGAAAGAGTCTATGAGGACATCATGTAGCTTTTAGACCTTCTGGGGACCCTCTGAGCAGAAAAAAAGTTCAAAAGGTCCCATATGGACCACTGTCTGGAGGACCTGACTTGACCTTTTAACATCAGAAAGAGTCTATGAGGACATCATGTAGCTTTTAGACCTTCTGGGGACCCTCTGAGCAGAAAAAAAGTTCAAAAGGTCCCATATGGACCACTGTCTGGAGGACCTGACTTGACTTTTTAACATCAGAAAGAGTCTATGAGGACATCATGTAGCTTTTAGACCTTCTGGGGACCCTCTGAGCAGAAAAAAAGTTCAAAAGGTCCCATATGGACCACTGTTTGGAGGACCTGACTTGACTTTTTAACATCAGAAAGAGTCTATGAGGACATCCTGTAGCTTTTAGACCTTCTGGGGACCCTCTGAGGAGAATAAAAGTTCAAAAGGTCCCATATGGACTACTGTAAGAAGGACTTGACTTGAACTTTTAACATCAGAAAGAGTCTATGAGGACATCATGTACCTTTTAGACCTTCTGGGGACCCTCTGAGCAGAAAAAAAGTTCAAAAGGTCCCATAGACCACTGTCTGGAGGACCTGACTTGACTTTTTAACATCAGAAAGAGTCTATGAGGACATCATGTAGCTTTTAGACCTTCTGGGGACCCTCTCAGGAGAAAAAAGTTCAAAAGGTCCCATATGGACCACTGTCTGGAGGTCCTGACTTGACTTTTTAACATCAGAAATAGTCTATGAGGACATCATGTAGCTTTTAGACCTTTTGGGGACCCTCTGAGCAGAAAAAAAGTTCAAAAGGTTCCATATGGACCACTTTCTGGAGGACCTGACTTCACTTTTTAACATCACAAACAGTCTATGAGGACATCTTGTAGCTTTTAGACCTTCTGGGGACCCTCTGAGGAGAAAAAAAGTTCAAAAGGTCCCATATGGACCACTGTCTGGAAGTCCTGACTTGACTTTTTAACATCAGAAAGAGTCTATGAGGACATCATGTACCTTTTAGACCTTCTGGGGACCCTCTGAGCTGAAAAAAAGTTCAAAAGGTCCCATATGGACCACTGTCTGGAGTACCTGACTTGACTTTTTAACATTAGAAAGAGTCTGAGAGGACATCATGTAGCTTTTAGACCGTCTGGGGACCCTCTGAGGAGAAAAAAAGTTCAAAAGGTCCTATATGGACCAATGTCTGGATGACCTGACTTGACTTTTTAACATCAGAAAGAGTCTATGAGGACATCATGTAGCTTTTAGACCTTCTGGATACCCTCTTATCAGAAAAAAAGTTCAAAAGGTCCCATATGGACCACTGTTTGGAGGACCTGACTTGACTTTTTAACATCAGAAAGAGTCTATAAGGACATCATGTAGCTTTTAGACATTCTGGGGACCCTCTGAGGAGAAAAAAAGTTCAAAAGGTCCCATATGGACTACTGTAAGAAGGACTTGACTTGAACTTTTAACATCAGAAAGAGTCTATGAGGACATCATGTACCTTTTAGACCTTCTTGGAACCCTCTGAGCAGAAAAAAAGTTCAAAAGGTCCCATATGGACCACTGTCTTGAGGACCTGACTTGACTTTTTAACATCAGAAAGAGTCTATGAGGACATCATGTAGCTTTTAAACCTCCTGGGGACCCTCTGAGCAGAAAAAAAGTTCAAAAGGTCCCATATGGACCACTGTCTGGAGGACCTGACTTGACTTTTTAACATCAGAAAGATTCTATGAGGACATCAGGTAGCTTTTAGACCTTCTGGGGACCCTCTTATCAGAAAAAAGTTCAAAAGGTCCCATATGGACTACTGTCTGGAGGTCCTGACTTGACTTTTTAACATCAGAAAGAGTCTATGAGGACATCAGGTAGCTTTTAGACCTTCTGGGAACCCTCTAAGCAGAAAAAAAGTTCAAAATGTCCCATATGGACCACTGTCTGGAGGTCCTGACTTCACTTTTTAACATCAGAAAGAGTCTATGAGGACATCATGTAGCTTTTAGACCTTCTGGGGACCCTTTTATCAGAAAAAAGTTCAAAAGGTCACATATGGACCACTGTCTGGAGGACCTGACTTGACTTTTTAACATCAGAAAGAGTCTATGAGGACATCATGTAGCTTTTAGACCTTCTGGGGACCCTCTGAGGAGAAAAAAAGTTCAAAAGGTCCCATATGGACCACTGTCTGGAGGACCTGACTTGACTTTTTAACATCAGAAAGAGTCTATGTGGACATCAGGTAGATTTTAGACCTTCTGGGGACTCTTCGAGCAGAAAAAAAGTTCAAAAGGTCCCATTTGGACCACTGTCTGGAGGTCCTGACTTGACTTTTTAACATCAGAAAGAGTCTATGAGGACATCAGGTAGCTTTTAGAACTTCTGGGGACCCTCTGAGCAGAAAAAAAGTTCAAAAGGTCCCATATGGACCACTTGTCTGGAGGTCCTGACTTGACTTTTTAACATCAGAAAGAGTCTATGAGGACATCATGTACCTTTTAGAACTTCTGGGGACCCTCTGAGCAGAAAAAAAGTTCAAAAGGTCCCATATGGACCACTGTCTGGAGGACCTGACTTGACTTTTTAACATCAGAAAGAGTCTATGAGGACATCATGTAGCTTTTAGACCGTGTGGGTACCCTCTGAGGAGAAAAAAAGTTAAAAAAAATTCCCATATGGATTACTGTTTGGAGGTCTTGACTTGACTTTTTCACATCAGAAAGAGTATGTGGACATCAGGTAGCTTTTAGACCTTCTCTGGACCCTCTGAGCAGAAAAAAAGTTCAAAAGGTCCCATATGGATTACTGTATGGTGGACTTGACTTGAATTTTTAACATCAGAAAGAGTCTTTGAGGACATCATGTAGCTTTCAGACGTTCTGGGGACCCTCTGAGCAGAAAAAAGATCAAAAGCTCCCATATGGACTACTGTCTGGCGGACTTTGACGACTTTTTAACATCAGAAAGAGTCTATGAGGTCATCATGTAGCTTTTAGGCAATGTAATGAAACGCATTAGTTCTTAAATGCATTGCAATGCAACAGAGTGCATATTACTTTTAAATTTTATTCTTCCATGCAAAACGCTTGTGCAATGCAACAGCACGCTGTTGCAATGTAATGAAACATAGTTCTTAAATGCATTGCAATGCAACAGAGTGCATATTACTTTTAAATGTTATTCTTCCATGCAAAACGCTTGTGCAATGAAACAGCACGCTGTTGCAATGTAATGAAACGCTTGTTCAATGCAACAGCACGCTGTTGCAATGTAATGAAACGCATTACTTCTTAAATGCATTGCAATGCAACAGAGTGCATATTACTTTTAAATGTTATTCTTCCATGCAAAACGCTTGTGCAATGCAACAGCACGCTGTTGCAATAAATGAAACGCATTAGTTCTTAAATGCATTGCAATGCAACAGAGTGCATATTAGTTTTAAATGTTATTCTTCCATGCAAAACGCTTGTGCAATGTACAGAGACGCATTAGTTCTTGAATGCATTGCAATGTAACAGAGTGCATATTACTTTTAAATTATATTCTTCCATGCAAAACGCTTGTGCAATGCAACAGCACGCTGTTGCAATAGAATGAATCGCATTAGTTCTTGAATGCATTTGCAATGCAACAAAGTGCATACTACTTTTAAATGTTATTCTTCCATGCAAAACGCTTGTGCAATGCAACAGCACGCTGTTGCAATAGAATGAATCGCATTATTTCTTGAATGCATTTGCAATGCAACAAAGTGCATACTACTTTTAAATGTTATTCCATGCAAAACGCTTGTGCAATGCAACAGCACGCTGTTGCAAAGGAATGAAACGCATTAGTTCTTGAATTCATTTGCAATGCAACAATGTGCATATTACTTTTAAATGTTATTCTTTCATGCAAAACCCTTTTGTAATGCAACAGCACGCTGCATTGCACATCTCTTCGTTGAACAATGGAAATAGTTAGTTATTGCATGCATTGGAAAGCGACAGCTTTGTGATGTGTTCTCGTGAGTACACAAATTAATGAGCTGTATGCAATGCGGAAAACAATATGCTGTGAGTTGTCTTTTCAACAGCTGATGCAATGATTTTCCTTCATACACAAATGATTATGTTTAGTTTGTTCATTGCACAAAGGAATAAGTTAGACCTTTTATGCAATGGAATGAAACAACAAAAATGTTATTAAAACAGCAGATTGCATTGCCCATCTCTTTAATGCACTACGGAATGAGCTAGTTCTTGAATGCATTGCAATGCAATAAAGTGCATATATTGCTTATAGGTCATTCTTCGATGCTTTTCGTTGGTATTCTTCGTTACGCTTGATCGTATGTGCAATGCAATGCAACAGCAGATTGCATTGCAGATCTCTTAATGCACTACGGAATGAGTTATTTCTTGAACGCATTGCAATGCAAAAAAAGTGCATATCACTTATATGTCATTCCAACGCTTTATCATACGTGCAATGCAACAGCAGTTTTTTTAAGCGTTAGTTTTTTTCATTGCACAAAGGAATAAGTTAGTCCTTTTACGCAATAGAATGAAACAACAAAACGTTTTTAAAACAGCAGATTGCGTTGCCCATCTCTTTAATGCACTACAAAAAGAGTTAGTTCTTGAGTGCATTGCAAAAAAAGTGCATATTGCTTATGCACAACGCTTTAACTTATGTGCAATGCAATTCAATATATTCAATGCACTACTGAATGAGTTAGTTCTTGAATGCTTTGCAATCCAAAAAAGTGCATATCGCTTATATGTTATTCTACTGCTTTATCATATGTGCAATGCAAAAGCAGTTTTTAAGCGTTAGTTTTTTTCATTGCACAAAGGAATAAGTTAGTCCTTTTATGCAATGGAATGAAACAACAAAAATGTTATTAAAACAACAGATTACATTGACCATGTCTTTAATGCACTACAAAATGAGTTAGTTCTTGAATGCATTGCAATTCAACAATGCCTTTTGACTTTTTAACATCAGAAAGAGTCTATGAGGACATCATGTAGCTTTTAGACCTTCTGGAGACCCTCTGAGTAGAAAAAAGTTCAAAAGGTCCCATATGGACTACTGTCTGGAGGACCTGACTTGACTTTTTAACATCAGAAAGAGTCTATGAGGACATCATGTAGCTTTTAGACATTCTGGGGACACTCTGAGGAGAAAAAAAGTTCAAAAGGTCCCATATGGACCACTGTCTGGAGGTCCTGACTTGACTTTTTAACATTAGAAAGAGTCTATGTGGACATCAGGTAGCTTTTAAATCTTCTGGTGACCCTCTGAAGAGAAAAAAAGTTCAAAAACTCCCATATGGATTACTGTATGGCGGATTTGACTTGACTTTTTAACATCAGAAAGTTTCTCTAAGGACATCATGTAGCTTTTAGACCTTCTAGGGACCCTCTAAGGAGAAAACAAATTCAAAAGGTCCCATATGGACCACTGTCTGGAGGACCTGACTTGACTTTTTAACATCAGAAAGAGTCTATGATGACATCATGTACCTTTTAGACCTTCTGGGGACCCTCTGAGCAGAAAAAAAGTTCAAAAGGTCCCATATGGACCACTGTCTGGAGGACCTGACTTGACTTTTTAACATCAGAAAGAGTCTATGAGGACATCATGTACCTTTTAGACCTTCTGGGGACCCTCTGAGCAGAAAAAAAGTTCAAAAGGTCCCATATGGACCACTGTCTGGAGGACCTGACTTGATTTTTTAACATCATAAAGAGTCTATGAGGACATCATGTAGCTTTTAGACCTTCTGGGGACCCTCTGAGCAGAAAAAAAGTTCAAAAGGTTCCATATGGACCACTTTCTGGAGGACCTGACTTCACTTTTTAACATCACAAACAGTCTATGAGGACATCTTGTAGCTTTTAGACCTTCTGGGGACCCTCTGAGGAGAAAAAAAGTTCAAAAGGTCCCATATGGACCACTGTCTGGAGGTCCTGACTTGACTTTTTAACATCAGAAAGAGTCTATGAGGACATCATGTAGCTTTTAGACCTTCTGGGGACCCTCTTATCAGAAAAAAAGTTCAAAAGGTCCCATATGGACCACTGTCTGGAGGACCTGACTTGACTTTTTAACATCAGAAAGAGTCTATGAGGACATCATGTAGCTTTTAGACCTTCTGGGGACCCTCTGAGCAGAAAAAAAGTTCAAAAGGTTCCATATGGACCACTTTCTGGAGGACCTGACTTCACTTTTTAACCTCACAAACAGTCTATGAGGACATCTTGTAGCTTTTAGACCTTCTGGGGACCCTCTGAGGAGAAAAAAAGTTCAAAAGGTCCCATATGGACCACTGTCTGGAGGTCCTGACTTGACTTTTTAACATCAGAAAGAGTCTATGAGGACATCATGTAGCTTTTAGACCTTCTGGGGACCCTCTTATCAGAAAAAAAGTTCAAAAGGTCCCATATGGACCACTGTTTGGAGGACCTGACTTGACTTTTTAACATCAGAAAGAGTCTATAAGGACATCATGTAGCTTTTAGACCTTCTGGGGACCCTCTGAGGAGAAAAAAAGTTCAAAAGGTCCCATATGGACTACTGTAAGAAGGACTTGACTTGAACTTTTAACATCAGAAAGAGTCTATGAGGACATCATGTAGCTTTTGTACCTTCTAGGGACCCTCTGAGTAGAAAAAAAGTTCAAAAGGTCCTATATGGACCACTGTCTGGAGGTCCTGACTTGACTTTTCAGCATCAGAAAGAGTCTATTAGGACATTATGGAGCTTTTAGACCTTCTGGGGACCCTCTGAGCAGAAAAAAAGTTCAAAATGTCTCATATGGACCACTGTCTGGAGGTCCTGACTTGACTTTTTAACATCCGAAAGAGTCTATGAGGACATCATGTAGCTTTTAGACCTTCTGGGGACCCTCTGAGGAGAAAAAAAGTTCAAAAGGTCCCATATGGACCACTGTCTGGAGGTCCTGACTTGACTTTTTAACATCAGAAAGAGTCTATGAGGACATCAGGTAGCTTTTAGAACTTCTGGGGACCCTCTGAGCAGAAAAAAAGTTCAAAAGGTCCCATATGTACCAATGTCTGGAGGACCTGACTTGACTTTTTAACATCAGAAAGAGTCTATGAGGACATCATGTAGCTTTTAGACCTTCTGGGGACCCTCTTATCAGAAAAAAAGTTCAAAAGGTCCCATATGGACCACTGTCTGGAGGACCTGACTTGACTTTTTAACATCAGAAAGAGTCTATGAGGACATCATGTAGCTTTTAGACCTTCTGGGGACCCTCTGAGGAGAAAAAAAGTTCAAAAAGTCCCATATGGACAACTGTCTGGAGGTCCTGACGACTTTTTAACATCAAAAAGAGTCTATGAGGACATCATGTAGCTTTTAGACCTTCTGGGGACCCTCTGAGGAGAAAAAAAGTTCAAAAGGTCCCATATGGACCACTGTCTGGAGGACCTGAATTGACTTTTTAACATCAGAAAGAGTCTATGAGGATATCATGTAGCTTTTAGACCTTCTGGGGACCCTCTTATCAGAAAAAAAGTTCAATAGGTCCCATATGGACCACTGTCTGGAGGACCTGACTTGACTTTTTAACATCAGAAAGAGTCTATAAGGACATCATGTAGCTTTTAGACCTTCTGGGGACCCTCTGAGGAGAAAAAAAGTTCAAAAGGTCCCATATGGACTACTGTAAGGCGGACTTGACTTGACTTTTAACATCAGAAAGAGTCTATGAGGACATCATGTAGCTTTTAGACCTTCTAGGGACCCTCTGAGTAGAAAAAAAGTTCAAAAGGTCCTATATGGACCAATGTCTGGAGGACCTGACTTGACTTTTTAACATCAGAAAGAGTCTATGAGGACATCATGTAGCTTTTAGACCTTCTGGGGACCCTCTTATCAGAAAAAAATTTCAAAAGGTCCCATATGGACCACTGTCTGGACGACCTGACTTAACTTTTTAACATCAGAAATAGTCTATGAGGACATCATGTAGCTTTTAACCTTCTGGGGACCCTCTCAGGAGAAAAAAAGTTCAAAAGGTCCCATATGGACCACTGTCTGGAGGTCCGGACTTGACTTTTTAACATCAGAAATAGTCTATGAGGACATCATGTAGCTTTTAGACCTTCTGGGGACCCTCTGAGCAGAAAAAAAGTTCAAAATGTTCCATATGGACCACTTTCTGGAGGACCTGACTTCACTTTTTAACATCACAAACAGTCTATGAGGACATCTTGTAGCTTTTAGACCTTCTGGGGACCCTCTGAGGAGAAAAAAAGTTCAAAAGGTCCCATATGGACCACTGTCTGGAGGTCCTGACTTGACTTTTTAACATCAGAAAGAGTCTATGAGGACATCATGTAGCTTTTAGACCTTCTGGGGACCCTCTTATCAGAAAAAAAGTTCAAAAGGTCCCATATGGACCACTGCTTGGAGGACCTGACTTGACTTTTTATCATCAGAAAGAGTCTATGAGGACATCATGTAGCTTTTAGAACTTTTAGGGACCCTCTGAGGAGAAAAAAGTTCAAAAGGTCCCATATGGACCACTGTGTGGAGGTCCTGACTTGACTTTTTAACATCAGAAAGAGTCTATGAGGACATCATGTAGCTTTTAAACCTCCTGGGGACCCTCTGAGCAGAAAAAAAGGTCAAAAGGTCCCATATGGACCACTGTCTGGAGGACCTGACTTGACTTTTTAACATCAGAAAGATTCTATGAGGACATCATGTAGCTTTTAGACCTTCTGGGGACCCTCTTATCAGAAAAAAGTTCAAAAGGTCCCATATGGACTACTGTCTGGAGGTCCTGACTTGACTTTTTAACATCAGAAAGAGTCTATGAGGACATCAGGTAGCTTTTAGACCTTCTGGGAACCCTCTAAGCAGAAAAAAAGTTCAAAAGGTCCCATATGGACCACTGTCTGGAGGTCCTGATTTCACTTTTTAACATCAGAAAGAGTCTATGAGGACATCATGTAGCTTTTAGACCTTCTGGGGACCCTCTTATCAGAAAAAAGTTCAAAAGGTCACATATGACCACTGTCTGGAGGACCTGACTTGACTTTTTAACATCAGAAAGAGTCTATGAGGACATCATGTAGCTTTTAGACCTTCTGGGCACCCTCTGAGGAGAAAAAAAGTTAAAAAGGTCCCATATGGACCACTGCCTGGAGGACCTGACTTGACTTTTTAACATCAGAAAGAGTCTATAAGGACATCATGTAGCATTTAGAGCTTCTGGGGACCCTTTGAGGAGACAAAAAGTTCAAAAGGTCCCATATGGACCACTGTCTGGAGGTCCTAACTTGAGTTTTTAAAATCAAAACGAGTGTATGAGGACATCATGTAGCTTTTAGACCTTCTGGGGACCATCTGAGCAGAAAAAAAGTTCAAAAGGTCCCATATGGACCACTGTCTGGAGGACCTGACTTGACTTTTAACATCAGAAAGAGTCTAGAGGACATCATGTAGCTTTTAGACCTTCTGGGGACCCTCTTATCAGAGAAAAAGTTCAAAAGGTCCCATATGGACAACTGTCTGGAGGACCTGACTTGACTTTTTAACATCAGAAAGAGTCTATGAGGACATCATGTAGCTTTTAGACCTTCTGGGACCCTCTGAGTAGAAAAAAAGTTCAAAAGGTCCCATATGGACCACTGTCTGGAGGTCCTGACTTGACTTTTTAACATCAAAATGAGTCTATGAGGACATCATGTAGCTTTTAGACCTTCTGGGGACCCTCTGAGGAGAAAAAAAGTTCAAAAGGTCCCATTTGGACCACTGTCTGGAGGTCCTGACTTTACTTTTTAACATCAGAAAGAGTCTATGAGGACATCATGTACCTTTTAGACCTTCTGGGGACCCTCTTATCAGAAAAAAAGTTCAAAAGGTCCCATATGGACCACTGTTTGGAGGACCTGACTTGACTTTTTAACATCAGAAAGAGTCTATAAGGACATCATGTAGCTTTTAGACCTTCCTGGGACCCTCTGAGGAGAAAAAAAGTTCAAAAGGTCCCATATGGACTACTGTAAGAAGGACTTGACTTGACCTTTTAACATCAGAAAGAGTATATGAGGACATCATGTAGCTTTTAGACCTTCTGGGGACCCTCTGAGGAGAAAAAAAGTTCAAAAGGTCCTATATGGACCAATGTCTGGAGGACCTGACTTGACTTTTTAACATCAGAAAGAGTCTATGAGGACATCATGTAGCTTTTAGACCTTCTAGGGACCCTCTGAGTAGAAAAAAATTTCAAAAGGTCCCATATGGACCACTGTCTGGAGGTCCTGACTTGACTTTTTAAAATCAGAAAGAGTCTATGAGGACATCATGTAGCTTTTAGACCTTCTAGGGACCCTCTGAGTAGAAAAAAAGTTCAAAAGGTCCCATATGGACCACTGTCTGGAGGTCCTGACTTGACTTTTTAACATCAGAAAGAGTCTATGTGGACATCAGGTAGATTTTAGACCTTCTGGGGACCCTTCGAGCAGAAAAAAAGTTCAAAAGGTCCCATTTGGACCACTGTCTGGAGGTCCTGACTTGACTTTTTAACATCAGAAAGAGTCTATTAGGACATCAGGTAGCTTTTAGAACTTCTGGGGACCCTCTGAGCAGAAAAAAAGTTCAAAAGGTCCCATATGGACCAATGTCTGGAGGACCTGACTTGACTTTTTAACATCAGAAAGAGTCTATGAGGACATCATGTAGCTTTTAGACCTTCTGGGGACCCTCTGAGCAGAAAAAAAGTTCAAAAGGTCCCATATGGACCACTGTCTGGAGGTCCTGACTTGACTTTTTAACATCAAAACGAGTCTATGAGGACATCATGTAGATTTTAGACCTTCTGGGGACCCTCTGAGGAGAAAAAAAGTTCAAAAGGTCCCATATGGACCACTGTCTGGAGGTCCTGACTTTACTTTTTAACATCAGAAAGAGTCTATGAGGACATCATGTACCTTTTAGACCTTCTGGGGACCCTCTTATCAGAAAAAAAGTTCAAAAGGTCCCATATGGACCACTGTTTGGAGGACCTGACTTGACTTTTTAACATCAGAAAGAGTCTATAAGGACATCATGTAGCTTTTAGACCTTCTGGGGACCCTCTGAGGAGAAAAAAAGTTCCAAATGTCCCATATGGACTACTGTAAGAAGGACTTGACTTGACCTTTTAACATCAGAAAGAGTATATGAGGACATCATGTAGCTTTTAGACCTTCTGGGGACCCTCTGAGGAGAAAAAAAGTTCAAAAGGTCCTATATGGACCAATGTCTGGAGGACCTGACTTGACTTTTTAACATCAGAAAGAGTCTATGAGGACATCATGTAGCTTTTAGACCTTCTAGGGACCCTCTGAGTAGAAAAAAAGTTCAAAAGGTCCCATATGGACCACTGTCTGGAGGTCCTGACTTGACTTTTTAAAATCAGAAAGAGTCTATGAGGACATCATGTAGCTTTTAGACCTTCTAGGGACCCTCTGAGTAGAAAAAAAGTTCAAAAGGTCCCATATGGACCACTGTCTGGAGGTCCTGACTTGACTTTTTAACATCAGAAAGAGTCTATGTGGACATCAGGTAGATTTTAGACCTTCTGGGGACCCTTCGAGCAGAAAAAAAGTTCAAAAGGTCCCATTTGGACCACTGTCTGGAGGTCCTGACTTGACTTTTTAACATCAAAATGAGTCTATGAGGACATCATGTAGCTTTTAGACCTTCTGGGGACCCTCTGAGGAGAAAAAAAGTTCAAAAGGTCCCATATGGACCACTGTCTGGAGGACCTGACTTGACTTTTTAACATCAGAAAGAGTCTATGAGGACATCATGTAGCTTTTAGACCTTCTGGGGACCCTCTGAGGAGAAAAAAAGTTCAAAAAGTCCCATATGGACAACTGTCTGGAGGTCCTGACGACTTTTTAACATCAAAAAGAGTCTATGAGGACATCATGTAGCTTTTAGACCTTCTGGGGACCCTCTGAGGAGAAAAAAAGTTCAAAAGGTCCCATATGGACCACTGTCTGGAGGACCTGAATTGACTTTTTAACATCAGAAAGAGTCTATGAGGATATCATGTAGCTTTTAGACCTTCTGGGGACCCTCTTATCAGAAAAAAAGTTCAATAGGTCCCATATGGACCACTGTCTGGAGGACCTGACTTGACTTTTTAACATCAGAAAGAGTCTATAAGGACATCATGTAGCTTTTAGACCTTCTGGGGACCCTCTGAGGAGAAAAAAAGTTCAAAAGGTCCCATATGGACTACTGTAAGGCGGACTTGACTTGACTTTTAACATCAGAAAGAGTCTATGAGGACATCATGTAGCTTTTAGACCTTCTAGGGACCCTCTGAGTAGAAAAAAAGTTCAAAAGGTCCTATATGGACCAATGTCTGGAGGACCTGACTTGACTTTTTAACATCAGAAAGAGTCTATGAGGACATCATGTAGCTTTTAGACCTTCTGGGGACCCTCTTATCAGAAAAAAATTTCAAAAGGTCCCATATGGACCACTGTCTGGACGACCTGACTTAACTTTTTAACATCAGAAATAGTCTATGAGGACATCATGTAGCTTTTAACCTTCTGGGGACCCTCTCAGGAGAAAAAAAGTTCAAAAGGTCCCATATGGACCACTGTCTGGAGGTCCGGACTTGACTTTTTAACATCAGAAATAGTCTATGAGGACATCATGTAGCTTTTAGACCTTCTGGGGACCCTCTGAGCAGAAAAAAAGTTCAAAAAGTTCCATATGGACCACTTTCTGGAGGACCTGACTTCACTTTTTAACATCACAAACAGTCTATGAGGACATCTTGTAGCTTTTAGACCTTCTGGGGACCCTCTGAGGAGAAAAAAAGTTCAAAAGGTCCCATATGGACCACTGTCTGGAGGTCCTGACTTGACTTTTTAACATCAGAAAGAGTCTATGAGGACATCATGTAGCTTTTAGACCTTCTGGGGACCCTCTTATCAGAAAAAAAGTTCAAAAGGTCCCATATGGACCACTGCTTGGAGGACCTGACTTGACTTTTTATCATCAGAAAGAGTCTATGAGGACATCATGTAGCTTTTAGAACTTTTAGGGACCCTCTGAGGAGAAAAAAGTTCAAAAGGTCCCATATGGACCACTGTGTGGAGGTCCTGACTTGACTTTTTAACATCAGAAAGAGTCTATGAGGACATCATGTAGCTTTTAAACCTCCTGGGGACCCTCTGAGCAGAAAAAAAGGTCAAAAGGTCCCATATGGACCACTGTCTGGAGGACCTGACTTGACTTTTTAACATCAGAAAGATTCTATGAGGACATCATGTAGCTTTTAGACCTTCTGGGGACCCTCTTATCAGAAAAAAGTTCAAAAGGTCCCATATGGACTACTGTCTGGAGGTCCTGACTTGACTTTTTAACATCAGAAAGAGTCTATGAGGACATCAGGTAGCTTTTAGACCTTCTGGGAACCCTCTAAGCAGAAAAAAAGTTCAAAAGGTCCCATATGGACCACTGTCTGGAGGTCCTGATTTCACTTTTTAACATCAGAAAGAGTCTATGAGGACATCATGTAGCTTTTAGACCTTCTGGGGACCCTCTTATCAGAAAAAAGTTCAAAAGGTCACATATGACCACTGTCTGGAGGACCTGACTTGACTTTTTAACATCAGAAAGAGTCTATGAGGACATCATGTAGCTTTTAGACCTTCTGGGCACCCTCTGAGGAGAAAAAAAGTTAAAAAGGTCCCATATGGACCACTGCCTGGAGGACCTGACTTGACTTTTTAACATCAGAAAGAGTCTATAAGGACATCATGTAGCATTTAGAGCTTCTGGGGACCCTTTGAGGAGACAAAAAGTTCAAAAGGTCCCATATGGACCACTGTCTGGAGGTCCTAACTTGAGTTTTTAAAATCAAAACGAGTGTATGAGGACATCATGTAGCTTTTAGACCTTCTGGGGACCATCTGAGCAGAAAAAAAGTTCAAAAGGTCCCATATGGACCACTGTCTGGAGGACCTGACTTGACTTTTAACATCAGAAAGAGTCTAGAGGACATCATGTAGCTTTTAGACCTTCTGGGGACCCTCTTATCAGAGAAAAAGTTCAAAAGGTCCCATATGGACAACTGTCTGGAGGACCTGACTTGACTTTTTAACATCAGAAAGAGTCTATGAGGACATCATGTAGCTTTTAGACCTTCTGGGACCCTCTGAGTAGAAAAAAAGTTCAAAAGGTCCCATATGGACCACTGTCTGGAGGTCCTGACTTGACTTTTTAACATCAAAATGAGTCTATGAGGACATCATGTAGCTTTTAGACCTTCTGGGGACCCTCTGAGGAGAAAAAAAGTTCAAAAGGTCCCATTTGGACCACTGTCTGGAGGTCCTGACTTTACTTTTTAACATCAGAAAGAGTCTATGAGGACATCATGTACCTTTTAGACCTTCTGGGGACCCTCTTATCAGAAAAAAAGTTCAAAAGGTCCCATATGGACCACTGTTTGGAGGACCTGACTTGACTTTTTAACATCAGAAAGAGTCTATAAGGACATCATGTAGCTTTTAGACCTTCCTGGGACCCTCTGAGGAGAAAAAAAGTTCAAAAGGTCCCATATGGACTACTGTAAGAAGGACTTGACTTGACCTTTTAACATCAGAAAGAGTATATGAGGACATCATGTAGCTTTTAGACCTTCTGGGGACCCTCTGAGGAGAAAAAAAGTTCAAAAGGTCCTATATGGACCAATGTCTGGAGGACCTGACTTGACTTTTTAACATCAGAAAGAGTCTATGAGGACATCATGTAGCTTTTAGACCTTCTAGGGACCCTCTGAGTAGAAAAAAATTTCAAAAGGTCCCATATGGACCACTGTCTGGAGGTCCTGACTTGACTTTTTAAAATCAGAAAGAGTCTATGAGGACATCATGTAGCTTTTAGACCTTCTAGGGACCCTCTGAGTAGAAAAAAAGTTCAAAAGGTCCCATATGGACCACTGTCTGGAGGTCCTGACTTGACTTTATAACATCAGAAAGAGTCTATGTGGACATCAGGTAGATTTTAGACCTTCTGGGGACCCTTCGAGCAGAAAAAAAGTTCAAAAGGTCCCATTTGGACCACTGTCTGGAGGTCCTGACTTGACTTTTTAACATCAGAAAGAGTCTATTAGGACATCAGGTAGCTTTTAGAACTTCTGGGGACCCTCTGAGCAGAAAAAAAGTTCAAAAGGTCCCATATGGACCAATGTCTGGAGGACCTGACTTGACTTTTTAACATCAGAAAGAGTCTATGAGGACATCATGTAGCTTTTAGACCTTCTGGGGACCCTCTGAGCAGAAAAAAAGTTCAAAAGGTCCCATATGGACCACTGTCTGGAGGTCCTGACTTGACTTTTTAACATCAAAACGAGTCTA
Organism: Gila orcuttii; assembly: GCA_026230005.1. Classification (NCBI taxonomy): domain Eukaryota; kingdom Metazoa; phylum Chordata; class Actinopteri; order Cypriniformes; family Leuciscidae; genus Gila; species Gila orcuttii. Next base: position 35,729,787 of record JAPDVR010000005.1, on the reverse strand, counting down.
TGAGGACATCATGTAGATTTTAGACCTTCTGGGGACCCTCTGAGGAGAAAAAAAGTTCAAAAGGTCCCATATGGACCACTGTCTGGAGGTCCTGACTTTACTTTTTAACATCAGAAAGAGTCTATGAGGACATCATGTACCTTTTAGACCTTCTGGGGACCCTCTTATCAGAAAAAAAGTTCAAAAGGTCCCATATGGACCACTGTTTGGAGGACCTGACTTGACTTTTTAACATCAGAAAGAGTCTATAAGGACATCATGTAGCTTTTAGACCTTCTGGGGACCCTCTGAGGAGAAAAAAAGTTCCAAATGTCCCATATGGACTACTGTAAGAAGGACTTGACTTGACCTTTTAACATCAGAAAGAGTATATGAGGACATCATGTAGCTTTTAGACCTTCTGGGGACCCTCTGAGGAGAAAAAAAGTTCAAAAGGTCCTATATGGACCAATGTCTGGAGGACCTGACTTGACTTTTTAACATCAGAAAGAGTCTATGAGGACATCATGTAGCTTTTAGACCTTCTAGGGACCCTCTGAGTAGAAAAAAAGTTCAAAAGGTCCCATATGGACCACTGTCTGGAGGTCCTGACTTGACTTTTTAAAATCAGAAAGAGTCTATGAGGACATCATGTAGCTTTTAGACCTTCTAGGGACCCTCTGAGTAGAAAAAAAGTTCAAAAGGTCCCATATGGACCACTGTCTGGAGGTCCTGACTTGACTTTTTAACATCAGAAAGAGTCTATGTGGACATCAGGTAGATTTTAGACCTTCTGGGGACCCTTCGAGCAGAAAAAAAGTTCAAAAGGTCCCATTTGGACCACTGTCTGGAGGTCCTGACTTGACTTTTTAACATCAGAAAGAGTCTATTAGGACATCAGGTAGCTTTTAGAACTTCTGGGGACCCTCTGAGCAGAAAAAAAGTTCAAAAGGTCCCATATGGACCAATGTCTGGAGGACCTGACTTGACTTTTTAACATCAGAAAGAGTCTATGAGGACATCATGTAGCTTTTAGACCTTCTGGGGACCCTCTGAGCAGAAAAAAAGTTCAAAAGGTCCCATATGGACCACTGTCTGGAGGTCCTGACTTTACTTTTTAACATCAGAAAGAGTCTATAAGGACATCATGTAGCTTTTAGACCTTCTGGGGACCCTCTGAGGAGAAAAAAAGTTCAAAAGGTCCCATATGGACTACTGTAAGAAGGACTTGACTTGACCTTTTAACATCAGAAAGAGTATATGAGGACATCATGTAGCTTTTAGACCTTCTGGGGACCCTCTGAGGAGAAAAAAAGTTCAAAAGGTCCTATATGGACCAATGTCTGGAGGACCTGACTTGACTTTTTAACATCAGAAAGAGTCTATGAGGACATCATGTAGCTTTTAGACTTTCTAGGGACCCTCTGAGTAGAAAAAAAGTTCAAAAGGTCCCATATGGACCACTGTCTGGAGGTCCTGACTTGACTTTTTAAAATCAGAAAGAGTCTATGAGGACATCATGTAGCTTTTAGACCTTCTAGGGACCCTCTGAGTAGAAAAAAAGTTCAAAAGGTCCCATATGGACCACTGTCTGGAGGTCCTGACTTGACTTTTTAACATCAGAAAGAGTCTATGTGGACATCAGGTAGATTTTAAACCTTCTGGGGACCCTTCGAGCAGAAAAAAAGTTCAAAAGGTCCCATTTGGACCACTGTCTGGAGGTCCTGACTTGACTTTTTAACATCAGAAAGAGTCTATTAGGACATCAGGTAGCTTTTAGAACTTCTGGGGACCCTCTGAGCAGAAAAAAAGTTCAAAAGGTCCCATATGGACCAATGTCTGGAGGACATGACTTGACTTTTTAACATCAGAAAGAGTCTATGAGGACATCATGTAGCTTTTAGACCTTCTGGGGACCCTCTGAGCAGAAAAAAAGTTCAAAAGGTCCCATATGGACCACTGTCTGGAGGACCTGACTTGACCTTTTAACATCAGAAAGAGTCTATGAGGACATCATGTAGCTTTTAGACCTTCTGGGGACCCTCTGAGCAGAAAAAAAGTTCAAAAGGTCCCATATGGACCACTGTCTGGAGGACCTGACTTGACTTTTTAACATCAGAAAGAGTCTATGAGGACATCATGTAGCTTTTAGACCTTCTGGGGACCCTCTGAGCAGAAAAAAAGTTCAAAAGGTCCCATATGGACCACTGTTTGGAGGACCTGACTTGACTTTTTAACATCAGAAAGAGTCTATGAGGACATCCTGTAGCTTTTAGACCTTCTGGGGACCCTCTGAGGAGAATAAAAGTTCAAAAGGTCCCATATGGACTACTGTAAGAAAGACTTGACTTGAACTTTTAACATCAGAAAGAGTCTATGAGGACATCATGTACCTTTTAGACCTTCTGGGGACCCTCTGAGCAGAAAAAAAGTTCAAAAGGTCCCATAGACCACTGTCTGGAGGACCTGACTTGACTTTTTAACATCAGAAAGAGTCTATGAGGACATCATGTAGCTTTTAGACCTTCTGGGGACCCTCTCAGGAGAAAAAAGTTCAAAAGGTCCCATATGGACCACTGTCTGGAGGTCCTGACTTGACTTTTTAACATCAGAAATAGTCTATGAGGACATCATGTAGCTTTTAGACCTTTTGGGGACCCTCTGAGCAGAAAAAAAGTTCAAAAGGTTCCATATGGACCACTTTCTGGAGGACCTGACTTCACTTTTTAACATCACAAACAGTCTATGAGGACATCTTGTAGCTTTTAGACCTTCTGGGGACCCTCTGAGGAGAAAAAAAGTTCAAAAGGTCCCATATGGACCACTGTCTGGAAGTCCTGACTTGACTTTTTAACATCAGAAAGAGTCTATGAGGACATCATGTACCTTTTAGACCTTCTGGGGACCCTCTGAGCTGAAAAAAAGTTCAAAAGGTCCCATATGGACCACTGTCTGGAGTACCTGACTTGACTTTTTAACATTAGAAAGAGTCTGTGAGGACATCATGTAGCTTTTAGACCGTCTGGGGACCCTCTGAGGAGAAAAAAAGTTCAAAAGGTCCTATATGGACCAATGTCTGGATGACCTGACTTGACTTTTTAACATCAGAAAGAGTCTATGAGGACATCATGTAGCTTTTAAACCTCCTGGGGACCCTCTGAGCAGAAAAAAAGTTCAAAAGGTCCCATATGGACCACTGTCTGGAGGACCTGACTTGACTTTTTAACATCAGAAAGATTCTATGAGGACATCAGGTAGCTTTTAGACCTTCTGGGGACCCTCTTATCAGAATAAAGTTCAAAAGGTCCCATATGGACTACTGTCTGGAGGTCCTGACTTGACTTTTTAACATCAGAAAGAGTCTATGAGGACATCAGGTAGCTTTTAGACCTTCTGGGAACCCTCTAAGCAGAAAAAAAGTTCAAAATGTCCCATATGGACCACTGTCTGGAGGTCCTGACTTCACTTTTTAACATCAGAAAGAGTCTATGAGGACATCATGTAGCTTTTAGACCTTCTGGGGACCCTTTTATCAGAAAAAAGTTCAAAAGGTCACATATGGACCACTGTCTGGAGGACCTGACTTGACTTTTTAACATCAGAAAGAGTCTATGAGGACATCATGTAGCTTTTAGACCTTCTGGGGACCCTCTGAGGAGAAAAAAGTTCAAAAGGTCCCATATGGACCACTGTCTGGAGGACCTGACTTGACTTTTTAACATCAGAAAGAGTCTATGTGGACATCAGGTAGATTTTAGACCTTCTGGGGACTCTTCGAGCAGAAAAAAAGTTCAAAAGGTCCCATTTGGACCACTGTCTGGAGGTCCTGACTTGACTTTTTAACATCAGAAAGAGTCTATGAGGACATCAGGTAGCTTTTAGAACTTCTGGGGACCCTCTGAACAGAAAAAAAGTTCAAAAGGTCCCATATGGACCACTGTCTGGAGGTCCTGACTTGACTTTTTAACATCAGAAAGAGTCTATGAGGACATCATGTACCTTTTAGAACTTCTGGGGACCCTCTGAGCAGAAAAAAAGTTCAAAAGGTCCCATATGGACCACTGTCTGGAGGACCTGACTTGACTTTTTAACATCAGAAAGAGTCTATGAGGACATCATGTAGCTTTTAGACCGTGTGGGTACCCTCTGAGGAGAAAAAAAGTTAAAAAAAACTCCCATATGGATTACTGTTTGGAGGTCTTGACTTGACTTTTTCACATCAGAAAGAGTATGTGGACATCAGGTAGCTTTTAGACCTTCTCTGGACCCTCTGAGCAGAAAAAAAGTTCAAAAGGTCCCATATGGATTACTGTATGGCGGACTTGACTTGAATTTTTAACATCAGAAAGAGTCTTTGAGGACATCATGTAGCTTTCAGACGTTCTGGGGACCCTCTGAGCAGAAAAAAGATCAAAAGCTCCCATATGGACTACTGTCTGGCGGACTTTGACGACTTTTTAACATCAGAAAGAGTCTATGAGGTCATCATGTAGCTTTTAGGCAATGTAATGAAACGCATTAGTTCTTAAATGCATTGCAATGCAACAGAGTGCATATTACTTTTAAATTTTATTCTTCCATGCAAAACGCTTGTGCAATGCAACAGCACGCTGTTGCAATGTAATGAAACATAGTTCTTAAATGCATTGCAATGCAACAGAGTGCATATTACTTTTAAATGTTATTCTTCCATGCAAAACGCTTGTGCAATGAAACAGCACGCTGTTGCAATGTAATGAAACGCTTGTTCAATGCAACAGCACGCTGTTGCAATGTAATGAAACGCATTACTTCTTAAATGCATTGCAATGCAACAGAGTGCATATTACTTTTAAATGTTATTCTTCCATGCAAAACGCTTGTGCAATGCAACAGCACGCTGTTGCAATAAATGAAACGCATTAGTTCTTAAATGCATTGCAATGCAACAGAGTGCATATTAGTTTTAAATGTTATTCTTCCATGCAAAACGCTTGTGCAATGTACAGAAACGCATTAGTTCTTGAATGCATTGCAATGTAACAGAGTGCATATTACTTTTAAATTATATTCTTCCATGCAAAACGCTTGTGCAATGCAACAGCACGCTGTTGCAATAGAATGAATCGCATTAGTTCTTGAATGCATTTGCAATGCAACAAAGTGCATACTACTTTTAAATGTTATTCTTCCATGCAAAACGCTTGTGCAATGCAACAGCACGCTGTTGCAATAGAATGAATCGCATTATTTCTTGAATGCATTTGCAATGCAACAAAGTGCATACTACTTTTAAATGTTATTCCATGCAAAACGCTTGTGCAATGCAACAGCACGCTGTTGCAAAGGAATGAAACGCATTAGTTCTTGAATTCATTTGCAATGCAACAATGTGCATATTACTTTTAAATGTTATTCTTTCATGCAAAACCCTTGTGTAATGCAACAGCACGCTGCATTGCACATCTCTTCGTTGAACAATGGAAATAGTTAGTTATTGCATGCATTGGAAAGCGACAGCTTTGTGATGTGTTCTCGTGAGTACACAAATTAATGAGCTGTATGCAATGCGGAAAACAATATGCTGTGAGTTGTCTTTTCAACAGCTGATGCAATGATTTTCCTTCATACACAAATGATTATGTTTAGTTTGTTCATTGCACAAAGGAATAAGTTAGACCTTTTATGCAATGGAATGAAACAACAAAAATGTTATTAAAACAGCAGATTGCATTGCCCATCTCTTTAATGCACTACGGAATGAGCTAGTTCTTGAATGCATTGCAATGCAATAAAGTGCATATATTGCTTATAGGTCATTCTTCGATGCTTTTCGTTGGTATTCTTCGTTACGCTTGATCGTATGTGCAATGCAATGCAACAGCAGATTGCATTGCAGATCTCTTAATGCACTACGGAATGAGTTATTTCTTGAACGCATTGCAATGCAAAAAAAGTGCATATCACTTATATGTCATTCCAACGCTTTATCATACGTGCAATGCAACAGCAGTTTTTTTAAGCGTTAGTTTTTTTCATTGCACAAAGGAATAAGTTAGTCCTTTTACGCAATAGAATGAAACAACAAAACGTTTTTAAAACAGCAGATTGCGTTGCCCATCTCTTTAATGCACTACAAAAAGAGTTAGTTCTTGAGTGCATTGCAAAAAAAGTGCATATTGCTTATGCACAACGCTTTAACTTATGTGCAATGCAATTCAATGCACTACTGAATGAGTTAGTTCTTGAATGCTTTGCAATCCAAAAAAGTGCATATCGCTTATATGTTATTCTACTGCTTTATCATATGTGCAATGCAAAAGCAGTTTTTAAGCGTTAGTTTTTTTCATTGTACAAAGGAATAAGTTAGTCCTTTTATGCAATGGAATGAAACAACAAAAATGTTATTAAAACAACAGATTACATTGACCATGTCTTTAATGCACTACAAAATGAGTTAGTTCTTGAATGCATTGCAATTCAACAATGCCTTTTGACTTTTTAACATCAGAAAGAGTCTATGAGGACATCATGTAGCTTTTAGACCTTCTGGAGACCCTCTGAGTAGAAAAAAGTTCAAAAGGTCCCATATGGACTACTGTCTGGAGGACCTGACTTGACTTTTTAACATCAGAAAGAGTCTATGAGGACATCATGTAGCTTTTAGACATTCTGGGGACACTCTGAGGAGAAAAAAAGTTCAAAAGGTCCCATATGGACCACTGTCTGGAGGTCCTGACTTAACTTTTTAACATTAGAAAGAGTCTATGTGGACATCAGGTAGCTTTTAAATCTTCTGGTGACCCTCTGAAGAGAAAAAAAGTTCAAAAACTCCCATATGGATTACTGTATGGCGGATTTGACTTGACTTTTTAAAATCAGAAAGTTTCTCTAAGGACATCATGTAGCTTTTAGACCTTCTAGGGACCCTCTAAGGAGAAAACAAATTCAAAAGGTCCCATATGGACCACTGTCTGGAGGACCTGACTTGACTTTTTAACATCAGAAAGAGTCTATGATGACATCATGTACCTTTTAGACCTTCTGGGGACCCTCTGAGCAGAAAAAAAGTTCAAAAGGTCCCATATGGACCACTGTCTGGAGGACCTGACTTGACTTTTTAACATCAGAAAGAGTCTATGAGGACATCATGTACCTTTTAGACCTTCTGGGGACCCTCTGAGCAGAAAAAAAGTTCAAAAGGTCCCATATGGACCACTGTCTGGAGGACCTGACTTGACTTTTTAACATCAGAAAGAGTCTATGAGGACATCATGTAGCTTTTAGACCTTCTGGGGACCCTCTGAGCAGAAAAAAAGTTCAAAAGGTCCCATATGGACCACTGTCTGGAGGACCTGACTTGACTTTTTAACATCAGAAAGAGTCTATGAGGACATCATGTAGCTTTTAGACCTTCTGGGGACCCTCTGAGGAGAAAAAAAGTTCAAAAGGTCCCATATGGACCACTGTCTGGAGGTCCTGACTTGACTTTTTAACATCAGAAAGAGTCTATGAGGACATCATGTAGCTTTTAGACCTTCTGGGGACCCTCTTATCAGAAAAAAAGTTCAAAAGGTCCCATATGGACCACTGTTTGGAGGACCTGACTTGACTTTTTAACATCAGAAAGAGTCTATAAGGACATCATGTAGCTTTTAGACCTTCTGGGGACCCTCTGAGGAGAAAAAAAGTTCAAAAGGTCCCATATGGACTACTGTAAGAAGGACTTGACTTGAACTTTTAACATCAGAAAGAGTCTATGAGGACATCATGTAGCTTTTGTACCTTCTAGGGACCCTCTGAGTAGAAAAAAAGTTCAAAAGGTCCTATATGGACCACTGTCTGGAGGTCCTGACTTGACTTTTCAGCATCAGAAAGAGTCTATTAGGACATTATGGAGCTTTTAGACCTTCTGGGGACCCTCTGAGCAGAAAAAAAGTTCAAAATGTCTCATATGGACCACTGTCTGGAGGTCCTGACTTGACTTTTTAACATCAGAAAGAGTCTATGAGGACATCATGTAGCTTTTAGACCTTCTGGGGACCCTCTGAGGAGAAAAAAAGTTCAAAAGGTCCCATATGGACCACTGTCTGGAGGTCCTGACTTGACTTTTTAACATCAGAAAGAGTCTATGAGGACATCAGGTAGCTTTTAGAACTTCTGGGGACCCTCTGAGCAGAAAAAAAGTTCAAAAAGTCCCATATGTACCAATGTCTGGAGGACCTGACTTGACTTTTTAACATCAGAAAGAGTCTATGAGGACATCATGTAGCTTTTAGACCTTCTGGGGACCCTCTTATCAGAAAAAAAGTTCAAAAGGTCCCATATGGACCACTGTCTGGAGGACCTGACTTGACTTTTTAACATCAGAAAGAGTCTATGAGGACATCATGTAGCTTTTAGACCTTCTGGAGACCCTCTGAGTAGAAAAAAAGTTCAAAAGGTCCCATATGGACCACTGTCTGGAGGTCCAAACTTGACTTTTTAACATCAGAAAGAGTCTACGAGGACATAATGTAGCTTTTAAACCTTCTGGGGACCCTCTGAGTAGAAAAAAAGTTCAAAAGGTCCCATATGGACCACTGTCTGGAGGACCTGACTTGACTTTTTAACATCAGAAAGAGTCTATGAGGACATCATGTAGCTTTTAGACCTTCTGGGGACCCTCTGAGGAGAAAAAAAGTTCAAAAAGTCCCATATGGACAACTGTCTGGAGGTCCTGACGACTTTTTAACATCAAAAAGAGTCTATGAGGACATCATGTAGCTTTTAGACCTTCTGGGGACCCTCTGAGGAGAAAAAAAGTTCAAAAGGTCCCATATGGACCACTGTCTGGAGGACCTGAATTGACTTTTTAACATCAGAAAGAGTCTATGAGGACATCATGTAGCTTTTAGACCTTCTGGGGACCCTCTTATCAGAAAAAAAGTACAATAGGTCCCATATGGACCACTGTCTGGAGGACCTGACTTGACTTTTTAAAATCAGAAAGAGTCTATAAGGACATCATGTAGCTTTTAGACCTTCTGGGGACCCTCTTATCAGAAAAAAATTTCAAAAGGTCCCATATGGACCACTGTCTGGACGTCCTGACTTAACTTTTTAACATTAGAAAGAGTCTATGTGGACATCAGGTAGCTTTTAAATCTTCTGGTGACCCTCTGAAGAGAAAAAAAGTTCAAAAACTCCCATATGGATTACTGTATGGCGGATTTGACTTGACTTTTTAAAATCAGAAAGTTTCTCTAAGGACATCATGTAGCTTTTAGACCTTCTAGGGACCCTCTAAGGAGAAAACAAATTCAAAAGGTCCCATATGGACCACTGTCTGGAGGACCTGACTTGACTTTTTAACATCAGAAAGAGTCTATGATGACATCATATACCTTTTAGACCTTCTGGGGACCCTCTGAGCAGAAAAAAAGTTCAAAAGGTCCCATATGGACCACTGTCTGGAGGACCTGACTTGACTTTTTAACATCAGAAAGAGTCTATGAGGACATCATGTACCTTTTAGACCTTCTGGGGACCCTCTGAGCAGAAAAAAAGTTCAAAAGGTCCCATATGGACCACTGTCTGGAGGACCTGACTTGACTTTTTAACATCAGAAAGAGTCTATGAGGACATCATGTAGCTTTTAGACCTTCTGGGGACCCTCTGAGCAGAAAAAAAGTTCAAAAGGTCCCATATGGACCACTGTCTGGAGGACCTGACTTGACTTTTTAACATCAGAAAGAGTCTATGAGGACATCATGTAGCTTTTAGACCTTCTGGGGACCCTCTGAGCAGAAAAAAAGTTCAAAAGGTTCCATATGGACCACTTTCTGGAGGACCTGACTTCACTTTTTAACATCACAAACAGTCTATGAGGACATCTTGTAGCTTTTAGACCTTCTGGGGACCCTCTGAGGAGAAAAAAAGTTCAAAAGGTCCCATATGGACCACTGTCTGGAGGTCCTGACTTGACTTTTTAACATCAGAAAGAGTCTATGAGGACATCATGTAGCTTTTAGACCTTCTGGGGACCCTCTTATCAGAAAAAAAGTTCAAAAGGTCCCATATGGACCACTGTTTGGAGGACCTGACTTGACTTTTTAACATCAGAAAGAGTCTATAAGGACATCATGTAGCTTTTAGACCTTCTGGGGACCCTCTGAGGAGAAAAAAAGTTCAAAAGGTCCCATATGGACTACTGTAAGAAGGACTTGACTTGAACTTTTAACATCAGAAAGAGTCTATGAGGACATCATGTAGCTTTTGTACCTTCTAGGGACCCTCTGAGTAGAAAAAAAGTTCAAAAGGTCCTATATGGACCACTGTCTGGAGGTCCTGACTTGACTTTTCAGCATCAGAAAGAGTCTATTAGGACATTATGGAGCTTTTAGACCTTCTGGGGACCCTCTGAGCAGAAAAAAAGTTCAAAATGTCTCATATGGACCACTGTCTGGAGGTCCTGACTTGACTTTTTAACATCAGAAAGAGTCTATGAGGACATCATGTAGCTTTTAGACCTTCTGGGGACCCTCTGAGGAGAAAAAAAGTTCAAAAGGTCCCATATGGACCACTGTCTGGAGGTCCTGACTTGACTTTTTAACATCAGAAAGAGTCTATGAGGACATCAGGTAGCTTTTAGAACTTCTGGGGACCCTCTGAGCAGAAAAAAAGTTCAAAAAGTCCCATATGTACCAATGTCTGGAGGACCTGACTTGACTTTTTAACATCAGAAAGAGTCTATGAGGACATCATGTAGCTTTTAGACCTTCTGGGGACCCTCTTATCAGAAAAAAAGTTCAAAAGGTCCCATATGGACCACTGTCTGGAGGACCTGACTTGACTTTTTAACATCAGAAAGAGTCTATGAGGACATCATGTAGCTTTTAGACCTTCTGGAGACCCTCTGAGTAGAAAAAAAGTTCAAAAGGTCCCATATGGACCACTGTCTGGAGGTCCAAACTTGACTTTTTAACATCAGAAAGAGTCTACGAGGACATAATGTAGCTTTTAAACCTTCTGGGGACCCTCTGAGTAGAAAAAAAGTTCAAAAGGTCCCATATGGACCACTGTCTGGAGGACCTGACTTGACTTTTTAACATCAGAAAGAGTCTATGAGGACATCATGTAGCTTTTAGACCTTCTGGGGACCCTCTGAGGAGAAAAAAAGTTCAAAAAGTCCCATATGGACAACTGTCTGGAGGTCCTGACGACTTTTTAACATCAAAAAGAGTCTATGAGGACATCATGTAGCTTTTAGACCTTCTGGGGACCCTCTGAGGAGAAAAAAAGTTCAAAAGGTCCCATATGGACCACTGTCTGGAGGACCTGAATTGACTTTTTAACATCAGAAAGAGTCTATGAGGACATCATGTAGCTTTTAGACCTTCTGGGGACCCTCTTATCAGAAAAAAAGTTCAATAGGTCCCATATGGACCACTGTCTGGAGGACCTGACTTGACTTTTTAACATCAGAAAGAGTCTATAAGGACATCATGTAGCTTTTAGACCTTCTGGGGACCCTCTTATCAGAAAAAAATTTCAAAAGGTCCCATATGGACCACTGTCTGGACGTCCTGACTTAACTTTTTAACATCAGAAATAGTCTATGAGGACATCATGTAGCTTTTAACCTTCTGGGGACCCTCTCAGGAGAAAAAAAGTTCAAAAGGTCCCATATGGACCACTGTCTGGAGGTCCGGACTTGACTTTTTAACATCAGAAATAGTCTATGAGGACATCATGTAGCTTTTAGACCTTCTGGGGACCCTCTGAGCAGAAAAAAAGTTCAAAAAGTTCCATATGGACCACTTTCTGGAGGACCTGACTTCACTTTTTAACATCAAAAACAGTCTATGAGGACATCTTGTAGCTTTTAGACCTTCTGGGGACCCGCTGAGGAGAAAAAAAGTTCAAAAGGTCCCATATGGACCACTGTCTGGAGGTCCTGACTTGACTTTTTAACATCAGAAAGAGTCTATGAGGACATCATGTAGCTTTTAGACCTTCTGGGGACCCTCTTATCAGAAAAAAAGTTCAAAAGGTCCCATATGGACCACTGTTTGGAGGACCTGACTTGACTTTTTAACATCAGAAAGAGTCTATGAGGACATCATGTAGCTTTTAGAACTTTTAGGGACCCTCTGAGGAGAAAAAAGTTCAAAAGGTCCCATATGGACCACTGTGTGGAGGTCCTGACTTGACTTTTTAACATCAGAAAGAGTCTATGAGGACATCATGTAGCTTTTAAACCTCCTGGGGACCCTCTGAGCAGAAAAAAAGTTCAACAGGTCCCATATGGACCACTGTCTTGAGGACCTGACTTGACTTTTTAACATCAGAAAGATTCTATGAGGACATCATGTAGCTTTTAGACCTTCTGGGGACCCTCTTATCAGAAAAAAGTTCAAAAGGTCCCATATGGACTACTGTCTGGAGGTCCTGACTTGACTTTTTAACATCAGAAAGAGTCTATGAGGACATCAGGTAGCTTTTAGACCTTCTGGGAACCCTCTAAGCAGAAAAAAAGTTCAAAAGGTCCCATATGGACCACTGTCTGGAGGTCCTGACTTCACTTTTTAACATCAGAAAGAGTCTATGAGGACATCATGTAGCTTTTAGACCTTCTGGGGACCCTCTTATCAGAAAAAAGTTCAAAAGGTCACATATGACCACTGTCTGGAGGACCTGACTTGACTTTTTAACATCAGAAAGAGTCTATGAGGACATCATGTAGCTTTTAGACCTTCTGGGCACCCTCTGAGGAGAAAAAAAGTTAAAAAGGTCCCATATAGACCACTGCCTGGAGGACCTGACTTGACTTTTTAACATCAGAAAGAGTCTATAAGGACATCATGTAGCTTTTAGAGCTTCTGGGGACCCTTTGAGGAGACAAAAAGTTCAATAGGTCCCATATGGACCACTGTCTGGAGGTCCTAACTTGAGTTTTTAAAGTCAAAACGAGTGTATGAGGACATCATGTAGCTTTTAGACCTTCTGGGGACCATCTGAGCAGAAAAAAAGTTCAAAAGGTCCCATATGGACCACTGTCTGGAGGACCTGACTTGACTTTTAACATCAGAAAGAGTCTAGAGGACATCATGTAGCTTTTAGACCTTCTGGGGACCCTCTTATCAGAGAAAAAGTTCAAAAGGTCCCATATGGACAACTGTCTGGAGGACCTGACTTGACTTTTTAACATCAGAAAGAGTCTATGAGGACATCATGTAGCTTTTAGACCTTCTGGGACCCTCTGAGGAGAAAAAAAGTTCAAAAGGTCCCATATGGACCACTGTCTGGAGGTCCTGACTTGACTTTTTAACATCAAAACGAGTCTATGAGGACATCATGTAGCTTTTAGACCTTCTGGGGACCCTCTGAGGAGAAAAAAAGTTCAAAAGGTCCCATATGGACCACTGTCTGGAGGTCCTGACTTTACTTTTTAACATCAGAAAGAGTCTATGAGGACATCATGTACCTTTTAGACCTTCTGGGGACCCTCTTATCAGAAAAAAAGTTCAAAAGGTCCCATATGGACCACTGTTTGGAGGACCTGACTTGACTTTTTAACATCAGAAAGAGTCTATAAGGACATCATGTAGCTTTTAGACCTTCTGGGGACCCTCTGAGGAGAAAAAAAGTTCAAAAGGTCCCATATGGACTACTGTAAGAAGGACTTGACTTGACCTTTTAACATCAAAAAGAGTATATGAGGACATCATGTAGCTTTTAGACCTTCTGGGGACCCTCTGAGGAGAAAAAAAGTTCAAAAGGTCCTATATGGACCAATGTCTGGAGGACCTGACTTGACTTTTTAACATCAGAAAGAGTCTATGAGGACATCATGTAGCTTTTAGACCTTCTAGGGACCCTCTGAGTAGAAAAAAGGTTCAAAAGGTCCCATATGGACCACTGTCTGGAGGTCCTGACTTGACTTTTTAAAATCAGAAAGAGTCTATGAGGACATCATGTAGCTTTTAGACCTTCTAGGGACCCTCTGAGTAGAAAAAAAGTTCAAAAGGTCCCATATGGACCACTGTCTGGAGGTCCTGACTTGACTTTTTAACATCAGAAAGAGTCTATGTGGACATCAGGTAGATTTTAGACCTTCTGGGGACCCTTCGAGCAGAAAAAAAGTTCAAAAGGTCCCATTTGGACCACTGTCTGGAGGTCCTGACTTGACTTTTTAACATCAGAAAGAGTCTATTAGGACATCAGGTAGCTTTTAGAACTTCTGGGGACCCTCTGAGCAGAAAAAAAGTTCAAAAGGTCCCATATGGACCAATGTCTGGAGGACCTGACTTGACTTTTTAACATCAGAAAGAGTCTATGAGGACATCATGTAGCTTTTAGACCTTCTGGGGACCCTCCGAGCAGAAAAAAAGTTCAAAAGGTCCCATATGGACCACTGTCTGGAGGTCCTGACTTGACTTTTTAACATCAAAACGAGTCTATGAGGACATCATGTAGCTTTTAGACCTTCTGAGGACCCTCTGAGGAGAAAAAAAGTTCAAAAGGTCCCATATGGACCACTGTCTGGAGGTCCTGACTTTACTTTTTAACATCAGAAAGAGTCTATGAGGACATCATGTAGCTTTTAGACCTTCTGGGGACCCTCTGAGCAGAAAAAAAGTTCAAAAGGTCCCATATGGACCACTGTCTGGAGGTCCTGACTTGACTTTTTAACATCAAAACGAGTCTATGAGGACATCATGTAGCTTTTAGACCTTCTGAGGACCCTCTGAGGAGAAAAAAAGTTCAAAAGGTCCCATATGGACCACTGTCTGGAGGTCCTGACTTTACTTTTTAACATCAGAAAGAGTCTATAAGGACATCATGTAGCTTTTAGACCTTCTGGGGACCCTCTGAGGAGAAAAAAAGTTCAAAAGGTCCCATATGGACTACTGTAAGAAGGACTTGACTTGACCTTTTAACATCAGAAAGAGTATATGAGGACATCATGTAGCTTTTAGACCTTCTGGGGACCCTCTGAGGAGAAAAAAAGTTCAAAAGGTCCTATATGGACCAATGTCTGGAGGACCTGACTTGACTTTTTAACATCAGAAAGAGTCTATGAGGACATCATGTAGCTTTTAGACCTTCTAGGGACCCTCTGAGTAGAAAAAAAGTTCAAAAGGTCCCATATGGACCACTGTCTGGAGGTCCTGACTTGACTTTTTAAAATCAGAAAGAGTCTATGAGGACATCATGTAGCTTTTAGACCTTCTAGGGACCCTCTGAGTAGAAAAAAAGTTCAAAAGGTCCCATATGGACCACTGTCTGGAGGTCCTGACTTGACTTTTTAACATCAGAAAGAGTCTATGTGGACATCAGGTAGATTTTAGACCTTCTGGGGACCCTTCGAGCAGAAAAAAAGTTCAAAAGGTCCCATTTGGACCACTGTCTGGAGGTCCTGACTTGACTTTTTAACATCAGAAAGAGTCTATTAGGACATCAGGTAGCTTTTAGAACTTCTGGGGACCCTCTGAGCAGAAAAAAAGTTCAAAAGGTCCCATATGGACCAATGTCTGGAGGACCTGACTTGACTTTTTAACATCAGAAAGAGTCTATGAGGACATCATGTAGCTTTTAGACCTTCTGGGGACCCTCTGAGCAGAAAAAAAGTTCAAAAGGTCCCATATGGACCACTGTCTGGAGGTCCTGACTTGACTTTTTAACATCAAAACGAGTCTATGAGGACATCATGTAGCTTTTAGACCTTCTGAGGACCCTCTGAGGAGAAAAAAAGTTCAAAAGGTCCCATATGGACCACTGTCTGGAGGTCCTGACTTTACTTTTTAACATCAGAAAGAGTCTATGAGGACATCATGTAGCTTTTAGACCTTCTGGGGACCCTCTGAGCAGAAAAAAAGTTCAAAAGGTCCCATATGGACCACTGTCTGGAGGTCCTGACTTGACTTTTTAACATCAAAACGAGTCTATGAGGACATCATGTAGCTTTTAGACCTTCTGAGGACCCTCTGAGGAGAAAAAAAAGTTCAAAAGGTCCCATATGGACCACTGTCTGGAGGTCCTGACTTTACTTTTTAACATCAGAAAGAGTCTATAAGGACATCATGTAGCTTTTAGACCTTCTGGGGACCCTCTGAGGAGAAAAAAAGTTCAAAAGGTCCCATATGGACTACTGTAAGAAGGACTTGACTTGACCTTTTAACATCAGAAAGAGTATATGAGGACATCATGTAGCTTTTAGACCTTCTGGGGACCCTCTGAGGAGAAAAAAAGTTCAAAAGGTCCCATATGGACTACTGTCTGGAGGACCTGACTTGACTTTTTAACATCAGAAAGAGTCTATGAGGACATCATGTAGCTTTTAGACATTCTGGGGACACTCTGAGGAGAAAAAAAGTTCAAAAGGTCCCATATGGACCACTGTCTGGAGGTCCTGACTTAACTTTTTAACATTAGAAAGAGTCTATGTGGACATCAGGTAGCTTTTAAATCTTCTGGTGACCCTCTGAAGAGAAAAAAAGTTCAAAAACTCCCATATGGATTACTGTATGGCGGATTTGACTTGACTTTTTAAAATCAGAAAGTTTCTCTAAGGACATCATGTAGCTTTTAGACCTTCTAGGGACCCTCTAAGGAGAAAACAAATTCAAAAGGTCCCATATGGACCACTGTCTGGAGGACCTGACTTGACTTTTTAACATCAGAAAGAGTCTATGATGACATCATGTACCTTTTAGACCTTCTGGGGACCCTCTGAGCAGAAAAAAAGTTCAAAAGGTCCCATATGGACCACTGTCTGGAGGACCTGACTTGACTTTTTAACATCAGAAAGAGTCTATGAGGACATCATGTACCTTTTAGACCTTCTGGGGACCCTCTGAGCAGAAAAAAAGTTCAAAAGGTCCCATATGGACCACTGTCTGGAGGACCTGACTTGACTTTTTAACATCAGAAAGAGTCTATGAGGACATCATGTAGCTTTTAGACCTTCTGGGGACCCTCTGAGCAGAAAAAAAGTTCAAAAGGTCCCATATGGACCACTGTCTGGAGGACCTGACTTGACTTTTTAACATCAGAAAGAGTCTATGAGGACATCATGTAGCTTTTAGACCTTCTGGGGACCCTCTGAGGAGAAAAAAAGTTCAAAAGGTCCCATATGGACCACTGTCTGGAGGTCCTGACTTGACTTTTTAACATCAGAAAGAGTCTATGAGGACATCATGTAGCTTTTAGACCTTCTGGGGACCCTCTTATCAGAAAAAAAGTTCAAAAGGTCCCATATGGACCACTGTTTGGAGGACCTGACTTGACTTTTTAACATCAGAAAGAGTCTATAAGGACATCATGTAGCTTTTAGACCTTCTGGGGACCCTCTGAGGAGAAAAAAAGTTCAAAAGGTCCCATATGGACTACTGTAAGAAGGACTTGACTTGAACTTTTAACATCAGAAAGAGTCTATGAGGACATCATGTAGCTTTTGTACCTTCTAGGGACCCTCTGAGTAGAAAAAAAGTTCAAAAGGTCCTATATGGACCACTGTCTGGAGGTCCTGACTTGACTTTTCAGCATCAGAAAGAGTCTATTAGGACATTATGGAGCTTTTAGACCTTCTGGGGACCCTCTGAGCAGAAAAAAAGTTCAAAATGTCTCATATGGACCACTGTCTGGAGGTCCTGACTTGACTTTTTAACATCAGAAAGAGTCTATGAGGACATCATGTAGCTTTTAGACCTTCTGGGGACCCTCTGAGGAGAAAAAAAGTTCAAAAGGTCCCATATGGACCACTGTCTGGAGGTCCTGACTTGACTTTTTAACATCAGAAAGAGTCTATGAGGACATCAGGTAGCTTTTAGAACTTCTGGGGACCCTCTGAGCAGAAAAAAAGTTCAAAAAGTCCCATATGTACCAATGTCTGGATGACCTGACTTGACTTTTTAACATCAGAAAGAGTCTATGAGGACATCATGTAGCTTTTAGACCTTCTGGGGACCCTCTTATCAGAAAAAAAGTTCAAAAGGTCCCATATGGACCACTGTCTGGAGGACCTGACTTGACTTTTTAACATCAGAAAGAGTCTATGAGGACATCATGTAGCTTTTAGACCTTCTGGAGACCCTCTGAGTAGAAAAAAAGTTCAAAAGGTCCCATATGGACCACTGTCTGGAGGTCCAAACTTGACTTTTTAACATCAGAAAGAGTCTACGAGGACATAATGTAGCTTTTAAACCTTCTGGGGACCCTCTGAGTAGAAAAAAAGTTCAAAAGGTCCCATATGGACCACTGTCTGGAGGACCTGACTTGACTTTTTAACATCAGAAAGAGTCTATGAGGACATCATGTAGCTTTTAGACCTTCTGGGGACCCTCTGAGGAGAAAAAAAGTTCAAAAAGTCCCATATGGACAACTGTCTGGAGGTCCTGACGACTTTTTAACATCAAAAAGAGTCTATGAGGACATCATGTAGCTTTTAGACCTTCTGGGGACCCTCTGAGGAGAAAAAAAGTTCAAAAGGTCCCATATGGACCACTGTCTGGAGGACCTGAATTGACTTTTTAACATCAGAAAGAGTCTATGAGGACATCATGTAGCTTTTAGACCTTCTGGGGACCCTCTTATCAGAAAAAAAGTACAATAGGTCCCATATGGACCACTGTCTGGAGGACCTGACTTGACTTTTTAAAATCAGAAAGAGTCTATAAGGACATCATGTAGCTTTTAGACCTTCTGGGGACCCTCTTATCAGAAAAAAATTTCAAAAAGTCCCATATGGACCACTGTCTGGACGTCCTGACTTAACTTTTTAACATTAGAAAGAGTCTATGTGGACATCAGGTAGCTTTTAAATCTTCTGGTGACCCTCTGAAGAGAAAAAAAGTTCAAAAACTCCCATATGGATTACTGTATGGCGGATTTGACTTGACTTTTTAAAATCAGAAAGTTTCTCTAAGGACATCATGTAGCTTTTAGACCTTCTAGGGACCCTCTAAGGAGAAAACAAATTCAAAAGGTCCCATATGGACCACTGTCTGGAGGACCTGACTTGACTTTTTAACATCAGAAAGAGTCTATGATGACATCATGTACCTTTTAGACCTTCTGGGGACCCTCTGAGCAGAAAAAAAGTTCAAAAGGTCCCATATGGACCACTGTCTGGAGGACCTGACTTGACTTTTTAACATCAGAAAGAGTCTATGAGGACATCATGTACCTTTTAGACCTTCTGGGGACCCTCTGAGCAGAAAAAAAGTTCAAAAGGTCCCATATGGACCACTGTCTGGAGGACCTGACTTGACTTTTTAACATCAGAAAGAGTCTATGAGGACATCATGTAGCTTTTAGACCTTCTGGGGACCCTCTGAGCAGAAAAAAAGTTCAAAAGGTCCCATATGGACCACTGTCTGGAGGACCTGACTTGACTTTTTAACATCAGAAAGAGTCTATGAGGACATCATGTAGCTTTTAGACCTTCTGGGGACCCTCTGAGCAGAAAAAAAGTTCAAAAGGTTCCATATGGACCACTTTCTGGAGGACCTGACTTCACTTTTTAACATCACAAACAGTCTATGAGGACATCTTGTAGCTTTTAGACCTTCTGGGGACCCTCTGAGGAGAAAAAAAGTTCAAAAGGTCCCATATGGACCACTGTCTGGAGGTCCTGACTTGACTTTTTAACATCAGAAAGAGTCTATGAGGACATCATGTAGCTTTTAGACCTTCTGGGGACCCTCTTATCAGAAAAAAAGTTCAAAAGGTCCCATATGGACCACTGTTTGGAGGACCTGACTTGACTTTTTAACATCAGAAAGAGTCTATAAGGACATCATGTAGCTTTTAGACCTTCTGGGGACCCTCTGAGGAGAAAAAAAGTTCAAAAGGTCCCATATGGACTACTGTAAGAAGGACTTGACTTGAACTTTTAACATCAGAAAGAGTCTATGAGGACATCATGTAGCTTTTGTACCTTCTAGGGACCCTCTGAGTAGAAAAAAAGTTCAAAAGGTCCTATATGGACCACTGTCTGGAGGTCCTGACTTGACTTTTCAGCATCAGAAAGAGTCTATTAGGACATTATGGAGCTTTTAGACCTTCTGGGGACCCTCTGAGCAGAAAAAAAGTTCAAAATGTCTCATATGGACCACTGTCTGGAGGTCCTGACTTGACTTTTTAACATCAGAAAGAGTCTATGAGGACATCATGTAGCTTTTAGACCTTCTGGGGACCCTCTGAGGAGAAAAAAAGTTCAAAAAGTTCCATATGGACCACTTTCTGGAGGACCTGACTTCACTTTTTAACATCAAAAACAGTCTATGAGGACATCTTGTAGCTTTTAGACCTTCTGGGGACCCTCTGAGGAGAAAAAAAGTTCAAAAGGTCCCATATGGACCACTGTCTGGAGGTCCTGACTTGACTTTTTAACATCAGAAAGAGTCTATGAGGACATCATGTAGCTTTTAGACCTTCTGGGGACCCTCTTATCAGAAAAAAAGTTCAAAAGGTCCCATATGGACCACTGTTTGGAGGACCTGACTTGACTTTTTAACATCAGAAAGAGTCTATGAGGACATCATGTAGCTTTTAGAACTTTTAGGGACCCTCTGAGGAGAAAAAAGTTCAAAAGGTCCCATATGGACCACTGTGTGGAGGTCCTGACTTGACTTTTTAACATCAGAAAGAGTCTATGAGGACATCATGTAGCTTTTAAACCTCCTGGGGACCCTCTGAGCAGAAAAAAAGTTCAACAGGTCCCATATGGACCACTGTCTTGAGGACCTGACTTGACTTTTTAACATCAGAAAGATTCTATGAGGACATCATGTAGCTTTTAGACCTTCTGGGGACCCTCTTATCAGAAAAAAGTTCAAAAGGTCCCATATGGACTACTGTCTGGAGGTCCTGACTTGACTTTTTAACATCAGAAAGAGTCTATGAGGACATCAGGTAGCTTTTAGACCTTCTGGGAACCCTCTAAGCAGAAAAAAAGTTCAAAAGGTCCCATATGGACCACTGTCTGGAGGTCCTGACTTCACTTTTTAACATCAGAAAGAGTCTATGAGGACATCATGTAGCTTTTAGACCTTCTGGGGACCCTCTTATCAGAAAAAAGTTCAAAAGGTCACATATGACCACTGTCTGGAGGACCTGACTTGACTTTTTAACATCAGAAAGAGTCTATGAGGACATCATGTAGCTTTTAGACCTTCTGGGCACCCTCTGAGGAGAAAAAAAGTTAAAAAGGTCCCATATAGACCACTGCCTGGAGGACCTGACTTGACTTTTTAACATCAGAAAGAGTCTATAAGGACATCATGTAGCTTTTAGAGCTTCTGGGGACCCTTTGAGGAGACAAAAAGTTCAATAGGTCCCATATGGACCACTGTCTGGAGGTCCTAACTTGAGTTTTTAAAATCAAAACGAGTGTATGAGGACATCATGTAGCTTTTAGACCTTCTGGGGACCATCTGAGCAGAAAAAAAGTTCAAAAGGTCCCATATGGACCACTGTCTGGAGGACCTGACTTGACTTTTAACATCAGAAAGAGTCTAGAGGACATCATGTAGCTTTTAGACCTTCTGGGGACCCTCTTATCAGAGAAAAAGTTCAAAAGGTCCCATATGGACAACTGTCTGGAGGACCTGACTTGACTTTTTAACATCAGAAAGAGTCTATGAGGACATCATGTAGCTTTTAGACCTTCTGGGACCCTCTGAGGAGAAAAAAAGTTCAAAAGGTCCCATATGGACCACTGTCTGGAGGTCCTGACTTGACTTTTTAACATCAAAACGAGTCTATGAGGACATCATGTAGCTTTTAGACCTTCTGGGGACCCTCTGAGGAGAAAAAAAGTTCAAAAGGTCCCATATGGACCACTGTCTGGAGGTCCTGACTTTACTTTTTAACATCAGAAAGAGTCTATGAGGACATCATGTACCTTTTAGACCTTCTGGGGACCCTCTTATCAGAAAAAAAGTTCAAAAGGTCCCATATGGACCACTGTTTGGAGGACCTGACTTGACTTTTTAACATCAGAAAGAGTCTATAAGGACATCATGTAGCTTTTAGACCTTCTGGGGACCCTCTGAGGAGAAAAAAAGTTCAAAAGGTCCCATATGGACTACTGTAAGAAGGACTTGACTTGACCTTTTAACATCAAAAAGAGTATATGAGGACATCATGTAGCTTTTAGACCTTCTGGGGACCCTCTGAGGAGAAAAAAAGTTCAAAAGGTCCTATATGGACCAATGTCTGGAGGACCTGACTTGACTTTTTAACATCAGAAAGAGTCTATGAGGACATCATGTAGCTTTTAGACCTTCTAGGGACCCTCTGAGTAGAAAAAAGGTTCAAAAGGTCCCATATGGACCACTGTCTGGAGGTCCTGACTTGACTTTTTAAAATCAGAAAGAGTCTATGAGGACATCATGTAGCTTTTAGACCTTCTAGGGACCCTCTGAGTAGAAAAAAAGTTCAAAAGGTCCCATATGGACCACTGTCTGGAGGTCCTGACTTGACTTTTTAACATCAGAAAGAGTCTATGTGGACATCAGGTAGATTTTAGACCTTCTGGGGACCCTTCGAGCAGAAAAAAAGTTCAAAAGGTCCCATTTGGACCACTGTCTGGAGGTCCTGACTTGACTTTTTAACATCAGAAAGAGTCTATTAGGACATCAGGTAGCTTTTAGAACTTCTGGGGACCCTCTGAGCAGAAAAAAAGTTCAAAAGGTCCCATATGGACCAATGTCTGGAGGACCTGACTTGACTTTTTAACATCAGAAAGAGTCTATGAGGACATCATGTAGCTTTTAGACCTTCTGGGGACCCTCTGAGGAGAAAAAAAGTTCAAAAGGTCCCATATGGACCACTGTCTTGAGGACCTGACTTGACTTTTTAACATCAGAAAGATTCTATGAGGACATCATGTAGCTTTTAGACCTTCTGGGGACCCTCTTATCAGAAAAAAGTTCAAAAGGTCCCATATGGACTACTGTCTGGAGGTCCTGACTTGACTTTTTAACATCAGAAAGAGTCTATGAGGACATCAGGTAGCTTTTAGACCTTCTGGGAACCCTCTAAGCAGAAAAAAAGTTCAAAAGGTCCCATATGGACCACTGTCTGGAGGTCCTGACTTCACTTTTTAACATCAGAAAGAGTCTATGAGGACATCATGTAGCTTTTAGACCTTCTGGGGACCCTCTTATCAGAAAAAAGTTCAAAAGGTCACATATGACCACTGTCTGGAGGACCTGACTTGACTTTTTAACATCAGAAAGAGTCTATGAGGACATCATGTAGCTTTTAGACCTTCTGGGCACCCTCTGAGGAGAAAAAAAGTTAAAAAGGTCCCATATAGACCACTGCCTGGAGGACCTGACTTGACTTTTTAACATCAGAAAGAGTCTATAAGGACATCATGTAGCTTTTAGAGCTTCTGGGGACCCTTTGAGGAGACAAAAAGTTCAATAGGTCCCATATGGACCACTGTCTGGAGGTCCTAACTTGAGTTTTTAAAATCAAAACGAGTGTATGAGGACATCATGTAGCTTTTAGACCTTCTGGGGACCATCTGAGCAGAAAAAAAGTTCAAAAGGTCCCATATGGACCACTGTCTGGAGGACCTGACTTGACTTTTAACATCAGAAAGAGTCTAGAGGACATCATGTAGCTTTTAGACCTTCTGGGGACCCTCTTATCAGAGAAAAAGTTCAAAAGGTCCCATATGGACAACTGTCTGGAGGACCTGACTTGACTTTTTAACATCAGAAAGAGTCTATGAGGACATCATGTAGCTTTTAGACCTTCTGGGACCCTCTGAGGAGAAAAAAAGTTCAAAAGGTCCCATATGGACCACTGTCTGGAGGTCCTGACTTGACTTTTTAACATCAAAACGAGTCTATGAGGACATCATGTAGCTTTTAGACCTTCTGGGGACCCTCTGAGGAGAAAAAAAGTTCAAAAGGTCCCATATGGACCACTGTCTGGAGGTCCTGACTTTACTTTTTAACATCAGAAAGAGTCTATGAGGACATCATGTACCTTTTAGACCTTCTGGGGACCCTCTTATCAGAAAAAAAGTTCAAAAGGTCCCATATGGACCACTGTTTGGAGGACCTGACTTGACTTTTTAACATCAGAAAGAGTCTATAAGGACATCATGTAGCTTTTAGACCTTCTGGGGACCCTCTGAGGAGAAAAAAAGTTCAAAAGGTCCCATATGGACTACTGTAAGAAGGACTTGACTTGACCTTTTAACATCAAAAAGAGTATATGAGGACATCATGTAGCTTTTAGACCTTCTGGGGACCCTCTGAGGAGAAAAAAAGTTCAAAAGGTCCTATATGGACCAATGTCTGGAGGACCTGACTTGACTTTTTAACATCAGAAAGAGTCTATGAGGACATCATGTAGCTTTTAGACCTTCTAGGGACCCTCTGAGTAGAAAAAAGGTTCAAAAGGTCCCATATGGACCACTGTCTGGAGGTCCTGACTTGACTTTTTAAAATCAGAAAGAGTCTATGAGGACATCATGTAGCTTTTAGACCTTCTAGGGACCCTCTGAGTAGAAAAAAAGTTCAAAAGGTCCCATATGGACCACTGTCTGGAGGTCCTGACTTGACTTTTTAACATCAGAAAGAGTCTATGTGGACATCAGGTAGATTTTAGACCTTCTGGGGACCCTTCGAGCAGAAAAAAAGTTCAAAAGGTCCCATTTGGACCACTGTCTGGAGGTCCTGACTTGACTTTTTAACATCAGAAAGAGTCTATTAGGACATCAGGTAGCTTTTAGAACTTCTGGGGACCCTCTGAGCAGAAAAAAAGTTCAAAAGGTCCCATATGGACCAATGTCTGGAGGACCTGACTTGACTTTTTAACATCAGAAAGAGTCTATGAGGACATCATGTAGCTTTTAGACCTTCTGGGGACCCTCCGAGCAGAAAAAAAGTTCAAAAGGTCCCATATGGACCACTGTCTGGAGGTCCTGACTTGACTTTTTAACATCAAAACGAGTCTATGAGGACATCATGTAGCTTTTAGACCTTCTGAGGACCCTCTGAGGAGAAAAAAAGTTCAAAAGGTCCCATATGGACCACTGTCTGGAGGTCCTGACTTTACTTTTTAACATCAGAAAGAGTCTATGAGGACATCATGTAGCTTTTAGACCTTCTGGGGACCCTCTGAGCAGAAAAAAAGTTCAAAAGGTCCCATATGGACCACTGTCTGGAGGTCCTGACTTGACTTTTTAACATCAAAACGAGTCTATGAGGACATCATGTAGCTTTTAGACCTTCTGAGGACCCTCTGAGGAGAAAAAAAGTTCAAAAGGTCCCATATGGACCACTGTCTGGAGGTCCTGACTTTACTTTTTAACATCAGAAAGAGTCTATAAGGACATCATGTAGCTTTTAGACCTTCTGGGGACCCTCTGAGGAGAAAAAAAGTTCAAAAGGTCCCATATGGACTACTGTAAGAAGGACTTGACTTGACCTTTTAACATCAGAAAGAGTATATGAGGACATCATGTAGCTTTTAGACCTTCTGGGGACCCTCTGAGGAGAAAAAAAGTTCAAAAGGTCCTATATGGACCAATGTCTGGAGGACCTGACTTGACTTTTTAACATCAGAAAGAGTCTATGAGGACATCATGTAGCTTTTAGACCTTCTAGGGACCCTCTGAGTAGAAAAAAAGTTCAAAAGGTCCCATATGGACCACTGTCTGGAGGTCCTGACTTGACTTTTTAAAATCAGAAAGAGTCTATGAGGACATCATGTAGCTTTTAGACCTTCTAGGGACCCTCTGAGTAGAAAAAAAGTTCAAAAGGTCCCATATGGACCACTGTCTGGAGGTCCTGACTTGACTTTTTAACATCAGAAAGAGTCTATGTGGACATCAGGTAGATTTTAGACCTTCTGGGGACCCTTCGAGCAGAAAAAAAGTTCAAAAGGTCCCATTTGGACCACTGTCTGGAGGTCCTGACTTGACTTTTTAACATCAGAAAGAGTCTATTAGGACATCAGGTAGCTTTTAGAACTTCTGGGGACCCTCTGAGCAGAAAAAAAGTTCAAAAGGTCCCATATGGACCAATGTCTGGAGGACCTGACTTGACTTTTTAACATCAGAAAGAGTCTATGAGGACATCATGTAGCTTTTAGACCTTCTGGGGACCCTCTGAGCAGAAAAAAAGTTCAAAAGGTCCCATATGGACCACTGTCTGGAGGACCTGACTTGACCTTTTAACATCAGAAAGAGTCTATGAGGACATCATGTAGCTTTTAGACCTTCTGGGGAAACTCTGAGCAGAAAAAAAGTTCAAAAGGTCCCATATGGACCACTGTCTGGAGGACCTGACTTGACTTTTTAACATCAGAAAGAGTCTATGAGGACATCATGTAGCTTTTAGACCTTCTGGGGACCCTCTGAGCAGAAAAAAAGTTCAAAAGGTCCCATATGGACCACTGTTTGGAGGACCTGACTTGACTTTTTAACATCAGAAAGAGTCTATGAGGACATCCTGTAGCTTTTAGACCTTCTGGGGACCCTCTGAGGAGAATAAAAGTTCAAAAGGTCCCATATGGACTACTGTAAGAAGGACTTGACTTGAACTTTTAACATCAGAAAGAGTCTATGAGGACATCATGTACCTTTTAGACCTTCTGGGGACCCTCTGAGGAGAAAAAAAGTTCAAAAGGTCCCATAGACCACTGTCTGGAGGACCTGACTTGACTTTTTAACATCAGAAAGAGTCTATGAGGACATCATGTAGCTTTTAGACCTTCTGGGGACCCTCTCAGGAGAAAAAAGTTCAAAAGGTCCCATATGGACCACTGTCTGGAGGTCCTGACTTGACTTTTTAACATCAGAAATAGTCTATGAGGACATCATGTAGCTTTTAGACCTTTTGGGGACCCTCTGAGCAGAAAAAAAGTTCAAAAGGTTCCATATGGACCACTTTTCTGGAGGACCTGACTTCACTTTTTAACATCACAAACAGTCTATGAGGACATCTTGTAGCTTTTAGACCTTCTGGGGACCCTCTGAGGAGAAAAAAAGTTCAAAAGGTCCCATATGGACCACTGTCTGGAAGTCCTGACTTGACTTTTTAACATCAGAAAGAGTCTATGAGGACATCATGTACCTTTTAGACCTTCTGGGGACCCTCTGAGCTGAAAAAAAGTTCAAAAGGTCCCATATGGACCACTGTCTGGAGTACCTGACTTGACTTTTTAACATTAGAAAGAGTCTGTGAGGACATCATGTAGCTTTTAGACCGTCTGGGGACCCTCTGAGGAGAAAAAAAGTTCAAAAGGTCCTATATGGACCAATGTCTGGATGACCTGACTTGACTTTTTAACATCAGAAAGAGTCTATGAGGACATCATGTAGCTTTTAGACCTTCTGGATACCCTCTTATCAGAAAAAAAGTTCAAAAGGTCCCATATGGACCACTGTTTGGAGGACCTGACTTGACTTTTTAACATCAGAAAGAGTCTATAAGGACATCATGTAGCTTTTAGACATTCTGGGGACCCTCTGAGGAGAAAAAAAGTTCAAAAGGTCCCATATGGACTACTGTAAGAAGGACTTGACTTGAACTTTTAACATCAGAAAGAGTCTATGAGGACATCATGTACCTTTTAGACCTTCTTGGAACCCTCTAAGCAGAAAAAAAGTTCAAAAGGTCCCATATGGACCACTGTCTGGAGGTCCTGACTATACTTTTTAACATCAGAAAGAGTCTATGAGGACATCCTGTAGCTTTTAGACCTTCTGGGGACCCTCTGAGGAGAATAAAAGTTCAAAAGGTCCCATATGGACTACTGTAAGAAGGACTTGACTTGAACTTTTAACATCAGAAAGAGTCTATGAGGACATCATGTACCTTTTAGACCTTCTGGGGACCCTCTGAGGAGAAAAAAAGTTCAAAAGGTCCCATAGACCACTGTCTGGAGGACCTGACTTGACTTTTTAACATCAGAAAGAGTCTATGAGGACATCATGTAGCTTTTAGACCTTCTGGGGACCCTCTCAGGAGAAAAAAGTTCAAAAGGTCCCATATGGACCACTGTCTGGAGGTCCTGACTTGACTTTTTAACATCAGAAATAGTCTATGAGGACATCATGTAGCTTTTAGACCTTTTGGGGACCCTCTGAGCAGAAAAAAAGTTCAAAAGGTTCCATATGGACCACTTTTCTGGAGGACCTGACTTCACTTTTTAACATCACAAACAGTCTATGAGGACATCTTGTAGCTTTTAGACCTTCTGGGGACCCTCTGAGGACAAAAAAAGTTCAAAAGGTCCCATATGGACCACTGTCTGGAAGTCCTGACTTGACTTTTTAACATCAGAAAGAGTCTATGAGGACATCATGTACCTTTTAGACCTTCTGGGGACCCTCTGAGCTGAAAAAAAGTTCAAAAGGTCCCATATGGACCACTGTCTGGAGTACCTGACTTGACTTTTTAACATTAGAAAGAGTCTGTGAGGACATCATGTAGCTTTTAGACCGTCTGGGGACCCTCTGAGGAGAAAAAAAGTTCAAAAGGTCCTATATGGACCAATGTCTGGATGACCTGACTTGACTTTTTAACATCAGAAAGAGTCTATGAGGACATCATGTAGCTTTTAGACCTTCTGGATACCCTCTTATCAGAAAAAAAGTTCAAAAGGTCCCATATGGACCACTGTTTGGAGGACCTGACTTGACTTTTTAACATCAGAAAGAGTCTATAAGGACATCATGTAGCTTTTAGACATTCTGGGGACCCTCTGAGGAGAAAAAAAGTTCAAAAGGTCCCATATGGACTACTGTAAGAAGGACTTGACTTGAACTTTTAACATCAGAAAGAGTCTATGAGGACATCATGTACCTTTTAGACCTTCTTGGAACCCTCTAAGCAGAAAAAAAGTTCAAAAGGTCCCATATGGACCACTGTCTGGAGGTCCTGACTATACTTTTTAACATCAGAAAGAGTCTATGAGGACATCATGTACCTTTTAGACCTTCTGGGGACCCTCTTATCAGAAAAAAGTTCAAAAGGTCACATATGACCACTGTCTGGAGGACCTGACTTGACTTTTTAACATCAGAAAGAGTCTATGAGGACATCATGTAGCTTTTAGACCTTCTGGGCACCCTCTGAGGAGAAAAAAAGTTAAAAAGGTCCCATATGGACCACTGCCTGGAGGACCTGACTTGACTTTTTAACATCAGAAAGAGTCTATAAGGACATCATGTAGCTTTTAGAGCTTCTGGGGACCCTTTGAGGAGACAAAAAGTTCAAAAGGTCCCATATGGACCACTGTCTGGAGGTCCTAACTTGAGTTTTTAAAATCAAAACGAGTGTATGAGGACATCATGTAGCTTTTAGACCTTCTGGGGACCATCTGAGCAGAAAAAAAGTTCAAAAGGTCCCATATGGACCACTGTCTGGAGGACCTGACTTGACTTTTAACATCAGAAAGAGTCTAGAGGACATCATGTAGCTTTTAGACCTTATGGGGACCCTCTTATCAGAGAAAAAGTTCAAAAGGTCCCATATTGACAACTGTCTGGAGGACCTGACTTGACTTTTTAACATCAGAAAGAGTCTATGAGGACATCATGTAGCTTTTAGACCTTCTGGGACCCTCTGAGGAGAAAAAAAGTTCAAAAGGTCCCATATGGACCACTGTCTGGAGGTCCTGACTTGACTTTTTAACATCAAAACGAGTCTATGAGGACATCATGTAGCTTTTAGACCTTCTGGGGACCCTCTGAGGAGAAAAAAAGTTCAAAAGGTCCCATATGGACCACTGTCTGGAGGTCCTGACTTTACTTTTTAACATCAGAAAGAGTCTATGAGGACATCATGTACCTTTTAGACCTTCTGGGGACCCTCTTATCAGAAAAAAAGTTCAAAAGGTCCCATATGGACCACTGTTTGGAGGACCTGACTTGACTTTTTAACATCAGAAAGAGTCTATAAGGACATCATGTAGCTTTTAGACCTTCTGGGGACCCTCTGAGGAGAAAAAAAGTTCAAAAGGTCCCATATGGACTACTGTAAGAAGGACTTGACTTGACCTTTTAACATCAGAAAGAGTATATGAGGACATCATGTAGCTTTTAGACCTTCTGGGGACCCTCTGAGGAGAAAAAAAGTTCAAAAGGTCCTATATGGACCAATGTCTGGAGGACCTGACTTGACTTTTTAACATCAGAAAGAGTCTATGAGGACATCATGTACCTTTTAGACCTTCTGGGGACCCTCTGAGCTGAAAAAAAGTTCAAAAGGTCCCATATGGACCACTGTCTGGAGTACCTGACTTGACTTTTTAACATTAGAAAGAGTCTGTGAGGACATCATGTAGCTTTTAGACCGTCTGGGGACCCTCTGAGGAGAAAAAAAGTTCAAAAGGTCCTATATGGACCAATGTCTGGATGACCTGACTTGACTTTTTAACATCAGAAAGAGTCTATGAGGACATCATGTAGCTTTTAGACCTTCTGGATACCCTCTTATCAGAAAAAAAGTTCAAAAGGTCCCATATGGACCACTGTTTGGAGGACCTGACTTGACTTTTTAACATCAGAAAGAGTCTATAAGGACATCATGTAGCTTTTAGACATTCTGGGGACCCTCTGAGGAGAAAAAAAGTTCAAAAGGTCCCATATGGACTACTGTAAGAAGGACTTGACTTGAACTTTTAACATCAGAAAGAGTCTATGAGGACATCATGTACCTTTTAGACCTTCTTGGAACCCTCTGAGCAGAAAAAAAGTTCAAAAGGTCCCATATGGACCACTGTCTTGAGGACCTGACTTGACTTTTTAACATCAGAAAGAGTCTATGAGGACATCATGTAGCTTTTAAACCTCCTGGGGACCCTCTGAGCAGAAAAAAAGTTCAAAAGGTCCCATATGGACCACTGTCTGGAGGACCTGACTTGACTTTTTAACATCAGAAAGATTCTATGAGGACATCAGGTAGCTTTTAGACCTTCTGGGGACCCTCTTATCAGAAAAAAGTTCAAAAGGTCCCATATGGACCACTGTCTGGAGGTCCTGACTTGACTTTTTAACATCAGAAAGAGTCTATGAGGACATCAGGTAGCTTTTAGACCTTCTGGGAACCCTCTAAGCAGAAAAAAAGTTCAAAATGTCCCATATGGACCACTGTCTGGAGGTCCTGACTTCACTTTTTAACATCAGAAAGAGTCTATGAGGACATCATGTAGCTTTTAGACCTTCTGGGGACCCTTTTATCAGAAAAAAGTTCAAAAGGTCACATATGGACCACTGTCTGGAGGACCTGACTTGACTTTTTAACATCAGAAAGAGTCTATGAGGACATCATGTAGCTTTTAGACCTTCTGGGGACCCTCTGAGGAGAAAAAAAGTTCAAAAGGTCCCATATGGACCAATGTCTGGAGGACCTGACTTGACTTTTTAACATCAGAAAGAGTCTATGAGGACATCATGTAGCTTTTAGACCTTCTGGGGACCCTCTGAGCAGAAAAAAAGTTCAAAAGGTCCCATATGGACCACTGTCTGGAGGACCTGACTTGACCTTTTAACATCAGAAAGAGTCTATGAGGACATCATGTAGCTTTTAGACCTTCTGGGGACCCTCTGAGCAGAAAAAAAGTTCAAAAGGTCCCATATGGACCACTGTCTGGAGGACCTGACTTGACTTTTTAACATCAGAAAGAGTCTATGAGGACATCATGTAGCTTTTAGACCTTCTGGGGACCCTCTGAGCAGAAAAAAAGTTCAAAAGGTCCCATATGGACCACTGTTTGGAGGACCTGACTTGACTTTTTAACATCAGAAAGAGTCTATGAGGACATCCTGTAGCTTTTAGACCTTCTGGGGACCCTCTGAGGAGAATAAAAGTTCAAAAGGTCCCATATGGACTACTGTAAGAAGGACTTGACTTGAACTTTTAACATCAGAAAGAGTCTATGAGGACATCATGTACCTTTTAGACCTTCTGGGGACCCTCTGAGCAGAAAAAAAGTTCAAAAGGTCCCATAGACCACTGTCTGGAGGACCTGACTTGACTTTTTAACATCAGAAAGAGTCTATGAGGACATCATGTAGCTTTTAGACCTTCTGGGGACCCTCTCAGGAGAAAAAAGTTCAAAAGGTCCCATATGGACCACTGTCTGGAGGTCCTGACTTGACTTTTTAACATCAGAAATAGTCTATGAGGACATCATGTAGCTTTTAGACCTTTTGGGGACCCTCTGAGCAGAAAAAAAGTTCAAAAGGTTCCATATGGACCACTTTCTGGAGGACCTGACTTCACTTTTTAACATCACAAACAGTCTATGAGGACATCTTGTAGCTTTTAGACCTTCTGGGGACCCTCTGAGGAGAAAAAAAGTTCAAAAGGTCCCATATGGACCACTGTCTGGAAGTCCTGACTTGACTTTTTAACATCAGAAAGAGTCTATGAGGACATCATGTACCTTTTAGACCTTCTGGGGACCCTCTGAGCTGAAAAAAAGTTCAAAAGGTCCCATATGGACCACTGTCTGGAGTACCTGACTTGACTTTTTAACATTAGAAAGAGTCTGTGAGGACATCATGTAGCTTTTAGACCGTCTGGGGACCCTCTGAGGAGAAAAAAAGTTCAAAAGGTCCTATATGGACCAATGTCTGGATGACCTGACTTGACTTTTTAACATCAGAAAGAGTCTATGAGGACATCATGTAGCTTTTAGACCTTCTGGATACCCTCTTATCAGAAAAAAAGTTCAAAAGGTCCCATATGGACCACTGTTTGGAGGACCTGACTTGACTTTTTAACATCAGAAAGAGTCTATAAGGACATCATGTAGCTTTTAGACATTCTGGGGACCCTCTGAGGAGAAAAAAAGTTCAAAAGGTCCCATATGGACTACTGTAAGAAGGACTTGACTTGAACTTTTAACATCAGAAAGAGTCTATGAGGACATCATGTACCTTTTAGACCTTCTTGGAACCCTCTGAGCAGAAAAAAAGTTCAAAAGGTCCCATATGGACCACTGTCTTGAGGACCTGACTTGACTTTTTAACATCAGAAAGAGTCTATGAGGACATCATGTAGCTTTTAAACCTCCTGGGGACCCTCTGAGCAGAAAAAAAGTTCAAAAGGTCCCATATGGACCACTGTCTGGAGGACCTGACTTGACTTTTTAACATCAGAAAGATTCTATGAGGACATCAGGTAGCTTTTAGACCTTCTGGGGACCCTCTTATCAGAAAAAAGTTCAAAAGGTCCCATATGGACTACTGTCTGGAGGTCCTGACTTGACTTTTTAACATCAGAAAGAGTCTATGAGGACATCAGGTAGCTTTTAGACCTTCTGGGAACCCTCTAAGCAGAAAAAAAGTTCAAAATGTCCCATATGGACCACTGTCTGGAGGTCCTGACTTCACTTTTTAACATCAGAAAGAGTCTATGAGGACATCATGTAGCTTTTAGACCTTCTGGGGACCCTTTTATCAGTAAAAAGTTCAAAAGGTCACATATGGACCACTGTCTGGAGGACCTGACTTGACTTTTTAACATCAGAAAGAGTCTATGAGGACATCATGTAGCTTTTAGACCTTCTGGGGACCCTCTGAGGAGAAAAAAAGTTCAAAAGGTCCCATATGGACCCCTGTCTGGAGGACCTGACTTGACTTTTTAACATCAGAAAGAGTCTATGTGGACATCAGGTAGATTTTAGACCTTCTGGGGACTCTTCGAGCAGAAAAAAAGTTCAAAAGGTCCCATTTGGACCACTGTCTGGAGGTCCTGACTTGACTTTTTAACATCAGAAAGAGTCTATGAGGACATCAGGTAGCTTTTAGAACTTCTGGGGACCCTCTGAGCAGAAAAAAAGTTCAAAAGGTCCCATATGGACCACTTGTCTGGAGGTCCTGACTTGACTTTTTAACATCAGAAAGAGTCTATGAGGACATCAGGTAGCTTTTAGAACTTCTGGGGACCCTCTGAGCAGAAAAAAAGTTCAAAAGGTCCCATATGGACCACTTGTCTGGAGGTCCTGACTTGACTTTTTAACATCAGAAAGAGTCTATGAGGACATCATGTACCTTTTAGAACTTCTGGGGACCCTCTGAGCAGAAAAAAAGTTCAAAAGGTCCCATATGGACCACTGTCTGGAGGACCTGACTTGACTTTTTAACATCAGAAAGAGTCTATGAGGACATCATGTAGCTTTTAGACCGTGTGGGTACCCTCTGAGGAGAAAAAAAGTTAAAAAAAACTCCCATATGGATTACTGTTTGGAGGTCTTGACTTGACTTTTTCACATCAGAAAGAGTATGTGGACATCAGGTAGCTTTTAGACCTTCTCTGGACCCTCTGAGCAGAAAAAAAGTTCAAAAGGTCCCATATGGATTACTGTATGGCGGACTTGACTTGAATTTTTAACATCAGAAAGAGTCTTTGAGGACATCATGTAGCTTTCAGACGTTCTGGGGACCCTCTGAGCAGAAAAAAGATCAAAAGCTCCCATATGGACTACTGTCTGGCGGACTTTGACGACTTTTTAACATCAGAAAGAGTCTATGAGGTCATCATGTAGCTTTTAGGCAATGTAATGAAACGCATTAGTTCTTAAATGCATTGCAATGCAACAGAGTGCATATTACTTTTAAATTTTATTCTTCCATGCAAAACGCTTGTGCAATGCAACAGCACGCTGTTGCAATGTAATGAAACATAGTTCTTAAATGCATTGCAATGCAACAGAGTGCATATTACTTTTAAATGTTATTCTTCCATGCAAAACGCTTGTGCAATGAAACAGCACGCTGTTGCAATGTAATGAAACGCTTGTTCAATGCAACAGCACGCTGTTGCAATGTAATGAAACGCATTACTTCTTAAATGCATTGCAATGCAACAGAGTGCATATTACTTTTAAATGTTATTCTTCCATGCAAAACGCTTGTGCAATGCAACAGCACGCTGTTGCAATAAATGAAACGCATTAGTTCTTAAATGCATTGCAATGCAACAGAGTGCATATTAGTTTTAAATGTTATTCTTCCATGCAAAACGCTTGTGCAATGTACAGAGACGCATTAGTTCTTGAATGCATTGCAATGTAACAGAGTGCATATTACTTTTAAATTATATTCTTCCATGCAAAACGCTTGTGCAATGCAACAGCACGCTGTTGCAATAGAATGAATCGCATTAGTTCTTGAATGCATTTGCAATGCAACAAAGTGCATACTACTTTTAAATGTTATTCTTCCATGCAAAACGCTTGTGCAATGCAACAGCACGCTGTTGCAATAGAATGAATCGCATTATTTCTTGAATGCATTTGCAATGCAACAAAGTGCATACTACTTTTAAATGTTATTCCATGCAAAACGCTTGTGCAATGCAACAGCACGCTGTTGCAAAGGAATGAAACGCATTAGTTCTTGAATTCATTTGCAATGCAACAATGTGCATATTACTTTTAAATGTTATTCTTTCATGCAAAACCCTTTTGTAATGCAACAGCACGCTGCATTGCACATCTCTTCGTTGAACAATGGAAATAGTTAGTTATTGCATGCATTGGAAAGCGACAGCTTTGTGATGTGTTCTCGTGAGTACACAAATTAATGAGCTGTATGCAATGCGGAAAACAATATGCTGTGAGTTGTCTTTTCAACAGCTGATGCAATGATTTTCCTTCATACACAAATGATTATGTTTAGTTTGTTCATTGCACAAAGGAATAAGTTAGACCTTTTATGCAATGGAATGAAACAACAAAAATGTTATTAAAACAGCAGATTGCATTGCCCATCTCTTTAATGCACTACGGAATGAGCTAGTTCTTGAATGCATTGCAATGCAATAAAGTGCATATATTGCTTATAGGTCATTCTTCGATGCTTTTCGTTGGTATTCTTCGTTACGCTTGATCGTATGTGCAATGCAATGCAACAGCAGATTGCATTGCAGATCTCTTAATGCACTACGGAATGAGTTATTTCTTGAACGCATTGCAATGCAAAAAAAGTGCATATCACTTATATGTCATTCCAACGCTTTATCATACGTGCAATGCAACAGCAGTTTTTTTAAGCGTTAGTTTTTTTTCATTGCACAAAGGAATAAGTTAGTCCTTTTACGCAATAGAATGAAACAACAAAACGTTTTTAAAACAGCAGATTGCGTTGCCCATCTCTTTAATGCACTACAAAAAGAGTTAGTTCTTGAGTGCATTGCAAAAAAAGTGCATATTGCTTATGCACAACGCTTTAACTTATGTGCAATGCAATTCAATATATTCAATGCACTACTGAATGAGTTAGTTCTTGAATGCTTTGCAATCCAAAAAAGTGCATATCGCTTATATGTTATTCTACTGCTTTATCATATGTGCAATGCAAAAGCAGTTTTTAAGCGTTAGTTTTTTTCATTGCACAAAGGAATAAGTTAGTCCTTTTATGCAATGGAATGAAACAACAAAAATGTTATTAAAACAACAGATTACATTGACCATGTCTTTAATGCACTACAAAATGAGTTAGTTCTTGAATGCATTGCAATTCAACAATGCCTTTTGACTTTTTAACATCAGAAAGAGTCTATGAGGACATCATGTAGCTTTTAGACCTTCTGGAGACCCTCTGAGTAGAAAAAAGTTCAAAAGGTCCCATATGGACTACTGTCTGGAGGACCTGACTTGACTTTTTAACATCAGAAAGAGTCTATGAGGACATCATGTAGCTTTTAGACATTCTGGGGACACTCTGAGGAGAAAAAAAGTTCAAAAGGTCCCATATGGACCACTGTCTGGAGGTCCTGACTTGACTTTTTAACATTAGAAAGAGTCTATGTGGACATCAGGTAGCTTTTAAATCTTCTGGTGACCCTCTGAGCAGAAAAAAAGTTCAAAAACTCCCATATGGATTACTGTATGGCGGATTTGACTTGACTTTTTAACATCAGAAAGTTTCTCTAAGGACATCATGTAGCTTTTAGACCTTCTAGGGACCCTCTAAGGAGAAAACAAATTCAAAAGGTCCCATATGGACCACTGTCTGGAGGACCTGACTTGACTTTTTAACATCAGAAAGAGTCTATGATGACATCATGTACCTTTTAGACCTTCTGGGGACCCTCTGAGCAGAAAAAAAGTTCAAAAGGTCCCATATGGACCACTGTCTGGAGGACCTGACTTGACTTTTTAACATCAGAAAGAGTCTATGAGGACATCATGTACCTTTTAGACCTTCTGGGGACCCTCTGAGCAGAAAAAAAGTTCAAAAGGTCCCATATGGACCACTGTCTGGAGGACCTGACTTGATTTTTTAACATCATAAAGAGTCTATGAGGACATCATGTAGCTTTTAGACCTTCTGGGGACCCTCTGAGCAGAAAAAAAGTTCAAAAGGTTCCATATGGACCACTTTCTGGAGGACCTGACTTCACTTTTTAACATCACAAACAGTCTATGAGGACATCTTGTAGCTTTTAGACCTTCTGGGGACCCTCTGAGGAGAAAAAAAGTTCAAAAGGTCCCATATGGACCACTGTCTGGAGGTCCTGACTTGACTTTTTAACATCAGAAAGAGTCTATGAGGACATCATGTAGCTTTTAGACCTTCTGGGGACCCTCTTATCAGAAAAAAGGTTCAAAAGGTCCCATATGGACCACTGTCTGGAGGACCTGACTTGACTTTTTAACATCAGAAAGAGTCTATGAGGACATCATGTAGCTTTTAGACCTTCTGGGGACCCTCTGAGCAGAAAAAAAGTTCAAAAGGTTCCATATGGACCACTTTCTGGAGGACCTGACTTCACTTTTTAACCTCACAAACAGTCTATGAGGACATCTTGTAGCTTTTAGACCTTCTGGGGACCCTCTGAGGAGAAAAAAAGTTCAAAAGGTCCCATATGGACCACTGTCTGGAGGTCCTGACTTGACTTTTTAACATCAGAAAGAGTCTATGAGGACATCATGTAGCTTTTAGACCTTCTGGGGACCCTCTTATCAGAAAAAAAGTTCAAAAGGTCCCATATGGACCACTGTTTGGAGGACCTGACTTGACTTTTTAACATCAGAAAGAGTCTATAAGGACATCATGTAGCTTTTAGACCTTCTGGGGACCCTCTGAGGAGAAAAAAAGTTCAAAAGGTCCCATATGGACTACTGTAAGAAGGACTTGACTTGAACTTTTAACATCAGAAAGAGTCTATGAGGACATCATGTAGCTTTTGTACCTTCTAGGGACCCTCTGAGTAGAAAAAAAGTTCAAAAGGTCCTATATGGACCACTGTCTGGAGGTCCTGACTTGACTTTTCAGCATCAGAAAGAGTCTATTAGGACATTATGGAGCTTTTAGACCTTCTGGGGACCCTCTGAGCAGAAAAAAAGTTCAAAATGTCTCATATGGACCACTGTCTGGAGGTCCTGACTTGACTTTTTAACATCCGAAAGAGTCTATGAGGACATCATGTAGCTTTTAGACCTTCTGGGGACCCTCTGAGGAGAAAAAAAGTTCAAAAGGTCCCATATGGACCACTGTCTGGAGGTCCTGACTTGACTTTTTAACATCAGAAAGAGTCTATGAGGACATCAGGTAGCTTTTAGAACTTCTGGGGACCCTCTGAGCAGAAAAAAAGTTCAAAAGGTCCCATATGTACCAATGTCTGGAGGACCTGACTTGACTTTTTAACATCAGAAAGAGTCTATGAGGACATCATGTAGCTTTTAGACCTTCTGGGGACCCTCTTATAAGAAAAAAAGTTCAAAAGGTCCCATATGGACCACTGTCTGGAGGACCTGACTTGACTTTTTAACATCAGAAAGAGTCTATGAGGACATCATGTAGCTTTTAGACCTTCTGGGGACCCTCTGAGGAGAAAAAAAGTTCAAAAAGTCCCATATGGACAACTGTCTGGAGGTCCTGACGACTTTTTAACATCAAAAAGAGTCTATGAGGACATCATGTAGCTTTTAGACCTTCTGGGGACCCTCTGAGGAGAAAAAAAGTTCAAAAGGTCCCATATGGACCACTGTCTGGAGGACCTGAATTGACTTTTTAACATCAGAAAGAGTCTATGAGGACATCATGTAGCTTTTAGACCTTCTGGGGACCCTCTTATCAGAAAAAAAGTTCAATAGGTCCCATATGGACCACTGTCTGGAGGACCTGACTTGACTTTTTAACATCAGAAAGAGTCTATAAGGACATCATGTAGCTTTTAGACCTTCTGGGGACCCTCTGAGGAGAAAAAAAGTTCAAAAGGTCCCATATGGACTACTGTAAGGCGGACTTGACTTGACTTTTAACATCAGAAAGAGTCTATGAGGACATCATGTAGCTTTTAGACCTTCTAGGGACCCTCTGAGTAGAAAAAAAGTTCAAAAGGTCCTATATGGACCAATGTCTGGAGGACCTGACTTGACTTTTTAACATCAGAAAGAGTCTATGAGGACATCATGTAGCTTTTAGACCTTCTGGGGACCCTCTTATCAGAAAAAAATTTCAAAAGGTCCCATATGGACCACTGTCTGGACGACCTGACTTAACTTTTTAACATCAGAAATAGTCTATGAGGACATCATGTAGCTTTTAACCTTCTGGGGACCCTCTCAGGAGAAAAAAAGTTCAAAAGGTCCCATATGGACCACTGTCTGGAGGTCCGGACTTGACTTTTTAACATCAGAAATAGTCTATGAGGACATCATGTAGCTTTTAGACCTTCTGGGGACCCTCTGAGCAGAAAAAAAGTTCAAAAAGTTCCATATGGACCACTTTCTGGAGGACCTGACTTCACTTTTTAACATCACAAACAGTCTATGAGGACATCTTGTAGCTTTTAGACCTTCTGGGGACCCTCTGAGGAGAAAAAAAGTTCAAAAGGTCCCATATGGACCACTGTCTGGAGGTCCTGACTTGACTTTTTAACATCAGAAAGAGTCTATGAGGACATCATGTAGCTTTTAGACCTTCTGGGGACCCTCTTATCAGAAAAAAAGTTCAAAAGGTCCCATATGGACCACTGCTTGGAGGACCTGACTTGACTTTTTATCATCAGAAAGAGTCTATGAGGACATCATGTAGCTTTTAGAACTTTTAGGGACCCTCTGAGGAGAAAAAAGTTCAAAAGGTCCCATATGGACCACTGTGTGGAGGTCCTGACTTGACTTTTTAACATCAGAAAGAGTCTATGAGGACATCATGTAGCTTTTAAACCTCCTGGGGACCCTCTGAGCAGAAAAAAAGGTCAAAAGGTCCCATATGGACCACTGTCTGGAGGACCTGACTTGACTTTTTAACATCAGAAAGATTCCATGAGGACATCATGTAGCTTTTAGACCTTCTGGGGACCCTCTTATCAGAAAAAAGTTCAAAAGGTCCCATATGGACTACTGTCTGGAGGTCCTGACTTGACTTTTTAACATCAGAAAGAGTCTATGAGGACATCAGGTAGCTTTTAGACCTTCTGGGAACCCTCTAAGCAGAAAAAAAGTTCAAAAGGTCCCATATGGACCACTGTCTGGAGGTCCTGATTTCACTTTTTAACATCAGAAAGAGTCTATGAGGACATCATGTAGCTTTTAGACCTTCTGGGGACCCTCTTATCAGAAAAAAGTTCAAAAGGTCACATATGACCACTGTCTGGAGGACCTGACTTGACTTTTTAACATCAGAAAGAGTCTATGAGGACATCATGTAGCTTTTAGACCTTCTGGGCACCCTCTGAGGAGAAAAAAAGTTAAAAAGGTCCCATATGGACCACTGCCTGGAGGACCTGACTTGACTTTTTAACATCAGAAAGAGTCTATAAGAACATCATGTAGCATTTAGAGCTTCTGGGGACCCTTTGAGGAGACAAAAAGTTCAAAAGGTCCCATATGGACCACTGTCTGGAGGTCCTAACTTGAGTTTTTAAAATCAAAACGAGTGTATGAGGACATCATGTAGCTTTTAGACCTTCTGGGGACCATCTGAGCAGAAAAAAAGTTCAAAAGGTCCCATATGGACCACTGTCTGGAGGACCTGACTTGACTTTTAACATCAGAAAGAGTCTAGAGGACATCATGTAGCTTTTAGACCTTCTGGGGACCCTCTTATCAGAGAAAAAGTTCAAAAGGTCCCATATGGACAACTGTCTGGAGGACCTGACTTGACTTTTTAACATCAGAAAGAGTCTATGAGGACATCATGTAGCTTTTAGACCTTCTGGGACCCTCTGAGTAGAAAAAAAGTTCAAAAGGTCCCATATGGACCACTGTCTGGAGGTCCTGACTTGACTTTTTAACATCAAAATGAGTCTATGAGGACATCATGTAGCTTTTAGACCTTCTGGGGACCCTCTGAGGAGAAAA
Source organism: Gila orcuttii (assembly GCA_026230005.1). Classification (NCBI taxonomy): domain Eukaryota; kingdom Metazoa; phylum Chordata; class Actinopteri; order Cypriniformes; family Leuciscidae; genus Gila; species Gila orcuttii. The sequence continues at coordinate 35,688,543 of JAPDVR010000005.1, read as the reverse complement.
AAAGTTCAAAAGGTCCCATTTGGACCACTGTCTGGAGGTCCTGACTTTACTTTTTAACATCAGAAAGAGTCTATGAGGACATCATGTACCTTTTAGACCTTCTGGGGACCCTCTTATCAGAAAAAAAGTTCAAAAGGTCCCATATGGACCACTGTTTGGAGGACCTGACTTGACTTTTTAACATCAGAAAGAGTCTATAAGGACATCATGTAGCTTTTAGACCTTCCTGGGACCCTCTGAGGAGAAAAAAAGTTCAAAAGGTCCCATATGGACTACTGTAAGAAGGACTTGACTTGACCTTTTAACATCAGAAAGAGTATATGAGGACATCATGTAGCTTTTAGACCTTCTGGGGACCCTCTGAGGAGAAAAAAAGTTCAAAAGGTCCTATATGGACCAATGTCTGGAGGACCTGACTTGACTTTTTAACATCAGAAAGAGTCTATGAGGACATCATGTAGCTTTTAGACCTTCTAGGGACCCTCTGAGTAGAAAAAAATTTCAAAAGGTCCCATATGGACCACTGTCTGGAGGTCCTGACTTGACTTTTTAAAATCAGAAAGAGTCTATGAGGACATCATGTAGCTTTTAGACCTTCTAGGGACCCTCTGAGTAGAAAAAAAGTTCAAAAGGTCCCATATGGACCACTGTCTGGAGGTCCTGACTTGACTTTTTAACATCAGAAAGAGTCTATGTGGACATCAGGTAGATTTTAGACCTTCTGGGGACCCTTCGAGCAGAAAAAAAGTTCAAAAGGTCCCATTTGGACCACTGTCTGGAGGTCCTGACTTGACTTTTTAACATCAGAAAGAGTCTATTAGGACATCAGGTAGCTTTTAGAACTTCTGGGGACCCTCTGAGCAGAAAAAAAGTTCAAAAGGTCCCATATGGACCAATGTCTGGAGGACCTGACTTGACTTTTTAACATCAGAAAGAGTCTATGAGGACATCATGTAGCTTTTAGACCTTCTGGGGACCCTCTGAGCAGAAAAAAAGTTCAAAAGGTCCCATATGGACCACTGTCTGGAGGTCCTGACTTGACTTTTTAACATCAAAACGAGTCTATGAGGACATCATGTAGCTTTTAGACCTTCTGGGGACCCTCTGAGGAGAAAAAAAGTTCAAAAGGTCCCATATGGACCACTGTCTGGAGGTCCTGACTTTACTTTTTAACATCAGAAAGAGTCTATGAGGACATCATGTACCTTTTAGACCTTCTGGGGACCCTCTTATCAGAAAAAAAGTTCAAAAGGTCCCATATGGACCACTGTTTGGAGGACCTGACTTGACTTTTTAACATCAGAAAGAGTCTATAAGGACATCATGTAGCTTTTAGACCTTCTGGGGACCCTCTGAGGAGAAAAAAAGTTCAAAATGTCCCATATGGACTACTGTAAGAAGGACTTGACTTGACCTTTTAACATCAGAAAGAGTATATGAGGACATCATGTAGCTTTTAGACCTTCTGGGGACCCTCTGAGGAGAAAAAAAGTTCAAAAGGTCCTATATGGACCAATGTCTGGAGGACCTGACTTGACTTTTTAACATCAGAAAGAGTCTATGAGGACATCATGTAGCTTTTAGACCTTCTAGGGACCCTCTGAGTAGAAAAAAAGTTCAAAAGGTCCCATATGGACCACTGTCTGGAGGTCCTGACTTGACTTTTTAAAATCAGAAAGAGTCTATGAGGACATCATGTAGCTTTTAGACCTTCTAGGGACCCTCTGAGTAGAAAAAAAGTTCAAAAGGTCCCATATGGACCACTGTCTGGAGGTCCTGACTTGACTTTTTAACATCAGAAAGAGTCTATGTGGACATCAGGTAGATTTTAGACCTTCTGGGGACCCTTCGAGCAGAAAAAAAGTTCAAAAGGTCCCATTTGGACCACTGTCTGGAGGTCCTGACTTGACTTTTTAACATCAGAAAGAGTCTATTAGGACATCAGGTAGCTTTTAGAACTTCTGGGGACCCTCTGAGCAGAAAAAAAGTTCAAAAGGTCCCATATGGACCAATGTCTGGAGGACCTGACTTGACTTTTTAACATCAGAAAGAGTCTATGAGGACATCATGTAGCTTTTAGACCTTCTGGGGACCCTCTGAGCAGAAAAAAAGTTCAAAAGGTCCCATATGGACCACTGTCTGGAGGTCCTGACTTTACTTTTTAACATCAGAAAGAGTCTATAAGGACATCATGTAGCTTTTAGACCTTCTGGGGACCCTCTGAGGAGAAAAAAAGTTCAAAAGGTCCCATATGGACTACTGTAAGAAGGACTTGACTTGACCTTTTAACATCAGAAAGAGTATATGAGGACATCATGTAGCTTTTAGACCTTCTGGGGACCCTCTGAGGAGAAAAAAAGTTCAAAAGGTCCTATATGGACCAATGTCTGGAGGACCTGACTTGACTTTTTAACATCAGAAAGAGTCTATGAGGACATCATGTAGCTTTTAGACTTTCTAGGGACCCTCTGAGTAGAAAAAAAGTTCAAAAGGTCCCATATGGACCACTGTCTGGAGGTCCTGACTTGACTTTTTAAAATCAGAAAGAGTCTATGAGGACATCATGTAGCTTTTAGACCTTCTAGGGACCCTCTGAGTAGAAAAAAAGTTCAAAAGGTCCCATATGGACCACTGTCTGGAGGTCCTGACTTGACTTTTTAACATCAGAAAGAGTCTATGTGGACATCAGGTAGATTTTAGACCTTCTGGGGACCCTTCGAGCAGAAAAAAAGTTCAAAAGGTCCCATTTGGACCACTGTCTGGAGGTCCTGACTTGACTTTTTAACATCAGAAAGAGTCTATTAGGACATCAGGTAGCTTTTAGAACTTCTGGGGACCCTCTGAGCAGAAAAAAAGTTCAAAAGGTCCCATATGGACCACTGTCTGGAGGACCTGACTTGACCTTTTAACATCAGAAAGAGTCTATGAGGACATCATGTAGCTTTTAGACCTTCTGGGGACCCTCTGAGCAGAAAAAAAGTTCAAAAGGTCCCATATGGACCACTGTCTGGAGGACCTGACTTGACTTTTTAACATCAGAAAGAGTCTATGAGGACATCATGTAGCTTTTAGACCTTCTGGGGACCCTCTGAGCAGAAAAAAAGTTCAAAAGGTCCCATATGGACCACTGTTTGGAGGACCTGACTTGACTTTTTAACATCAGAAAGAGTCTATGAGGACATCCTGTAGCTTTTAGACCTTCTGGGGACCCTCTGAGGAGAATAAAAGTTCAAAAGGTCCCATATGGACTACTGTAAGAAAGACTTGACTTGAACTTTTAACATCAGAAAGAGTCTATGAGGACATCATGTACCTTTTAGACCTTCTGGGGACCCTCTGAGCAGAAAAAAAGTTCAAAAGGTCCCATAGACCATTGTCTGGAGGACCTGACTTGACTTTTTAACATCAGAAAGAGTCTATGAGGACATCATGTAGCTTTTAGACCTTCTGGGGACCCTCTCAGGAGAAAAAAGTTCAAAAGGTCCCATATGGACCACTGTCTGGAGGTCCTGACTTGACTTTTTAACATCAGAAATAGTCTATGAGGACATCATGTAGCTTTTAGACCTTTTGGGGACCCTCTGAGCAGAAAAAAAGTTCAAAAGGTTCCATATGGACCACTTTCTGGAGGACCTGACTTCACTTTTTAACATCACAAACAGTCTATGAGGACATCTTGTAGCTTTTAGACCTTCTGGGGACCCTCTGAGGAGAAAAAAAGTTCAAAAGGTCCCATATGGACCACTGTCTGGAAGTCCTGACTTGACTTTTTAACATCAGAAAGAGTCTATGAGGACATCATGTACCTTTTAGACCTTCTGGGGACCCTCTGAGCTGAAAAAAAGTTCAAAAGGTCCCATATGGACCACTGTCTGGAGTACCTGACTTGACTTTTTAACATTAGAAAGAGTCTGTGAGGACATCATGTAGCTTTTAGACCGTCTGGGGACCCTCTGAGGAGAAAAAAAGTTCAAAAGGTCCTATATGGACCAATGTCTGGATGACCTGACTTGACTTTTTAACATCAGAAAGAGTCTATGAGGACATCATGTAGCTTTTAAACCTCCTGGGGACCCTCTGAGCAGAAAAAAAGTTCAAAAGGTCCCATATGGACCACTGTCTGGAGGACCTGACTTGACTTTTTAACATCAGAAAGATTCTATGAGGACATCAGGTAGCTTTTAGACCTTCTGGGGACCCTCTTATCAGAATAAAGTTCAAAAGGTCCCATATGGACTACTGTCTGGAGGTCCTGACTTGACTTTTTAACATCAGAAAGAGTCTATGAGGACATCAGGTAGCTTTTAGACCTTCTGGGAACCCTCTAAGCAGAAAAAAAGTTCAAAATGTCCCATATGGACCACTGTCTGGAGGTCCTGACTTCACTTTTTAACATCAGAAAGAGTCTATGAGGACATCATGTAGCTTTTAGACCTTCTGGGGACCCTTTTATCAGAAAAAAGTTCAAAAGGTCACATATGGACCACTGTCTGGAGGACCTGACTTGACTTTTTAACATCAGAAAGAGTCTATGAGGACATCATGTAGCTTTTAGACCTTCTGGGGACCCTCTGAGGAGAAAAAAGTTCAAAAGGTCCCATATGGACCACTGTCTGGAGGACCTGACTTGACTTTTTAACATCAGAAAGAGTCTATGTGGACATCAGGTAGATTTTAGACCTTCTGGGGACTCTTCGAGCAGAAAAAAAGTTCAAAAGGTCCCATTTGGACCACTGTCTGGAGGTCCTGACTTGACTTTTTAACATCAGAAAGAGTCTATGAGGACATCAGGTAGCTTTTAGAACTTCTGGGGACCCTCTGAGCAGAAAAAAAGTTCAAAAGGTCCCATATGGACCACTGTCTGGAGGTCCTGACTTGACTTTTTAACATCAGAAAGAGTCTATGAGGACATCATGTACCTTTTAGAACTTCTGGGGACCCTCTGAGCAGAAAAAAAGTTCAAAAGGTCCCATATGGACCACTGTCTGGAGGACCTGACTTGACTTTTTAACATCAGAAAGAGTCTATGAGGACATCATGTAGCTTTTAGACCGTGTGGGTACCCTCTGAGGAGAAAAAAAGTTAAAAAAAACTCCCATATGGATTACTGTTTGGAGGTCTTGACTTGACTTTTTCACATCAGAAAGAGTATGTGGACATCAGGTAGCTTTTAGACCTTCTCTGGACCCTCTGAGCAGAAAAAAAGTTCAAAAGGTCCCATATGGATTACTGTATGGCGGACTTGACTTGAATTTTTAACATCAGAAAGAGTCTTTGAGGACATCATGTAGCTTTCAGACGTTCTGGGGACCCTCTGAGCAGAAAAAAGATCAAAAGCTCCCATATGGACTACTGTCTGGCGGACTTTGACGACTTTTTAACATCAGAAAGAGTCTATGAGGTCATCATGTAGCTTTTAGGCAATGTAATGAAACGCATTAGTTCTTAAATGCATTGCAATGCAACAGAGTGCATATTACTTTTAAATTTTATTCTTCCATGCAAAACGCTTGTGCAATGCAACAGCACGCTGTTGCAATGTAATGAAACATAGTTCTTAAATGCATTGCAATGCAACAGAGTGCATATTACTTTTAAATGTTATTCTTCCATGCAAAACGCTTGTGCAATGAAACAGCACGCTGTTGCAATGTAATGAAACGCTTGTTCAATGCAACAGCACGCTGTTGCAATGTAATGAAACGCATTACTTCTTAAATGCATTGCAATGCAACAGAGTGCATATTACTTTTAAATGTTATTCTTCCATGCAAAACGCTTGTGCAATGCAACAGCACGCTGTTGCAATAAATGAAACGCATTAGTTCTTAAATGCATTGCAATGCAACAGAGTGCATATTAGTTTTAAATGTTATTCTTCCATGCAAAACGCTTGTGCAATGTACAGAAACGCATTAGTTCTTGAATGCATTGCAATGTAACAGAGTGCATATTACTTTTAAATTATATTCTTCCATGCAAAACGCTTGTGCAATGCAACAGCACGCTGTTGCAATAGAATGAATCGCATTAGTTCTTGAATGCATTTGCAATGCAACAAAGTGCATACTACTTTTAAATGTTATTCTTCCATGCAAAACGCTTGTGCAATGCAACAGCACGCTGTTGCAATAGAATGAATCGCATTATTTCTTGAATGCATTTGCAATGCAACAAAGTGCATACTACTTTTAAATGTTATTCCATGCAAAACGCTTGTGCAATGCAACAGCACGCTGTTGCAAAGGAATGAAACGCATTAGTTCTTGAATTCATTTGCAATGCAACAATGTGCATATTACTTTTAAATGTTATTCTTTCATGCAAAACCCTTGTGTAATGCAACAGCACGCTGCATTGCACATCTCTTCGTTGAACAATGGAAATAGTTAGTTATTGCATGCATTGGAAAGCGACAGCTTTGTGATGTGTTCTCGTGAGTACACAAATTAATGAGCTGTATGCAATGCGGAAAACAATATGCTGTGAGTTGTCTTTTCAACAGCTGATGCAATGATTTTCCTTCATACACAAATGATTATGTTTAGTTTGTTCATTGCACAAAGGAATAAGTTAGACCTTTTATGCAATGGAATGAAACAACAAAAATGTTATTAAAACAGCAGATTGCATTGCCCATCTCTTTAATGCACTACGGAATGAGCTAGTTCTTGAATGCATTGCAATGCAATAAAGTGCATATATTGCTTATAGGTCATTCTTCGATGCTTTTCGTTGGTATTCTTCGTTACGCTTGATCGTATGTGCAATGCAATGCAACAGCAGATTGCATTGCAGATCTCTTAATGCACTACGGAATGAGTTATTTCTTGAACGCATTGCAATGCAAAAAAAGTGCATATCACTTATATGTCATTCCAACGCTTTATCATACGTGCAATGCAACAGCAGTTTTTTTAAGCGTTAGTTTTTTTTCATTGCACAAAGGAATAAGTTAGTCCTTTTACGCAATAGAATGAAACAACAAAACGTTTTTAAAACAGCAGATTGCGTTGCCCATCTCTTTAATGCACTACAAAAAGAGTTAGTTCTTGAGTGCATTGCAAAAAAAGTGCATATTGCTTATGCACAACGCTTTAACTTATGTGCAATGCAATTCAATATATTCAATGCACTACTGAATGAGTTAGTTCTTGAATGCTTTGCAATCCAAAAAAGTGCATATCGCTTATATGTTATTCTACTGCTTTATCATATGTGCAATGCAAAAGCAGTTTTTAAGCGTTAGTTTTTTTCATTGCACAAAGGAATAAGTTAGTCCTTTTATGCAATGGAATGAAACAACAAAAATGTTATTAAAACAACAGATTACATTGACCATGTCTTTAATGCACTACAAAATGAGTTAGTTCTTGAATGCATTGCAATTCAACAATGCCTTTTGACTTTTTAACATCAGAAAGAGTCTATGAGGACATCATGTAGCTTTTAGACCTTCTGGAGACCCTCTGAGTAGAAAAAAGTTCAAAAGGTCCCATATGGACTACTGTCTGGAGGACCTGACTTGACTTTTTAACATCAGAAAGAGTCTATGAGGACATCATGTAGCTTTTAGACATTCTGGGGACACTCTGAGGAGAAAAAAAGTTCAAAAGGTCCCATATGGACCACTGTCTGGAGGTCCTGACTTGACTTTTTAACATTAGAAAGAGTCTATGTGGACATCAGGTAGCTTTTAAATCTTCTGGTGACCCTCTGAAGAGAAAAAAAGTTCAAAAACTCCCATATGGATTACTGTATGGCGGATTTGACTTGACTTTTTAACATCAGAAAGAGTCTATAAGGACATCATGTAGCTTTTAGACCTTCTGGGGACCCTCTGAGGAGAAAAAAAGTTCAAAAGGTCCCATATGGACTACTGTAAGAAGGACTTGACTTGAACTTTTAACATCAGAAAGAGTCTATGAGGACATCATGTAGCTTTTGTACCTTCTAGGGACCCTCTGAGTAGAAAAAAAGTTCAAAAGGTCCTATATGGACCACTGTCTGGAGGTCCTGACTTGACTTTTCAGCATCAGAAAGAGTCTATTAGGACATTATGGAGCTTTTAGACCTTCTGGGGACCCTCTGAGCAGAAAAAAAGTTCAAAATGTCTCATATGGACCACTGTCTGGAGGTCCTGACTTGACTTTTTAACATCCGAAAGAGTCTATGAGGACATCATGTAGCTTTTAGACCTTCTGGGGACCCTCTGAGGAGAAAAAAAGTTCAAAAGGTCCCATATGGACCACTGTCTGGAGGTCCTGACTTGACTTTTTAACATCAGAAAGAGTCTATGAGGACATCATGTAGCTTTTAGACCTTCTGGGGACCCTCTTATCAGAAAAAAAGTTCAAAAGGTCCCATATGGACCACTGTCTGGAGGACCTGACTTGACTTTTTAACATCAGAAAGAGTCTATGAGGACATCATGTAGCTTTTAGACCTTCTGGGGACCCTCTGAGCAGAAAAAAAGTTCAAAAGGTTCCATATGGACCACTTTCTGGAGGACCTGACTTCACTTTTTAACCTCACAAACAGTCTATGAGGACATCTTGTAGCTTTTAGACCTTCTGGGGACCCTCTGAGGAGAAAAAAAGTTCAAAAGGTCCCATATGGACCACTGTCTGGAGGTCCTGACTTGACTTTTTAACATCAGAAAGAGTCTATGAGGACATCATGTAGCTTTTAGACCTTCTGGGGACCCTCTTATCAGAAAAAAAGTTCAAAAGGTCCCATATGGACCACTGTTTGGAGGACCTGACTTGACTTTTTAACATCAGAAAGAGTCTATAAGGACATCATGTAGCTTTTAGACCTTCTGGGGACCCTCTGAGGAGAAAAAAAGTTCAAAAGGTCCCATATGGACTACTGTAAGAAGGACTTGACTTGAACTTTTAACATCAGAAAGAGTCTATGAGGACATCATGTAGCTTTTGTACCTTCTAGGGACCCTCTGAGTAGAAAAAAAGTTCAAAAGGTCCTATATGGACCACTGTCTGGAGGTCCTGACTTGACTTTTCAGCATCAGAAAGAGTCTATTAGGACATTATGGAGCTTTTAGACCTTCTGGGGACCCTCTGAGCAGAAAAAAAGTTCAAAATGTCTCATATGGACCACTGTCTGGAGGTCCTGACTTGACTTTTTAACATCCGAAAGAGTCTATGAGGACATCATGTAGCTTTTAGACCTTCTGGGGACCCTCTGAGGAGAAAAAAAGTTCAAAAGGTCCCATATGGACCACTGTCTGGAGGTCCTGACTTGACTTTTTAACATCAGAAAGAGTCTATGAGGACATCAGGTAGCTTTTAGAACTTCTGGGGACCCTCTGAGCAGAAAAAAAGTTCAAAAGGTCCCATATGTACCAATGTCTGGAGGACCTGACTTGACTTTTTAACATCAGAAAGAGTCTATGAGGACATCATGTAGCTTTTAGACCTTCTGGGGACCCTCTTATAAGAAAAAAAGTTCAAAAGGTCCCATATGGACCACTGTCTGGAGGACCTGACTTGACTTTTTAACATCAGAAAGAGTCTATGAGGACATCATGTAGCTTTTAGACCTTCTGGGGACCCTCTGAGGAGAAAAAAAGTTCAAAAAGTCCCATATGGACAACTGTCTGGAGGTCCTGACGACTTTTTAACATCAAAAAGAGTCTATGAGGACATCATGTAGCTTTTAGACCTTCTGGGGACCCTCTGAGGAGAAAAAAAGTTCAAAAGGTCCCATATGGACCACTGTCTGGAGGACCTGAATTGACTTTTTAACATCAGAAAGAGTCTATGAGGACATCATGTAGCTTTTAGACCTTCTGGGGACCCTCTTATCAGAAAAAAAGTTCAATAGGTCCCATATGGACCACTGTCTGGAGGACCTGACTTGACTTTTTAACATCAGAAAGAGTCTATAAGGACATCATGTAGCTTTTAGACCTTCTGGGGACCCTCTGAGGAGAAAAAAAGTTCAAAAGGTCCCATATGGACTACTGTAAGGCGGACTTGACTTGACTTTTAACATCAGAAAGAGTCTATGAGGACATCATGTAGCTTTTAGACCTTCTAGGGACCCTCTGAGTAGAAAAAAAGTTCAAAAGGTCCTATATGGACCAATGTCTGGAGGACCTGACTTGACTTTTTAACATCAGAAAGAGTCTATGAGGACATCATGTAGCTTTTAGACCTTCTGGGGACCCTCTTATCAGAAAAAAATTTCAAAAGGTCCCATATGGACCACTGTCTGGACGACCTGACTTAACTTTTTAACATCAGAAATAGTCTATGAGGACATCATGTAGCTTTTAACCTTCTGGGGACCCTCTCAGGAGAAAAAAAGTTCAAAAGGTCCCATATGGACCACTGTCTGGAGGTCCGGACTTGACTTTTTAACATCAGAAATAGTCTATGAGGACATCATGTAGCTTTTAGACCTTCTGGGGACCCTCTGAGCAGAAAAAAAGTTCAAAAAGTTCCATATGGACCACTTTCTGGAGGACCTGACTTCACTTTTTAACATCACAAACAGTCTATGAGGACATCTTGTAGCTTTTAGACCTTCTGGGGACCCTCTGAGGAGAAAAAAAGTTCAAAAGGTCCCATATGGACCACTGTCTGGAGGTCCTGACTTGACTTTTTAACATCAGAAAGAGTCTATGAGGACATCATGTAGCTTTTAGACCTTCTGGGGACCCTCTTATCAGAAAAAAAGTTCAAAAGGTCCCATATGGACCACTGCTTGGAGGACCTGACTTGACTTTTTATCATCAGAAAGAGTCTATGAGGACATCATGTAGCTTTTAGAACTTTTAGGGACCCTCTGAGGAGAAAAAAGTTCAAAAGGTCCCATATGGACCACTGTGTGGAGGTCCTGACTTGACTTTTTAACATCAGAAAGAGTCTATGAGGACATCATGTAGCTTTTAAACCTCCTGGGGACCCTCTGAGCAGAAAAAAAGGTCAAAAGGTCCCATATGGACCACTGTCTGGAGGACCTGACTTGACTTTTTAACATCAGAAAGATTCCATGAGGACATCATGTAGCTTTTAGACCTTCTGGGGACCCTCTTATCAGAAAAAAGTTCAAAAGGTCCCATATGGACTACTGTCTGGAGGTCCTGACTTGACTTTTTAACATCAGAAAGAGTCTATGAGGACATCAGGTAGCTTTTAGACCTTCTGGGAACCCTCTAAGCAGAAAAAAAGTTCAAAAGGTCCCATATGGACCACTGTCTGGAGGTCCTGATTTCACTTTTTAACATCAGAAAGAGTCTATGAGGACATCATGTAGCTTTTAGACCTTCTGGGGACCCTCTTATCAGAAAAAAGTTCAAAAGGTCACATATGACCACTGTCTGGAGGACCTGACTTGACTTTTTAACATCAGAAAGAGTCTATGAGGACATCATGTAGCTTTTAGACCTTCTGGGCACCCTCTGAGGAGAAAAAAAGTTAAAAAGGTCCCATATGGACCACTGCCTGGAGGACCTGACTTGACTTTTTAACATCAGAAAGAGTCTATAAGAACATCATGTAGCATTTAGAGCTTCTGGGGACCCTTTGAGGAGACAAAAAGTTCAAAAGGTCCCATATGGACCACTGTCTGGAGGTCCTAACTTGAGTTTTTAAAATCAAAACGAGTGTATGAGGACATCATGTAGCTTTTAGACCTTCTGGGGACCATCTGAGCAGAAAAAAAGTTCAAAAGGTCCCATATGGACCACTGTCTGGAGGACCTGACTTGACTTTTAACATCAGAAAGAGTCTAGAGGACATCATGTAGCTTTTAGACCTTCTGGGGACCCTCTTATCAGAGAAAAAGTTCAAAAGGTCCCATATGGACAACTGTCTGGAGGACCTGACTTGACTTTTTAACATCAGAAAGAGTCTATGAGGACATCATGTAGCTTTTAGACCTTCTGGGACCCTCTGAGTAGAAAAAAAGTTCAAAAGGTCCCATATGGACCACTGTCTGGAGGTCCTGACTTGACTTTTTAACATCAAAATGAGTCTATGAGGACATCATGTAGCTTTTAGACCTTCTGGGGACCCTCTGAGGAGAAAAAAAGTTCAAAAGGTCCCATTTGGACCACTGTCTGGAGGTCCTGACTTTACTTTTTAACATCAGAAAGAGTCTATGAGGACATCATGTACCTTTTAGACCTTCTGGGGACCCTCTTATCAGAAAAAAAGTTCAAAAGGTCCCATATGGACCACTGTTTGGAGGACCTGACTTGACTTTTTAACATCAGAAAGAGTCTATAAGGACATCATGTAGCTTTTAGACCTTCCTGGGACCCTCTGAGGAGAAAAAAAGTTCAAAAGGTCCCATATGGACTACTGTAAGAAGGACTTGACTTGACCTTTTAACATCAGAAAGAGTATATGAGGACATCATGTAGCTTTTAGACCTTCTGGGGACCCTCTGAGGAGAAAAAAAGTTCAAAAGGTCCTATATGGACCAATGTCTGGAGGACCTGACTTGACTTTTTAACATCAGAAAGAGTCTATGAGGACATCATGTAGCTTTTAGACCTTCTAGGGACCCTCTGAGTAGAAAAAAATTTCAAAAGGTCCCATATGGACCACTGTCTGGAGGTCCTGACTTGACTTTTTAAAATCAGAAAGAGTCTATGAGGACATCATGTAGCTTTTAGACCTTCTAGGGACCCTCTGAGTAGAAAAAAAGTTCAAAAGGTCCCATATGGACCACTGTCTGGAGGTCCTGACTTGACTTTTTAACATCAGAAAGAGTCTATGTGGACATCAGGTAGATTTTAGACCTTCTGGGGACCCTTCGAGCAGAAAAAAAGTTCAAAAGGTCCCATTTGGACCACTGTCTGGAGGTCCTGACTTGACTTTTTAACATCAGAAAGAGTCTATTAGGACATCAGGTAGCTTTTAGAACTTCTGGGGACCCTCTGAGCAGAAAAAAAGTTCAAAAGGTCCCATATGGACCAATGTCTGGAGGACCTGACTTGACTTTTTAACATCAGAAAGAGTCTATGAGGACATCATGTAGCTTTTAGACCTTCTGGGGACCCTCTGAGCAGAAAAAAAGTTCAAAAGGTCCCATATGGACCACTGTCTGGAGGTCCTGACTTTACTTTTTAACATCAGAAAGAGTCTATAAGGACATCATGTAGCTTTTAGACCTTCTGGGGACCCTCTGAGGAGAAAAAAAGTTCAAAAGGTCCCATATGGACTACTGTAAGAAGGACTTGACTTGACCTTTTAACATCAGAAAGAGTATATGAGGACATCATGTAGCTTTTAGACCTTCTGGGGACCCTCTGAGGAGAAAAAAAGTTCAAAAGGTCCTATATGGACCAATGTCTGGAGGACCTGACTTGACTTTTTAACATCAGAAAGAGTCTATGAGGACATCATGTAGCTTTTAGACTTTCTAGGGACCCTCTGAGTAGAAAAAAAGTTCAAAAGGTCCCATATGGACCACTGTCTGGAGGTCCTGACTTGACTTTTTAAAATCAGAAAGAGTCTATGAGGACATCATGTAGCTTTTAGACCTTCTAGGGACCCTCTGAGTAGAAAAAAAGTTCAAAAGGTCCCATATGGACCACTGTCTGGAGGTCCTGACTTGACTTTTTAACATCAGAAAGAGTCTATGTGGACATCAGGTAGATTTTAGACCTTCTGGGGACCCTTCGAGCAGAAAAAAAGTTCAAAAGGTCCCATTTGGACCACTGTCTGGAGGTCCTGACTTGACTTTTTAACATCAGAAAGAGTCTATTAGGACATCAGGTAGCTTTTAGAACTTCTGGGGACCCTCTGAGCAGAAAAAAAGTTCAAAAGGTCCCATATGGACCACTGTCTGGAGGACCTGACTTGACCTTTTAACATCAGAAAGAGTCTATGAGGACATCATGTAGCTTTTAGACCTTCTGGGGACCCTCTGAGCAGAAAAAAAGTTCAAAAGGTCCCATATGGACCACTGTCTGGAGGACCTGACTTGACTTTTTAACATCAGAAAGAGTCTATGAGGACATCATGTAGCTTTTAGACCTTCTGGGGACCCTCTGAGCAGAAAAAAAGTTCAAAAGGTCCCATATGGACCACTGTTTGGAGGACCTGACTTGACTTTTTAACATCAGAAAGAGTCTATGAGGACATCCTGTAGCTTTTAGACCTTCTGGGGACCCTCTGAGGAGAATAAAAGTTCAAAAGGTCCCATATGGACTACTGTAAGAAAGACTTGACTTGAACTTTTAACATCAGAAAGAGTCTATGAGGACATCATGTACCTTTTAGACCTTCTGGGGACCCTCTGAGCAGAAAAAAAGTTCAAAAGGTCCCATAGACCATTGTCTGGAGGACCTGACTTGACTTTTTAACATCAGAAAGAGTCTATGAGGACATCATGTAGCTTTTAGACCTTCTGGGGACCCTCTCAGGAGAAAAAAGTTCAAAAGGTCCCATATGGACCACTGTCTGGAGGTCCTGACTTGACTTTTTAACATCAGAAATAGTCTATGAGGACATCATGTAGCTTTTAGACCTTTTGGGGACCCTCTGAGCAGAAAAAAAGTTCAAAAGGTTCCATATGGACCACTTTCTGGAGGACCTGACTTCACTTTTTAACATCACAAACAGTCTATGAGGACATCTTGTAGCTTTTAGACCTTCTGGGGACCCTCTGAGGAGAAAAAAAGTTCAAAAGGTCCCATATGGACCACTGTCTGGAAGTCCTGACTTGACTTTTTAACATCAGAAAGAGTCTATGAGGACATCATGTACCTTTTAGACCTTCTGGGGACCCTCTGAGCTGAAAAAAAGTTCAAAAGGTCCCATATGGACCACTGTCTGGAGTACCTGACTTGACTTTTTAACATTAGAAAGAGTCTGTGAGGACATCATGTAGCTTTTAGACCGTCTGGGGACCCTCTGAGGAGAAAAAAAGTTCAAAAGGTCCTATATGGACCAATGTCTGGATGACCTGACTTGACTTTTTAACATCAGAAAGAGTCTATGAGGACATCATGTAGCTTTTAAACCTCCTGGGGACCCTCTGAGCAGAAAAAAAGTTCAAAAGGTCCCATATGGACCACTGTCTGGAGGACCTGACTTGACTTTTTAACATCAGAAAGATTCTATGAGGACATCAGGTAGCTTTTAGACCTTCTGGGGACCCTCTTATCAGAATAAAGTTCAAAAGGTCCCATATGGACTACTGTCTGGAGGTCCTGACTTGACTTTTTAACATCAGAAAGAGTCTATGAGGACATCAGGTAGCTTTTAGACCTTCTGGGAACCCTCTAAGCAGAAAAAAAGTTCAAAATGTCCCATATGGACCACTGTCTGGAGGTCCTGACTTCACTTTTTAACATCAGAAAGAGTCTATGAGGACATCATGTAGCTTTTAGACCTTCTGGGGACCCTTTTATCAGAAAAAAGTTCAAAAGGTCACATATGGACCACTGTCTGGAGGACCTGACTTGACTTTTTAACATCAGAAAGAGTCTATGAGGACATCATGTAGCTTTTAGACCTTCTGGGGACCCTCTGAGGAGAAAAAAGTTCAAAAGGTCCCATATGGACCACTGTCTGGAGGACCTGACTTGACTTTTTAACATCAGAAAGAGTCTATGTGGACATCAGGTAGATTTTAGACCTTCTGGGGACTCTTCGAGCAGAAAAAAAGTTCAAAAGGTCCCATTTGGACCACTGTCTGGAGGTCCTGACTTGACTTTTTAACATCAGAAAGAGTCTATGAGGACATCAGGTAGCTTTTAGAACTTCTGGGGACCCTCTGAGCAGAAAAAAAGTTCAAAAGGTCCCATATGGACCACTGTCTGGAGGTCCTGACTTGACTTTTTAACATCAGAAAGAGTCTATGAGGACATCATGTACCTTTTAGAACTTCTGGGGACCCTCTGAGCAGAAAAAAAGTTCAAAAGGTCCCATATGGACCACTGTCTGGAGGACCTGACTTGACTTTTTAACATCAGAAAGAGTCTATGAGGACATCATGTAGCTTTTAGACCGTGTGGGTACCCTCTGAGGAGAAAAAAAGTTAAAAAAAACTCCCATATGGATTACTGTTTGGAGGTCTTGACTTGACTTTTTCACATCAGAAAGAGTATGTGGACATCAGGTAGCTTTTAGACCTTCTCTGGACCCTCTGAGCAGAAAAAAAGTTCAAAAGGTCCCATATGGATTACTGTATGGCGGACTTGACTTGAATTTTTAACATCAGAAAGAGTCTTTGAGGACATCATGTAGCTTTCAGACGTTCTGGGGACCCTCTGAGCAGAAAAAAGATCAAAAGCTCCCATATGGACTACTGTCTGGCGGACTTTGACGACTTTTTAACATCAGAAAGAGTCTATGAGGTCATCATGTAGCTTTTAGGCAATGTAATGAAACGCATTAGTTCTTAAATGCATTGCAATGCAACAGAGTGCATATTACTTTTAAATTTTATTCTTCCATGCAAAACGCTTGTGCAATGCAACAGCACGCTGTTGCAATGTAATGAAACATAGTTCTTAAATGCATTGCAATGCAACAGAGTGCATATTACTTTTAAATGTTATTCTTCCATGCAAAACGCTTGTGCAATGAAACAGCACGCTGTTGCAATGTAATGAAACGCTTGTTCAATGCAACAGCACGCTGTTGCAATGTAATGAAACGCATTACTTCTTAAATGCATTGCAATGCAACAGAGTGCATATTACTTTTAAATGTTATTCTTCCATGCAAAACGCTTGTGCAATGCAACAGCACGCTGTTGCAATAAATGAAACGCATTAGTTCTTAAATGCATTGCAATGCAACAGAGTGCATATTAGTTTTAAATGTTATTCTTCCATGCAAAACGCTTGTGCAATGTACAGAAACGCATTAGTTCTTGAATGCATTGCAATGTAACAGAGTGCATATTACTTTTAAATTATATTCTTCCATGCAAAACGCTTGTGCAATGCAACAGCACGCTGTTGCAATAGAATGAATCGCATTAGTTCTTGAATGCATTTGCAATGCAACAAAGTGCATACTACTTTTAAATGTTATTCTTCCATGCAAAACGCTTGTGCAATGCAACAGCACGCTGTTGCAATAGAATGAATCGCATTATTTCTTGAATGCATTTGCAATGCAACAAAGTGCATACTACTTTTAAATGTTATTCCATGCAAAACGCTTGTGCAATGCAACAGCACGCTGTTGCAAAGGAATGAAACGCATTAGTTCTTGAATTCATTTGCAATGCAACAATGTGCATATTACTTTTAAATGTTATTCTTTCATGCAAAACCCTTGTGTAATGCAACAGCACGCTGCATTGCACATCTCTTCGTTGAACAATGGAAATAGTTAGTTATTGCATGCATTGGAAAGCGACAGCTTTGTGATGTGTTCTCGTGAGTACACAAATTAATGAGCTGTATGCAATGCGGAAAACAATATGCTGTGAGTTGTCTTTTCAACAGCTGATGCAATGATTTTCCTTCATACACAAATGATTATGTTTAGTTTGTTCATTGCACAAAGGAATAAGTTAGACCTTTTATGCAATGGAATGAAACAACAAAAATGTTATTAAAACAGCAGATTGCATTGCCCATCTCTTTAATGCACTACGGAATGAGCTAGTTCTTGAATGCATTGCAATGCAATAAAGTGCATATATTGCTTATAGGTCATTCTTCGATGCTTTTCGTTGGTATTCTTCGTTACGCTTGATCGTATGTGCAATGCAATGCAACAGCAGATTGCATTGCAGATCTCTTAATGCACTACGGAATGAGTTATTTCTTGAACGCATTGCAATGCAAAAAAAGTGCATATCACTTATATGTCATTCCAACGCTTTATCATACGTGCAATGCAACAGCAGTTTTTTTAAGCGTTAGTTTTTTTTCATTGCACAAAGGAATAAGTTAGTCCTTTTACGCAATAGAATGAAACAACAAAACGTTTTTAAAACAGCAGATTGCGTTGCCCATCTCTTTAATGCACTACAAAAAGAGTTAGTTCTTGAGTGCATTGCAAAAAAAGTGCATATTGCTTATGCACAACGCTTTAACTTATGTGCAATGCAATTCAATATATTCAATGCACTACTGAATGAGTTAGTTCTTGAATGCTTTGCAATCCAAAAAAGTGCATATCGCTTATATGTTATTCTACTGCTTTATCATATGTGCAATGCAAAAGCAGTTTTTAAGCGTTAGTTTTTTTCATTGCACAAAGGAATAAGTTAGTCCTTTTATGCAATGGAATGAAACAACAAAAATGTTATTAAAACAACAGATTACATTGACCATGTCTTTAATGCACTACAAAATGAGTTAGTTCTTGAATGCATTGCAATTCAACAATGCCTTTTGACTTTTTAACATCAGAAAGAGTCTATGAGGACATCATGTAGCTTTTAGACCTTCTGGAGACCCTCTGAGTAGAAAAAAGTTCAAAAGGTCCCATATGGACTACTGTCTGGAGGACCTGACTTGACTTTTTAACATCAGAAAGAGTCTATGAGGACATCATGTAGCTTTTAGACATTCTGGGGACACTCTGAGGAGAAAAAAAGTTCAAAAGGTCCCATATGGACCACTGTCTGGAGGTCCTGACTTGACTTTTTAACATTAGAAAGAGTCTATGTGGACATCAGGTAGCTTTTAAATCTTCTGGTGACCCTCTGAAGAGAAAAAAAGTTCAAAAACTCCCATATGGATTACTGTATGGCGGATTTGACTTGACTTTTTAACATCAGAAAGAGTCTATAAGGACATCATGTAGCTTTTAGACCTTCTGGGGACCCTCTGAGGAGAAAAAAAGTTCAAAAGGTCCCATATGGACTACTGTAAGAAGGACTTGACTTGAACTTTTAACATCAGAAAGAGTCTATGAGGACATCATGTAGCTTTTGTACCTTCTAGGGACCCTCTGAGTAGAAAAAAAGTTCAAAAGGTCCTATATGGACCACTGTCTGGAGGTCCTGACTTGACTTTTCAGCATCAGAAAGAGTCTATTAGGACATTATGGAGCTTTTAGACCTTCTGGGGACCCTCTGAGCAGAAAAAAAGTTCAAAATGTCTCATATGGACCACTGTCTGGAGGTCCTGACTTGACTTTTTAACATCCGAAAGAGTCTATGAGGACATCATGTAGCTTTTAGACCTTCTGGGGACCCTCTGAGGAGAAAAAAAGTTCAAAAGGTCCCATATGGACCACTGTCTGGAGGTCCTGACTTGACTTTTTAACATCAGAAAGAGTCTATGAGGACATCATGTAGCTTTTAGACCTTCTGGGGACCCTCTTATCAGAAAAAAAGTTCAAAAGGTCCCATATGGACCACTGTCTGGAGGACCTGACTTGACTTTTTAACATCAGAAAGAGTCTATGAGGACATCATGTAGCTTTTAGACCTTCTGGGGACCCTCTGAGCAGAAAAAAAGTTCAAAAGGTTCCATATGGACCACTTTCTGGAGGACCTGACTTCACTTTTTAACCTCACAAACAGTCTATGAGGACATCTTGTAGCTTTTAGACCTTCTGGGGACCCTCTGAGGAGAAAAAAAGTTCAAAAGGTCCCATATGGACCACTGTCTGGAGGTCCTGACTTGACTTTTTAACATCAGAAAGAGTCTATGAGGACATCATGTAGCTTTTAGACCTTCTGGGGACCCTCTTATCAGAAAAAAAGTTCAAAAGGTCCCATATGGACCACTGTTTGGAGGACCTGACTTGACTTTTTAACATCAGAAAGAGTCTATAAGGACATCATGTAGCTTTTAGACCTTCTGGGGACCCTCTGAGGAGAAAAAAAGTTCAAAAGGTCCCATATGGACTACTGTAAGAAGGACTTGACTTGAACTTTTAACATCAGAAAGAGTCTATGAGGACATCATGTAGCTTTTGTACCTTCTAGGGACCCTCTGAGTAGAAAAAAAGTTCAAAAGGTCCTATATGGACCACTGTCTGGAGGTCCTGACTTGACTTTTCAGCATCAGAAAGAGTCTATTAGGACATTATGGAGCTTTTAGACCTTCTGGGGACCCTCTGAGCAGAAAAAAAGTTCAAAATGTCTCATATGGACCACTGTCTGGAGGTCCTGACTTGACTTTTTAACATCCGAAAGAGTCTATGAGGACATCATGTAGCTTTTAGACCTTCTGGGGACCCTCTGAGGAGAAAAAAAGTTCAAAAGGTCCCATATGGACCACTGTCTGGAGGTCCTGACTTGACTTTTTAACATCAGAAAGAGTCTATGAGGACATCAGGTAGCTTTTAGAACTTCTGGGGACCCTCTGAGCAGAAAAAAAGTTCAAAAGGTCCCATATGTACCAATGTCTGGAGGACCTGACTTGACTTTTTAACATCAGAAAGAGTCTATGAGGACATCATGTAGCTTTTAGACCTTCTGGGGACCCTCTTATAAGAAAAAAAGTTCAAAAGGTCCCATATGGACCACTGTCTGGAGGACCTGACTTGACTTTTTAACATCAGAAAGAGTCTATGAGGACATCATGTAGCTTTTAGACCTTCTGGGGACCCTCTGAGGAGAAAAAAAGTTCAAAAAGTCCCATATGGACAACTGTCTGGAGGTCCTGACGACTTTTTAACATCAAAAAGAGTCTATGAGGACATCATGTAGCTTTTAGACCTTCTGGGGACCCTCTGAGGAGAAAAAAAGTTCAAAAGGTCCCATATGGACCACTGTCTGGAGGACCTGAATTGACTTTTTAACATCAGAAAGAGTCTATGAGGACATCATGTAGCTTTTAGACCTTCTGGGGACCCTCTTATCAGAAAAAAAGTTCAATAGGTCCCATATGGACCACTGTCTGGAGGACCTGACTTGACTTTTTAACATCAGAAAGAGTCTATAAGGACATCATGTAGCTTTTAGACCTTCTGGGGACCCTCTGAGGAGAAAAAAAGTTCAAAAGGTCCCATATGGACTACTGTAAGGCGGACTTGACTTGACTTTTAACATCAGAAAGAGTCTATGAGGACATCATGTAGCTTTTAGACCTTCTAGGGACCCTCTGAGTAGAAAAAAAGTTCAAAAGGTCCTATATGGACCAATGTCTGGAGGACCTGACTTGACTTTTTAACATCAGAAAGAGTCTATGAGGACATCATGTAGCTTTTAGACCTTCTGGGGACCCTCTTATCAGAAAAAAATTTCAAAAGGTCCCATATGGACCACTGTCTGGACGACCTGACTTAACTTTTTAACATCAGAAATAGTCTATGAGGACATCATGTAGCTTTTAACCTTCTGGGGACCCTCTCAGGAGAAAAAAAGTTCAAAAGGTCCCATATGGACCACTGTCTGGAGGTCCGGACTTGACTTTTTAACATCAGAAATAGTCTATGAGGACATCATGTAGCTTTTAGACCTTCTGGGGACCCTCTGAGCAGAAAAAAAGTTCAAAAAGTTCCATATGGACCACTTTCTGGAGGACCTGACTTCACTTTTTAACATCACAAACAGTCTATGAGGACATCTTGTAGCTTTTAGACCTTCTGGGGACCCTCTGAGGAGAAAAAAAGTTCAAAAGGTCCCATATGGACCACTGTCTGGAGGTCCTGACTTGACTTTTTAACATCAGAAAGAGTCTATGAGGACATCATGTAGCTTTTAGACCTTCTGGGGACCCTCTTATCAGAAAAAAAGTTCAAAAGGTCCCATATGGACCACTGCTTGGAGGACCTGACTTGACTTTTTATCATCAGAAAGAGTCTATGAGGACATCATGTAGCTTTTAGAACTTTTAGGGACCCTCTGAGGAGAAAAAAGTTCAAAAGGTCCCATATGGACCACTGTGTGGAGGTCCTGACTTGACTTTTTAACATCAGAAAGAGTCTATGAGGACATCATGTAGCTTTTAAACCTCCTGGGGACCCTCTGAGCAGAAAAAAAGGTCAAAAGGTCCCATATGGACCACTGTCTGGAGGACCTGACTTGACTTTTTAACATCAGAAAGATTCCATGAGGACATCATGTAGCTTTTAGACCTTCTGGGGACCCTCTTATCAGAAAAAAGTTCAAAAGGTCCCATATGGACTACTGTCTGGAGGTCCTGACTTGACTTTTTAACATCAGAAAGAGTCTATGAGGACATCAGGTAGCTTTTAGACCTTCTGGGAACCCTCTAAGCAGAAAAAAAGTTCAAAAGGTCCCATATGGACCACTGTCTGGAGGTCCTGATTTCACTTTTTAACATCAGAAAGAGTCTATGAGGACATCATGTAGCTTTTAGACCTTCTGGGGACCCTCTTATCAGAAAAAAGTTCAAAAGGTCACATATGACCACTGTCTGGAGGACCTGACTTGACTTTTTAACATCAGAAAGAGTCTATGAGGACATCATGTAGCTTTTAGACCTTCTGGGCACCCTCTGAGGAGAAAAAAAGTTAAAAAGGTCCCATATGGACCACTGCCTGGAGGACCTGACTTGACTTTTTAACATCAGAAAGAGTCTATAAGAACATCATGTAGCATTTAGAGCTTCTGGGGACCCTTTGAGGAGACAAAAAGTTCAAAAGGTCCCATATGGACCACTGTCTGGAGGTCCTAACTTGAGTTTTTAAAATCAAAACGAGTGTATGAGGACATCATGTAGCTTTTAGACCTTCTGGGGACCATCTGAGCAGAAAAAAAGTTCAAAAGGTCCCATATGGACAACTGTCTGGAGGACCTGACTTGACTTTTTAACATCAGAAAGAGTCTATGAGGACATCATGTAGCTTTTAGACCTTCTGGGACCCTCTGAGTAGAAAAAAAGTTCAAAAGGTCCCATATGGACCACTGTTTGGAGGACCTGACTTGACTTTTTAACATCAGAAAGAGTCTATAAGGACATCATGTAGCTTTTAGACCTTCCTGGGACCCTCTGAGGAGAAAAAAAGTTCAAAAGGTCCCATATGGACTACTGTAAGAAGGACTTGACTTGACCTTTTAACATCAGAAAGAGTATATGAGGACATCATGTAGCTTTTAGACCTTCTGGGGACCCTCTGAGGAGAAAAAAAGTTCAAAAGGTCCTATATGGACCAATGTCTGGAGGACCTGACTTGACTTTTTAACATCAGAAAGAGTCTATGAGGACATCATGTAGCTTTTAGACCTTCTAGGGACCCTCTGAGTAGAAAAAAATTTCAAAAGGTCCCATATGGACCACTGTCTGGAGGTCCTGACTTGACTTTTTAAAATCAGAAAGAGTCTATGAGGACATCATGTAGCTTTTAGACCTTCTAGGGACCCTCTGAGTAGAAAAAAAGTTCAAAAGGTCCCATATGGACCACTGTCTGGAGGTCCTGACTTGACTTTTTAACATCAGAAAGAGTCTATGTGGACATCAGGTAGATTTTAGACCTTCTGGGGACCCTTCGAGCAGAAAAAAAGTTCAAAAGGTCCCATTTGGACCACTGTCTGGAGGTCCTGACTTGACTTTTTAACATCAGAAAGAGTCTATTAGGACATCAGGTAGCTTTTAGAACTTCTGGGGACCCTCTGAGCAGAAAAAAAGTTCAAAAGGTCCCATATGGACCAATGTCTGGAGGACCTGACTTGACTTTTTAACATCAGAAAGAGTCTATGAGGACATCATGTAGCTTTTAGACCTTCTGGGGACCCTCTGAGCAGAAAAAAAGTTCAAAAGGTCCCATATGGACCACTGTCTGGAGGTCCTGACTTGACTTTTTAACATCAAAACGAGTCTATGAGGACATCATGTAGCTTTTAGACCTTCTGGGGACCCTCTGAGGAGAAAAAAAGTTCAAAAGGTCCCATATGGACCACTGTCTGGAGGTCCTGACTTTACTTTTTAACATCAGAAAGAGTCTATGAGGACATCATGTACCTTTTAGACCTTCTGGGGACCCTCTTATCAGAAAAAAAGTTCAAAAGGTCCCATATGGACCACTGTTTGGAGGACCTGACTTGACTTTTTAACATCAGAAAGAGTCTATAAGGACATCATGTAGCTTTTAGACCTTCTGGGGACCCTCTGAGGAGAAAAAAAGTTCAAAATGTCCCATATGGACTACTGTAAGAAGGACTTGACTTGACCTTTTAACATCAGAAAGAGTATATGAGGACATCATGTAGCTTTTAGACCTTCTGGGGACCCTCTGAGGAGAAAAAAAGTTCAAAAGGTCCTATATGGACCAATGTCTGGAGGACCTGACTTGACTTTTTAACATCAGAAAGAGTCTATGAGGACATCATGTAGCTTTTAGACCTTCTAGGGACCCTCTGAGTAGAAAAAAAGTTCAAAAGGTCCCATATGGACCACTGTCTGGAGGTCCTGACTTGACTTTTTAAAATCAGAAAGAGTCTATGAGGACATCATGTAGCTTTTAGACCTTCTAGGGACCCTCTGAGTAGAAAAAAAGTTCAAAAGGTCCCATATGGACCACTGTCTGGAGGTCCTGACTTGACTTTTTAACATCAGAAAGAGTCTATGTGGACATCAGGTAGATTTTAGACCTTCTGGGGACCCTTCGAGCAGAAAAAAAGTTCAAAAGGTCCCATTTGGACCACTGTCTGGAGGTCCTGACTTGACTTTTTAACATCAGAAAGAGTCTATTAGGACATCAGGTAGCTTTTAGAACTTCTGGGGACCCTCTGAGCAGAAAAAAAGTTCAAAAGGTCCCATATGGACCAATGTCTGGAGGACCTGACTTGACTTTTTAACATCAGAAAGAGTCTATGAGGACATCATGTAGCTTTTAGACCTTCTGGGGACCCTCTGAGCAGAAAAAAAGTTCAAAAGGTCCCATATGGACCACTGTCTGGAGGTCCTGACTTTACTTTTTAACATCAGAAAGAGTCTATAAGGACATCATGTAGCTTTTAGACCTTCTGGGGACCCTCTGAGGAGAAAAAAAGTTCAAAAGGTCCCATATGGACTACTGTAAGAAGGACTTGACTTGACCTTTTAACATCAGAAAGAGTATATGAGGACATCATGTAGCTTTTAGACCTTCTGGGGACCCTCTGAGGAGAAAAAAAGTTCAAAAGGTCCTATATGGACCAATGTCTGGAGGACCTGACTTGACTTTTTAACATCAGAAAGAGTCTATGAGGACATCATGTAGCTTTTAGACTTTCTAGGGACCCTCTGAGTAGAAAAAAAGTTCAAAAGGTCCCATATGGACCACTGTCTGGAGGTCCTGACTTGACTTTTTAAAATCAGAAAGAGTCTATGAGGACATCATGTAGCTTTTAGACCTTCTAGGGACCCTCTGAGTAGAAAAAAAGTTCAAAAGGTCCCATATGGACCACTGTCTGGAGGTCCTGACTTGACTTTTTAACATCAGAAAGAGTCTATGTGGACATCAGGTAGATTTTAGACCTTCTGGGGACCCTTCGAGCAGAAAAAAAGTTCAAAAGGTCCCATTTGGACCACTGTCTGGAGGTCCTGACTTGACTTTTTAACATCAGAAAGAGTCTATTAGGACATCAGGTAGCTTTTAGAACTTCTGGGGACCCTCTGAGCAGAAAAAAAGTTCAAAAGGTCCCATATGGACCAATGTCTGGAGGACATGACTTGACTTTTTAACATCAGAAAGAGTCTATGAGGACATCATGTAGCTTTTAGACCTTCTGGGGACCCTCTGAGCAGAAAAAAAGTTCAAAAGGTCCCATATGGACCACTGTCTGGAGGACCTGACTTGACCTTTTAACATCAGAAAGAGTCTATGAGGACATCATGTAGCTTTTAGACCTTCTGGGGACCCTCTGAGCAGAAAAAAAGTTCAAAAGGTCCCATATGGACCACTGTCTGGAGGACCTGACTTGACTTTTTAACATCAGAAAGAGTCTATGAGGACATCATGTAGCTTTTAGACCTTCTGGGGACCCTCTGAGCAGAAAAAAAGTTCAAAAGGTCCCATATGGACCACTGTTTGGAGGACCTGACTTGACTTTTTAACATCAGAAAGAGTCTATGAGGACATCCTGTAGCTTTTAGACCTTCTGGGGACCCTCTGAGGAGAATAAAAGTTCAAAAGGTCCCATATGGACTACTGTAAGAAAGACTTGACTTGAACTTTTAACATCAGAAAGAGTCTATGAGGACATCATGTACCTTTTAGACCTTCTGGGGACCCTCTGAGCAGAAAAAAAGTTCAAAAGGTCCCATAGACCATTGTCTGGAGGACCTGACTTGACTTTTTAACATCAGAAAGAGTCTATGAGGACATCATGTAGCTTTTAGACCTTCTGGGGACCCTCTCAGGAGAAAAAAGTTCAAAAGGTCCCATATGGACCACTGTCTGGAGGTCCTGACTTGACTTTTTAACATCAGAAATAGTCTATGAGGACATCATGTAGCTTTTAGACCTTTTGGGGACCCTCTGAGCAGAAAAAAAGTTCAAAAGGTTCCATATGGACCACTTTCTGGAGGACCTGACTTCACTTTTTAACATCACAAACAGTCTATGAGGACATCTTGTAGCTTTTAGACCTTCTGGGGACCCTCTGAGGAGAAAAAAAGTTCAAAAGGTCCCATATGGACCACTGTCTGGAAGTCCTGACTTGACTTTTTAACATCAGAAAGAGTCTATGAGGACATCATGTACCTTTTAGACCTTCTGGGGACCCTCTGAGCTGAAAAAAAGTTCAAAAGGTCCCATATGGACCACTGTCTGGAGTACCTGACTTGACTTTTTAACATTAGAAAGAGTCTGTGAGGACATCATGTAGCTTTTAGACCGTCTGGGGACCCTCTGAGGAGAAAAAAAGTTCAAAAGGTCCTATATGGACCAATGTCTGGATGACCTGACTTGACTTTTTAACATCAGAAAGAGTCTATGAGGACATCATGTAGCTTTTAAACCTCCTGGGGACCCTCTGAGCAGAAAAAAAGTTCAAAAGGTCCCATATGGACCACTGTCTGGAGGACCTGACTTGACTTTTTAACATCAGAAAGATTCTATGAGGACATCAGGTAGCTTTTAGACCTTCTGGGGACCCTCTTATCAGAATAAAGTTCAAAAGGTCCCATATGGACTACTGTCTGGAGGTCCTGACTTGACTTTTTAACATCAGAAAGAGTCTATGAGGACATCAGGTAGCTTTTAGACCTTCTGGGAACCCTCTAAGCAGAAAAAAAGTTCAAAATGTCCCATATGGACCACTGTCTGGAGGTCCTGACTTCACTTTTTAACATCAGAAAGAGTCTATGAGGACATCATGTAGCTTTTAGACCTTCTGGGGACCCTTTTATCAGAAAAAAGTTCAAAAGGTCACATATGGACCACTGTCTGGAGGACCTGACTTGACTTTTTAACATCAGAAAGAGTCTATGAGGACATCATGTAGCTTTTAGACCTTCTGGGGACCCTCTGAGGAGAAAAAAGTTCAAAAGGTCCCATATGGACCACTGTCTGGAGGACCTGACTTGACTTTTTAACATCAGAAAGAGTCTATGTGGACATCAGGTAGATTTTAGACCTTCTGGGGACTCTTCGAGCAGAAAAAAAGTTCAAAAGGTCCCATTTGGACCACTGTCTGGAGGTCCTGACTTGACTTTTTAACATCAGAAAGAGTCTATGAGGACATCAGGTAGCTTTTAGAACTTCTGGGGACCCTCTGAGCAGAAAAAAAGTTCAAAAGGTCCCATATGGACCACTGTCTGGAGGACCTGACTTGACTTTTTAACATCAGAAAGAGTCTATGAGGACATCATGTAGCTTTTAGACCGTGTGGGTACCCTCTGAGGAGAAAAAAAGTTAAAAAAAACTCCCATATGGATTACTGTTTGGAGGTCTTGACTTGACTTTTTCACATCAGAAAGAGTATGTGGACATCAGGTAGCTTTTAGACCTTCTCTGGACCCTCTGAGCAGAAAAAAAGTTCAAAAGGTCCCATATGGATTACTGTATGGCGGACTTGACTTGAATTTTTAACATCAGAAAGAGTCTTTGAGGACATCATGTAGCTTTCAGACGTTCTGGGGACCCTCTGAGCAGAAAAAAGATCAAAAGCTCCCATATGGACTACTGTCTGGCGGACTTTGACGACTTTTTAACATCAGAAAGAGTCTATGAGGTCATCATGTAGCTTTTAGGCAATGTAATGAAACGCATTAGTTCTTAAATGCATTGCAATGCAACAGAGTGCATATTACTTTTAAATTTTATTCTTCCATGCAAAACGCTTGTGCAATGCAACAGCACGCTGTTGCAATGTAATGAAACATAGTTCTTAAATGCATTGCAATGCAACAGAGTGCATATTACTTTTAAATGTTATTCTTCCATGCAAAACGCTTGTGCAATGAAACAGCACGCTGTTGCAATGTAATGAAACGCTTGTTCAATGCAACAGCACGCTGTTGCAATGTAATGAAACGCATTACTTCTTAAATGCATTGCAATGCAACAGAGTGCATATTACTTTTAAATGTTATTCTTCCATGCAAAACGCTTGTGCAATGCAACAGCACGCTGTTGCAATAAATGAAACGCATTAGTTCTTAAATGCATTGCAATGCAACAGAGTGCATATTAGTTTTAAATGTTATTCTTCCATGCAAAACGCTTGTGCAATGTACAGAAACGCATTAGTTCTTGAATGCATTGCAATGTAACAGAGTGCATATTACTTTTAAATTATATTCTTCCATGCAAAACGCTTGTGCAATGCAACAGCACGCTGTTGCAATAGAATGAATCGCATTAGTTCTTGAATGCATTTGCAATGCAACAAAGTGCATACTACTTTTAAATGTTATTCTTCCATGCAAAACGCTTGTGCAATGCAACAGCACGCTGTTGCAATAGAATGAATCGCATTATTTCTTGAATGCATTTGCAATGCAACAAAGTGCATACTACTTTTAAATGTTATTCCATGCAAAACGCTTGTGCAATGCAACAGCACGCTGTTGCAAAGGAATGAAACGCATTAGTTCTTGAATTCATTTGCAATGCAACAATGTGCATATTACTTTTAAATGTTATTCTTTCATGCAAAACCCTTGTGTAATGCAACAGCACGCTGCATTGCACATCTCTTCGTTGAACAATGGAAATAGTTAGTTATTGCATGCATTGGAAAGCGACAGCTTTGTGATGTGTTCTCGTGAGTACACAAATTAATGAGCTGTATGCAATGCGGAAAACAATATGCTTTGAGTTGTCTTTTCAACAGCTGATGCAATGATTTTCCTTCATACACAAATGATTATGTTTAGTTTGTTCATTGCACAAAGGAATAAGTTAGACCTTTTATGCAATGGAATGAAACAACAAAAATGTTATTAAAACAGCAGATTGCATTGCCCATCTCTTTAATGCACTACGGAATGAGCTAGTTCTTGAATGCATTGCAATGCAATAAAGTGCATATATTGCTTATAGGTCATTCTTCGATGCTTTTCGTTGGTATTCTTCGTTACGCTTGATCGTATGTGCAATGCAATGCAACAGCAGATTGCATTGCAGATCTCTTAATGCACTACGGAATGAGTTATTTCTTGAACGCATTGCAATGCAAAAAAAGTGCATATCACTTATATGTCATTCCAACGCTTTATCATACGTGCAATGCAACAGCAGTTTTTTTAAGCGTTAGTTTTTTTTCATTGCACAAAGGAATAAGTTAGTCCTTTTACGCAATAGAATGAAACAACAAAACGTTTTTAAAACAGCAGATTGCGTTGCCCATCTCTTTAATGCACTACAAAAAGAGTTAGTTCTTGAGTGCATTGCAAAAAAAGTGCATATTGCTTATGCACAACGCTTTAACTTATGTGCAATGCAATTCAATATATTCAATGCACTACTGAATGAGTTAGTTCTTGAATGCTTTGCAATCCAAAAAAGTGCATATCGCTTATATGTTATTCTACTGCTTTATCATATGTGCAATGCAAAAGCAGTTTTTAAGCGTTAGTTTTTTTCATTGCACAAAGGAATAAGTTAGTCCTTTTATGCAATGGAATGAAACAACAAAAATGTTATTAAAACAACAGATTACATTGACCATGTCTTTAATGCACTACAAAATGAGTTAGTTCTTGAATGCATTGCAATTCAACAATGCCTTTTGACTTTTTAACATCAGAAAGAGTCTATGAGGACATCATGTAGCTTTTAGACCTTCTGGAGACCCTCTGAGTAGAAAAAAGTTCAAAAGGTCCCATATGGACTACTGTCTGGAGGACCTGACTTGACTTTTTAACATCAGAAAGAGTCTATGAGGACATCATGTAGCTTTTAGACATTCTGGGGACACTCTGAGGAGAAAAAAAGTTCAAAAGGTCCCATATGGACCACTGTCTGGAGGTCCTGACTTGACTTTTTAACATTAGAAAGAGTCTATGTGGACATCAGGTAGCTTTTAAATCTTCTGGTGACCCTCTGAAGAGAAAAAAAGTTCAAAAACTCCCATATGGATTACTGTATGGCGGATTTGACTTGACTTTTTAACATCAGAAAGAGTCTATAAGGACATCATGTAGCTTTTAGACCTTCTGGGGACCCTCTGAGGAGAAAAAAAGTTCAAAAGGTCCCATATGGACTACTGTAAGAAGGACTTGACTTGAACTTTTAACATCAGAAAGAGTCTATGAGGACATCATGTAGCTTTTGTACCTTCTAGGGACCCTCTGAGTAGAAAAAAAGTTCAAAAGGTCCTATATGGACCACTGTCTGGAGGTCCTGACTTGACTTTTCAGCATCAGAAAGAGTCTATTAGGACATTATGGAGCTTTTAGACCTTCTGGGGACCCTCTGAGCAGAAAAAAAGTTCAAAATGTCTCATATGGACCACTGTCTGGAGGTCCTGACTTGACTTTTTAACATCCGAAAGAGTCTATGAGGACATCATGTAGCTTTTAGACCTTCTGGGGACCCTCTGAGGAGAAAAAAAGTTCAAAAGGTCCCATATGGACCACTGTCTGGAGGTCCTGACTTGACTTTTTAACATCAGAAAGAGTCTATGAGGACATCATGTAGCTTTTAGACCTTCTGGGGACCCTCTTATCAGAAAAAAAGTTCAAAAGGTCCCATATGGACCACTGTCTGGAGGACCTGACTTGACTTTTTAACATCAGAAAGAGTCTATGAGGACATCATGTAGCTTTTAGACCTTCTGGGGACCCTCTGAGCAGAAAAAAAGTTCAAAAGGTTCCATATGGACCACTTTCTGGAGGACCTGACTTCACTTTTTAACCTCACAAACAGTCTATGAGGACATCTTGTAGCTTTTAGACCTTCTGGGGACCCTCTGAGGAGAAAAAAAGTTCAAAAGGTCCCATATGGACCACTGTCTGGAGGTCCTGACTTGACTTTTTAACATCAGAAAGAGTCTATGAGGACATCATGTAGCTTTTAGACCTTCTGGGGACCCTCTTATCAGAAAAAAAGTTCAAAAGGTCCCATATGGACCACTGTTTGGAGGACCTGACTTGACTTTTTAACATCAGAAAGAGTCTATAAGGACATCATGTAGCTTTTAGACCTTCTGGGGACCCTCTGAGGAGAAAAAAAGTTCAAAAGGTCCCATATGGACTACTGTAAGAAGGACTTGACTTGAACTTTTAACATCAGAAAGAGTCTATGAGGACATCATGTAGCTTTTGTACCTTCTAGGGACCCTCTGAGTAGAAAAAAAGTTCAAAAGGTCCTATATGGACCACTGTCTGGAGGTCCTGACTTGACTTTTCAGCATCAGAAAGAGTCTATTAGGACATTATGGAGCTTTTAGACCTTCTGGGGACCCTCTGAGCAGAAAAAAAGTTCAAAATGTCTCATATGGACCACTGTCTGGAGGTCCTGACTTGACTTTTTAACATCCGAAAGAGTCTATGAGGACATCATGTAGCTTTTAGACCTTCTGGGGACCCTCTGAGGAGAAAAAAAGTTCAAAAGGTCCCATATGGACCACTGTCTGGAGGTCCTGACTTGACTTTTTAACATCAGAAAGAGTCTATGAGGACATCAGGTAGCTTTTAGAACTTCTGGGGACCCTCTGAGCAGAAAAAAAGTTCAAAAGGTCCCATATGTACCAATGTCTGGAGGACCTGACTTGACTTTTTAACATCAGAAAGAGTCTATGAGGACATCATGTAGCTTTTAGACCTTCTGGGGACCCTCTTATAAGAAAAAAAGTTCAAAAGGTCCCATATGGACCACTGTCTGGAGGACCTGACTTGACTTTTTAACATCAGAAAGAGTC
Source organism: Gila orcuttii (assembly GCA_026230005.1). Lineage (NCBI taxonomy): Eukaryota > Metazoa > Chordata > Actinopteri > Cypriniformes > Leuciscidae > Gila > Gila orcuttii. The sequence continues at coordinate 35,656,380 of JAPDVR010000005.1, read as the reverse complement.
TATGAGGACATCATGTAGCTTTTAGACCTTCTGGGGACCCTCTGAGGAGAAAAAAAGTTCAAAAAGTCCCATATGGACAACTGTCTGGAGGTCCTGACGACTTTTTAACATCAAAAAGAGTCTATGAGGACATCATGTAGCTTTTAGACCTTCTGGGGACCCTCTGAGGAGAAAAAAAGTTCAAAAGGTCCCATATGGACCACTGTCTGGAGGACCTGAATTGACTTTTTAACATCAGAAAGAGTCTATGAGGACATCATGTAGCTTTTAGACCTTCTGGGGACCCTCTTATCAGAAAAAAAGTTCAATAGGTCCCATATGGACCACTGTCTGGAGGACCTGACTTGACTTTTTAACATCAGAAAGAGTCTATAAGGACATCATGTAGCTTTTAGACCTTCTGGGGACCCTCTGAGGAGAAAAAAAGTTCAAAAGGTCCCATATGGACTACTGTAAGGCGGACTTGACTTGACTTTTAACATCAGAAAGAGTCTATGAGGACATCATGTAGCTTTTAGACCTTCTAGGGACCCTCTGAGTAGAAAAAAAGTTCAAAAGGTCCTATATGGACCAATGTCTGGAGGACCTGACTTGACTTTTTAACATCAGAAAGAGTCTATGAGGACATCATGTAGCTTTTAGACCTTCTGGGGACCCTCTTATCAGAAAAAAATTTCAAAAGGTCCCATATGGACCACTGTCTGGACGACCTGACTTAACTTTTTAACATCAGAAATAGTCTATGAGGACATCATGTAGCTTTTAACCTTCTGGGGACCCTCTCAGGAGAAAAAAAGTTCAAAAGGTCCCATATGGACCACTGTCTGGAGGTCCGGACTTGACTTTTTAACATCAGAAATAGTCTATGAGGACATCATGTAGCTTTTAGACCTTCTGGGGACCCTCTGAGCAGAAAAAAAGTTCAAAAAGTTCCATATGGACCACTTTCTGGAGGACCTGACTTCACTTTTTAACATCACAAACAGTCTATGAGGACATCTTGTAGCTTTTAGACCTTCTGGGGACCCTCTGAGGAGAAAAAAAGTTCAAAAGGTCCCATATGGACCACTGTCTGGAGGTCCTGACTTGACTTTTTAACATCAGAAAGAGTCTATGAGGACATCATGTAGCTTTTAGACCTTCTGGGGACCCTCTTATCAGAAAAAAAGTTCAAAAGGTCCCATATGGACCACTGCTTGGAGGACCTGACTTGACTTTTTATCATCAGAAAGAGTCTATGAGGACATCATGTAGCTTTTAGAACTTTTAGGGACCCTCTGAGGAGAAAAAAGTTCAAAAGGTCCCATATGGACCACTGTGTGGAGGTCCTGACTTGACTTTTTAACATCAGAAAGAGTCTATGAGGACATCATGTAGCTTTTAAACCTCCTGGGGACCCTCTGAGCAGAAAAAAAGGTCAAAAGGTCCCATATGGACCACTGTCTGGAGGACCTGACTTGACTTTTTAACATCAGAAAGATTCCATGAGGACATCATGTAGCTTTTAGACCTTCTGGGGACCCTCTTATCAGAAAAAAGTTCAAAAGGTCCCATATGGACTACTGTCTGGAGGTCCTGACTTGACTTTTTAACATCAGAAAGAGTCTATGAGGACATCAGGTAGCTTTTAGACCTTCTGGGAACCCTCTAAGCAGAAAAAAAGTTCAAAAGGTCCCATATGGACCACTGTCTGGAGGTCCTGATTTCACTTTTTAACATCAGAAAGAGTCTATGAGGACATCATGTAGCTTTTAGACCTTCTGGGGACCCTCTTATCAGAAAAAAGTTCAAAAGGTCACATATGACCACTGTCTGGAGGACCTGACTTGACTTTTTAACATCAGAAAGAGTCTATGAGGACATCATGTAGCTTTTAGACCTTCTGGGCACCCTCTGAGGAGAAAAAAAGTTAAAAAGGTCCCATATGGACCACTGCCTGGAGGACCTGACTTGACTTTTTAACATCAGAAAGAGTCTATAAGGACATCATGTAGCATTTAGAGCTTCTGGGGACCCTTTGAGGAGACAAAAAGTTCAAAAGGTCCCATATGGAACACTGTCTGGAGGTCCTAACTTGAGTTTTTAAAATCAAAACGAGTGTATGAGGACATCATGTAGCTTTTAGACCTTCTGGGGACCATCTGAGCAGAAAAAAAGTTCAAAAGGTCCCATATGGACCACTGTCTGGAGGACCTGACTTGACTTTTAACATCAGAAAGAGTCTAGAGGACATCATGTAGCTTTTAGACCTTCTGGGGACCCTCTTATCAGAGAAAAAGTTCAAAAGGTCCCATATGGACAACTGTCTGGAGGACCTGACTTGACTTTTTAACATCAGAAAGAGTCTATGAGGACATCATGTAGCTTTTAGACCTTCTGGGACCCTCTGAGTAGAAAAAAAGTTCAAAAGGTCCCATATGGACCACTGTCTGGAGGTCCTGACTTGACTTTTTAACATCAAAATGAGTCTATGAGGACATCATGTAGCTTTTAGACCTTCTGGGGACCCTCTGAGGAGAAAAAAAGTTCAAAAGGTCCCATTTGGACCACTGTCTGGAGGTCCTGACTTTACTTTTTAACATCAGAAAGAGTCTATGAGGACATCATGTACCTTTTAGACCTTCTGGGGACCCTCTTATCAGAAAAAAAGTTCAAAAGGTCCCATATGGACCACTGTTTGGAGGACCTGACTTGACTTTTTAACATCAGAAAGAGTCTATAAGGACATCATGTAGCTTTTAGACCTTCCTGGGACCCTCTGAGGAGAAAAAAAGTTCAAAAGGTCCCATATGGACTACTGTAAGAAGGACTTGACTTGACCTTTTAACATCAGAAAGAGTATATGAGGACATCATGTAGCTTTTAGACCTTCTGGGGACCCTCTGAGGAGAAAAAAAGTTCAAAAGGTCCTATATGGACCAATGTCTGGAGGACCTGACTTGACTTTTTAACATCAGAAAGAGTCTATGAGGACATCATGTAGCTTTTAGACCTTCTAGGGACCCTCTGAGTAGAAAAAAATTTCAAAAGGTCCCATATGGACCACTGTCTGGAGGTCCTGACTTGACTTTTTAAAATCAGAAAGAGTCTATGAGGACATCATGTAGCTTTTAGACCTTCTAGGGACCCTCTGAGTAGAAAAAAAGTTCAAAAGGTCCCATATGGACCACTGTCTGGAGGTCCTGACTTGACTTTTTAACATCAGAAAGAGTCTATGTGGACATCAGGTAGATTTTAGACCTTCTGGGGACCCTTCGAGCAGAAAAAAAGTTCAAAAGGTCCCATTTGGACCACTGTCTGGAGGTCCTGACTTGACTTTTTAACATCAGAAAGAGTCTATTAGGACATCAGGTAGCTTTTAGAACTTCTGGGGACCCTCTGAGCAGAAAAAAAGTTCAAAAGGTCCCATATGGACCAATGTCTGGAGGACCTGACTTGACTTTTTAACATCAGAAAGAGTCTATGAGGACATCATGTAGCTTTTAGACCTTCTGGGGACCCTCTGAGCAGAAAAAAAGTTCAAAAGGTCCCATATGGACCACTGTCTGGAGGTCCTGACTTGACTTTTTAACATCAAAACGAGTCTATGAGGACATCATGTAGCTTTTAGACCTTCTGGGGACCCTCTGAGGAGAAAAAAAGTTCAAAAGGTCCCATATGGACCACTGTCTGGAGGTCCTGACTTTACTTTTTAACATCAGAAAGAGTCTATGAGGACATCATGTACCTTTTAGACCTTCTGGGGACCCTCTTATCAGAAAAAAAGTTCAAAAGGTCCCATATGGACCACTGTTTGGAGGACCTGACTTGACTTTTTAACATCAGAAAGAGTCTATAAGGACATCATGTAGCTTTTAGACCTTCTGGGGACCCTCTGAGGAGAAAAAAAGTTCAAAATGTCCCATATGGACTACTGTAAGAAGGACTTGACTTGACCTTTTAACATCAGAAAGAGTATATGAGGACATCATGTAGCTTTTAGACCTTCTGGGGACCCTCTGAGGAGAAAAAAAGTTCAAAAGGTCCTATATGGACCAATGTCTGGAGGACCTGACTTGACTTTTTAACATCAGAAAGAGTCTATGAGGACATCATGTAGCTTTTAGACCTTCTAGGGACCCTCTGAGTAGAAAAAAAGTTCAAAAGGTCCCATATGGACCACTGTCTGGAGGTCCTGACTTGACTTTTTAAAATCAGAAAGAGTCTATGAGGACATCATGTAGCTTTTAGACCTTCTAGGGACCCTCTGAGTAGAAAAAAAGTTCAAAAGGTCCCATATGGACCACTGTCTGGAGGTCCTGACTTGACTTTTTAACATCAGAAAGAGTCTATGTGGACATCAGGTAGATTTTAGACCTTCTGGGGACCCTTCGAGCAGAAAAAAAGTTCAAAAGGTCCCATTTGGACCACTGTCTGGAGGTCCTGACTTGACTTTTTAACATCAGAAAGAGTCTATTAGGACATCAGGTAGCTTTTAGAACTTCTGGGGACCCTCTGAGCAGAAAAAAAGTTCAAAAGGTCCCATATGGACCAATGTCTGGAGGACCTGACTTGACTTTTTAACATCAGAAAGAGTCTATGAGGACATCATGTAGCTTTTAGACCTTCTGGGGACCCTCTGAGCAGAAAAAAAGTTCAAAAGGTCCCATATGGACCACTGTCTGGAGGTCCTGACTTTACTTTTTAACATCAGAAAGAGTCTATAAGGACATCATGTAGCTTTTAGACCTTCTGGGGACCCTCTGAGGAGAAAAAAAGTTCAAAAGGTCCCATATGGACTACTGTAAGAAGGACTTGACTTGACCTTTTAACATCAGAAAGAGTATATGAGGACATCATGTAGCTTTTAGACCTTCTGGGGACCCTCTGAGGAGAAAAAAAGTTCAAAAGGTCCTATATGGACCAATGTCTGGAGGACCTGACTTGACTTTTTAACATCAGAAAGAGTCTATGAGGACATCATGTAGCTTTTAGACTTTCTAGGGACCCTCTGAGTAGAAAAAAAGTTCAAAAGGTCCCATATGGACCACTGTCTGGAGGTCCTGACTTGACTTTTTAAAATCAGAAAGAGTCTATGAGGACATCATGTAGCTTTTAGACCTTCTAGGGACCCTCTGAGTAGAAAAAAAGTTCAAAAGGTCCCATATGGACCACTGTCTGGAGGTCCTGACTTGACTTTTTAACATCAGAAAGAGTCTATGTGGACATCAGGTAGATTTTAGACCTTCTGGGGACCCTTCGAGCAGAAAAAAAGTTCAAAAGGTCCCATTTGGACCACTGTCTGGAGGTCCTGACTTGACTTTTTAACATCAGAAAGAGTCTATTAGGACATCAGGTAGCTTTTAGAACTTCTGGGGACCCTCTGAGCAGAAAAAAAGTTCAAAAGGTCCCATATGGACCAATGTCTGGAGGACATGACTTGACTTTTTAACATCAGAAAGAGTCTATGAGGACATCATGTAGCTTTTAGACCTTCTGGGGACCCTCTGAGCAGAAAAAAAGTTCAAAAGGTCCCATATGGACCACTGTCTGGAGGACCTGACTTGACCTTTTAACATCAGAAAGAGTCTATGAGGACATCATGTAGCTTTTAGACCTTCTGGGGACCCTCTGAGCAGAAAAAAAGTTCAAAAGGTCCCATATGGACCACTGTCTGGAGGACCTGACTTGACTTTTTAACATCAGAAAGAGTCTATGAGGACATCATGTAGCTTTTAGACCTTCTGGGGACCCTCTGAGCAGAAAAAAAGTTCAAAAGGTCCCATATGGACCACTGTTTGGAGGACCTGACTTGACTTTTTAACATCAGAAAGAGTCTATGAGGACATCCTGTAGCTTTTAGACCTTCTGGGGACCCTCTGAGGAGAATAAAAGTTCAAAAGGTCCCATATGGACTACTGTAAGAAAGACTTGACTTGAACTTTTAACATCAGAAAGAGTCTATGAGGACATCATGTACCTTTTAGACCTTCTGGGGACCCTCTGAGCAGAAAAAAAGTTCAAAAGGTCCCATAGACCATTGTCTGGAGGACCTGACTTGACTTTTTAACATCAGAAAGAGTCTATGAGGACATCATGTAGCTTTTAGACCTTCTGGGGACCCTCTCAGGAGAAAAAAGTTCAAAAGGTCCCATATGGACCACTGTCTGGAGGTCCTGACTTGACTTTTTAACATCAGAAATAGTCTATGAGGACATCATGTAGCTTTTAGACCTTTTGGGGACCCTCTGAGCAGAAAAAAAGTTCAAAAGGTTCCATATGGACCACTTTCTGGAGGACCTGACTTCACTTTTTAACATCACAAACAGTCTATGAGGACATCTTGTAGCTTTTAGACCTTCTGGGGACCCTCTGAGGAGAAAAAAAAGTTCAAAAGGTCCCATATGGACCACTGTCTGGAAGTCCTGACTTGACTTTTTAACATCAGAAAGAGTCTATGAGGACATCATGTACCTTTTAGACCTTCTGGGGACCCTCTGAGCTGAAAAAAAGTTCAAAAGGTCCCATATGGACCACTGTCTGGAGTACCTGACTTGACTTTTTAACATTAGAAAGAGTCTGTGAGGACATCATGTAGCTTTTAGACCGTCTGGGGACCCTCTGAGGAGAAAAAAAGTTCAAAAGGTCCTATATGGACCAATGTCTGGATGACCTGACTTGACTTTTTAACATCAGAAAGAGTCTATGAGGACATCATGTAGCTTTTAAACCTCCTGGGGACCCTCTGAGCAGAAAAAAAGTTCAAAAGGTCCCATATGGACCACTGTCTGGAGGACCTGACTTGACTTTTTAACATCAGAAAGATTCTATGAGGACATCAGGTAGCTTTTAGACCTTCTGGGGACCCTCTTATCAGAATAAAGTTCAAAAGGTCCCATATGGACTACTGTCTGGAGGTCCTGACTTGACTTTTTAACATCAGAAAGAGTCTATGAGGACATCAGGTAGCTTTTAGACCTTCTGGGAACCCTCTAAGCAGAAAAAAAGTTCAAAATGTCCCATATGGACCACTGTCTGGAGGTCCTGACTTCACTTTTTAACATCAGAAAGAGTCTATGAGGACATCATGTAGCTTTTAGACCTTCTGGGGACCCTTTTATCAGAAAAAAGTTCAAAAGGTCACATATGGACCACTGTCTGGAGGACCTGACTTGACTTTTTAACATCAGAAAGAGTCTATGAGGACATCATGTAGCTTTTAGACCTTCTGGGGACCCTCTGAGGAGAAAAAAGTTCAAAAGGTCCCATATGGACCACTGTCTGGAGGACCTGACTTGACTTTTTAACATCAGAAAGAGTCTATGTGGACATCAGGTAGATTTTAGACCTTCTGGGGACTCTTCGAGCAGAAAAAAAGTTCAAAAGGTCCCATTTGGACCACTGTCTGGAGGTCCTGACTTGACTTTTTAACATCAGAAAGAGTCTATGAGGACATCAGGTAGCTTTTAGAACTTCTGGGGACCCTCTGAGCAGAAAAAAAGTTCAAAAGGTCGCATATGGACCACTGTCTGGAGGTCCTGACTTGACTTTTTAACATCAGAAAGAGTCTATGAGGACATCATGTACCTTTTAGAACTTCTGGGGACCCTCTGAGCAGAAAAAAAGTTCAAAAGGTCCCATATGGACCACTGTCTGGAGGACCTGACTTGACTTTTTAACATCAGAAAGAGTCTATGAGGACATCATGTAGCTTTTAGACCGTGTGGGTACCCTCTGAGGAGAAAAAAAGTTAAAAAAAACTCCCATATGGATTACTGTTTGGAGGTCTTGACTTGACTTTTTCACATCAGAAAGAGTATGTGGACATCAGGTAGCTTTTAGACCTTCTCTGGACCCTCTGAGCAGAAAAAAAGTTCAAAAGGTCCCATATGGATTACTGTATGGCGGACTTGACTTGAATTTTTAACATCAGAAAGAGTCTTTGAGGACATCATGTAGCTTTCAGACGTTCTGGGGACCCTCTGAGCAGAAAAAAGATCAAAAGCTCCCATATGGACTACTGTCTGGCGGACTTTGACGACTTTTTAACATCAGAAAGAGTCTATGAGGTCATCATGTAGCTTTTAGGCAATGTAATGAAACGCATTAGTTCTTAAATGCATTGCAATGCAACAGAGTGCATATTACTTTTAAATTTTATTCTTCCATGCAAAACGCTTGTGCAATGCAACAGCACGCTGTTGCAATGTAATGAAACATAGTTCTTAAATGCATTGCAATGCAACAGAGTGCATATTACTTTTAAATGTTATTCTTCCATGCAAAACGCTTGTGCAATGAAACAGCACGCTGTTGCAATGTAATGAAACGCTTGTTCAATGCAACAGCACGCTGTTGCAATGTAATGAAACGCATTACTTCTTAAATGCATTGCAATGCAACAGAGTGCATATTACTTTTAAATGTTATTCTTCCATGCAAAACGCTTGTGCAATGCAACAGCACGCTGTTGCAATAAATGAAACGCATTAGTTCTTAAATGCATTGCAATGCAACAGAGTGCATATTAGTTTTAAATGTTATTCTTCCATGCAAAACGCTTGTGCAATGTACAGAAACGCATTAGTTCTTGAATGCATTGCAATGTAACAGAGTGCATATTACTTTTAAATTATATTCTTCCATGCAAAACGCTTGTGCAATGCAACAGCACGCTGTTGCAATAGAATGAATCGCATTAGTTCTTGAATGCATTTGCAATGCAACAAAGTGCATACTACTTTTAAATGTTATTCTTCCATGCAAAACGCTTGTGCAATGCAACAGCACGCTGTTGCAATAGAATGAATCGCATTATTTCTTGAATGCATTTGCAATGCAACAAAGTGCATACTACTTTTAAATGTTATTCCATGCAAAACGCTTGTGCAATGCAACAGCACGCTGTTGCAAAGGAATGAAACGCATTAGTTCTTGAATTCATTTGCAATGCAACAATGTGCATATTACTTTTAAATGTTATTCTTTCATGCAAAACCCTTGTGTAATGCAACAGCACGCTGCATTGCACATCTCTTCGTTGAACAATGGAAATAGTTAGTTATTGCATGCATTGGAAAGCGACAGCTTTGTGATGTGTTCTCGTGAGTACACAAATTAATGAGCTGTATGCAATGCGGAAAACAATATGCTGTGAGTTGTCTTTTCAACAGCTGATGCAATGATTTTCCTTCATACACAAATGATTATGTTTAGTTTGTTCATTGCACAAAGGAATAAGTTAGACCTTTTATGCAATGGAATGAAACAACAAAAATGTTATTAAAACAGCAGATTGCATTGCCCATCTCTTTAATGCACTACGGAATGAGCTAGTTCTTGAATGCATTGCAATGCAATAAAGTGCATATATTGCTTATAGGTCATTCTTCGATGCTTTTCGTTGGTATTCTTCGTTACGCTTGATCGTATGTGCAATGCAATGCAACAGCAGATTGCATTGCAGATCTCTTAATGCACTACGGAATGAGTTATTTCTTGAACGCATTGCAATGCAAAAAAAGTGCATATCACTTATATGTCATTCCAACGCTTTATCATACGTGCAATGCAACAGCAGTTTTTTTAAGCGTTAGTTTTTTTTCATTGCACAAAGGAATAAGTTAGTCCTTTTACGCAATAGAATGAAACAACAAAACGTTTTTAAAACAGCAGATTGCGTTGCCCATCTCTTTAATGCACTACAAAAAGAGTTAGTTCTTGAGTGCATTGCAAAAAAAGTGCATATTGCTTATGCACAACGCTTTAACTTATGTGCAATGCAATTCAATATATTCAATGCACTACTGAATGAGTTAGTTCTTGAATGCTTTGCAATCCAAAAAAGTGCATATCGCTTATATGTTATTCTACTGCTTTATCATATGTGCAATGCAAAAGCAGTTTTTAAGCGTTAGTTTTTTTCATTGCACAAAGGAATAAGTTAGTCCTTTTATGCAATGGAATGAAACAACAAAAATGTTATTAAAACAACAGATTACATTGACCATGTCTTTAATGCACTACAAAATGAGTTAGTTCTTGAATGCATTGCAATTCAACAATGCCTTTTGACTTTTTAACATCAGAAAGAGTCTATGAGGACATCATGTAGCTTTTAGACCTTCTGGAGACCCTCTGAGTAGAAAAAAGTTCAAAAGGTCCCATATGGACTACTGTCTGGAGGACCTGACTTGACTTTTTAACATCAGAAAGAGTCTATGAGGACATCATGTAGCTTTTAGACATTCTGGGGACACTCTGAGGAGAAAAAAAGTTCAAAAGGTCCCATATGGACCACTGTCTGGAGGTCCTGACTTGACTTTTTAACATTAGAAAGAGTCTATGTGGACATCAGGTAGCTTTTAAATCTTCTGGTGACCCTCTGAAGAGAAAAAAAGTTCAAAAACTCCCATATGGATTACTGTATGGCGGATTTGACTTGACTTTTTAACATCAGAAAGAGTCTATAAGGACATCATGTAGCTTTTAGACCTTCTGGGGACCCTCTGAGGAGAAAAAAAGTTCAAAAGGTCCCATATGGACTACTGTAAGAAGGACTTGACTTGAACTTTTAACATCAGAAAGAGTCTATGAGGACATCATGTAGCTTTTGTACCTTCTAGGGACCCTCTGAGTAGAAAAAAAGTTCAAAAGGTCCTATATGGACCACTGTCTGGAGGTCCTGACTTGACTTTTCAGCATCAGAAAGAGTCTATTAGGACATTATGGAGCTTTTAGACCTTCTGGGGACCCTCTGAGCAGAAAAAAAGTTCAAAATGTCTCATATGGACCACTGTCTGGAGGTCCTGACTTGACTTTTTAACATCCGAAAGAGTCTATGAGGACATCATGTAGCTTTTAGACCTTCTGGGGACCCTCTGAGGAGAAAAAAAGTTCAAAAGGTCCCATATGGACCACTGTCTGGAGGTCCTGACTTGACTTTTTAACATCAGAAAGAGTCTATGAGGACATCAGGTAGCTTTTAGAACTTCTGGGGACCCTCTGAGCAGAAAAAAAGTTCAAAAGGTCCCATATGTACCAATGTCTGGAGGACCTGACTTGACTTTTTAACATCAGAAAGAGTCTATGAGGACATCATGTAGCTTTTAGACCTTCTGGGGACCCTCTTATCAGAAAAAAAGTTCAAAAGGTCCCATATGGACCACTGTCTGGAGGACCTGACTTGACTTTTTAACATCAGAAAGAGTCTATGAGGACATCATGTAGCTTTTAGACCTTCTGGAGACCCTCTGAGTAGAAAAAAAGTTCAAAAGGTCCCATATGGACCACTGTCTGGAGGTCCAAACTTGACTTTTTAACATCAGAAAGAGTCTACGAGGACATCATGTAGCTTTTAAACCTTCTGGGGACCCTCTGAGTAGAAAAAAAGTTCAAAAGGTCCCATATGGACCACTGTCTGGAGGACCTGACTTGACTTTTTAACATCAGAAAGAGTCTATGAGGACATCATGTAGCTTTTAGACCTTCTGGGGACCCTCTGAGGAGAAAAAAAGTTCAAAAAGTCCCATATGGACAACTGTCTGGAGGTCCTGACGACTTTTTAACATCAAAAAGAGTCTATGAGGACATCATGTAGCTTTTAGACCTTCTGGGGACCCTCTGAGGAGAAAAAAAGTTCAAAAGGTCCCATATGGACCACTGTCTGGAGGACCTGAATTGACTTTTTAACATCAGAAAGAGTCTATGAGGACATCATGTAGCTTTTAGACCTTCTGGGGACCCTCTTATCAGAAAAAAAGTTCAATAGGTCCCATATGGACCACTGTCTGGAGGACCTGACTTGACTTTTTAACATCAGAAAGAGTCTATAAGGACATCATGTAGCTTTTAGACCTTCTGGGGACCCTCTGAGGAGAAAAAAAGTTCAAAAGGTCCCATATGGACTACTGTAAGGCGGACTTGACTTGACTTTTAACATCAGAAAGAGTCTATGAGGACATCATGTAGCTTTTAGACCTTCTAGGGACCCTCTGAGTAGAAAAAAAGTTCAAAAGGTCCTATATGGACCAATGTCTGGAGGACCTGACTTGACTTTTTAACATCAGAAAGAGTCTATGAGGACATCATGTAGCTTTTAGACCTTCTGGGGACCCTCTTATCAGAAAAAAATTTCAAAAGGTCCCATATGGACCACTGTCTGGACGACCTGACTTAACTTTTTAACATCAGAAATAGTCTATGAGGACATCATGTAGCTTTTAACCTTCTGGGGACCCTCTCAGGAGAAAAAAAGTTCAAAAGGTCCCATATGGACCACTGTCTGGAGGTCCGGACTTGACTTTTTAACATCAGAAATAGTCTATGAGGACATCATGTAGCTTTTAGACCTTCTGGGGACCCTCTGAGCAGAAAAAAAGTTCAAAAAGTTCCATATGGACCACTTTCTGGAGGACCTGACTTCACTTTTTAACATCACAAACAGTCTATGAGGACATCTTGTAGCTTTTAGACCTTCTGGGGACCCTCTGAGGAGAAAAAAAGTTCAAAAGGTCCCATATGGACCACTGTCTGGAGGTCCTGACTTGACTTTTTAACATCAGAAAGAGTCTATGAGGACATCATGTAGCTTTTAGACCTTCTGGGGACCCTCTTATCAGAAAAAAAGTTCAAAAGGTCCCATATGGACCACTGCTTGGAGGACCTGACTTGACTTTTTAACATCAGAAAGAGTCTATGAGGACATCATGTAGCTTTTAGAACTTTTAGGGACCCTCTGAGGAGAAAAAAGTTCAAAAGGTCCCATATGGACCACTGTGTGGAGGTCCTGACTTGACTTTTTAACATCAGAAAGAGTCTATGAGGACATCATGTAGCTTTTAAACCTCCTGGGCACCCTCTGAGCAGAAAAAAAGTTCAAAAGGTGCCATATGGACCACTGTCTGGAGGACCTGACTTGACTTTTTAACATCAGAAAGATTCTATGAGGACATCATGTAGCTTTTAGACCTTCTGGGGACCCTCTTATCAGAAAAAAGTTCAAAAGGTCCCATATGGACTACTGTCTGGAGGTCCTGACTTGACTTTTTAACATCAGAAAGAGTCTATGAGGACATCAGGTAGCTTTTAGACCTTCTGGGAACCCTCTAAGCAGAAAAAAAGTTCAAAAGGTCCCATATGGACCACTGTCTGGAGGTCCTGACTTCACTTTTTAACATCAGAAAGAGTCTATGAGGACATCATGTAGCTTTTAGACCTTCTGGGGACCCTCTTATCAGAAAAAAGTTCAAAAGGTCACATATGACCACTGTCTGGAGGACCTGACTTGACTTTTTAACATCAGAAAGAGTCTATGAGGACATCATGTAGCTTTTAGACCTTCTGGGCACCCTCTGAGGAGAAAAAAAGTTAAAAAGGTCCCATATGGACCACTGCCTGGAGGACCTGACTTGACTTTTTAACATCAGAAAGAGTCTATAAGGACATCATGTAGCATTTAGAGCTTCTGGGGACCCTTTGAGGAGACAAAAAGTTCAAAAGGTCCCATATGGACCACTGTCTGGAGGTCCTAACTTGAGTTTTTAAAATCAAAACGAGTGTATGAGGACATCATGTAGCTTTTAGACCTTCTGGGGACCATCTGAGCAGAAAAAAAGTTCAAAAGGTCCCATATGGACCACTGTCTGGAGGACCTGACTTGACTTTTAACATCAGAAAGAGTCTAGAGGACATCATGTAGCTTTTAGACCTTCTGGGGACCCTCTTATCAGAGAAAAAGTTCAAAAGGTCCCATATGGACAACTGTCTGGAGGACCTGACTTGACTTTTTAACATCAGAAAGAGTCTATGAGGACATCATGTAGCTTTTAGACCTTCTGGGACCCTCTGAGTAGAAAAAAAGTTCAAAAGGTCCCATATGGACCACTGTCTGGAGGTCCTGACTTGACTTTTTAACATCAAAATGAGTCTATGAGGACATCATGTAGCTTTTAGACCTTCTGGGGACCCTCTGAGGAGAAAAAAAGTTCAAAAGGTCCCATTTGGACCACTGTCTGGAGGTCCTGACTTTACTTTTTAACATCAGAAAGAGTCTATGAGGACATCATGTACCTTTTAGACCTTCTGGGGACCCTCTTATCAGAAAAAAAGTTCAAAAGGTCCCATATGGACCACTGTTTGGAGGACCTGACTTGACTTTTTAACATCAGAAAGAGTCTATAAGGACATCATGTAGCTTTTAGACCTTCCTGGGACCCTCTGAGGAGAAAAAAAGTTCAAAAGGTCCCATATGGACTACTGTAAGAAGGACTTGACTTGACCTTTTAACATCAGAAAGAGTATATGAGGACATCATGTAGCTTTTAGACCTTCTGGGGACCCTCTGAGGAGAAAAAAAGTTCAAAAGGTCCTATATGGACCAATGTCTGGAGGACCTGACTTGACTTTTTAACATCAGAAAGAGTCTATGAGGACATCTTGTAGCTTTTAGACCTTCTAGGGACCCTCTGAGTAGAAAAAAATTTCAAAAGGTCCCATATGGACCACTGTCTGGAGGTCCTGACTTGACTTTTTAAAATCAGAAAGAGTCTATGAGGACATCATGTAGCTTTTAGACCTTCTAGGGACCCTCTGAGTAGAAAAAAAGTTCAAAAGGTCCCATATGGACCACTGTCTGGAGGTCCTGACTTGACTTTTTAACATCAGAAAGAGTCTATGTGGACATCAGGTAGATTTTAGACCTTCTGGGGACCCTTCGAGCAGAAAAAAAGTTCAAAAGGTCCCATTTGGACCACTGTCTGGAGGTCCTGACTTGACTTTTTAACATCAGAAAGAGTCTATTAGGACATCAGGTAGCTTTTAGAACTTCTGGGGACCCTCTGAGCAGAAAAAAAGTTCAAAAGGTCCCATATGGACCAATGTCTGGAGGACCTGACTTGACTTTTTAACATCAGAAAGAGTCTATGAGGACATCATGTAGCTTTTAGACCTTCTGGGGACCCTCTGAGCAGAAAAAAAGTTCAAAAGGTCCCATATGGACCACTGTCTGGAGGTCCTGACTTGACTTTTTAACATCAAAACGAGTCTATGAGGACATCATGTAGCTTTTAGACCTTCTGGGGACCCTCTGAGGAGAAAAAAAGTTAAAAAGGTCCCATATGGACCACTGTCTGGAGGTCCTGACTTTACTTTTTAACATCAGAAAGAGTCTATGAGGACATCATGTACCTTTTAGACCTTCTGGGGACCCTCTTATCAGAAAAAAAGTTCAAAAGGTCCCATATGGACCACTGTTTGGAGGACCTGACTTGACTTTTTAACATCAGAAAGAGTCTATAAGGACATCATGTAGCTTTTAGACCTTCTGGGGACCCTCTGAGGAGAAAAAAAGTTCAAAATGTCCCATATGGACTACTGTAAGAAGGACTTGACTTGACCTTTTAACATCAGAAAGAGTATATGAGGACATCATGTAGCTTTTAGACCTTCTGGGGACCCTCTGAGGAGAAAAAAAGTTCAAAAAGTCCTATATGGACCAATGTCTGGAGGACCTGACTTGACTTTTTAACATCAGAAAGAGTCTATGAGGACATCATGTAGCTTTTAGACCTTCTAGGGACCCTCTGAGTAGAAAAAAAGTTCAAAAGGTCCCATATGGACCACTGTCTGGAGGTCCTGACTTGACTTTTTAAAATCAGAAAGAGTCTATGAGGACATCATGTAGCTTTTAGACCTTCTAGGGACCCTCTGAGTAGAAAAAAAGTTCAAAAGGTCCCATATGGACCACTGTCTGGAGGTCCTGACTTGACTTTTTAACATCAGAAAGAGTCTATGTGGACATCAGGTAGATTTTAGACCTTCTGGGGACCCTTCGAGCAGAAAAAAAGTTCAAAAGGTCCCATTTGGACCACTGTCTGGAGGTCCTGACTTGACTTTTTAACATCAGAAAGAGTCTATTAGGACATCAGGTAGCTTTTAGAACTTCTGGGGACCCTCTGAGCAGAAAAAAAGTTCAAAAGGTCCCATATGGACCAATGTCTGGAGGACCTGACTTGACTTTTTAACATCAGAAAGAGTCTATGAGGACATCATGTAGCTTTTAGACCTTCTGGGGACCCTCTGAGCAGAAAAAAAGTTCAAAAGGTCCCATATGGACCACTGTCTGGAGGACCTGACTTGACCTTTTAACATCAGAAAGAGTCTATGAGGACATCATGTAGCTTTTAGACCTTCTGGGGACCCTCTGAGCAGAAAAAAAGTTCAAAAGGTCCCATATGGACCACTGTCTGGAGGACCTGACTTGACTTTTTAACATCAGAAAGAGTCTATAAGGACATCCTGTAGCTTTTAGACCTTCTGGGGACCCTCTGAGGAGAATAAAAGTTCAAAAGGTCCCATATGGACTACTGTAAGAAGGACTTGACTTGAACTTTTAACATCAGAAAGAGTCTATGAGGACATCATGTACCTTTTAGACCTTCTGGGGACCCTCTGAGCAGAAAAAAAGTTCAAAAGGTCCCATAGACCACTGTCTGGAGGACCTGACTTGACTTTTTAACATCAGAAAGAGTCTATGAGGACATCATGTAGCTTTTAGACCTTCTGGGGACCCTCTCAGGAGAAAAAAGTTCAAAAGGTCCCATATGGACCACTGTCTGGAGGTCCTGACTTGACTTTTTAACATCAGAAATAGTCTATGAGGACATCATGTAGCTTTTAGACCTTTTGGGGACCCTCTGAGCAGAAAAAAAGTTCAAAAGGTTCCATATGGACCACTTTCTGGAGGACCTGACTTCACTTTTTAACATCACAAACAGTCTATGAGGACATCTTGTAGCTTTTAGACCTTCTGGGGACCCTCTGAGGAGAAAAAAAGTTCAAAAGGTCCCATATGGACCACTGTCTGGAAGTCCTGACTTGACTTTTTAACATCAGAAAGAGTCTATGAGGACATCATGTACCTTTTAGACCTTCTGGGGACCCTCTGAGCTGAAAAAAAGTTCAAAAGGTCCCATATGGACCACTGTCTGGAGTACCTGACTTGACTTTTTAACATTAGAAAGAGTCTGTGAGGACATCATGTAGCTTTTAGACCGTCTGGGGACCCTCTGAGGAGAAAAAAAGTTCAAAAGGTCCTATATGGACCAATGTCTGGATGACCTGACTTGACTTTTTAACATCAGAAAGAGTCTATGAGGACATCATGTAGCTTTTAGACCTTCTGGATACCCTCTTATCAGAAAAAAAGTTCAAAAGGTCCCATATGGACCACTGTTTGGAGGACCTGACTTGACTTTTTAACATCAGAAAGAGTCTATAAGGACATCATGTAGCTTTTAGACATTCTGGGGACCCTCTGAGGAGAAAAAAAGTTCAAAAGGTCCCATATGGACTACTGTAAGAAGGACTTGACTTGAACTTTTAACATCAGAAAGAGTCTATGAGGACATCATGTACCTTTTAGACCTTCTTGGAACCCTCTGAGCAGAAAAAAAGTTCAAAAGGTCCCATATGGACCACTGTCTTGAGGACCTGACTTGACTTTTTAACATCAGAAAGAGTCTATGAGGACATCATGTAGCTTTTAAACCTCCTGGGGACCCTCTGAGCAAAAAAAAAGTTCAAAAGGTCCCATATGGACCACTGTCTGGAGGACCTGACTTGACTTTTTAACATCAGAAAGATTCTATGAGGACATCAGGTAGCTTTTAGACCTTCTGGGGACCCTCTTATCAGAAAAAAGTTCAAAAGGTCCCATATGGACTACTGTCTGGAGGTCCTGACTTGACTTTTTAACATCAGAAAGAGTCTATGAGGACATCAGGTAGCTTTTAGACCTTCTGGGAACCCTCTAAGCAGAAAAAAAGTTCAAAATGTCCCATATGGACCACTGTCTGGAGGTCCTGACTTCACTTTTTAACATCAGAAAGAGTCTATGAGGACATCATGTAGCTTTTAGACCTTCTGGGGACCCTTTTATCAGAAAAAAGTTCAAAAGGTCACATATGGACCACTGTCTGGAGGACCTGACTTGACTTTTTAACATCAGAAAGAGTCTATGAGGACATCATGTAGCTTTTAGACCTTCTGGGGACCCTCTGAGGAGAAAGAAAGTTCAAAAAGTGCCATATGGACTATTGTCTGGAGGGCCTGACTTGACTTTTCAACATCATAAAGAGTCTATGTGTACATCATGTAGCTTTTAGACCTTCTGGGGACCCTCTGAGGAGAAAAAAAGTTCAAAAGGTCCTATATGGACCAATGTCTGGAGGACCTGACTTGACTTTTTAACATCAGAAAGAGTCTATGAGGACATCATGTAGCTTTTAGACCTTCTAGGGACCCTCTGAGTAGAAAAAAAGTTCAAAAGGTCCCATATGGACCACTGTCTGGAGGTCCTGACTTGACTTTTTAACATCAGAAAGAGTCTATGAGGACATCATGTAGCTTTTAGACCTTCTAGGGACCCTCTGAGGAGAAAAAAAGTTCAAAAGGTCCCATATGGACCACTGTCTGGAGGTCCTGACTTGACTTTTTAACATCAGAAAGAGTCTATGTGGACATCAGGTAGATTTTAGACCTTCTGGGGACCCTTCAAGCAGAAAAAAAGTTCAAAAGGTCCCATTTGGACCACTGTCTGGAGGTCCTGACTTGACTTTTTAACATCAGAAAGAGTCTATTAGGACATCAGGTAGCTTTTAGAACTTCTGGGGACCCTCTGAGCAGAAAAAAAGTTCAAAAGGTCCCATATGGACCAATGTCTGGAGGACCTGACTTGACTTTTTAACATCAGAAAGAGTCTATGAGGACATCATGTAGCTTTTAGACCTTCTGGGGACCCTCTTATCAGAAAAAAAGTTCAAAAGATCCCATATGGACCACTGTCTGGAGGACCTGACTTGACTTTTTAACATCAGAAAGAGTCTATGATGACATCATGTAGCTTTTAGACCTTCTGGGGACCCTCTCAGGAGAAAAAAGTTCAAAAGGTCCCATATGGACCACTGTCTGGAGGTCCTGACTTGACTTTTTAACATCAGAAATAGTCTATGAGGACATCATGTAGCTTTTAGACCTTCTGGGGACCCTCTGAGGAGAAAAAAAGTTTAAAAGGTCCCATATGGACCACTGCCTGGAGGACCTGACTTGACTTTTTAACATCAGAAAGAGTCTATAAGGACATCATGTAGCTTTTAGAGCTTCTGGGGACCCTCTGAGGAGACAAAAAGTTCAAAAGGTCCCATATGGACCACTGTCTGGAGGTCCTAACTTGAGTTTTTAACATCAAAACGAGTCTATGAGGACATCATGTAGCTTTTAGACCTTCTGGGGAACATCTGAGCAGAAAAAAAGTTCAAAAGGTCCCATATGGACCACTGTCTGGAGGACCTGACTTGACTTTTAACATCAGAAAGAGTCTAAAGGACATCATGTAGCTTTTAGACCTTCTGGGGACCCTCTGAGGAGAAAAAAAGTTCAAAAGGTCCCATATGGACTACTGTAAGAAGGACTTGACTTGACCTTTTAACATCAGAAAGAGTCTATGAGGACATCATGTAGCTTTTAGACCTTCTGGGGACCCTCTGAGGAGAAAAAAAGTTCAAAAGGTCCCATATGGACCACTGTCTGGAGGTCCTGACTTGACTTTTTAACATCAGAAAGCGTCTATGAGGACATCATGTAGCTTTTAGACCTTCTGGGGACCCTCTTATCAGAAAAAAAGTTCAAAAGGTCCCATATGGACCACTGTCTGGAGGACCTGACTTGACTTTTTACATCAGAACGAGTCTATGAGGACATCATGTAGCTTTTAGACCTTCTGGGGACCCTCTGAGCAGAAAAAAAGTTCAATAGGTCCCATATGGACCACTGTCTGGAGGACCTGACTTGACTTTTAACATCAGAAAGAGTCTAGAGGACATCATGTAGCTTTTAGACCTTCTGGGGACCCTCTTATCAGAAAAAAAGTTCAAATTGTCCCATATGGACAACTGTCTGGAGGACCTGACTTGACTTTTTAACATCAGAACGAGTCTATGAGGACATCATGTAGCTTTTAGACCTTCTGGGGACCCTCTTATCAGAAAAAAAGTTCAAAAGGTCCCATATGGACCAATGTCTGGAGGACCTGACTTGACTTTTTAACATCAGAAAGAGTCTATGCGGACAACATGAAGCTTTTAGACCTTCTGGGGACCCTCTGAGGAGAAAAAAAGTTCAAAAGGTCCCATATGGACCACTGTCTCAAGGTCCTGACTTGACTTTTCAGCATCAGAAAGAGTCTATGAGGACATCATGTAGCTTTTAGACGTTCTGGGGACCCTCTGAGCAGAAAAAAAGTTCAAAATGTCCCATATGGACCACTGTCTGGAGGTCCTGACTTGACTTTTTAACATCAGAAAGAGTCTATGAGGACATCATGTAGCTTTTAGACCTTCTGGGGACCCTCTGAGGAGAAAAAAAGTTCAAAAGGTCCCATATGGACCACTGTCTGGAGGTCCTGACTTGACTTTTTAACATCAGAAAGAGTCTATGTGGACATCAGGTAGATTTTAGACCTTCCGGGGACTCTTCGAGCAGAAAAAAAGTTCAAAAGGTCCCATTTGGACCACTGTCTGGAGGTCCTGACTTGAATTTTTAACATCAGAAAGAGTCTATGAGGACATCAGGTAGCTTTTAGAACTTCGGGAACCCTCTGAGCAGAAAAAAAGTTCAAAAGGTCCCATATGGACCACTGTCTGGAGGTGCTGACGACTTTGTGACATCAGAAAGAGTCTATGAGGACATCAGGTAGCTTTTAGACCTTCTGGGGACCCTCTGAGCAGAAAAAAAGTTCTAAAGGTCCTATATGGACCAATGTCTGGATGACCTGACTTGACTTTTTCACATCAGAAAGAGTATGTGGACATCAGGTAGCTTTTAGACCTTCTGGGGACCCTCTGAGCAGAAAAAAAGTTCAAAAGGTCACATTTGGACCACTGTCTGGAGGTCCTGACGACTTTTTGACATCAGAAAGAGTCTATGAGGATATCAGGTAGCTTTTAGAACTTCTGGGGACCCTCTGAGCAGAAAAAAAGTTCAAAAGGTCCTATATGGACCAATGTCTTGATGACCTGACTTGACTTTTTAACATCAGAAAGAGTCTATGAGGACATCATGTAGCTTTTAGACCTTCTTGGGACCCTCTTATAAGAAATAAAGTTCAAAAGGTCCCATATGGACCACTGTCTGGAAGACCTGACTTGACTTTTTGACATCAGAAAGAATCTATGAGGACATCATGTAGCTTTTAGACCTTCTGGGGACCCTCTGAGGAGAAAAAAAGTTCAAAAGGTCCCATATGGACCACTGTCTGGAGGACCTGACTTGACTTTTTAACATCAGAAAGAGTCTATGTTGACATCAGGTAGATTTTAGACCTTCTGGGGACTCTTCGAGCAGAAAAAAAGTTCAAAAGGTCCCATTTGGACCACTGTCTGGAGGTCCTGACTTGACTTTTTAACATCAGAAAGAGTCTTTGAGGACATCATGTAGCTTTCAGACGTTCTGGGGACCCTCTGAGCAGAAAAAAGATCAAAAGCTCCCATATGGACTACTGTCTGGCGGACTTTGACGACTTTTTAACATCAGAAAGAGTCTATGAGGTCATCATGTAGCTTTTAGGCAATGTAATGAAACGCATTAGTTCTTAAATGCATTGCAATGCAACAGAGTGCATATTACTTTTAAATTTTATTCTTCCATGCAAAACGCTTGTGCAATGCAACAGCACGCTGTTGCAATGTAATGAAACATAGTTCTTAAATGCATTG
Organism: Gila orcuttii; assembly: GCA_026230005.1. Taxonomy (NCBI): domain Eukaryota; kingdom Metazoa; phylum Chordata; class Actinopteri; order Cypriniformes; family Leuciscidae; genus Gila; species Gila orcuttii. The sequence goes on along the minus strand of JAPDVR010000005.1, from coordinate 35,634,631 downwards.
CAATGCAACAGAGTGCATATTACTTTTAAATGTTATTCTTCCATGCAAAACGCTTGTGCAATGAAACAGCACGCTGTTGCAATGTAATGAAACGCTTGTTCAATGCAACAGCACGCTGTTGCAATGTAATGAAACGCATTACTTCTTAAATGCATTGCAATGCAACAGAGTGCATATTACTTTTAAATGTTATTCTTCCATGCAAAACGCTTGTGCAATGTACAGAAACGCATTAGTTCTTGAATGCATTGCAATGTAACAGAGTGCATATTACTTTTAAATTATATTCTTCCATGCAAAACGCTTGTGCAATGCAACAGCACGCTGTTGCAATAGAATGAATCGCATTAGTTCTTGAATGCATTTGCAATGCAACAAAGTGCATACTACTTTTAAATGTTATTCTTCCATGCAAAACGCTTGTGCAATGCAACAGCACGCTGTTGCAATAGAATGAATCGCATTATTTCTTGAATGCATTTGCAATGCAACAAAGTGCATACTACTTTTAAATGTTATTCCATGCAAAACGCTTGTGCAATGCAACAGCACGCTGTTGCAAAGGAATGAAACGCATTAGTTCCTGAATTCATTTGCAATGCAACAATGTGCATATTACTTTTAAATGTTATTCTTTCATGCAAAACCCTTGTGTAATGCAACAGCACGCTGCATTGCACATCTCTTCGTTGAACAATGGAAATAGTTAGTTATTGCATGCATTGGAAAGCGACAGCTTTGTGATGTGTTCTCGTGAGTACACAAATTAATGAGCTGTATGCAATGCGGAAAACAATATGCTGTGAGTTGTCTTTTCAACAGCTGATGCAATGATTTTCCTTCATACACAAATGATTATGTTTAGTTTGTTCATTGCACAAAGGAATAAGTTAGACCTTTTATGCAATGGAATGAAACAACAAAAATGTTATTAAAACAGCAGATTGCATTGCCCATCTCTTTAATGCACTACGGAATGAGCTAGTTCTTGAATGCATTGCAATGCAATAAAGTGCATATATTGCTTATAGGTCATTCTTCGATGCTTTTCGTTGGTATTCTTCGTTACGCTTGATCGTATGTGCAATGCAATGCAACAGCAGATTGCATTGCAGATCTCTTAATGCACTACGGAATGAGTTATTTCTTGAACGCATTGCAATGCAAAAAAAGTGCATATCACTTATATGTCATTCCAACGCTTTATCATACGTGCAATGCAACAGCAGTTTTTTTAAGCGTTAGTTTTTTTCATTGCACAAAGGAATAAGTTAGTCCTTTTACGCAATAGAATGAAACAACAAAACGTTTTTAAAACAGCAGATTGCGTTGCCCATCTCTTTAATGCACTACAAAAAGAGTTAGTTCTTGAGTGCATTGCAAAAAAAGTGCATATTGCTTATGCACAACGCTTTAACTTATGTGCAATGCAATTCAATATATTCAATGCACTACTGAATGAGTTAGTTCTTGAATGCTTTGCAATCCAAAAAAGTGCATATCGCTTATATGTTATTCTACTGCTTTATCATATGTGCAATGCAAAAGCAGTTTTTAAGCGTTAGTTTTTTTCATTGCACAAATGAATAAGTTAGTCCTTTTATGCAATGGAATGAAACAACAAAAATGTTATTAAAACAACAGATTACATTGACCATGTCTTTAATGCACTACAAAATGAGTTAGTTCTTGAATGCATTGCAATTCAACAATGCCTTTTGACTTTTTAACATCAGAAAGAGTGTATGAGGACATCATGTAGCTTTTAGACCTTCTGGAGACCCTCTGAGTAGAAAAAAGTTCAAAAGGTCCCATATGGACTACTGTCTGGAGGACCTGACTTGACTTTTTAACATCAGAAAGAGTCTATGAGGACATCATGTAGCTTTTAGACATTCTGGGGACACTCTGAGGAGAAAAAAAGTTCAAAAGGTCCCATATGGACCACTGTCTGGAGGTCCTGACTTGACTTTTTAACATTAGAAAGAGTCTATGTGGACATCAGGTAGCTTTTAAATCTTCTGGTGACCCTCTGAAGAGAAAAAAAGTTCAAAAACTCCCATATGGATTACTGTATGGCGGATTTGACTTGACTTTTTAACATCAGAAAGTTTCTCTAAGGACATCATGTAGCTTTTAGACCTTCTAGGGACCCTCTAAGGAGAAAACAAATTCAAAAGGTCCCATATGGACCACTGTCTGGAGGACCTGACTTGACTTTTTAACATCAGAAAGAGTCTATGATGACATCATGTACCTTTTAGACCTTCTGGGGACCCTCTGAGCAGAAAAAAAGTTCAAAAGGTCCCATATGGACCACTGTCTGGAGGACCTGACTTGACTTTTTAACATCAGAAAGAGTCTATGAGGACATCATGTACCTTTTAGACCTTCTGGGGACCCTCTGAGCAGAAAAAAAGTTCAAAAGGTCCCATATGGACCACTGTCTGGAGGACCTGACTTGACTTTTTAACATCATAAAGAGTCTATGAGGACATCATGTAGCTTTTAGACCTTCTGGGGACCCTCTGAGCAGAAAAAAAGTTCAAAAGGTTCCATATGGACCACTTTCTGGAGGACCTGACTTCACTTTTTAACATCACAAACAGTCTATGAGGACATCTTGTAGCTTTTAGACCTTCTGGGGACCCTCTGAGGAGAAAAAAAGTTCAAAAGGTCCCATATGGACCACTGTCTGGAGGTCCTGACTTGACTTTTTAACATCAGAAAGAGTCTATGAGGACATCATGTAGCTTTTAGACCTTCTGGGGACCCTCTTATCAGAAAAAAAGTTCAAAAGGTCCCATATGGACCACTGTTTGGAGGACCTGACTTGACTTTTTAACATCAGAAAGAGTCTATAAGGACATCATGTAGCTTTTAGACCTTCTGGGGACCCTCTGAGGAGAAAAAAAGTTCAAAAGGTCCCATATGGACTACTGTAAGAAGGACTTGACTTGAACTTTTAACATCAGAAAGAGTCTATGAGGACATCATGTAGCTTTTATACCTTCTAGGGACCCTCTGAGTAGAAAAAAAGTTCAAAAGGTCCTATATAGACCACTGTCTGGAGGTCCTGACTTGACTTTTCAGCATCAGAAAGAGTCTATGAGGACATTATGGAGCTTTTAGACCTTCTGGGGACCCTCTGAGCAGAAAAAAAGTTCAAAATGTCCCATATGGACCACTGTCTGGAGGTCCTGACTTGACTTTTTAACATCAGAAAGAGTCTATGAGGACATCATGTAGCTTTTAGACCTTCTGGGGACCCTCTGAGGAGAAAAAAAGTTCAAAAGGTCCCATATGGACCACTGTCTGGAGGTCCTGACTTGACTTTTTAACATCAGAAAGAGTCTATGAGGACATCAGGTAGCTTTTAGAACTTCTGGGGACCCTCTGAGCAGAAAAAAAGTTCAAAAGGTCCCATATGTACCAATGTCTGGAGGACCTGACTTGACTTTTTAACATCAGAAAGAGTCTATGAGGACATCATGTAGCTTTTAGACCTTCTGGGGACCCTCTTATCAGAAAAAAAGTTCAAAAGGTCCCATATGGACCACTGTCTGGAGGACCTGACTTGACTTTTTAACATCAGAAAGAGTCTATGAGGACATCATGTAGCTTTTAGACCTTCTGGAGACCCTCTGAGTAGAAAAAAAGTTCAAAAGGTCCCATATGGACCACTGTCTGGAGGTCCAAACTTGACTTTTTAACATCAGAAAGAGTCTACGAGGACATCATGTAGCTTTTAAACCTTCTGGGGACCCTCTGAGTAGAAAAAAAGTTCAAAAGGTCCCATATGGACCACTGTCTGGAGGACCTGACTTGACTTTTTAACATCAGAAAGAGTCTATGAGGACATCATGTAGCTTTTAGACCTTCTGGAGACCCTCTGAGTAGAAAAAAAGTTCAAAAGGTCCCATATGGACCACTGTCTGGAGGTCCAAACTTGACTTTTTAACATCAGAAAGAGTCTACGAGGACATCATGTAGCTTTTAAACCTTCTGGGGACCCTCTGAGTAGAAAAAAAGTTCAAAAGGTCCCATATGGACCACTGTCTGGAGGACCTGACTTGACTTTTTAACATCAGAAAGAGTCTATGAGGACATCATGTAGCTTTTAGACCTTCTGGGGACCCTCTTATCAGAAAAAAAGTTCAAAAGGTCCCATATGGACCACTGTCTGGAGGACCTGACTTGACTTTTTAACATCAGAACGAGTCTATGAGGACATCATGTAGCTTTTAGACCTTCTGGGGACCCTCTGAGCAGAAAAAAAGTTCAATAGGTCCCATATGGACCACTGTCTGGAGGACCTGACTTGACTTTTAACATCAGAAAGAGTCTAGAGGACATCATGTAGCTTTTAGACCTTCTGGGGACCCTCTTATCAGAAAAAAAGTTCAAAAGGTCCCATATGGACAACTGTCTGGAGGACCTGACTTGACTTTTTAACATCAGAACGAGTCTATGAGGACATCATGTAGCTTTTAGACCTTCTGGGGACCCTCTTATCAGAAAAAAGTTCAAAAGGTCCCATATGGACCAATGTCTGGAGGACCTGACTTGACTTTTTAACATCAGAAAGAGTCTATGCGGACAACATGAAGCTTTTAGACCTTCTGGGGACCCTCTGAGGAGAAAAAAAGTTCAAAAGGTCCCATATGGACCACTGTCTCAAGGTCCTGACTTGACTTTTCAGCATCAGAAAGAGTCTATGAGGACATCATGTAGCTTTTAGACGTTCTGGGGACCCTCTGAGCAGAAAAAAAGTTCAAAAGGTCCCATATGGACCACTGTCTGGAGGACCTGACTTGACTTTTTAACATCAGAAAGAGTCTATGAGGACATCATGTAGCTTTTAGACCTTCTGGGGACCCTCTGAGCAGAAAAAAATGTTCAAAATGTCCCATATGGACCACTGTCTGGAGGTCCTGACTTGACTTTTTAACATCAGAAAGAGTCTATAAGGACATCATGTAGCTTTTAGAGCTTCTGGGGACCCTTTGAGGAGACAAAAAGTTCAAAAGGTCCCATTAGGACCACTGTCTGGAGGTCCTAACTTGAGTTTTTAAAATCAAAACGAGTGTATGAGGACATCATGTAGCTTTTAGACCTTCTGGGGACCATCTGAGCAGAAAAAAAGTTCAAAAGGTCCCATATGGACCACTGTCTGGAGGACCTGACTTGACTTTTAACATCAGAAAGAGTCTAAAGGACATCATGTAGCTTTTAGACCTTCTGGGGACCCTCTGAGGAGAAAAAAAGTTCAAAAGGTCCCATATGGACTACTGTAAGAAGGACTTGACTTGACCTTTTAACAAAAGAAAGAGTCTATGAGGACATCATGTAGCTTTTAGACCTTCTGGGGACCCTCTGAGGAGAAAAAAAGTTCAAAAGGTCCCATATGGACCACTGTCTGGAGGTCCTGACTTGACTTTTTAACATCAGAAAGCGTCTATGAGGACATCATGTAGCTTTTAGACCTTCTGGGGACCCTCTTATCAGAAAAAAAGTTCAAAAGGTCCCATATGGACTACTGTAAGAAGGACTTGACTTGACCTTTTAACAACAGAAAGAGTCTATGAGGACATCATGTAGCTTTTAGACCTTCTGGGGACCCTCTGAGGAGAAAAAAAGTTCAAAAGGTCCCATATGGACCACTGTCTGGAGGTCCTGACTTGACTTTTTAACATCAGAAAGCGTCTATGAGGACATCATGTAGCTTTTAGACCTTCTGGGGACCCTCTTATCAGAAAAAAAGTTCAAAAGGTCCCATATGGACAACTGTCTGGAGGACCTGACTTGACTTTTTAACATCAGAACGAGTCTATGAGGACATCATGTAGCTTTTAGACCTTCTGGGGACCCTCTTATCAGAAAAAAAGTTCAAAAGGTCCCATATGGACCAATGTCTGGAGGACCTGACTTGACTTTTTAACATCAGAAAGAGTCTATGCGGACAACATGAAGCTTTTAGACCTTCTGGGGACCCTCTGAGGAGAAAAAAAGTTCAAAATGTCCCATATGGACCACTGTCTGGAGGTCCTGACTTGACTTTTTAACATCAGAAAGAGTCTATGAGGACATCATGTAGCTTTTAGACCTTCTTGGGACCCTCTGAGGAGAAAAAAAGTTCAAAAAGTCCCATATGGACCACTGTCTGGAGGTCCTGACTTGACTTTTTAACATCAGAAAGAGTCTATGTGGACATCAGGTAGATTTTAGACCTTCCGGGGACTCTTCGAGCAGAAAAAAAGTTCAAAAGGTCCCATTTGGACCACTGTCTGGAGGTCCTGACTTGAATTTTTAACATCAGAAAGAGTCTATGAGGACATCAGGTAGCTTTTAGAACTTCTGGGGACCCTCTGAGCAGAAAAAAAGTTCAAAAGGTCCCATATGGACCACTGTCTGGAGGTCCTGACTTGACTTTTTAACATCAGAAAGAGTCTATGAGGACATAATGTACCTTTTAGACCTTCTGGGGACCCTCTGAGCAGAAAAAAAGTTCAAAAGGTCCCATATGGACCACTGTCTGGAGGACCTGACTTGACTTTTTAACATCAGAAAGAGTCTATGAGGACATCATGTAGCTTTTAGACCGTCTGGGTACCCTCTGAGGAGAAAAAAAGTTCAAAAACTCCCATATGGATAACTGTATGGAGGTCTTGACTTGACTTTTTCACATCAGAAAGAGTATGTGGACATCAGGTAGCTTTTAGACCTTCTGGGGACCCTCTGAGCAGAAAAAAAGTTCAAAAGGTCCCATATGGACCACTGTCTGGAGGTCCTGACGACTTTGTGACATCAGAAAGAGTCTATGAGGACATCAGGTAGCTTTTAGACCTTCTGGGGACCCTCTGAGCAGAAAAAAAGTTCTAAAGGTCCTATATGGACCAATGTCTGGATGACCTGACTTGACTTTTTCACATCAGAAAGAGTATGTGGACATCAGGTAGCTTTTAGACCTTCTGGGGACCCTCTGAGCAGAAAAAAAGTTCAAAAGGTCCCATTTGGACCACTGTCTGGAGGTCCTGACGACTTTTTGACATCATAAAGAGTCTATGAGGACATCATGTAGCTTTTAGACCTTCTGGGGACCCTCTGAGCAGAAAAAAAGTTCAAAAAGTTCCATATGGACCACTTTCTGGAGGACCTGACTTCACTTTTTAACATCACAAACAGTCTATGAGGACATCTTGTACCTTTTAACCTTCTGGGGACCCTCTGAGGAGAAAAAAAGTTCAAAAAGTTCCATATGGACCACTGTCTGGAGGTCCTGACTTGACTTTTTAACATCAGAAAGAGTCTATGAGGACATCATGTAGCTTTTAGACCTTCTGGGGACCCTCTTATCAGAAAAAAAGTTCAAAAGGTCCCATATGGACCACTGTTTGGAGGACCTGACTTGACTTTTTAACATCAGAAAGAGTCTATGAGGACATCATGTAGCTTTTAGAACTTTTAGGGACCCTCTGAGGAGAAAAAAGTTCAAAAGGTCCCATATGGACCACTGTGTGGAGGTCCTGACTTGACTTTTTAACATCAGAAAGAGTCTATGAGGACATCATGTAGCTTTTAAACCTCCTGGGGACCCTCTGAGCAGAAAAAAAGTTCAAAAGGTCCCATATGGACCACTGTCTGGAGGACCTGACTTGACTTTTTAACATCAGAAAGATTCTATGAGGACATCATGTAGCTTTTAGACCTTCTGGGGACCCTCTTATCAGAAAAAAGTTCAAAAGGTCCCATATGGACTACTGTCTGGAGGTCCTGACTTGACTTTTTAACATCAGAAAGAGTCTATGAGGACATCAGGTAGCTTTTAGACCTTCTGGGAACCCTCTAAGCAGAAAAAAAGGTCAAAAGGTCCCATATGGATCACTGTCTGGAGGTCCTGACTTCACTTTTTAACATCAGAAAGAGTCTTTGAGGACATCATGTAGCTTTTAGACCTTCTGGGGACCCTCTTATCAGAAAAAAGTTCAAAAGGTCACATATGACCACTGTCTGGAGGACCTGACTTGACTTTTTAACATCAGAAAGAGTCTATGAGGACATCATGTAGCTTTTAGACCTTCTGGGCACCCTCTGAGGAGAAAAAAAGTTAAAAAGGTCCCATTTGGACCACTGCCTGGAGGACCTGACTTGACTTTTTAACATCAGAAAGAGTCTATAAGGACATCATGTAGCTTTTAGAGCTTCTGGGGACCCTTTGAGGAGACAAAAAGTTCAAAAGGTCCCATATGGACCACTGTCTGGAGGTCCTAACTTGAGTTTTTAAAATCAAAACGAGTGTATGAGGACATCATGTAGCTTTTAGACCTTCTGGGGACCATCTGAGCAGAAAAAAAGTTCAAAAGGTCCCATATGGACCACTGTCTGGAGGACCTGACTTGACTTTTAACATCAGAAAGAGTCTAGAGGACATCATGTAGCTTTTAGACCTTCTGGGGACCCTCTTATCAGAGAAAAAGTTCAAAAGGTCCCATATGGACAACTGTCTGGAGGACTTGACTTGACTTTTTAACATCAGAAAGAGTCTATGAGGACATCATGTAGCTTTTAGACCTTCTGGGACCCTCTGAGGAGAAAAAAAGTTCAAAAGGTCCCATATGGACCACTGTCTGGAGGTCCTGACTTGACTTTTTAACATCAAAACGAGTCTATGAGGACATCATGTAGCTTTTAGACCTTCTGGGGACCCTCTGAGGAGAAAAAAAGTTCAAAAGGTCCCATATGGACCACTGTCTGGAGGTCCTGACTTTACTTTTTAACATCAGAAAGAGTCTATGAGGACATCATGTACCTTTTAGACCTTCTGGGGACCCTCTGAGCAGAAAAAAAGTTCAAAAGGTCCCATATGGACCACTGTCTGGAGGACCTGACTTGACTTTTTAACATCATAAAGAGTCTATGAGGACATCATGTAGCTTTTAGACCGTCTAAGGACCCTCTGAGGAGAAAAAAAGTTCAAAAGGTCCTATATGAACCAATGTCTGGATGACCTGACTTGACTTTTTAACACCAGAAAGAGTCTATGAGGACATCATGTAGCTTTTAGACCTTCTGGGGACCCTCTTATCAGAAAAAAAGTTCAAAAGGTCCCATATGGACCACTGTTTGGAGGACCTGACTTGATTTTTTAACATCAGAAAGAGTCTATAAGGACATCATGTAGCTTTTAGACCTTCTGGGGACCCTCTGAGGAGAAAAAAAGTTCAAAAGGTCCCATATGGACTACTGTAAGAAGGACTTGACTTGACCTTTTAACATCAGAAAGAGTATATGAGGACATCATGTAGCTTTTAGACCTTCTGGGGACCCTCTGAGGAGAAAAAAAGTTCAAAAGGTCCTATATGGACCAATGTCTGGAGGACCTGACTTGACTTTTTAAAATCAGAAAGAGTCTATGAGGACATCATGTAGCTTTTAGACCTTCTAGGGACCCTCTGAGTAGAAAAAAAGGTCCTATATGGACCACTGTCTGGAGGTCCTGACTTGACTTTTTAACATCAGAAAGAGTCTATGTGGACATCAGGTAGATTTTAGACCTTCTGGGGACCCTTCGAGCAGAAAAAAAGTTCAAAAGGTCCCATTTGGACCACTGTCTGGAGGTCCTGACTTGACTTTTTAACATCAGAAAGAGTCTATTAGGACATCAGGTAGCTTTTAGAACTTCTGGGGACCCTCTGAGCAGAAAAAAAGTTCAAAAGGTCCCATATGGACCAATGTCTGGAGGACCTGACTTGACTTTTTAACATCAGAAAGAGTCTATGAGGACATCATGTAGCTTTTAGACCTTCTGGGGACCCTCTGAGCAGAAAAAAAGTTCAAAAGGTCCCATATGGACCACTGTCTGGAGGACCTGACTTGACCTTTTAACATCAGAAAGAGTCTATGAGGACATCATGTAGCTTTTAGACCTTCTGGGGACCCTCTGAGCAGAAAAAAAGTTCAAAAGGTCCCAAATGGACCACTGTCTGGAGGACCTGACTTGACTTTTTAACATCAGAAAGAGTCTATGAGGACATCATGTAGCTTTTAGACCTTCTGGGGACCCTCTGAGCAGAAAAAAAGTTCAAAATGTCCCATATGGACCACTATCTGGAGGTCCTGACTTGACTTTTTAACATCAAAAAGAGTCTATGAGGACATCATGTAGCTTTTAGACCTTCTGGGGACCCTCTGAGCAGAAAAAAAGTTCAAAAAGTCCCATATGGACCACTGTCTGGAGGACCTGACTTGACTTTTTAACATCAGAAAGAGTCTATGAGGACATCATGTAGCTTTTAGACCTTCTGGGCACCCTCTGAGGAGAAAAAAAGTTTAAAAGGTCCCATATGGACCACTGCCTGGAGGACCTGACTTGACTTTTTAACATCAGAAAGAGTCTATAAGGACATCATGTAGCTTTTAGAGCTTCTGGGGACCCTCTGAGGAGACAAAAAGTTCAAAAGGTCCCATATGGACCACTGTCTGGAGGTCCTAACTTGAGTTTTTAACATCAAAACGAGTCTATGAGGACATCATGTAGCTTTTAGACCTTCTGGGGAACATCTGAGCAGAAAAAAAGTTCAAAAGGTCCCATATGGACCACTGTCTGGAGGACCTGACTTGACTTTTAACATCAGAAAGAGTCTAAAGGACATCATGTAGCTTTTAGACCTTCTGGGGACCCTCTGAGGAGAAAAAAAGTTCAAAAGGTCCCATATGGACTACTGTAAGAAGGACTTGACTTGACCTTTTAACAAAAGAAAGAGTCTATGAGGACATCATGTAGCTTTTAGACCTTCTGGGGACCCTCTGAGGAGAAAAAAAGTTCAAAAGGTCCCATATGGACCACTGTCTGGAGGTCCTGACTTGACTTTTTAACATCAGAAAGCGTCTATGAGGACATCATGTAGCTTTTAGACCTTCTGGGGACCCTCTTATCAGAAAAAAAGTTCAAAAGGTCCCATATGGACTACTGTAAGAAGGACTTGACTTGACCTTTTAACAACAGAAAGAGTCTATGAGGACATCATGTAGCTTTTAGACCTTCTGGGGACCCTCTGAGGAGAAAAAAAGTTCAAAAGGTCCCATATGGACCACTGTCTGGAGGTCCTGACTTGACTTTTTAACATCAGAAAGCGTCTATGAGGACATCATGTAGCTTTTAGACCTTCTGGGGACCCTCTTATCAGAAAAAAAGTTCAAAAGGTCCCATATGGACAACTGTCTGGAGGACCTGACTTGACTTTTTAACATCAGAACGAGTCTATGAGGACATCATGTAGCTTTTAGACCTTCTGGGGACCCTCTTATCAGAAAAAAAGTTCAAAAGGTCCCATATGGACCAATGTCTGGAGGACCTGACTTGACTTTTTAACATCAGAAAGAGTCTATGCGGACAACATGAAGCTTTTAGACCTTCTGGGGACCCTCTGAGGAGAAAAAAAGTTCAAAATGTCCCATATGGACCACTGTCTGGAGGTCCTGACTTGACTTTTTAACATCAGAAAGAGTCTATGAGGACATCATGTAGCTTTTAGACCTTCTTGGGACCCTCTGAGGAGAAAAAAAGTTCAAAAAGTCCCATATGGACCACTGTCTGGAGGTCCTGACTTGACTTTTTAACATCAGAAAGAGTCTATGTGGACATCAGGTAGATTTTAGACCTTCCGGGGACTCTTCGAGCAGAAAAAAAGTTCAAAAGGTCCCATTTGGACCACTGTCTGGAGGTCCTGACTTGAATTTTTAACATCAGAAAGAGTCTATGAGGACATCAGGTAGCTTTTAGAACTTCTGGGGACCCTCTGAGCAGAAAAAAAGTTCAAAAGGTCCCATATGGACCACTGTCTGGAGGTCCTGACTTGACTTTTTAACATCAGAAAGAGTCTATGAGGACATAATGTACCTTTTAGACCTTCTGGGGACCCTCTGAGCAGAAAAAAAGTTCAAAAGGTCCCATATGGACCACTGTCTGGAGGACCTGACTTGACTTTTTAACATCAGAAAGAGTCTATGAGGACATCATGTAGCTTTTAGACCGTCTGGGTACCCTCTGAGGAGAAAAAAAGTTCAAAAACTCCCATATGGATAACTGTATGGAGGTCTTGACTTGACTTTTTCACATCAGAAAGAGTATGTGGACATCAGGTAGCTTTTAGACCTTCTGGGGACCCTCTGAGCAGAAAAAAAGTTCAAAAGGTCCCATATGGACCACTGTCTGGAGGTCCTGACGACTTTGTGACATCAGAAAGAGTCTATGAGGACATCAGGTAGCTTTTAGACCTTCTGGGGACCCTCTGAGCAGAAAAAAAGTTCTAAAGGTCCTATATGGACCAATGTCTGGATGACCTGACTTGACTTTTTCACATCAGAAAGAGTATGTGGACATCAGGTAGCTTTTAGACCTTCTGGGGACCCTCTGAGCAGAAAAAAAGTTCAAAAGGTCCCATTTGGACCACTGTCTGGAGGTCCTGACGACTTTTTGACATCATAAAGAGTCTATGAGGACATCATGTAGCTTTTAGACCTTCTGGGGACCCTCTGAGCAGAAAAAAAGTTCAAAAAGTTCCATATGGACCACTTTCTGGAGGACCTGACTTAACTTTTTAACATCACAAACAGTCTATGAGGACATCTTGTACCTTTTAACCTTCTGGGGACCCTCTGAGGAGAAAAAAAGTTCAAAAAGTTCCATATGGACCACTGTCTGGAGGTCCTGACTTGACTTTTTAACATCAGAAAGAGTCTATGAGGACATCATGTAGCTTTTAGACCTTCTGGGGACCCTCTTATCAGAAAAAAAGTTCAAAAGGTCCCATATGGACAACTGTTTGGAGGACCTGACTTGACTTTTTAACATCAGAAAGAGTCTATGAGGACATCATGTAGCTTTTAGAACTTTTAGGGACCCTCTGAGGAGAAAAAAGTTCAAAAGGTCCCATATGGACCACTGTGTGGAGGTCCTGACTTGACTTTTTAACATCAGAAAGAGTCTATGAGGACATCATGTAGCTTTTAAACCTCCTGGGGACCCTCTGAGCAGAAAAAAAGTTCAAAAGGTCCCATATGGACCACTGTCTGGAGGACCTGACTTGACTTTTTAACATCAGAAAGATTCTATGAGGACATCATGTAGCTTTTAGACCTTCTGGGGACCCTCTTATCAGAAAAAAGTTCAAAAGGTCCCATATGGACTACTGTCTGGAGGTCCTGACTTGACTTTTTAACATCAGAAAGAGTCTATGAGGACATCAGGTAGCTTTTAGACCTTCTGGGAACCCTCTAAGCAGAAAAAAAGGTCAAAAGGTCCCATATGGATCACTGTCTGGAGGTCCTGACTTCACTTTTTAACATCAGAAAGAGTCTTTGAGGACATCATGTAGCTTTTAGACCTTCTGGGGACCCTCTTATCAGAAAAAAGTTCAAAAGGTCACATATGACCACTGTCTGGAGGACCTGACTTGACTTTTTAACATCAGAAAGAGTCTATGAGGACATCATGTAGCTTTTAGACCTTCTGGGCACCCTCTGAGGAGAAAAAAAGTTAAAAAGGTCCCATTTGGACCACTGCCTGGAGGACCTGACTTGACTTTTTAACATCAGAAAGAGTCTATAAGGACATCATGTAGCTTTTAGAGCTTCTGGGGACCCTTTGAGGAGACAAAAAGTTCAAAAGGTCCCATATGGACCACTGTCTGGAGGTCCTAACTTGAGTTTTTAAAATCAAAACGAGTGTATGAGGACATCATGTAGCTTTTAGACCTTCTGGGGACCATCTGAGCAGAAAAAAAGTTCAAAAGGTCCCATATGGACCACTGTCTGGAGGACCTGACTTGACTTTTAACATCAGAAAGAGTCTAGAGGACATCATGTAGCTTTTAGACCTTCTGGGGACCCTCTTATCAGAGAAAAAGTTCAAAAGGTCCCATATGGACAACTGTCTGGAGGACTTGACTTGACTTTTTAACATCAGAAAGAGTCTATGAGGACATCATGTAGCTTTTAGACCTTCTGGGACCCTCTGAGGAGAAAAAAAGTTCAAAAGGTCCCATATGGACCACTGTCTGGAGGTCCTGACTTGACTTTTTAACATCAAAACGAGTCTATGAGGACATCATGTAGCTTTTAGACCTTCTGGGGACCCTCTGAGGAGAAAAAAAGTTCAAAAGGTCCCATATGGACCACTGTCTGGAGGTCCTGACTTTACTTTTTAACATCAGAAAGAGTCTATGAGGACATCATGTACCTTTTAGACCTTCTGGGGACCCTCTGAGCAGAAAAAAAGTTCAAAAGGTCCCATATGGACCACTGTCTGGAGGACCTGACTTGACTTTTTAACATCATAAAGAGTCTATGAGGACATCATGTAGCTTTTAGACCGTCTAAGGACCCTCTGAGGAGAAAAAAAGTTCAAAAGGTCCTATATGAACCAATGTCTGGATGACCTGACTTGACTTTTTAACACCAGAAAGAGTCTATGAGGACATCATGTAGCTTTTAGACCTTCTGGGGACCCTCTTATCAGAAAAAAAGTTCAAAAGGTCCCATATGGACCACTGTTTGGAGGACCTGACTTGATTTTTTAACATCAGAAAGAGTCTATAAGGACATCATGTAGCTTTTAGACCTTCTGGGGACCCTCTGAGGAGAAAAAAAGTTCAAAAGGTCCCATATGGACTACTGTAAGAAGGACTTGACTTGACCTTTTAACATCAGAAAGAGTATATGAGGACATCATGTAGCTTTTAGACCTTCTGGGGACCCTCTGAGGAGAAAAAAAGTTCAAAAGGTCCTATATGGACCAATGTCTGGAGGACCTGACTTGACTTTTTAAAATCAGAAAGAGTCTATGAGGACATCATGTAGCTTTTAGACCTTCTAGGGACCCTCTGAGTAGAAAAAAAGGTCCTATATGGACCACTGTCTGGAGGTCCTGACTTGACTTTTTAACATCAGAAAGAGTCTATGTGGACATCAGGTAGATTTTAGACCTTCTGGGGACCCTTCGAGCAGAAAAAAAGTTCAAAAGGTCCCATTTGGACCACTGTCTGGAGGTCCTGACTTGACTTTTTAACATCAGAAAGAGTCTATTAGGACATCAGGTAGCTTTTAGAACTTCTGGGGACCCTCTGAGCAGAAAAAAAGTTCAAAAGGTCCCATATGGACCAATGTCTGGAGGACCTGACTTGACTTTTTAACATCAGAAAGAGTCTATGAGGACATCATGTAGCTTTTAGACCTTCTGGGGACCCTCTGAGCAGAAAAAAAGTTCAAAAGGTCCCATATGGACCACTGTCTGGAGGACCTGACTTGACCTTTTAACATCAGAAAGAGTCTATGAGGACATCATGTAGCTTTTAGACCTTCTGGGGACCCTCTGAGCAGAAAAAAAGTTCAAAAGGTCCCAAATGGACCACTGTCTGGAGGACCTGACTTGACTTTTTAACATCAGAAAGAGTCTATGAGGACATCATGTAGCTTTTAGACCTTCTGGGGACCCTCTGAGCAGAAAAAAAGTTCAAAATGTCCCATATGGACCACTATCTGGAGGTCCTGACTTGACTTTTTAACATCAAAAAGAGTCTATGAGGACATCATGTAGCTTTTAGACCTTCTGGGGACCCTCTGAGCAGAAAAAAAGTTCAAAAAGTCCCATATGGACCACTGTCTGGAGGACCTGACTTGACTTTTTAACATCAGAAAGAGTCTATGAGGACATCATGTAGCTTTTAGACCTTCTGGGCACCCTCTGAGGAGAAAAAAAGTTTAAAAGGTCCCATATGGACCACTGCCTGGAGGACCTGACTTGACTTTTTAACATCAGAAAGAGTCTATAAGGACATCATGTAGCTTTTAGAGCTTCTGGGGACCCTCTGAGGAGACAAAAAGTTCAAAAGGTCCCATATGGACCACTGTCTGGAGGTCCTAACTTGAGTTTTTAACATCAAAACGAGTCTATGAGGACATCATGTAGCTTTTAGACCTTCTGGGGAACATCTGAGCAGAAAAAAAGTTCAAAAGGTCCCATATGGACCACTGTCTGGAGGACCTGACTTGACTTTTAACATCAGAAAGAGTCTAAAGGACATCATGTAGCTTTTAGACCTTCTGGGGACCCTCTGAGGAGAAAAAAAGTTCAAAAGGTCCCATATGGACTACTGTAAGAAGGACTTGACTTGACCTTTTAACAACAGAAAGAGTCTATGAGGACATCATGTAGCTTTTAGACCTTCTGGGGACCCTCTGAGGAGAAAAAAAGTTCAAAAGGTCCCATATGGACCACTGTCTGGAGGTCCTGACTTGACTTTTTAACATCAGAAAGCGTCTATGAGGACATCAAATAGCTTTTAGACCTTCTGGGGACCCTCTTATCAGAAAAAAAGTTCAAAAGGTCCCATATGGACCACTGTCTGGAGGACCTGACTTGACTTTTTAACATCAGAACGAGTCTATGAGGACATCATGTAGCTTTTAGACCTTCTGGGGACCCTCTGAGCAGAAAAAAAGTTCAATAGGTCCCATATGGACCACTGTCTGGAGGACCTGACTTGACTTTTAACATCAGAAAGAGTCTAGAGGACATCATGTAGCTTTTAGACCTTCTGGGGACCCTCTTATCAGAAAAAAAGTTCAAAAGGTCCCATATGGACAACTGTCTGGAGGACCTGACTTGACTTTTTAACATCAGAACGAGTCTATGAGGACATCATGTAGCTTTTAGACCTTCTGGGGACCCTCTTATCAGAAAAAAAGTTCAAAAGGTCCCATATGGACCAATGTCTGGAGGACCTGACTTGACTTTTTAACATCAGAAAGAGTCTATGCGGACAACATGAAGCTTTTAGACCTTCTGGGGACCCTCTGAGGAGAAAAAAAGTTCAAAAGGTCCCATATGGACCACTGTCTCAAGGTCCTGACTTGACTTTTCAGCATCAGAAAGAGTTTATGAGGACATCATGTAGCTTTTAGACGTTCTGGGGACCCTCTGAGCAGAAAAAAAGTTCAAAATGTCCCATATGGACCACTGTCTGGAGGTCCTGACTTGACTTTTTAACATCAGAAAGAGTCTATGAGGACATCATGTAGCTTTTAGACCTTCTGGGGACCCTCTGAGGAGAAAAAAAGTTCAAAAAGTCCCATATGGACCACTGTCTGGAGGTCCTGACTTGACTTTTTAACATCAGAAAGAGTCTATGTGGACATCAGGTAGATTTTAGACCTTCCGGGGACTCTTCGAGCAGAAAAAAAGTTCAAAAGGTCCCATTTGGACCACTGTCTGGAGGTCCTGACTTGAATTTTTAACATCAGAAAGAGTCTATGAGGACATCAGGTAGCTTTTAGAACTTCTGGGGACCCTCTGAGCAGAAAAAAAGTTCAAAAGGTCCCATATGGACCACTGTCTGGAGGTCCTGACTTGACTTTTTAACATCAGAAAGAGTCTATGAGGACATCATGTACCTTTTAGACCTTCTGGGGACCCTCTGAGCAGAAAAAAAGTTCAAAAGGTCCCATATGGACCACTGTCTGGAGGACCTGACTTGACTTTTTAACATCAGAAAGAGTCTATGAGGACATCATGTAGCTTTTAGACCGTCTGGGTACCCTCTGAGGAGAAAAAAAGTTCAAAAACTCCCATATGGATAACTGTATGGAGGTCTTGACTTGACTTTTTCACATCAGAAAGAGTATGTGGACATCAGGTAGCTTTTAGACCTTCTGGGGACCCTCTGAGCAGAAAAAAAGTTCAAAAGGTCCCATATGGACCACTGTCTGGAGGTCCTGACGACTTTGTGACATCAGAAAGAGTCTATGAGGACATCAGGTAGCTTTTAGACCTTCTGGGGACCCTCTGAGCAGAAAAAAAGTTCTAAAGGTCCTATATGGACCAATGTCTGGATGACCTGACTTGACTTTTTCTCATCAGAAAGAGTATGTGGACATCAGGTAGCTTTTAGACCTTCTGGGGACCCTCTGAGCAGAAAAAAAGTTCAAAAGGTCCCATTTGGACCACTGTCTGGAGGTCCTGATGACTTTTTGACATCAGAAAGAGTCTATGAGGATATCAGGTAGCTTTTAGAACTTCTGGGGACTCTCTGAGCAGAAAAAAAGTTCAAAAGGTCCTATATGGACCAATGTCTGGATGACCTGACTTGACTTTTTAACATCAGAAAGAGTCTATGAGGACATCATGTAGCTTTTAGACCTTCTGGGGACCCTCTTATCAGAAATAAAGTTCAAAAGGTCCCATATGGACCACTGTCTGGAAGACCTGACTTGACTTATTGACATCAGAAAGAATCTATGAGGACATCATGTAGCTTTTAGACCTTCTGGGGACCCTCTGAGGAGAAAAAAAGTTCAAAAGGTCCCATATGGACCACTGTCTGGAGGTCCTGACTTGACTTTTTAACATCAGAAAGCGTCTATGAGGACATCATGTAGCTTTTAGACCTTCTGGGGACCCTCTTATCAGAAAAAAAGTTCAAAAGGTCCCATATGGACCACTGTCTGGAGGACCTGACTTGACTTTTTAACATCAGAACGAGTCTATGAGGACATCATGTAGCTTTTAGACCTTCTGGGGACCCTCTGAGCAGAAAAAAAGTTCAATAGGTCCCATATGGACCACTGTCTGGAGGACCTGACTTGACTTTTAACATCAGAAAGAGTCTAGAGGACATCATGTAGCTTTTAGACCTTCTGGGGACCCTCTTATCAGAAAAAAAGTTCAAAAGGTCCCATATGGACAACTGTCTGGAGGACCTGACTTGACTTTTTAACATCAGAACGAGTCTATGAGGACATCATGTAGCTTTTAGACCTTCTGGGGACCCTCTTATCAGAAAAAAAGTTCAAAAGGTCCCATATGGACCAATGTCTGGAGGACCTGACTTGACTTTTTAACATCAGAAAGAGTCTATGCGGACAACATGAAGCTTTTAGACCTTCTGGGGACCCTCTGAGGAGAAAAAAAGTTCAAAAGGTCCCATATGGACCACTGTCTCAAGGTCCTGACTTGAATTTTCAGCATCAGAAAGAGTCTATGAGGACATCATGTAGCTTTTAGACGTTCTGGGGACCCTCTGAGCAGAAAAAAAGTTCAAAATGTCCCACATGGACCACTGTCTGGAGGTCCTGACTTGACTTTTTAACATCAGAAAGAGTCTATGTGGACATCAGGTAGATTTTAGACCTTCCGGGGACTCTTCGAGCAGAAAAAAAGTTCAAAAGGTCCCATTTGGACCACTGTCTGGAGGTCCTGACTTGAATTTTTAACATCAGAAAGAGTCTATGAGGACATCAGGTAGCTTTTAGAACTTCTGGGGACCCTCTGAGCAGAAAAAAAGTTCAAAAGGTCCCATATGGACCACTGTCTGGAGGTCCTGACTTGACTTTTTAACATCAGAAAGAGTCTATGAGGACATCATGTACCTTTTAGACCTTCTGGGGACCCTCTGAGCAGAAAAAAAGTTCAAAAGGTCCCATATGGACCACTGTCTGGAGGACCTGACTTGACTTTTTAACATCAGAAAGAGTCTATGAGGACATCATGTAGCTTTTAGACCGTCTGGGTACCCTCTGAGGAGAAAAAAAGTTCAAAAACTCCCATATGGATAACTGTATGGAGGTCTTGACTTGACTTTTTCACATCAGAAAGAGTATGTGGACATCAGGTAGCTTTTAGACCTTCTGGGGACCCTCTGAGCAGAAAAAAAGTTCAAAAGGTCCCATATGGACCACTGTCTGGAGGTCCTGACGACTTTGTGACATCAGAAAGAGTCTATGAGGACATCAGGTAGCTTTTAGACCTTCTGGGGACCCTCTGAGCAGAAAAAAAGTTCTAAAGGTCCTATATGGACCAATGTCTGGATGACCTGACTTGACTTTTTCACATCAGAAAGAGTATGTGGACATCAAGTAGCTTTTAGACCTTCTGGGGACCCTCTGAGCAGAAAAAAAGTTCAAAAGGTCCCATTTGGACCACTGTCTGGAGGTCCTGACGACTTTTTGACATCAGAAAGAGTCTATGAGGATATCAGGTAGCTTTTAGAACTTCTGGGGACCCTCTGAGCAGAAAAAAAGTTCAAAAGGTCCTATATGGACCAATGTCTGGATGACCTGACTTGACTTTTTAACATCAGAAAGAGTCTATGAGGACATCATGTAGCTTTTAGACCTTCTGGGGACCCTCTTATCAGAAATAAAGTTCAAAAGGTCCCATATGGACCACTGTCTGGAAGACCTGACTTGACTTATTGACATCAGAAAGAATCTATGAGGACATCATGTAGCTTTTAGACCTTCTGGGGACCCTCTGAGGAGAAAAAAAGTTCAAAAGGTCCCATATGGACCACTGTCTGGAGGACCTGACTTGACTTTTTAACATCAGAAAGAGTCTATGTGGACATCAGGTAGATTTTAGACCTTCTGGGGACTCTTCGAGCAGAAAAAAAGTTCAAAAGGTCCCATTTGGACCACTGTCTGGAGGTCCTGACTTAACTTTTTAACATCAGAAAGAGTCTATGAGGACATCAGGTAGCTTTTAGAACTTCTGGGGACCCTCTGAGCAGAAAAAAAGTTCAAAAGGTCCCATATGGACCACTGTCTGGAGGTCCTGACTTGACTTTTTAACATCAGAAAGAGTCTATGAGGACATCATGTACCTTTTAGACCTTCTGGGGACCCTCTGAGCAGAAAAAAAGTTCAAAAGGTCCCATATGGACCACTGTTTGGAGGACCTGACTTGACTTTTTAACATCAGAAAGAGTCTATGAGGACATCATGTAGCTTTTAGACCGTGTGGGTACCCTCTGAGGAGAAAAAAAGTAAAAAAAAACTCCCATATGGATTACTGTATGGAGGTCTTGACTTGACTTTTTCACATCAGAAAGAGTATGTGGACATCAGGTAGCTTTTAGACCTTCTCTGGACCCTCTGAGCAGAAAAAAAGTTCAAAAGGTCCCATATGGATTACTGAATGGCGGACTTGACTTGAATTTTTAACATCAGAAACAGTCTTTGAGGACATCATGTAGCTTTCAGACGTTCTGGGGACCCTCTGAGCAGAAAAAAGATCAAAAGCTCCCATATGGACTACTGTCTGGCGGACTTTGACGACTTTTTAACATCAGAAAGAGTCTATGAGGTCATCATGTAGCTTTTAGGCAATGTACTGAAACGCATTAGTTATTAAATGCATTGCAATGCAACAGAGTGCATATTACTTTTAAATTTTATTCTTCCATGCAAAACGCTTGTGCAATGCAACAGCACGCTGTTGCAATGTAATGAAACATAGTTCTTAAATGCATTGCAATGCAACAGAGTGCATATTACTTTTAAATGTTATTCTTCCATGCAAAACGCTTGTGCAATGAAACAGCACGCTGTTGCAATGTAATGAAACGCATTAGTTCTTAAATGCATTGCAATGCAACAGAGTGCATATTACTTTTAAATGTTATTCTTCCATGCGAAACGCTTGTGCAATGCAACAGCACGCTGTTGCAATGTAATGGAACGCTTGTTCAATGCAACAGCACGCTGTTGCAATGTAATGAAACGCATTACTTCTTAAATGCATTGCAATGCAACAGAGTGCATATTAGTTTTAAATGTTATTCTTCCATGCAAAACGCTTGTGCAATGCAACAGCACGCTGTTGCAATAAATGAAACGCATTAGTTCTTAAATGCATTGCAATGCAACAGAGTGCATATTAGTTTTAAATGTTATTTTTCCATGCAAAACGCTTGTGCAATGTACAGAAACGCATTAGTTCTTGAATGCATTGCAATGTAACAGAGTGCATATTACTTTTAAATTATATTCTTCCATGCAAAACGCTTGTGCAATGCAACAGCACGCTGTTGCAATAGAATGAATCGCATTAGTTCTTGAATGCATTTGCAATGCAACAAAGTGCATACTACTTTTAAATGTTATTCTTCCATGCAAAACGCTTGTGCAATGCAACAGCACGCTGTTGCAATAGAATGAATCGCATTATTTCTTGAATGCATTTGCAATGCAACAAAGTGCATACTACTTTTAAATGTTATTCCATGCAAAACGCTTTTGCAATGCAACAGCACGCTGTTGCAATGGAATGAAACGCATTAGTTCTTGAATTCATTTGCAATGCAACAATGTGCATATTACTTTTAAATGTTATTCTTTCATGCAAAACTCTTGTGTAATGCAACAGCACGCTGCATTGCACATCTCTTCGTTGAACAATGGAAATAGTTAGTTATTGCATGCATTGGAAAGCGACAGCTTTGTGATGTGTTCTCGTGAGTACACAAATTAATGAGCTGTTTGCAATGCGGAAAACAATATGCTGTGAGTTGTCTTTTCAACAGCTGATGCAATGATTTTCCTTCATACACAAATGATTATGTTTAGTTTGTTCATTGCACAAAGGAATAAGTTAGACCTTTTATGCAATGGAATGAAACAACAAAAATGTTATTAAAACAGCAGATTGCATTGCCCATCTCTTTAATGCACTACGGAATGAGCTAGTTCTTGAATGCATTGCAATGCAATAAAGTGCATATATTGCTTATAGGTCATTCTTCGATGCTTTTCGTTGGTATTCTTCGTTACGCTTGATCGTATGTGCAATGAAATGCAACAGCAGATTGCATTGCAGATCTCTTAATGCACTACGGAATGAGTTATTTCTTGAACGCATTGCAATGCAAAAAAAGTGCATATCACTTATATGTCATTCCAACGCTTTATCATACGTGCAATGCAACAGCAGTTTTTTTAAGCGTTAGTTTTTTTCATTGCACAAAGGAATAAGTTAGTCCTTTTACGCAATAGAATGAAACAAAAAAACGTTTTTAAAACAGCAGATTGCGTTGCCCATCTCTTTAATGCACTACAAAAAGAGTTAGTTCTTGAGTGCATTGCAAAAAAAGTGCATATTGCTTATGCACAACGCTTTAACTTATGTGCAATGCAATTCAATATATTCAATGCACTACTGAATGAGTTAGTTCGTGAATGCTTTGCAATCCAAAAAAGTGCATATCACTTATATGTTATTCTACTGCTTTATCATATGTGCAATGCAAAAGCAGTTTTTAAGCGTTAGTTTTTTTCATTGCACAAAGGAATAAGTTAGTCCTTTTATGCAATGGAATGAAACAACAAAAATGTTATTAAAACAACAGATTACATTGACCATGTCTTTAATGCACTACAAAATGAGTTAGTTCTTGAATGCATTGCAATTCAACAATGCCTTTTGACTTTTTAACATCAGAAAGAGTCTATGAGGACATCATGTAGCTTTTAGACCTTCTGGAGACCCTCTGAGTAGAAAAAAGTTCAAAAGGTCCCATATGGACTACTGTCTGGAGGACCTGACTTGACTTTTTAACATCAGAAAGAGTCTATGAGGACATCATGTAGCTTTTAGACATTCTGGAGACACTCTGAGGAGAAAAAAAGTTCAAAAGGTCCCATATGGACCACTGTCTGGAGGTCCTGACTTGACTTTTTAACATTAGAAAGAGTCTATGTGGACATCAGGTAGCTTTTAAATCTTCTGGTGACCCTCTGAAGAGAAAAAAAGTTCAAAAACTCCCATATGGATTACTGTATGGCGGATTTGACTTGACTTTTTAACATCAGAAAGTTTCTCTAAGGACATCATGTAGCTTTTAGACCTTCTAGGGACCCTCTGAGCAGAAAAAAAGTTCAAAAGGTTCCATATGGACCACTTTCTGGAGGACCTGACTTCACTTTTTAACATCACAAACAGTCTATGAGGACATCTTGTAGCTTTTAGACCTTCTGGGGACCCTCTGAGGAGAAAAAAAGTTCAAAAGGTCCCATATGGACCACTGTCTGGAGGTCCTGACTTGACTTTTTAACATCAGAAAGAGTCTATGAGGACATCATGTAGCTTTTAGACCTTCTGGGGACCCTCTTATCAGAAAAAAAGTTCAAAAGGTCCCATATGGACCACTGTCTGGAGGTCCTGACTTGACTTTTTAACATTAGAAAGAGTCTATGTGGACATCAGGTAGCTTTTAAATCTTCTGGTGACCCTCTGAAGAGAAAAAAAGTTCAAAAACTCCCATATGGATTACTGTATGGCGGATTTGACTTGACTTTTTAACATCAGAAAGTTTCTCTAAGGACATCATGTAGCTTTTAGACCTTCTAGGGACCCTCTGAGCAGAAAAAAAGTTCAAAAGGTTCCATATGGACCACTTTCTGGAGGACCTGACTTCACTTTTTAACATCACAAACAGTCTATGAGGACATCTTGTAGCTTTTAGACCTTCTGGGGACCCTCTGAGGAGAAAAAAAGTTCAAAAGGTCCCATATGGACCACTGTCTGGAGGTCCTGACTTGACTTTTTAACATCAGAAAGAGTCTATGAGGACATCATGTAGCTTTTAGACCTTCTGGGGACCCTCTTATCAGAAAAAAAGTTCAAAAGGTCCCATATGGACCACTGTTTGGAGGACCTGACTTGACTTTTTAACATCAGAAAGAGTCTATAAGGACATCATGTAGCTTTTAGACCTTCTGGGGACCCTCTGAGGAGAAAAAAAGTTCAAAAGGTCCCATATGGACTACTGTAAGAAGGACTTGACTTGAACTTTTAACATCAGAAAGAGTCTATGAGGACATCATGTAGCTTTTATACCTTCTAGGGACCCTCTGAGTAGAAAAAAAGTTCAAAAGGTCCTATATGGACCACTGTCTGGAGGTCCTGACTTGACTTTTCAGCATCAGAAAGAATCTATGAGGACATTATGGAGCTTTTAGACCTTCTGGGGACCCTCTGAGCAGAAAAAAAGTTCAAAATGTCCCATATGGACCACTGTCTGGAGGTCCTGACTTGACTTTTTAACATCAGAAAGAGTCTATGAGGACATCATGTAGCTTTAAGACCTTCTGGGGACCCTCTGAGGAGAAAAAAAGTTCAAAAGGTCCCATATGTACCAATGTCTGGAGGACCTGACTTGACTTTTTAACATCAGAAAGAGTCTATGAGGACATCATGTAGCTTTTAGACCTTCTGGGGACCCTCTTATCAGAAAAAAAGTTCAAAAGGTCCCATATGGATTACTGTATGGCGGATTTGACTTGACTTTTTAACATCAGAAAGTTTCTCTAAGGACATCATGTAGCTTTTAGACCTTCTAGGGACCCTCTGAGCAGAAAAAAAGTTCAAAAGGTTCCATATGGACCACTTTCTGGAGGACCTGACTTCACTTTTTAACATCACAAACAGTCTATGAGGACATCTTGTAGCTTTTAGACCTTCTGGGGACCCTCTGAGGAGAAAAAAAGTTCAAAAGGTCCCATATGGACCACTGTCTGGAGGTCCTGACTTGACTTTTTAACATCAGAAAGAGTCTATGAGGACATCATGTAGCTTTTAGACCTTCTGGAGACCCTCTGAGTAGAAAAAAGTTCAAAAGGTCCCATATGGACTACTGTCTGGAGGACCTGACTTGACTTTTTAACATCAGAAAGAGTCTATGAGGACATCATGTAGCTTTTAGACATTCTGGAGACACTCTGAGGAGAAAAAAAGTTCAAAAGGTCCCATATGGACCACTGTCTGGAGGTCCTGACTTGACTTTTTAACATCAGAAAGAGTCTATGAGGACATCATGTAGCTTTTAGACCTTCTGGAGACCCTCTGAGTAGAAAAAAGTTCAAAAGGTCCCATATGGACTACTGTCTGGAGGACCTGACTTGACTTTTTAACATCAGAAAGAGTCTATGAGGACATCATGTAGCTTTTAGACATTCTGGAGACACTCTGAGGAGAAAAAAAGTTCAAAAGGTCCCATATGGACCACTGTCTGGAGGTCCTGACTTGACTTTTTAACATTAGAAAGAGTCTATGTGGACATCAGGTAGCTTTTAAATCTTCTGGTGACCCTCTGAAGAGAAAAAAAGTTCAAAAACTCCCATATGGATTACTGTATGGCGGATTTGACTTGACTTTTTAACATCAGAAAGTTTCTCTAAGGACATCATGTAGCTTTTAGACCTTCTAGGGACCCTCTGAGCAGAAAAAAAGTTCAAAAGGTTCCATATGGACCACTTACTGGAGGACCTGACTTCACTTTTTAACATCACAAACAGTCTATGAGGACATCTTGTAGCTTTTAGACCTTCTGGGGACCCTCTGAGGAGAAAAAAAGTTCAAAAGGTCCCATATGGACCACTGTCTGGAGTTCCTGACTTGACTTTTTAACATCAGAAAGAGTCTATGAGGACATCATGTAGCTTTTAGACCTTCTGGGGACCCTCTTATCAGAAAAAAAGTTCAAAAGGTCCCATATGGACCACTGTCTGGAGGTCCTGACTTGACTTTTTAACATTAGAAAGAGTCTATGTGGACATCAGGTAGCTTTTAAATCTTCTGGTGACCCTCTGAAGAGAAAAAAAGTTCAAAAACTCCCATATGGATTACTGTATGGCGGATTTGACTTGACTTTTTAACATCAGAAAGTTTCTCTAAGGACATCATGTAGCTTTTAGACCTTCTAGGGACCCTCTGAGCAGAAAAAAAGTTCAAAAGGTTCCATATGGACCACTTTCTGGAGGACCTGACTTCACTTTTTAACATCACAAACAGTCTATGAGGACATCTTGTAGCTTTTAGACCTTCTGGGGACCCTCTGAGGAGAAAAAAAGTTCAAAAGGTCCCATATGGACTACTGTAAGAAGGACTTGACTTGAACTTTTAACATCAGAAAGAGTCTATGAGGACATCATGTAGCTTTTATACCTTCTAGGGACCCTCTGAGTAGAAAAAAAGTTCAAAAGGTCCTATATGGACCACTGTCTGGAGGTCCTGACTTGACTTTTCAGCATCAGAAAGAATCTATGAGGACATTATGGAGCTTTTAGACCTTCTGGGGACCCTCTGAGCAGAAAAAAAGTTCAAAATGTCCCATATGGACCACTGTCTGGAGGACCTGACTTGACTTTTTAACATCAGAAAGAGTCTATGAGGACATCATGTAGCTTTTAGACCTTCTGGGGACCCTCTTATCAGAAAAAAAGTTCAAAGGGTCCCATATGTACCAATGTCTGGAGGACCTGACTTGACTTTTTAACATCAGAAAGAGTCTATGAGGACATCATGTAGCTTTTAGACCTTCTGGAGACCCTCTGAGTAGAAAAAAAGTTCAAAAGGTCCCATATGGACCACTGTCTGGAGGACCTGAATTGACTTTTTAACATCAGAAAGAGTCTATGAGGACATTATGTAGCTTTTAGACCTTCTGGGGACCCTCTTATCAGAAAAAAAGTTCAATAGGTCCCATATGGACCACTGTCTGGAGGACCTGACTTGACTTTTTAACATCAGAAAGAGTCTATAAGGACATCATGTAGCTTTTAGACCTTCTGGGGACCCTCTGAGGAGAAAAAAAGTTCAAAAGGTCCCATATGGACTACTGTAAGGCGGACTTGACTTGACTTTTAACATCAGAAAGAGTCTATAAGGACATCATGTAGCTTTTAGACCTTCTAGGGACCCTCTGAGTAGAAAAAAAGTTCAAAAGGTCCTATATGGACCAATGTCTGGAGGACCTGACTTGACTTTTTAACATCAGAAAGAGTCTATGAGGACATCATGTAGCTTTTAGACCTTCTGGGGACCCTCTTATCAGAAAAAAAATTCAAATGGTCCCATATGGACCACTGTCTGGAGGTCCTGACTTAACTTTTTAACATCAGAAATAGTCTATGAGGACATCATGTAGCTTTTAACCTTCTGGGGACCCTCTCAGGAGAAAAAAAGTTCAAAAGGTCCCATATGGACCACTGTCTGGAGGTCCGGACTTGACTTTTTAACATCAGAAATAGTCTATGAGGACATCATGTAGCTTTTAGACCTTCTGGGGACCCTCTGAGCAGAAAAAAAGTTCAAAAAGTTCCATATGGACCACTTTCTGGAGGACCTGACTTCACTTTTTAACATCACAAACAGTCTATGAGGACATCTTGTAGCTTTTAGACCTTCTGGGGACCCTCTGAGGAGAAAAAAAGTTCAAAAGGTCCCATATGGACCACTGTCTGGAGGTCCTGACTTGACTTTTTAACATCAGAAAGAGTCTATGAGGACATCATGTAGCTTTTAGACCTTCTGGGGACCCTCTTATCAGAAAAAAAGTTCAAAAGGTCCCATATGGACCACTGTTTGGAGGACCTGACTTGACTTTTTAACATCAGAAAGAGTCTATGAGGACATCATGTAGCTTTTAGAACTTTTAGGGACCCTCTGAGGAGAAAAAAGTTCAAAAGGTCCCATATGGACCACTGTGTGGAGGTCCTGACTTGACTTTTTAACATCAGAAAGAGTCTATGAGGACATCATGTAGCTTTTAAACCTCCTGGGGACCCTCTGAGCAGAAAAAAAGTTCAAAAGGTCCCATATGGACCACTGTCTGGAGGACCTGACTTCACTTTTTAACATCACAAACAGTCTATGAGGACATCTTGTAGCTTTTAGACCTTCTGGGGACCCTCTGAGGAGAAAAAAAGTTCAAAAGGTCCCATATGGACTACTGTAAGAAGGACTTGACTTGAACTTTTAACATCAGAAAGAGTCTATGAGGACATCATGTAGCTTTTATACCTTCTAGGGACCCTCTGAGTAGAAAAAAAGTTCAAAAGGTCCTATATGGACCACTGTCTGGAGGTCCTGACTTGACTTTTCAGCATCAGAAAGAATCTATGAGGACATTATGGAGCTTTTAGACCTTCTGGGGACCCTCTGAGCAGAAAAAAAGTTCAAAATGTCCCATATGGACCACTGTCTGGAGGACCTGACTTGACTTTTTAACATCAGAAAGAGTCTATGAGGACATCATGTAGCTTTTAGACCTTCTGGGGACCCTCTTATCAGAAAAAAAGTTCAAAAGGTCCCATATGTACCAATGTCTGGAGGACCTGACTTGACTTTTTAACATCAGAAAGAGTCTATGAGGACATCATGTAGCTTTTAGACCTTCTGGAGACCCTCTGAGTAGAAAAAAAGTTCAAAAGGTCCCATATGGACCACTGTCTGGAGGACCTGAATTGACTTTTTAACATCAGAAAGAGTCTATGAGGACATTATGTAGCTTTTAGACCTTCTGGGGACCCTCTTATCAGAAAAAAAGTTCAATAGGTCCCATATGGACCACTGTCTGGAGGACCTGACTTGACTTTTTAACATCAGAAAGAGTCTATAAGGACATCATGTAGCTTTTAGACCTTCTGGGGACCCTCTGAGGAGAAAAAAAGTTCAAAAGGTCCCATATGGACTACTGTAAGGCGGACTTGACTTGACTTTTAACATCAGAAAGAGTCTATAAGGACATCATGTAGCTTTTAGACCTTCTAGGGACCCTCTGAGTAGAAAAAAAGTTCAAAAGGTCCTATATGGACCAATGTCTGGAGGACCTGACTTGACTTTTTAACATCAGAAAGAGTCTATGAGGACATCATGTAGCTTTTAGACCTTCTGGGGACCCTCTTATCAGAAAAAAAATTCAAAAGGTCCCATATGGACCACTGTCTGGAGGTCCTGACTTAACTTTTTAACATCAGAAATAGTCTATGAGGACATCATGTAGCTTTTAACCTTCTGGGGACCCTCTCAGGAGAAAAAAAGTTCAAAAGGTCCCATATGGACCACTGTCTGGAGGTCCGGACTTGACTTTTTAACATCAGAAATAGTCTATGAGGACATCATGTAGCTTTTAGACCTTCTGGGGACCCTCTGAGCAGAAAAAAAGTTCAAAAAGTTCCATATGGACCACTTTCTGGAGGACCTGACTTCACTTTTTAACATCACAAACAGTCTATGAGGACATCTTGTAGCTTTTAGACCTTCTGGGGACCCTCTGAGGAGAAAAAAAGTTCAAAAGGTCCCATATGGACCACTGTCTGGAGGTCCTGACTTGACTTTTTAACATCAGAAAGAGTCTATGAGGACATCATGTAGCTTTTAGACCTTCTGGGGACCCTCTTATCAGAAAAAAAGTTCAAAAGGTCCCATATGGACCACTGTTTGGAGGACCTGACTTGACTTTTTAACATCAGAAAGAGTCTATGAGGACATCATGTAGCTTTTAGAACTTTTAGGGACCCTCTGAGGAGAAAAAAGTTCAAAAGGTCCCATATGGACCACTGTGTGGAGGTCCTGACTTGACTTTTTAACATCAGAAAGAGTCTATGAGGACATCATGTAGCTTTTAAACCTCCTGGGGACCCTCTGAGCAGAAAAAAAGTTCAAAAGGTCCCATATGGACCACTGTCTGGAGGACCTGACTTGACTTTTTAACATCAGAAAGATTCTATGAGGACATCATGTAGCTTTTAGACCTTCTGGGGACCCTCTTATCAGAAAAAAGTTCAAAAGGTCCCATATGGACTACTGTCTGGAGGTCCTGACTTGACTTTTTAACATCAGAAAGAGTCTATGAGGACATCAGGTAGCTTTTAGACCTTCTGGGAACCCTCTAAGCAGAAAAAAAGTTCAAAAGGTCCCATATGGACCACTGTCTGGAGGTCCTGACTTCACTTTTTAACATCAGAAAGAGTCTATGAGGACATCATGTAGCTTTTAGACCTTCTGGGGACCCTCTTATCAGAAAAAAGTTCAAAAGGTCACATATGACCACTGTCTGGAGGACCTGACTTGACTTTTTAACATCAGAAAGAGTCTATGAGGACATCATGTAGATTTTAGACCTTCTGGGCACCCTCTGAGGAGAAAAAAAGTTAAAAAGGTCCCATATGGACCACTGCCTGGAGGACCTGACTTGACTTTTTAACATCAGAAAGAGTCTATAAGGACATCATGTAGCTTTTAGAGCTTCTGGGGACCCTTTGAGGAGACAAAAAGTTCAAAAGGTCCCCTATGGACCACTGTCTGGAGGTCCTAACTTGAGTTTTTAAAATCAAAACGAGTGTATGAGGACATCATGTAGCTTTTAGACCTTCTGGGGACCATCTGAGCAGAAAAAAAGTTCAAAAGGTCCCATATGGACCACTGTCTGGAGGACCTGACTTGAATTTTAACATCAGAAAGAGTCTAGAGGACATCATGTCGCTTTTAGACCTTCTGGGGACCCTCTGAGCAGAAAAAAAGTTCAAAAGGTCCCATATGGACAACTGTCTGGAGGACCTGACGACTTTTTGACATCAGAAAGAGTCTATGAGGTCATCAGGTAGCTTTTAGACCTTCTGGGGACCCTCTGAGCAGAAAAAAAGTTCAAAAGGTCCTATATGGACCAATGTCTGGATGACCTGACTTGACTTTTTAACATCAGAAAGAGTCTATGAGGACATCATGTAGCTTTTAGACCTTCTGGGGACCCTCTTATCAGAAAAAAAGTTCAAAAGATCCCATATGGACCACTGTCTGGAGGACCTGACTTGACTTTTTCACATCAGAAAGAGTATGTGGACATCAGGTAGCTTTTAGACCTTCTGGGGACCCTCTGAGCAGAAAAAAAGTTCAAAAGGTCCCATATGGACCACTCTCTGGAGGTCCTGACGACTTTTTGACATCAGAAAGAGTCTATGAGGACATCAGGTAGCTTTTAGACCTTCTGGGGACCCTTTGAGCAGAAAAAAGTTCAAAAGGTCCTATATGGACCAACGTCTGGATGACCTGACTTGACTTTTTAACATCAGAAAGAGTCTATGAGGACATCATGTAGCTTTTAGACCTTCTGGGGACCCTCTTATCAGAAAAAAAGTTCAAAAGGTCCCATATGGACCACTGTCTGGAGGACCTGAATTGACTTTTTAACATCAGAAAGAGTCTATGAGGACATCATGTATTTTTTAGACCTTCTGGGCACCCTCTGAGGAGAAAAAAAGTTCAAAAGGTCCCATATGGACCACTGTCTGGAGGACCTGACTTGACTTTTTAACATCAGAAAGAGTCTATGAGGACATCATGTAGCTTTTACACCTTCTGGGGACCCGCTGAGCAGAAAAAAAGTTCAAAAAGTCCCATATGGACCACTGTCTGGAGGACCTGACTTGACTTTTTAACATCAGAAAGAGTCTATGAGGACATCATGTAGCTTTTAGACCTTCTGGGGACCCTCTGAGGAGAAAAAAAGTTCAAAAGGTACCATATGGACCACTGTCTGGAGGACCTGACTTGACTTTTTAACATCAGAAAGAGTCCATGAGGACATCATGTAGCTTTTAGACCTTCTAGGGACCCTCTGAGTAGAAAAAAAGTTCAAAAGGTCCAATATGGACCACTGTCTGGAGGACCTGACTTGACTTTTTAACATCAGAAAGAGTCTATAAGGACATCATGTAGCTTTTAGAGCTTCTGGGGACCCTTTGAGGAGACAAAAAGTTCAAAAGGTCCCATATGGACCACTGTCTGGAGGTCCTAACTTGAGTTTTTAAAATCAAAACGAGTGTATGAGGACATCATGTAGCTTTTAGACCTTCTGGGGACCATCTGAGCAGAAAAAAAGTTCAAAAGGTCCCATATGGACCACTGTCTGGAGGACCTGACTTGACTTTTAACATCAGAAAGAGTCTAGAGGACATCATGTAGCTTTTAGACCTTCTGGGGACCCTCTTATCAGAGAAAAAGTTCAAAAGGTCCCATATGGACAACTGTCTGGAGGACCTGACTTGACTTTTTAACATCAGAAAGAGTCTATGAGGACATCATGTAGCTTTTAGACCTTCTGGGGACCCTCTTATCAGAAAAAAAAAGTTCAAAAGGTCCCATATGGACCACTGTCTGGAGGTCCTGACTTGACTTTTAACATCAGAAAGAGTCTATGAGGACATCATGTAGCTTTTAGACCTTCTAGGGACCCTCTTATCAGAAAAAAAGTTCAAATGGTCCCATATGGACCATTTGAACTTTTCTGTCTGGAGGACCTCACTTGACTGTTTAACATCAGAAAGAGTCTATGAGGACATCATGTAGCTTTTAGACCTTCTGGGACCCTCTGAGGAGAAAAAAAGTTCAAAAGGTCCCATATGGACCACTGTCTGGAGGACCTGACTTGACTTTTTAACATCAGAAAGAGTCTATGAGGACATCATGTAGCTTTTAGACCTTCTGGGCACCCTCTGAGGAGAAAAAAAGTTAAAAAGGTCCCATATGGACCACTGCCTGGAGGACCTGACTTGACTTTTTAACATCAGAAAGAGTCTATAAGGACATCATGTAGCTTTTAGAGCTTCTGGGGACCCTTTGAGGAGACAAAAAGTTCAAAAGGTCCCATATGGACCACTGTCTGGAGGTCCTAACTTGAGTTTTTAAAATCAAAACGAGTGTATGAGGACATCATGTAGCTTTTAGACCTTCTGGGGACCATCTGAGCAGAAAAAAAGTTCAAAAGGTCCCATATGGACCACTGTCTGGAGGACCTGACTTGACTTTTAACATCAGAAAGAGTCTAGAGGACATCATGTAGCTTTTAGACCTTCTGGGGACCCTCTTATCAGAGAAAAAGTTCAAAAGGTCCCATATGGACAACTGTCTGGAGGACCTGACTTGACTTTTTAACATCAGAAAGAGTCTATGAGGACATCATGTAGCTTTTAGACCTTCTGGGGACCCTCTTATCAGAAAAAAAGTTCAAAAGGTCCCATATGGACCACTGTCTGGAGGTCCTGACTTGACTTTTAACATCAGAAAGAGTCTATGAGGACATCATGTAGCTTTTAGACCTTCTAGGGACCCTCTTATCAGAAAAAAAGTTCAAAAGGTCCCATATGGACCACTGTCTGGAGGACCTCACTTGACTGTTTAACATCAGAAAGAGTCTATGAGGACATCATGTAGCTTTTAGACCTTCTGGGACCCTCTTAGGAGAAAAAAAGTTCAAAAGGTCCCATATGGACCACTGTCTGGAGGTCCTGACTTGAATTTTTAACATCAAAACGAGTCTATGAGGACATCATGTAGCTTTTAGACCTTCTGGGGACCCTTTGAGCAGAAAAAAAGTTCAATAGGTCCCATATGGACCACTGTCTGGAGGACCTGACTTGACTTTTAACATCAGAAAGAGTCTAGAGGACATCATGTAGCTTTTAGACCTTCTGGGGACCCTCTTATCAGAAAAAAAGTTCAAAAGGTCCCATATGGACAACTGTCTGGAGGACCTGACGACTTTTTGACAACAGAAAGAGTCTATGAGGACATCAGGTAGCTTTTAGACCTTCTGGGGACCCTCTGAGCAGAAAAAAAGTTCAAAAGGTCCCATATGGACCACTGTCTGGAGGTCCTGACGACTTTTTGACATCAGAGAGAGTCTATGAGGACATCAGGTAGCTTTTAGACCTTCTGGGGACCCTCTGAGCAGAAAAAAGTTCAAAAGGTCCTATATGGACCAACGTCTGGATGACCTGACTTGACTTTTTAACATCAGAAAGAGTCTATGAGGACATCATGTAGCTTTTAGACCTTCTGGGGACCCTCTTATCAGAAAAAAAGTTCAAAAGGTCCCATATGGACCACTGTCTGGAGGACCTGAATTGACTTTTTAACATCAGAAAGAGTCTGTGAGGACATCATGTAGCTTTAACACCTTCTGGGGACCCTCTTATCAGAGAAAAAGTTCAAAAGGTCCCGTATGGACAACTGTCTGGAGGACCTGACTTGACTTTTTAACATCAGAAAGAGTCTATGAGGACATCATGTAGCTTTTAGACCTTCTGGGGACCCTCTTATCAGAAAAAAAGTTCAAAAGGTCCCATATGGACCACTGTCTGGAGGTCCTGACTTGACTTTTAACATCAGAAAGAGTCTATGAGGACATCATGTAGCTTTTAGACCTTCTAGGGACCCTCTTATCAGAAAAAAAGTTCAAAAGGTCCCATATGGACCACTGTCTGGAGGACCTCACTTGACTTTTTAACATCAGAAAGAGTCTATGAGGACATCATGTAGCTTTTAGACCTTCTGGGACCCTCTGAGGAGAAAAAAAGTTCAAAAGGTCCCATATGGACCACTGTCTGGAGGTCCTGACTTGACTTTTTAACATCAAAACGAGTCTTTGAGGAAATCATGTAGCTTTTAGACCTTCTGGGGACCCTCTGAGCAGAAAAAAAGTTCAATAGGTCCCATATGGACCACTGTCTGGAGGACCTGACTTGACTTTTAACATCAGAAAGAGTCTAGAGGACATCATGTAGCTTTTAGACCTTCTGGGGACCCTCTTATCAGAAAAAAAGTTCAAAAGGTCCCATATGGACAACTGTCTGGAGGACCTGACGACTTTTTGACAACAGAAAGTGTCTATGAGGACATCAGGTAGCTTTTAGACCTTCTGGGGACCCTCTGAGCAGAAAAAAAGTTCAAAAGGTCCAATATGGACCACTGTCTGGAGGTCCTGACGACTTTTTGACATCAGAGAGAGTCTATGAGGACATCAGGTAGCTTTTAGACCTTCTGGGGACCCTCTTATCAGAAAAAAAGTTCAAAAGGTCCCATATGGACCACTGTCTGGAGGACCTGACTTGACTTTTTCACATCATAAAGAGTATGTGGACATCAGGTAGCTTTTAGACCTTCTGGGGACCCTCTGAGCAGAAAAAAAGTTCAAAAGGTCCCATATGGACCACTGTCTGGAGGTCCTGACGACTTTTTGACATCAGAGAGAGTCTATGAGGACATCAGGTAGCTTTTAGACCTTCTGGGGACCCTCTGAGCAGAAAAAAGTTCAAAAGGTCCTATATGGACCAACGTCTGGATGACCTGACTTGACTTTTTAACATCAGAAAGAGTCTATGAGGACATCATGTAGCTTTTAGACCTTCTGGGGACCCTCTTATCAGAAAAAAAGTTCAAAAGGTCCCATATGGACCACTGTCTGGAGGACCTGAATTGACTTTTTAACATCAGAAAGAGTCTATGAGGACATCATGTATTTTTTAGACCTTCTGGGCACCCTCTGAGGAGAAAAAAAGTTCAAAAGGTCCCATATGGACCACTGTCTGGAGGACCTGACTTGACTTTTTAACATCAGAAAGAGTCTATGAGGACATCATGTAGCTTTTACACCTTCTGGGGACCCTCTGAGCAGAAAAAAAGTTCAAAAAGTCCCATATGGACCACAGTCTGGAGGACCTGACTTGACTTTTTAACATCAGAAAGAGTCTATGAGGACATCATGTAGCTTTTAGACCTTCTGGGGACCCTCTGAGGAGAAAAAAAGTTCAAAAGGTCCCATATGGACCACTGTCTGGAGGTCCTAACTTGAGTTTTTAACATCAAAACGAGTCCATGAGGACATCATGTAGCTTTTAGACCTTCTGGGGACCATCTGAGCAGAAAAAAAGTTCAAAAGGTCCCATATGGACCACTGTCTGGAGGACCTGACTTGACTTTTTAACTTCAGAAAAAGTTCTATGTGGACATCATGTAGCTTTTAGACCTTCTGGGGACCCTTCGAGCAGAAAAAAAGTTCAAAAGGTCCCATTTGGAGCACTGTCTGGAGGACCTGACTTGACTTTTTAACATCAGAAAGAGTCTATGAGGACATCATGTAGCTTTTAGACCGTCTGGGGACCCTCTGAGGAGAAAAAAAGTTCAAAAACTCCCATATGGATTACTGTATGGAGGTCTTGACTTGACTTTTTCACATCAGAAAGAGTGTGTGGACATCAGGTAGCTTTTAGACCTTCTGGGGACCATCTGAGCAGAAAAAAAGTTCAAAAGGTCCCATATGGACCACTGTCTGGAGGACCTGACTTGACTTTTTAACATCAAAACGAGTCTATGAGGACATCATGTAGCTTTTAGACCTTCTGGGGACCCTCTGAGCAGGAAAAAAGTTCAATAGGTCCCATATGGACCACTGTCTGGAGGACCTGACTTGACTTTTAACATCAGAAAGAGTCTAGAGGACATCATGTAGCTTTTAGACCTTCTGGGGACCCTCTTATCAGAAAAAAAGTTCAAAAGGTCCCATATGGACAACTGTCTGGAGGACCTGACTTGACTTTTTAACATCAGAACGAGTCTAGAGGACATCATGTAGCTTTTAGACCTTCTGGGGACACTCTTATCAGAAAAAAAGTTCAAAAGGTCCCATATGGACCAATGTCTGGAGGACCTGACTTGACTTTTTAACATCAGAAAGAGTCTATGAGGACATCATATAGCTTTTAGACCTTCTGGGGACCCTCTTATCAGGAAAAAAGTTCAAAAGATCCCATATAGACCACTGTCAGGAGGACCTGACTTGACTTTTTAACATCAGAAAGAGTCTATGAGGACAACATGTAGCTTTTAGACCTTCTGGGGACCCTCTGAGGAGAAAAAAAGTTCAAAAGGTCCCATATGGACCACTGTCTGGAGGTCCTGACTTGACTTTTCAGCATCAGAAAGAGTCTATGAGGACATCATGTAGCTTTTAGACCTTCTGGGGACCCTTCGAGCAGAAAAAAAGTTCAAAAGGTCCCATTTGGACCACTGTCTGGAGGACCTGACTTGACTTTTTAACATCAGAAAGAGTCTATGAGGACATCATGTAGCTTTTAGACCGTCTGGGGACCCTCTGAGGAGAAAAAAAGTTCAAAAACTCCCATATGGATTACTGTATGGAGGTCTTGACTTGACTTTTTCACATCAGAAAGAGTGTGTGGACATCAGGTAGCTTTTAGACCTTCTGGGGACCCTCTGAGCAGAAAAAAAGTTCAAAAGGTCCCATATGGACTACATTATGGCGAACTTGACTTGATCTTTTAACATCAGAAAGAGTCAATAAGGACAACATATAGCTTTTAGACCATCTGGGGACCCTGTGAGGAGAAAAAAAGTTCAAAAACTCCCATATGGATTACTGTATGGCGGACTTGACTTGAATTTTTAGAATCAGAAAGAGTCTTTGAGGACATCATGTAGCTTTCAGACCTTCTGGGGACCCTCTGAGCAGAAAAAAGATCAAAAGCTCCCATATGGACTACTGTTTGGCGGACTTTGACGACTTTTTAACATCAGAAAGAGTCTATGAGGTCATCATGTAGCTTTTAGGCAATGTAATGAAACGCATTAGTTCTTAAATGCATTGCAATGCAACAGAGTGCATATTACTTTTAAATTTTATTCTTCCATGCAAAACATTCGTGCAATGCAACAGCACGCTGTTGCAATGTAATGAAACGCATTAGTTCTTAAATGAATTGCAATGCAACAGAGTGCATATTACTTTTAAATTTTATTCTTCCATGCAAAACGCTTGTGCAATGCAACAGCACGCTGTTGCAATGGAATGAAACGCATTAGTTCTTAAATGCATTGCAATGCAACAGAGTGCATATTACTTTTACATTTTATTCTTCCATGCAAAACGCTTGTGCAATGCAACAGCACGCTGTTGCAATGTAATGAAACGCATTAGTTCTTAAATGCATTGCAATGCAACAGAGTGCATATTACTTTTAAATTTTATTCTTCCATGCAAAACGCTTGTGCAATGCAACAGCACGCTGTTGCAATGGAATGAAACGCATTAGTTCTTAAATGCATTGCAATGCATCAGAGTGCATATTACTTTTAAATGTTATTCTTCCATGCGAAACGCTTGTGCAATGCAACAGCACGCTGTTGCAATGTAATGAAACGCTTGTTCAATGCAACAGCACGCTGTTGCAATGTAATGAAACGCATTACTTCTTAAATGCATGCAATGCAACAGAGTGCATATTACTTTTAAATGTTATTCTTCCATGCAAAATGCTTGTGCAATGCAACAGCACGCTGTTGCAATAAATGAAACGCATTAGTTCTTAATGCATTGCAATGCAACAGAGTGCATATTAGTTTTAAATGTTATTCTTCCATGCAAAACGCTTGTGCAATGTACAGAAACGCATTAGTTCTTGAATGCATTGCAATGTAACAGAGTGCATATTACCTTTTAAATGTTATTCTTCCATGCAAAACGCTTGTGCAATGCAACAGCACGCTGTTGCAATAGAATGAATCGCATTAGTTCTTGAATGCATTTGCAATGCAACAAAGTGCATACTACTTTTAAATGTTATTCTTCCATGCAAAACGCTTGTGCCATGCAACAGCACGCTGTTGCGATAGAATGAATCGCATTAGTTCTTGAATGCATTTGCAATGCAACAAAGTGCATACTACTTTTAAATGTTATTCTTCCATGCAAAACGCTTGTGCAATGCAACAGCACGCTGTTGCAATAGAATGAATCGCATTAGTTCTTGAATGCATTTGCAATGCAACAAAGTGCATACTACTTTTAAATGTTATTCTTCCATGCAAAACGCTTGTGCAATGCAACAGCACGCTGTTGCAATGGAATGAAACGCATTAGTTCTTGAATGCATTTGCAATGCAACAATGTGCATACTACTTTTAAATGTTATTCTTTCATGCAAAACGCTAGTGTAATGCAACAGCACGCTGCATTGCACATCTCTTCGTTGAACAATGGAAATAGTTAGTTATTGCATGCATTGGAAAGCGACAGCTTTGTGATGTGTTCTCGTGAGTACACAAATTAATGAGCTGTATGCAATGCGGAAAACAATATGCTGTGAGTTGTCTTTTCAACAGCTGATGCAATGATTTTCCTTCATACACAAATGATTATGTTTAGTTTGTTCATTGCACAAAGGAATAAGTTAGACCTTTTATGCAATGGAATGAAACAACAAAAATGTTATTAAAACAGCAGATTGCATTGCCCATCTCTTTAATGCACTACGGAATGAGCTAGTTCTTGAATGCATTGCAATGCAATAAAGTGCATATTGCTTTTAGGTCATTCTTCGATGCTTTTCGTTGGTATTCTTCGTTACGCTTGATCGTATGTGCAATGCAATGCAAAAGCAGATTGCATTGCAGATCTCTTAATGCACTACGGAATGAGTTATTTCTTGAACGCATTGCAATGCAAAAAAAGTGCATATCGCTTATATGTCATTCCAACGCTTTATCATACGTGCAACGCAACAGCAGTTTTTTTAAGCGTTAGTTTTTTTCATTGCACAAAGGAATAAGTTAGTCCTTTTACGCAATAGAATGAAACAAAAAACGTTTTTAAAACAGCAGATTGCGTTGCCCATCTCTTTAATGCACTACAAAAAGAGTTAGTTCTTGAGTGCATTGCAAAAAAAGTGCATATTGCTTATGCACAACGCTTTAACTTATGTGCAATGCAATTCAATATCTTCAATGCACTACTGAATGAGTTAGTTCTTGAATTCTTTGCAATCCAAAAAAGTGCATATCGCTTATACGTTATTCTACTGCTTTATCATATGTGCAATGCAAAAGCAGTTTTTAAGCGTTAGTTTTTTTCATTGCACCAAGGAATAAGTTAGTCCTTTTATGCAATGGAATGAAACAACAAAAATGTTATTAAAACAACAGATTGCATTGACCATGTCTTTAATGCACTACAAAATGAGTTAGTTCTTGAATGCATTGCAATTCAACAATGCCTTTTGACTTTTTAACATCAGAAAGAGTCTATGAGGACATCATGTAGCCTTTAGACCTTCTGGGGACCCTCTGAGCAGAAAAAAAGTTCAAAAGGTCCCATATGGACTACTGTCTGGAGGACCTGACTTGACTTTTTAACATCAGAAAGAGTCTATGAGGACATCATGTAGCTTTTAGACATTCTGGGGACACTCTGAGGAGAAAAAAAGTTCAAAAGGTCCCATATGGACCACTGTCTGGAGGTCCTGACTTGAATTTTTAACATTAGAAAGAGTCTATGTGGACATCAGGTAGCTTTTAAATCTTCTGGTGACCCTCTGAAGAGAAAAAAAGTTCAAAAACTCCCATATGGATTACTGTATGGCGGACTTGACTTGACTTTTTAACATCAGAAAGTTTCTCTAAGGACATCATGTAGCTTTTAGACCTTCTAGGGACCCTCTGAGGAGAAAAAAAGTTCAAAAGGTCCCATATGGACCACTGTCTGGAGGTCCTGACTTGACTTTTTAACATCAGAAAGAGTGTATGAGGACATCATGTACCTTTTAGACCTTCTGGGGACCCTCTGAGCAGAAAAAAAGTTCAAAAGGTTCCATATGGACCACTTTCTGGAGGACCTGACTTCACTTTTTAACATCACAAACAGTCTATGAGGACATCATGTAGCTTTTAGACCTTCTGGGGACCCTCTGAGGAGAAAAAAAGTTCAAAAGGTCCCATATGGACCACTGTCTGGAGGTCCTGACTTGACTTTTTAACATCAGAAAGAGTCTATGAGGACATCATGTACCTTTTAGACCTTCTGGGGACCCTCTGAGCAGAAAAAAAGTTCAAAAGGTCCCATATGGACCACTGTCTGGAGGACCTGACTTGACTTTTTAACATCAGAAAGAGTCTATGAGGACATCATGTAGCTTTTAGACCATCTGGGTACCCTCTGAGGAGAAAAAAAGTTCAAAAACTCACATATGGACGACTGTCTGGAGGTCCTGACGACTTTTTGACATCAGAAAGAGTCTATGAGGACATCAGGTAGCTTTTAGACCTTCTGGGGACCCTCTGAGCAGAAAAAAAGTTCAAAAGGTCCTATATGGACCAATGTCTGGATGACCTGACTTGACTTTTTAACATCAGAAAGAGTCTATGAGGACATCATGTAGCTTTTAGACCTTCTCGGGACCCTCTTATCAGAAAAAAAGTTCAAAAGGTCCCATAAGGACCACTGTTTGGAGGACCTGACTTGACTTTTTAACATCAGAAAGAGTCTATAAGGACATCATGTAGCTTTTAGACCTTCTGGGGAGCCTCTGAGGAGAAAAAAAGTTCAAAAGGTCCCATATGGACTACTGTAAGAAGGACTTGACTTGACCTTTTAACATCAGAAAGAGTCTATGAGGACATCATGTAGCTTTTAGACCTTCTAGGGACCCTCTGAGTAGAAAAAAAGTTCAAAAGGTCCTATGTGGACCAATGTCTGGAGGACCTGACTTGACTTTTTAACATCAGAAAGAGTCTATGAGGACATCATGTAGCTTTAAGACCTTCTGGGGACCCTCTTATCAGAAAAAAATTTCAAAAGGTCCCATATGGACCACTGTCTGGAGGACGTGACTTGACTTTTTAACATAAAAAAGAGTCTATGAGGACATCATGTAGCTTTTAGACCTTCTGGGGACCCTCTGAGGAGAAAAAAAAGTTCAAAAGGTCCCATATGGACCACTGTCTGGAGGACCTGACTTGACTTTTTAACATCAGAAAGAGTCTATGAGGACAACATGTAGCTTTTAGACCTTCTGGGGACCCTCTGAGGAAAAAAAAAGTTCAAAAGGTCCCATATGGACCACTGTCTGGAGGTCCTGACTTGACTTTTCAGCCTCAGAAAGAGTCTATGAGGACATTATGGAGCTTTTAGACCTTCTGGGGACCCTCTGAGCAGAAAAAAAGTTCAAAATGTCCCATATGGACCACTGTCTGGAGGTCCTGACTTGACATTTTAACATCAGAAAGAGTCTATGAGGACATCATGTAGCTTTTAGACCTTCTGGGGACCCTCTGAGGAGAAAAAAAGTTCAAAAGGTCCCATATGGACCACTGTCTGGAGGTCCTGACTTGACTTTTTAACATCAGAAAGAGTCTATGTGGACATCTGGTAGATTTTAGACCTTCTAGGGACCCTTCGAGCAGAAAAAAAGTTCAAAAGGTCCCATTTGGACCACTGTCTGGAGGTCCTGACTTGACTTTTTAACATCAGAAAGAGTCTATGAGGACATCAGGTAGCTTTTAGAACTTCTGGGGACCCTCTGAGCAGAAAAAAAGTTCAAAAGGTCCCATATGGACCACTGTCTGGAGGTCCTGACTTGACTTTTTAACATCAGAAATATTCTATGAGGACATCATGTAGCTTTTAGACCTTCTGGGGACCCTCTGAGCAGAAAAAAAGTTCAAAAGGTTCCATATGGACCACTTTCTGGAGGACCTGACTTCACTTTTTAACATCACAAACAGTCTATGAGGACATCATGTAGCTTTTAGACCTTCTGGGGT
Organism: Gila orcuttii; assembly: GCA_026230005.1. NCBI lineage: Eukaryota > Metazoa > Chordata > Actinopteri > Cypriniformes > Leuciscidae > Gila > Gila orcuttii. The sequence continues at coordinate 35,591,628 of JAPDVR010000005.1, read as the reverse complement.
CCCTCTGTGGAGAAAAAAAGTTCAAAAGGTCCCATATGGACCACTGTCTGGAGGGCCTGACTTGAC